>CM046396.1:12130833-13416666 GCA_025413875.1 Rhododendron molle | reverse complement strand
GGTGATCTTCCCAATTCCCCCGAAAATCCATAACGCAAGCCCGAAGCATATAATCTAAAATTTGGATCGTTCTCTCGGATTGGCCGTCCGTTTGAGGATGATAAGTTGTGCTAAATAAGAGATTGGTGCCAAGAGCGACCTGCAGACTCTGCCAAAAACGCGCGGTAAACCGTGGATCTCGATCCAATACAATGGAGACGGGGATTCCATGAAGGCGGATAATCTCACGAATGTAAAGACGGCTAAGCGCCTCAATCGAATCCGTAACTTGAATCGGTAAGAAATGGGCGGACTTGGTCAATCGATCGACTATCACCCAAATGGCATCACGCCCCCTCGGCAATCTCGGTAGACCGATATCGAAATCCATTGTCACATTTTCCCACTTCCACTCGGCTACAGGTAATGGTTGTAACTCCCCCGCGGGTCGTTGATGCTCAGCCTTGCCTTGTTGACACGTAAGACATTTGGACACGAAGATAACGACATCTCTCTTCATTTCCGGCCACCAAAACTATCTACGCAAGTCGTGGTACATTTTCGTTCCTCCCGGATGCACGGCTAACGGTGAGTGATGGAATTCTCTCAAAATCTCCTCCCAACACGAAATGGGTACGAAGAATTTTCCTTCGTATCTCAACCCTCGATCGGCATGAATCATCCACCCCTATCGAGCATTTCTGCTAAGGAACTTGGCGCGAAATTCTCCCACTTCATCATCTTGCTGTTGGGCCTCAACGACTCGAGTCGACAATGTTGATTGAACGGTTAAGTTGCATAAAGTGACTCCCTCTCGAACTTCCTCGAAATGCAATGCGTACGAACCCAAGTCATTCATCGTTTTCCACTCGTGGATAGCTAAACTCGAGAGGTGCGTCGATTTTCTACTCAAAGCGTCCGTTACAACGTTCGCCTTTCCCGGGTGATATTGCAACTCGAAATCGTAGTCCTTTAGGTATTCCATCCAACGGCGTTGACGTAGATTAAGCTCCTTTTGAGAAAATAAGTACTTAAGACTCTTATGATCGGAAAATATTTCGAATCTCTCACCGTATAAATAATGATGCCAACTCTTCAAAGCAAAAACAACGGCCGCAAGCTCTAAGTCATGGGTAGGGTAATTTCGCTCGTGAGTCTTTAATTGCCGAGATCCATATGCTACAACACGCCCCAATTGCATTAACACACACCCCAATCCGTCTTTCGAAGCGTCACAGTACACGGAATAACCAACTCCCCGTTCGGGTACAACCAAAACCGGCGCGGTAGTCAATCTCTTCTTCAACTCGTGAAAGGCCATCTCACATGCGTCATTCCAAACGAAATGAGTTCCTTTGCGAGTCAATTTGGTCAACGGAGCCGCTAGGTGAGAGAAATCAAGCACGAAACGGCGATAATATCCGGCCAAGCCCAAGAAACTACGAATCTCGAATACATTCTTCGGTCGTTGCCAATTCATCACGGACTCTATCTTTCCCGGATCAACGGACACCCCATCCTTCGATACGACGTAACCCAAAAACTTGACCTCGGACAACCAAAATTCACACTTGCTAAGTTTGGCGTGCAAGTGGTGCTGCCTCAAAAGCTCAAGAACGATGGTTAGATGAGATTGATGTTCTTCCTCTGAAGGTGAGTAAATAAGGATATCGTCCACGAAAACAACAACGAAACGATCAAGATAGGCACGAAAAATACGGTTCATCAAGTCCATGAATGTCGCCAGTGCATTCGTCAATCCAAAGGGCATAACAACGAATTCGTAGTGGCCATATCGAGTAGGAAAAGCGGTTTTTGGAATGTCTTCCTTTCGAACCCTCAATTGATGGTAACCGGATCTCAAGTCGATCTTGAAAAAACAAGTTGCACCTCGAAGTTGGTCAAATAAATCATCAATTCTAGGCATCGGGTACTTATTCTTAATAGTGACACGGTTCAACTTATGATAATCGATGCACAAACGAAGCGTTCCATCCTTCTTCTGAGCAAATAAAGTCGGTGCTCCCCACGGCGACGTACTTGGGCAGATAAACCCCAAACCCTCCAATTCTTGTAGTTGTGTCTTCAATTCTCTCAAATCAGTGGGCCCAAAATGATAAGGAGGTACAGAAATGGGAGCAGTGCCAGGAAGTAGATCAATTGAAAATTCGATTTCTCTCTCAGGCGGTAAACCTGGTAACTCTTATGGAAACACATCCGGAAAATCACAAATGACAGGGGGCAACTCCCCACGTGCGGACACATCCTCATCTAAGGCCAAACTTGCTAACAAGGCATACATCGACTCTTGCTCCCGAGACCCACACAAATATGACTCTAACGGTTCCCGACGCTCCCCAAAGAACTCAAAACAAGGACCCTCAGGCGGACAGATATGGACCCGACGCTTGAAACAATCAATGGTTGCGTGAAACATAGACAACCAATCCATTCCCAATATGAGATCGAAACTCAACATATTCAGCACAATGAAGTCAAAGGTAAAACGACGATCTCGAATGATAAGTTCACAATCCCGACATATATGATCTAACGGCGACCTACCTCCTATAGGTGTCTCAACGAACAATGGAGGACTAATTTTCTCAATTTCCAATTCCAATGCACAAGCAAAAGATGCAGCAATGAAAGAATGCGATGCTCCAGAATCAAATAACACTCTAGCAAAGGAGTTAAACAATAGAAATGTACCCCTCACAACCGAAGTCTCTGGGGTCTGAGAAGTAACAGGAGGTGGTGGCGGAATAGCAGAAGTGATAGCAAACGCTCTACCCTAAGTCATCTGTCCCTGAATGTGTCCACCTCGCTGACCGGAACCCTGAGTAGGTGTCGAAGAACTCGCTCCTCTCTCAACCTGAGATCCTTGAGCTGACGTGGTCTAACGGAAGTGAGACTGTTGCTGCCTCTGAGTACCCCAGAATGATTGCCGACCAGAATTTTGACCACCCCTCGGTTGCTGCACCGAACCAGACTCACTTCGAGTCCCTTCCCTAAGCGGACAATTCCGAGCAAAGTGACCAGCCTTCCCACAAGTAAAGCACGTGCCCAAAAGCCGCGGACACTGAGCCTGAATGTGTCCCGCTTGGCCACACTCGTGACACACAACCGGAGGCCTATTAGAAACTCCCCGAGTCCCAAACGACGAAGAAGATGGAGGTCTAAAGTTTGACGGACCCTGCGAAGCTGAAAACTGATCTCGTTGCCTCTTCCTCCCCTGACTACCAAAACTCCCCGAAGAAGAGCTCACACCCCCAACCGGTTGCCTCGGTTCCCAAGTCGTAGGATTTCTCGGCGCTTCCTTAGGAGACTCAATACTCCTCGCACATTCTACAACCTCAAAAAACTTCCCCTTGCGTTGTGCCATTACGTATTTCTTCACGGTGTCGTGCAAACCCCTTTCAAACTACCTACTTTTCCTTTCTTCCGTTGCCACTAATTCCGGCGCAAAACGAGATAGAGATTGGAACTTCAAGGCGTATTCTGACACTGTCATATTCCCTTGTTCTAACCTTTCGAACTCATCCCTCAATTGGTCACGACTAGTTTGTGGAAAATATTGCTCCTCAAAGAGCATTTCGAACTCAGCCCAAGTTAAGTTCTCCACATCTGGCTCATTTGCTTGAGCCGCGGTCCTCACCGCCCTCCTTGCATCCTTTCTCGATTCTAGGACCGACTCCCACCACTCATTAGCTTCCCCGGTAAGTTGGACGGCTACAATGTTGACTTGTAAGTCATCCTCCGTAATCCCAAGAGCCCTAAACAGCTTTCAAATCTGAGCTAGCCAATGATCGGCTACAAGAGGGTCACTGCTCGACCCATCGAATGTTTGTGGATTCCTACGGCTGAATTCCCTCATAGCCGACAAAGCACGACTTTCAGCACCTTCCCTTGGTGCGGCCGCAACGAAGTCCCTAGCAAAAGGGTTTTGAACGATCGGTTCTTCCTCTCTCTGACCACGACCGGCCCCTTCCCCCGAATTCTCACTATGATGGCTAACCTCATCCTCAATCGATGCCTCTCGGCCATGACCACGGCCACGACCACGACCACGACCACGACCACGACCACCCCAACTCTCGGCCTCACCTGCTCTAGCACGCATTCTTGGAGGTATCTAGCTACAAGTTATAAGAAAAGAGAAGCTCATCAACGACAATATTACTTAATGAGGTTTAAGCCCCCAACTAACCCAACACGGGCCAAAGCAACTCAACACCACTCTATCATATTAAAATGCAATGCCACATAAGCCAAGTAACACGATACATACAAACACATATATGTTATGCAAATGGCGTGACTTTTGAACCCATGAGACTAGAAGTCTCCCCACGGTCTCAAAGTATTTAAACCTAGTCGCTCTGATACCAATTTGTCACGCCTTCGATTTTAAACATAAATATATATATATATATATATATCATTTCAATATAAAATCCTCTCATAAATAGATAATATCCAAAATGAGTTTCCCACCTGCTTAATTACAAATCAAGTCCCCAAGTTCAATAAGTTACATCCATGGCACCGTGGCCCAAATTAAGTTAAATACAAGTGCAAAGTATTTAGAATATTACAATCTTATGTCAAAAGACCTTACAAAAGTAAAATTTAGTTACATACCATCTTTATCCAAAGGTAGTCAAATACAAAGATGGATGAGTAACTATGTCATGCTAGCTTCCAAAAGTCTTTGTCTCCATATACACCGAGTCATGTGATCTATTGCCCGGCATTCGAACCTGAAAAGAAGGATTTTGCTGAGCTACACTAGCCCAGTAGGAAATTCTCTACAAAATCTACATGCAATGAAACGATAAACATGGATACGGCGAATCAATTTACGTAACAAATCCAAACGATGCACGTCAACACCCTTGGCAAGTACCATAGCAATACACACATATAGCCACACACACACGCACACACACTCACACTTCCTCCAACAAATTTCCACCCATTGCGATTTTGTGTTACCACCCCTTGCGATTCTGTGTTACCACCCCTTGCGTCACAATAAACTTCATTTTCACTTCGTATCGACAATCACACTATCGTCACAATCAACACCATTATCTCATTCCACACACATCGACACAATCTACTACATCCCAAACGGCCAAAGGACCATAGCATTCAAGACTACAAATTCCCTATTCAAGAAATACACAATCCATAAGCCATAAAGCATTCCATTCGACCATTTATGACAAATAAACACTAGTATTCATGCATAATCACCACAAGACATGTAAAAGAAGAGAGAAATCCCTACCAAAGTGGGTTTTGAGCAAAACCCTAGGTCTAACAAGTGGATTGAACTTGAATCCTCCAAAAAATAAGCCTCACCCGAGCTTGGATACAAGATCTAGAGTAAATAAAGTCCAAAAACACGAATAACGAGCAAAGATCAACCAATGATCGAGAGGAGAGAGAGAAAAATGTGGGTAGGCCTCAAAGTGTGAGAACAAGAACATAAAACTCACCATTAGTTCACCAAATGCAAGAATCTTGTGAATTTGACGAAGAAAACCTTTGGATCTTGGAGATCCGAGCTTGAAATCGAGAGTTTTGGGCGAGATTGGAGTGGGGTGGGTGAGAGAGGGTGTTGAGATCTGATTTCGTGGCCTTTGGGTGTGAGAAATGACATAAAAGGGTATTTATAGTGTCCCAAAAAGCGTGCTGAAAAAAGTGCAAAAAACACAGCATGAACCGGTACGGGGAAAAGGCTGTACCGGTACATGAACCTTCAAAATGCCAAAAACACAACTTCTGGACATCAACGTATGCTAAATTAGTGAATGTGAATGTGTCTTTATTAATCTATTTGGATAAAAATGCATGACTTCGTGGTAATCGTCAATCTTATGATTTATTATTTGTAAGTTATGGGTTAGTATGTATGGGATTACTCTATTGAGCCTTTAAAGCTCACGGTATTACCTTTGGTGACTCTGACATATTATATTGGTGGCGATGCCAGTATATTGTGTCAGACCTGATAGATGAACATGGTGAACTTTACACCTTGGAGGCTTTCAAAGCCGAGGAGCTGGCAAGGATGGAGGAAGAGGCAGAACAGTGGTTAGGAACCCTAGATTCCCTCCTTTTGTTGAATAAAAGTACTCTTACGAGATTTGTGATGTAATAATGAGCCTGACTCTCTTTAATTTTCAATGATATTTCCCTATTTAACCTCCCCAAAATTAGGGGCGTTACATTGAGTAGGATTCTCTTGCCTTTTACCGCTCAGGTTCTACTTTGATTTTTTATTTGTCATTCGAGTTACTCATTTTATTAGTCCACTCACGCCATCAATGAAGTAAGCCGATTAATCTGACAATCACACTTATAGTGCATTGCATTTATTTAAAACAAACTGAACGACAAATATGATCTTATAATCGACCATTCATTGTTTTGAGATTAAAATGTGATAAGATTGTGTTATTAAAGTAACATATACTGTAAAACGGAAGTTTTCCATTTAAAAAAAAAAAAAACTTAATGTGGGACCAATAATGTGGCGTGATAATGTGCTGAAAACATTATCTACAATATTCTTTTCATTTATTTGATATATGACCAAACAGACATTGTCTATCACTCATTTTCACGTTTATATCATGAAGTAAGACACTGAAGGTAAGGTGCATGGGACCCAAAACAGATCTAGAGATCTCTTACAAACATACTAATGGACTTAGATTTCCGAATGGATATGTTCAAATCATATTGGCTCCCCCATAATAGCGACTTGACTTCACTGGATCGAGAAATTTTGTAGTGCACGGTCTTGCAATGCATCTTGTAAGGCGTACACGGGCCATCGATCTTAATAATGAATGGTTGAGATATTATTTTCAATTATGATTGGTAAGAATCATTTATTACTGGTCATAATTGATTTTTAATGTGGACTATTGATTGATGAGTTCGAAGGCTCTGTGCTGCTCTACACGTGCACTACACGGGGTACACTTCAACACCCTCGGATCCGAGTTCGTTATGGTGAAATCCCTTTAAGGAGTTTGGGCGCCTTATGCTGTGTTTGGATTGATTTTTGAGAATTTTTTAGTTTGGCTTTTAGGATAATGAGTGGAGAGCGAAATTATGGTAATAATTGGAGCTATGAATAATGAACTGAGAGAGATAGAGAGAAATGAGAATAATGATTTGAGATAGGGGTAACGAGTGGAGAGAGAAATGAGAACAATGATTGAAAGTATGAGTAATGAGTGTTTTTTGAGTAGGAAATTTTTTCCCAAAACGCAAACCGAACAAAGCGTAAGTACTTTTTGGCTTTTTGCATTTTACTTATTGCCTTACTGACTTTTTGGATTATGGCTAGAATGTATTTTAATTATGGTAAAGTATTTGGAAGATATAAGCAGAATATATTTTGTTACATATGATTAGTATTTGGGAGATATATATGCATATTAATACATCCGTAGGTTTTTTGGTTAACCAAAATGGGAAAAGTAAAAACTGAGAAGTACCAAAAAGCTCATCTCCCTAATGTCTTAAAAACGTCAATTGCGAGAAGAGGTCTCGTTGCGCACTGAGTTATTTACCGTAATGCATGATCTATTTCTGGCTTTTACTCTCTTAACACCAGAATTCATAAATGCATTTTTCCAAACCTCATTCTGGGTCACTCGTCCAAACAGCTATAAGTTGATATGGAGAAAAACAAAATTGGATAATGAACCATCCAAACACCCCCTTATTAGTACTACACAAATAATTTATGCCAATCATGTTCTTCCATGTCGAATAGAGTATATATAATAGTGATGGCTGCTTGCTGCATGTATGTAATGCTACTCGGTTTTACCATCTCGGTTCTACTCGTTATTTGTATCTCTGCATGGAATATGAGAAGCTCAATAAATACTATCGTGTCTATTTATACAAGGTTTTTATTCCGATTATAATTATTGATGCTAATGGACAGTGAGTTTGCTCACTCGTAACTTGCTTGAGGTGAATGTAAGCTGAAGTTGCGTGTTTTGACATTGGGTGTCATGCATTTGATTTTAAACATAAATGAAATAGCTTCCCATAAAAAAAATACTCATAAAATCGTACATAGTTCTCACCAAAAGTTTTCCATGCACATTTCATCAAATTATAGTTCTGGTACCAAGTATTCTAAAAAACTTACATTCATGACACAACGGCCCAATATAACATAAGTACAGTATAAGTATAAGAAATAGTAGTTTAGTGGTATACAATTGTCCAATGTCAAAGAATTGATATTGAAATTACAACTACATTGTCAAAAGGAGTTATACAAAAGATGTCATTGTGGCTCTTTTGTATCCGCTTTCAAAAGATTTACCACATGATGCACAAAATGCTATTGTTCTTGATTAGTACCTGAAAAATAAAGAATTAAGCTACACAAGCTCATTAAGAAAATCTCTACAAATTTTATATACAAATAAGATGACAAGTATAGATGAGAAACGAGTTTTTAGATAACAAGGGAATTATACGATATGCATGGTACAACACTACATTGGAAACCCAAGAACTCACACGAACACTTCTCCTTTAGTAATTTAACCCATTATCGTCTATCCAATCCCTTCTTGTTCGAAGTTACGGATTGGGAAATTCTGAAGTACAAGACCCTGTAAGGCACACACGGGCCATTGATCTTGACAATGAACGTGTAGGTGGACAAAAACTGATGGTGCTTGTAATAGCACGCTAAGCACAATGGCTACTTGTGCCTCTTGATAGGAACCCTAGTTTATCGTCGGAACTTTAATCTGCAAAACAGTCAAGGGGTGAGCGCACCTTCGCCTCTCGTCAGCAAAAGCCCTCCGATGCCTAAGTCCGTATCACGTACTAGAGTAACCCTAATTATCAATAGGAAAATACGAATCATTGCAATGTATTGCATATCTTTTGCCTCTAGGTTTACATCGTATTCATAGATATGCGTTTGTTTGCTGGCTCAGCGTTCTTGTTGCCGTAGGTTTCCTATCTCGTATAGGAAACCCAGGTTTCCTATCTCGTATAGGAAACCCAGGATACACCGAATCCCTGTTCCCTTATCGATTCACTCCTTAGTCCTTTTTGGACTCCTTTCCATGGTGGGCCAAACACCCTTTCATTAGGAGATTCATGCAGATCCGTTATTTGCGAGATCCTCATCCTTTTCCGAGTACAACTGTACTGGAACCTTCTAGAATATCCCTACCGCCTTATCTCTTAAGGTAGCATTCTCTAGTGTTCTTCCTCTGTTTGGCCATCTCATTGCTGAACAGATTGTTCCCTCTAGTGACTTCTCGTGTCGTCTGTCTTTATTGCTGACCACCGCCCACATCAGCGACGTGGTCTATCTTACTTATTATGTGGTCCCACGTACCACATGTTCGGGTGCTTACTGTACCTGTTCGGGATTACCTTCTGACAATTGCTCCTCAGCTTTACTTGTTATTCTTACTTAAATGACGAGCAAAGTTTCCCGGTGCCGAGCAGAATAATATTGCTCCTTGATTTTATATCCTTCAAAAATTAGAATCAGTGCAACTTTCTTCATTAAGCCAAGCCAAATATCCTATCATTGGGCTGGCAGGCTTTTCCTGCTCCTGCCTTTACACGTGGCACACTCCGTATCGTTTGCATTAAATGTGAATGGGCATTTACAAGAAACGAGATGCACAAACGGCATCTGGGGTGACATTTTGCATACGCCACCCCACAGGCTATGTCACACCATCGATTTTCAACATAAATATAATTGATTTCCACAAATAAAACCTCGTGAATATCCGTACCATACCCCAAAATAACTTAGCAGTTCCATTTCCATAATCATGTTTCTCACATCCGATAGTTCCCAATCATGAGCCATCAGTTCCGTTGAACTTTGGGATACCGGAAGAAGTTTGGAGTGGCAAAGAGGTAACTCTTTCACATTTACGGGTTTTTGGTTGCGTGTCTTATGTGCATATCAGTAATACGGAAAGGGATAAGCTTGATCCTAAATCGCAGAAGTGTACGTTCATTGGGTATGGCGGTGTTGAATTTGGTTATCGGTTTTTTGATTATAAAAACAGGAAGATAATCAGAAGCAGGGACGTTGTATTTAATGAAAGGGTAATGTACAAAGATAGGGACAGCAAACAGAACAGTGGGAGTGACACTACAGATGGGGACACTTCAAAGTACTTTGGGTTAAAGGATCTTTCAGATGACAGAGGGGTTGAGCCAAGTTCTAGTAGGACAGATGGGGCAGTTTCAGATGAGGCAGTTCCAGAGACAAAGTCTAGCTCACCGGTCAGGGATTTGAGGAGATCAACCAGGGTACCCAAACCTAATCCCAAGTACCTTTCGTCATTAGATTACTTGCTTTTGACAGACAGTGGAGAACTGGAGTGCTATGATGAGGCTTTGCAGGTTAGTGAGTCAGCCAAGTGGGAGCATGCGATGCAGGATAAGATGGATTCTCTTTACTCTAACGAAACTTGGGATTTGGCTACTCTTCCCGTAGGAAAGAAGGCTTTGCACAATAAATGGGTTTTTCGGATTAAGCAAAAAAGTGATGGTAAGAAGAGGTACAAGGCTAGATTGGTAGTAAAGGGCTTTCAACAGAAGCAGGGGATCGATTATACAGAGATATTTTCCCCAGTTGTGAAGCACATGCATCACTATTATAGTGGTGTTGAATTTAGCTGCTGCTGAAAATCTTTTCCTTGAGCAGTTAGATGTGAAAATTGCATTTCTTCATGGTGACTTAAATGAAGAAATCTACATGAAGCAACCTGTTGGCTTCATTGAGAAAGGAAAAGAAGAGATGATGTGTAGACTCAAAAAGAGTCTATATGGTTTGAAACAGGCTCCCAGACAGTGGTATAGAAAGTTTGATGGTTTTATGCAGCGCAACGGCTACAAGAGGTGCAATGCAAATCACTGTTGTTACTTCAAGAGGTTTGAATCCAGTTACATTGTTTTATTGCTTTCAGTCGACGATATGCTTGTAGCAGGATCCTGTGTTAAGGAGATAAACAATTTGAAGCAACAGCTGGCAACAGAGTTTGCTATGAAGGATCTGGGTGCAACAAAGCAGATACTTGGGATGAGAATCAGCAAGGATAAGGCTCAAGGGATCTTGCGATTGAGTCAGACTGAGTATATTGAACGTGTTCTGGATAGATTTAATATGCAGAGTGCTAAGGCAGTTAGCACGCCCTTGGGAAGTCATTTCAAACTTTCTCAGGGTCAATCACCCAAGACAGATGCAGAAAAGGAGTACATGGCCAAAGTTCCTTATGCCTCGGTCATTGGTAGCCTGATGTATGCGATGGTGTGCACGAGACCAGATATTGCCCATGCAGTGGGAGTTGTAAGCAGGTTTGCTAGCAATCTAGGGAAACAGCATTGCTAAGCAGTCAAATGGATGTTGCGGTACTTGAGAGGTACCACTAATTTGCCACTTTGTTTTGGGAAAGGAAAGTTGACAATACAGGGATATGTGGATGCAGACTTTGCCGGTGATCAGGATACGCAGCGAAGCACCACAGCGTATGTTTATACTGTTGGTTCAACAGCGGTGAGTTGGGTTTCACGTCTGCAGAAAATAGTGACATTATCCATGACATAAGCTGAGTATGTGGCCATGACTGAGGGTGCAAAGGAGATGATTTGGTTGAAGAGTTTTTTGGAGGAGTTGGGTTTGAAGCAAGAGAACTGCGTTCTTTTCAACAATAGCCAGAGTGCTATACACCTTGCAAAAAGTCCAGTGTTCCACGCTAGGACGAAGCACATTGATTTGAGGTACCATTTCATTCGTCCGCTTTTGGAGGATGGGGATTTGTTACTAGAGAAGATTTTGGGAAATAAAAATCCAGCAGATATGTTGACCAAGTCTGTTATTGTTGAGAAACTGAAGTTGTGTTCAACTTTAGTTGGCCTTCATGTTTGAAAAGATGATGGGGCTGGAGCCACACCAAGAGGGGTCAGATGACTACGTCCGCATTGATTGAGATTATTTGGGTTTGCAGTTGTTTGTTTGCTGATGCTTCGGTTATCTTCAAGTGGGAGATTGTTAGGGGTGCAGACAACCTTCAACAGTGACTACGATATTTCAAGAACTTGGGGTGTAATTTTCTTTTAGTACCCGACCTATTTATACTGCAGTGCGTATGTAATTAGGTTAATGTGTTTTTTTAGAGAAAAACAGAGAGAGGCGAGAGAAAATGTAGGTCTCAGAGAGATTGCGAGAAGACTTGTACTCTTGATTAGATTTCATAGTGGACTGGTGTGGCTCCCGTGGTTTTTTCCTCGCGTTGAGGTTTTCCACGTATATCTTGTGTTTTTTTTTTGTTCGTTACGCAGTATTTTTCTGTCTGCTTGCGATTTCTGTGATCCTAGTTTCCAAGATCCGTAGGGCGTTGTGAGTTGAACAAGGAGTTCAATTCCTAACGGAGTCCATAACCCAAGTGTGTGGATCGCACATCAATGTATGATCCAGATTCAGGTAAAACCTTACTTGAGGAACATTGAATAATTTCTGGATTGAATTGATGATTTGGACTAGCTATCTAAATGCTGATATACGGACTTGAATGATCCTGCATATTGGGTAGGTGATTGGGATATATGGCACAATTATTTTCCTACTTGTTTAGTTTCATTCTCTTCCAAAAAAAAAGTTTCATGAAGGAAATTGATTATTTTATACTTCTTTTTCGTTATTTGCACCGTTCTTTTTCGATCTTTATTTATGCAAATTTACGACAATAATATTTCATGTATGAAAAATTAAGCATAGTGGAAGAAAAATATCTTAATTTAACATGAGTAAATGCAAAAAACCAAACAGTATGAATATAGGTTAAGGAAATTCAACTTTCCAGTGCAAATAGTGGAAAATCAAATTTTGCCAAAAAATGGCAAAACATGGGTGCTAAGACCTGTCATTTTCGAAAAAATGGACTAGTCAATAATTTTTTATTTTTTATTTTTGTTGATCCGCCACTAGTCAATAATTGAAATGACAATAGCAAAATGACAGTAGCGCAAAATGACAATAGCAAAATGATTCACCATGTAAACTTCTATATAAGGGCCATTGTAAAGGAATCTTGTTCAACCTGCATGCGTATACTATTCAAAATTTTTAGTACTATTTCGTGTGTCTTATTATTAGCTAGCTAGAGTCATAATAATCAATTATTGTTGGGGGAATTGAAGATGGCTCTAACTGGCAAGATGGTGAGTGAAGTAGAGATTAGTTCTAATGGTGATGATATCTTCCATATAGTTGCAGGTAAAAAAGCACAGCACGCACCAAACTTGAGCCCTGAAAAAGTACACAAAGTGGAAATACACCAAGGAGACTGGGGGGATCATGGATCCATCAAGGTCTGGACTTATGTTGCAGGTAATTAATTCAAACTAACAATTTTAACAAAACCACATTTAATTTGCACTTATATATATATATTGTCTAATGGAGAATAATACAATTGCAATTAATTTCTCCTGTTCTTCTTGCTGTTCTTATTTTATGAGGAAGATTGGTGTCTAATTTTTTATTTGGGAAAGAAATTATTTAATTTCGACAACAGTCGAAGTTGAGGTATTTAGTGAGAGGAAAAGATGGTACAAATTCTCCAAAAACTAATTGGTGTTAGGGAGAGTTTCTTTTACGGCATTTGAGAGCGTCGCACGGAACGATATTGTATAACTAAGTCCATGGTGTGTGTTCCAAGTCCAACAATTCAAAAATAGGAAAAATATGTAAATTTAGCCTTTTTCGTATATCATTTAAACAATCATGCAAGTCAGATATCGTGAGAGAGACCTTGTTCTGCTCACACCGGATGGGAATCGTGACTCATCCCTTCCGCGCTGGTGGTGCGCTGCCATGGGTGTGGAAATACCCTAGGAAGTACACACGCCGGTCGTCGCCTCCTTTGACATCCTAAATTAAGCTAAAATACTAGTTATCTGTCTGCTTATTTTTCTTGTTGCCATTTCATAAATGTTGACATTATTCTTCGGTTTTTTTTCCCTTAAAAAAATAGAGGGGCAGGTGGAGACATACAAGGAGAAAGTGAGCATAGATGAGGAAAACAAGACAGTTCATATGAAGGCATTGGAGGGACATTGCTTGGAACTCTACAAAAGTTACAACATTATTTACGAGTTCATTCACAAAGGAGAAACCAACGCAGTCAAAATCACTATCGAGTACGAGAAGAAGAACGAGCATATTCCCCCTCCGCAGAAGTACATGGATTTCCTCATCAGTTTGATCAAAGATCTTGATGCTAATCTTGTCAAGGAGTAAAGCATATATAGTTGATATATAGATGGGTTGTGTGGTTGCATCGATTGCAACTTATATATATGAATAATTGTTGTTGTTTTTTAAAATTTCAATTTGGTTGTGTGATAATTGTTGTTGTTAAATAATGATTTCAACTTTGATCCTTGCATGGGTTTGGAATAATAAGAGCTTCAAAGCTCGAGAGTTGGTATAAAATTATTGACGTACGGTTCAGTTAAATTTTACATCATCGATCAATCGTACCATTCAATTAAATTCACAGTTGGGTTATGTCTGCAACTGCGTTCTCTTGGATTTAATTTAAATCTGAAAATTTTGTTATTATTTAAATTTTTTTTTTTTGCATTTGTTAGAGGAACCGAAAAAGTAAAATTTTGGCACTTTTACCCGATTATTTTGAAAAATAACCACTTTTTAGCCCAAAAATATTTGTTAGAGGAACCGAAAAAGTAAAATTTTGGCACTTTTACCCGATTATTTTGAAAAATAACCACTTTTTAGCCCAAAAATATTTGTTAGAGGAACCGAAAAAATAAAATTTTGGCACTTTTACCCGATTATTTTGAAAAATAACCACTTTTTAGCCCAAAAATGTCATTTTTGGGCTAAAAAGTGGTTATTTTTCAAAATACGTGAGTAAAATTTAAAAAAATTACTTTTTTGATTCCTTACGTCGAGACGAATCAATAGCCTATAAAAGTTTGGTGCAAAATTAATAAATGTGAAAAAATTTTAAATAAGAACAAAATGTTCAAATTTAAGTTAAGTCGAAGAGAACGCAAAACAAATTGTAAAATTTTGCATCCCGTGTCGCGTACAATTCATTTAGATTTATGGTTGAGTTGGTGTTGACAACACATGTACACTCTTCCAAAACAATTAGCTAAAAGTATAAAAAAATGATTATATTGCTCATCCCGAAACCAATATTATCTAGTAACTAGAAGTCTGAGCACACGCAATGCGTATGCAATTCGAATTTTGTTAAAATTCGTACAATAGCTTCCTGTTGGATGTTTGATTGATTTTTCAAAAAAATTAAATTTGACAAAATCCGACTCCCTGGCCTCTAGCATTAATCTATTGTGATAGAAGCAAGAGAGAAACTACACAGAGACGGGAAAAATTTATTCGAGAGGAGTTTAATTACTGAACACGATACTTCAAAACAATTTAACAGCAGTGACAATTCATGTTACACGTTGCACCTAAATGAGCTTTCAAGAAACTGATAAATAAATCAAAACACAAAGAAAATGGACGACGAAAGTGCATTTTGAGGCCCCGTTACAGCCCCATTACAGAAACTTTTTTAAAAAATAAGTAACTTATTTTATATTTTCAAACTCAAAAATAATGTAAATAAAAAATAATTTTTTAATTTTTTTTCAATCGTATATAAGACTCATCTAGATCTTTCAAACAAAATTCATATTGCATATTTTTAGATTTCAATAAGCTCATAATTTTTTAGCTTAAAATTGCTTTCTTAAAAAATAAAGACTTTTTTTTGGGATCTAGAACGGGCCTGAATCCCACAGATGTGCTCCAATTAAGTTCTACATCAACATTGCTCCTCCGGAAAATCCATCTTGCAATACTATATGGTATAGATCAGGGCGGAGCTATGACCCCGAGTTTTAAAAATTTTATTTTTTATATACCTAATTTTGAATTTTATCGATAATTATTCATGTATAGGTATGTATAATCTTAATAATTGTGGTTTGATTTAATAAAAAATCTATTGTTTTACATTCTCATTTCTCAATTTCTTTCATAAATAAAAAATAAAGACGTGACTAGTGTTGAAGTAGCCTAAAGAAAAATGCAAAATAATTGGTATACTTTAGTTGCATTGGGCTAGAAATATTTCAATGAATAAATTTATTGAATTGGAAAGCCAAAACTTTATGATATAATAATAAGTATACGTTCCGATAAAACATATATATATAATAAGCCAACCCTCCTCAAATCAAAATTCTGACTTCGTCATTGAGTATAAAGGGTCAGTATTGCTATATGGAGTACTAGGATTCTCTTGCCTTCTACCGCATAGGTTCTACTTTGATTTTTTATTTATGTCATTCGAGCCACTCATTTTAGTAGTCCACTCACACCATAAATGAAGAAAGCCGATTAATCTGACAATCACACTGTAAAACGGTAGGTAGTTTTCCATTTTTTTTTCAAAAAAAAACTTTTTTCCCCGGACAAAGCCATTTGGGACCCATAATGTGAATCATGTGATAATGTACTGAAAACATCATCTACAATATTCTTTTCATTTATTTGATATTTGATAGAGCAATGCTAGGCCCACCGCATGGGGTAGGCGGTGGCCGGCTACCGCACGCCGCCGGACCCACTCCGGCCATCGGACGGTCGATCCGAGCCGACCAAAAATTCTAAAAAAAATAACGAGTGGGTCTGCGCGGGAATCAATGGCATTCGACTTTTGTAAGTGCTCGAACCAAGCTTTCGGAAGTTCCGATCGAGCACCTACACACGTCGGATGCCATTAATTTTCGCCTAAGCCCACTCGTTTTTTTTTTTAGAATTTTTGGTCGGCTCGAATTGGCCGTCCGATGGCCGGAATGGGCCCGGCGGCGTGCGGTGGCCGGCCACCGCGTTTTGCCTTCGGTGGCCGTAGACTTTCTGTATTTGATATGATCAAAGAGACATTGTCTATCACTCATTTTCACGTTTATTATATCATGAAGTCAGACACTGAAGATAAGGTGCACGGGACCCCAAAACAGAGAGATCTCTTACATAAATAATGGACAAAAATTTTATTTGGGAAAGAAATTATTGGCTACCCAATAATAGCGACAACAGTCGAATATGATTTGAATATTTATGAGGAAGATTGGTGTCAAAAATTTTATTTGGAAAACAAATTATCTAATTTCGACAACAGTCGCAGTACGTTGAGCTATTGACGAAGTTGAGGTATTTAGTGGGAGGTAAAGATTGTACAAGTTCTCTGAAAACTAATTGGTGTTAGGGATATAGTTTCTTTTATGGCATTGGAGAGTGTCGTAGGGAATGATATTGTATAACTAAGGCCTTTGGTGCACTCCAAGTCCAACAATTCAAAAATTAGGAAAAATATGTAAATTTAGCCTTTTTCGTATATCATTTAAACAATCATGCAAATTAAGGGTAAGTATGGATCGGATTGGTTCGGTTTTATCGTAAACCAAGAATCAAACCACTTACCGATGGATTATGAATTTAGGAAACCAAACCAACCCAAACAAACCATAGGACCAAACCAATCCAAACCATTGGATTATGGTTCGGTTTCGAACCACGATTTACTTAAAACTGAAATATCATCTTCGTAAACTATTTAAAGTACTCCAAATTGCGGAGACTAAGAGTTGGTTTTCACCTAGAGAAACATACGAAAATTTAGAAATTAATTGAACCATGGAACCACTATTCACTGAATGAAACATTATATATTTATATACCATGTACTTTTGGTGTATCCAAATTATAGGAATAAATTATTTTTTTTTATAACGTCACTGGATTTCAACAAGCAAAATTAGGAAAAGTCCTTAATCAAAATAGAATTAAGAGTGGGCAGAATATGACCCGTAAAATGGAAAATTTAACTATAGGAATAAGATGTGACATATAGAAGTTTATGCTAAATAATTTTTATAGTAAATTAATACTGAATAGGACGGTGGATTGAATAGATTATTAATTTAGGAAATTAATTAGTTGACTGTATATAACTCTCAAGTATACTTGGTGTATCTAAATTAAATGAGATGTATAAATATACGGTTCAGATCGGTTTGGAACCAAAACCATTAATTTAAATCCACAAACCAAAACATGTAACGCGGTTTCTAATTTTTTTAAACCAGAACCAAACCACCGTACGAAAAAACCAAACCAAACCATTCGGTTTGGATTGGTTTTGACTAGATTCGCGGTTTGATAGATTTTTTGCTCACCCCTAACACAAATCAGACAACGTGAGAGAGACCTTGTTTTGCTCATGCCTAGGTGGGAATCGTGACTCATACCTTCCGCGCTGCCATGGGTGTGGAAATACCCTAGGAAGTACACGTGCCGGTCGTTGCCTGCTCCTTTGACATCCTAAATTAAGCTAAAATACTAGTTCTCTGTCTGCTTATTTTTCTTGTTGCCATTTCATAGACGTTGATATTGGCTAGCGATACTTTGAATTTTCACATATTATTCTTTGGTTTTTCCTACAAAAATAGAGAGGCAGGTGGAGACATACACGGAAAAAGTGAGCATAGATGAGGAAAACAAGACAGTTCATATGACAGCATTGGAGGGACATTGATTGGAACTCTACAAAAGTTACAAAATTATTTACCAATTCATTCACGAAGGAGAAACCAACGCAGTCAAAATCACTATTGAGTACGAGAAGAAGAACGCGCATGTCCCCCCTCCGCAGAAGTACATGGATTTTCTCTTCAGTCTGATCAAAGATCTTGATGCTAATCTTGTCAAAGAGTAACGGATAGTTGATATATACATGGGTTGTATGGCTGCATCGCAATATGAATAATTGTTGTTTGGCTCGATGGTGGTTTGACACCAAGTTTAGGAATCTGGAGAAAAATGTGTGGGAAACGTTTTTCTATGCCACACTGTGGTTTCTATGCCTTATTCGGTTGTGGGTTTTGAGTAGTGTTTTTGAATAAAGGTAAAGAGAGAAATGAGAGTAATGATTGTGGAGAGAGGTAAAAAGTGGAGAGAGATAGAGTGAGAAATGAGAGTAATGATTGAAAAGTTAGAGAGAGAAAAAGTGTAAAAGTTATTTTTTCCAAAATTTTGGATTTTGAGTTCCAAACCGAACAAGGCCGTGTTTAACAACTCTTCTACGAGTTTTGAAGTGGTGGGGGAATTGGTAAAAACTAGAGTCACGATGTGGATGAAGACCAAGTTCGCAATCAAGATTTATTCGGTGGAGGAGTTTAAGGTGTACATTGATGGCATCCGTAAGCTTAAGTTATAGTTCATGTTGAGGTGTTGTGTCTGTCCAACATTGTGTTAGATGGACTAGTTATGTTTGTTTTTATTTTCCCTCGATGTACCCCTTCGAGTTTTATAAAAAGTTCGTTTGCCGAGCAAAAATAATAATAATAATAATAATAATAATAATAATAATAATAATTGTTGTTGTTTTTTTAATTTTTAATTTTTGTTTTGTGTGATAGTGAGAGCTTCATGAACTACTGTGTTATGTTCATGAGGTTCCTACTTCCTACCACTTGGTAGTGCGGGCTTATTTATTTTGGAGGCCCGAAGTAGATTTTATATATTGAGCCCCTTACATATTCATAATTTCTTTAAAAATGATAAAAGTACAAAAAATAACCAAAAAAATCAAACTAAAAGAATATAATTATGACAATATAAATGTAAAAAAAATGTGCATGTAATTAGGGAGATGCATGGAAGTCGAACCACACACTCACAATAGCATAACAGTATTATGTGACCACTAAACCAAGTATCTAGTTTGTGTTTTTTTTTGAAAACATTCTAATATTAATACATAAGTTACATTACAATGAGGCCTCAATTTTGGACCAAAATTTAAGGGCCGGAAGCGATTACTTCTCTTACCAATCCTATAAGCCGGCCCAGCCACTTGGATACAGGGGTAGGTTAAATAATGATTGCAACTTTGATCCTTGGGTTTGGAATAATAAGAGCTTCAAATTAAGCTCGAGAGTTGGGTTGCTACATGTGCAACAATAAAATTATTGACGTTTGGTTGAGTTACGTACGTCTGCATGGTAAACAACTTGTAAAATTTTGCATCACGCGTCGTGTACAATTCATTTAGATTTATGGTTGAGTTGGTGTTGACAACATAGACTCTTCCAAAACAATTAGCTAAAAATATAGAAAAATAATTATATTGCTCATCCCGACACCTCTAGTAATTAGAGGCCAGGGCACACAAGATGCGTGTGAAAGTTGGATTTTGTCAAAATTTGCATAATAGCTTCCTATTTAATGTTTGATCGATCTTCACAAAAAATTTTACAAAATCCGACTCCCCAGCCTCTAGCATTAACCTATTGTGATAGAACCAAGAGAGAAACTACACATAAATAGGGGGGAAATTAGAGGAAAATTTTATTTGGGAGGAGTTTAATTACTGAAGATGATCCTACAAACAATTTAACAGCAGTGACAATTCACGTTACACGTTGCACCCAAATGAGCTTTCAAGAAACTGGTTACCAGGGAATAAATCAAAACACAAAGAAAATGGAAGACGAAAGTGTATTGAATCCCACGGATGTGCTCCGAATAAGTTCTTGTAGACACCCCAATCTGAATCTCCTGATTGTTTTATGGTTTCTTGTTTCTCCGATCATGAATCAGATTAAAATAGACTTGAGAATGGAATGGATTGAGCTTGGAGTGTTTGGAACCCCTCTTGAACCTTTTGAACCTCAAAACCCTAGGTCAAAACCTTAGCCAAGGTTTGACTAGCGCGCGTGGATATGGAACCTCGCGCGATGGACAGTTTGTCAGGTGTGGGTCAAAGTCAAAGTGTTGACTGTTGACCCTTGCGCGATGGTTTGCACCCTCGCACGGCGGTCCCACTCTATCGCGCGATGGTTTTAGCCTGTTCCCATCACATTTTTTCAGCTGGATTTTATGATCATCAGGGGGCCTGTAAGCCTGTGGAACCCCGTTTTCCACCGGAACAGCTATTGTAGACTGCATGGTTGGCACCTCCCAATGTAACCACTCCCGCCACCTTATTGGCAACCTTCTCCATCAAGCTAGGCTGGCCAGCCTTGTTGGCTGGCTTCTACGCCTAGTTCTTCATCACCCATTGGCCTCCCATTGTCTTAAACATACTCTCTCCCCCCCCCCCCCCCCATACTTCCAAAGTTAAAGGGTTACCAAAAATCAAGCAAAGAAGGCACACGAACCCTCAAAATACTTGATATTCCCTATTCCTTGCCATCTTCATACACTCATTTTCCAAGCACAACAATACTCTTCAATCCATTTCAAAACTACTCAAGCAAAGGTATAAAGATTTACCTGTCTTCTGTTTTGATCCCTGAGGGGGCTGGCAGGGCCAAAGTTGGTAATCAATACCAGTCCTGGCCCTAAAGTCAGTCGGGTTACAAGAAGTTGTGATCAAGCAAACCCTCACGCGATGGTCCCACTATCTTGCACGACAGTTCTATCAGCATGAGAATGGACCACATGGGGAAGGGGGTGCTGGTCTTTAAGTTTCATGTATTGTTTGTAACTGTTTTGAAGCATGTTAGGGTGTAAACTCACTGTGTTGCATGCTAAAAGCCATAGACTAGCTTAGTTTGCTATTTCATTTGGTTTGGAATGCTCTTGGGTTGTTTCTGAATGTGTGTCAGAGCCCAAGCATGCAAATCAATTCCTAGAAGTCCAGTCAGGACCCTCGCGAGTGTCTCACTCTGTCGTGTGATGGTTCTCTAATTTCCAGTGGTTGCCCTTGCATGGCAACTAGGGCTTATGCCCCTGTTTATTCACCCCTACTGTTTAGGGGTTGTGTTTCAAGTTAATTCACTCTGTTTGTAATATTATTTTTCACTAGAAAAATGCTTGGTAGGCTCTCTGGGTGAGCACTGGTCCTTCCAGAGTCCAAAGGGGGATAAGATTCAACTTGTACGTGGTGAGACATGAACACTCGCGCGATGGAGTGGATGTGTCGCGCGATGGTTCTTTGCATGTACGTAGATCCATGCATGCAAAGTTGGCCATTGTGCATGACACACTCATTTTGTGAGCAACTTTGTTTGTTTTTTATCAGAGGGTTAAGTTTTTTCCCATTTTCATAGTATTCCATCCATCCATGTTTCAATTCAAATCACATCTTGCAAAGTGTTACGGTTTAATCCCCAATTAACTGTTCCCCGCTCTAATTGGCTAAAATTGGTTAATAAAAGAAGAATCATAAATATTTTAACAAAATACCTAAGTAGAGACCGATCTCATGATTGGACGAGAGGGGTGCCTTAAAACCCTTCCCCTCTCGTAACCTGGCTCCTGAACCCAGATATGGTTATGACGGACTGGTTTCCTTCATTTTTTCAAATCAAATAGCGCGACAGGTGCTTCGAAATACGGTTCCTTGGGTGTCGGACCTTCAAACCCGAGTGGCGACTCTGTATTCCAAGCGCTTGCTTCTCAGCTCGTGCTCTCTTGATTTTCGGGCCGCTTTGGCACAAAAGGAACGAAATCCTTTTTCCAAGGGCATGCTGCCCAAAGTGGCGACTCCGCTGGGGATAATCGAACCAATATTAATTCATACTTAGAGTTCAAATACCCTTGTGAACAATTCTTTAAAAATCTATCAAAACGGTGAGCTTCGCGCGCTGCCGATGGTTGGAATGGTGAGTTAACAGGACCCCGTGTCCGGCCAATCTGATCTGGGACTTTTTCAATTGTTCACTTGCATAGTTTTCTCTAAAGATGGACTAAATAAAGTGAGCCAAATTTGAAAAGGCATTTTATGATCTTATGATTCTTCTTCTTCTTAATCAATTTCTAGCATCTCATTTGCATCGATGTGGGATAGCCTCGTTGGATCGTTTTGGCAATTCGGCACGGTTTATCGGAGCCCGGGGATCCCGAATGACCAACAACCTTCGACGATGATGGGTCATTCTACCGTTCAATTGTTGCTCTGCTGTTACACGGGCAACAGGAGGTATAACTTTGGCCCTAGTCCGAGGAACCTATTACAAACCAAAACCGGTCTTTGCATATACAAAGCACTAGAACTCTCCAAATTACGCCAGGTACCTATAGGGTAAGATATTTGCATCTAACCACCATGTACTGTCTATGTGTTACCGCTTTCCCTATCACATGTACTGTACATACATACATACACGTTATTTTGCGTAGGAGCAAGTTTAGGGCAGCTTCTATGTTCTCGTTTGAAGACGAGTTTGTCTTAAAACTTATTGGGACATTGCTTTGACCCAATGAGGAGTCCTGCATCTCGATGGTGCACGTTTTCAAAATTTCAAAATCCTTAGAACAAAAGGACTTTAGGAAATCAGAAATTTCTACACCCTTGTCTATGTACCTGGTTAGGGTTTCAAACAAAAAATGAGAAACAATAGAGATGATGCCATGATGCTTACACCAAAAGGTAACAAGTGCCTTGTCACTTACACCACTCGGCTAACAGCATTGTGCCGCTCACGCCATTATGGTTATAGTATCATGACATTCATACCGAGTTGTACCAACTTCAAAAGTCGAAACCTTGAGCGAAGGAATAGTCAATGGTTTAGGATTCTTTTGGCATCCTTTGGCCTCATTTGCCTCTAGCAGGGATACACATTCGTAAAGAATTCTGAGGATTCTGGCAGTGTCCGAATGGTTTGAGACAGACTCGTCTTTAGTTCTAGAGTCTACGGGACACGGACGGCGCCGGCTGCACCAATGCTTTAGTCTTTTATTTTAAAGGTGGCTGCAGGACCCTTATATGGTCTTCTTTTACTTTGCAAGCAAAGGTTCTGAACCATTGCACCTCCAAGGAAAGTACGAGACAAAAGGGCAAGCCCACTTAGGAAAGTCTGCAACTGAATCCGGTTCAACGACTCGTCAGGCTTGAATCCCAGTGAGTCACCACGGAAGACTCTCCGCTTTCTCCATTGGTCACTCAACAGTCAGGCTCACCATTGATCCAACTGGACGGATAACCAGCCTCCCCATCTTTTGCTTTAAGCACTTCCGAAACTCTAATCATGTTAGGACAACCACAGGCTCAGCCGCTTTCTTTCGAAGAGATGCTCATGGATCTTCAAGCTAGCATCACGGCCATACAGCAAAGGGCTACTCAGACCGATGCTAACATCACTCAACTGAATAACCTTATCAACACTCGTTTTCCGCCTCCGCTTGAGGCTGAGGACGAGGACGATGAGTCCAACCGGGAGCAGCCTATCATGGTTGAGGATCTGAACAATCCAAGGTAGAGGTGTCAAACGTGTCGTGCCGTGCCGTGCCATTCAACTTCCGTGTCAACCGTGCTTCGTACCGTGTCGTGCCGTGCCCGTTTGCTTAAGTCGTGTCGTGCCGTGCCTTGCCATTTTCAATCGTGTTGTGCCGTGCCGTGCCCATTTACTTAAATCGTGTCGTGTCGTGTCGTGCCGTTTTTCAATCGTGTCGTGCCGGGCCGGGCCCATTTACTTAAATCGTATCGTGTCGTGTCGTGCTGGCCCCTTTTTTAATCGTGTCGTGCCGTGCCGGCCCGTTTACTTGATCGTGTCTTGTCGTGCCGTTTTTCAATCGTGTCGGGCCGGGCCGGGCCCATTTACTTAAATTGTGTCGTGCCGCACTAGCCCGTTTTTTAATCGCGTCGTGCTGTGCCGGCCCATTTACTTGATCGTGTCATGCTATTTTTCAATCGTGTCGTGCCCGTTTAACTTGGTCGTGCTGTGTCGTACTGTTCAAACCCCGAAACGGGATTTTAGTTAAATACCACCCACATGTTTCCATTTTATAATACTTAGCCCCTTTGAACTATCATTCGGTCGCAATTTTTTTGGTAATTTTTTTTCTAGACTGAAGACCGTTGCACATATTTTTGCTGGTATGATCGCCCTCACTGGAAAAGGCATATGGGTTTGAGGCCAATGACGAAATTGAGAGTGCAATCTCTTTCAACAACAATGGACACTGGAAAAACATAGCAAAGCAGCTAAAGATTGATGCAATGCAAAAGGAAATTGAAGAATTGAAAGTGGCCAATCAAATAAAGCAAGGTAGACAAGAATTACAGAAAAATTTGGGACAAATCAAGTGGACAGTGCTGTTTTTATGCTATTGTTTTTGTGGTTATGCTGCACCTGTACACTTCAATGGGGAAAGGAAATGACTTAGCTTTGCCTTAGTAATGTTGTAATGAATTCTGTGAGAAATGAAATAGAATATTTCCAACCTTGAGTCTCAAAAAATGCCAACATTTTGCATATTATATCACAATTTCTTACATAAGTGTTCCCAAATGATCAAGAGACAAACTTAGATAGCCATATACTAGCCAAAGTACTTAATTAGAAGCAAAACAAACAGGTCCATATTCGAAAAGTAATACCAAACAAAAAAACCAGCAGCTCCATAAATTTTTCGACTAACTTCTAAAAGGCTGCATATCCATCAAGTGCCGTTCCTGAGTTGGGTATAGATTTGAGGACTTGAGAACTTTGTGTTGGTGCCATATTTGATAACCTTTGTGAGTGGCCAACTTGGACAATATCACCACCTCTTGAGCTGCATATCTATCAAGTGCCATTCCTGCATTTTTTTGAACTAAAAACCAGCACTTTTTTGAACCAAAAACATGGAATTTTTGAACAAAAAAACCTGCCAAACTTAATACACCAAACAACATGCTAAAACCTTCATTTGGCAGATCCAAACTGCCTTTGGACACACACACACACACTGGAATTAAAACATGCCAAAGGGTGCATAACCTTGTACACAATGCGTTAAAATTTCAAATAACTAAGTACTCTATTTTTTTGGCTCAGATAAATGACTAAGGCACTAAGGCGGCAACAATAGTTGCCAATTGACCGTCACATGTTGCCCCGCCTACGTCCCGTAAGTGTCTTTTTAAAATTGTCATCATTGCCAAAGTGCAGAAAACTGCAAAAAACTGATGTACCCACATAACTGTAGCAGTAAAACTGATGTACCCGAACTGACGTACCCACAAAACTGATGTACCCAAAAGAAGCAGCAGCACACATAACATGCTAAACCCACATAACTGCAGAAAACCCATAGAAGGCAGAAAACAACATGTAAACCATGGCTGCATTTAATTTGAAATATCTAGTCCAAAACAGCATGCTAACCCTCAACTCAGAAAATCAATAGCTCAACTCAGAAAACAACATGCTGAACTCAGACACAATTTGGACACACACACACAAACCAACAAACCAGAACACACACACACACACATTAAACATGCAGCCAACACACACACACACATTAAACATGCAGCCAGCACACCCCTCCTTGCTCAATCCAGTAACCAAGCAACAAAAGCCTCTAAATCCATCAACTGCAGTTCAAAGCTGAAACTAGAAGTAAAACATGCAGTAAGCTGAAACTAGAAACTGTCATACAGAAACCCTTGCATACACTACACTACACACACATGACTGCATTTAATTAGGTTCCAACAGCAGCCGTAGGTTCCAACAGCAGCAGCAGTCACTGAACATTACAAAAGCATTACCCAAAGCAAATGCTCATCAAGTATCAACATCCACAGGCCCAGCTATGCATCAACAACTGAAGAAACTGATATACAATTGTCTATTGATGACTTCAGAAACTGATATACACACACAATTGGGCTCAGAAACTGATATACAGTTGTCTATTAAAGAAAAGAGCTGAAACCAACAGGGCTATATACTTGACCCTTTACAACCAGAAGAGATTGTCTGCAGGGGCAAAAACCACCTCGGCTAAGCAATGCAATAAGCTCTGCTAACTAAAAAGAAACTCAATATTTAGCCTGGCTTCGTTACACCTCAGGTTTGGCATAAAACCAGGTTAGAGGTATCCACCAAGCTAAATATGAGCTACTAACACACAAAGATCAAGAAAACTATAACCAACCCAGAACACACACACACACACACACACACACACACTTGCACCAACTAGCCATGCCATTGCCTCAAAGAATTATGTCCTTAGGCTCAGTAAATGACCAAATGCCCAGCAACAACAGTAAATGAGCCACAGAAACAACCAAGATGCCCAGAAAACTGTAATAATTTACACACACTTGGGCTCAGAATAAAGAATGCCACATGGAGGCAAGTGGCAACGTTAAGTTGCCATTAAGGCCTTCATAAGTTGCCTAACCGTACCCTTCAAATGTTAGTTTTTTTTTATCATCATAGCCGATAAATGGTTACAGTTTCTTGGGCATTTGGTAACAGTACACACACACAATGACTGATGTATAAAGAATAGCATCACCTAGAAGTTGCAGCAACGTTAAGTTGCCATTAAGGCCGACATAAGTTACCAGCAACATCACATTAGTAGTGCATCTCCCCTAATCATCACCATCTATATCAGAGTCTGAAAAATAAACTCTTAATTCATCTTTGGCTGGTTTTGTTTGAATTCCAAGACGTGCATCCTCCCAATCTTTTAAGCATAGGAGACAATCCAAAATGTCTGGAGCTAGTCTACTCCTCTTCTCATCCAACACTCTCTTACCTGCACTTAAAGTAGATTCCGATGCAACTGAAGAGACAGGAGCTGTTAGTACATCACGTGCCATGATGGAAAGAATGGGAAATGTCCTATCATTTTTTCTCCACCATTGTAGGATATCAAAATTTTCTAAGTCGTCATTTTCGGTAAGATGCTCTATCTCTAAATATTTAACAAGTTCAGAGCGTGAACTTGCACTTTTACCTTTCTTGGAAATGAGAGACCAGGATGGGTCATTACTATTTGTATATGGTAAAGGAACAGTAGTAGTACTCGTAGTCGTAGTAGTGCTTGCAAACTTAGACTCATAAGAAGCATATAAATCAGTCAATAGCGAATCCACTTCAAGACGAGAAGGTAATGTAATTATTAAGTTATCAGAAATTCCTTCTAAGAGCATATGAACAGCTTCTAACTTAATTCTTGGGTCCATTACTGCAGCTACAATAAATATTTTTGGCATGTTCTCAAAATATTTCCTGAATTTTGATTCCATTTCAATACAAGCAGCTATGAAATTTGTTTTTGTTCTATAAGAATTGAAAGTGAAACTGATATTATACAAGTGATTAAGCACAAGACAAGAAGTAGGATAACGAACACCCAAAAGAGCACAGGTAGCAACATAAAATACTTTCAAAAATTTCATGAACTCAAAAGCAATTATCCAATCAGAATCAGTCAACCCACAATCAGACCTGGCGTTAACAAAAGCAGTAATCACAGCAGTGTGTTTCCTACAAGATTTTAACATAATATAGGTTGAATTCCAACGAATTTTCATATCAAGTTTTATTCTTTTTGGTTTGACGTTGTAAATCTTACACAATGCCTCAAAATCTTGTCGCCTAACTCTGGAAGTAGCAATAAAAAGAAGAGCACTTCTAATTTTTTGTAGCTGTGGTGCTATAGATTCCAAACCATCTTGCACAACCAAGTTAATGATATGGCATACACATCGCATATGAAAAAATTGACTAGAACGCAAGTTTGGCATATTTACCTTGAACAATTCAATTGCAGCGGTATTAGCAGTATGATTATCAAACGTAATACTGAAAACTTTATCAACAATTTCAAACTCCCTAAAAACACCACTTATACTTTGAAAAATCTGATTAGCATTGTGAGGGTGCTCCATTAAATGAAAAGCAATAATTCTTTTATTCAAAATCCAATTAGAGTCTATATAATGAGCAGTCACACAAATATAACCAAGATCATTTATACCAGACCACATATCAGAAGTAAAAGAGATTGTACTATCAAACTTTTTAATTTCAGTTATCATTTCTTTTCTAATTTTTCCAAAAGCTCCAAAACAATCACTTCTAGTTGTATTTCTAGAAACTTTAGAAAATTCAGGATTAAGATAATTCTTCACAAAATATTCAAATCTAATATCATCACCAAAAGTAAATGGTTGTTCTGCTGCAGCTACGTAACGGGCCAATCCCTCTCTCATTTTAGGTTTCGAATATTGAAATTTTGACAAACCACCACTAGGTCCACTACTGCCTAGTCTGCCTTCTTCTAGATCTTTTTTATGCTTGTTTTGAAAATGTCTATCAGTAGACCCTGTGCCATGGTTACTATTGCTGCGAAAATCACTACCACAATAATTGCATGCAGTTCTCCGTCCTATATTAATACCATTTTTATCTATGAAATTTTCAACTTTATGGAAATGCTCCCATATATATGAAGTGAGGTGAATCCTTTTTGCCCCACCAGTACCTGTAGAAGTTGAACCTGATGCAACAGTGTTTGAAGCAGCTACACCTACGGAACCCGTTTGCGGGGGTGAAATTGAAGGAGTTGCTGCGCCATGTTCATCATGAGATGACTCAGAGACAGCGTGATCACGTCCCCCTAAATGTATCTGGTCAGGATCCATTTGTAAAAAACACAAAGAAATCCATCTGTCAATGTTCTCTGTTAAACGAAACCAAACAAACAATATTTGTTCTCTGTAAAAAAAACACAATGTATCAATGTTCTCTGTTATACGAAACCAAACAAACAATGTTTGTTCTGACTTCGTTCGTGGAACAAATTTTATTTTTTCAGTTACGCGGAGCCAAACGTTAACTTTTTGTTTGGGTATGTGTCGCCGAAAATTAGAAAAAGTAAGGAACTTCACTTTTTTTGCTTCGATAGTCATGTGTTGCAAAAAAAGAAAAATCATAGCCACAATCGCAACAAATCGAAACCCTAAACCCAAATCTGTTCAAGTCTGGAGAGGGAAGTGAGAGAGGTACCTGTTGACGTCTGGAAAGGGAAGGGCCAGATCTGTTGACGTCAGTCACCGGAAACGGAAACTCACAGTACACGTCTGTCACCGGAAACGACCTCAGTCGTCGCTGAACGTGACAGAGGGTTTCAGTCGGGCAAACAAACTCAGATCTAGGGTTTTAGACTTTCAGTCGGGCAAACAAACCACCTCAATCGACTCACCGCCGAACCACTACCAGTCACCGTTGAGAGTGGATGGTGGAGAGAGTCGAGAGACGGAGAGAGTGAGAGAGAAGAGAGTGAGAAAGAGATGTTGAGAAACAGAACGTTGAGAGTGAGAGAGATAAGAGTGAGATTCAGACGTTGAGAGTGAGAGAGATGGGATTTATCTGTTGAGAATTCCGAACGTTGGATTTCCGAATGTTGAGACTCTGAGCTCTGACTGTGAGACTGTGAGAGAGTGAGATTGTGAGAGACAGAGAGAGAATCAGAGATGGGAATGGCTGCTAGGGCAACATCTCTTGCCCTTTTATATGAACGGTATGATCATGTGCGTATGAGACGCCAATAATCCATATGCACCAATAGCGGAAAATTCTCGTAAAGTCCTATAATGCATCACTTGAGGGCCGCCCGAGCTGTTTTTTAAAAATCGGAACCGTCTATCTTTTATGTGGGAGCGATTATATCATTCTTGCAAAAAATGAAGTAATTTGGTTATCGTTATATACTTGATTGTTCATAACGTTCATTTTTCTATTAATGAATATACGTCCCGATGAAGGAGTTTTTAAAACCCGATAGACTCAAAAATTGGTGAGAGTCATTAAAACATAGAGAATAACAAAATGAACGGAATGGATCATCATATTTGTTTTGTAATCGTGTGGCTAACGTACATTAGACTATAGCAGAATACCTTAGTTCATAACCAACTAAATTCAATGTATAGATTTGAAAGGTAGCTGCATACTCTTTTTCCCGAATGTTCGATCTAAACCGTTACGATTTAACGTCTTATCAAATTTATCAGTCTCACCTGAATAGATGATAATCGAATGTCGGAAACCACATGATCGGAACACATTCGGTGCTTCTACAGGCATTAAAGTCCTATAATACACTACTTAAGGGCCGCCTAAGTTATTTTTTAAAAATCGAAACCATCTAACTTTTATGTGGGAGGGATTAGATCATTCATGCCAATAATCAAGTAAAATGCTTATCGTTACATACTTGATTGGACGTAAAAAGAATTCAATCAAACAATGAAACAGCGTGCCGATGAAAGAGATTTCAAAATCCAACGCAGGAAAAAATTAGATCTCATGATTAAAACACTAAGCACAATAAAATGAACGCATTGAATAGTATTGATCGTCGTGATCGCATTGCGATTGTGTGGCTACTGCTTGATGGTCTTGTTTTTATATAATAGAGCTATATATTATATATTAATGTTTCAAATTCATAACACAAGTTAATTGGTGGCATAGTGGTTTGATTGTGTATAATAGAACCAGGGGACTTGGGTTCAAGTCCTAGTATAGCCAATTCCTTTTTGGTTTTTTTTTTTTATAGTTTTTTTCCCCTTATTTTTACTATATATTTCTTTCTTATTTTTAGTTTGAGATTTTTTTTCTTATTTCTCATTAGATCTAGGGATATAAGACTCTTGCACATTTTCTTTCGTATTAAATTACTCTTGCACCATAAATATTTTCATAAGTTTTTTAATTTTACTTGTTATCTTGTAATATTAAATTTACAAACCAATTGTCCAAAGCCTATTCACAAACAAAAACAAAACAAATATTTTTTACCGAATAAAAGTTGATAATTTTTTAAAGGTAAAAAAATGATTTTTTAAAAACATGATTTTTTTAAGAAATAGTTTTTTTTAAACTAAATATCTTAGTTGTAAAGGTAATCAAATATTTTTTACCGAATAGAAATTGTTTAGTTTTTTTTTTATAAACTAAAAAATTTGGCTTATTTATTTATTTATTTGTTTTTCCGTGCCCGTGTCGTGCCCGACTAGAACCGTGCCCGTGTCGTGCCGTTCCTGTCCACATTTCGTGCCTGTGTCGTGTTGTGCCGTGCCAGGCCAACTTTCGTGCCGTGCCCGTGCCCGTCAAACCCGTGTCGTGCCGTGTCGTGCTCGTTAAACCCGTGTCATGCCGTGCCGTGCCCGTTCAACTATCGTGTCGTTCCCGTGCCCGTGCCCGGCTAAACGGTGTTGTGTCGTGCCGTGCCAGGCCAACTTCCGTGCCGTGCCCGTGCTGTGCCTGCCCACTTCCGTGCCCCGTGCCAGTCCGCGTGCCTACTAAAACCGTGTCGTGTCGTGCCGTGCCCGGCCAAGACCGTGCCCGTTCCCGTGCCCGTGCTGACTAAGACCGTGCCGTTTTCGTGTCGTGCCAGGGCACGGCCGTGCCTGTGCCCGTGCCGTGCCACATTTAACCATGTCGTGCCCGTGTCGTGCCGTGTCGGCACGGCACGTTTGACACCCCTAATCCGAGGCATCTTGTTGTCCAGCCTAACCCAAGGGTGTTTCGCGAACTTGCTGCAAATCCGAATCCAGTAGGCGACATACCAATTGCAAATTTGGATATTACTGCTCTTACGGCCAAGATGGCCAAACTTGAGGAATCCATTGCCAAAGCGGAAAAAGTCAAGGCCGGTGGGATTGACTTGGATCGTCATTGCCTGTATCCCAATGCCAAACTTCCTGAGAAGTTCAAAATGCCAGACTTGGAAAAACTCGATGGAAGTGGTGACCCCAGGACTCACCTTTACAGTTACCATGCCGCCGTGATGCTCTTGTCAGTCGAGCTTGAGGCCATGTCACAGCCCTTCCCTCAGACCCTCTTAGGCCCTGCTTTCATTGGTTTTTATCACTCGACATTGCAAAGAGGAGGACTTGGGAAGATATTGGGACTGCGATTATTTCGCAGTACAGTTACAACTCTCAGCTGAAGATGACAACACGGGAGTTGGAATCCACCAAAATGGAAGCAAAGGAGTCCTTCGCTGACTTCGTCAAAAGGTGGAGGGCCAATGCCGCACTAATGACTGAGCGCCCTAGTGAGAAAGATCAACTCCGCATAATCTCTCCTAATCTTCAGTCGGACTACGCTAGGCACTTGGTTCTTGCTCAAGCGTCCGCTAATTTGAAACCTTATTCGACTCTGGGCTGGCCATCGAGGATGCACTATAGAGCGGAATACTTTCAAAAGGGGAATCTTTTAACCTTCCAAAACTGAAGCCTCGAGCATACTCTGGGAATACCAATAAGCTGTTTGGAGGTGGGACTTACTCCAACACGGCAACCAGCGGCACCAACGCCACTTCCTCTAACACCACTAACCATATCACTGATGTCAACCAGGTGCAAACACCGCAGAACAACCGGCCTTGCGGTCAGCCCCACAGCTTCTCCGCGTTCGAGGCACCTCTGTCCTCAATTATGAAAAAGCTAGTCACGTCAGGGCATCTGAGCCCCTGGATCCAACCCCTCTACCCAAAAATCCTCCCGCAAACTTCAAAGCCAACTTGTACTGTGCTTACCATCAGGGAGCCAGTCATCTTACAGATTCCTATTTCCATCTCCGGCATGCAATCCAGGATCTCATAGATGAAGGGACTCTCCAAGCTCTGCCTCTACCATCCCAAAAGCCAAACATCCTCTCTAATTCCATGCCTAACCACAAAGCTATCCCACATATCAGCCAAATATCCCTCAACTCCACTGAAATCAACCCTGACTCTACCACATTTGACCCCACTAGCCAAATAATCTCAACAGAATAACCAAGCCGGTTATATCTTCTCCACCCGAACCTTGTGCTGAAGTTTCGTATATACTTGTAAAGGAAGACCAAATTTCTGACACTCATGTACCTCTGGGACGGTTGCAGAATGGGGCATTTGTCCTCAGTACGTCTATCAGTGACCTCTTCCATCAGTCAATCCCCGTTGTGCAGCTCAATTCTGCCTCTTCTCTTGATAGTCTATACTTCAACGCGACGGATCCTAACCCATCTCCTAGTCTGATGACATGGCTGATGACATGGATTATGCCACTCCAATAATCAATGAGTGGTCAGGTCTCGAGTTAGATGGATTCCCACAACAGCCTGAACATCTCCTGTTTGATCAAGCCTGGTATGATGGTTGGATGGCCGGCTGTGAAGCGGCGATGCTCGATCCTTTGGATGGCTTCTCCTTATATATGTTGTTTCAGCAGATTGAACCTGTCATCCCCGAAGAAGAGTACAACTGGGACCCTGAGCCGATTTGGCAGGACCCCATGGATTTGGACCCTAATCCCCTCTAAGGCTATGCCATACCGGATTATATGCAACATTACGTAGAGGATGATCTCATCCAGGAAGACCCTCGGGTTTTAGGAGACCATGTTTCCACCTTCACCTCAGTATTCGATTCAGTTTGTGATGCTGATCATGATCCCTGCTCTTACATTATTGACGAGGAGTACCCGCGCCCTAAGGTGCCTTATCCCAGTAATAGGGACTATAGCATTATGGTCACTGACCTCGTTACGCCAGCCAATCTGTGGGATGTTGATGAGGTAGTTGATATTCAGGTAGGGACCAAAGTCTAGGCAGTTAACCGCTCCCTGGCAGAAGGTGGACTGTGGGACGTTCCCTTTATGGCCAATCCGAAGCCTATTACTAAAGTTGCGGTAGTCGCAGATCTGAGTTTCTGGGACTCACTCCTGATGAAAGACTTGGCTGAGGATTTGGGGTTGGATGTCGAAGTACCTACAGCTGCATCGGCCACAGACAAATGGAAACGCAAGTAGGGAGAAATCCCTGCTGATCTTTAGGACGTGAATGAAGACCCCAGGTTGTGCCCTCCGTGGGAAATGTTCACAATGTTACAAGAAGTGGATGAATTTTTCAACCTGCTAATCTGCAAACAGGAAGTTCATCCAACCCTTCTAACCAAAGGAATGAACCCATCGCTTTCCCAAGGTCTGCACCTCTTGAGGTACCCACTGGCTGACCAGCTGCTAATCTGGTTTAGCGACAGCTTGAGCAGATTCCCGCTGTTATATCAAATTAGGGGCTAATGTGTTCCTCCCGTGAGCACCGTCAGAAATTGTGCCACGCTCTCTCTCGCCTAGAAATTCAAGCCGATGTTACTCTTGAGGCAATGGTGTCTCTCATCCTCCCTCCTACCTCCAAGCACACTGTGGTCTTTACTGATAAGGACCTGCCAGTAGAAGGGGTCGATCACAACCGCCTTTTGCATATTACCGTCAAATGCCGAGGACTCTGGATTCCTACTGTCCTCATTGATAACCGCTCAGCTATCAATGTTTGGCCTATGAGGGTGGCTTATCGTCTGGGATTGGCTAAGAAGGATTTTGCGCCTTCCAACTTGGATGTCAAAGCATATGACGGGACACGTCGTATGGTCGAGGGCACTCTAATGCTCAAGCTCGACGCAGAGGGATTCGGAATGGATGTTGAGTTCCATGTTTTTGACATTCCCGCCACTTTCAACCTGCTGCTGGGCAGGCCCTGGCTCCATCGGTCAGACATTATGGTTGTGCCATCAACCCTCCACCAAAAAGTCATTCTGGGACTTCCCACTGGCACCCTTACCATCTGTGGAGATTTAGGCATTCGTCCACTAAAAGAAGATGGGACTCCTGTTTTGGGGATCTTGCATGGTGAAGAAGACATTGACCTTGGGGGCTTCTCGTTCGACACCTTTGGTTCTATTTTGGCTATCAATATGGCCTAGGACTTCATCATAAGCTCTGTCGCGATGGACATTATGAGAAGGATGTCCTTTTTCCCTGGCCTGGGTTTAGGGATTCGCCACCAGGGTGTCCCAGAGTCCCCTACCTTTTCTTCCTGTGAGGGCTACTTTGGTTTGGGGTATGTTGCCTCTGCCAAAGATGCCAAAAGAAGGAAATGTACGGGAAAACCCCACACTCTTTACGGTGATCCTAACAGCAATTTCGTGCGTGAAGTTGGGAATGCTGCTTGCACTGGACAGGCTGAGCCATTTATCAATGCTGAGACTGGAGAGCTGCTGCCTGGTTTTGAGGTTTTTGCTGATGACACTTGGTCATCTAGTGATGAGGAGCCGATGAAGGCAGAATTCAAGAGGAAGCTTAATCAGCCAAAGTTGAAGACTGACTGGCTGAGAACTTTCGAGCAGGGGAGCCTGGAACTGATGTTCCATGTATTCTCCCAAGTGGGTTTGGCCGAGGAAGCTGAAGAAGCCGAAGTACTCATGCTCGGACCCGATACCCTCGAAGACCCTACCTCTCTCATCGTGGAAGCCAAGGGTAGCCTTAAAAATTGCATTTTCAAGCCACGCTTAACTTGCTTTGATGACACATCTGAGTCTGAGTCTGCGTTTGAGTCAGAGTCAGAGTCCAGTGAGTCTTCTAAATCTAGCTCTGAGTCAGAGTTTGTGCCTCTGGGCCCTCCACGTCATAGCTTCTACTTTGAGTTTGATTCTCTTGTACTTGGCAACCCTGAGGGGTTTTGTGAAATGAGTGACTCATCTTCTGAATACTTGGATGATCTTTGTATAAACTGTGCTGACCCCGACGATGAAGGGATAGATTTCGATAGGGACATTTCCAAGGAAATCTGTGCCCTCATCGAAAGGGAAGACGAAAGGCATGCTCAGCCATTAAAAGAAGAAGTAGTTTCTATAAACTTGAAAGATGAGAACAATCCCCGAATGGTTCAAGTGGGCTCCACGCTTTCACCAGAGGAGCATCGTGACTTCAAGGAATTACTAACCGAGTATAGTGATGTCTTCGCATGGTCTCATTAGGACATGCTTGGCATCGATCCCGAGATAATGGAGCATCGGATTCCTCTGCTACCAGATGCTAAACCTGTCAAACAGAAGCTCAAGCAGATGAGGCCGGATTGGGTACAGAAGATCAAAGACGAGGTCACAAAGCAGATTGACGTCGGTTTTCTCATGTTTTCTCAGTATCCTACTTGTTCCTATTCCTAAAAAGAATGGACAGATCCAAGTCTGTGTCGATTTTAGGGACTTAAACAAAGCAAGCGTCAAAGACGATTTTCCCTTGCCGCACATAGATGTGCTTGTGGATAATACCGCGGGGCATGCTTTGCTTTCGTTTATGGATGGCTTTTCAGGCTATAACACATAGATGTGCTTGTGGATATTACCGCAGGGCATGCTTTGCTTTCGTTTATGGATGGCTTTTTAGGCTATAATCAGATTCTCATGGCACCAGAAGACCGTGAGAAAACCACGTTCATCACTGAGTGGGGGACTTACTATTACTTGGTCTTGCTGTTTGGGTTGAAGAATGCTGGTCCTACCTATCAACGGGCTGCTACGACCATCCTGCATGATATGATGCACAAAGAGGTTGAGGTCTACGTGGACGATATGATTGCCAAATCTAAAACTCGAGAGGGATACATTCATGTGCTTAGGAAGTTCTTCGAGAGGCTCCGTAAGTTTTGTATGCGTCTTAATCCACAGAAATGCACTTTTGGGGTCATAGCTGGCAAGATGCTCGGTTTCATGATCACTTCTCGTGGAATTGAGGTCGATCCGTCAAAGATCAAGGCAGTTCTTGAGATGAAGCCACCAAAGTCTGAAAAGGGAGTGTGGAGCTTTTTGGGGAAGGTTCAGTTCATCAGTAGATTCATCGCCAAGTTGACTTTAAATTGCGAGCTGATGTTTCGTCTACTCAAGAAGGATACTCCGTTTGTATGGTCAAACAAATGTCAAGCAGCTTTTATGACAATCCAAAATTACTTGCAGAATCCTCCGGTTTTAATGCCGCCAGTGCATGGGAAGCCATTGATACTTTACTTGTCTGTAAACCCATCCTCTATGGGATGCTTGCTAGCCCATGAAGGAGATAAGGGAGTCGAGAAGGCCATTTATTACTTGAGTAAGAAGATGGTGGGATGTGAGGAGCGCCACACTACTCTTGAAAAGACATGTTGGGCCCTTGTTTGGGCTTCTAAGAAATTGAGACACTACATGCTGGCTTACCCAGTAAAGTTGATTTCCCGAATGGATCCTCTTAAGTATCTAGTTGAGAAACCAGCACTTACTGGTAAGTTAGCACGTTGGTTGCTCTTGGCAGAATTAGATCTTGAATATGTCACGAGGAAGTCCGTCAAGGGGCGTGCAGTGGCAGAATTCTTGGCTAATCATCCAGTGGATGGGCCAGAGGACTCAGACTTTGTCTTCCCAGATGAGGCAGTGCTAACGGTTGTAGAAGATGTGTGGACTCTCTATTTTGATGGGGCAGCCGATCAGAAAGGATATGGAATCAGGGTTTTGTTAATAACGCCCGATGGCTCTCATATTCCGCTGGCATTCAAGCTCAATTTTGATGTCACTAATAACCAAGCCGCTATGAGGCCTGCATGGTTGGCATGGAAGCCGCTTTAGCACTCGGTGTTGAAAAACTCGAGGTCATCGGCGATTCTAATCTTGTTGTATCTCAAGCCAACGGGGACTGGAAGGTTCGTAAGGAAAAATTAAAGCCCTATTACCAGGGCTTGGAAAATCTCATTCCTCGTTTCAACAAGGTGACTTTTACTCACATTCCCCGCTTGAAAAATCAATTTGCTGATGCCTTGACAACTTTGGCTTCCATGGTTAAACTTCCATTGGGCATCAAGCTCCGTCCTATCCTGATTGAACAGTGGGACTACCCCGCTTATCAGTACGTTAGCGCTATTGACGATGTCAATGATGGCCTGCCTTGGTACCGTGATATATGGAATTTCGTAGAAAGGGGCGAATATCCGGCTGAAGCCTCTAAAAAGGATCAACTCGCATTGCAAAGATTGGCTACCCAATACATCATCTGTGGAAGGAAGCTTTATTGGAGAACCCATTGTGGGATGCATAAGCTCTGTGTCAGCGGTGCTGAAGCCACCAGAATAATGGAGGAAACTCATGAGGGAGTTTGTGGTCCTCACATGAGCGGTGTTATGCTCACTAGGAAGATTTTACGGCAGGGGTACTTTTGGTCCACTATGGAATCACAGTGCGTGGATTATGTCCGCCGCTGTCATACGTGCCAGATTCATGCCAATCTTATGCACGTTCCTCCCTCCAATCTGTTTGGCATGACTTCACCTTTGCCCTTTGCTGTGTGGGGCATTGATGTCATCGGCATGATCAGACCGTCCGCTTCGAATGGTCATCGCTTTATTCTAGTGGTGATAGATTATTTCACCAAATGGGTAGAGGCCGAATCTTATAAAACCCTGACTGCAATTCAGGTGGCTCAGTTCATCAGAAAGAACATCATTTACCGCTATGGTGTTCCGCAGGCCTTCGTGTCACATAATGGGTCTCATTTCAAAGGAAGGGTTTTGGAGCTCTTCGAAGAATTCAAAATCCAAATACATCATCCGACGGTCTATCGCCCTCAAACAAATGGGACAGTTGAAGCGGCCAACAAGAACATTGATACGATCATCAAGAAGTCTGTAGAGTCCGCCAGGGACTGGCACGAGCAACTACCTCTAGCGCTTTGGGGGTATCGAACGTCAATTTGAACATCAACGGGGGCAACTCCCTACTCTCTAGTTTACGGAATGGAGGCAGTACTCCATATCGAGCTCGAGGTACCGTCATTGAGGGTCATGGCAGAATGTGAACTCACGGAATCTGAGTGGCTCAGTGGGAGGTTCGTTGAGCTCATGCTTTTTAAAAAGAGAAGGCTCCATACCTTGTATCATGTTTAGGGGTATCAGCGAAGGATTGCTCGGGCTTTTAATAAGAAGGTGAAGTCTCGTGACTTGGTCGAAGGAGATATGGTTACGAAGGAGATCCGGGCTCCCATCTTTGATCCTTGCGGTAAGTTCCGTCCGAAGCGCTCGGGACCCTACATCATCAAGACCATCCTCTCAGGTGGGGCAGCTTAACTCATTGATCTGGACGGCAACGAGTTCAACACTCTGGTCAACCTGGATCAACTCAAACGTTACTATCCCTGAAAGAAGCTCGCTTGGCCGAAAACCACAAGGGTGGGCGGTTCCAGGAAAAAATTAGAGCAAGGCTGCTAGACCGAAAACCTAAGAAGGCGGTCTAGGCAAAATAAATAGGCAAAAATCAAAAGCTCGCTAGGCCGAAAACCCGAATGGGCGGCACTAGGTAAAAATTAGCGTGCAAAAGGAGAGCCAAAACACACGAACGAACCTTAGCCTGAACTACATTTTAACATGATTCCTTGAAAAGGATACGTAGGCAATCTCTTAGTGAGATTCAGTCACAATCAATCAACTGGATCCAGGGTTGCTTACCCCGAGGTGTGTTTTCAGCGTTTGAAGCGGCGCGGTGTTCAACATTTGGACCAAAAGGGGAAAGTTCTTAAATCTTTCGATTTTATTCAAACTACTACTTCTATTAAACAGGCTGAGCAAAGTCTTCAAAATAGTTAAAGCATAAAAACAGAATAAAATGCTAGAGGCCTTCACAGGCTCACAGTTTATTTTAGATCATTGGAGTTGTGTCAGGAGTCAGTCTGCATTTTGTCTTCTTTTAACTTATCTTCTTAGCCATGCTTTGTAGCGATTTTTCAGCTCTGTGCTAAAGTTCGGATCTGCTCCGCCAAGCTCCCTCAGACCCCAGTTATGTTCATACCCGGCCAGATTTTGGGCAGTAAATGCAGGAGTATGAAAGGGCTCCACTCCAGCTCGGTATGACCCTTGACTTATCCCTAGTTGCCGAAGAATGCGACCTGGAATATAGAATGTGAAACTGGACAATCCAGCTGTTGCACCCGTCCCGGACATTTAGTATTTTAATTCATGTATTTAGTTATGCCTCTCGGGGATTAAATTGCATACATTAGAAGCATGGAGGCTTGTGTGTGATTTGTGAATTGGAGCATGCTAGCATATAGTCTTGTTTCCACACAATAATTCTCCTTAGAGTTTATCAAACTACAGTACATGTTCTCTTCTCCTTTTCTTCGTTTATACATCGCTTGAGAGAGAGGGAGAGAGAGAGAGAGAGAGAGAGAGAGGAGTGAGAAGAGGAAGGGGAAAACCTAGAGAAGATTTTACTAGCCTTGAATTGAAGCTTAATTAGGTAATTTTCATCTTTTAAAGTGCTGAATTTCATGTTTCCCATGCTAGGTTTCATGTCTTGCATCTTGCATGCACTGAATTGGGCTCATAGGAGAGGGTTTTAGAGGTTGGGTTGGGTTTTGTTCCAGAAAATTCGTGCATCTTATAGTTATACAAAACTGTGTTTCAAACAAAGTTGAATCTGTCCTGTTTTTGACGAATTTTTCTAATTGACACGCCGACCATGTTATTTTCTGGTATTTTACTGGAGATGCTTCTGTGTGTGTAGCTCATGCTGTAAAAATTTCAGAATTTTCTGAGAAGTGTGGAAAAAGTTAAAATCATTAACCGAGCTGCTGTCAGATTCGCGTATGGGCAGACAGCACAGACACGTCTTGAGAAAACGGACATATCTACTAGCTCGGACATCGGTTTTACGCACTGTTTCTTGATTCTGAATCTAGACTTACATACCTTTCTGAATATGTAAGGTTTGTGCCTTAGTTCCTTCTAGGAAAAATTAGTTTTCGTTCCGAAGTTGATGGTTTGGTGGTTCTGGAATTCTGGGCAGCTTTTGGAGCTGTATTTTTCATCAATTTTATCATAGTTGAACATGCTTAATGACTATGGGTTCTCATGGGTTTTAAACCTTGATCAATTGGTGATGTTTTGGGGTTAGAATCATTGGAAAGTATCGAGTAGGTGATTTTTAATGAGTCTTCGATCACTGACTGTTCTGCTGGATTTTGTGTTTGCGGCATTGACACATCTTGGAAAAACATGCATACCTCCTAGCACGTGTATCGGATTTGCGAACCGATTTTTGATTTCGAAATTAGACTCATAAACCTTTCAAAACATGTAGGGCTTGTACCTTTAAATTTCATAGGTAAACACAGTTTTTGGTTCAAAGCTGACTGATCTGCAGAAACTGCAGATTTGTATTTCTAATGGTGCGATTTCGAACGGTCATAACTTTGTTATTCAGAATCCAATTGGGACAAACTTTATATCGATTTCGGTGTACTAGAAGTCTACTTTTTAATGGTGGTGGTTTCATTACCCAATTCTGATTCTATAAAATGCTACAGTTATTTAAAGACATGCTGGTTGTAAATGTGTTATTATTTTTGGGTATTGTGTTGTGTTTGAGCGTAACGCTTATTTTTTGGACACTTTTAGGTATTAACATGGACATGTTTGTATCTGTTAGACATTGTTTAGCTTCTTGTTAGCTTTATAACCTTGTGTCGAGTATTCGTTAAATTCGTAACTAATATGAATCGACTTGTGGCTAGGTAAAGAGCCGGTCATTCGGGAGGTGCCGAAACCTTAGTTTGACATACTTCAGTCGACACGAAAGTGAGTGTGTTTGATATGGTTATGTTCAATAAGGTATTACATGTTGGTGGTCGTATATCATGCTATTTGGGATTTTAGCTAATGATATGTGTTTGTTGGGTGTTGATTGTACCCGCTAAAGGATTGTGGAGTGAGTCACACCATATCGTGGGCCATGCAGTCTAATTAACGGTGAATGGGAATGTGATGTGCGGGACACAATACCTTGGGTACATGGGATGTGGCAAACGTGCCACTCTATGTCGGTGTTTATGCATGTAGTTGTACAATTGAGTACTTATATTGAGTTTTGTGTTGTTTACATTCAAGTGAGATATTCCTTCGGGTTCTGTGGTATTTTGTTGAATGTATTCTATATCTCACACACTCTGGTTTTTCTTTTTAGATTGCCAGGTCACAGGTGGTTGTAGAGTTGGTCCACTACCAGTCGACGTTTTGGGGACACTTGGATTAGTATTGAGTGTTGATGTCTATAGTCATGTTGGTTGTAATGGGTCAAACTCTTATTTTTGCTAAACTCATTTTATGACCAACGTTGTCAAATACTTTTGACTTAAAGTTTGTAAATATGTTAGTTATCATTTGTACAATGCAAGTTTGTGATTACCATAGACATCTTGTTATATTAATATTAAGTCTTCCGCTGGGGTTTTACTCTGTTTCGCATATGGTTTGTCGTTTGGTTGTTGTTCTTTTGTGTGGAATGCCACGTGGTCGTGTCAGTTCGGGCCCACTTTGGATATTGTTACTTGGCGGGGCGTGACACCAGCAATCACCTTTCTTTCGAAACCTGCGGAGTTTATGGCCATATCCGGAATGTCCTGCGCTTTGTGCCTCTAGACGATTTCTTGTGGCGACTTCTCATTCATGAACCTACACCATTCCTCTGCGGTCATCTCTGGATACAGCATCCCCCTTTAATGCATCCGCCAGGCAAATGGGGCCAGTTTGGCTCTGGAGCCGCAATCAGCCCAAGTTTGTCTAACAGCCATAGCTACATGAGCGAAAAGACAAGTAAGGAGCCATGTAAGACTTAAGCGGAAAAACAAGTAAGGAGCTCTGACATAGCCTTAGCCAAGTGTTAAGGTAAAAGCAGAATGTGCGAAAACCAAAAAAAGGTGAGCTGAGTGAGAGTTTACCAACAGCAGAAGTGGATTACCGCCAAATGTCATTGTTTGGCCAGTGGGTGCCAAATCCAACCCTATGAGTGTCTCGGCAAGAACCATGGGCACCACATTCCTTCAGGCGCCCAGCTGTGTGGCAACGCTCACCAGATAGGGGGCAACCTCTCCGTTTGGGGACACCAACAAATATGCAGCAAGCACGCTGATTACCGGAGCAAAGCGACGACAAGCTTGTAGAGCCATATCTCCGGTGTCACCTTCGGGCCCATACTATTCCATCAGGCGCATGATGTTTATCTGCCCATCGCTCAGCAGACTTTCTGCTGCACCAGTGGTAATGTTCAGGCTGGTTTTCAGGAGTTTTGACATGCTTTTCCAGTATGGAGGCACGACGATCACACTGGAGGTGAAGCCTTGGAGATATGCTTGAAACTCCTCTACTGTTGGACACAGCTCGTTGTCTCCGAATCTGAACACGTGGACGTCTGGGTCCCAAAACTGCAAGGCTGACCACAAGATTTTAGGGTGAAGCCTTATACTTCGAAGGAAGTGAAATGTGGCAAGCCCGTGCGTTCGGAAGGATAGCCAATCGCTTGCGATTAATGCTTCTAGACATGGACCAATTAAGGTTGGTAGGTGGTTTGCCATTCTATATGCTATACAGAGAAGTTCTACTGAAGGAGTGCATTTCATTCACAGGGACTTGCCCTTTTATGGTAAAGGGGATGAAAAAAATCACTGCCACCATGGCAAATATCTAATCTGTGGCACTTCGGCCAAGCAAAAAACCATCAAAAAATAGTTCGGGCACATCTGCCCACCAATCAAAAGACACGCAGGCCCTCAAAATCTGTGTCAATGTCAGTTAGGGCACATCTGCCCTCCATCTACCTACTTGGGCACACAGGCCCCTAAAGCAAAATCAAAGTCCCAAAAAGGTAAAGAGGCTCCGCCGTGAACCTTAACTCTCCTCTCCAAGCCAATCTCCCTGGCCACTGTCACCACCGTCGTCATCGTCGTCGTTGTCATCTCTCTCTTTGGGGTCTTTCTTGTATGGAGGATCATCAACAGAGTCGTCGGAGTCGCTGCGGGCAGATGAGTGCTCTTCCTCCTCGTTCTCTCCCTCTTCTTCTTCCTCCTTAGAGACCTTGGGCAGGATCAGTCTTGGCCTCTTTTGAGCTCGCCCCTCCTCCTGTGATGGCCTCTAGCGCATCTTGATTTGGTATTGTAGCTCAGCACGTGCCATGGCCCGTCTAGCTGCCTCCTCGCTTGCAGAAGCAGGCTGCGAGCTCTTGGTATGTCGTCGTGTAATGACCGGTGGTGTGGGCGTCCTCGTCGCCATCTTCTTTTGCGGAGGCGACCGTGTCCTCTTGCTCTTAGAAGCCACCTATCCCTGTGCCTGCATTGTCATGTTGTTTAAAGCATTAATATACTTTGCGCATATTGTATATATCAAATGTTTGAACACAGGTACTTTTTATCAAAGGCTATCAAAGTGTATAGATCATGTGTATTGAAGGTAGAAGCATCTCATTAAAGTATCGAAAGCAGCAATGTATCGTTGTATATACCTGAGGTCTCTGAGCAGTAGCGTGCTGAACTCGTGGTGGGGACGGTGCTGGGTAACGCAGCTCTAATGGCAGGCCACTTATTGCTTTCCTGATCACGTTCTCCATGGCCAGCATACGGCGAATGGCTTCATTTACCCACTCATTGGGCACCTGCAAAGGCAATTCGGTATTGTTAAGCTATTCAACAATAGTGCATGTCTATCAAAATATATGGAAGCAAGGTTCATACTGGAACGGTCACGGACAGTGGCTCGGCTCTGGCAGGAACTAAGTGCACCTTAGCTGGATTGCCCTGTGTGTCCACCACTGGGATCTTCCATGACATCTCTAGTGGCCCACCTATCATAGGTCTGCTCAGGCTCCTCTTGACACCGCCCTCGCCACCTCTCTCCCTCTCTCTCGCAGCTCTCCTCTCCTCAGCAACTCCATGAGCCTGGCTCCGTATGTCTCTGAAAGCCCGAACACTAAGCAAACCTGCCAAGCGGTCCCTCTGGTAGGCGGCATAGTCCAACTCAGGTCTCAGGTGGCGTGTCAGCTCAGTATCAGGTCAAGTGAACCTCTCTAGCTAAGCCCTGGTGTATGCGCTTGTATGTGAAGCTCAGGGTGAAAGTGGTCCTGGCACCTGGAACTCTGCATAGCCAAGTGACTGGCGCGTCACTCGGTCTCCGAGGTACCACTGTCAGCCGAAGGCCGACTCAAGTTGTACCCTGCTGGCAGTGATGGCCCTGCTCCTGGCCAGGTACTCAGGCTCAGGCCTTGCAGCTCTCCAAGGGTCCCAATTGATTTGCGCACAGGTCAAACAGGAAATGCATACAATTGATCAGCGACAGCATTAAAGCAATTAAAGAAATGCATGTTTGACTATGGGGGTTTTGTGGTATACCTGTGTGGCCTTAAGGTCATTCAAATACAGTCTGAAGGCATTGAGATTGCCTCTACCTTCCTTTGTCCCCATGTTTTTCTTGCTCCATATCAGTGCACGGGGGAGGGTGCTCAAGTCGGGATGCTTGCACTTTGGCGAATACATCCGCAGGACTTCATAAGCCCAGAGCTGTTCAAAGTTCAAGTGTATATATGCATCAGTCACTTGATATACGATTATGCAGATATGTACTCAAATAGGCTATTGCAAACACAAAATACAAGTATAACAGAATTTGTATTGTATTATCATACCTCCCAGACTCTCCAGTAGCCAGCAGTGCTCTGCTCTGTCCTCGATGAGTCGCCCAGAAAGCCATAAGCCACACCAAGTGCTGCTCCACCCCAGTCGAAGCGTGAAGCCGTCCTTAAGTCTCTCAGGGCCGGTAGGTAGGACAAATGCACCTTGCTACGCCTGCCTAGATATAGGGTAGCACCGAAGAGGTACAGAAGGTATGCTCTGGCCATCTGGACTTCTTCCTGCTCCGTGGTCACCTTTTTCTTCAGGTACCCCATGAAATATTTGTACCTCGCCATCCCCTCCTCGATTTTGGGTGCTTCACCCAAAAACCACTCCAGTGCAACTCGGTCATTTTGAATGCCCGAGTCAAAAGGGATAGGCTCTCCTCCAACCCTCAGCCCTGTGATCGGCGCGAAGTCTGTGGGCGTCTCCGTCATCTCCCCAAGTGGCAGATGGAAGGTGTTGGTAGTATTCGTCTATCTCTCTGCGAGCGCCACCAGCACGGCATGGTCGTTTCTGCTCGGAGTGAGAGTTTGAATGAACTCCCCAAAACCCGCTGCATCCACCAATTCTCTCACTTTTGGCGGTAAGGCCTTGTGCAGTGCTCGGGACCTACATGCGCCTCCAAAGCCGCGGATATCCCTCTGTCCTGCTCTCACCTGTTTCAAGTGCACAGATAAGCAATAGGGCAAATGTCAGCATTCATGGCTTTCATTTTCAAGTTTTAGGTAATCAATGCAGCGGTATGACAACGGTTCTTTGGTTTGTAGTATTGCATGCATGGCTTGCAAGGGTTACGTCATCGTGATATTACTTCAGTGCAGTTGATACTAAGATGGTTGGTTCAAGTTATTATCTGCGTGGCATGCAATTCAAGGGTTCTATTATTGTGACTTGGTTCGTTCAAGGTTTTGTTTCATGCTCTTCTACACAACCTACTAGACATTCAAGTAAAAAGAAATTGAATTACAAAGGGGGTTTTTCAGAAATTACCTCAGACCAGGTGTTCGCAATGTGAGCCTCGGGGTCTCTCAGCACCACCTCGTCTTCATACTCTGTCTGCTGTGGCACATAGGCCGCAAAGCCCGACGGCGCGAACAGGTGTGGTGTAGGAGGCACATACGCCTCTGTTGAAAAGTTAAGGCGCTTTAATTTCCCTGCCTCCATAATCGCTGTCACCCTAGGCCCTTGTGCCTCTGCTCCGGCCCTTTCCTCGGCCTCCATGTCTCTCAATGGCTCCTCTCTCTCCTTTTGCTCTCTCTCGGCCCTCGCCGCCTCCTCCAATGCAGCAATGGCCCATTCCTGCTCCTCCTTCGCTTTCAACACGATCTCACCAATCATGGGATTGTCTTCGAGGAGCTTTGCCAAGGCCTCATCGGGCAAGTGCTCGGCAACATCGTATTTTGAGATCGGTATGTGGCTCGATGACATCGTTGCTGGCCGGAACAACACATCTTCCTCCCGGTATGAAACAGGAACCTCTGTGGTCTCTTCCCCCTTGATAACAGCCCCCTTGCCTCTCGCCGAATCCCTCGGCGGAGACCCGTTCGGCCCAGGGTCATCACCCACAGCACCACTGCTGCCGCCACCACCCAAACTCCCACCAACTATAGGCGAGCCCTCTGCCACTACTACCAAGCCCACAAGCTCAGCATTGGACCCCATGGCCCCAGTCTTCTCTATCGCGCAAGGCTCTCCCTCCGTTGCGCGACGTTCATCTCTACAACTGATCTCCTGCTACTAATCTCTACCACCGTCATCGCCGCTTGCAGCCACTGCACCAGAGCCCACAACAACCCCTTCTCGTGTCTGATCTTCTATTTCTGCCACCATGGGTCCTCCACGGTCCTCTAAACGATCGATAACATCGCCACTGCCGCCATTACCACTATTCTCTGCCATGGAAGAGTGTGGGTATGGGGTTTTCTCAATTTTGTGCTTCAATCTAGGGTTTCAAATGGTTTTGACAAGAGTTTGGGAGTAGAGAGGAGTTTGAAGTTTTGAACCGACTGAAAACTGTTTTGGTAATGTCCCTGAGAAGTTTAAAGGCGTGGCACAGGCGTGGGCTGGGTTTGGGCCTATTCCAGATCCAATCCGTGATAAAGCTTCCCTCACGCGACATAGTGGGTTCATCGCGTGATGGTTTGTTTGGGCCTCAGGTCCATTTCTCCAGCGGGTCAGGCCCAGTCTTTGGTTATCCTTATGGTTTCAGCCCATGGTTTCTCATTATGGTCCCAAAATAATTTTGGGGAGTCAGTTTGAGTTGATAGTTCAAAACTGGAGCATTTTTATCCCCAGCAGTGGTCCGCCCGCGCACACCTAAGAATTTTAATTCAGCGATGATCTATCCGTCCAATTTCAATTCAGCGACGATCCATCCGTCCAATTTCAATCAGCGACGATCCATCCGTCCAATTTCAATCAGCGGCGATCTATCCGTCCAATTTCAATTCAGCGACGATCTATCCGTCCAATTTCAATTCAACGACGATCTATCCATCCAATTTTCAATCAGCGGCGATCTATCCGTCCAATTTTCAATCAGCGACGATCCATCCGTCCAATTTTCAATCAGCGACAATCCATCCGTCCAATTTTCAATCACCGATGATCCATCCGTCCAATATCAATTAGCGACGATCTATCCGTCCACTTCCAGTCCTTGACGATCTATCCGTTCGGTCATCATTCCCCAAGAGGGTTTGCTTCAATTAGCTCTACACTCCTTTGGTGCACGGTATTTTTACGTACTCGACTACATCTTCCATTTCAATTGGCTTTCGGGTGGATTTGGTGGGTGTCTAGAAATCTTTGAAGTTACCCGTACCAATTAATGGTGCTCCGCGTGCCATCAAATAGGGACTACTGTAGACACCCCAATCTGAATCTCCTGATTGTTTTACGGTTTCTTGTATCCCCGATGAAGAATCGGATTAAAACAAGCTTGAGAATGGAATGGATTGAGCTTGGAGTGTTTGGAACCCCTCTTGAACCATTTGAACCTCAAAACCCTAGGTCAAAACCCTGGCCAAGGTTTGACCAGCGCGCATGGATAAGGAACCCTCGCGCGATGGATAGTTTGCCAGGTGTGGGTCCAAGTCAAAGTGTTGACTGTTGACCCTCGGGCGATGGTTTGCACCCTCGCGCGACGGTTTTAGCCTGTCCCCATCACCTTTTTCCAACTGGATTTTGTGATCATCAGGGGAACCTGTAAGCCTGTGGAACCCCGTTTTCCACCAGAACAGCTGTTGTAGACTGCATGGTTGGCACCTCCCAATGTAACCACTCCCCCCACCTTATTGGCCACCTTCTCCACCAAGCTAGACTGGCCAGCCTTGTTGGCTGGCTTCTAGGCCTAGTTCTTCATCACCCCTTGGCTTCCCATTGTCCTATAAATACCGCCCCATACTTCCAAAGCTAAAGGGTTACCAAAAATCAAGCAAAGAAGGCACACAAACCCTCAAAATACTTGATATTCCCTAATCCTTGCCATTTTCATACACTCATTTTCCAAGCACAACAATACTCTTCAATCCATTTCAAAACTACTCAAGCAAAGGTATAAAGATTTAGCTCTCTTCTGTTTTGATCTCTGAGAGGGGCTGGCAAGGCCAAGGCTGGAAATCAATACCAGTCCTGGCTCTAAAGTCAGTAGGGTTACAAGAAGCTGTGATCAAGCAAACCCTCGCACGATGGTCCCGCTATCTTGCGCGACAGTTCTGTCAGCATGAGAATGGCCACGTGGGGAAGGGGGTGCTGGTCTTTAAGTTTCATGTATTGTTTGTAACTATTTTGAAGCATGTTAGGGTGTAAACTCATTGTGTTGCATGCTAAAAGCCATAGACTAGCTTAGTTTTCTATTTCATTTGGTTTGGAACGCTCTTGGGTTGTTTCTGAATGTGTATCAGAGCCCAAGCATGCAAAGCAATTCCTGGAAGTCCTGTCAGGACCCTCGCGCGAGTGTCTCACTCTGTCGCACGATGGTTCCCTAATTTCCAGTGGCTGCCCTTGCATGGCAACTAGGGCTTATGCCCCTGTTTATTCACCCCCACTGTTTTGGGGTTGTGTTTCAAGTTAATTCACTCTGTTTGTAATATTATTTTTCATTCCAGTACATATAAAAATGCTTGGTATGCTCCCTGGGTAAGCACTGGTCCTTCCATAGCCCAGAGGGGGATAAGATTCAACCTGTGGTGAGACATGAACACTCGCGCAATGGAGTGGATGTGTCGCGCGATGGTTCTTTGCATGTACGTAGATCCATGCATGCAAAGTTGGCCATTGTGCATGGCACACTCATTTTGTGAGCAACTTTGTTTGTTTCTGATCAGAGGGTTAAGTTTTATCCCATTTTCATAGTATTCCATCCATCCATGTTTTAATTCAAATCACATCGTGCAAAGTGTTACGGTTTAATCCCCAATTAACTGTTCCCCACCCTAATTGGCTAAAATTGGTTAATAAAAGAAGAATTATAAATATTTTCACAAAATGCCTAAGTAGAGACTGATCTCTGGATTGGGCGAGAAGGGTGCCTTAAAACCCTTCCCCTTTCGTAACCTGGCTTCCGAACCCAGATATGGTTATGACGGACTGGTTTCCTTCACTTTTTCATATTAAATAGCGCGGCAGGTGCTTCGAAATACAGTTCCTTGGGTGTCAGACCTTCAAACCCGAGTGGCGACTCTGTATTCTGAGCGCTTGCTTCTCCGCTCGCGCTCTCTCGATATTCGGACCGCTTTGGCACAAAAGGAATGAAATCCTTTTTCCAAGGGCATGCTGCGCACAGTTCTACATCAACATTCCTCCTCCCGAAAATCCATCTTGCAATACTATATGGAATATGGTACAGATTAGGGCGGAGTGATGACCCCAAATTTTAAATTTTTTATTTTTTATATATTTGATTTTGAATTTTATCGATAGCTATTCAAGTATAAGTATGTATAATCTTAATAATTGTGGTTTGATTTAATAAAAAAAAATTGTTGTTTTACATTCTCATTTCTCAATTTCTTTCATAAATAAAAAATAAACACGTGACTGTTGTAGTAGCCTAAAGAAAAATACAAGATGATTGGTATACTTAGCGCTGCATTAGGCTAGAATTATTTCAATGTATAAATTTAATGAATTAGAAAGCCAAATCTTTATGATATAATAAGTATACGTTTCGATAAAAAATATACATCTAATAAGCCAGGTCTCATCGGATCAAAATCTTGATTCCACCACTGGTATAGATAGTTGGTTTTGTTAGATGGAGTAGTATTCTCTTGCATTCTACCACACATGTTCTACTTTGATTTTTTATTTCCGTCATTGGAGCCACTCATTTTATTAGTTCACTCACACCATCAATGAAGAAAGCTGATTAATCTGACAATCACACTTATAGTGCATTGCATTTATTTAAGAGCCTGTTCCAGAAATGAAAAAAGTTCTTATTTTTTGATCAAAAAGAAGGGGCGTTCCAGAACTTCTAGCTTCTTATTTTGCAATCAAGAATTTGGATCAAGCACCGCACGGCCGGAAATCAACCGGCGGCCACGCCGGACCGTCTCCAGCCACCGGTCAAAAAAAAAAAAACAAGGGGGCCCACGCGAGAATCAACGGCATCCGAGGTGTGTAGGGTGCTTGATCCGAGCAATCTTTATTCGTGTATGTATCAAAACATATTGTTACTCATATATACATGGAAAATATTGCTCGATCTGAGCACCTTACACACCTCAGATGCCATTGATTCCCGCGCAAGCCCCCTTGTTTTTAATTTTTAAAATTTTTGGACGGCTCGGATCGGCCGTCTGGCGGCCCGGCGCGGCTGCCGGTCGGTTTGCGTCCGCCGGCTCTCATTTACTGTACCAACAGTCCACTACTTGACTTTGAAACTTTCAGGTCCAAAAAAATAGGGTTACGCAAAAAAATTTCCTACCACTATGGATCTTATTTGATAGATCTCATTGAGATCTTTAATACAGTGCAAAAAAAAATTTTTTTTTTTTTCATTTATGTTTTATTTGAGTTTGACAATGTGAGAGAAACTTTTTGTTTGGGAAAAATAAGAAGGTGGAATAAGAAGTATGAGAAATAAGTACTTATTTTTTAAGAAGGTTTCCGGAACGGGCTCTAAAACAGATTGAATGACAAATATGATCTTATAATCGATCATACATTGTTTTGAAGATACTAGTGTAATGCACGTGCGTTGCACGTTATCGCGTGCTCATTTGTTGATTTGTTTTTTGCAAGTTTTGTAGTGAGTGATAAGTACTCAACTACGTTTATATCCCTTCGCTTTGCAGCAAAATATGCCCAAATACAGTGAATTCAAAAAAATCAAATACGCTTCCATTTCCGCAAGACAAATACATGCCATGTAGCAGTAATGGGTATATACTCTCTCCATAAGGAATTACTTCTACATAATTATTAAACAAATTTTGTGAGTTGAATCACCACACCTTTTCAAAAGAGGCACCCGAGTAAATCCTCCAAAGGCAAATATGTATTTTAAACACAGCTCTCCACTTGCCTTGGCCGCCAGAGTATGGTACACATAATCTTCAATAGAAAGTCAAATTATTAGATTAGCGGTCACTGTGAAAAAGTCAGCAGAAAAAACCTTTTTAAGTACCTGTCAGTAAGCTAGACTCCTCTGCTGTCAAAACCTGGCCAGTTGAATATGCACCAAATCTAGCAGAAGTATACTTGCGGACCATATTTGGACCAAAGGGACCGAAACCTCTGCATAACAAATTCCCCCGAAAAGGACAGGAGAAGATAAGTTTTACTTCTAGAATTCGTCGTAAAGGAAACACAATGCCATCTAAACTAAGAGCACTCAAGAAATGCAGAATAGGTGTTGATGCCCAGAGTAGGGCTGGACCTTTAGCTCATGGATGGTATAGTGACGTACATACCAAGTGTACACCATGGCCATTTGTTGCGCCATTGATGCAAATTTATGCATACTTGGTACTTAACACCATTACAAACGCATGACCTAAAGGGCTAGCACAAACTACCGACCGAGTGAAATGACCTTGAGCATAGAAAATTTCCCTCAAGATACCATGTTATTGTTTCAAACAAACGTCTAAAAGGAGTTAAGGAAAAAGAAAAAAACAATAATCACCTAATAAGCTTCTGAGGAGTAAAATTAGACTCCCATAAATGCTTGATCACTGCTCCTTTCCACGTTGCTGCAAAACGCACTATGCGCTCTGACTTACCATCTTCCTCTGATGTAAAGCCAGCGCTCCCCACTAATATCAAGTGTTTTATGTGCTCAGGGTGCTATTAAAAAAATAGGATTGCCATCAGTAATTCAAAAATCCATGTCACTTGTTTTAAACTTCAAATATCATGATGGGAATGCAATCACCTTGAGAGCATATTTAGCTGCAACATAACCTCCAAACGAATGTCCGAGTAAAACAAAGTTGCTAAGGTTTTTGGACCTCCTCCATGCCTCAAATGAGTCGATAAACCATGCTTCCGTTTCTGCGTTATAAGTTGCACCACAGGTCAATATTTTCCATAAGAGTGTCTTCCTCATGCAAATATTCCAATAGCACATTGGAATAGAGTGAACGTATTTTAGTAGGTGTGCATGCCAAAGTATCATTGCATGGACTGCATGTTCAACAGCTATGCCGAGAAGGGCATTAAGCATAATGTTATGAGCATAACGGTATTTTAAAAGCAAATAAAAGTCAAAGAAGAAGACCTATATTATGGTCAAGAGGACAATGTATGTCATCAGCAACATAAATTTATCTGATCTAGGCCATAACTTTTTCCCCAAGAGTTGCAGTTTCACTTTGGTTCTACCACAGTTTGTTAATCAATAGCTAAAAGATGTCAAATCAAAATACTAAATCAGTCAACTTAGAGACAACTACCTTCAGTACTTTTGCATGTGAAATCAGGCCTGCTTGATCCGCCCCAGCTGCAAGAAAAACAAAGGGAGCTCAGAACAATAGGATACTCCTACAAGAACAATTTCAAGAAAAAGGCAAAAAGCTCCATCAACATCGAAGGAATGCAAAAATAATAGGAGGCTAATTTGTTCTTCATGGCATCAAAAGGGCCAAGTTGTGCAGCACGAAAAGGTTTCACAAATAGTAGAAGAAAAATGACCTTCCCGCTCTTATTGGCACAAAGTCAGAATTAATGGTTAAAAAAGACATTGAGATATCATTTAACTTGTATTCCTTAAAATCTTTCGCTAGAGGATCGATAGACAAAAATTTTAAAAACCAAGAAAGAGACACATAACACTATTTCCCGGTCAACTACTATCTCTGCATTAAATCATATAAAGAACAATGTAAAGTACAAATTATTGGCTTATGCTTAAGCTGTAAGCAAATATGGATTTCCATAGGTTTGTATGTTGTAAAAAAGTTGAGAGACTCGATATTGGATTGTTCAAATTCAGTTTACAATTGAATGAGTCCTTTTCAAAAAAGTGTGAAAGCTTGAATTGCTTACGAATCGAGTCCATCTAAAAAAACGTTTTCCCATCAAGCTAAGGTGGGCCAGCTTGATTTTCAAGCTTCAAAAGTGGTTTCAAGCTTGGGTTGTCATTGTCCCAGACTGGTCTCGGATGGACTTCTAAATAAGCTGGGCACGAGATGGAGCAACTTTGGTGTCATTTTAAAGCCCTATATAGAAGGCAAAAGCAAGAAAATCAGAGAAGAAAACAATAGATGGATGCGTAAATCACTAAATCCATTGTGTAAATCACTAAATATCCACAGCTTAAGCAGACTGATCTTTTCCAAGCGGCACAATTCTCATATGGAGCTTGAATTTTTGAAAGTATGACAAGGCTAAACAAAAGTACAAGTACAACATTTCCTGAGCTCTTAACTCACTCATCCTTTGTTTTATCCTATATTAACAGCCTCAAGTCATAATCAGTACACAGCTTTGTGGAAGGCCTGTTACCTCTTCTCTGTCTCTTTAGTCTCCCGTTGTGGACCGCAATCTGAAACACATGAAGAAGAAGAAGATGATGATGTTGCAACTGTCTTTCCTTTACTGTCAGATGATGCTGTCGCACTCGCATCCGTGCTTTTCTCAGCTGCTGACTTATTCAAATAGCGCAGCTGGCCTTGCAAGATCTGTTGGGAACATTGGGAGAACATAGTCGGTCATCAACAAATAACAAATCAAGTTAATTGGCTTTCTTTTACACAAAATAAGAATTAGCTAGAAAGAAGGGAAACAAAATGGATAACAAGGTAGTGTTCTCTGCAACCCCCAAAATTAAGCAGCTTCCATCACATACAACTAAGTGGAACCAGAACCAAGATTGATTATTTTAAGATCTCATCCTTCCTTGGGTATTCAATAATTGTGAGCATTCGTTTCTTAATCTAGAGAAATGCAGACATTTTTGCAAGTGCAGTTGAGTAAAATAATGCGTTGATTCTTGTCGCTAGTCAATGTACAAGTAGTAGATCGTAAAGCGAAAGAGCTACTTCCCAGGTGACCAATAGCATATCTCTAGCTCTTCTCTTCGGTGTCCCTCAAGCTGGGAAAAAATTATTAACCAGAATCAACTCTCAGCATTTCACATGCAAAAAATGACACATGTACCCTAAACTGGTTAAACGGACCAGATGCACCTAGCAGTGCAATTGCATAACCTCCTCGTCGTCAAGATACCATGTACCCAAGAATACTTCATGAGGTAAAAGAAGTGAAGCCCGTAGGATAGAAACAAGAAGGCAAAGGAAAAATGTGCGAAAAAAAAGAGGCTAAGAACATTCAAGGATATGTAGAACGAACCAATAATAAATAAAGGCAGTGAATGATACAAGCTCACACCTCAATCTGGTTCAGAATGTCCTTTTCTTGGGCATCTACTTGAGAATCTGGTGCGTTTAGATTGCTGCCAAATCCCTCTCCACAGTTCACATTTATGCCAGGAGCGGAGAAAGGGAAAAACCCGGAGTGGAAATAACTTGGCAGGCCCACCAGGGATTGCGAATGGATGCTGTTGTGATGGTCCTGCCAAGGATTGTTCTCCACCAGAGTCTGTGTTGGTAGTGTCAGGTCTATATGCTTCGGGAAGTACAGCATATCCTGGAGTCCTGCAGTCAAGAATACTCTACATTCAACCTTCATGCTTTTGCACCATACACACGACGGTTTTGTAGTGTCAATCAGACATAAATGCTAGACAAATGTCTCACCATAGCCGCAAAATGTACAATTCTAGGATTTCTTTACATTTTTCCGTTCATATATCAATTTTTAACAGCTTTTAATTGTCTCAAATACCGAAACCCAATGATTTTCGCATACATTGGCTTCCGAAAAAGTTCATAAAAACAAAAGATTTGGGCAAATCTCATCAAACCATTGCATCGCCAATCAAACTATTCAGGACACTTGATTGCTCCAGCCTCCAGGGACCCATTTTCAGCTTTTGAATGGCTAGCATGAGTTCACTGTATCAGCAGCAGATTCATGTATACGAATACCAAGGAAAATGCCAGCGAAAGAAGGAATAACCATGAAGCTCCAAATAAGATAAAGGAGCCATGCAAATATTTTACTTGCTTTTCGCAAAAGCCGAATGTTATGCCCATATTATTTTTTCTCTCGATGTGCAATTGCAGGACAAGATCCAGAAATCAGGCTCCTTTGCTAAGAACTATAGTATAAAGCCAATAAGAGTAAACACGACATACATGCCATCAGCAAAAGAAGGGCATAACTATAAAAAAGAGAAGTGTATACCACACTAATGTATTTGCAAAAGGATAAACGAAAGATCTCTCATAAATTGAGGCAGCAGCAGCAGCTTTGAGTCTGGCCTGATGTTGGCTTGTAGAGTCATTTGCTACTCCAGTAGCAGGTTGAGAAGGTGTACTAACTGCACCTGTTCCAGAAACCAACCAAAACAATAGCCAACCATTCAACAGACTCGAAGTGTATATCACTACATTAAGTCAATTAAGTCAATTTGTCAGAAAATCATGAAGCTGAGATTCTAAAGTTGCACATGCAGCAAGCTTGATCATACTGGAACACGTTTCGAGTCCACCAATTCATAATAGAATAGGCGAGTCAAGTTACGGGCAAGTGTGAGTCGGAATTCCATTCTTCTTCCTTGCTATTAAAGAATTTGTGTTTTGGTCGAGCACGTTCCATAAGCAAGCTTAAAAAATTAAACACCCACATGTGATATAGTAATCTGGTATTAGAGTGACCTCAAACACCTCAGTTTTGTATTTTCAAGGACCAACTATGTGGCATGTGCTGCATGTTCTGGTATGACACTGAGTGTTACTTGGTGATTCTTGATTGTCTTTCGAATTAAGAAAATCGGGTAGTTTTCTGATGATCTCGAAGAAATCTTCATCTTCCAAATCTTCTGTTTCTAGAAGGTGGTGCGAGTGTCAGTGTCTACCACGATCATTAAAAGCTCGACTATTCTATAGATGCCTTCTTGAATGAGTAAAATGGTTACTCTTCAAGACAAGCCTAATTCTGGATAAACATGAATCGTGGGTCTTTCCTTTGGAATAGCATTCTAAACCACCATGGTTTAACTTCAAGTTTATGAAATGTAGAACAGAATAACGTGGTTTAAGCCCATAACTTATAATAAAATCGTGTATTTTTCTGACAATCTCGTCTCTATCTTTTATCTTCCAAACCTTCTATTTCTAGAAGGTAATCAGGAGTGTCCAGTACGATCATTATATGAACACCCGTTTCAATGTTTCCAATGATCAACACAAAAGGCATAATTGTGCAAGTGTTCTATAAGGAGGGCATTGAACATAAAGTAACATACCGTACTGGCAAAATTTTAGGGCACATCCAAATCTCTTATAAGTGACACAGAAACCTTCATGTAATGAGACACGACTAATAAAATTGGTGACGCCTAATGGAAGCAATAATCAAAAGGCCATATTACGCTTTTTACAAATTTCAACCAACAATCTGTGTTATGGGGTTGTGTGCATGCCGATGCTCTGGACTATCAATGAAGGAAGCATGGTAATGTGCACATAAATTGATTTGGGTCTCTAGGCCTGCCCTCTCTGATGCCATTTGGCTTTTTTGGGGCATGGTTCTACTTAAAGGAGCTCTCCCAGGAATACTGTAGTGAAGCTTGCAATGTGCTGGGAAAACGCAAAGGGTCTTAAGAACCATTTTCAGGCGGTGACACGCCTGAAAATTCAATCAAAGATATCCTATATTGAAGATGCCAAACTACAGGAGCAGAAAAGTATCAATCACAAGAGCGAGGAAAAGAGAAGGGGAAGATAAACAAAACTGAATATTTCTTTATGAAATGCACATCAGCGGTATATCGTAAGTTATGTGTGCTTCGTGACGTTGACACTCCAACCCTTACAACTGTGTCATCTGAACTCCTCAGATAGTACACTGCTCCAGGTTCTATTCCAAGCCTATAGCTGCGCACCCGCAAAACTTCGACAAAGTGCGGGCAAATAGATGCCAAAGCATCCTGAAAGCTTACACCCATACTAAACGCAAGAAACCTTTAAAGAAAATTCCAAAAAACACATAAACATCGACTGATATATTGATAGTACGATAGCAAAATACGTAACACTCCTACACAAATGCTTTAAAGACCACTACACGATGGAAAATTCCACACATAGACAAAATCACAAACAGCTAAAACAAACCTAAACTATATCGCTCTGTACACTATGGGATAATTTTCATGAACAATGAACTTAGACCAGAAATGCGTGTGAATTTTATCTTTACTTGAATATGTCAGTGGGAGTTAGTTCAATCCTATTCCAGTGACTCGCAAACATAACATCTGCAGCAAATCAATAATTGGAACTCGTCTGGAAAATTCTTCTCAGCAAATCAATAATCAATAATTTTAAAGTGGGTTTGAAAAATTCTTTTCTCTAAATCAACGAATCGAACCCAAATCGAATCGAAACTGGGAACAAATCAATAATTTACCTCTTCTCAGACCTCCTCTTCTATGCTCAAGACCTGAAAGAGCTAAATAGAGTAGAAACAATAGACAGCAATTTGTATTTGTATTAGTCACCAATCAGATCACACATTACGGGCAAGATCTTACAAACAAGTCCAAAAAGTAAAACGTATAGGAGAGGAGTGGCTTACGAAATTGGACGACTTCATCTCCCATCAACGTCCAAAAGCATCCACAAACAGATTTTACCTCTGCAAAATCGAAACCCCAAATCAGAGCAAAGCAAGCGATTTCTAGCTTGGAGCCCTAACGAACATAAAATTGAAGCGATAAGTAATGGGACTTCTCCTATGAAGGACGACAACAGCCGCTAAAACAGTAGATCTGTACTTCTAGCTTGTCGACCAAGCACCGCAAATCACGGCTGAAATTGGGGCTCCAATCGTACACAATACAAGAAAATCGCCGGAGCAACAGCGTAAACAGGTACAAAAAATCAATAAATCACCGAACCGAAGTACCAAAAACGAAGCGTGCCTCTCGTTCAAAGACGGCGCCAATCGTACACAGTGCAATAAATTCCGCGAAATCAGCAAACAGAGTACCAATCTCAAGCGGCAAAACCGGACGACCGACCATATCTCTCTCGCTCCTCTCTCCATCGAACGCTTTGAAGAGCACAACCGTACAACAATTCGGCGGAATGAGGAAATTGGATACCAATTGTAAACGGGAAACCTCCCACGACACCGTTTTCAACAATAACGTAAAATACCCAACCTACCCAAACACAAACACCTGCAGAGCTAAACACAAAACAAAAGCTCCAAGGGTATTAACGTAAATTCACACCATGGCATGGCTTACCAGCCTAGGATCTTTTATTACAAGTGTATTGATATGTGATAAGATTGTGTGATTGAAAGTAACATACTCCCTCCGTCCCAATTTATTTGTTCAATTGTCAAAATTCGTATCTTTTAAAGTTATACTTATATCTTACTATATTTTATAATGTTTTTTTTATGATTTTAAAGATTTTGTATAATAAAACTAATTGAGATCTATCAAATAATATCTATATTGCATATTAAAAACATTACGAATTGAAAATTATAGACAATTCTTTGAGAAGTCGAACGCTTTCAAAAATCAAAAAAGAAACAGACAAACCGGGACGGAAAGAGTATAAAACTGAAGTTTTCCATTTTTTTAAAAACTTTTTTCCCCGGACAAAGCCATTTGGGACCCATAATGTGATAATGTGCTGAAAACATCATCTACAGTACTCTTTTCATTTATTTGATTTGATATGACCGAACAGACATTGTCTACCACTAGCTCATTTTCACGTTTATAGCATGAAGTCAGACAGTGAAAGTAAGGTGCATGGGAGTGACGGGACCCAAAAACAAAGAGATCACTTACATAAATAATGGACTTTGATTTCAGAATGGATATATGTTCACCATAATAGCGACCTGAGTTCATTATGGTGAAACCCCTTGTAGGAATTTGGGAGCCTTATACCGTGTTTGGATGAATTTTTGAAAATTTTTGAGTTTAGTTTTTTGGGGGTTAGGAGTGGAGTGCAAAATTAGGGTAATAATTGAAAATAGAGATAATGAATGAAGACAGGGGCATAGGGACATAGAGATAAGGGTGGACAGTCGACCTCACTGGCTCCCAAATTTTCATAAAGATAGGTATAATTTTTACTAATTTAACCTCATTTTAAATTCATTTTGGCGCTGGCTCATATAAGGGTTTTGTACTTAGGTAAAAAATGAGTCAAAATAGAATTTTCACCCGCAAAATTCCCAAATGTAGCACTAGTTTTGTTCATTCGTCAAAATAAATCAAGGGTTTCATTCATAGGCATAGCATTTTCCGCTATGAAGATTGTAAAGAGTGAGCTTCGAAATCATATGTGTGATCAATGAATGCATCATAGTTTGGTTGTGTATATAGAGAAATATGTTTTTGAAACCATTACAAATGAGGATATTATATCCATTGTTTTCAAAGTATAAAAAGTCGTCGAAATCAATTGTAAATCGAAGCTGCATTTTGCTAGTAATATATATCTATTTTTTTATTAACTTGTTAATTCTAATTCTAATTGTTTTCTTTCAATTAGCAATTAGAAAAGTGAATTACATATACTTCAAATTTTCGACTCCATTTATCGAAAATCTTGGCTCTGCCACTGAGTAGAGAGAAATGAGAATAATAATTTGAGATAGAAATAATGAGTGAAAAGAGAAATAAAAGTAATGATTAAAAGTAGGGCTAATGAGTGTTTTTTGAGTTGGAAATTTATTTTCAAAACGCAAACCAAACAAAGCATTACTTTTTGGCTTTTTGTATTTTACTTATTGCCTTTTTGGATTATGATCAGAATATATTTTGAATATAGTTAAAGTATTTGGAAGATATGAGCAAAATGTATTTTGTTGCATATGATTAGTATTTGGAAAATATGTATAGAATACATTCTGTAGATTTTTTTATTAACCAAAATGGAAAAAAGCCAAAAATAAGAAGTCAAAAAGTTCATCTCCCTAATGTCTTAAAAAGACGTCAATTACGAGAAGAGGTCTCGCTGCACGCTAAGTTATTACCATAATGCATGATCGATTTCTGGCATTTAGTAACACCAGAATTCATAAATTCATTTTTCCAAACCTCGTTCTTGGTCACTCATCCAAACAGCTAAGTTGAAAAGGAGAAAAACAAAATTGGATAATGAACCATCCAAACACCCCTTTAGTACTACACAAATAATTCATGCCAATCTTGTTCTTTCATGTGGGGTAGAGTATATAATAGTGATGGCTGCTTGCTGCATGTATGTGTGTACAGTGGCGGAGCTATGTGGGCTCGGGAGTCGGTATCTTGAGTTTTTGAGTTTTGAAAATTTTATTTTGTATATACTTAATTTTTAACATTATTAATAATTATTCGAGTATAGCTACTTATTATCATAAAAATTTTAGTTTGATTTGATAAAAAATCTGTTATTTTACATTTTTATTTATCAATTTCTTTTATAAATGAAAAAATAAGCACGTAATAGTTGAAGCAGCCTAAAGAAAAATTACAAAATAATTGATATACTTTAATTGCATTAGGTTAGAATCATTTCAATATACAACTATAATGTATTGGAAAACAAAAACTTTATGATATAGTAAATATACGTTCCGATTCAAAATCCTGACTCCGCCACTATATGTGTATGATTTACCTCTTCATGGAATATGAGAAGCTCACTACCGTGTCTCCAATTGTATTCCTGCACTTTAAATTCAATTCTTCTTTTGAACGGTTTTTATTCCCATCATAATTATTGATGCTAATGGACAGTGTGTTTGCTCCCTCATAACTTGGTCAAGGTGAACGTAAGCTGGAGTTGTATTTTGACATCGGGTGTCACGCTCTCGACTTTAAACATAAATAAAATAGTTTCTCATAAATAAAATACTCATAATATCGTACATAATTCTCACCAAAAGTTGCCCATGCACATTTCATCAAATCATAGTTCGGTACCAAGATTTCCAAAAAAATTACATCCATCACACAACGGCCCAATATAACATAAGTAAGGATAAGAAACAGTAGTTTGGTTGTTTACAATGTCCAATGTCAAAGAATTGATATTGAAATTACAACTACATCGTCAAAAAGATTTTTACAAAAGATGTCATAGTGGCTCTTCTGTATCCACTTTCAAAAGATTTATCACATGATGCACGCAATGCTATTGTTCTTGATTAGTACCTGAAAAATGAAGAATTGAGCTATACTAACCCATTAAGAAAATCTTTACAAACTTTATACGCAAATGATGATGACAAGTATAGATGAGAAACGAGATTTCAGATAACGGGAACATATGATATAGTACAACACTACATCGGAAACCCAAGAACTCACAATAACACTTCACCCTTCGTAATTTGACCCATTATCGTCTATATATCCAATCCCTTGTTGTTCAAAGTTACGCCTCACATCTATTCATATCAATTGATTCACGTCCTGAGGATTTAGGATCCCGTATATTCGCCATTGCCACGAGATCATCCGAGATTGTGGGATATTTTGGAGTTTTTTAACAATTGGCACGTGGCTCAAAGCCAAAAATGAACCATAATTAATGGTTTGAATTTTTATTTATTTATTTTTGAACGGACAAAAAAATATTCATTAATCTCTGAAGTTGTTTCAAAAACTAATAATATAAGGAGAACGACATCAAATTCTTAACAAAGCTAAGAACAATCATGTGCCCAGTCCGAGACCCAAACCCTTGATTGGTAAGGAACCAATTAAAGACACCCATTGGATTGTTTTGGTTGTATGAATTTTATTTTTTGGTTTAGTTGTCCAAATTCATAATTCGTAGATATTTGTTTGGCTCTTAATTTACTATAAAATCGAATCAATTCAGTCCATGCTCACTCATACCAACTATTTTATTCTCTCTCCTCCTACCCTTCAAGGGAAAAAAAACAATGGATGTATCAAAATAGCACCAAATACGTATAACAACAGAGATGAAACTACCTTAGAGCGTATGGGGGCCAAATACCCCCACGAAGTTTCCGGTTTTTTTTAATTTTCAAATTTCAATATTAATATTAGTTGTTTTTTTTTTATTAAAAGCACGTAGATATTGTATTTTGTATTGGATATTATTTAAACATTTAAATGCTTTAAGAATGTGTTCGTTTTGGATCCCAAAATCTAACCTGTCTCTCTTTGCCCGGCTTCCCAAAAATTTTTCCTTCAATTATCAATTTTATTTCTTTTTCCAGATCTCTCAACTCATTACCAAAATAGCCTATCTCAAAACCCAAACCAAACAATAAATATTTCGAAACTTTTGAAATTTCAAAATATTATTGTTCATAATTCGGCCTTTACGTTTACAAAATCTTAGTTCCGTCCCTGTGTAACAACCACCATATTGTTTTTAGTATTTTTGCCCTGTAGCTCTCACGCAGAAAAAGTCTTTTGAAAAAACATTTTGATTTCAATTACGAGTGAACATGCTGTTATATACTCCGTATTTGATATAACTCTCCTGTAAAACTAAATAGTACAGTAAATAGGATACCGTTTTGTACTCCAATATAAAGAGACCTAACCCTTTTTTTTGTTCACGAGCAAGATGATCTCAATTATATTAAAATAAAAAACAGTACAACTACAACAAAGGAACCAGTCCGGAAATACGAAAAACAACCAACTTATAAAACAGTAAAACAAAACAACAGAAAAAACAAAAAGACGCATGGAACCAAACACCGGAGCCGGATCTATCAATCACACTCGTGAAGGTGGGTGGTGAGACCAAGAGGAGAGGCAAGGTATGGAAAAAGCAACTTTCAAGATGACCCGCTGCACCAACTTGAACTCGTGCCGCTGCAGACTGAAGGCCCCCCCCTCCCCTCCCCCCTATTTAAAGGCTCCGGAGCCGAGTGTTTTTTCCTCATCTTGCCTACTCCAAGTCTAAATTCTCCTCTAGTAGTACGTACTTACTTTGGTTCAACTTCTAGCTAGGAATTGGTAGGAATAAGATGGCTGTAAGTCTAAAATGTAAGTTGGAAAGGCAAGTAGAGATCAAGTCAGATGGGGATGTGTTCCATGAACTCTTTAGGTACAAACCTCACCATATCTCCACCATCTCCCCTGCTAACATCCATGGTGTTGATTTGCATGAAGGTGATTGGGGAAATGTTGGCTCTATCATCACTTGGAACTACACTCATGGTAAGTCAATTCCAATCCCAAATTTCCACCAGGTTGAGATATATTCAGGGAGTGTTTCCGGTAGTGAAAACTTTGTAAATTTTTATTTATGATTGAGAAATTGTTAGGTATTTTCGGTAGTGAATAAGTTGTTGATAGATTTGTGAGTAAAATTACTGTAGCAAAATAATTTTTGTTGACAACTTTATTGTTAATGGAAATGAGATAGTAAAATCCGTTAAGTTTTTAGTATTTTTTGTTAGTGAAAACAGGGCCTTAGCGTTCAAGGGACACAACCTTTACCACAAATTTTGACACAGAAAATAAAATAAAAAAACCCTTGCATGGGATCCATTTTGGGGTTTTGCAGAATGATCAGAGCCATTTGATTTGTTTAAAACACGTTTACAAGAGTTTTCGTGAAAAATCAATTCATTCGGATATCGGTAAGGGTTTGACTGACATTTGTCCCTAAATTTGACAGGATAAAAATTGAATTAATTGATCAAGTCCTTACTGATATCTGAATGAGTTGATTTTTTGCGAGTACTCTTAAAAACTTGGTTTAAATAAATTGAACGGTTCTAATTATTAGCGTGGGGTTCCAATTATACTCCATTTTTCAAGATAAACATGTTCCGATAACATGACTATTGTTTTCAACCGAGTTTTTTGAAATGTACAATTCTTCAATCATAGAAGTGGACCTAGACAGTCCAATCTCAAAATGGGACCGGAAAAGATCCTTTCAATAAATTACGTAAATATGAGGATTTTGAAATAATAACAACAATTTTTTTTTCTTTTAATGAGCTGGCTAATAATAATATTTGGAGATACTGCGCATGCAGATGGCAAGAAGAAGAGTGCCAAGGATATTGTGGAAGCAGTAGACGAGGAAACCAAGACAGTGACCTTCAAGGTTATCGAAGGAGATCTGATGGAGCTATACAAGGACTTTAAGGGAACTGTTCATGTTGATACAAAGGGTGAAAGCAATCTGGTGACGTGGACCTTTGAATATGAGAAGCTGAATGCTGACGTGGAGGATCCAAATACCTTGATGGACTTCATCATTAATGTCACCAAAGACATTGAGACTCACCATCTCAAGTAGAGAAACGGAGAGGGGGGGCGACTTGCGAGAGAGGGGTTATTAATTACTATGTGGTTTGTTATTGCTGAATGCTGGTACAGTGATACTACTACTGGTGCCATGAGAGAGAGAGAGAGAGAGAGAGAGAGAGAGAGGTTATTATGTGGTTTGTTGTTGCTGATATACACACTAGTACTAGTGTATCAGCTAGTAATAATGAAGGTGGTGTTAGTGTGAAAGTAAGTAAATGAGAAAATAAATAAATAAGTCCCTTCCCCTTTTCTTGCCTGGCCTAAGCATCCACATTTCAGCACTTTCGATCATGCTTTGGATCAGATTTTAGCTGCAAAAGTCAGTAAACTATATTTTGACATTTTTTTGCACCCCATTTGAGCATTGAACCCGCTATGGAAATGGACCATAACCACCGGCGGGCAGTGGGGGAGCCACTCTATTCCTTCCCATGCACTAGGGGCACCTGCCCCCACTGCACCTTTTTTTTTCTTTTTTTCTTTTTTTTTTTTTGATATTGGTAGTTTGAGTTTACCAAATATTTAAAGCAAGGACATGTTATTAGATTAAATACTTTTTAAAATACGAATGACTTGTTTGAATTGTTACACAAATAAACTCTACAAAATCAATATCTGCAATCATATCAACGTAAAGATTCTGTAAATTTATTGAAGAGTGAGTAATTTTCACCCAGTATGGACAATGAGTAATACGCATATGTTCACCTAGTGTTTAGGTGCAGGAGTGAACAAAATAGTACTCCAAAACTTGAAAACTCTCCTTTGCACTCCCTCCGTCCCTTTTTAAGTGTCCTACTTCGTAACTCCAACTTATTAAAAAGCCATCATCATTATACCTTTCACATTAACTTTTTCCTCCATTTTCCCTACTTACCCATTATCATTACAATTTTACTCACTAACTTTTCAAAATGGAATCTACTTTTAGGGACAAAATAGACAATTCACCAATTTTTACCCACTAACTTTACAAAATGGACACTTATTAAGGGACAGCCCAAAATAGAATACTGGATTCTAAAAAAGGGACAGACGGAGTAACATAATGTAACAACCAACACGAAAATCACGCCGCATCACCAACAACTATCAAGTCATGGGTCGGTAGAATGTCGTCAGGACTTGGCTATCGTTAGAGATTTTGTTTCTATAATGCCCCCACTGGTGTATATTCTTGGCTACGCCACTGCCGGCGGACACGCGAGGAACAATACTCTAGATTTTGCACGGATTATCCAAGCCATTCAATAATTTAAAAAAAAAAACCGAGTGGGCCTGTGAAAAATCAACTCAATCCAATGTGTAGGTGCATGATTCAATCTTCTATGTTTTCATGAATTTGGAATCAGAATGAAAAAAAGATTGGATCGAACACTTACACATGCATATAGGATCGAGCTTATTTTTCACAGGCGTACTCGTTTTTTTAAAATTATTAAACGGCTCAGATCATCCGTTCAGGACCTAGAGTGGACCTCGCATGGCCATCGGTGGCCATGGTCGATTTCCTTAGAGTTTCCGTTGAGCATTTTAGGAGGTTCATTAGTGCATCTCCACGTCTTACTCATATCTTGACTCAAACTCAAAATTGAGTAAAAATCACCCAAAATCCTCCTCCACTCCTTACCCAAACCTATATCAAATTTGAGTTTTACTCAAATTTAGACTCAAAGTTGGTTAAACTCAAACTCTTACTCAAATTTTTGAAATCAAATTTTACACCTTTAAATTTACAATATTGCCATTAATGAAGTTTTTATTCAAATTTGTACGGTACATATTTGTGAATGGGTTTGATTTTACCCATTGAAACATACACATACCGAGTCAAGTTTTTACCCAAATTTGTACTCAAATTTGAGTAAAAATCTGAATAAGGAGTGAAGATGTCTTAGCCAAAACTCTCCTCGATGTGAGAGTCGTCTGGGTCTGTGTGAAGGTGCTAACGCATATTGGAGAAGAGAGAGAGAGAGAGAGAGAGCGCGCGTGAGTGGGTGATGCACTGGAGTCTGGAAGTGTGTCCGGTTTTATTATTTGTTTTTACTTTTTCCTCTTTAAAGCACACCCTAAATATGTCAAATTGACCTCTTTTCACATTCTTTTACCTAACAACCTTCTAAAACAAATTTTTGGGCTCCATTTTTAACACTTTTTGTCATATAATACACAAAATTCTCAAGAGTCAAATGTGGATGTATGCTCTATCTGAAATGAGCTGTGTACAAAATGATCCGTGCCATATAGAAACTTCATATTGTGATTATATTTTTGCTGTTAGATTGACTCCTAAATTTGCAGGGACGGTATCAGCTTTTCGCATACTTCTCGACATGAGTAATGTCAAGGATTCTGTCGACTCCGCTGGCTATGAGAAACCTGAGAAAAATTCAACACACATAAATCGTCAATAGATATGAGCTTACTAAGAAACAAAGCTAATGTCTGAATCCAGGAGTGTGGCGGACGAAAAAGGAAAGGAAAATGACAGTTGAGGAAAAAAGTCGGAAGAACCAAAATTTTCCCTTAACTGTTTGGATACTGGAAAGACAATCATGATATACAGTACTAGATATTTGACAGTTTATGGTTTACGTCTAGCCACAGATAGAATGGAAATTTGTATAGTAGTGAAAAAGCAAGTAGCACTTGTAAGTCCTAGAAGGGGTGAATAGAACTTGAAATTTTAAAATTGATGATTCCAATTTTAACCACTTTAATCACTTCCAGGGTGATCCAATCAAATTCACTATTTAAACAATTATAGCTGTAATCGAAAGAACAAGGACACGAGTATTTATGTGAAAACGGCTTAGAGACAAATATCTAAGGAGAAAACCACACCCTAATCTACCAAATTTCTATAGATCAAAAGGTTTACAAGAAAGGAATTACAAAGCTCCATGAGTACTCCAACCCCCATAGCCTCCACAAGTCCAACTCCTCAATAACCGCTCAACACAGCTCTGGATCCATCCACTCAACCCTCAGATAACCAATTACAAGCACACAGTCTCAATTTCACACAGCCACTCAGTAGGGTGAAACTAGGGATGGCAACGAGGGGCGGCATGGGGCAGGTTTTGCCATACCCCGAAACCCTGCCCCGAAGCATGATCTAGTGATGCGTGGGTGAACCCTTTCTGACCCTGGTCAGGGGACAAAAGGTGTAAACTAATATCAAAAGGAAGGAATAGTTACATAACAAGTGTTTTGTCTCATTATAACAGAGAATAAATAAGGGTACGAATGTAATTTTTCAGTAAAATCGTGAAAATTTATGGATAAGCATATATATATTTTTTAGTATATAACAGTGAACAGGTAAGGGCAACAACATTTATTTTGTGTGTCCTGATGATCCTTGGTTTGAGCTCCTCTTCAAGTGGTTCGTGAGTTGCCTAGCCTTCTTGTCCTATCCTGCACAGTGAATGCACGACTAAGACCTGGCCGGGACTTGCCCGACAAGGCCTTCTGGCGAGAGGATGAGAATGTGTAGAGAGTAAACCAAGAGACGAGGGTTTTAGGGATAGAGAATCATGTACCCCTTAAGGGTTGCTTTGCTTCATATTTATAGAGCCTTCTTAGCTTGCTCTCCAAGTACAGGCATGTGCCTGGCACGGGTCGGCTAACGTCATTGTAGCGTCATCAATAAGATCTGGTAACCGTTTCTAGTGTAAGCTGGCACCCCCATGCACACCAATCATTATCCTTTGGCGTAACCGCTTCAGCGCGTGAGCAAAGCGTGGTGCTGAAGCGGGTTGAGCCCCGTACGTAGCCGAGCTCACAGGTAAAAGACTTAGTGAAGCGGAGAAGGGACAAGGCCTTCTGTTCAAGCCCCGATCTTGGCTGAGTCGATGGGATGGGGTCCTCCAAGCTTGATCCACAGCCAAGCGTGCCCTGTAGCAGTGCTAGGTCTAGTGCCTTCTCAGACTCGGACCGTGCCCGTGGTAGTGCGATTCGAGTCATTATGTTCGGCCTACTGCTATAGCCCCTCAATTCCTGCCAATGGTGCCTCGTGGTAGGGATTGACGTTTAGCCTGGCCAAACCTGAATAATCAGGGATGAAGTCGTGACTTGGATAGGCCGTCCCTTCGATTGCCCTTCGGGAGAGCTGCAACCGCTAGAGTTGAGCCCCAATGGATGAGTTCCAAGTGTCACCTTCTGTGTTGGTGCGGCAAATGAAAGGACACCTGACATGCGTTAGGGTAACAGCTGTCTTATCGTGGCCACGTGTCGTCAGCTGAATGGCCCATAGTTCAGCGATGCCATTATGGGCGGGAAATTCGAACCGGCTTCCTTCGCCAATAAATAGGAGCAACGAAAAGAGAGAGAAAGGTTACGAACTTTCTCTCTCTAGAACTCCATACCTAGAGCTTTATTGTCGCGAACTTCGTCATTCCCACCGGATTCTGTCGATCCAAGGCCCAAAACTACCAGAAAACTTCAGGTAAGAGATCTCCCTATGTTGTTCTTCGTTTTTCTCTAGTTTTTATGCCATTTTATTGGTTTCCCTATTCGTTTGGGAGATTTTCCATCTTGAGTGAACAGTAGGATACCTGGGATGAGCAGTGGTGTTCATCCCATCCTTAACCTATTCTTTTGAGCCCCAGTTTTGACGCAGGTTGGTTCTAACCGACCCTGAGTCCAACCTTGAAGTGTTGCGAAAACCCAAACTTGTTCTTTAAGAGACTCCCGAGCTTGTAGTTATGGTGTTAGGGTGAGCCAATAAGGGTAGCCGAACCAAGTGTGACCCTTGTCTTTTTCCGTCGGCGACAAGGATTTTTATCTGATTTCTTTTGTTTTGTTAGGTCTGGCTCACCTGATGATTGTCATTTCTTCTGACTTTGAAGGCTCGAGAGACGAATCCTCCAACTCACTGATCCGAGAGTGGTTAAATAGGAGTGAGAGCCAGCACCAAAATTCTTCTGTCTCTTTGAACATGTCCGTTGATTCGAACATGTTCGAAGATTCGAATGCTTAGCATGACTTCAAGTACGGGGGTGATGAGTTCCTTACTGATCCGGAGATCACGTTCACAGCATCTACTCCATCCAAGACTGACCCTCAGAGGGGAGCAGAGGCCGAGTCGAGGTTCCACTATGGGGCCGAAGCCTCGACGTCTGCGCAATCTGGATGTGATGTTGTACCAGATGTGGATAAAGAGGTCATCGATCTCTACGAGAGGGGTTAGGTCTGACCCCATGCCCATTTCTTCAGCGGCAACCCCGGGGAGTATGAGAGTTTCTGCCGAGAGTACAGTATTCTTAAGGACATGGTTATTAACCGAGTGGCTAGTGACCAGATTAAGGATTAAGGCGAACATACGCCCGAGCACATCACCGTCCCTTTGATGGCTATTTGTGAGGCTAGGATGTGGTTCCCTCTTCACCCATTTATGAGGGATCTTTTGGCTCGGTTCAACCTTATCCTTCACCTGTTTGCCATCAATAGTTTTAGAATTGTCATGACTGTGATTGCGTTGAAGGAGAGACATGACCTGGAATTCTCCGTCGCCGACCTTTTTGGAATTTACATCATGTCCCGGCACGAGCGTACCAAGGGAAGATACCTCTCAACGCGCAGAGGCAAGGAGCCCTTGATGCGTCGGCTTCTCAACATCGATAAGTGGGCAAATTTTTTCGTGGAGGTAAACGGTAATTATGAGTTCGGCAACCAACTCAACCGTAGGCACAGCGTGCCAAAAATAAAAGATTTTAGAGGTTCCTTGACTTTTCCTTTACTTTTATTGTGTCGTGCTTGTTTTTGTTTGATTGCTTCTTTTTCGCTGACCGTTCCTCCCTTTTTGCAGACCACAGGGCCATAATAAAGGATCTGAATGCCATCTCTTCTAAGAGAAATGTCGACATTCTGAGATTGCAAGGCTGCTGAGATGCGCCGACGCTCCTTGGATATACCCCTTCGTACAAGGGCAAGCCTAAGAGGAAAAAGAAAAAGGTGGGAGATCCAAGCGAGAAAGCGGGACCTTCGTAGAAAGGAGGGAGAAAGAAAGACAAAGAGCCGAGGGTGAGATTTTCGACTTTCAGAAAGCCGGCCGCTTTTTGGTTCGGCAAGAATCAAGAAACAATGCTCCCAGGCGTCGGCGTCCTGCTTCAGACAATCACGCCCGAGTTCTCCAAGGAAATGTCAAGGAGGAACACCGTTCGCGTCAATCTAAGGGGGAATACATCGGTGCCGCTAAGCGGGTCTGATCCTGCTGAGCCACAAGAAAAGAGGTAGAAGAATGACGCATGAATTCTTCCTACCAAGCCTCCGACGCCGTATCCTGTTGAGAAAGAAAAGCCCGAGGTGTCGGAGGCCGCTAGCTCGGGGACGGTCCTCAAGGCCGTTAATACTAGAAAAAGCCTTGCGCCCCTGGAGTTCGCTCATTCATTTGCCGTTACAAAGGGGAGGGTGGTGTTGACTGGTGACAGCTTGAAGGCCAACCCTAGTATTGCCGTCACCATGCTCCTTGGGCTTGCGTTGCCGAAGGACATGGAGAGAATTCCAAAGGATCTGTAGCCGAGCCTCGTCCACGCAAGTGCTTATCTTGTTTAGGTTCAGATATTTGTTTTCCAACCATTTCCTTTGACTTATGCTCTTGAGCCTAGTTCCTTTTGAGTTCCCGAATTCAACGTGTCTTCTTTTCAGCAGGATGGCAAGCTTTGCTGAAAGCCACAAGGAAGGTGACACTCGCATCCGCCGAAAAGTCTCGCTATCAAAAAGAGGTACGGTTCGAAAAGGAAAAAGTGGAGGCATTGGAGAAGCAGGTGGGGGTTGCCGAGGCCAGAGATGGGAAGTTGGAGTAGGAGAACAACGAAGCTCTAAAGCGAGCTAAATCCGCCGAACGAGAACTGGAGAAGAGGGAACTGAAGGTGGCCGACGCCAAAGGCTATCAAGCTGGATTTGATCGAGCAGGCGACGAGTATAAGAGGGAGGCGAGGAAGATGGTGAACGAATAGATTATCCTGAGGGTTCCAATTGCTTACAGGAAGGGGTATAAGGATAGGGTTGTCGCTGTGGCCGGTGTTCTGCAACTGGAGGTTGACATGAACTTGACCAAATCGATTCATGCACCGGTTGTGCCCTATTTAATCTATCATACATAGATGAGAAGTGTGCACCCCTTCCCTCCAAGGACTTTCCAAAGAGCGACAATGAAGGGTTTGAAGATGACGTCAATTTGGATGCCGAAGATGGGTCTGGGGTAAAGGCTGTAGTTGACGGTGTTGAGGCAGGGGCCGTTGACAATGCTAGAGTCATGGCTTCCAATGCTGGAGCGAAAGCTACTAAGGATAATCAAAATGCCGAGGCAAGGAATATCAAGCTGGATTGAAGCTGGAGAATCAGCCGCAGGTGCTGACTTTAGGGTGGTCGGTTACCGTAGTTAACAACCCTTGAATTTCTGTCATCGACTTGTCTTCTTTTTAGGTACTTAAAAATTTTGTTGGACTGGACGGCTCCAAACATTGGGGTTTGCCGTGCCAGGATGTAATAGTTTATGGGAGGGCGGCACCGAACGATTGACCATGCCATGCTTCCCTACTTAGGATCTTCCAAAGCGCTTCTAATTTTATGTCTTTTGCATGCCCTGACCAACTCTGTACATGGTTTTTTATGTTTATTGCAATGCTTTGGCTTTTCCCATACCTTAGAAAAATTTTAATCATGTTGCTTGTTTGAGTATTATTATGATTATTCATGGCCCCCACTTTGGTTAGGGTTCGGCCAAAAAGCCAAGCCTTGACCAAAGTATAAAAAGCTGTAGAAATTGGATTGGGGCCTCCTACTTTTGCTTAGAAGTCAGCCAAAGTGCCAATCCTAAGCCAAAGTATCAGCGTTCAAACAAGAATTTGATTGGTGCCCCCTACTTTTGCTTGGGGCTCGGCCAAGGTGCCAGCCCTTGGCCAAAGTACGAAGGACTTAGTAGATGTTTGAAGTTTGCTGGTGGTTTACTCACCGAATCGTGAGTGTAACCAAACTGTGGCCGACCTTAGTGTCTTGCCAAGTCGAACCGTATCTTGAGTCTCAGCTGTAGTGTGGGTCTTAGGTTCGGTGGACCATATGTCCAAGGTTCTTCTAGGACATCATAATGGCCGAAGCGGTGGCGTAAACGCCGTTTATGTGTGTGACCGAAGTCATCATTTGTGCGTTGGTGGCAGATGTCGATTGAGACCAGTACCTAGAAAAAATCTAGGGGAGGTAAAAGTAAAGAATTACACAAAGAATGCCAATTGCCGAGCAAGACACTTCGCTTATATTAAAAACAACGATTGGAGTACAAGTTGAAGCACACTCGTCGAAACCAAATTCAGACTGACATTAAAATAGATAATGGCCGAGGCCGAAAAACATGAAGGTAAATAAGGCCTTACGCCGAAACTATGCATAAAGTAAAATAGATAGTGGCTGAAGCCGAGGCATGCTGGCGGTGGTCATCACATGTACACCTTTTGCAAATTTTAGGCGTTCTAAGGGTTGGTGAGGACCTTCCCATCCATGTCTTCCAAAAAGTAAGCTCCCTTACCAACAATCCGAACCACACGGTATGGAACTTCCCAATTTGGCTTAAATTTTGTCTCTTTGCTGGCTTGCACAACCTTCCTCCATACCAGATCATCAAGCTTGAAGGTCTTGGTTATCACACTGTGGTTGTATCCTTTGGCTTGCTGTTGATATTCCGTAAGCTTCAACTGAGCGTCGTCACGTTTCTCCACGGCTTCTTCAGTGGTTTGTTAGTCGAAGTGTTCCATTCGCAAAGTGGGGAACCTGGACTCCAAAGGGATCACGACCTCTATGCCGAAAGCCATGTAGAATGGTGTTTGCCCAATGAATTGCCGGGGTGTTGAACGGTAAGCCCAAAGTACCTTTGGCAGCTCTTCGGCCCACTTGCCTCTTTTGAATTAAGCCGACGCTTTATCCTAGCACCGACTGTCTTGTTGGTTGCCTTAGCTTGTCCATTTCTTTGAGGGTACGAGGGAGTAGAGTTGAAAAAGCGGATCCCAAATTCTTCACAGAGGCTGGTGAGGCTGTTGCTGACAAATTGGGTCCCGTTGTTTGAGACGATGGCATAAAGGACGCCGAATCTTGTTACAATGTTCCGCCAGACGAACCTTTGAGCGTCACCCTCGGTGATTGTAACTAGAGGCTCGGTCTCTACCCACTAGAGAAAATCCGTTGCCGTTATGAGGTACTTAAATCCACCTAGTGCAGTCGGCAACTTCCCAACAATGTCAAGCCTTCATTGGGCAAAAAGCCAAGGGCTGGTTATGGGGAGAGGTTTTGTGTGGGTTGCTTAGGAATGGGAGAGAATAACTGGCACGTTTGGCATTTGCGAACAACTTCTTCGTAGTCCGTCTTCATGTTTTTCCAAAAATATCCCTGGCTCATCGCCCGTTGGCAGAGGGAACGCCTGCCTAAGTGGCAGCCGCAGCTATTGCAGTGGAACTCGACTAGAATTGCTGGTACTTGCGTTGGGTGGATAACGAGGAGGTAAGGCCCGGAGATGGACTTTCTGTAAAGTTGGCTACTGTTGGAGAGCCAGTAGTAAGCGGCCTTATTCCAGACACGATAGGCCTCTTTCTTGTCTGTTGGTAGAGTAGCATCTTAGAGAAATGCAACAATCTCATCCATCTAGCTTAGACCGAGCTCTACGTTGAGTACTTCTTGCTCTGTTTCAAAAGTTGATCGTTCGATGTTGCTGAAATTGATAGTCCAGAATTCTGAAGCTTGGCATGCCAAGGTGAGACCAGCGAGTGCATTAGTGTGAGCATTGTGCTCGCGATTGATTTGCTCAATCGTGAAGGTTTTGATAAGTTCGGCCGCCGTTGGTTGGTACTTCAACATTCTTGGGTCCCGAGCTTTGTAGTCCCCGAGAACCTGATTGACTATAAGTTGGGAATCGCAGAAGATGGCCAAATCCTCAGCCTTCATTGCAATGGCGAAGCGCAGGCCGGCCAAAAGGGGCTCGTATTCGGCTTCATTGTTTGTTGCAGGAAAGTCGATGGTGATAGCGCTTTCGTGGAGGGTTCCGCAAGGGGAGATCAGGACGACCCTGGCCCCTACTCCATTGTTGTTGGAGGCACCATCGACATGGAGGCACCATATGTCTCCTTGGAACAGGTGCCAAGCTTGGTTGACCGCTTGTTGTTCGCCTACAGGTTGGGAAGGTGATGGGTCATTCATGTTGTTTGTATCTTCCGGAGTCAGCTTGGCAATGAAATCAGCGAGAATTTGTCCCTTGATTGCCATCCTCGGTTCGAAACTAATGTCGAAATTTGTGAGCTCAACAGCCCATTTGGACACTTGGTTTGAGAGGTCGGCTTTCCGAAAAAGGCTCTTCAGGGGATGCTCCATTAGGACTGTGATAGCATGGGACTGGAAGTATGGTAGAAGTTTCCGTGTAGCCGAGACAAGTGCGAGTGCTAATTTCTCGAGAGGGAGGTAGCACGTCTGCGGGGATAGGAGCGTCTTACTTGTGAAATAGATTGGTTTGTCTTCGGCGCCTTCTTGCAGAACCAACGTTGAACTCACGGCGTGAGACGAGACAATGATGTATAAATAAAGATTCTCAAATTCCTTCAGCTTGACCAGCAGTGGAGCCGAGCTGAGGTAACTTTTGAGTTCGGCTAACGCTGTGTCACACTCCGTAGTCCATTCGAAATTGTGTCGGCTTTTGCCCTTCAAGGCATGGAAGAATGTGTGGCACTTGTCCGACGTCTTGCTAATGAACCAGTTTAGAACGGCTACCATACCTGTCAACCTTTGGACTTCCTGGATTGTCTGTGGTGGTCGTAAGTTTGTAACGGCCGTTATCTGGTTCGGGTCGGCTTCAATGTTGTGCCTGGTGACCAAATGTCCGAGGAACTTTCCCGCGCTTACACCAAACGCGGACTTTTCTGCGTCCAAATGGAGTTTATGGAATTTCAAAATCTCAAACACGTTGGCCAATTCCCGAAGATGGTTCTATTCCTTCTGGCTTTTGATGATGAGATCGTCTATGTATGCTTCCACCGTGTGCCCCGATCAATGCATGGAGCATTTTGAAAATAACGCGCATGAATGTCGCACCGAAGTTCTTGAGCCCAAAGGGCATGACCCTATAGTAGTAGATGCCATACGAGGTTATGAACACCGTATTTTCCATGTCATTTAGATCCATTGCGATATGGTGGTAGCCGCGATAGGCGTCAAGAAAGCTCAGCCGAGCATGGTCGGCCGTGGCATCCACCAGTTGGTCTATCTTTGGCAGTGGGAATCAATCCTTCAGGCAGGCGTCATTCAAATTGGTGTAGGCAATGCAGACCCTCCATTTGCCGTTCTTTTTCTTCAATAACGATGTTCAACAACCATGTGGGGTACTGCACTTCTTGAATTGCATTGGCTTCTAATAGTCGGTTGACTTATTCCATAACGGCTTCAACATGTTCGGGAGCCGAGCGCCTTGCCTTTTGTACTACAGGCTTTGAATCTTTCTTAACGTTAAGGCTTTGGCTGATGAAGTTCGGATAGACCCTTGGCATTTCATAAGTGATCCATGCAAATACTTCGATGTTGCTCTTGAGAAATTGAAACATTTTGTCTCGCTCGGTGTCGTTGAGGAAAGAGCCGAGTAAAAAAAAACGAGATCCATCCTCTTTGATTGGCATAGACACAAGGTCCTCAGTGGCTTTATCCTCGGCTGGTTCGCAGACGTCTTCAAGTACGGCCAGGTCGGGTACTTCGACCCATTGGACTTGCTTTGCTTTGTCCAAATTGTGAACGGCCGAGACATAGCACTTTTTGGATGCGAATTGATCACCACGTAGGTCTTCTTGCCTATCATTTGTGCCAATGAAGCGTACGACCTGGTGATAGGTGGAGGTAATGGCTTGCATGCCGTAGAGCTAGGTTCGGCCAAGGATGGCGTTGTATGGGCTCAGAATGTTAACAATGACAAATTTGACTCTTAATGTTTTTGAACCGACAACGACGGGAAGGAAGATGCGACCGAGCAGCCAGACGAGGGCTCCATTGAAGCCAATAAGAGGAACTTCCACCGGCTGTAAGGCCGACTTAGGGAGATTAAGTTTCTTAAAGAAGTCGTAGTACATGACCTCTACGGAGCTACCTTGGTCAACGAGGCCTCGCTTGACATCATGGACGCCAATATGGATTGTAACCACAAGAGCGTCAGTGCGTACGGTTTGCACCATCTCGAGATTGCATTCGGTAAAGGTGATTATCAATTTTGGTACGTACTGTGTTCGTGGACGCTTGGATTCGGGTCCCACCGAGAGAATCTATTTGGAAGTGGAAGCGCAATCAAGGTCAGCTCGAAGGTTAATTTCGGACTCTTTTGTGACCGGACCGTGGATTACCTAGATCACCAGACGTTGCTCATTAGGGTTTGGGTTAGTGACGGGTGTTTTGGCTCGGTCAATGTACTAGTCAAGATGCCCTTGAGACACCAAGCGTTCCAAGAGTGCCTTGTATGGGATGCAAGTCGTGGTATAGTGGCCGAGCTTATTGTGGTAGGAACATTTCTTCCGCGGGTTCTGATCTGGCTGGCCTGTGTTTGTGCCGAGCTTTCCAGTCGGCCACTCAAACTAGGGTTGTCTCATGATCTCATTGAGGAAAGATCAGATAGGTTCCTTGAATACCGTTGTTTCGACCACGTAGTCGTGTGCCTTTGGTGGGCGCTTCTTTTCGTCCTTGATGTTGCTTACGTGCTTCTTCTATTGGGATTGCAGGGTGGGTATGTGTGTTGGCAGCTGAGAAGTAAATGTCGGCTGTGGAGTAGTTGAGTTGGGAATCCCCTGAGTGGCTCAGTCCGCATAGAGTTCTTTGAGGGCGCAGAATCTCTCTAAGGACAGATTGCCACTTCATCCAAGATCTTACTTCTAGATTCCAAGCCATTTTTGAAAGAACGTGCGGCCCAACACTCGTCAATCCCAAGGATTTCGTTGAAAAGTTGCCAATAACATTCGGAGTACTGTCTGAGTGTTTCAGTCGAGAGCTTCCTCATTTGGGACAAGGATTTGGGCTCCTTGGCTGTCTTATTACTGGTGATGAAGCGGGTATTGAATGCTCGTTCAAGGTCGGCCAAGTTCTGTATGGACCCAGCGAACAATATGTTGAACTACTGGGGTCCAAGGGAGCCGAGCCTGGCTGGGAATGCTATGCATTTGACTTCGTCCTTCGTGGTACACAACTCGATGGTTTGGCAAAAATGGATGAGGTGCATGTAAGCTTCGCAAGTATTGGGGTAGAATTTGGTGAACTTCGGCAAATGGAAGGTGGACTCGGCTGGCGTATTAATTATATTAGGTGTGAAAGGCGAGACGGTGAGGTCCTTTAGTTGCCATTCGAAGCCTGGGCGCGGTGGTTTGCCGTGCCTATCAGTTTTCGATATCTTGTATTCTCTGTCCTTGGGATCTCTATCCAAGGGTTTGTCACGGTGTTTGTGCCGAGGTTGCTCCCTCATTTTGGTATCCGCTCGGCGAGATCCGTCAATAGACTTTTCCCTTTTGAGACGGGTCTTTGCTCATCGTGTTGTCCTTTGACGCGGACATCCTTACCGTCCCGCCGAACCTTCTTCTCAGCTTCCAAGTTTTCAAGTGGAATTTCTCCGAGACACTTGGAAATGTGTCACCTTGTCTCCAAGGAGGCTCGGCTGTGGTGGGAAGTCGTGGTGCGGGAATACTCTGCGCAACCAGTAGAGTAAGTACTTATGAACGATCCAGCGGTGTCCCTAGATTTGCTCCGCTCCTGGTGGCTTCTTGAGCGATGCATCGCGGAGGTGGTTGGCTGCCGGTAGAGGATTATTTCCCTCGTGTTGCCCTTCTCAGGTGTGAAGCCAAGATGGTCCTTCACGGAACCGTGGTAGCCCGTTTCAAAGGGTTACTCCTGCGGCGTTGGAGGAGGTGGGGGGGAGGTGTCTGTCATCGTCGCCTCCGATCTCTAGCAGATCTGGAGTAACTGGTATAACCTCTTGCAATTGCTTCGTCATTTGAGCCATTTCCACCCTTAGAGCCACCAGTTCGTTGTCTCTTTCATCATCCCGTCGTTGTAACAGGCAGATGTAAGCCGCCGTCATATCCTCTTGAGCCGGAGATAGCCCAAAGCTAGCAGGGAGCGAAATGGAGATGTGTCTCTCCGCGGGTTGTAGGATTGGATTTCCGTTGGCGTCTTTGGCCCCCGATATGCTAACATCTATCAGTTCTCTACCCACCGTGGTTGAGATTGTGGCTATTTTTTAGGAAGAGGGAAGTAGTTTGAAGGAAGTTCGAGCGGCTCTGAATCAGAAGCGTTTCACATCGGGTTCACCAATTGTGTGGCCCGATGATCCTTGGTCTGAGCTCCTCTTCAAGTGCTTTGTGAGTTGCCTAGTATTCTTGCCCTATCCTGCATAGTGAACGCACGACTAAGACCTGGCCGGGGTTTGCCCGGCAAGGCCCTCCGGCGAGAGGATGACAATGTGCAGAGAGTAAAGCAAGAGAATAAGGTTTTAGGGGTGGAGAAGTATGTACCTCTTCAGGCTGCTTTCCTTGGTATTTATAGAGTCGGCTTGGCTTGCTCTCCAAGTACTAGTCGGCTAACGTCATTGTGGCGTTACCGATAAAATCTGGTAACCATTTCTGGTGTGAACTGGCACCCCCATGCGCGCTAGTCATTATCCTTTGGCGTAACCGCTTTAGCGCATGGAGCAGAGCATGGTGCTAAAGTGGGCTAAGCCCCGTATGTAGCCAAGCTCACAGGCAAAAGACTTAGTGAGGCAGAGAAAGGACAAGGCCTTCTATTCAAGCCCCGATCTTGGCCGAGCGGATGGGATGGGGTCTTCCAAGCTTGATCTGCAGCCAAACATGCCCTGCAGTGTGTTGGGTCTAGTGCTTCCTCGGTTCGGACCGTGCCCGTGGTAATGCAATTCAAGTCATTATGTCGGCCTATTACATATTTATATGTTAAAATATATTGGGGCAGATTCGGGGCGAGTAACGGGCCAGGGTAATGTCACCCCGAACCCTACCTGACCCCAATGGGGTTATCCTTATTTTCCCTCGAACTCGCCCCGGTACTCGAAAATTGGTCAAAAACCCACCCCAATCGGATAGAGGTTGGGTCGGGTTTGTGAAGAGAAGTCCCACATCGCCTAGTTACCAAAGTAAGATGAAGTATATAAGCATGAGGGCACCCGTTTGGGGTTAAGTTTTACCAAGATCATGTAATATGGTATTAGAGATAGGTACAAGAGATGGGTACTACTGAGTGGTCTCCACACCCTCCCTCACGGTTATATAATGTCTCTCTGGCGAAGTCCTACATTGTCTGGGTACCAAAGTAATGTGAAGTATATAAGTGTGAGAGCACCCTCAACAGCTAGCGTTTGGGGTTGAGTTCTACCCAAGACCGTGTATCATGGTTCAGGGCGGGGCGGGCCAATTGCCATCCCTAGGTGAAACCACCTTGGGTTTTCCTCTCACTTTCTCTCTGTATGTCAATCTCTCACACTTACACAAGAATATCACATATAGATGCATGAGAAAAACTAAACAAGCCACAGCCACCCTAACTAAATTCCCATCCCCTCATTCAAGAACCCAAAAAATAGTTCAATCCCCTCTGGCTTGACCCTCTCATCACTTTCTGTCCCTTAACCCCAGTATACTCTCACCCCACCATATATATTCAAGCCTATACAACGAACACTCTCAACAATCAAAGATCTAAACTAGTGGAAATGGTTGAGAGATACAAGGCTACTGATTTTTAAGTCAAACTTTCATACCGTTACTTATTTAGAATGATTTCGCAGTTAGATTTTGCATTTATAAGGCACAATGACAAGGGTGTTGGTTTTTGAAATGAAAGAACAAAGTCATATTATTCAGACTGTGGGCATAAATACCTGTCTGTGAGGACTCTTGTCATGCTTTTACATCCACCCTGAAGAGTGGACTGCATATTTACAGCAATGTTTGGGTTGTGAATGCTCTGCCGAATATGCACCCAACCATGTTGCCCATGTTCTTCATCTGAAACTTTAGCCCTGTAAAAATGCAATAATGCCAAATGCCTTGAAGATTTATTAACTCTACAACAATGAGCATTGACGCACTGACATCATCATTTGCTAAGAAAGAATCAGATTTACATTCCCCTATTGACTTGGGATGAAGAAATGGGTTGGTTTGTGCAGAATCCGAAGGTAAGAGGTTCAGCAAAATTATTCTAAGATAGTCCATGCCTGCACCCTGCAGCCATTTATAACATTTGGTGGGAAAGAAACACAAGGGTTTTCCGGCAAAAACATATAGACCCTTCCCATCTCAATGCCTAAATGCTATTAGAGAATGAAGCCAAGATCTGTCAATAGAGAAACTTGTGGGTTTTGGAATGTTTCCTATTATAATTCGAAATATGCCCCTTTGTAATATGCTAGGGTTGTGTTTTGTTTTTTCTGACTGGTTTTCTGGTTTTCTCACTAAGTTGTTCCAACTGTGTTTTTTGGTTATTTGTTTTGATGCCCTATTGAGGGTTCCTTGGTGCAAGCAGGCGTATGCCCTTACCTAGTGTTGTGTATTGGTTTGGGCTTTTCCATGGAAAGTGCATTTACCCAAACAAAACAAAAAAGAATGAGTTGTGCTCTCAATTTCTAAGGGCTTATAAGTTTCAGATGAAAAGCCATTGTTTCGAACCTTAAAAGGTGGACAAATGGTTTTTCATTCCATTCCTTCATCTCTTAAGGCTAAGCTCAGTGCTTAGGCCGAGAAAGGAACTGCAGGATTCGTGGATTATTCTGTCCTCCTACAATAACGTGGCTCTGTCATGAAGCAAGCCGGTGCCCACTCTCTCCTTCCAGTTTTAAGTGTAATTACCTGATATACCTGGGACGGTGCTTTATATTGTAATGATGTATACGGTTATCTATCACGCTTACAGAAATCTAGGTGAGGCGCCTAGGCTTAGGCCTATTTTATGTGGGATGAGAAGACTACGTTTACTCGAAAGTAGCCTGGACAAAGTCAGGAAGAACCACACATCCAGCAACTGTGTATATACATAGATGTAGTTATCACAAACCTGTACATGTGAGCATCAACAGCAGCTGGAGCATCATTTGAATCTACAAGGCAGCCTTCACTTACCCAACACTCTCCACAGAAGTCTAACTCCCATCCTGGTAGCCTCCCATCCTACAATTGATTGAATGTACAATGTCATGCTAAAAGTATTAACTGTATATGACAGTAGAATCAGCTTTCTTTTCCAAACAGCAGAAGAAAATTTTATAAATCTTTAAAAAATATATTTACAAAGAGATTAAAGAAAGAAAGGGAGAAAAACGCACTATAGACCCAAGGAAAATCCATCCCAACTATGTTGACACCCACACGGAAGCAAATCATATGCCGTCCCACTCACCAAAACAAGGTTGGCAAGGGGCCAACAAAACATACCAATACTGATTGTTAGCCTAACAGTATAATAAAAGACCTTATAACATACAACTGAAACAAACCGAAGATAAGAAATGAGTAATCAGAACTGAATATGGCTTCAACTCTCCTTGATGCTCTGCAAATTATGGATCAGATCAGATACTAACAATGAGTAAATTCGGAACTCAATTTTGCACATGATGCAAGCTTGAATTTGATACTCCCATTCCATATTATGAAAGATAAGAACATTGCTTACTTCCCCAAACCGGCCAAATAATGGCTATAGGCATAGGAAACTAAGACCATCTTACATGTGAATAGCTCTCTAATTGACCCTGGTGAGACCCAAACCAGCCCTACCACTACATTATAGCTGACTATTAGCATTTAACTAATTTATAGTGAATAGTACCACTGTTACTAACAAGCCTCTAAATTTAGGGAAGCTGAACTAAAACTAAACACCACCAAAACAAGATATAATTGGAAAATGGGAAGGCCATTTGTTTGTCTTCAGTGGATTATTCTTTTTTTATGCTACAGACTACAGTCCATTATTTAACTTGAGCTTGCAGACTTTTAGAGTGGATTTACGAATCAAAACATCAAAAGCTGCCAAAGAAGAGAAAATTATTATTCATAGATACCTCAATGTAGTTCCTAAATTCTTCAATAGCCTCAATAGCTTTTGCCTTTGCTTCTCTTGGCTCAGAGAGGACGTTCATCCGTAGCTCTACCGATTCCAATGGTTCCTCAAGATCTTTGATCAAGCTACCAATGCCTTCATCTGATCCTTCGAGCTTCATGCGCACCATTTCAATTATGATTTTCACCACCATATAAGCACCTATAAACAAATATAACCAAGCACATTTGGATAGGGAGAATGATATTTGCTTAGAAAGAACTCAAATAATAACCAAGCATGCTGTTACAGAAAAGTAATGAAATACAATGTAATTAAGAAATGAGGGCAAATTGAGTAGGAGGACATACTATAAGGATTTTTGCTATATTAAATCTATAAAAAATTTTCCGTAAAGTCTAAAGGACATTCTGCCCAAGATTTACAAAAAACCCCTCTCATGGTTGACCGGCATTGACCAAGGTTGACCGCCGTTGAAAGTGCCTAAAATCCTAGGGTATCCTATGAAAGTGTCTAAAACCTTAGGGTACCCTATATATGAAAGTACCTAAAACCCTAGGATACCCTATGAAAGTACCTAAACCGCTAAAATCCTATAATAGGAAAGTGCACCCTAAAGCCCTATCAAAGTGCCTAAAACCCTAGGGTACCCTATGAAAGTGCCTAAATTAATCCTATAGTACCCTATGAAAGTGCCTAAAACCTTTGGCTACCCTATATATGAAAGTGCCTAAAACTCTAAGGTACTCTGTAAAAATGTCTAAATCACTAAAATCCTATAATAGGAAAGTGTATCCTAAAACCTTATGAAAGTGCAACAAGATCAAAAAACACGAAAAAAGACATATTTTGTGTTACTCAAACAAGGCCCTTTTGATGTTTCATCTTTGTATTAATAAAAATACCATTATCGATTGAGAAAAAAAAAAAACCAAGGCCCTTGTCTCATTTAAGACAATTTAAATGAGAAAAGACATTTTTTGTGTTAGCTAAACAAAGCCATTCTCATTAATGGGAATTTTGTCATTTCACAGATTCTAGACCCTAAAATATTTTTATTAATAGACTCTACGCATCATAGGAACTTAGACCGGACTCCTATGAGATTGTTTCATTTGAACTTTAAACTAATATGCTGTTAAGGATTAACACAGGTCACTCTGTAAACTATCAAAGACCTCTACAACAAGCATATTTTCTAACAAAATCAAATAATTTCGTAAAAATTTAAGAGTAATGATTTTTGCACTCCACTTGAATACCCTGACTTTTGGGCGTTCGGTTAAATAAGCCAAGTGGCTTATTTTTTTGTCCTTGTTCAAATTTTTTTTGTATCACTTGGCTTATCATCACTTTTTGGGGATTATTGCATCCTCATGATAAGAGAAATCTAAAAAGTAAAAAAAAATTGATCGAAATCCAATATTTTTTTAATAAAGACGAAAATAAGCCAATAAGCCAATTTTCGTCTTTATTAAAAAGTAAGACAAAAATAGGTTCCTCTTGTCATGAGGATACAATAATCTCCAAAAAAATGATAATAAGCCAAGAGATACAAAAAAAAATTGAATAAGAATAAAAAAATAATTCACTTGGCTTATTTAACTGAACGCCTAGCAATGAAATTGGATAAAAGTTCTTTAGAGCATCTCCAGCTCTCCACAAAGAATGCTACCTTATTCCTTCAAAGGAGTCCTATCAATATCAGATACCAATACTCCTTCAATAGTTATGGATCCATACACCAGAAGAAGTCCACAATATAAAAAATTCACAAGTACACCATCAATAGAGTGTTTACACAAATTTTTACTTCTATTTGAATAAGAGTGTGGTCCATACCTAAATGAAAGTTTTTACTCAAAATTTTCAGATTGGAGTAAAAGTATGATTATAGAGATGCTCTAACACGAAGTGTGGATTGATTAAGAAACACAAAGAAAATAAAATAACACAAAGTGTGGATTCTAAATAGAGAATTTATTATGCATGGTTCTCTACAAGTAAACAAAAAACAGAGTACTTGCAGTTATCTATCTATCTATCAATCAATATCTTATGAAAATGTGTGTGAGCCTCTAAAGCCTCCAAACTTCCAACTCTTTATTTTCAGATCTTTTAGTTTTTTAAAAATAGTAAAGAAAAATCACTTAACACATGTTCTACCCAAAACAGAAAACAAACCCCACGTTTCAATTTATTTATTTTTTTACCGCCCCACGTTGAAATATTGAGTAAATTGTGGGAAAAGGAAGTGCAAGGGAAATTTTGAGGGAGTGGGGCAGCAGTTGGCATGTTGAGAGTAGCAAGGCAGGTGCCACGTTTCCGGATTTTCGCCCCATTCCCAGGGTCTCCCTCCACGTTCCCTACCACTACTAATATATTTCTCCAATTCTAATACCCGATATTCCTTCAACAATTCTACAATTTTACCCGATTGTTGATCTCAGCTCTACTACATTTGTTACAAGAATTTTGTTTGCGGTTTTTTCCCTACAGAGTTCTTTTACGAGAATTTGTTCACGGATTTTCACGGAAAGGTTTGTCCGTTTGTATAATTTTTTTTGGTATATCAAGATACATTGATGGTGCAAAGATCCTATTTTTATCAGTACATTCAACTCCGGCAGAAAACTACTAGCACATTAGAGTTCCATTCAAGTTCGGCTCCGTTTGTTCTAAGAATTTGTTCATAGATTTTTGAGTACCAAATTCAACGAGAATTTGTTCATGGATTTTTTAGTACCAAGTTTGACTCCAATTGTTATGAGAATTTGCTCACATAGAGCATACCCAACTGCTCAAAGGTTGATTTTAATCTCCAAACTACCTACGCAATTACTTTTTTTAACTAGCGTTTTGTCTGTTCCATACACGAGGAAGAAAAAAGAACATCACGTGAACCCTTTTTTTTCTATTATCCTGTGCGTCTAACCATTTTTGCCTTCTTTGAGTTGTACATTTTTGTTGTTATTTACTAGCGTTCAACCCGTTCTATGCACGGGCAAAATTAATCTGTTCTAGTGTTGTGCCCTCTCGATGCACGGGACAATTAAAAAAAAAGTTTTAACAGGCACAACGTTAAAACGGGTTAATTTTGCCCGTGTAGGCGTGCATAGAACGGATTGATCGCTAGTTATCAAATAAAGTAACGTGACAGTCACTCCCAAAAGATGAGCAGAAGTAGCAGAGCACTGACCATCATCCAAGAAATGATTCTCCTTCAAAGCCCCATGACCAGACGTTTCCATCATCAGATGAGTCTCAACACCATCCCTGTCAAGCTGAACCCCTTTATCAATCACATTCCGATACCCAACCCGATATAAGCAATGCCTTCCCCCTCTCTCCGTAATAAACCGCGTTAACGCCATACTAGTCCTCGCATCGGTCACGATCGTCGTCCCGGGGTGTTCTCTAAGAACAATTGCAGACATCAGAGCGATGAGCTTGTCGCCGTTGATAGGGTTGCCGTATTTGTCGACAACGCCGCTACGGTCAACATCCGTGTCGAAGACGATCCCGAGGTCCGCGGAGTTGGATAGGACTGCGGATCTGGTTAGGGACATGGCGGTTTTGTCTTCTGGATTTGGGATGTGGTTTGGGAACATTCCATCTGGGTTGAGGTGGAGAGAGCCGAAGGTGTCTGCTCCGAGTTTGTCTAGCACGTCCCATGTGAAGAAGCCTCCGGATCCGTTCCCGGCATTCACAATTATCTGCAGTTTCATGAGGGGTCTTATCTTCACACTAGAGATAAAGCACTAATTCGAAACCAAAATTTGTTGCAAACCATATACTACTATGGATTCCAACCAAAATTTGTTTCAAATGGATTCCAATAAATCCATCTTGATTTCTCCTCAAATGTACTCCATTTCTAAAGTAAGGTTCATATGTGCAAATAGTGAGTAAGAAATTCGGTTTTTTTTTCCCGAAATGTCCAAAACCTTATCAAATCAACTTCTAATTCTTGTAGAAACTGGTAATGACAATCAAGAGGGAAAGAGAAGGGTATGACCTCCTGTTTCAAGGATGTGAGAAATTGGATTCGAAAGAGGGAAAGACTCTCCTTGTGATTTTTGGGGTAAAAACAGAGAAAATGTGAATGAAAAATCCGGTTGTTAACAACTTTCTCAAACACTTTGGATGGAGTGATTCCAAGAGGGAAAAAAAATAAAAATAAAGGGTTTTGGTTTCTAACCAAATCACTCATTTGGATTGACTATTTTGGTGAGAAATTAAGAGAAAAGTAAAGAAATAAAATGTTTTGATTGACTTCTCTCTTTTCTCACTCAATCTCACCAAAAATTGTGAGATTTTGTGAGAAATGACTCTCATTTCTTTATCTCATCATTTTCTCATCATCCAAATGAGTTGTTACGAGGCAACTAAAAATGAGAGTATGCTTAAAATTGCGAGAGAAATAGATGTCCACAGTAATAGATGTCCACAGTAGCATACTCAACAAATTAGCATTGAGAATTTGTTCTCCAAGAGTCCACATTTCACAATGCTTAGTTAAAACCCATCACATTTTGCAAAGAACAAACTTGAAAGACCTATCGCAGTGAGTCAATAACAAATCTATGAAAAACAGGGAAATCCAAACTATCTACACAGCCCAAGAGGGAAGCGGTTTTGAAATAGAGAAGCGAATGGGAAAAACGAATGTAGGGTCTAAGAAATCAAGCTCAATCATTTACTACTCCAGTATCCTTTGCTTCAACCAACCAAGACAGTGAACCAGACCAAAATTCTTGTCGTCTTTTTAAGCCAATCATCAAACCAAATGCACGTTACAGCTATTGGTTTCTCAATGTCAGAAAATGGCTCGTAAATTTTTCTGCGGTTTGCATGCCCAAAAGAAAGATGATAGCTCAGAGCTAGTGCTTCTGCAAGTCTATAATTTCCTTTCCTTGTTCTTGTCTTTCCCCTCTATACTAACAGACCCAACAAAAAAGCAACTAGAAATATACATGAGAGACGGTCTTAATCGTTCAAGTCCATTTGGATGATGCCTTTTTACAAACATATTGAATGCAATCTATCAACAGTAAATACTCTATGCAAATGTAACGTTACTTCAAAAGCCCCGGTCCCTAGTTTATGACTTACTAATCCTAACGAACTTTCTTTTCTTACTGTGGTATAGGCCTTTGTTGGGGTTTCTTCCCTTTGCCTATGGGCGGCATCTTGGGTTCACTATCGCTCCCGACTTGGTATAGAGCCATACCAGAATATCTCTGTAGTCGTAGCTTCGTAGTTGGCATTCCTCTATGAGGAGGCAAGCAAATGAAGGGAGGCTCAAGAAGGACCTTTGGAAGTCTCGACCCTCTTTATCTATGATGATATTTAGGAGTGCAATTTTGTTCACCCTCCTTAAAAGATGGTGAACATTACCCTTCTTTCTATTGGTTAGAATTGTATAGATCCTACCACAAAATGATGTCATGCTTATCTTTTTAGTAAGCATGATATCACTTTATGATAGGATTCATATCATTTCAACTAATAGGAATGAGGCATATCATTTCAACTAATAGAAAGGAGGCTAATGTTCACCTTCTGATATATAGGGGATTGAGGTGCCTTGTGCCTGTCTTGCTTCGGTAGTTCCTTCTTAAGTAGATAATGGTACCGAGGATGCTTGGACTGACGTTGGAGTTTTAAAGTACTTTTCATAGGTAATAATAATGTAATTTTTTGGGTACCTACATAACTGTCACATATATCAATTCTGCACACTAACTAATGCCCACTGGATTGATATTAGCATTTTTCAACAAAAAATTATGAAAAGTGCGATCTAGTTTTATATGTTAAGGATTTTTTATTTACAAAACAAAATGAGTGCTATATTGGATGTGTTATTGAGGTGTATTAAAAAAAACAAAAACATACACTAGAATCAAATACATTGTTTGCTATTTAAAAATGATGTTAAAGGCACCAAATGTATAAGTCTCCTTCTAGCAAATCTGGTGCTAATCCATCTTTAACTTTAGTTGCGCCGACATGTTGTACTTCATTTTTTACTGAAGGCACATTACTATTTTTACGGAATTTAGAAATCGCATTATGTGTATAATTCGTAGTACTAAAAAATCAATTTTGAAGTACAGGGGGGAATGAAAACCTGAAATCCCTTGAGAGGAGTTTCATAGTGCAATGGATGGTTCACTCTTTCTTTGATTATATCCCGGAGGTGTTTGGCATAACTGGACATGAAATCAACTCTTTCCGGAGGAGTCGGCAGCATTGTTGACACTTTCGCGAGCCGATTAGCGAATTTCCGAGCTGCTCTATTGCATATCTCCTCTACTTCCAGCGATGTCAACCCTCCTCTTCTCGTGAAAAACTTTAGACCGTTCCGGGTGTAGGGTAGGTGTGATGCCGTCATCTGCCACCACAACATTCAGTCTCATTCTCCCATCTAATAAGATAGTCTAATCACCCCATTACCATATCAATCAAGGCATGATCGAAATTTGCATATTAATGAAATATCAATGAGAAATGCTTGAATGAAATGATAATAAGTAGAGTACAAAAATCTTTTGGAAGCAACGTAGCTTTCCGCTTTCCTCTATGAAATCACATTTTCAAAATTAGCTGAGTTGAGCACAAACTGGTCCGGACATCCGGTTATCAAAAAAAATGTAGCTTTTCTTTTCCAGTTCAGCATTTTTTTGCTAAATTAGTGTGTCACGGGTATGCTTGCGCACACTCGGACTAAATCCCCACAGTCCTAGCATAATCATTTAATACGCTTAACCATGGAATGAAACGGTCTCAAAAATTTCTAGCAAGGAGTTGAACCTTAGAACTTAATAAGAGTGAGCAAATCTCCAAATCCAACTGGTTTTAGTTCCAATTTTGTTGCTATGAAACACATATCTTATACGAAATTCTCAATTTCGCAGTAGAGTTACAGTTTCAGTAATAAACCACAGTGGTGGATTTTTTGATTATCCATATATGGACGTGTTCAAAGGAATTGATTTTGGCACTTCAGTTTTAGTCACTGTCACTCCACCTTGTGCCTTGATCATGTGAGGAAACAAAACTAAAAGTAAAGTGTCATTGACTAAAAGTGAAGTGCCAAATCACATCCCGTGTTCAAATCATTCTGTACGAAAATTACTTGCAAAAATAAAGTACTAGGTAGATAGAGCAAAAGCCTAAACCAAATACTCCAGAATTTTACTATGCTAACCGTACGCCCACAATGAGGGCTGCTTAGACTTTGTTCCACCAAGCAAAAAAAGGTTTTTTTTTTTTTTTCCCGAGGTTTTGTTCTTATTTAAGAGGTTTTGTTCTTATTTAAAAAAATCGCTTTTGTTAGTTTTGCGCTAAATTTTTGTGAATTATTGATTCGTCCCAATCGGAAATAATTTGGGAAATAATCATTTTTCAGTAGAAATAGTCAAAAAATTGGCCTTTTTTTTTTCTTCTTAAAATTGGATATTTTCAAAAGTATTTGGTAAAAGTAAAAATAAATTTAATTTTCCGATTTCTCTCGTCGAGACGAATTAATAATTTATAAAAATTTGGCGCAAAACTAACAAATGCAATTTTTTTTTGCCCAATTGGCCTAAACGACATATTTAAAGAGTTTCTCAAGTAATAAGGGCATCAAAATATTTTCATGCTAGGGGAAGGACACAAAGGGTTTTCCATCCACCACATCATCACTGGAGAGTTGACCGTTGACTGGCGTTGATTATCATTGACCGGGGATTGGTTGCTTAATTTTTTATTAAATAAATGAATTTTTTATTAAGACTCTAATAGATATACCAAGAGAGATAGCCAACAAATATACCAATAGCCCATCTTTGGTGTATTTGTTGGTTTTATGTTCATCTTTGGTGTATTTTTAGTGTATTTGTTCATCTTTGGTCTATCTGTTGGTTTCTGTATCTGTTCTCTTACCAACAGATATACCAAGAGATACATATACATATACATATCAAGAGATGAAAAATTACATATCAACAGATATACCAAGAGATACATATCGTTATCTTTGGTGTATTTGTTAGTTTTTTGTTCATCTTTCGTGTATTTGTCGGTTTTCTGTATCTGTTGGTTAAAGTCTCTTACCAACAGATATACCAAGAGAGATAGCCAATAGATATACCAGAGACCGACAGATATACCAACAGATATATCAAGAGATCAATAGATACACCAAAGATGAACAGGTACACTAAAGATACACCAAAGATGAACAAAAAATGAACAGATACACCAAAGATGAACAGAAAATCAATAGATACACAAAAAATAATTAGATACACCAGTCAAACAGTCAACGGTCAAAGGATAGTTTTGTCATTTCATAGATCTTAGACTCTAAATATTATCTATTAATGGATGAAAAAAATGTCCTTTAACTCGAATTGGGCCCTTTATAAGTGAAGACTTAAGAGGAACGGGAGCTTACACTACCATTATGTAAGCATGATAGGCAAACGGAGGCAACAATGTGCTCATGAAACATGCCGGAGTAGTTGCTAAAACCATGTCAAACGCTACACAACCAGCACCAACAAGCCCGGCAAACACGGTGTAAGGGTTTAGGGTTAGTATTTGACGGTAGCCAAATGCCAACCTTAAACCCTAAGCCCTAACTGTAAGCCTATTTTTAAAAACTCAAAAATTAAAAATAGATGGAAAAGTCCTAGGGGGTGAACCAATAGATATATCAAGAGAGATAACAACAGATATAACAATAGACTTACAGATACAAAAAACTGAAAGATATAACAAAGACCGACAGATATACCGCAAATATACCAACAGATATATCAACTAACCAACAGATACACCAAAGATGAACAAGTACACAAAAGATACAACAAAGATGAACAAAAAATGAACAGATACACCAGTCAATGGTCAATAGTCAACGGTCAAAGGATAGTTTTGTCATTTCATGGACCTTAGACTCTAAATATTATATATCCATTAATGGATGAAAAAAGTAGAGGTCCTTTAACTCAAATTGGGCCCTTTAAAAGTGAAGACTTAAGAGGAACGGGAGCTTACACTACCATTATGGAAGCATGATAGGCAAACGGAGGCAACAATGTGCTCATGAAACATGCCGGTGTAGTTGCTAAACCCATGTCAAACGCCACACAACCAGCACCAACAAGCCCGGCAAACACGGCCACGCTCAATGATGCGCCGGAAATTCTTGGGTCCTTCCCCAAAGAAACCCTAACTTCTTCCCCCGCCAGCTCTCCTCCTCTCTCCTTTGCCAATCTGTCAATCAACCACTCTCCAAAGCTCTCGGCAATGGCTTCAACCGCTGGCGGTGTGAGGTCCACTGTCCGCCCTTTTTCTGTTGGGCAACAAGACTATTAGTACTAGTTCATATAGAAGTATCATTCATTGTCTATGCCATTCATTACACAAGAGAATCTCTCAGTATACTTGAACTGTTTAAAGCCCCCAAGGCCAAGAAGGAAAGGTTAGACTCCGAAACAACCTTATATGCTCGTGTGAAACAACCTTCTATTTTCTTCTTGTCAAAAGAAAAATAGTAAGCGTTGATTCTTTACTTTAAATTAGTGAGGGGACTGCGGTCAGTTCTATTTGTGTATTATTTGTAGATTGGTTGTACCTTCTCCATTCACCAAGTGGTGAGTTTCACTCCCACCATTCTCCTTCCCACTCGCCTATGCGATAGAGTAGTTCTAGATTTGTCTAGACAATAAAAGAAAGCGTTTACAAAAGAAGTCTTTTTCGCCTCATTAATGCCCCAACTCAAAATGAAAACAGTCTATTGAATAGAGCGCAATATAGACCGAAAATAAAAAGGAGCATGGAATCACAAATCTGGTATGGCAAGAACCAATTGAACCAAGCAAAAACTAGACAAGGGCAAATTTTTGGTCCTCTGATGAACAGTATTCCCGAAACTCGTGCTCTGTGTATATAGTATAGATAGTATAGATGGAAACATTCTCACCTTTCAGTGCAACACCACGGACATCCGACCCATTTTGCAGCCTCCTAATCTTATCCATTTCTTCGTCCACCACCACCTCATTGAACTTCGTAGTACTCGAGGATTTCAAGCTTTTAATTACTACTTTTGAACGTAAAGAAAGTGGAAATTTAAGGTTTTTATGGAGTGTTGTTGTCTGGAATACGGGAAAGCTTATTTTCCGGCCATTATTCTGTAGAGATAGAGACGATGTTGAAGTGGAAGCCATTGGTTTGGGAGAATTATTGGCGCCTTTGGTTTGTTTGAAAGATTTTTATGGAGAGTGGTTTTGTACCAAGAAAATGGCATATGAGGATAAGATTACATCAATGAACGGTAACCCTCCAATTCAAATATTGTCTATCTTGTGCAAAAAAAAATATCTAGTGTAAACAAACTTCCAAAAGCCCAGATTTTTGTTTGTTCTTGTTTTTCTATGACCCATTTCTTCCTTGAGATGAAACCAGATGATGGAGAACAATGGTATATTCATTAAGTCGAGTGCTCTATGCAAATAAAGACGAAGACATAAGGTTTATAAAAGTTCGTATGCTGGTCCGACCCTGACTCTTTAGGAGCCCAATACCTGTTGGGTTCCCCCTTTAGTGAAAGTCCAATATTTTGTTAGCCCAATAATAATTTTATTTGGCCCAAAAGAGTATTAATTTGTGTGGACTAGTATTTGGGTAGAACATTCTACACATGTTTTGTAAGCTTCTCTTGAAGCTAAAAAGAGATCAAGTCTCTTTGGGAAAATATAATCAGTAGCCTTTTGGAAGAACCAGAAAAAGAAAAAAACGTGCAGTGCTCGGTGTCTGTATTCGTGTGTTCGGTGGAAAAGGTGAAGGCTTAAGTGCCGATTTGTTCTCTCAATATTCAGCAGCTTCTTCGTCAACTTTGGGCTGTTTTGTAATCAGTTCGGGCTCTCCATTGCCAACTGCTATTGGAGGATTTTTGGTTCATCTATTTGGTGAGGTCTTCTCTTCTTAGCTGTTGTATTTATTGGATACACCTTAGGGTGTTTGTGAGATCTTGTATCTCTTGTAAACCCATTTGTAAGAACGTTTGTTGATAGTGGAATTGGACTCCGGTCCCGTGAACGTACCTCACACTTTGAGGGAACCATGTAAAAATTCCTTGTATTCGTTTGGTTTGTGGTTTGCGTATTTGGATTACGTTCGCTGCATTTATTCTATTTCCTTTGTGATTTACTTGTGGGAAATTCCGCATATTTTTCCCAACAACTGGTATCAAAGCCAAAGGCTGGCTAGGGTTATTATTTTGGTGTAAATCATGGGAGGAAATGTGGGTAGAATGATTAGTTTCAATGGACTAATTGGGTGACTTGGAAAATTAAAATGGAAGACCTCTTGTATTGTAAAGATTTACATGGGCCTGCAGAAGGTGACACGGCTAAACCCATCGATATGAAACGTGAGGATTGGACCACATTGAATCGAAAAACTGTTGGGCTTATTCGACAATGGATTGACGATAGTGTTTTAAATCATGTGTCCATCAAAACTTCGGCCTACAATTTGTGAAAGAAATTGGAAAGTCTTTATGATAGAAAATCGGCCACTAACAAAGCATTCTTGTTCAAAAAATTGGTGAATTTGAAATATAAAGAGGGCAAGTCTATTGCGGAACATTTGAATGAAATGAATAGCATTGTTAATCAACTTGCTTCTATGAAGATTGTGTTTGATGATGAGTTGCAGACTTTGATGCTTCTTAGTTCTCTACCCAAGACTTGTGAAACTTTGGTTGGGACGGTTAGTAACTCGGCACCGAATGGAGTTGTTTCTATGAGCCAAGTTACTCGAAGTTTGTTGAATGAAGAGATGAGAAGGAAATCCACCGGTTCTTCTCATTCAGAGGCACTTGTTGTTAACCCAAGAGGGAGATCTCGAGGTAGAAGTAGCACTCCCCATAATCGTGATCAAAGCCGTGGAAGTTTGAGGGGAGGATCACCGTCAAAGCAAGATATAGAGTGCCATTATTGTAAAAAGTAAGGTCACATGAAGCGGGAATTCCTAAAACTCAAATTCAAGGAGGAAAATCATGGGAAGCATAGTGAAAAGAAGTAAGAAAACACAACGGCGGTCTCTTCTGATGGTGAACTTGTGGTTGTATGTGATGAGAGTTGTGTCAATTTGGTTAGCCAAGGTACTAATTGGGTGATTGATTCCGGTGCTTCATTCTATGTCACTTCAAGAGCTGATTTCTTCACTTACTACAATGAAGGAGATTTTGGGTTTGTTCATATGGGAAATGAAAGTTTGTCGAAAATTGTTGGCATGGGTAATATTTGCTTGGAAACAAGTGTTGGATGCAAGTTGGTGCTTAAAGATGTGAGGCATGTACCGGATATTCGTCTCAATTTGATCTCCACCGGAAAGCTAGACGATGAAGGCTACAACAACCATTTTGGTAAAGGAAAATGGAACCTCACAAAGGGTTCTCTTGTGGTGGCTAAAGGGAACAAGACTTGCTCACTTTATACGATGAAAGGAAAAATTAGCAAAGGGTTTGTAAACACACTTGACGATGGCTCCTCTACCAAATTGTGGCACAAGAGGCTTGGGCATATGAGTGAAAAGGGGATGCATGTTCTTGCCAAGATAGAGCTGTTACCCGGTATGAAAGGTACCCCTCTTAAAACTTGTGTTCATTGCTTGGCTGGTAAACAAAATAGAGTTGCATTTCATTTTAAGTCCTTTACTAGAAAACCTAATGTATTGGACTTGGTTCATTCGGATGTTTGTGGTCCCTAGAAAGTTAGATCTTATAGTGGTGCACTTTATTTTGTTACCTTTATTGATGATCATTCGAGAAAATTATGGGCTTATCCGTTAAAAGCTAAAGATCAAGTTTTAGATGTGTTTAAAGATTTTTAGGTCGGCCAAGGTTGAAAGAGAGACTGGGAAGAAGTTGAAATGTGTTCGTTCCGACAACGGTGGTGAAGATCTTGGGCCGTTTGATGAATATTGGTGTAGCCAACGCATTAAACACCAAAAGACCGTCAAGAAAACTCCTTAACAAAATGGAGTCACCGAAAGGATGAACCGCACTATGGTGGAAAGGATGCTATGCATGCTTTCACATGCGAAATTGCCAAGGTCTTTTTGGGCGGAGGCAATGAGGACGGCTGTTGATTTGATTAATTTGTCTCCTTCGGTTCCTTTGAATGGCGATGTTCCGAAAAAAATTTGATCGGGCAAGGATGTCACTTATGATCACTTGAGGGTTTTCGGTTGCCGGATATTTGTTCACATTCCGAAAAATGAAAGGTCCAAGCTTGATGACAAGGCAAAACAACGCATTTTTCTTGGCTACGGGCATGAGGAATTTGGCTATAGATTGTGGGATCCGGTTGGCAAGAAAATCATTTGGAGTAGAGATGTTGTCTTTCTTGAAAATCAAATAATTAAAGACTTTGACAAGGATGATCAACCGGAGGAAATTGTTAGTGATCTCGTTGACTTGGAGCCAACTCCTTCACCTTCCACACATGGCAAAAATGAGGAGGATGTGCCGCCACCTCTTGAAGTTGGTGAAAATGTTGATATTCCGAATGAAGTTGAGTTGGAAAATGAGGGGAGCAACCAATTCAAGAGCCACCACCGCAAACGGAGTTGAGGAGATCCGTTAGAAACAAGCACCATGGCAATGGTACAAGAAATTTGATTCCTTTATGGTGGATCATGGTTATTCAAGAACCACTTCCGATCATTAGTCTCTTGCTTTATGTCAATGATATGCTCATTGTGAGACAAGATTCTACGAAAATCAACGAGTTGGAGTTGAGTAAATCCTTCACTTTTGGGACCGGCAAAGCAAATTTTGGGTATGAAAATTACTCGTGATCGAAAGAAGGGGCTGATTTGGTTGTCTCAAGAAAGCTACATTGAAAAGATTCTTGAGAGGTTCAAGATGGATAAAGCAAAGCCCGTTAGTTGTTTGCTTCCAAATCATTTCAAGCTTAGTTCGAAACAATGTCCTACAAGTGAAAAAGATAAGACTGAGATGGAAAAATTTCCCTATGCTTCAGCGGTTGGTTCTTTGATGTATGTCATGGTTTGTACTAGGCCGGATTTAGCTCACGCGGTTGGAGTTGTTAGTCGGTTTCCTTTGAATCCGGGCAAAGAACATTGGGTAGCTGTGAAATGGATTCTCAGGTATCTCCGGGGTACTTCTAGAGTTTGTTTGAGTTTTGGAAATGGTAAAGCTGTGTTGGATGGATTCACGGATGCCAACATGGCAGGTGATGTTGATTCTCGTAAGTCCACTTCGGAGCACTTGATGACCTTTGTAGGGGGAGCTGTCAATTGGCAATCATGATTGCAAAAATGTGTCGCTCTATCGACTACCGAAGTGGAGTTCATTGCAATTACCGAAGCTTGCAAAGAGTTGTTGTGGTTGAAGAAATTCTTGCAAGGGTTAGGTTTGAATCAAGTGAGGTATGTTCTCTTTTGCAATAGTCCAAGTGCACTGCATTTGAGCAAGAATTCCACTTTCCATTCTAAATCAGAGCATAGTGATATTAGATACCATTGGATACGAGATACACTTGACATGAAGTTATTGCAACTTGAGAAGATCCACACTGATGATAATCCTTCAGATATGATGATTAAAGCTTTGTCTAAGGACAAACATGATAAATTTCGAGCTTTGTCGGATTTGGTCGATCCTTCCACATAAGTTGGGAAGTGGGAGAATCTTGAGTTCCCTCCTTAGTGGAAGCCCAATATTTTGTTAGCTCAATAACAATTTTATTTGGCCCAAAAAAATATTAATTTGTGTGGGCTAGTATTTGGGTAGAACATTCTACACATGTTTGGGACATGTTTTGTAAGCTTCTCTTGGAAGCTAGAAAGAGATCAAGTCTCTTAGGGAAAATAAAATTTTATGTTCGTTTGGTTTGTAGTTTGCGCATTTGGATTACGTTCGCTACATTTATTCTATTTCCTTCGTGATTTACTTGTGGAAAATTTCGCATATTTTTCGGCTTATTTACCTTTTTGGTCCCCAAAGTATTTCCGTCGTGCCACTTTGGTTCCCAATATTCCAATTGCTAACATTTCGTCCCCAAAGTATCAATTTTGTCTTTAAATGGTCCCTGCGGCTGCCGTTCATTTCCTCTGTCAAAACTAAGGGCAAGCTTGGTATTTCACCACCCCATAGCTTTATTTTCTTTTTTAGTCCCCAAAATATTTTTGCCGTGCCATTTTGGTCCCCAATGTACTAATTGTAAACTTGGTATTTCCCCAGTTCTTGCACCACCCCTTCCACCTTATGTTACACGGAGACGGGTGCACGTATTGGGTGCAAGTGCATATCTAAGGGTCGGATACCTAAAATTCAAAAATTGGAAATATGTGGATATTGAGCTAGATTTAGACACGGGTGCGAAGATACATTAAATAACTTTTTTTTGAAATATTTTTTTATATTTGTAAATTTCCATAAAAAGATAGATAAGTTATGTATGAAAAATACATTTTATTCATTTGTTTTGTCATCAAAGTATAATAAACTGCGAAACTGAGCAGTTTCGTCTCTACGAATTCATAAAACATACCCTATTGATATCCGTTGGAGCTGATTTTTTTTCAAAACCCCATAAATAATTATTTTAAAATTTATGGGTATTTTTCTGTATTTTTTTTAGGATCCGGAGTGAGCCACGTACGACGTGCGGTGATCATGCAGTGGGCAAAAGTACGGTGAGCCTAGCTTTACTGTTTATTTTATTCTATTGTGGAAGATACAAGCCCTTTAGTAGTAGAACGTCGTTCTACAACGATTGCGGCAACAATTTTTTTTGCTGGGTCTCGTACGTATCTCGCACCTGTGTCGTGTCGTGTTGTGTCGTGTCGACACGAGTACTTCGTCAAAACCCGCGGATTCGTGTATTATAGCCTCCACCACCCCTTACATACACATAAGTCCTTCCAACACCCCTGACTTGCAATTGGTATAATATTGGGGACCAAAATGACATGGCGAAAATTCTTTGGAGACTAAAAAAGAAAATAAAGCAATGGGGTGATGAAATACCAAGTTTGCCCTTGGTTTTGACGGAGGGAATGAACGGCGTTAGCCGCAGGGACGATTTAAAGACAAAATTGATACTTTTGGAACGAAATATTATAGCAATTGGAATATTGGGGACCAAAGTGGCACGACGGAAATACTTTGGGAATCAAAAAGATGAATAAGCCCCATATTTTTCCCAACAATACCAACTTCAAAGTCGGGGCCCTTCATATTTTTGTTCATAACAAATTAAAATATATGAGCATTCAAGATACGATTATAAAGTCAAACATACATCGTTACAAGAACTTAAAACTATCACTCCCAGGTCACTTTTATTGCATTATTTGATGGTTTAAATTTCAATATTAAGGTGTTGTTTGCAATCTCTTCTCGTAGATTTTCGTTTGAATGCGTGCAGCCAAGGCAGATATGATACTCCCTCCGTCCCTAAATAAGTGCCCGACGCGCAAACCTAGGTTTTTAAAAAAATGCATTTGCTTTGTTAGAAAAATCAATTTTTTTCACAAATCAATAGATGTCAATGGGTTCTATTAAATTATGGAAAAAAATTAAATTTTCTAACGAAAAGCATGCATCTTTTGTAAGACCTAGTTTTACGCGCCGGATACTTATTTAGAGACGAAGAGAGTATTACAGATAAGTTGCCCTTCTAAGGGTTTAGATGATAGAGGATTTAAACACTCTGTCCGTGGTGCAACGGAACCGGACATGGATTCTTTTAGGCCTCGTTTGATTCGGGGATTAAAAAAGATAGGATTAAGAGTCCTGGGATTAGTAATCCTGGACTATTTGTCCTGGTACTAATTTAGTCCTGAATCCTATACAATCCCCTGTTTGATTCGCGAGGGATTAATATTAGGATATCCCATGCTGAGGCCAATCCCATGTTTGGTTCTGTTACTAATTTTCGGGATTAATTTCAGGACTATTTCTCTCTCCCCCCTCTCTCAAGCATTCCAACCAATTTCTCAAGCAATTCAACCAGACCAATTTCTCAAGCAATTCAACCAGACCAACTTCTAGGCATTCCAACCAATTTCTCAAGGAAAAAAAATCTTGGCATTACAATCAAAGCTCTCTCTCTCTCTCAATAACAAAACCCAAGCAATACACTTTCTCAAGCAATTCATAACCTGGGCATTCCAAAACAATTTTTCAAAAAAATTCCCAAACAATAACCTGTGCATTCCACAACTTGGGCATATATTGAGTTGACATAACCTGTGCATTATCAAAGAAATTCCTAACTGTCATGGTTATCAAAGTAAATGGTTGGAAAGGTTCCAACCAAACTACAACAGAATCAAAGCTCCCTAGGACAGGCCCTAGAGAGAGTAACCATTACACAAACCAAAGCCATAATCAAAGTAAAACCAATGAAGCCTTAAGATGCAGCATAATTAGAGCAGCTTGCATCCCCCAAATCCATCTGAAAAAAGCCAAGTGGAAATCTCTGGCCCGTGTTACCTGCCAAGATATACATCTGTAGCCCTTGTTGCCATGTTTGCATCTAGATACAGTCCCATCCCATGCCATCTGATCTTCAAAATCATGACCAGAATCAGCCTTTCCCAGAAAGGCTCCAAAATATCACAAGACACAGACTGAAGACCAAGTACCAACGACAGGAGCCCAGACACGCTAGCAGGACACACAACAGAACACCAAACTAACTACAAAACAGAACAGCACAATGACTACCCCCAGAATCACCCAACAACAGATGCAAGAGCTAAAAAGCTTCCAAGCTTGCTGTTGTAGGATCCATACAGAGACAACTGAGATCAATATTTGAAAAACATACAGTAATGCAGCACAATAACAATCTTTGGGCTTACTCATGGCGTTACTTTTAAAGAGAACTCATGTAAGTCTTCCTCCATATTTTAAACTGATGCAATACATTCAGGCAAAACCACCATTGCAAAATGCATGAAAGATGCCTTATGGCAAGTGTCGTAAACATACTTGTATTAGGAATCAAACTTACAAGCAAAGATGAGATCTTTCTCCTCTTTTTAATCTGAATTTTATTAAACTTTAAAACACTTCAGTTAGAGACCCTTTCAGCTTTTAGTCATCAATACCTCAATTTCTTAGTTTCAAACTCTGTTTGATCAAGTGTTTTCTTTTCAATTTGATTAGGTGGGTAGAACACAAATATGTGAACATAAATATGTAAAAATGAAACAGGTTCTAGGGTTTAGAAATATGTGAACACAAATAGGGTTTCAGAAACAAATTCCAGGGTTTAGAAACAGGTTCTGTCACCAAAAATAAAAACAAATTCTAGGGTTTCAGAAACAAATTCGGAAGTACCAAAGTTCAATTCGATTTCAAAAGTACCAGGTTCTCAAACGAAAACAAAGGAGAGAGAGAGAGAGAGAGAGTACTAGGTTCCAGAGAAATCGAGAGAGAGAGAGAGAGAGAGATCGAGTACCAGGTTCGTGAGAAATCTCGAGCGAGAATCGCCTCAGAGCTGCTCGGTGGAGAGGGAGAAGACAAAGAGTGAAGGACAGCGTGAAAGAGGGGCTTTTATACGAGTGGCAATTTTGCAATTCTAGCGAAGTCCCTTCCGCGTTTCTTTTATCCCGGATTAAACAATCCCAACCCCCCCATGGGACTATATTATACCCCCCATATAGGGATAAATATAGTCATGGTATTAGCAATCCCACACGCGAGAGCGGGAACCAAACGAAGGAAAACATGGGATTAGGTGCACCTAGTCCTATCCCAGGCGCTTAATCTCCGAATCGAACAAGCCCTTATAGGATTATAGTTGCAAGCATAGAGGAGCCAGAATTTTTGCGCGGGGCAGATATATACAATCAATTTTTTTTTTCTTTTGATAATAAATTTTCTTTTTTAATGTAAAAGTAGGATTTTTCAAAACATTTCGCCAAAAGTTAGACACATACAGATAAGCTTCAAATTCAAGTAAAATGCCGAGACTCACGACACTCCTTCTCAAAAGAACTATCGAGATACATTAGTAGCCATTCATCAACAAACCAGCATAGATCATCAAATGACAATGTATAATCCCAACCGCATTACCTCTTGTCACGCCGAGAAATCACAAGAGCCCCACCCTCTTTTAAAAGCTATCGATACCAAGTGATTCCAAATCATGAAGCAACTAGCATACACCAGCAGTCACAAGATTGTGATGAATTGCAGTTGAAATGAAGTCAGAAAAATAAATTAGTACCAGCTAATGAGTAAAAAAAAAAAGCTCCTCCTTCTCTCTAAAACTTTCTCTCTCTACTTCTCATCTCAGGGTTCCTCCTCCTAGGGGGGAGGTGCCGCCTCCTCCCTCCTCCCCCGGGCTTTCTCTTTCCCTTCCCCTTTATTCCTCTTGCTGGTCTCCTTCCAGCCGTTTCAAGCCTTTCTGCTGTCTTCTCTCACTACGTCCTCTCCGCTCCAATTACTCCACCGAATGTCACACCTGGTGCAATCGGTTTTGCCTAACAGCGAGGTGTATAGCTGGTGGGGGGCGTGGATCATGTGGTTTCCAGCTGATTCACTCTTGTGTGTATTCAGTTAGGCCTAACGGCGTGGAGCCCACGACTGGTGCCTTTGGTGCGGCCGCAGATCTGGATTTCTTTGGGCGACTGTGACGGTGGCGTGCGGCGGCGTTTCTCCTCTTCTCCGGCCGTGGGTTGTATCGACGACTTCTTGGCGGGTCTTCGATGTGCCGGTGGTGGAGGCTGATGGCGTCGCTGATCGTCTTTCATTGATGTCTGGTGGTTGGTTTTTTTTGCGGCACTGGGTTTTTGCTGGTGGTGGTGATGGTTGCGCCTGGATGAGGTGGGCGACGGCAAGTTTTGGCCGGCGGCTAGGGTGATCAGTGGTTGGGTTTAGGGTTACGATGTGGTGTATGGGCTGGGCTTGGTTTTTAGACTGGGTTTGGCTTTTGTTTGTGCTGATTTCTATTGATCTGGGCTTTTAGGCCTATTTAGGTGTGGGCTTATCTCAAAAAGTGTATCCTGGTTTAGTTTCAGCTTGTCGAGTCTGTTTCAATTCCTCCGTGTGGTTTGGAGAAGAGGGTCTTGGATGATCAGGCGGTGTATCCAAGATCCTATTATCTCTCTAACTTTGTGTTTATGAGTTAATGAAAATTTTTTTGCTGATAAAAAAAAAAAAAAGAGTGGGGATCTCAATCCTCAATATATAGTTATATACCCGTATCCCACATGCGGACACATTTCTTGGTACTACTATTTAAAGCAATGGTTCAAACCACTTATTGATCAAAAAAAAAAAAAATTCTGATCAAAAAAAAAAAAAAAACCACTTATTGATTTTTCCCAAACGGGAAATAAAAATTATCAAAAGACAATACAGGATTGCAAAAGCGTGCAGGGGATTTCGAGGTCTTATTACAACAGAAATCCCGCTATGTATTGGACTCGTTCACAACATATACCTAGACAAACATATAGAAGATTGCATCACAACCAACAATGTTCGATAATAGAAAAGGTGCAAAGAAAGCACACGGATTATCATATGTGAGGCTCATTCTCCATGCACTCATCCTTGCACTTCTGTGTTACTAACTTGTTCGACTACAGCATACTGCAAGCTGATCCAGAGGAGTAACACCTTACCACCTCAACACTGGAAAGCTTTACGACCGGGAAGATCGATCCACTCTATTTGCACTTCGACTTCTCCCCGCTCCACGTTCCTCAACCGAAGACACATGTCTTGTAACATTTTGCCATTGTTCCAAATGATGCAACTCTCATCAGCTAGGCAATTTTCCCTGTTTGGCTGAACTCTTTCAACTTTAGTGCCATTGGGGAGATTCTGCAATCCCATTTTCATGCATTCTATGTACGGCTTAATGTCTATCACTGCATCCCCCATTTTGTCATCTTCAGTGAATGTGTCTTTGTCATACACATTCTGCAAAACAAGAATGATGCGAATGTGTTCACTTATTAAAGTTACCTTTTTTTCCTAACTAGTATCCTGAGGGCAATGTGTAACATGTGGAAAATGGACAACCATTTTTTGTTAGCCAATGTCCCCTTAGAACACTAGCGAATTTCCCGTTCAAATATGAGGTGAAATAGGAATGAGATCGAACACAGTTATGTGCTCTACGATTGTGAGCCATCGCAAGCGAAATCACGAAAGCATAAGAAACTAGTTTAACATTAGCTTGAAAATACTTGGTCCTTCCATACCATTGTCCGTTTTTTAGTTTTCCATGTAACAAAATAGGACACAAGACGCCCATCCCCAACTGTATTTATGGAAAAAAAAAGAAGAAGGCGTGCTTAGTATATACTCCCTCCGTCCCTTTTTAAGTGTCCTGCTTCGTAACTCTAACTTATTAAAAAGACATCATCATTATACCTTTCACATCAACTTTTTCCTCCACTTTCCCTACTTACCCATCATCATTACTCTTTTACTCACTTACTTTTCAAAAAGGAATCTACTTTTAGGGACAAAATAGACAATACACCAACTTTTACCTACTAACTTTACAAAATGGACACTTATTAAGGGATAGCCCAAAATGGAATACTGGACAATAAAAAAGGGACGGAGGGAGTACATCTATTCAAAATAGTTTCGTAGAGCACAAGAAAATATGGTAAGACAGCAAGCATTACCAGGCAGAAGGAAGTCTGAGCAAAAACTCTGCTTTTTTTACAACAACAACAACATAACCCGTCTAGTCCCCAATCATTGGGGGTATGGGCGGGAAATGATTGGAAAACTCTACTTTTTTTGTTTCCCTTAAATATTGATACATCTGAAAATTTTCATTTTTACGGAAAGGAAAACGGTCGTCAAACATGGTGTTTGTTTCAAGAATCTATCTATAACAAAGAATCGTCCTAAAATTTTTAGGAAACTAAAATTTTCTCTCTATTACCATCCATAGCAGCAGTGATGTGCATTACAGCAAAATGGAGACAATTCAGGGGAAGTGAACTTACAAGCAAGATTGGATCATTTGAATCCATAATGGACAGAGTTAGCTCCTCATTCCACTTTGGATTACAAGTTTTCTTCACCACTCGAGTCTTTACTCTCTGCGCACACGCACACACAAAAAAGGAGAAGATCAGGGATATGGGGCAATTAAAAGTCTACTGCAGTCTTGCAAACACTTCAACTAATGTTTTCGTAAGTATTGAAAATGACACTAGCCAAATAATTAGTAACATCTCTCTGCATACTGTATACTCACTCGTAATGAGCCATTACTATACACGGGGCAGCTGCAGAATTTTAGCTCAATGTCGGAAAAAAATATACTCCCTCTGTCTGAAAAAAACAGTTCACTATGAAAAGGCAAGTAATTTAAGGAAAAAAAATAAAGTATTCCCGCGTATAATTTCTTAATTTTTTGACATCAAACTAAAAAACTACAGTAATTGAGATCTTTAATTTGGTGTTAAGAAATTCTAAAAATTATACCCAGAAGTAACGGAGGGAGTATTACAGAAATTCCGTATACAAAACACTGTATACAATAAAGATTTCTTTTAATTGAGGGGTTTATTGGACCTCTTGGTTTTATTTTTTTGCACTATATGATTTACTTACACACAAGTTTAGGTGAATTGTCATATATTCAGACTTTGTATGAGTGATTTAGTGTAGACAATATTAAATAGAAGTAAAAATATTCGGGAAAAAGACATATTTTATTACATTTTTTGAACCCAAGGAACCCCCTCAAACAATAATAGAGCTGCCTGAACTACGTAAAGTTAAAAGCTTTTCGATAGAAAAAGACTTTTTGATATCGAGAGGGATTATTGCTGGAGTATTTTCAGAATATTTAATATATACTGAATGTAATAATTGGTGAACAGATTTAATTCAAAAGGTGTGTCGATTCATGTTAAATAAGTAGGCATGATCAAACCAAATAGGTGGGACTATTAAGGTTAAATGAATAGACATGGCTATTATAAATAGATCTTACTATCGGGTTTAATCAAAGAGATGTGAGTTGGTTAACGGTGACGATCCATGCCTATATAAAGGCAAGGGGTTCTACAAATTCAGATAGATAATAAGAAGAACTCCGATTGTTCTTTTTTCTCCAGAGCTGTCTTGTAAATCTATACTTAGTGGGTTCGCAAAATCCAAAGATATTCTGGTTCATCTGCGTCAGACGTAGTTGAAGAAACAATCAATCAGGATTGGGCTTCATTGTATTTGGAGTCGAATTTGCTATTAACCCAATGCACACCAGATTCTCTCAAAATAGTTGGGACGACTATCGTCTTAAGGACAACAACAATGTAATGCGCCTTGAAGCATCTCTTAATTTCTCTCCGTGTTAATCCTCTTTCATCTGCTTCAACAAATTTGTACCCACAATTATTCGGTGCTCGATCCTGCCCGAACACCACAACGTGATGCTCCAGAGGCCTTCTTCACTACACTTCAGTGTGAGAGCCACACCACTTGGTGGTGGAGCTCACACCAATAAACGAGAAGAATGCCCATGGAGCACGTAGCAGTCTTCAATGAGCAATTAATAATCTTTCCTAAGTCGATAATCTGAGCTCGGTGAAACAAATCAATGTTTAGACCCCAATGGCCTGTATGGCAGCAGTAAAGGGAAGGGGATATAGTTAGAATAGTTTAGTCCCATCGGATAATTATGTTATGTAATGGGTCTCGACATAATATAAATAAAGTTATTTATGTGTTAGGATTAATTAACACCCTATATACTTCTCTCTCTAATAATATGGTATCAGAGCCCCACCTTAATCCTAACACTAAATCATTTGTCTAAACCCTAAGCATACCACCACTGCCGTACACTTTCCTTACCACCAAATCAACTGAAAACCCTTACCCAAAGAAACATGCCGACCACCCGTTTTCAACCCTTATCCAACTAAACGAAGGTTCTTTATTATTGCTCGTTTAACCCTTACCCACACTTGCCGGCCACCGTCGGCCAACTACTATTATTCTTTTCCATTTGAGTATTGTGTTTGTTTCAAAGTTTAAGGAAAGCGGATTCCAGTTCCCATGGTTTGAGGAGTCGACGTCAATTACACCATCTTGTTCAACCTGGTCCAAGAAGTTTCCATGGCTACCATTATGATTTCTGGACTCCGGCAACTTTCCATTGTGCTCGAAATTAATTGGGTTCTTCTGTTTTTCCTCCGAATCAACTGGGTCTCGGTCGTTTGCGGTATTATTGCTCTATTCGTTGCTTCTTAACTGCTCCTATTGGATTCTTCTACAATTTTAGGTAGTTTCGTTCACTGTTTATAGATTGGAGCCCGATTGGACATTGATCTGTTTGGTGTTAGCTATTTTCTCAGTTGGCTGTTACACGTTTACTCTTGACCCATGGAGTGTGGACTTTTTGATGCTCTGTTGTCTTAGTCTTTGGGTTGTCGCGGTTTTGCTGTTAGTGATGTCGAATTCTGTTGGGTTTGTTGGTTTGAGTTATTCGCTATTGGCTGTTGATTAGTTGGCATTTACGGTTTGATCGGTCGATTGTTTCGTCAATTGCAATTGTGTGGTTCTTTATTTATTTTTGGTTGCCTCTCCATTGTTCGATAAAATGTCTGAGGGAAAACAGGTTCTGGTTCTCATTCAGGCCCTCTCTCTACAGTTGTTGGTACTACTTCTAGTTCGGGTTCTACTGGTATTGGTAGTCTTTTTAGTGGATCTTGGTCTTGAGAAAGGCACTCTATTACATCCACACCATTAAATGGGAGCAATTATGTTCTTTGGGCTAAAGCTGTTGAAGTGTATTAAATAGGTCAGTCCGAGAAGTCTTATTTGACTGGTGAGACCCCTGCTGCAGATGCACCCACATATGGAGCCTGGAAACCTGTTGATGCCCGTATTCGTTCAGAGTTATGGAATAGTATGATAGAACAGGTTGCTAGCACACTGATGTTTTGTGATACAGCTAGAGAGGTGTGGACACAGGTCAAAGAGTTGTATTCAGGTGTTGACAATCTCCGTCGCACATATGAACTTCATCAGTCTTTCTTTAATAGTCTTAGGGTGATGATTCTTTTGAGGAGTATTATGCTAAGTTTCGGCATATTTGTAATGAATTGGATATATGTGGGCCTATCTCTACTGATATTTAGGTGATACGGCGCTAGCGTGAGCGCATGATGGTTACTCATTTTTTATTTGGTGCGTCATCTACTTTTGGCCCTGTGGGTAATCAGGTTTTGGAAAATCGTGACTTACCTCCTCTCAGCGAGGTATTCAATCGTCTCCGACAGTCATCGTCTATTCCTGCACCGACTTTTGGCCGTTCTGCTTTATCTTTCGTTATTTCTGACACTTCTGTTTTCTCTGTCAACCATGGTCGTGGTCGTGGCCTTGATTCTGGGTCTCGTAGTCGTGACCGCGATTATGGGGTGAGTGGTCGTGGCTTTGGCAGTCGTAATTCTGGGTTTGGAGGTCGTGGTCGTGATTCTGGAGGTTGTGGTTTTGGTCGTGACTCTGGTTTTGATTCTCATGGGGGTCGCATATCAGGGGGAGGTGGCCGCGGTCGCGATCGTGATTCCAGATTTTGTACACATTGCTGGGGTACAAAACATATAGTGGAATTCTGTTATAATCTTCATGGTTTTCCCCAGGCTGATCTGGCTGCTAGCTCTCAAGATACTAGACAGTTTACTTAATCCCTTGCCGATAGTGTGACTATTCCAGTTGAGAATTACCAACGTTTTTTGTCATTTCAGGCTACGACAGGATCCTTTACTGCTACGCTCTCTCAGACAGGTACATATGTTGCTTGTATTGCCTCTTCTTCTTCATCTCATTGGGTTATTGACTCAGGCGCCACAGATCATATGACTGGTACATCTATTTTCTTTGTTCGATAGCTAGTTGGTATACCATCTCATGTTACCTTGGCTGATGGCTCTACAACTGTTGTTACTGGTTTTGGTTCCGTCCCTGTCACTTCCTCTCTTACTTTGTCATCGGTTTTACATGTTTCTCGTTTACCATTTAATCTTATGTCTGTGAGCTGCCTTACAAAATTTTTAAATTCTTCCGTCACATTTCTTCCTCATGACTGTGTTTTTCAGGATCTCAAGACGGGAAAGAAGATTGGTGGGGGCATTGAGCAAAGTGGCCTATATTACCTGACTAATCCTCAGCCTGCAGCTCTTCAGACATCAGAATCTCCTTACCAACAGCACTGTCGTCTTGGTCATCCCTCTCTTCAGATTCTAAAGCACCTTGTGCCCTCCTGTCGTTCCATTAATAAGTTGGTCTATGAGTTTAGTAAACACCGTAAAGTCACTTTTTTACCTAGGGTTGAGCGTCGTGCGTCACGTCCTTTTCAGTTAGTTCATTCAGACATTTGGGGTCCTATTCATGTGCCCGATGTTTCTGGTTTTCAATATTATGTTATTTTTGTGGATGATTTTTCTCGTATCACATATCTTTATCTAATGAAAGAGCGATCTGAATTGAAATCTATTTTTCAAACTTTTTACATGGAAGTCAAAAATCAATTTGATACTTGTGTTAAAATATTTCATTCAGATAATGCCCGTGAATATTTTCACTATCTACTTTCTCAGTTTTTCGCTGATCATGGCATTGTTGACCAATCGTCATGCTCTCGGACTCCACAACAAAATGGAGTTGCTGAACGCAAGATTTGACACTTGTCTGAGGTTATGCGTGCTCTATTATTTCACATGCAGGTCCCTAAGTCATTGGAGTGATGCCGTTCTCACTGCATGTTACCTCATCAACCGTATGCCTTCTACGGTCTTAGGTGGTCAGGTTCCCCATACGGTCTTATTTCCTGGTCAGCCTCTCCACTCTCTCCCTCCTCAGGTTTTTGGGTGTACCTGTTATGTTCACGCTCTTGACTCTGATAGGAGTAAACTTGATCCTCGGTCTTTCAAGTGTATCTTTCTAGGATACTCACACACCCAAAAAAGATATCGATGTTACTCTCCTACATTACATCGTCACTTTATCTGTGCTGATGTCACTTTCAATGAGTTGTTGCCATATTACTCGGATCCTGTTACTGCCACCGACCTTCTTCCACTTGAGTCTGTATTACCTATGGTTGTTTCTACTGAAGCCCAGTTGGCCGATATTTTTACCAAATCATTATTCAAACCACGTTTAGAGTTGTTATGTAACAAGCTGAGATTTTATGATATTTAATCTCTAGCTTGAGGGGGAGTGTTAGAATAGTTTAGTCCCACATCTGATAATCATGTTATGTAATGGGTCTCGACATAATATAAATAAAGCTATTTATGTGTTAGGATTAATTAACACCCTCTACACTTCTCTCTCTAACAACAGATTTCATCCGGATATAGAAATCCGGGCGACTTATATCCGGTGCAACTGTGTTTGTTCGGTATTTTCGTATATGCAAATTTGTTCATCTATATCTATCTCTGAAGGCAAAATTTAGAACCCGTCTTAAATTTCGTTTTTATATTGGGTAGGTAGACACAAGCTAAGGATGATGATAGTTAAATTTTCCAAAAGACGCAACCAATTTATTTTCAGCGAAAAACAAGACTGGCCAATTGAAACGGGAGAAGCGATATGTGTATCAGTGTATGAGACAAAAACCACAGCTGCAAAGGCATGCATGCAATTCGTATCAAAAATCTTATCATACTGCGATTGCAACTTAACAAATACGAATTGAAGAAGCAGAGAAGATTTTGACATGCCTGCTTTCCGAGGGTGACGACAACGTACGGATCACTGCTAACTGTATCACAAACAACCAGATTGATTCCCCTCCGGACTCTAATCCTCAGAAGACCCATCAAATTCTCCATTTCTGAGAAGAAATTAACGGGTTCTTGGTGGTTGTTGGAGATAAGTTAGGGGAGAGGAAATGACAATGGAAGGAAGGCAGGATTTCTCGGAATTTCAGGCACAGGAGGGCCTTTCCTCTCCTCCCTTCCCCCGGACTGGGGGGGCTGCTGTCCGTAGAAGGGACAGCCCGGCCGAGGGGCCCCGCTCAGGTCTTGGTCCAACGATAAAAAACGTTCACATCGTAAAGTTCGTAGAGTTAAACAAGTATGCAGAAAATCAGTTTGATCTGATATCCTTAATTAGTGCCTAATCGGAACACATATAACTTGCCAATAATGGGTTTAGTAGATTTGATCCTGTGTTTCAGATCCATTCTTTTCAAGACAAAATGGTTTCAATTAGGTACGTAATGATATCCGATCGAGCTGAGTTTTAACATATTTGTTCAACTCGATGAGTTCTACTAAGTTAAAGTTTCCAATCATTGAAGCGAGACCAGAGCGGGATCCCCTTGACCGAAATAGCACGCTGCAGTCCCTTTAAGGGACAGCAGCCCCCCCTAGGGATGGCTCTCAAGCTCCCCATTCAAGTTTTTTTTTTTTTTTTTTTCCATAAAATATAATTCAAAATTTGTGGAGCAATTGTCACCGTAAACTTTTTACCATATTGAGGACCTTTTCTTTCCACATGTCTCAATCTTCCTATCAGATTGCATCGTAGTTTTTGAAAAGTCAAACAAAAAATTGATAAAGTTGACATTCATGAAAATTGTTCTTTAAGGCATTATAAAGCTTATTGTTATCACTTGAGCATTTAGATATTAGCACAAAAAAAATAATAGAGAATCTCATTCCTATCCGAAGAGATAGAGAGAGAGAGGCATCTCAATTTTTTAGGGACTAGAATCCCTTATATTTTAGGGAATGATCTCATTCCTAAGATTGATTTAGTACCGATCCCAGTCATTAAATAGAAATCCAGTCTATATGGGATTTGAATTTTGAGTAGGAAGAGATAAGAACCTAGGATGATTTATCACAAACTTGAAATAAAATCACAACCCTTTAATGTGCCACTGAGAATAGTTGTGAGAGGCATTTTGCAAAATCGTTATGTAATGCAATATAGAGATTGCATGTTGTGTTATTTTTGTTTTGTCATTTTTAAAACTTATTGAGAACAACTCACTATTAAAAATAGTGAACTTTTAAAGCTCGTCTAGGCTTTTAATCATGTTAAAAGTGACTACTTAGAAGATAAACACGATCCAATCATCTAATGATTCATGTCCGATTGATGTGATTTTTTGCATTGCAAGATTTCTCAACAAGTAATATGAGATGAATGATTACGACAATTTAAGTAATTTCATAATGAATCCAAAAATGTCAAAAAGTGAATCGATCTTGTTTTTCTAAAAAAATATGGAGCAGCCATGCCTTTATGTATACTATTTTTTTTTTTCAAAATGATAACAGATGATATTATAGATTCAAGAAACCGTATATCAAGAGAAAACTTTATCCCTAAACAAAAGTATCAAGAAACCAAACAGGAGGGGACTCAGTCCAAAGACTATACCTAGCTCCAACTAAACACATCCCTCCAAACAGTCAGAGAACTGCAGAAAACAACTAAAAACACTGTAACGCCCCCAATTTCGAGTAAGTTAATTAAATATTTTATTAAAAAAAACTAAGTAGAGTCTAGCTCATTATTACAACATAACTTCCAAGAGATTATTACAACATAACTCCTAAGAGAGTGCTTATATTACACAAAAGAAGGGGAAAGCTAAGGTTATCTACTGTTCCGCATCTTCCTCCATCCTAGCAAGTTCTTCGGCTCCGAAAGCCTCCAAAGCGTACTGTTCACCCTGTTCATCTATAAAATCTGACCCATTATATACCAGCGTCACCCCCAGTATAACATGTCAGGTCACCAAAAGGTAACACCATGAGCTGCAGGAACTCAATAGAATAAACCATACCCGCTAACCATTAACTTACAATCAACAGAACATATAAGTAATGATTTCCAAATAGAACATGCATCTTTAACAAAATGGTTAACAATTACACATCCACATTCACTATTCCTCGAGTGTTGCTGTCATAAGTTATGTGTTTCTCCTACGCGACTCATCGTAAATCGTGTCTCCATTTTCCACTTTACAAAAACAACATTTTCGAATATCATTCCAAAATCCATTTTTAACACACTCAACCTCGATTCCGCTGTTCCGGTCTCCCGAGTATCCTCACAATGGTTCCGTCGCACCGGGTTCCCATTGGCACACAAACTTTGCATTGGCTCCTCTCCGCAGATAACCAAGCCACACACCCAACCTCGGTTCCGCCATTCTGGTCTCCCGAGTATCCTCACAATGATTCCACCGCACCGGGTTCCCATTGGAACACACACACACACCACATAATAGTTATCACACTCGGCCATTATGTAGTTTCAAAAGTATTTTTATCCTTTGCATCACACATTTCCACAATGGGCAAGTCCGGCCACATTGCGATTTCAAAACATAACTCGTCTTTAACACACCCTAAGTGTCATGTTTCTACCTTTCCGATTTCCGTGCCTCGTTTTCATGCAATGACTCCGGAGTAGGACTTTTTCACATAAGTAATCTTGAAACTAAACTAGCAATATCATCCAACTCTATATTACTCAATCAGGCTCAATCAACACATAAAGCATAACGCCACATGTGCGGACGCCTTTGGAGTGGATACCACTTATGCTTTATCAAACAACCACAAGTAATGTAAGCAATATGTAATTAAACTTACAACTATGTTGAAGATCAAAATACGAATACTTCTAATCAAACGTTAAATTCTCATTTTCCAACATGTTCATGCTTCCATTAGCAAAATAGGTTTATTATCTTTCATGCATTTCAAACATACAAGTAACAAACAAGTTTCCATTCTTAGAATTAGAAAGTAAAGATAAACTTCATATACTTAGGGTAGTAGATAGGGAAATTCTACCGCTCTTCTTGGCGGTAGGGCGGCTACGGAAAGTACGTCGGTGATTGGGCGGAGTAACTTTCTACGGTGAGCTTCCGGTAGCTTCAAAAGAGAAAGGTTTCTCTCGAAACTAGATCTTGATTACACTACTAAGACTTTTGGATCGAGGGGGTGGTTGAGTGGCGGTCTTGGATGAGTTTCTTGAAGAACTTGGGAAGAACTTCAAGAACAAGCAAGAACACAAGACTTTCTAGATAGAGAAGTTGAAGTATGGAAAGGTGTGAGTTGAATGCTTGGAATGGCTTGCTATTTATAGCAAAAGCTTGGCTTATTGTCCAATGAATAAATTTTCCCCTAACAATTATTGTCCAATGGATAAAGGTTTGCTTAGACAACCTATACCTAGTTTAAGGCATGCAAGGCTAGGTTTTGGTACTTTGGATTGGATTATGGAAGATTTTGGTGGAAGAAAGGATGAAATGTACAAGATTTGGCTAGTAATTATGCATATAATGACTAGTGTACATAGATTTGCTTGAAGGAGTATACCATCATAGATTGAAAGTATGACAAAGTACCATGGAAAGATCAAGCCAAGATACACCAAATCTCTCTCCTTCTTCCTTTCTCTTTCTCTCTCTCTCTCTCTCCCTTTCTCTCTCTCTCGGGTTTCTCTCTCTCTCCCCCCTAGTACATATATAAGTGTGTGTGTATATATATATATAAGTACTACTACATAATCTTTTAAGATTTCCAATTAAGATTTTCTTATTAAAATATTCAATTGAACACATGTGTACTTTTGAAATTATATATATATATATATATATATATATATATATATAACCAAGTATATATATAAGTACATCTATGAATATCTAATATAGATACACCTAGTACTATGCAATATTTTCCTAATAAACTAGTCAAATAAGCACATATTCATATAGTATTATAATATTAATGTACTTAAAGAAACTTAGTTTAATAGATTCATATGGTACATATCCATATCTTTTAAACTTTCAAGCATATGGGAAATCTAATGAATGACTAAATTAATAAACCCTAGTACTCTTTGGCAAGAGTAAGCTATTATCCAATGGGTAATAATTCTCCTTACGGTTATTGACCAATGGGTAAAGAATAGGGTACTTTCTACACTTAAATAATAGTTAAGTACTTTAAACATGTGTATATAAGCCTACATATAACTATATCTATGTACTTTAACAAAATCTAGTAAAGTACTATTGGTAGAAAAACTAGGTTTTCTATTGTCCAATGAGTAAAGATTTCCCTAGTATTTATCGACCAATGGGTAAAAACTAAAAGGTTCATCTAGGGTTGAGAGGTTCATAAGGTTTAAGAAGTTCACCAAGGGTTAGGAGGAAGTAACCGGATGAAATGATAATTAGGTTTCTCTAACTAGTTGGTTAAAAGCTAACTATATTAGTCTAGTAGGATTTTCCAACCAAGAATTGTAATTATAAGACTTCAATCTAACTATAACGGATTAATAGCAATTAGAAGGGATTTAAAACCATCCAAGATTAATTAAAGGCTTTTCGAATAATAACAATGAAATTTTTATTTAGTAAAAATCAGAGTTGTTACAAACACCCACACAGGGGTGATAGAAACCCCAAAAAGGGGGAGAAATCCCATACGATGGACACTAAAGAAAGAACAAAAAAGAGAAACCGGTAACAGAACCGGACAGAGCCCAATAACCTAGATCTCCCACTTCGACAGGGAGGACGCCTTCGGCGACCACGATCTGCAAGGCACTACCTCCAAAAGCCGTTAGAGTGTATGGCAGAAGAGGTGAAGGAGGGGCGGTGGATGGTTGTTTGGGGAGGAGGATGGGGGTTAAAGGGGAAGGAAAAAAAACTTCCGAGATCTAAGATGGAGAGATGAGAAAACCCCCCATGAGGGGGAGAAATCCCTCCCCTCCTGTGGGCTACCACAACCCCGGGTGGAATCGGGGCGGCCCGAAAAAGAGGCGCCACGCCGTTTCTTGGATTTTGAAAATTTTTGAAGAGTAGCCACCCGGATTTGTGGTTCGTCACCCGAGAAACCGTTTTGATTGAAAATGATTGATTTGAATTGAAAACCAGAGATTTGTTTTGAGGGTTCGGAAGCCACGTTACGAAAGGGGAAGGGTTTTACGGCACCCCCCACGCCCGATTTGAAATCGGTCTCTACTAAACCTTTGTGGGATTTGTCAAAAGATTTTATTTCATTTAGTCACTTAGCAAGTATTCACAGATATACATCAAGTACAGAAGGTGCTGTAGGGAGTTAGTCCCGAGCAGACACAAAAAGTAATCAAACATGTGGTGTTCGGGGATCATGTGAGCCGCTGAATGAGGGTACCGCCGTGCAGTGGTTAAAAACTGGTGACAGAAGGGGTAAACTAGTACTAGGCGGTCTGTTCGGCGAAAAAGGACCACAGACACGAGAGGTCTTTGGTCCAAGTTACCCGAGCAGGGGCATGCTCCGACGAACATGAGGAATTACTAGGCCGGGTAAGTGACATATGAAGTCACTGGTCCAGGTGGGCTGTTCGGCAATGAGCAAGCCGAACAGGAGCACGATTCTCGAGGACGCTCTAGAAGGGTCCAAGAATGGCAATACTCAGTAAGGAAACGAGATTTGGAGGAGATACCCAATGAGAATGGGATGAACGGCCAGCTTTGGAAAGAGTTCCTAAATGGTCTAAAAGGAAATATGCAGTTAAGGGAATGAGAATCCCTGATATTCTGGGTTCCCTTTACGAGAAAGGAAACTTACGGCAGCAAGATGGCTTGCACAGCAAGTAAACATGGGTCTATAAATACGAGGTAAACCCAGAGGTAAAGGTACGCAATATTCCGTATTCATATTGCAGTATTCTGTTGTTAATCGAGTTTTTGATCATAAGTACGTGATACTGACTTTAGCATCGGAGGGCCTTTGCCACGAGAGGCAAAGGTGCGCTCACCCCTGTCTGTTTTGCAGGCTAGGGTTCAGGCAGCACACTAGGGTTCCGGCGAAGAGGCACGTGAAGCTGTTATCAAACAGTACTGTTTTAAGCACTGTCTGGATTTTTCCCCCTACAATTGGCGCCGTCTGTGGGAAACGAACGAGTTCCATTTGAAAAACGACCATGGTGGAAGTAGACCCAGTCACACCGCTTGCAGAGAAGAACCAGGCTGGTGGGGAAGGAGGCGAATCCCCTCCAGGTGCTCCGAAAAAGCATGCTGGTGGCCATAGCAAGAGGATAACGAGCAAAGATCGTCCCATAACTCTTCAAGATGATCCGAAGAACAAGGAAGGTGGGACGGCCACGGAATCCACGAGAAGGAGCAAGTCCCACCGTGGGATAGAGTCGGTGGCACATTCGAAAAGTGTGCGCAACAATAGGGATATCCTGGACCAGAAGAGACAGGAGATAGAGGAGTACGCTCGTCTGATTAAAAAGCGAGAGTATGAGATTCAGCAACTGCAACGGATACGAGAACATCCGGAGGATTCTGGACTTTCACGAAGAAAGTCCAGAGGAGGAGGTCTAGTGGTGGCGGAGTATAAGAAAGCTTCTTCACGAAGAAAAAGGAGCAGGAGCCTCACTCCGAAACGGGCAAGGGCTTCTTCAAGAAAAAGGAGAAGCAAGAGCAGAAGTTCCACCCCAGAGGAAGGTGGGACCAGGAAGCATCACAGGGACAGGTACGAGAGACCTGACTCCGATTGGGAGAGGCATGCTGCTAAGATCGCGAAGGGGCAAGAAGAGGCAACCATGTCTGCACGAGAAGCAGCACGGAAGGCTCTTAGCAACATAGCCTCTTCTCCTTTTGTGAAGAAATTAAAGGAGGCAAGGTTGCCGAGCAGGGTGAAGCACGGGACGTTCGTCCCATATGAAACTAGTGCTGACCCAGTGGCACACATACGGCATTACCAACAGGCAATGTTCATGCATGATGGCGACGACGCGATCATGTGCAAGATGTTCCCGTCGAGTCTGGGAAAGGTGGCCTTATCTTGGTTCCATAAATTGGAGCCGAACACCATACGAGGATGGAGGCATTGGCCGAGGAATTCACTCGGTTCCTAACGAGCAAGAAACCGCCTAAGACTTTCGAAAGCCTCTCAATTATGAAACAAGGAGAGAACGAGCCGATCAGAGACTACGCCAAAAAGTAGGAAACCTTCAACGAGATTGAAAGTTGCAGCGAGGAATACGCCATAGCCACGTTCAAAACTGGGTTGCCTGTTCGGGGGGAACTACGAAAGTCCCTGAATATGAATCCAGTGAGCACGCTGGCACAGCTGATGGAACGAATTGAACAGCATGCCAGGAACGAGGATGACATACTGCAGGAGGATGGCAAGCTGGGTGCCGAGCAGTCCAGGGTCTATGCAAAAAAGGAGATAAGCCAGAGCCCAGAACATACAAGGAAAGGAAGGAATTCGGGCAGGCCAAGAGAGAGCCGAACAGAGAGAGACCACCCCCTGACCCAAAGTCGTTCTTTTCAATTACTACAGTTTGGAAGGAGCCCATCTACAGGATTCTTTATCGAATTAAGAATCAGCCTTACTTCAAATGGCCCTAGCCTCAGGGAGGAGATAAGGATGCGAAACGTGCTACGAATCAGCAATGCAGCTACCACAAAGACTGGGGTCACATGACTGAAGACTGCGAGATGTTTAAGAGGCACCTCGATGATTTGGTCTCTCGGGGCTACCTTAAAGAATTCATCCAGGAGGATCCCAAGGATAAGGGGAAGGCCATGGAGTTGGATTACGAACAGAATCCTAAAGGAGTAATCCATATGATACATGGGTTGGCCGCCCCTTATACGAGAAATGAGGTAAGGTTGCTCCAGAGACAAATCAAACACGACCAACATGTCATGAGGTTGGGAAGGAAGAGAGGACGAGAGAATGACGTAGGCAACGAAGGCCTAGTCTTCTCAGACGAAGATTTGAAAGAAGTCCAGGTGCCCCATAACGATGCCTTGGTCATAACCCTACGAATTGGGGAGTATGATATCGAGAGTACCTGTTCGGGATTACCTCCCTACAGATATTGTACTACGAAGCATTCAAAAGGATGGGTTTGACTCAAGCAGGTTTGGAGCAGTCAAAGACACCCTTAGTGGGATTTGGAGCAGGGGCAGTTTGGCCCCTAGGGAAGATAACCCTCCCTGTCCGTGCAGGTTCAGTAGTCCTGCGAACTGACTTTCTGGTTGTAGACGTCTCGTCTTCCTATAACGCGATTATAGGGAGAACTTGGTTACACAAGATGAGGGCTGTTTCTTCTACTTACCACCAGATGGTGAAATTCCCAGGGTCTGATGGAATTGAAAAGATCAGGGGTAACCAAAAGTCAGCGCAGCAATGTTTGATCTCAATCATCAAGAAAATGCCAAAGGCCCATAACGTCCATACAGTGGAAGTACCTGATCAACCGACTATCGAGGACGTCGGGAGAAATCAAGCAGAGAAAGTGGTGGAAGGCCTGAAGAAAATACAGATCAATGAGACTGATCCGGAGAGGTATTTTCTGATTGGGGAGTCACTAACAGAAACGGAAGAAGCCGAATTGGTGAGTTTCCTAAACGAACACATCGATGTTTTCGCATGGGTACCAGAGGAGATGCCTGGAGTAGATGCAGATGTGATCTGCCACCACTTAAACGTGGACCCCCGACATAGGCCAGTGATCCAAAAGAAGAGAAGGGCAGCCACCCAACAAGTCGATGCTGTCATCGAAGAGGTGGATCGCCTGCTGGAAGCCAAGGCAATACGAGAAGTTTATTATCCAGAATGGCTGTCCAACACTGTAGTAGTGAAGAAGAAGAATGGGAAATGGCATGTCTGTGTAGACTTCACAGACTTAAATAAAGCGTGTCCCAAAGACAGCTTCCCTCTCCCAAGGATAGATCAATTGGTTGATGCAACTGCTGGATACGAGCGGATGAGTTTCCTCGACGCATATCGAGGATATCATCAGATCGCCATGTTTGGGCCGGATCAGGAGAAAACATCTTTCATCACGCCACGGGGGTTGTACTGTTATACTGTAATGCCTTTTGGATTGAGGAATGCAGGGGCAACATATCAAAGGCTGGCAACCATTATGTTCAAGAAGTTGCTCGGCAGGACTATGGAGGTTTACATAGACGATATGGTTGTGAAAAGCGAAGCCAAACACGGTCACATAGCAGACCTCAAAGAGGCCTTCGAAATCTTGAGGAAGTACAAGTTAAAGCTTAACGCCTCGAAGTGCGCGTTCGGAGTGGGCTCTGGAAAGTTTCTAGGCCACTTGGTGACCATAAGAGGGATCGAGGCAAATCCAGATAACAGCCTTGCAGGGGCTACAGAGCCCTAGGACAACGAGAGAAGTCCAAAGGCTGACTGGAATGGCTGCAGCTCTTAACCGGTTCATTAGCCGTTCAAGCGACAAATGCAGGCCGTTCTTTCAATTGTTGAAGAAAAGAGAGGGATTCGAGTGGGGAGCAGAATGTGAGCAGGCCTTCCAGGACTTAAAGAAATACCTGGCTTCTGCCCCGCTCCTATCAACCCCAGAGCCAGGAGAGACCTTGGTGTTGTACTTGGCGGTTTCTGAGCATGCAGTAAGTGCGGTTCTATTAAGGGATATGGAGGCTGAGCAAATTCCAGTTTACTATGTGAGTAAGACGCTATTGGACGCAGAAACGAGGTATCTGCCCCTTGAAAAACTTGTCCTTGCTTTAAGGATAGCCACAAGGAAATTACCCCACTACTTCCAGAGCCACAAGGTGGTAGTCTACACTGAATATCCACTGAAGTCTCTGCTACGGAAAGCAGACTTCTCGGGAAGGATCTCCACCTGGTCCGTTGAGTTGAGCCAGTACGACATCGATTATCAACCGCGCACTGCGATTAAAGGCCAGGTGTTGGCTGATTTCGTAGCAGAGTTTTCTCCTTCTGTAGCACCCCAGCCTCCTACGAGGAAGGAGCGCCGAACGGGGACTTCGAACAGAAGAAGTGAGGTATCAGCCGAACAGAACGCCGAGGAATGGAAGTTATTTGTCGACGGCTCGGCGTGTAACTCCGGTTCTGGTGCTGGCATCGTCCTGTTCCCACCCCAGGGAGTCATGTTAGAGCTCTCTGTCCGGCTGGGATTCAGCGCTTCGAACAACGTGGCAGAATATGAAGCACTCTTGATCGGCCTTAAAAATGCAAAAACTTTGGGGCGAAAAGGGTCAGGGTCTACTGCGACTCACAATTGGTGGTACGGCAACTGTCCAGGGAATACGAGACCCGGAGTGAGAAAATGGCGGCCTACGTGGAAGCAGCTAAAGACCTGCTCGACACCTTCGAAAAGGTTTACATTGAACAGATAAGCTCCGAGCAAAATTCCCATGCGGATTCCTTGGCTTGGTTGGCTGCAGCCGTACCCACAGAATTCAGGAGGAAGGTAGCAGTGGATTACCTCCCAGCCGAGAATTGGCGAGTGTTGAAATGGTCCCGGACGTAAACCAGGGGCCAAGTTGGATGGATCAATTGTGGGATTCCTATGAGACGGACACTTCCTACCGACAAAAGGAGGTCCACAAAATCGAACCAAGTCCGCTAGGTTCTGGCTGTCCCCAGAATGAAAGCTATATAGAAAGTCCTTTATAGGACCATACTTTGTGTGCACCCGAGATGGTGCAGAAGTTCCTCCGCGAGATTCATGAGGGAACATGTGAGAGCCAGGGGGCAAGTCCATCGCCCACCGAGCAATCACACATGGGAGGCTATTGGTGGCCACATATGCAGGAAGATGCAAATGTTTATGTATAGATTTGTGAGAAATGCCGAAGTTCTCACTGATGATTAGAACACCACAGAAGATCTGGTGCCCTTGACTAGTCCATGGCCATTTGCTCAATGGGGATGGACGTCGTTGGTCCACTTCACAAGGCTCCTGGGAACCGAAAATTGCTGGTAGCAACTGACTACTTCACGAAATGGATTGAAGCCGAGCCTTTGGCTAAGATTACTGAACCTATGATAGAAAGGTTTGTCTGAAAGAGTATCATTACTCGTTTTGAGGTCCCATATTCTTTGATTACTGATAATGGTTCCCAGTTCCAGAAGAAGTTTAAAACTTTTTGTGCCCAGTATGGAATAAGAAATTATTATTCAACCCCTGCTTACCCCCAGAATAATGGGCAAGCAGAGGCATCTAATAAGACCATTCTGGATGGAATCAAGAAGAGGTTAGATAAAGCAAAGGGCAAGTGGCCTGATGAGTTACCATTGGTGCTATGGGCGCACCGAACAACGCCTAGGAGGTCTACGGGAGAGACCCCCTATTCTTTGGCTTATGGAACAGAGGCAGTCATCCCATTGGAAGTTAGCCTTCCTACTAACAGGACTGCATTGGTCGAGAGTGGAGGGAATGACAGGGCTCTTGAAATTGAGCTCGACCTTGCCGAGGAAAGGAGAGAAAGAGCCCTGGTGCATTTGGCCCCCTACCAGGAACAGTTGATGAAGAACTACAACAAGCATGTCCACCCTCGAGAGTTTGGTGTTGGAGACCTTGTGCTCCGCAAGGTGCTCGGCAACACCAAGGTGGCCAATGAGGGAAAGTTGGGGGCCAATTGGGAAGGTCCATATCGAGTTACCGAGGTTGTGGGCATTGGGGCCTATCGTTTGGCGGACTTGGACGGGAACCCGATGCCACGACCCTGGAATGTCCACAACTTGAGGAAGTTCTTCGTTTGAAAGACTTCAGTTTAATTTTTATTCTGTTTTAGAATTGTGATTGTGTGGAAGTTATGAATACAATTCCCTTGTGTTTCCTGTTTTAGTTGCATGGGGTACGCATAACGACCCCTTGAGTTTTTAGGATTAAGAATAAAATCATGTTTTCTGCAATATATTGAAATTCTGTTTTGATCTATAAATACGAACAATGGCCTTCCAAACCCTTTCTTCGTATTGGGGAGCAGGGAATGGGTACGAATACACGTTTCAATTATCTATGCATGAAAAAGCTTTAATATACAAAAGTACGAGATACTCAAGTACGAAATACTTGAACTTTACGAGTACGAAACACTTGTATTGACATTTACAAGTATGAAACACTTGTATTGAAGGTATAAGTACGAAATACTTGTACTGATTTACCAAGTCTGAAACACTTGGGTATAAAGGTACGTGATACTTGAAAATATACAAGTACGAATACACTTAGTATGTACAAACTTATTCGAGTATGAGAAACTTGAATATTATGTAAGTACGAGATACTTAGCAATTGTTTAAGTACGTAGCACTTAACAATACTTAAGCACGTGAGACTTAAATTAGACGTTCAAATAAACATAACGATTATCCAAGTACGAAATACTTGAAAAGAACCATAACGACATTATATCTGAATACGAGAAATTTAGACAGACTAAGCACGAGAGACTTAGACAAATCCAAGTATGAAATACTAAGTAGATTCCAGAAAAACACACAGATAGACATATGAATCTGATCACAATTACGTATGAAATACGTAAACAAAATACGAGATACCACCTAGCCACGAAGGGCCGAGCAAAATAAATAAAGGCCTCGAAATGGCCGCCAAAACCAGAGTATTATGCCATGAAAGGCCAAATACCTGTATTACCAAAAGTTTAAATATTCCGATGCCACGCAGGGCCAAGAAACTACGGTCACGCAGGACCTACAAAACTAACTATCAGAGTGTTCGGAAGGTTGGAAAGGCTTACCAAACTCAGTCCAGGTTTTGGACCTCGGGCTGGGCTTCCGCTGGTACCTCAGTTGATGTGCCAGCATTGATGTTGTCGCTAGCAGTCTGATCCTCCAACGTTGTATTTTCTTCGTTGATTGCCAACCCTTGTGCTTGGTTGATCTTAGTATCATGAGTCTCTGTTCGGACACCCTGTGACTCCATTTCAACGTCTTCATCGACATCAGCAAAATCGTCAATCTCTTGATCAATATCAAGAGGTTCCTCTGTCCCTTGACCAACGGTGACACATTTGCTTCGCAAATCATTGTCTGTCCAGAATGGTGAATCATCAGGGGCCCCAATCTTCACAAGACATGCCTCCCAGCCTGCAGCCCAAATTTGGTCTTGAATGACTGGCATATGCTCCACGTAGCTTGCTGTTGCGGTATCAAACCCCTTTTGATACCCTTCATCAAAAGCAGCCTTCTTCGAGTTGTCAATTTCAGCAAGGGCCTGGTTCAGGCTATCCTCGGCAGTTGCTAGCTGGCCCTTAAGGTCTTCATAATCAGACTTTGCATTGTTTCTTTCACTTTCCAATCTAGTAACTGTCCGGAGCAGCCTGGTGTTCTCGTTCAAAAGTCTTGTTCGCTCAGACTCTGCGTCTTGGCATTTCTGGCCTAGTGCCACCATCTTTTGAATGAACTAAGTTATATCAAACCAAAAGGTAATGTGTCAGTATTATGACGGAAAGGTATAATTTAGTTTTATAATAAATAAACCTGATTACCTTGATACCACTGACGAGACCAGTGGACACTAGTCGGTCAGGAGGAGACGAAGATTCTTTCTGCATATCAACTGGTAACAGCAGGCCTTGTGCTAAGGCCAGGGCAGTGTCCGATGAACTGGCACTATCTTCGACGTTAACTGGACGGCCACCTCTAATAAGCTGGGGGGTCCAGTTTGCATGGACGGTAGGGGTGATCGGTGCAGGGGTCTCCAAGGAAGAGCCAGCTGCTAAAGCATTGGAGTCCCTGTTTTCCTGAATCCTGGGACGTTTGTCCCGATGAGCGTCGGCAGCCTCCAGGGAACTGTCATGTTCCCGAGGAGAAGAAGAGGATCGTGTCGAGCCCCCCCTGCTGCGACGAGATGGAGGAGGAGGATGACCGGTTGATGGTGCCCGGTTAGAGGCACCACGACCTCGGGATGATACAGTAAGAAGAGAACTTAAGTTCATTGGCTGTCGAGACATCGTACCTGAGGGAGGTGGAGATGCTGAATAACCGGACGAAGAGGATTGAGAGGTGTTGCGGTCAACAACTGGCTGTTCGGGCTGTTGTTGAGGCATAGCTTGTCGACGAAAAGACCTCCTAGTTACCACACGTGTCAGTGGTACACCCTCAGGAATTGGAATCTCTCCTGGCTGTCCGACAACGGTAACCCCAACACTGGATCTTGAGTTTCTGGTTTGGGGAGCAGTTGACGTTGACGCTGCACTAGTGCTTGGGTTGGCTAGTCTTCGATCTATAAAACTTCTGTAAGCAGGATCGTAGCCCAGAAGAACGCTTGCTTCTCGACCCCGACCAGCTGTCAACGTGCCAGATACCCCTTTGTATTTCAGGATTTTGTTGATCTCCTCTGTTCGGATATAGCTAGGCTCGCGTCTGGGGCGGGAATTTGCATTTTCCGCTGCAAATTTGGAAGAGGCAGACGTCAGTCAAGCTATTGAGATTCGATAAACTGAAACAATAAAAATAAGACAAAAGCGAATTAGGAGCATACGCGGGTAGCCCCAAACGTGGGGGCAATGGAATCCCACTACTTGGCCATCTTCCCCCTTGGCTCGAAGGCTCCAGTGACGTAAAGGAAATCCATCTCGTGATCACGAGCAGAATCTGGCAAGTTGAGCACGAGACGCTTTTCTGCTTTCCTTACTTTGAAGTAGTATGTGTTGTACTCAGGATTTACTACGATGCTATACCACCATTGGATATCCCAGATTCCAATTTGGGTCCCTAAAATCCTATTAAGGGCCACTATCCCCATCACTAATCTAAAAAAATTAGTGGATACTTGCATGGGAGTAAGTCTATACCAGTTTAGCACTTGGCGAAGTAATGGGTCGAGGGGGAAACGAACTCCACCCTCGACAATGGCTACGATAGGGATTCCCATCATCTCCCATGTGCCAACATCTCTATCTGCTCCAAGGGGAGCAAGTTCGAGTACAACATTGTCAGGAATGTTATACTTTGTTCTAAATGCCGCCATGGCAGTAGGGGTTTCACAAAGGTGCCTGAACTTGCCTGGTTTGGGCTCCCTACCGTTCTCACCCGCCATGAATGAAGGTGCGAATAAAAAAAAATCAGAAAATGGGTACGGATTGGAACCCTAAGATTGACAAAATCTGAGAATAAATGATCTCAAAAGAACACGAGAGAAGTAAGAATGAGAATCTTACAAGGATTTGGCAAGGATTTCCTAAAAAGCCACTGGTTTTTCAGGCGGCGGCGATGGCGGTCGTGGAGAAGCTGCAGTCGCCTGGTTCTAGAAAGAGAAAGAGATGAGGTTCAAACGCTAGGTGTAAAGCCCCAAAAGATCCCTTTTTGGGATATAAGGGAAAGAGACGGAGACTATCCGTCTCCTCTCACGCCGTTATATGAAAAATAACGGGCGAAGGGTCCAGATAGGATGCTATTCAAACGCCGTTTGGTAGAAACGTCAGTTCGAGTTAAATGCAAGACATACGAACTACGTCACGTGGAACCCATGCTTCGAGAAATCATGATGATTAAAGCCGCCAGAAATCAAATGGTCATTGATGCTATATTTGCACGGGACATCACTAAGCTCGGCCTAAGATATGTTCTTTAAAAAGCTTTACCCATTGGCCCGAGTAGTTCCACTAGGCAAAGCTGGGGAGCAATTGTAGGGAGTTAGTCCCGAGCAGACACAAAAAGTAATCAAACATGTGGTGTTCGGGGATCACGTGAGCCGCTGAATGAGGGTACCGCCGTGCAGTGGTTAAAAACTAGTGACAGAAGGGGTAAACTAGTACTAGGCGATCTGTTTGGCGAAAAAGGACCACAGACACGAGAGGTCTTTGGTCCAAGTTACCCGAGCAGGGGCATGCTCCGACAAACATGAGGAATTACTAAGCCGGGTAAGTGACATATGAAGTCACTGGTCCAGGTGGGCTGTTCGGCAATGAGCAAGCCGAACAGGAGCACGATTCTCGAGGACGCTCTAGAAGGGTCCAAGAATGGCAATACTCAGTAAGGAAACGAGATTTGGAGGAGATACCCAATGAGAATGGGATGAACGGCCAGCTTTGGAAAGAGTTCCTAAATGGTCTAAAAGGAAATATGCAGTTAAGGGAATGAGAATCCCTGATATTCTGGGTTCCCTTTACGAGAAAGGAAACTTACGACAGCAAGATGGCTTGCAATATACGAGGTAAACCCAGAGGTAAAGGTACGCAATATTCCGTATTCATATTGCAGTATTCTATTGTTAATCGAGTTTTTGATCATAAGTACGTGATACTGACTTTAGCATCGGAGGGCCTTTGCCAAGAGAGGCAAAGGTGCGCTCACCCCTATCTGTTTTGCAGGCTAGGGTTCAGGCAGCACACTAGGGTTCCGGCGAAGAGGCACGTGAAGCTGTTATCAAACAGTACTGTTTTAAGCACTGTCTGGATTTTTCCCGCTACAGGTGCATGCATGTGCATGTGTACAGTGAGTAAATGAAGAATGGTGATGAAATGCAAAAATGCTAGAAGCTGGAAATCCCTGTCACTGATCCACTCTCGAGCGCTCGGAAGTGCTCCCGAGCGCTTGGGAGATTACATGTTCAACCTGCAAGCTTTCGTTAGCACAACAAAATACAATGCTGTAATATAAACTGGAATGAACTAGAACATCTTGTAGGTCCCACAGAGGGTTTATAAGGCCGGGATCAGTCTAGTAAACAGGAATCAAATCCCATTCTTTCAAACCATGCCTCTTTACTTTTTTGAAAATCAATTTTATAGTTATAAGAATTAAAAGGGGGGCACATGCATGGACATGCAAAGGTAGTAGAAGGGCCAAACTGTGAGAAAAGTGGACTGAGCTTGCATGCAAAAACTCTCGAGCACTTGGGAACGATCTCGAGCGCTCGGGAGTCTTCTATGCCTCAGGAATAGTTTCAACCAATAAAACACTCAATGAAGTATGCTGATACACTAGATCTTACATCTTAAAGCATGAAAAAAGGGGTTTTTCTTCTTAGATCCAGACCAAAACTCCTTTGCATGCCTTAAATGCAAGTCATTTATTTTATTTTTCTCCAAAAATGGCAAGTTTTGGTACCAACTTACTTCAAAAGAGTTGAAAATAGTTTTGAAACACATTCCGCCCATGCATGTCCATTTAAACACTCAAAGGAAGGAAAGCAATACTGGATTCACTCTCGAGCGCTTGGGAGTAGTCCCGAGCGCTCGGGAGTACCTCCGGTGGGCTGAAAACAGAAAACGTATTTGTACCCCTTTGCTCTTGTTATTACACCAAGGTCTCTCAACCCACAATCAGTATTGAGGACTGAGAGGGCTAAGAGACCTCCCTCAGAAAGGAAAGACAGCCCAGCTTGATGTCAAGGTGAGAAAAGAACTTCTACATTTGGATGGAATTTGACCTCTTGAAAGACTTTTAAAAAAAAAAGATGGATGAAGGAAGAAGAATGCAAGAGATCAGAGATCGAGAATGGTCTGGATTCCTTGCATCTCCTTCATGCTTTTTTTTTTGGGCTTTGGAAGTTTAGAAAACCTTGCAGTTAAAAGAAACTTTTAGCTTGAAACTTTTTTGTTTGAACTAGAGATAAAGTGAGAGAGCTTAGAGAGAGAGTCCCCCTTTCCTGCTGAAAACAGGCCCTTCTATAGAAAAACATATCATATGGCTTAATTTGCAATGAAATGAAACCATTTTTTTCATTGGGGAGAAAATCTTTCTGGCCTGGATCTCTCTGACTGAGTCAGAGTCTTCCCCTGGTCCAAACGACCAAAATGATGGTTTGTATGGAAAGATGGGGACCTTTTTCACCCATTGGGCAGCAAGGCAGTCTCAAGCGCTTGGGAGTAGTCCCGAGCACTTAGGACCTAACTCTCGAGCGCTCGAGAATGAGCCAGGTCAGTGGCTTTGGCAAATGATTTGGAGCGCTTGGGAGAACTCCTGGGCGCTTGAAACAGGTTTTGCTCATATTATTTCCCTTTTCGAAGTCGTCCAAGGAGCATTGTTCTGACTGGACTAGGGCTTGTTTCAATCCAAATTCATCATTGGGGAGCCTCCGGGCCACAAATTAAGGAAATTCAAAATGTCCAAATTGGGGTGTCTACAGTTGCCCCTCTTTGGATGGCGCTCGGCGTCATGTCTGGACACGAGTGACATCCAAAGATTGAGACAGCCCAATTCGAGCCAAATTAAATCCTTAATTCTAAACACAAATGCAAGTGAAAACACCAACATTAAAAGCATGAGGTCGCGTCCTGTCGGACGGCCCACGTACCCTCTTCTGCAGGGATCAGACCAGCGTAGTTCTTCGGGGCGAATGCAAACATTTGTGATGCATGCAAGAAAAGGCATCGACAAGGCATTGATGTAGGAAGAATCCACCTGCTGCGCGGTTTTGGCGGATAATGCAAGGATAAAAACGTAGAAATCCACCTGTTGCTCGGTTTGGCAGATAAAACGAGGGTAAGGACATAAAATCCACCTGTTGCTCGGTTTGGCAGATAAAATAAGGGTAAGAACGTAAAATCCACCTGTTGCTCAGTTTGGCAGATAAAACGAGGATGAAATCATAAAATCCACCTGTTGCTCGGTTTGGCGGTTAAAACGAGGGTAAGAACGTAAAATCCACCTGTTGCTCGGTTTGGCGGACAATACAAGGGTAAGAACGTAAAATCCACCTGTTGCTCGGTTTGGCGGATAAAATGAGGATGAAATCGTAAAATCCACCTGTTGCTCGGTTTGGCGGATAAAACGAGGGTAAGAACGTAAAATCCACCTGTGGCTCGGTTTGGCGGACAATACAAGGGTAAGAATGTAAAACCCACCTGTTGCTCGGTTTGGTGGACAATACAAGGGTAAGAACGTAAAATCCACCTGTTGCTCGGCTTTGCGGGTAAAACGAAGATGAAATTGTAAAATCCACCTATTGCTCGGTTTGGCGGATAAAACGAGGGTAAGAACGTAAAATCCACCTGTTGCTCGGTTTGGCGGCCAATACAAAGGTAAGAACGTAAAATCCAACTGTTGCTCGGTTTGGCGGATAAAACGAGGATGAAATCGTAAAATCCACCTGTTGCTCGGTTTGGCGGATAAAACGAGGGGAAGAACGTAAAATCCACCTGTTGCTCGGTTTGGCGGATAAAACGAGGGTAAGAACGTAAAATCCACCTGTTGCTCGGTTTGGCGGACAATACAAGGGTAAGAATGTAAAATCCACCTGTTGCTCGGTTTGGCAGATAAAATGAGGATGAAATCGTAAAATCCACCCGCTGCTCTGTTTGGCGGATAAAATGAGGGTAAAAACGTAAAATCCACCTGTTGCACGGTTTGGCGGACAATACAAGGGTAAGAACGTAAAATCCACCAGTGGCTCGGTTTGGCGGATAAAACGAGGATGAAATCGTAAAATCCACCTGTTGCTCTGTTTGGCGGATAAAACGAGCATGAAATCGTAAAATCCACCTGTTGCTCGGTTTGGCGGATAAAACGAGGGTAAGAACGTAAAATCCACCTGTTGCTCAGTTTGGCAAACAATACAAGGGTAATAACGTAAAATCCACCTGTTGCTCGGTTCGGCAGATAAAACGAAAATGAAATTGTAAAATCCACCTGTTGCTCGGTTTGGCGGATAAAACGAGGGTAAGAACGTAAAATCCACCTGTTGCTCGGTTTGGCGGACAATACAAGGGTAAGAACGTAAAATCCACTTGTTGCTCGGTTTGGCGGATAAAACAAGGATGAAATCGTAAAATCCACCTATTGCTCGGTTTGGCGGATAAAACGAGGGTAAGAACATAAAATCCACCTGTTGCTCGGTTTGGCGGACAATACAAGGGTAAGGACATAAAATCCACCTGTTGCTCGGTTTGGCGGATAAAACGAGGATGAAATCGTAAAATCCACCTGTTGCTCGGTTTGGCGGATAAAACGAGGGTAAGAACGTAAAATCCACATGTTGCTCGGTTTGGCGGACAATACAAGGGTAAGAACGTAAAATCCACCTGTTGCTCGGTTTGGCGGACAATACAAGGGTTTGAACGTAAAATCCACCTGTTGGTCGGTTTGGCGGATAAAACGAGGATGAAATCGTAAAATCCACCTGTTGCTCGGTTTGGCGGATAAAACGAGGGTAAAAACGTAAAATCCACCTGTTGCTCGGTTTGGCGGACAATACAAGGGTAAGAACATAAAATCCACCTGTTGCTCGGTTTTGCGGGTGAAACGAAGATGAAATTGTAAAATCCACCTGTTGCTCGGTCTGGCGGACAAAATGAGGGTAAGAATGTAACATCCACCTGTTGCTCGGTTTGGCGGATAAAACGAGGGTAAGAACGTAAAATCCACCTGTTGCTCGGTTTGGCGGACAATACAAGGGTAAGAACGTAAAATCCACCTGTTGCTCGGTTTGGCGGATAAAACGAGGATGAAATCGTAAAATCCACCTGTTGCTCGGTTTGGCGGATAAAACGAGCATGAAATCGTAAAATCCACTTGTTGCTCGGTTTGGCGGATAAAACGAGGGTAAGAACGTAAAATCCACCTGTTGCTCGGTTTGGCGGATAAAACGAGGATGAAATCGTAAAATCCACCTGTTGCTCGGTTTGGCGGATAAAACGAGCATGAAATCGTAAAATCCACCTGTTGCTCGGTTTGGCGGATAAAACGAGGGTAAGAACGTAAAATCCACCTGTTGCTCGGTTTGGCGGACAATACAAGGGTTAGAACGTAAAATCCACCCGTTGCTTGGTTTGGCGGATAAAACAAGGATGAAATCGTAAAATCCACCTGTTGCTCGGTTTGGCGGATAAAACGAGGATGAAATCGTAAAATCCACCTGTTGCTCGGTTTGGCGGATAAAACGAGGGTAAAAACGTAAAATCCATCTGTTGCTCGGTTTGGCGGACAATACAAGGGTAAGAACGTGAAATCCACTTGTTGCTCGGTTTGCCGGATAAAACGAGGATGAAATCTTAAAATCCACCTGTTGCTCGTTTGGCGGATAAAATGAGCATGAAATCGTAAAATCCACCTGTTGCTCGGTTTGGCGGATAAAACGAGGGTAAGATTGTAAAATCCACATGTTGCTCGGTTTGGCGGACAATACAAGGGTAAGGATGTAAAATCCACCTGTTGCTTGGTTTGGCGGATAAAACAAGGATGAAATCGTAAAATCCACCTGTTGCTCGGTTTGGCGGATAAAACGAGGGTAAGAACATAAAATCCACCTGTTGCTCGGTTTGGCGGACAATACAAGGGTAAGGACAAAAAATCCACCTGTTGCTCGGTTTGGCGGATAAAACGAGGATGAAATCGTAAAATCCACCTGTTGCTCGGTTTGGCGGATAAAACGAGGGTAGGAACGTAAAATCCACCTGTTGCTCGGTTTGGCGGGTAAAACGAAGATGAAATCGTAAAATCCAGCTATTGCTCGGTTTGGCGGATAAAACGAGGGTAAGAAGGTAAAATCCACCTGTTACTCGGTTTGGCGAACAATACAAGGGTAAGAACGTAAAATCCACCTGTTGCTCGGTTTGGCGGATAAAACGAGGATGAAAGCGTGAAATCCACCTGTTGCTCGGTTTGGCGGATAAAACGAGGGTAAGTACGTAAAATCCACCCGTTGCTCGGTTTGGCGGACAATACAAGGGTAAGAACGTAAAATCCACCTGTTGCTCGGTTTGGCGGACAATACAAAGGTAAGAACGTAAAATCCACCTGTTGCTCGGTTTGGCGGGTAAAACGAAGATGAAATTGTAAAATCCACCTGTTGCTCGGTTTGGCGGATAAAACGAGGTCAAGAACGTAAAATCCACCTGTTGCTCGGTTTGGCGGACAATACAAGGGAAAGAACGTAAAATCCAGCTGTTGCTCGGTTTGGCGGATAAAACGAGGATGAAATCGTAAAATCCACCTGTTGCTCAGTTTGGCGGATAAAACGAGGGTAAAAACATAAAATCCACCTGTTGCTCGGTTTGGCAGACAATACAAGGGTAAGAACGTAAAATCCACCTGTTGCTCGGTTTGTCGGATAAAACGAGGATGAAATCGTAAAATCCACCTGTTGCTCGGTTTGGCGGATAAAACGAGCATGAAATCGTAAAATCCACCTGTTGCTCGGTTTGGCGGATAAAACGAGGGTAAGAACGTAAAATCCACCTGTTGCTCAGTTTGGCGAACAATAGAAGGGTAATAACGTAAAATCCACCTGTTGCTCGGTTTGGCAGATAAAACGAAAATGAAATTGTAAAATCCACCTGTTGCTCGGTTTGGCGGATAAAACGAGGGTAAAAACGTAAAATCCACCTGTTGCTCAGTTTGGCGGACAATACAAGGGTAACAACGTAAAATTCACCTGTTGCTCGGTTTGGGGGATAAAACGAGGATGAAATCGTAAAATCCACCTGTTGCTCGGTTTGGCGGATAAAACGAGGGTAAGAACGTAAAATCCACCTGTTGCTCGGTTTGGCGGACAATACAAAAGTAAGAACGTAAAATCCACCTGTTGCTTGGTTTGGCAGATAAAACGAGGATGAAATCTTAAAATCCACTTGTTGCTCGGTTTGCCGGATAAAACGAGGGTAAGAACGTAAAATCCACCTGTTGCTCGGTTTGGCGGACAATACAAGGGTAAGAACATAAAATCCACCTGTTGCTCGGTTTGGCGGGTAAAACGAGCACGAAATTGTAAAATCCACCTGTTGCTCGGTTTGGCAGATAAAACGAGGGTAAGAACGTAAAATCCACCTGTTGCTCGGTTTGGCGGACAATACAAGGGTAAGAACGTAAAATCCACCTGTTGCTCGGTTTGGCGGATAAAACGAGGATGAAATCGTAAATTCCACCTGTTGCTCGGTTTGGCGGATAAAACGAGGGTAAGAACGTAAAATCCACCTGTTGCTCGGTTTGGCGGACAATACAAGGGTAAGAACGTAAAATCCACCTGTTGCTCGGTTTGGCGGATAAAACGAGGATGAAATTGTAAAATCCACCTGTTGCTCGGTTTGGCGGATAAAACGAGCATGAAATCGGAAAATCCACATGTTGCTCGGTTTGGCGGATAAATCGAGGGTAAGAACGTAAAATCCACCTGTTGCTCGGTTTGGCGGACAATACAAGGGTAAGAACGTAAAATCCACATGTTGCTCGGTTTGGCGGATAAAACGAAAATGAAATTGTAAAATCCTCCTGTTGCTCGGTTTGGCGGATAAAACGAGGGTAAGAACGTAAAATCCACCTGTTGCTCGGTTTGGCGGACAATACAAGGGTAAGAACGTAAAATCCACCTGTTGCTCAGTTTGGCGGATAAAACGAGGATGAAATCGTAAAATCCACCTGTTGCTCGGTTTGGCGGATAAAACAAGGGTAAGAACGTAAAATCCACCTGTTGCTCGGTTTGGCGGACAATACAAGGGTAAGTACGTAAAATCCACCTGTTGCTCGGTTTGGCGGACAATACAAGGGTAAGAACGTAAAATCCACCTGTTGCTCTGTTTGGCGGGTAAAACGAAGATGAAATTGTAAAATCCACATGTTGCTCGGTTTAGCGGATAAAACGAGGGTAAGAACGTAAAATCCACCTGTTGCTCGGTTTGGCGGACAATACAAGGGTAAGAACGTAAAATCCACCTGTTGCTCGGTTTGGCGGATAAAACGAGGATGAAATCGTAAAATCCACCTGTTGCTCGGTTTGGCGGATACGAGGGTAAGAACGTAAAATGACATAGGTAGACTGTTTTGTTCGACTTCGTCATAAAGAACCAAATTTTAATCATGAATCAAATGCGGGTGATCGACTAAAGTTTGTGATCAAATGCTCTGTTTTGACAGGAAGGAAGAAGAAGTTAAACAAGCCTCGGGAGAGGGGAAGGGCACGGGGCAACGGAGGACTGGTACGGAGGCTGGGAAAGATTCCAGCGCTCAGAACCACTCCTAAGCGGTCGGGAGTGGTCTCGAGCGCTCGAGACCGCGATGGGGTCCACTATCCTTTTCATCTTCTCCAGCTGATTTGAGGTTTAAACTTCATACTCCCGAGCGCTCAAGAACCAGAGCAAACCGTACGTTCTGAAGCTCGACCGCACTCACCCCTTCTCTTTGGCAATCGCTCTTTTTCACTCGACTGATCTCTCTCTCCCCTCTGAGTCAATCTCTCTCTCGTTCAGACGACCCTCCTCTCTCCAAAACGGATCGAGCTCAAGATCTTGATTTCTCCACGATCTTTCAGTGGGCTATCGTTTGCCAAGAGGCACGAATCAAGAGGAAGAAGAAGACCTGGGGGGTAGAAGAACAAGCAATGGCGAGCGGTGGTGAGGAGACAACGCCCAGCCGCGAGGCCAGGCTGAGTGCGGTGGCGGCGGTGGAGGCAGCCGCGGAGCGGAGACCAAAGACGACTCCGAAGAAGGAGCGGTTTCTGCGGCGGGAGGAGGTGGTGGAAGTGGAGGAGGAGGGGGAGCAACCGTCCGAAGAGGCAGCGGCTGTGGCGGCCGCAGCGGCGACCGAGGAGGCCAGCAGGAGTGCTGCCACACCAGCCCAGGAGGGTGTGGTCAGTGAGCATTTGACGGCAATGAGGTGTGCAGGCGAGGGCTTGGCTACGGAGGTCGAGGCCGTCAGGGGTACAGGGGCAATGGAGAGTACCAGCAGAGATGTAGCGGCGGGGGGAAATGTGAGTGAGGGCGAGATAGTGCGAGGAGACGGAGACGAGCTGGCCACAGGCAGCGGGGGCTCTTTGGGTGGTGAGATGGGGGTTTCAGGTAGCGGAGGAGGTGTTACGGGTGTTCCACATACTCCCACGGTGGAGGATCTGTTCGTGGCCGCGGAGCGGGCCGGGGATGAGGTGGTGATAGGCGGGCGCGTCGTCGCGACGCCAGTATTGAGGGCGACGACCATTGAGCCGAGGGTAGGCGACAGTGGGATCGGCGCTTCACACCCAGTCCCATTCACGGAGGGGGATTTCTTGGACAGCGCGAGGCCGCAGGATATACTGGACGCTCTTGGTCTCGTTGCAGGGGTGAGGGAGGTGCTGAGGGGTGCGAAGACCCCCGGAGGATCAGACTTCGGCGCTTTTGCTAGGAGTGTTGCTCAGCGGTGCGGGGACGGCGGCGAACAGGGGGTCGCCAGAGATGGCTGATTTGGGGGCCGAGGAGCCGGAGGAGGAGATGGTGATTGAGGAGCGGATTACAGCGGCTGACGAGGCGAAGGCCGACTTGGCCACTGCACGACCTGGGTTTGAGTCGGGGACTTACGCTCCACGGCTTCACCTCTTTGAGCCGACGGGGATGACCGGCTACGTTCCAGCCCGAGATGACTATCCTGAGGACTTGCTTCTCCGCGACCGGGCTACACACATCTCTTCCGGATGGACGACGGTATGAACTTGATATTTTACTTTCCTGCATTATGCTTTCTTCCCTGAATTACTGCATTGCTTACTGATGCTATTTCTTTGCTTTGTTGAAACAGCGTACCAAAGACATCTACGGCCACGGAGGCTCAGCGAGCTCGCTGAAGTACTTCAAGGAGCTGCCCAGGAGAGTGCGGGAGTTGGTAGAGGAGGTGGGTTTCGGGCCATTCATTCAGCTGCTGACGTCAGTGAGGGTCGACTGTGCAAGTCTGACGGCGCTGGCGGAGCGGTGGTGGGACACCACCAACACATTCCACCTTCGCTTCGGGGAGATGACAGTGACTCCTCTCGACTTTGCTGCTATTACTGGGCTCCGAGTTGGAGGCGAGCCGATTCCTTTCGACCCGAGTATAGACTTGGACGACACGGCTCTGAGGTGGTTCATTGGACGGGTCCCGCGTCACAGCGGAGGGGTAGCAGAGTACGGCTAGTTCAGGGAGTACTGGGATCATGAGCCAGCAGACGATGCTGAGGCGGCGCAGATGGCCAAGGCCTATTTGCTATATCTGTTCGGGGCTTCTCTGTTCCGGCTCAGGCGATCCCGGGTCCACTTGAGCTACTTAGCGGGCCTAGTGGATCTGAGACAGACTGGACGCTTCGACTGGGGCGGTGCTGCTCTGTGCATGCTCTACTGCTTTCTGGGAGCCACCTCACGCGGAATGGGAGACACCATAGGCGGATACTGGAGGGTAATTGAGGTATGACTCGGATCATTGCTTTCATCCTGCTTTGATTGACTTGAAAATGTACTGATTTGAATTGAATTGATCTCGACAACTTGCAGCTTTGGGCTTATGAAGTTTTGGGCATGTTCCCGCCCGAGAATACTTGCACAAATCCTCACCTTCTTCCACGTGCACTTGCGTGGGGTAAAGAGTACCGGAGGGCGAAGGAGCGACGGGGACAAGTGATGACTTTCCGGCGCTGGCTGGATAACATCTCTGGGGTCACGGTATGAACACTATCCTTCCTTTCTCTTTCATGCTTATGCTTTCTTTTACGAAACTTGATCATTAATGTACAACAACTGAACGCAGGTTCACTGGGACCGATGGGCAAGGCTGGAGGCTGACTTCCTTCCGAGGAGCCGGGAGGTGACTAGGAGCCGAGTCCTGCTGGAGTGCCCGCTGGGCTGGCAGTGGTACCTGGGGGATCGGGTGACGCGACAGTCACTCGGTCTTCCAGAGTTCGTTGTGCCGGGGCCACTTCCTCTACGGGTGCAAAAGACAGAGACCTATACTCGAGCTGAACTGGAGCAGTTCACGGTGCCGGATATTGACTTAGAGAGATACCTACGGCGCACGTTGGACTATGCGGCGTACAGAGATAGATACTTGGCCACCAGCTTGGGAGTGGGGAGGGAGTTGGAGAGACGGGTGGCAGAGGCTCAGGCCAGGAGAGCCAGGGGCGAGGCTGGAGGTGAGGCTGGAGATGAGGTTGGAGCTGAGACCAGAGGGCGGGGCCGCGGCGGCCGCTCTTCGCACGGTAGAGGTCGGAGTGCCAGGCCTCCTACCGATGGGCGAGGTGCTAGCTCTTTGGGCCGAGGTGAAGGCAGCTCGCAGGCTCCGGCGACGGCTGCGACCTCTACTCCAGCCGGGCTGCCGACATTGGAGTGGACGATAGTGGTGAGAGACCCTTCTAGGGCCCGGGTTTTACTAGATATCCCACGCCTCCCGCATCTGCCGATGTGTGTAACGCCCCAAATTTTGGGTATGTTAAATAAACATTTTTATTAAATAAATTAAGGAGAGTCTAGCTCATTATTACAACATAATTCTCACAAGAATACTTTTATTCAACAAAAAAGGGGATAATCTAAGTTTAACTACTGCTCCGCCTCTTCCTCCATCCTTGCAAACTCCTCGGCTCCGAAGGCCTACAAGGTGTACTGTTCATGCTGCTCATCTATAAAATCTGACACATTATACCAGCGTCGCTCCCAGTATAATATGTCAGGGTCACCAAAAAGGTAACACCGTGAGCTACAGAAGCTCAATAGAATAATCCAACCCGCTAACCCATAACTTATAACACGAAGGTACATAGGCAATTACACATGCTCATTCAACAACATAATTAACAATGACACATCCGCATTCATTATCTTGCCTACGTTGGTGTCATGCCTTTCTTTGTCTCTCCTACGCGACTCATCGTAAACCGTGTCACCATTTCCAAATCAACATTTTGAAAATCATTTCTCATTCTTTGTTACCAACGGGCTACCAAGTCCAGCCACGTTATCAAATCTTGCATTGGCTCCTCTCCGCAGATAACCAAGCCCAATTACCAATGAAGCTACCACGTCCGGCTCCGTTAGCAATCTACACAATGGACTACCAAGTCCGGCCCCATTGCGGTTTTCGCAAGTCTACACAAAGGGCTACCAAGTCCGGCCATTATGTAGTTTCAAAAATCCTTTTTATCCATATCAACCACTCCCTAAGTGTCATGTTTCTACTTTTCGGTTCTCATGTCTCGTAATCATGCATAGACTCCGCGGCGGGACGAATCACTTTAAAGTAATCTTGAAACTAAACTAGCAAGATCATCCAACTCTATTTAATCATGCTTGTTTACAACCACAAGTAAGGCAAGCAACATGCTATCATGCTCACAATTGTTTAAAAGGTCAAAATACGAATACTTCATTTAAAACAACACTTTATCTTTTAAAACGACAACGTATAGCCATCTTTTTGGAAGTTCAAAACAACACATGTTTATTGACGAGTTCATACATAAACAAGCAACTACCACGAGATCGAGCAATCAAGTAGTCATAAGATCAAAGTAAACTACGTAAAACAAATCATCCTACACATATGGCTTCATGCTCATACAATACAATATACTTAGAGGAAGTAGTTAAGAAAAGTCTACATTTAATTCAAACATGCATACAACTATACTTCGGATAAGTAGGTTCGAAGAACTCTACACTAACATAAAATCACGTATACTTAGGATTAGAGTGTAAGGGTACACTACCGTTCTTCTTGGCTGTAGAAAAGAGTACGACGGAAAGAAAGTCGGCAAACGAACGGAGTAACGTCTTACGATAAGCTTCTGATAGCTTCGAAAGAGAAAGGTTTCTCTCGAAACTAGATCGTAACCTAAACTACTGCTACTTTAGGATCGAGGTGGTGGTCGTATGGTGGTTTAGTGGCGGAGATGGAAAGAAAGCTCAAGAACAAGCTAGAACTACTCAAGAACACTAAGAACTCTTATGCTTTCAAGGAGAGAACTTGGAGATGGGAATGGTGTGAGTTGAATGAGAAGTGTGAGGCCTATTTATAGGCAAATGGGCTCTCCCTCTCACTCTTTGGCCGGCTGCCCTCTTTCTCTCTTATTCTCAATTTTTAATTCCAAGCAAATCTTGCTTCCTTGCAAGAAATAACCTAAAAACCTAGGCATGCAAGTCTATGGTGTGTCCTTTGGATTGGATTTTGGAAGATTGGCCAAGGAATTGGATTTGTTTCAAGTAAACAATGGGGTTTTGTACAAAGAAGGACAAGATTGGATGGCATAGGTTATGCTTTCACTTGAAAGCATATCAAAATAAGACAAGATGATCAAAGCAAGGTCAATCAAAGGAAAGCACACATCACTCTCTCTCTCCCTCTCCCTCTCCCATCCGAATCTCTCTCTCTCTCTCTCTCCCATCTCTCTCTCGGCTTCTCTCCTCTCTCTCTCTCTCCCTCTCTCCTTGGTACAATGTACAATATATATATATATATATATAAGATATGGAAGGACAAAGGTTGGTGGATTGAAAGAGTGAAGATTTTGGCTTGCTAGGGTTTGTACAAGATTTGCCCAATAGGAAATGAATTTAGGACAATTTGGTACATAGATTTGCTAGGAAGAAATCTTCAAGAAATCATGCAAAGGTCAATGAAAGCACAAGAGATCAAAGGTACATTTCTCTCCCTCTCTTTCCTTCTCTTTCTCTCTCTCTCTCTCTCCCTCTCTCTCGGCTTTTCTCTCTCTCTCTCTCTCTCTCTCTCTCTCTCTCTCTCTCCCACTTGTACTCTCTTGGAAGTATATATATATACTAATATATATATATATATAGTACTATGGGTCTTTCATAAAATCTAAGTTTTCAAGTAAATTAGATTTTCTAATTAAAATATTCTATTACACACATGTCAATACAATATTATATATATACACATATATATATACATACAAGTACATATATAATATATATACAAGCATGTACACACAATCTAGGCTAGATATGACCTAATACAATATCTAATAAAGTATTCTACTTCATCCAAAGTACTAAGTACTAACCTAATATACTAATGGACTAATCTTAGTTTAATGGATTATCACACATGGCCAAATCTAATATTTTAATCACCTATTCTTGGTTGGCAAGCAAAGCTATTATCCAATGGATAATAGTTTTCCTAGCGGTTAATAACCAATGGTTAGTGAAAGTAAGGTCCAAGGGTTATCGTCCAATGGTTAATAAATCTCCTAGCGGTTATTATCCAACGGGTAATGCTAGAAAGTCTAATACTTGCAATTAAGCACTAAACTAATCTAATCTCGTACTTAGGAAGATTAACCAAGGTTTACCTATTGACCAATGGGTAAAGGAAACTCTAACGCTATTGTCCAATGGTCGATAGCAAAAGGTGCAAATGTTTCAGAGGGTTAATCTAGGGTTACCGAACTCAAGCGTTTCAAAAGGTTCGTGAATCGAGGCTCATAAGATTCACGGAGGTTTAGGAACGATCGGTGACTAGGTTTAACGATAGCTAAGTCAAAACGTCGGTTAAAAGCTAGCTAGGGTTGCTAGATAGGATTTCCAGCCGATAAGTGGTATCTTAGGGTTGAGAAAATTACCTCTAAGTACAGAAAAGTGACACTTAATTCCCATTAAGGATAGATGAAATACTTAATTACCACTAAGTCCACTTTTACAAAAATACATTTACCATTAATGGAAGTGTCACCCTGGGGTTTTAGGGCATGCTAGGGTTTTATGGTACCCTAATGGGTACCCTAGTACCCTTGGGTACCCTAAAATCTTAGGGTACCCTAGGATTTTAGGATTTTAGGGTACCCTAGGGTTTTAGGGTACCTTAAGATTTTAGGTTTTAGAATACCCTAGGGTTTAAGGTACCTTAGGGTTTAGGTTTAGTCACTTTCATAGAGCGCTAGGGTTTAGGTTTAGGCACTTTCATAGGAGTTTTAGGGTGCACTTTCCTATTATAGGGTTTTAGCGGTTTAGGCACTTTCATAGGGTGCCCTAGGGGTTTAGGCATTTTTATAGGGTACCCTGAAGTTTAGGCACTTTTATAGGGTGCCCTAGGGGTTAGGCACTTTTAGTATTTAGGATTTTAGGCACTTTCATAGGGTTTTCGGATTTTGTTAATTAGAGGAGACTTGGTGGGAATTACTTTTTATTTTCTGGACCTAGAGGTAAATTGCCCCTTAGGGTTTCACCCTAGAATTGACAGAAAGATCGGCAGTTAAACAACGTTTAAAACCTAATTAAGATTTGGGATCCAAGTGATTAGGTTAACAGTCTATTAGGAATCTAACTCTACTTGTCAGGTAGGATTTCTAGCCAAGGGATGTAATTTAAGGCTTACTACAATTACTAAGTAAATATATATAACTGCTTATACAGGTACACTTGTCTTTGGAAAATGATCTTATCGACCGGAGCGATAGAATCTAATTTTATGGTTTAAAATCTAATTATGGCCGATTATTAGAATTAAAAGAGAATTATTAAGACAAACAAGATTAATTAAAGAATTTCCAATATAACAACGAAATTTTTATTCAGTAAAAATCCGAGTTGTTACAATGCGACTGCCTGCTCAAGTATGAACACAACCTTGCTCCTTTCCATGCTTCAAATGCTTTTGCTCATGCAACCACTGTTCTGATCCTTGAATTATCATGCAGGTGTCGCCAGAATGGGTGGAGAAGGCCATCATGCTTATGGTGGGGATACGGCAGTTGCTGAAGGACTGCGCCAAGGGGAAGATCCTTCAGACTCGACCTGTTCCTGAGCCTGCTTTACCTGTTGCTTCACGGGTACAAAAAAATGCGTGCATATACATTTTATTGGATTTTAAACATGCATCAAATGAATGAATGCTCGTGATATGCAGGTGCAGCCACGACGCCTGACCAGGACACGGTCTCAGGGCACCGCGAGCTTTCCAGCTCCTACCAGCACGAAAGGCCGGGGTACAGAGAGGGTGTCACGGTCCACTGCAGGGTCGCGACAGTTTGAGGTTGTTCCAGGGCGGCGTCTCAGCGGAGACCCGCTCCTGAGGAGTCAGAGGAGGAGACGGAGGAGTCACTTGAGTCACGAGCTCTAGGGTCTACGGACTTGAGTACAGCCTCGGGCCCTTCCAATGATGACGATGACGACGGCGACGAGGTTGAGAGTTCTGAGTCCGAGGGGCGCCAGCGGAAGAGGACCCGTCGGGATTGAGCTTTAGGTTTTAGCTTTTGCTAGCTCTTCTTTTGCATGGGCCTGCGTGCCAACATAGTCGTAACTTTCGGGCCTGTATGCTCTGGTTTTGTTTGAGCCTGCGTGCCCTGGTAGGTAGGATCGGGCGTGTGTTTGCCCCAGCTTTTGCACTTAATTCCATACTTACTGTAAACGCTGTATTTATTTATGAGAGTCTGCACTTTTATTCCTTTCCTTGGTTCGCACATTCTTTATAGAATTGTATTTTATGAAATATGTTTGTTTAGCTTTGAAAGAAAGTAAATGGCATGCAAATCTCAACCGACACTCTCAAAGTACGAACGAAAACTTAGCCATTGACATATAACGGCGAATTTTTGAGCGATTGATCGTGAAACTTGAACTTAAGGGCATTTGACTGAGTGTACTATACAGTTGACGCTAAGGGTCGTGACCCGCGAGAACCGTTAGAACTACCAAAATACCCTTAACACGAAGATCGAATTCCAATCACACTCGGAAATGATGATATTGGTACAAATTGATGATGAAAACTTGAACTAAGAGTGTAAATGCGCATTCGATTGCACGGTACAGTCACTAATGCACGTCATGACTTATACACACTGCTGGACCTAAAGAAACACGCTTAATGAGGATTTCGACACACCTGAGGGATGAAAATCTTGGAGATTTTGGGATTTTTCGAGAAATGCACTTAAATACCTGCAAAACAGACGAACAAAACCTCCGTGCTCCCTTATGAACATGCTAGGAACCTTCTGAATGAGGCGGCATGCAGTTAACATGCTGAAATGAGACTGCAAGACTGAAATCCAAAATCTGCTGAAAATAGCAAAACTCTCGAGCGCTCGAGAGTGGTGTCGAGCGCTTGGAACTTTACTCCCGAGCGCTCGGGACTGCTGATGTCTGCTGATAACTACAGTCCCCTATTTGGGTTGAAAAAAATGACCCCCTATGGCAGCAAATAGCTGAAAGGTGGTGCCAAAATCTATGGCTGGATTTGATTCGAAGAGGACGATGCCAAGTCTATGGCGATAGACGATTGAACGATGTCCAAGAGGACCATGCCAAGTGGCCATGTTGACGGAATATGAAGGTGACCATAAAAGGCCGAGGCTGGAAAGTGAGGCCCGTGTTTTGACATCTGACAACAATGATGATATTTTCGTTTTATTCTTGTTCCTGAAAAACAAAGGACATGTCCAAGTACCCATTCTGCTTCACTGTTTTTGGCCAACGGGCTGGTATTCTCAGGACTTTGGGATTTGGGATGGAGCTTGTCTTTGGATGAAAATTGGGTTTGAGCTGGATCCAGGGCTTGAGCTGGAGTCGGTTTGGCTTTGACTTTGATCAGGGCTCGAGTTTTGAGCATCCTCAACGTTGGCTGAATGCTTGCGATAATTGATGGTATCAGGTTGCTGTGCCCCCTTGAGTGACGGACCTTAGTTCTGGTTCTTTTCATTGATTCCACAGATAGTTTCGCCAACCAGTTTTATTATGAGTGCAAGCGCGGGTTCTTCCAGGCATTGGACTTTCTCTCACGAGTTAGGACCTGAGTGACCTTGTGTGAATTTGGACAAGGCCCGGATGACACTTTATCAGAGGACTGACTCTCAATGATGACCTCGACTCGATGAGGAGTTTGATCTGACCGGACGGGGAGTTTGGTTATTTGGGGGTTTGAAATTGTCATGATAAAATCGAATTTTGATGATTCTCCCATTCGAGGTTTTGAAATTGTTTCAGACCCAGCAAGTGATGTTTGTTCGGGGCTCTTTGATCTTGTTTTGCCAAAACCACGACGGTTTTACCATGAACCGTGCCCCGTGTTGCTGATGATAACCCATAAATATTGAAAATGCCCCAGCTTGGATTTTGCGGGATCGACAAAATGTCTTGCCCCTCTTTCTTGTTTTTCTTTTAGTGCCTAGGATTTTTGTTATCAAGTTGCGTTTTTCAATCTGAAAGGGCTTTTTTTCTGGTTGTAACGTGGCCAAGGTTTGGCTTAACAAAGAAAGGATAATAGGCTCAAACATTTTCATTTCCTTTGGGTTTCGAGAGCTAGCAGCCATCTTTGAATATTTTTGTGCCTCTTTTGCTTTTGACGGGCGCCTTCTTTCACTTGATTTGCTTTGTCTTTTGTTGTGCCGATGTGTTTGGCACTTTCGTTGATTTTGAGCTTTCTCTGACTTTTCTTCAAAATTATGCATCACATTGTGCCCATGTATTTGGCACTTTCTTTTAATTCTGATGCACCGATGATTTTGACACTTTTGTCTTCCTCGTTTCACCCCAGTGTGGGGGATAGCTGCCTAGCTGGGTCATCTCAAAGAAATCAATTTAAGCTCAAAGAGGTTATCAATGGATATATATCTTCAAGCGTTTGATAAAAGAAAAGAATGCCTTTCTTCATTTTGAATTGCACAACTTGATAACTGGATCCTTGATGCAAACTAAGAGATTTGTGTACTCTAACTTTTGCCTAGATCACATTTTGAGGTTTTGATCTAGTTAGCCTTTTCTCGAACCAAGGTGTTGCTTCTCGACGGCGTGAGGGAGTGGTCCCGTGAAATTCATCTTCTTGCAAGGGCAAAGTATCTCGTGTCTTGATTCCTCAATTGATGGTGAACAACAATTCCAAGTTAAAGGATTACCACAAAACGCGAGTTTATTATCACAGTTTCGACACAAGAAGCTTGAGATTGATTTCGAAAGGCGGGAACGACTTGAAAGACCATGACCGAAATTTGGGATTGACTCGAATGAACATGACCGGGCCTCAGGACGAGACTGCCTACGTATCCTTCTTGCAAAGGAATCAGGTCATAACGTAGTTCAGGACTACGAAACTAACTCTCTTTTTGGTTTTTGTTTTTTGTTTTTTGTTTTTTATTTTTCTTCTTTGACTACAAACTTTAATTTGAAAGCATACAGACGCGAATGCATGAAAGACTCGATGATACAAACTGACTCGAAATTGAACGATTCGACTCGACTCGAAACTCCAAAAGCTTCCCAAACTCGTGAGAAGTTCCATTGATTCCCTACTGTACTCAAAATCCTCTTCCGAATCGGTGGTTCGGCACTGCGATGGTACCGTTGTCGACCAAGTCTTGGATCGTGTGACGGAGACAGAAGCAGCTGTTGGTAGCATGACCGGGCATTTGGTGAAAGGCACAATAGGCGTTTGGGTTGTGAGAAGAGGAGAGCTTCTGAGGTAGGGGAGTTGGAGGGAGCGGCTTGATAAGGCCAAGTTCGAGGAGCATCTCATACACTGAGGACAAGGGTACCGGAAAACGGGAGAGGATCCTCGACGGGGTTTTGTGGCTGGGTTGAGGGTTCATGGGGGTGCTGATTGGACGTTTGGAGGAAGCTTTGCCTGCTTTGCAACTGCATGACGCTCCTCTGTTTTTGGGGTCGACCCCATCAACGTACACACCTTGCCCTTCAGCACTAGCTTCATATGAGGATCCGATATTCTCATTTGAGTAAGTTCTGACATCATGGAATTCGGCTAAGTCTTTGAGCATGTCAGAGGGCTTCCCTTTTGAGCATGGCTTGGCGCCGACTGTTGGAGGGTGGTAGGTTTGTGGAATTTCTTTGATCCTGGCCTTACCAGCATTCCGTCCCAGATCCAGATTTGGCATGGCGGGGGTGAGAAGGTCCATCAGCCCTTGCAACAGAATCGTCTGCTCATCCATTTTCTGATTCATTTCCTCTATAGCCTTTTTCAGTTCAACCAGTTCTGCTTGCCCTGTCATTTTGAGGTGGTTGAAGGAGGTGGTATGGCTTTGAATAGGATGGTTGGCCCAGCACTGACAGTAAAGCAGAAAGTGAGCTCAGAGTGTGCCGTTGTTATGATTTATTGAAAAGAAACGTGTATGAAAGAATTGTTGCTAACATGTTGTCATTGTCGACTCAAGGGATCAAACTCTACAGATAGTTCCAACAGTCACGGGTAGGTCGATGTCAGGCAGGTTAAATTCCACACGTTGGGAATCAGAGCCAATCTCCTTATTGAAGACCATCCGAGACAGAGCAATAAGACTGCTGGAAAATGCACTTAAGGCTAGATTGAATTAGAGAGAGCCGTTCGGACACGGCGAACACCGGAGTTATCCCAAACTCCAAGGATTTATGGTCTCCTAGACCCTAAGTCAAGAAATGACAACCTACGAAGGATTGCCTTAGTCCTCAGAGATTCTTTTGAATATGTATCCTTTGATTAGGAATGACAAGACTTGGGGGATATCAAGATAAATTAAGTCTTTAACATTTTCCATTCGAAATTTCTATTTTGGTTTCAAAACCGTTTGGCGTAAATGACATGATACCGTAACTGGGGTGGCGTAGGTGGCATGGCGCCATTAGCCTAAGCGGTGTAAGTGACTTCGCACTATAACCTGAGTGGTGTGGGTATCACGGCATTGTAGCCTAATTGTTTCGTTGATTTATATTGAATCCATGATTGAAAAATGTATTGAAGACTTAATGAATTTCGATATTCCTAAAACCTCATCGTTCCAAGGACTAATTAATTCCAACAACATGCCTTTAAAAAGCACGCCTCTTCATTGGTCCAGGCAATCCTAAACAAGCCGCGCGAGCGAGTCTAAGAGTTCTACTCGAAAGCAAACAGACAGCATAAGATGCAAGGTGCGATGCGCGAGCGGGATAAGATTACGGTCTTTCGAAGGTTGCCTCATTCCTCAGAATTTCTTTTAGGGTGTATCCTTTGTTTTGAACAACAAGTTCTAAGAGATGTCAAAAAGAACTAAGTATTCAACTAGTCCTCATTCGAAGTTTCGATTTTGAACTTGGAATAGCTTAGTATAGACGACGTGAAACCACAACCAGAGTGGTGTCAGTGGCATGGTGCCATTAGCCAAAGTGGTGTAAGTAAAGTGACATCACGGCGTCGTTTCCTGTTATTCCTTATTCTCTATTGAATTTTCGATTAGGCATTAGTTAAGGACTTAGCAAGTTTTGATTTCCCAAAGTCTCTTTGTTCTAAGGACTCATGTAGTTTAGACAACGTACGCCGGGGTGCACAACTCTTCATCGGGTCTCGGCAACATTCTACAGACCGCGCAAGCAAGTCCAAGAAGCACAGGACTTGAAATTGAATAGATCGATAGCATGATGGCGTGACTAGGATGAGATGCATGGTGAGATGCAGAAAGCAGTAACATGTAGGCAGGATATAGCACATAATTCCTACCCTGTGGGTCCCTGTCCTAGTTTGGAAGGTTCTATTGCTTTCTACACATGTATAAAGGCCGGTTTTGGCATGAAGAGGGTTCCCCGGACTAGAGTCAAAGTATACCTCCCACTATTGAGCGTACACCCAATAATGGTACAAACGGTAGGGATGACTCATCACGGTCGAGGGTTACTGAGCATTCCGGGATTCCCCATCACCGGCAAGCCGGGTAGGATTGCCGAAACACAACAGCGGGGGCTGCACAAGATATATATACAAGAAATAGACAATGAAACATAACTCTGAAAATCCCACAAACGTTTTTCAAGCTTGGCTCACAAGTTTAATTGATATTCAAGAAAAGCAGGTCGTTTTATCAACAAACCAACTTTTTCTGAAGTATCAATTAAATATTCCCAGCGGAGTTGCCACTGTGGGCTACCACAGCCCCGGGTGGAATCGGGGCGGCCCAAAAAAGAGGCGCCACGCCGTTTCTTGGATTTTGAAAATTTTTGAAAAGTCGCCACCCGGATTTGTGGTTCGTCACCCGAGAAACCGTTTTGATTGAAAATGATTGATTTGAATTGAAAACCAGAGATTTGTTTTGAGGGTTCGGAAGCCACGTTACGAAGGGGGTAGGGTTTTACGGCACCCCCCTCGCCCGATTTGAAATCGGTCTCTACTAAACCTTTGTGGGATTTGTCAAAAGATTTTATTTCATTTAGTCACTTAGCAAGTATTCACAGATATACATCAAGTACAGGAGGTGCGTGCATGTGCATGTGTACAGTGAGTAAATGAAGAATGGTGATGAAATGCAAAAATGCTAGAAGCTGGAAATCCCTGTCACTGATCCACTCTCGAGCGCTCAGAAGTGCTCCCGAGCGCTTGGGAGATTACATGTTCAACCTGCAAGCTTTTGTTAGCACAACAAAATACAATGCTGCAATATAAACTGGAATGAACTAGAACATCTTGTAGGTCCCACAGAGGGTTTATAAGGCCGGGATCAGTCTAGTAAACAGGAATCAAATCTCATTCTTTCAAACCATACCTCTTTACTTTTTCGAAAATCAATTTTACAGTTATAAGAATTAAAAGGGGGGCACATGCATGGACATGCAAAGGTAGTAGAAGGGCCAAACTGTGAGAAAAGTGGACTGAGCTTGCATGCAAAAACTCTCGAGCACTTGGGAACAATCTCGAGCGCTCGGGAGTCTTCTATGCCTCAGGAATAGTTTCAACCAATTAAAACACTCAATGCAGTATGCTGATACACTAGATCTTACATCTTAAAGCATGAAAAAGGGGTTTTTCTTCTTAGATCCAGGCCAAAACTCCTTTGCATGCCTTAAATGCAAGTCATTTATTTTATTTTTCTCTGAAAACAGTAAGTCTTTGGTACCAACTAACTTCAAAAGAGTTGAAAACAGTTTTGAAACACATTCAGCCCATGCATGTCCATTTAAACACTCAAATGAAGGAAAGCAATACTGGATTCACTCTCGAGCGCTTAGGAGTAGTCCCGAGCGCTCGGGAGTACTTCCAGTGGGCTGAAAACAGAAAACGTATTTGTACCCCTTTGCTCTGTTATTACACCAAGGTCTCTCAACCCACAATCAGTATTGAGGACTGAGAGGGCTAAGAGACCTCCCTCAGAAAGGAAAGACAGCCCAGCTTGATGTCAAGGTGAGAAAAGAACTTCTACCTTTGGATGGAATTTGACCTCTTGAAAGACTTTGAAAAAAAAAAGATGGATGAAGGAAGAAGAATGCAAGAGATCAGAGATCGAGAATGGTCTGGATTCCTTGCATCTCCTTCATGCTTTTTTTTTTTGGGCTTTGGAAGTTTAGAAAACCTTGTAGTTAAAAGAAACTTTTAGCTTGAAACTTCTTTGTTTGAACCAGAGATAGAGTGAGAGAGCTTAGAGAGAGAGTCTCCCTTTCCTGCTGAAAACAGGCCCTTTTATAGAAAAACATATCATATGGCTTAATTTGCAATGAAATGAAACCATTTTTTTCATTGGGGAGAAAATCTTTCTGGCCTGGATCTCTCTAACTGAGTCAGAGTCTTCCCCTGGTCCAAACGACCAAAATGATGATTTGTATGGAAAGAGGGGGACCTTTTTCATCCATTGGGCAGCAAGGCAGTCTCGAGCGCTTGGGAGTAGTCCTGAGCGCTTAGGACCTAACTCTCGAGAATGAGCCAGGTCAGTGGCTTTGGCAAATGATTTGGAGCGCTTGGGAGAACTCCTGGGCGCTTGAAACAGGTTTTGCACATATTATTTTCCTTTTCGAAGTCTTCCAAGGAGCATTGTTCTGACCGGACTAGGGCTTGTTTCAATCCAAATTCATCATTGGGGAGCCTCCGGGCCACAAATTAAGGAAATTCAAAATGTCCAAATTGGGGTGTCTACACCTCCCGTCACCCATTAGGGTGTAAAACCCTGGGGGGAGGGGAAGGAAGAGATGCAAGGCGACGGCTTCTTTAGGGTTGGAGAGAGAGAGAGAGAGAGAGAGGAGAGTTTTAAAGCATCCACAATAGAATAACCAAAACCATAAGGTTGTTAAAGTTAGCAATGTTCCCTCAAAAAAGTGCTCATAGTGACATAATGAAAATTAACAACCTCTTAGCAACTCATCAAATTTTAGACATTTGATAATCAAAACTAGCAACTTTTTGCCAATAACCAAAACACACACACACTCTCTCTCTCTCTCTCTCAACAATGTTTCTACGAAAAATATTTTTACAAGAAGTTTTTTTTTTTACAAAAACTATTATACCGGTTTTCAAAAACTGTTTTCTTATTAAAAACTGTTTTTTTTAACTGTCTTTTTTTTCAAAAACTGTTATTTAAAAACAACAGTCTTTTTTTCAAAAACTGTTTTTTGAAAAAAATTTTGGAAAATTTTTTTCAAAATAAAAGTTTTCAAAAAATTATTTTCTATTTCTAATAACATGTTTTTATTAGTTTTAAAACTATTTTTTTAAAATGTCTTATATGGTGACAATTTTTATAGGTTGAAAAGGTGATGTGGCAAATTTTGAGAGAGTTTCTTTCTGCTGAACCATGAAAATGAAATCGTTTACTAATTTTTCAAGTTGGCGTTACATTTGAATTTCTTTGATGATTTTTGTGAAGTTGAACTTAATTTTCAAGTCCAAACCAGATCAGTTTTGACCAATATCCTAAAGTGTAACGCCCCGATTTTCGAAAGTAAAATCGGAGGTATTAAATACTAATTCTCAAAAAACTTATTAAATCCAATTTGAAATCCAAAACAGATAATTCGTCCTAAGGATTCATCTATTACAAACTATTGTGAAAATATTAAAAATAGTCTTTAAAGGGATAAGCTAAACAGATAATAGAGCCGTCTTCTAGGATTGATATGGGTCCCAAGCGTATTCTGGCTTAACTCCCACTTCCGGATTCTCTTCGGTATAGAATTGGTCACCTTCGGGATTCTGCGGTTCTTCCTGATTTTCTGCAAAATCTTACACGGATGCCAGGAAATCCGTGCCTGAGTGAAAGAGTTCATCCCGTAGTATAATCCAACCCAAATACCCCTCTTACAATACAATTAGCAATCAAACAGGAGATAATTATACGAACAAGTAAAGCAGAGATAATTCACATAACTTGATTCTTTATTATCCATTATCTTAATATGAAATCTAAGATCCCTCCGTGAGATCTTTCCTCCCCAACCACTAGCCATGCTCGGTCCCATGAGATCACTTCCCTTTGTTGTCGCAGGAACATCTAAGTTATGTACCGAGTGTGCACCCCCAATAACTACAGCAAGGGGTAAGCTTATCATGCCTGAATCACGACTAGGGTTCGCCTATCTTATAAACCACATCACAATCATTTCACAATCATCACTGGACACCCGCCAGTCTATCAATTCATCACTGGACACCCGCCAGTTTCAATTCTCATCACAATCTCATCATATCTCAACATCACGCCTGCAGGCAACCTCTAAACAGAAAGAAACTTCACGATTTATCCATTACTTAGCATCGTCTACGTGATTTCTATTTCGCATACCACCCCATGTCCCTAGGGTCCAATCTAACATTCAAATGAAGCATTAACACCATATCATTCTCAATAATAATTAAAAACGAATAACAGACGGGTCAAAACAATTATTAGGCAATGCAATCACATAACTTTTTATGCCGTTGCCCTTAATCTCGTATGGTCACAAAGTCATTAAGAATGAAAGAATTAATTAATTAAGATTTAAAAATAATTTTTTAGACTTTTGTTAATTAATTATAAGTAATTAAGTCAATTAAACACTAATTAAATACATTAATTAGGTAAAAATATAAGAATAATTATCGTAACCTTAATAAAGGTCCTAACAGTCCTCTATAATAAGTTCGAGTGCTAAAAGTTGGGTTTGGATGCTCACGAAATTATTTTAAATAAAAAGATTTAGTTAATAGGCAAAAGAAGAATAAATAGATAATAAATAATTAAAAATATATTTATTCTAACAAAGTATCATCTTAGGACTGTAAGAAGTCTAAATAAAATTATTCGGAATTATTAACCTCTTTTATAATATTTTAAAGTATTATTATCAAGAAACAACGCGTAAATAACAATAAATGGTTAATTAAATAAATAAAATTTTATTTTACTAAAATATCACTTCTGAGATGTCAGAAGTCTAAGAAAAATATTTTGGATGTTAAAAACATTTTTTGTAAGGTCGCAATTATTTTTCGTTTGTAACTTTAATTAAAAATAAAATAAAAAGCTAATAACATAAAAAATATATGAAATCAGCAAGTTATGATATTTAACATGTTAGAAATCTATGAAAAATAGTTTGGGGATTTATAGAGTAATTTATAAGGTCGCAATGATTTTTAGTTTGTAAACTTTTACAAGTTAACGAATAAAAATTAAATAAATAGAAGATTAAATAAAAAAAATATGAAACTAACAAGGTATGATCTTTAGAGTGTTAGGAACCTAGGAAAATTAGTTAGGGGGTCAAAATCTATGTTTGAAAGGTCGCAAAATCAATTCGATACGACACAACAAAAACCGCACGGCTGGGCATAAGGGAGTTCGCGGCCGCGAACTCCAGTTTTCTGGTTCTTGCGGCTAGCTGCCCCGAACATTGCGGCCGCAAGGTCACGTGCTGTTTTTATTTTTTTGTTCGTTTGGCCTCGGTTTCGATGCATGGGGGCACGGGGGACGTTGGGTTATGTCTATAAATCATAAATATACGTAGAGGAGGCTTCGGATCGAATTATAATACCTCGAATTGAGTTGAATTGGTTTTCGATCGAAAACTTGAAATTTGAGAAGATGACTTCGGTTCTGTCGATCGAGGGACCTTGGGGCCGAATTGGTTGATCTTTGGGGATGCTAGGAGTCGTGTGAAGCAATTCGATCGATTAATTTGAGTCTTGGATGAACGAAACCACGAATCCCACTTTTCTCTCTCTTTCTTTTTCTCTCTAAAAATCTATGGATCGTAGTTTGGTTCTCTCTGGTTTTTCTCTCCTTTCTGGCTCCGTGGAAGGTGGTGAGTATTGTACGTGCCCTAGGGTTGGAGTCGTAATGTATTTATAAGAGAATTTGGATGTGGTAGGATTAAATCGAGTCCTAATCGAATTGGGTTTTTAATTGGACGAATTTAGCTCGAATTCTAGGGTTATGGAGGAGGTAGAGATCGAGTAGGAGTAGGAGAGATTGGAGAGACGTACATGCATGCAATTATATGTATGTATAATATGAAAAATATATACAAACAAAATAGAATAAGATAAGGTAATAATATTTGTATATATCTATTAAGTAAAATATTTTTATTCATGAAATTAATAATTTTTTAATGGTGACATTAATTCTAAATTTTACGGGTCGTTACAACCTATCCCCCTTAATAAAATTTCGTCCTCGAAATTAAAGTGTACATTTAGGAGGAAACAGATTCGGGTAGTTGGCGCGTATAGTATCCGCTCTTTCCCATGTTGATTCCTCAATTCCTCGATGTCGCCAGAGGACTCGGACAAGCTGAATCGTTTTACCTCGAATGCACTTCTCACTATAGTCTTGAATCTCCACTGGCTGTTCCTTTAGAGTGACGTCATCGTTGAGTTCGATGTTTTCCCAATTGATGATGTGGGAGGGATGCGTCATGTACTTCCGGAGCATTGACACGTGGAACACGTTATGAACTCGGTCCAGTTGGGGTGGTAGCGCCAGGCGGTACGCCACTTCTCCAATTTTCTCAAAGATCTCAAAAGGGCCAATGTATCGTGGTGATAGCTTTCCCTTCTTTCCAAATCGGATAACTCCCCTTCGTGGTCTAATCTTTAAGAATACATGTTCTCCAACTTGAAAGGTCAATGGTCTAGTCCTTTTGTCGGCATAGCTCTTCTGTCGACTTTGAGCGGTCAGGAGTCGTTGGCGAATGGTTATGATCTTTTCCGTTGTCTCTTGGACTAACTCTGGTCCTAGTAACCTTGCTTCTCCCAGTTCAGCCCAACAAACTGGCGATCGACAGGGTCGCCCATACAAAGCTTCGTATGGTGCCATCTCTATGCTCGATTGATAGCTGTTATTATATGCGAACTCGACTAAGGGTAGATGTCGTTCCCAACTTCCCTTAAAGTCCAATGCACAAGCTCGGAGCATGTCCTCTAGGATTTGAATTGTTCTTTCGGATTGTCCGTCTGTCTGCGGGTGGAATGCGGTGCTAAGACGAAAGTCAGTTCCTAAAGCTTTCTGTAGACTCTCCCAAAAGGTTGACGTGAATCGTGAATCTCTATCGCTCACAATGGATACAGGTACCCCATGTAATCGCACGATTTCTCGGATGTAGAGTCTACTGAGAGAGTCCATAGAGTCTGTCATCTTCATGGGTAAAAAGTGGGCGGATTTGGTTAAACGATCGACTATCACCCAAATGGCGGTGTTTGATTGGGGTGATCTAGGTAATCCTGTCACAAAATCCATGGCAATATGTTCCCACTTCCATCCGGGTATAGGTAAAGGTTGTAGGGTTCCACCAGGCTTCTGATGTTCTGCTTTTACTTGTTGGCAGGTGAGACACGTTGAAATGTATTCGGCCACGTCCTTCTTAATTCCAGTCCACCAGTACTGTCGGCGGAGGTCTTGGTACATCTTGGTGCTCCCTGGGTGGACGGCAAAGTTGGAATGGTGGAATTCCTTAAGTACTGCCTCCCGGAGGGTACCGATGTTTGGTACAAAAATCCTTCCTTGGAAGCGAAGGCTCTTGTCAGTGTGGATTTCCCACCCAGCTGCTGCTTTTCCATTTGAAAGTTGGTATCTGATAAAATCACATTCTTGTTCAAAGGTTTGGGCTAGAAGGATTTCTCGGTGTAAGGCTAGGGTTGCGACTATGGCAGAGAGACATGCGTCGGTGCCTTCTGCAGTTGGTTGCAGCTTGAATTCGTTAAGGTCTTCCATCATCTTCCATTCTCTTACGGCTAAACTAGCCACCTGTCCTCGGTTCTTGCGACTCAGCACATCAGCGACTACGTTCGCCTTTCCAGGATGATAAGACATCGTGAAGTTGAAATCCTCCAAATATTCCACCCACCTCCTTTGTCTCATGTTTAGCTCTTTCTAGGTAAACAGATATTTCAAACTTTTATGGTCCGTGAATACCTCGAACTGCACTCCGTATAGGTAATGTCGCCAAGACTTTAGGGCGAACACTACTGCTGCCAGTCAAATCGTGTGTCGGATAATTCCTTTCATGCGGCCTCAACTGTCGGGATCCGTAGGCAATGACTTTCCCGTTCTGCATGAGTACAGCTCCCAATCCATCTTTGGATGCGTCGCAGTACACGGTATACCCTGTGTCTCTTTCGGGTACGATCAATATTGGAGCGCTAGTCAATCTCTTCTTAAGTTCTTGGAAAGATCTCTCACATGCTTCGTTCCATTCAAACTTAACCCCTTTTTGGGTCAGTCGTGTCAATGGTTTTCCCAAGATGGAGAAATCCTGAATGAATCTTCTATAGTAGCCAGCCAATCCTAAGAAGCTTCTAATCTCGAATACCGAAGAAGGTCTTTTTCAGTCCATGACTGCCTCCACTTTGCTGTCGTCGACTGAAATTCCTTTCTCAGATACCACGTGTCCTAGGAATTTAACTTCTTACATCCAAAATTCGCATTTGCTAGCCTTAGCATATAAATGGTTGTCTCGAAGTACTTGGAGGACAATTCTCAAGTGGTCCTCATGTTCCTTCTCCGTTGGAGAGTATATAAGAATATCATCAATGAATACTACCACGAACTTGTCCAAGTACGGGGTGAAAATCTGGTTCATCAGACACATGAAAACTGCAGGAGCATTGGTTAGACCAAACAGCATGACTACAAACTCGTAGTGTCCGTAGCGCATGCGGAACGCCGTCTTAGGTATAGCACAATCTCGAATTCGTAATTGGTGATATCCAGACCTTAGATCAATCTTCGAGAAACACGTCGACCCTCTCAGTTGGTCGAACAAGTCGTCTATTCTTAGTAAGGGGTACGATTCTTGATTGTGACTTTGTTGAGTTGGCGGTAGTCGATACAAAGTCGGAGCGTTCCCTCTTTCTTCTTGACAAATAGAGCAGGGCTCCCCATGGCGAGGTACTAGGTCTGATGAAACCCTTCTCTAAAAGTTCTTGAAGTTGCGTTTTCAACTCTCGTAGTTCTGCTGGGGCCATTCGGTACGGGGCCATAGAAATAGGGGCGGTGCCGGGTTGTAATTCTATGGTGAAATCCATTTTCCTTGACGGCGGCAATCTGGGTAATTCCTCGGGAAATACATCCTCGTATTCACAGACAATGTGAGGAAGACCTAATTCCATTCGGTCTGTTTCCTCCAACGTGAGACTTGCTAACCATCCAGCAAGCGTGCTATGCCACTTCATTTTGTGCGCGTGGGGTGCAAAAGGGTCTTGTCTATCCCCCTTAAACTTGAAACACGTACCATCTGGCGCGTAAGCTGTCACCATCTTTTGATGGCAGTCTATGACAGCTTGGTGTGCAGTCAACCAGTCCATCCCAAGTATGACGTCAAAGTCCGTCATTTCGATTACTCGTAAGTCGCAGGTTAAACGCAAGTTCGATACTTCTAATTCGCACCCTTTACAGATTAGTACTACCGAAATTTTACCCCCTAATGGTGAGGTCACATGCATAGTTGTTTTTAGGGTTTCGGTTTCTCTTCCAATTGCAGATACACATGCGTCAGATATGAACGAGTGCGAAGCTCCAGAATCAAATAGTGCTTGAACGCATGTAGTATAAAGAGTGAGGGTACCTTGGATTACTGCAGGGTCCATTTCCTCTTCTGTTCCTTGCAATGCAAACATTCTCCCAACATTGGGCTAGATCGGCCCGTTCGGTCCTCTGTTCTGAGGAGGGCGAACTGGGGGTTGGTTCCTCCCGCCACGGGGCTGGTTCTGACCTCCAGGTTGATTACCATTCCAGACAGGCCTAACTTGAATTTGATTTTGATTTCCAGGTTCTGCAGTCCTGACCGGGTTTTGCGGCGGTCCTCCAATATTTCCAGCACCGTTCAGCTTTGGACAATTCCTCCTGATATGTCCCTCCTCTAGACAATAAAAGCAGCGGGGGTCTGAGTTTTGGTTCTGGGGAAAGGGGTTGCGGTTTGGTCCAGGATTAGGATTTGGGCCTCGGTTTTGTACTTGGATCTGGTTCGGATTTGGGTTAGGGTTTCGATTGAAGCCTGGGTTCGGGTTCCTCCATGCTGGGTTGAATTGTGCTGACTGAGGGCGAGGGCAGTTTTGCTGGTAGGGTTGAGAGTTTAGGATACTCCTGCTGTTAGGGTGGTTACGGATAGGTCCTCCAACTGTAGGTATCGCCCTTTTCTGTTCACGCCTTGTCTTGAAATCTAAGGCTTCTCTTTCCATCTTGAGTGCGCACTGCACCACTTGTGAATAGGTGGGAAGTGTCTGTGCCACCACTGCTCGGCGTGTCTCATTAAGCCCCCACTCAAACTTTCTTGCCTTGTCATCATCAATAGGTATTATTGTTGTGCCATAGCGAGACAGTTCTTCAAACCGTGCCGCATACTGGGTGACAGTCATCGTACCTTGCTCCAGATTCGTGAATTCAAGGACCATTGCCTGTTTGACAGGTTTTGGAAAGTACTTATCAAGGAAAATTTCCTCAAACCTTTCCCAAGTCATTGTTGCCACGCCATGGGTGTTCTTCATCAGATTCCACCGATGCTGAGCTTCACCTTGCATCTGGTAGGTGGCTAAAGCAATTCGATTGTTGGCTTCTTGAATGTCTAGGGTTTCAAGAATCTTCTTGATCTCTTCCAGCCAAGCTTCTGCAACGGTGGGGTTTGGTTCTCCTTGGAAGTTGGGCAGGCGACGCTTGCAGAATTCATTTAGCGCCTGACTCCTGGTCATTGGCCCTCGGGGTGTGTGCGGAAGTCCGCGCTGATTCTGGTTGTTGGCAGTTGCAGCGGCGATAAACGCTTGCATGAGTTGGACTAACTCAAGGGTCCCAATTTGGCCATTGGGTTCATGGTTTCCATTCTGTCCATTGTTTTGCCCGTTGTTCTAGTTATTTTCCGCTCCCTCCATCTAGATATCGTTATGTTACAAGTTAGTAAGGGGGGTTCTATTAAGAGAGCATATGTATGTATATCTCTACATCTATGATATATATGTAAAACAGAATATCATAAGTAACTGTACCTTTATTAACAAACGAATCAAGCAAATTATTCCTACCAAAACTTACTATCCAGCAATGTAGCTCCAAAAATCAAGATAATTCCTACTACCACAATTGTTCTCCTAAAAAAAAAATCTTGTGTAAAACAAATTCTAAGAGATGCTAAAGAAATCGATCAATCAAAAAGCACTGGAAAGTGTTCCTCTAACAGACTCTGCCGCTCGACGGTGTCCTCTGTGAGTCCGTAGCAACGCCACGTTACTCACCATTGTTGTTCTTGCTGTCCTCCGTGGGAGTTTGGGTTGTTGTAAGTCTCTAGGCGGATGGGTATCTGTACATAGGTGACATGATCGGTGAAATCGGCATTCTCGGAAATGATACGATGCTCTTACTCGAGGTGGGCCCTTGCGACGCGAGAATAGTGGATGCGGTCGGTGTAATGCTCTTTGAACCCTCGGGGTACAGCATGAGGTAGTATCCATCATTATAGCATGGGACTATGATCCTTACTGGCCCTAAGTAAGCGGACTGTGCTCGAATCTTGAATGGGCAAGGATAGCGGCTCCAGCTGCATATAGACCAAAGTGCCTTGGTCATAATCGGAATGGTGTCCTACCCATGGAATTCCTGTGGGTCGGGTCATACTAGGGCGAGGTGGAGGGTCGGCATCTATGACTTCACACTCATGGTCGGATTCTTCCATTGGTGCGGGAACTGGAAGAGGTAGGGGTTCTTGCATCTCAAGTCGTTGGTTTGTCAGCCACCACTGTAGCTCAGCATTCATATCTGTAGGTGCATCTATGGGTAACATCCAACCATAATCGTCTTCCTCTAAGTCTTCCAAAAACTCATCCTCATTGTCAGCTTTATTTCCTGCATCTCCTTGTGACCCAGACTCAGCATTGTCCATCTCTTCATCCTGATTCTGCTCTTCTGGAACTTCCTCTTCCTCAGGGGGTTCTTCAGGATCTTCTTCCTCCTCAGGGGGTTCTTCAGGATCTCCTTGCGGTCCTATTTCTATTCCAAGGATGTAAGCTAACATGGCTTCTCTCTCGTGGTGTCCCATGGTGAAGCGGGTGATGGTATCGGCGAGAGTTCTAGCCCTTCGGAAATCCTGTCTTATCTGTAGAGACCCCAATTTGGCCTAACGATTATTTCAACTCCCACCTTGGGACCGTCCCGATGATGATACGGATTTGATGATTACTGATTGCTTTCTTGTGAAACCCATGGACTTATGGTACGAACCCTGAGCCACTTAGAGGACCCAATCCAGAGCCAAATAGCCTTTCAGACAGAAACATAGTGTGTTAGGAAAATCCATCGATCGGCCGCAACATTGATTCCACGGCCTTAACATCCATTCCTCACCCGAGCAACCTATTGCTAGCAAAATCTCCCTGAGAGATCAAAGCCGCCGGCAGATCAATGGCTCGGCCGCCACATCCATTCTTCACGCGACATCCTTTGCTCGGCGCCAGATCGGCCTTTTTCCAGACTCTCAAACCTTCTGTCGGTCGTCTGATCCAATCCCACCGCCTCTCCGATGCGTTCGGGCCACGTTCAGGGATTGCAACGAAGAGTTTGTGTTGCAATGCAATTGCAATTGCATCCCCGTGATTTGATTGGACCGAGTGAGTCACCCTTTGCCTATATAAAGAGACCTCGGATCCGAAAATAAACACAGAGAAAATTGATAGACCTATACCCTCTCATCCACGAAATTCTGCCTACATACTAACAAAAACCCTCTCTACAAAAGCCCTAACCTCCTCGAAGGCGGCCATCAATCCGACGATCCAACCGGAGTTCAAACCCTAAACCTAGGTGTCGTTCAAAAAGCAATCAATCAGCGAACCCCATCGATCCGAAGCAATCAAGCAACCGAGGGATCATGTGGTGAGGCCCAACGGCCTCTGGTTTGGTCTATTTTCTATTTAATTTATTAATCGTAGCGTTTTGATTGATTGCTAAACTTTCTGTCTGGTGTAAGGAAGAACATCAGCCGGGGCTTCGATGCCTCGGCCGGTAAATTGATCCCAGCGTGATCCCTCGGCCGCGACATCCATTCGCCGGCCGAGTGATCGATCTGCTAGCACATGTTTTGTTTTGTTCTGCTTTCTGATGCATGATTTCTTTTCAGTCCTGGCTCACTTATTAACTGTTTAAGGTATAAAAACAGACTACGTGTATGAGTTAGATAAAGTATCTACATGTCTTATGTTGAATGATCATGGACTAGCCTCGCAGCTAGGCAGAGAGGGGTGCCTAACACCTTCCCCTTACTGTACTTTTGGCTTCCGTATCTAGAATCTCTATCTGTTTTCCTAGTTTTAACAAACTAGGTGGCGACTCTGTTTTGATGATAACCGCTATCGTGTGGTGATACCTCTAGCCATGGAAGTATCCACGATCTTGGTTTACGAAGCAAGCAACCAATCGAGCAAACACAGTGATGATACAACTGTATGGTGATGCCCCGTCTGGGAGGTGTCTACAGTTTTCTGGGGACTCTGCTGGGGACATGAGAGCCATAACCAAAAAAGTTCAACATAAGACTAATACGTGCCTTATTTAATTCATTTATCATATGCATTGAGCAGGCAAGCCTCGTTGAGTTCACCTAATATCCCGGCATGACATGGGCTATGTTAGGGGTTCCAGCAAATTCCACAGTCACTTGTACCTTTTGGTATATCAAAAAGGGAATCACCCACTTGCCGCCTATGATGGGCTGGTGAAAGGATTGACGCCCTTTAACAACGGAGCACCATGAGACTACCAAAAACCTTACATGTATTAGACAGCCATAGAACTTATCAAACTAAGGCAGGAACCTACAGGCTAGGAACCTACTTGTATCTTGCTTCCAAGTTCTTCCTCACACCAATTGTATATATGTATGTTGTAAAGTTTTCTTTTGCAGGGCTACCCTAGGGGTCTTTTATCAAAAGAAGGTAAGTTAAACTAATCTAACTTAAAGCAAAAACTTTTCAGGAAAAATGACTGCGTCACTATTCACGTTTGATTCGCACTTTCAAGTTATCACCAAGCTATCTGGCCCGCTCCGCCCTGCTGCTGAGAGCTTTGATCCATCCAAGTATATCACCCCAGTAGATGAACCAAAACCTATGGTGACTATCATTAAAGACAATCATGTTATGTTCGCAAGAACAGTTTATGAGGAAGAAGTAGAGGATATCATTGAGGAAGAAGGGTTTGGCAGGGTCCCAATTTATTTCTACGACCCTTATGCATCCACTAATGACTATTGGCCAATCGATGAAGTCAACCATTCTGAAGCTGAGGAAACAAAGGAAGAAGAGTCTGCTGACAATAATCCACTAGACGAAATCTCACTAAACCTACTCTTTGATGAGAGGGTCACCGACAACAAAATAAGGGTGATTCACCCCATCACATATAGGTTTGGCAATTGGTGGGGGTTTGTTGGCACACGAAGAGTTGATAATAGCGACGAAGCAGTGATTAAAGCTCAATTGGAGAAAATAACAGCAATAGCAAATCAAATGGCCCTCCAAGATTTGCAGGGTGATAGTGATGAAAGTGCGAATCAAAGTGACTGTGAAGTGCTGATGCTCAACCTTGGTGATGAAAAAGACTGCTCTGAGCTGATTGTAGATGCTGAAAAAGGGGCCTACCCTAACTGGACCTTGGAACACACTTTAAAATACAAAATAAAAAATGCTGATTCTGATCTTAGTCCCGATTCCGATTCCGACTCCAAGTCAACTCAATCCGAGTCTAGCGTTTCATTTTCTCAAACTACTGAGTCTAGTGAGGAAAACCTGGTTAAAATACCAAAGCATAACATTTGTTTTGAGTTTGATTCTGAAATGTCTTTCGACAATTTTAGCAATAGGAAGGAAGATTTAGAGTATTTCACTTTGCCTATGATTAACTGCATGGATTCCGACAATCCAATTTTCGAGGAAGAAATTCAAAAAGAAATTCTGGTATTCATCGAGAGAGAAGAAGAAAGGCACGCTAAACCTTTTTCCGAGGAAATAATCACAGCAAACATAGGCTCTGAAGGCGAGCCTAAAATAGTAAAAATTGGCACAACACTATCTTCTCAAGAAAGTGAAAAACTAATCTTTTTGCTAAAATAATACAAAGATGTTTTTGCCTGGTCTTACGAGGACATACCTGGTATAGACCTTGAAATTGTTCACCATAAAATTCCTCTCCATCCTGATGCAAAACCTGTTAAACAAAAGCTAAGACGCATGCGCCCTGATTGGCTTTTAAAGATAAAAGAAGAGGTTACCAAACAAATCAACGCCGGTTTCCTCATAGTCACCGAGTATCCACAATGGGTAGCTAATATCGTTCCAGTACCAAAGAAAACTGGGGGTATCAGGGTCTGTGTAGATTTCCGAGATCTCAACAAGACCAGTCCAAAGGATGATTTTCCACTACCACACATAGAGGAGCTTGTGGACAACACTGCAGGGCACGCACTGCTATCTTCTATGGATGGATTTTCTGGGTATAATCAGATTCTGATGTCTCCCGAGGATAGAGAGAAGATCACCTTCACCACACCATGGGGAACCTATTGCTACCGAGTGATGCCATTCGGACTAAAAAATGCTGGAGCTACCTACCAAAGGATGGCAACAACCCTGCTGCACGACATGATGCACAAAGAGGTCGAGGTCTATGTCGACGATATGATAGTCAAGTCAAGGGAAAGAGAAGGACACTATAAAACACTTCAAAAGTTCTTTAAGAGGATTAGGCAATACAAGCTACGTCTTAATCCTCAAAAATGCACTTTTGGGGTGAAGCTGGCAAGATGTTGGGGTTTCTCATCACTCAAAGAGGAATCGAAGTAGATCCTTCCAAGATACAGGCTATCATGGAGATATCACCACCAAAGACAGAGAAGGAAGTAAGGAGTTTCCTGGGAAAGGTACAGTTCATCAGTAGGTTTATTTCTAAACTCATAGCCACTTGTGAGCCTCTTTTTAAGCTTCTAAAGAAGGGTACTGATTTTAAGTGGAGTCAAGACTGTCAACAAGCTTTCGAGGCAATCAAAGAGTATCTTCAAAATCCACCTGTGTTATCACCACCTATTCCTAGGAAACCATTGATTCTGTACCTTTCAGTGACAGATACATCCATGGGATGCATGCTAGCACAAGAAAACGATGCCAAAGTAGAGTGTGCCATATACTACCTCAGTAAAAAGATGATGGATTATGAAGCAAGGTACACTCCCCTCGAGAAAACCTGCTGGGGGCTAGTATGGGCCACAAAGAAACTAAGGCATTACCTATTGGCACATCCGGTAGTGCTGGTTTCTCGCTTAGACCCAATCAAATATCTTTTCGAGAAGCCAGCACTTATTGGAAGGCTGGCTAGATGGTTACTGCTGCTTGCAGAATTCGATCTAAAGTACATGACAAGGAAATCAGTGAAAGGAAGGGCTGTGGCAGAATTCCTAGCAGATCATCCCGTGACAGAGGCCGAGGTAGAGGACTTCATGTTCCCTGATGAAGACATCTTGTGTCTCCTAAACGACACCTGGCAGCTCTATTTCGATGGAGCATCAAACCAATGTGGATATGGCATAGGGGTACTGCTAGTCTCCCCAAACGACTCTCATATTCCTTTGTCATATAAACTAAGGTTTGAAGTCACCAACAACCAAGCTGAGTATGAAGCCTGCATCGCTGGAATGGAGGCAGCCCTGGAGCTAGGGGCAAGAAGGATAGAAGTCACTGGAGATTCAAACCTAGTGGTATCCCAAGCAAGGGGAGATTGGAAAGTCAAAGAAGATACGCTGAAACTATATCACTTTGTACTAGAGAACTCGATTCCGCAATTCGACTCAGTCATCTTCACGCACACTCCCAGAGAAAGCAATAGATTCGCAGACGCATTGGCAACACTAGCCTCCATGGTCGAAATAGCCTTGGGATTCACAATGCGACCTCTTATGATCGAGCAGAAGATCAAACCAGCGTGCGAGTGCACTTTCATTGAAGAAGGCGAGAATGATGGTAAGCCCTGGTATGAAGATGTGAAGAAATTCTTAGAAGATGGGGAGTATCCTTCTGAAGCCACCACAAAGGACAAAATGGCTTTGCGGAAGTTTGCGGATCGATTTATAGTCTGCGGAGGAATGCTATATCGAAGGGCGCATTTTGGCCCCAACCAACTTTGCGTCACCACGGAAGAAAGCCACAAGATCATGGAGGAAATACATGAAGGAGTCTATGAGCCACACATGAATGGAGCAACGATGGCAAAGAAGATCCTGCGTTAAGGATATTATTGGACTGCTATGGAAGCTGATTGTGCTGACTATGTTCGTCGATGTTTCAAATGCCAAACACACGCTGATCGCATGCGTGTACCCCCTACAGAACTATATAGCATGACATCCCCTTGGCCATTCTCCACCTGGGGGATAGACGTCATTAGGAGCATAAATCCAAAGGGAAAGTACAAGCACCAGTTCATTCTAGTGGCCATCGACTACTTCACTAAATGGGTAGAAGCAGCTTCCTATGCTACTCTCAAAGCTACTCACGCGGCCAAGTTTATCCGCACCAATATCATCTATCGGTATGGTGTACCTCACAAGATCATCTGCGACAACGGATCACACTTCAAAGGGGCAACGAGGAAGCTCTTCACCGAATTTGGGATACAAAATCATCGGTCATCTACTTATCGACCTCAAACCAATGGAGCAGTTGAAGCTGCAAACAAGAACATCAAGCGGATCTAACGAAGAGTTACTGACACCTATACAGACTGGCCAGAAATGGTACCTCTAGCGCTTTGGGGCTACCGCACAACTGAAAGGGCTTCAACTGGGGCAACCCCTTACTCTCTAGTCTATGGAATGGAGGCTGTATTACCTATCAAATTAGAGTTGCCCTCACTAAGGGTACTAGCTGAAACTGGAATGATCGAAGAGGACTGGGTTCAAAACCACTACGATGAGTTAGCACTACTGGATGAAAGGAGGCTGAGGGCACTATACCATGTGCAAGGGTATCAACGTCGTATCACACGAGCATTCAACAAAAAGGTGAAACCAAGAGATGTCAAAGTAGGGGATATGGTACTCAAGGCCATCCATCGCCATGTTTCTGACCCAAGGGGCAAGTTTAAACCAAACTGGGGAGGCCCCTACCTTGTCAAGCGCATACTATCTGGAGGAGCAGCCTATATTACAGATTTGGATGGAATGGAATTCGCAACGCCAGTCAACATTGACAAGCTGAGGAAGTATTACCCCTGAGAGATGCTCATTGGGTCGAAAACCACAAGGGTGGGCGAACCAAGCAAAAATTAGAGCAGCCTGCTAGGTCGAAAACCCGCAAGGGCGGCTTAGGCAAAAACTAAGGCATAAATAAAAGCGCTCGCTAGACTGAAAACCCACAAGGGCGGTTTAGGCAAAATCAAGAGCATAAAAGGAGAGGAAAAATACTCGAGTGAACCCCAACCAAAAACAAAACAAACCGTCTTGGAACTACGTTTATGGCCTGATTCCCTCTACGGGATACGTAGGCAATCTCTGAATCGAGACTCGGCCACTGCTATTGTTATCACTTCCAAATTTCTAGGTCTATCCTAAAGCATGTTAAATTTCAAACCATGGCAACAACATTTTCGAAATGAAACAACCAAAATGTTTATTATTCCCAAGGAAAAAGGAAAGCAAGCTCAAACAATTCTCAATCTATGGAAACTAGGATAAAACAAGTCTTTCAAAAAGCATAAGCAAAATGTCAATCTCTAGGTCTTCCTTCTCTTTGCACTCTTGTCCTTCAAAAGGTTTTTCTCTAACCAACGCTTATACGAGCTCGATAGCTTGTCAGCAAAGTTTTCAGCAATCTCTTGCACTACTCGATTTGGCCAAAAACGAAGCACATTACGACGAAGACTGGCATCATGAACCTTAGAAACAGCATACTCCGGGTCACCTGAAATTTGGACCAGTGCAGCCCCAAACTGCCTCTGGAAACGAGCAGGAAAATAAAAGGTAACTCGAGTGACACCAATCACTGCTACACCAAAATGGTTCATGGTACTTGCAGTCATGCTCTTCACACCATACCAGGGGCAAACCCATTGGATCCTATCCCCCTTTCTAGTCTCCATCCATGCTTTCCAAGCAGCTTCAGTAGGAAATTATTTGATCACACGACGCTCCACGCAGTGATCTAAACCATAGGGCAGCCGCTCCGGTACATCCCACACCCTCAGCTTCTCATAAAGCCATACCTATGGAAAACAAGGGAAAATTGCGAGCTGTGAGAACATGTGAGCCAAAACAAAAGAGAGACGAGTGAAAAGATAAATTTAGCAAAAGAAAACAGGTAAAGAGCGAACCTGTAGCAACAAAGGGCTGCCTGAAAACTGGGCCGTAGGATCACCCTTTACCATGTCAAGGCCCATCAAGGTCTCTGCCAACACTAAACCAGCAAAACTTACACGGTTTCCCACCTGATGGGCAAAGTCAAGCAGCATAGAATCAGCATGGCCAAAGGAAGGTCCAAGCAAGTAGTAATGAAGGAGACAAATGCACAACGCATGGAAGCATGCTTTCTGTTGAGGAATTTGACGATGAGCTTCAGCGGTACCAAAGCGCTGAACAAATTGCAGGGTTTCTAACCTTCCATTTACCATGAAAAACCTAACTTCATGTTTCTGAATTTGGAACAAATCCTTCAAGAGATTGCCCCGATTGAACAAAGGGTTAGGAATAATGAGACCTTCTCTATCCGAATGACCTATGATAGCTGCAAGTTCCTCGACAGTAGGACACAACTCCTCTCTTCTAAATCGAAAGACATGGAAAACAGGGTCCCACAAGCTAGTGGCTGCCCGAAGGAAAGCGAAGTTCACGGGAATTTTGCGAAGGGAGAAGATGAAGTCCATACCAAAGGACCTAAAGTGCAAACGGTCGAGGCCGTTAAAAGAATCCAACCACAGATCAAGGACTGGTTATGCCATGAAATCGTTGCTGACAAGTACCATCGAGTTCGTAGAACGTATACTTATAGGCTAGGATGAGTCCTAGTTCGAATCGGAATCGGATTCTAAATTCATCAGTAACTTGGTTGGTATCTCGGCCGCCACTTCGAATAAACGGCCGCAGGATCGATTCCATGGCCCCTGAAAATCAAGCGTGACTCGAAGTCAAAATCTGGCAGATGAAGCGATCCCTCGGCCGTTGGATCGAAAGCTCGGCCGTCAAAACGACCTTTTCACAAAAGGTTCCACGATTCAGTCAAGATTTCATAACAAATCAATTTTGTGCTAGCACAAATAAAGAACGACATATATAATCATATGATAGAGCAAAAGATTTTGTTTCATATAACAAAAGCTTTTTACATCACAAGGTGGATAATCTCACATTTCTTAAACAAAGCTATACATCGGTTTCTTGTCAAGCTAACCTATGCAGGAAAAGGAAAAGAGGATGCCGAACTCTCTGACGATCCAAACGCCAGAGACCAGCAGCAAAAAAAGGAAAAGATACCCCCGGGGCGACGTGTACCAAAGAAGCACTGCGGTGCAAAAGAGGCATCACACATCCCAGAAAAATCACCATATCACATATAGACGCCACCCCAGGAGTTCCACGTCACGGAAGCAAGCCACCCATGCAAGGGTCTCTAATCAAGTAGCAAGACAACACCAAAGGCAGCGCGGGCTCCCTCCGCGATCGCTGGCCACGCGTCATCCATCTCTCGAACTCAACGAGAGCAAAGCAAAGCAAGGAAGACGATGAGTCTTCGGTACGGTCCTCACAGGAAAGAGAACGAAGAAGGAAAGAGGGAGGAAAATGAAAACAAAACGCCGAAGGCTTGGCTTTTATAACAGTCTGGAATCGAAGCGATTAAACGGCCGACGAATCTATAGCTCGGCCGAGACATTCGTTATCCGGCCGAGAGATCGATCTTTTGGCCCTTCAATCAATTTTCTTCAAACCCCAATGGGTTTTGCTCAGTGCACTAACTCAAGCTATTATTCTGGGTCCGTAACCAACAGAAGCATTGACTAAATCAGCCTTGGGGGCACCACCGAGCAAATACAATATGATCAGAACTAGCCTTGGGGGCACACCTAAGCACAATGAAGTTCTCTCTCCGCGAACCATTGACCAAAGCTCATCGCCACCAAGCTATTTAACAGGCTCCACGCTGGTAAACTTAACAACTCTATGAGATCGCTATCACTCAGTAGCCCCACGCCCGCATCAGCAGTTGCATGCCTCTTCAGCGGCTCCAAGCCCACCATTCAATGGCTCGAAGCCACGATTGTTGTTTCACTGATTCCACATCTCAGCGGCCTCGTGCCTATATCCATCATCTCAACGGCTCTATGCCCTCATCTACCAATTCAGCGGCTCAAAACCTATTATCATGATGGCTCCATGCCCGTATTCACTACCAGCAGCTCTATGCTCGCTCAAGAGGCCCCATGCTTACTATCAATTCAGCGGCTCAAAGCCCATCATCATAGCAGCTCTACGTTCGCTCAATTGGCTCAACGCCGTCATTATCTCTACAGACTCTACTCGCTCAATTGGCTCGAAGCCATAACCACTTCAACTGGCTCAAAGCCGCAGCTATCCCAACTGGCTCAAAGCCATAACCACTTCAACTGGCTCTATGCCGTAGCAAGCTATCTCAGTAGGCTCTACGCCACCCCATTCAACGATCATCAATTCAGCAGCTTCAAGCCCATTATTTCAACGGCTCCACGCCTGTTATCAACTCAATGGCTCAAAGCCCATCTCTCAACTGGCTCGAAGCCGTAATTATCTCAGTGGCTCGAAGTCCACCACTTATGCGGCTCGAAGCCCATTACTCAACGGCTCCACGCCTGTTATCGACTCAGCGGCTCGAAGCCTACCACTCAGTGGCTCAAAGCCCATTATCTCAGCTGGCTCTAAGCCGTAACCAATTCAACTGGCTCAAAGCCGTTATAAACAGGCTTTACGCCGCCAGCAACAATTATCAAGCCCAACCACTGTGTACTAGATGCTCAAGTTCTACACTTGAATGCGCAAGCTCTACGCTTGAATGCCCAACCACTGCGCACTGGATGCTCAAAGCCTGTACTTTGAACGCTTGGATTCTGCCGTCCGAATGCTCGAGCTCTACGCTGTGATTGCTCAAGTCCGGAACTTGAAAGAAGCTCTAAGCTTATATCAAACACACACGCACGGGCCCGTGCACATATTGCATCAATCACATCGAGTTTGCATAATCATCTCACATCTAACAAACATTATCATACATACATGCTATGTCTTGCATCTATCACTGTTCAACAGGTCTATCCTGCCATCAACCGGCTCTACGCCTCGATTTTTATTGATCGGCCCGGCGCCTCGATCCTTTGGCTCGAAGCCAAAATCTTATGATGAGAAAGCTCCATGCACAGATCATCAGAACACAACCGGCTCTATGCCTTGGTTCAATCACATCAAGCTCAAAAGCTTCAACCTCCCCGACTACTCAAGACTGATGATCAGTACCAACTCAGCGCTTCGGTTCAAAACTCCAACACCTCAGACTCTCGCTTTACTTCAACCACGTCAAAGCTCGAAGCTCTGACCTTTCAAGTTCTTACCTCCGGAAGGCAAAGATTTTTGAACTATCAACACTAGCTCCGAGCTTCGGTTCCACCTCCTAAGCGCTCGCCTTATGATCAAAACCAGCTCCGCGCTTCGGCCTGATCAAAGCTCAAAGCTCCAAAACCTCAGGCTCTCACCTCATGATCACAACCGGCTCCGTGCCTCGGTACCTTCATCTCAGCACTCTAGGCCCCGGTTACTGGCCCTTACGCCTCCTGCAATGGCATCCAACTCGTCTCCAGAAGATGATTTGGGTTCCACCCCCTATCTCAAAACTGGCATCCAATTCATCACCGCAGATGGCTTGGATTCCGCCCCAACTACATCAATTCCTTCCAGCTCATTCGCAAGGATAGGCTACTCTACCGAGCCCCCCTTAGTCAAAGTAAGGATGATCAAGAAAAGCAAACACACCTGCCGTGTACTGATCTACCCCAAAATACTAAAGGTAACTCTCCGCAAAAAAAAAAACTTCCCTGGCAGCCCTGCGCTCCTTCAACTACTTTCCGCCAAAACCCTGGCTCTACCCAGTTACGTTGCACTACGGCTTTTTAAGCCCGAAGGTACATCTTCTGTCTCTAATCCTCCAAACTTTTTCTTTTTTATTGCCCCTCTGAACTACGATTGGTCTGAATTTCCCCTGTGGAATACGTAGGCAGCCTCCCGGCCGACCATAACAAAAACCTTTTTTCAAAAACCCTTGGAATAGTGGTTAGACCAAATTGAGCTGCTTTTACAGCTTTGACTTTTACTCAAACATGTCTCGCGATCCGTCTGAGCTCAGTCAAAGAGGGGCATCTGTAGACACCCCAATTTGGCCTAACGATTATTTCAACTCCCACCTTGGGACCATCCCGATGATGATACGGATTTGATGATTGCTGATTGCTTTCTTGTGAAACCCATGGACTTATGGTACGAACCCTGAGCCACTTAGAGGACCCAATCCAGAGCCAAATAACCTTTCAGATAGAAACATAATGTGTTAGAAAAATCCATCGATCGGCCGCAACATTGATTCCACGGCCTTAACATCCATTCCTCACCCGAGCTACCTGTTGCTAGCAAAATCTCCCTGAGAGATCGAAACCTCGGCCGCCAGATCAATGGCTCGGCCGCCACATCCATTCTTCGGCCGCCACATCCTTTGCTCGGCCGCCAGATCGGCCTTTTTCCAGACTCTCGAACCTTCTGTCGGTCGTCTGATCCAATCCCACCGCCTCTCCGATGCGTTCGGGCCACGTTTAGGGATTGCAACGAAGAGTTTGTGTTGTAATGCAATTGCAATTGCATCCCCGTGATTTGACTGGACCGAGTGAGTCACCCCTTTGCCTATATAAAGCAACCCTCGGATCCGAAAATAAACACAAAGAAAATTGATAGACCTATACCCTCTCATCAGTCACGAAATTCTGCCTACATACTTATAAAAACCCTCTCTACAAAAGCCCTAACCTCCTGAAGGCGGCCATCAATCCGACGATCCAACCCCGGAGTTCAAACCCTAACACTAGGGTTTCGTTCAAGAAGCAATCAATCAGTCAATCCCCATCGATCCGAAGCAATCAAGCAACTGAGGGATCAAGGTGGTGAGGCCCAACGGCCTCTGGTTTGTTCTATTTTCTATTTAATTTATTAATCGTAGCGTTTTGATTGACTGTTAAACTTTCTGTCTGGTGGCTTCGATGCCTCGGCCGGTACATTGATCCCAGCGTTATCCCTCGGCCGCGACGGCCGCGACATCCATTCGCCGGCATCTGCCGGCACAACTTTGTTTTGTTACGCTTTACGATGCATGATTTCTTTTCAGTCCTGGCTCACTTATTAACTGTTTAAGGCATAAAAACAGACTACGTGTATGAGTTAGATAAAGCATCTACATGTCTTATGTTGAATGATTATGGGCTAGCCTCGCGGCTAGGCAGAGAGGGGTGCTTAACACCTTCCCCTTACTGTACTTTTGGCTTCCGTATCCAGAATCTCTATTTGTTTTCCTAGTTTTAACAAACTAGGTGCCGACTCTGTTTTGATGATAACCGCTATCGTGTGGTGATACCTCTAGCCATGGAAGTATCCACGATCTTGGTTTATGAAGCAAGCAACGAATCGAGCAAACACAGTGATGATACAACTGTATGGTGATGCCCCGTTTGGGAGGTGTCTACAGTTTTCAACTTCTGTAGCCAACTGGGCTGCGAATGTGGGGTCCATCTACAAAAATAAAGAAAAATTTAATTATCGATCGGTTTTGGTATATTTTAATAATCTTATCTAAACAACGTAAGGATATACTCAATCTGGTGTGAATCTACCCAATCTACCCAAGGCCGAGGGTTGAACCTAAGGCTCTGATACCAAGTTGTAACGCCCCGATTTTCGGAAGTAAAATCGGAGGTATTAAATACTAATTCTCAAAAAACTTATTAAATCCAATTTGAAATCCAAACAGATAATTCGTCCTAAGGATTCATCTACTACAAACTATTGTGAAAATATTAAAAATAGTCTTTAAAGGGATAAGCTAAACAGATAATAGAGCCGTCTTCTAGGATTGATATGGGTCCCAAGCGTATTCTGGCTCAACTCCCACTTCCGGATTCTCTTCGGTATAGAATTGGTCACCTTCGGGATTCTGCGGTTCTTCCTGATTTTCTGCAAAATCTGACACGGATGCCAGGAAATCCGTGCCTGAGTGAAAGAGTTCACCCCGTAGTATAATTCAACCCAAATACCCCTCTTACAATACAGTTAGCAATCAAACAGGAGATAATTATACGAACAAGTAAAGCAGAGATAATTCACATAACTTGATTCTTTACTATCCATTATCATAATATGAAATCTAAGATCCCTCCGTGAGATCTTTCCTCCCCAACCACTAGCCAAGCTCGGTCCCATGAGATCACTTCCCTTTGTTGTCGCAGGAATACCTAAGTTATGTACCGAGTGTGCACCCCCAATAACTACAGCAAGGGGTAAGCTTATCATGCCTGAATCACGACTAGGGTTCGCCTATCTTATAAACCACATCACAATCATTTCACAATCATCACTGGACACCCGCCAGTCTATCAATCCATCACTGGACGCCCGCCAGTTTCAATTCTCATCACAATCTCATCATATCTCAACATCACGCCTGCAGGCAACCTCTAAACAGAAAGAAACTTCACGATTTATTCATTACTTAGCATCGTCTACGTGATTTCTATTTCGCATACCACCCCATGTCCCTAGGGTCCAATCTAACATTCAAATGAAGCATTAACACCATATCATTCTAAATAACAATTAAAAACGAATAACAGACGAGTCAAAACAATTATTAGGCAATGCAATCACATAACTTTTTATGACTGGACCATTGCCCTTAATCTCGTATGGTCACAAAGTCATTAAGAACGAAAGAATTAATTAATTAAGATTTAAAAATAATTTTCTAGACTTTTGTTAATTAATTATAAGTAATTAAGTCAATTAAACACAAATTAAATACATTAATTAGGTAAAAATATTAGAATAATTATCGTAACCTTAATAAAGGTCCTAACAGTCCTCTATAATAAGTTCGAGTGCTAAAAGTCGGGTTTAGATGCTCACGGAATTATTTTAAATAAAAAGATTTAGTTAATAGGCAAAAGAAGAATAAATAGATAATAAATAATTAAAAATATATTTATTCTAACAAAGTATCATCTTAAGACTGTAAGAAATCTAAATAAAATTATTCGGAATTATTAACCTCTTTTATAATATTTTAAAATATTATTATCAAGAAACAACGCGTAAATAACAATAAATGGTTAAATAAATAAATAAAATTTTAGTTTACTAAAATATCACTTCTGAGATGTCAGAAGTCTAATAAAAATATTTTGGATGTTAAAAACATTTTTTGTAAGGTCGCAATTATTTTTCGTTTGTAACTTTAATTAAAAATAAAATAAAAAGCTAATAACATAAAAAATATATGAAATCAGCAAGTTATGATATTTAACATGTTAGAAATCTATGAAAAATAGTTTGGGGATTTATAGAGTAGTTTATAAGGTCGCAATGATTTTTAGTTTGTAAACTTTTACAAGTTAACGAATAAAAATTAAATAAATAGAAGATTAAATAAAAAAAATATGAAACTAACAAGGTATGATCTTTAGAGTGTTAGGAACCTAGGAAAATTAGTTAGACGGTCAAAATCTATGTTTAAAAGGTCGCAAAATCAATTCGATACGACACAACAAAAACCGCACGGCTGGGCATAAGGGAGTTCGCGGCCGCGAACTCTAGTTTTCTGGTTCTTGCGGCTGGCTGCCCCGAACATTGCGGCCGCAAGGTCGCGTGCTGTTTTTATTTTTTTGTTCGTTTGGCCTCGGTTTCGATGCATGGGGGCACGGGGGACGTTGAGTTATGTCTATAAATCATAAATATACGTAGAGGAGGCTTCGGATCAAATTATAATACATCGAATTGAGTTGAATTGGTTTTCGATCGAAAACTTGAAATTGGAGAAGATGACTTCGGTTCTGTCGATCAAGGGACCTTGGGGCCGAATTGGTTGATCTTTGGGGATGCTAGGAGTAGTGTGAAGCAATTCGATCGATTAATTTGAGTCTTGGATGAACGAAACCACGAAACCCACTTTTCTCTCTCTTTCTTTTTCTCTCTAAAAATCTATGGATCGTAGTTCTGTTCTCTCTGGTTTTTCTCTCCTTTCTGGCTCCGTGGAAGGTGGTGAGTATTGTACGTGCCCTAGGGTTGGAGTCGTAATGTATTTATAAGAGAATTTGGATGTGGTAGGATTAAATCGAGTCCTAATCGAATTGAGTTTTTAATTGAACGAATTTAGCTCGGTTCTAGAGTTATGGAGGAGGTAGAGATCGAGTAGGAGTAGGAGAGATTGGAGAGACGTACATGCATGCAATTATATGTATGTATAATATGAAAAATATATAAAAACAAAATAGAATAAGATAAGGTAATAATATTTGTATATATCTATTAAGTAAAATATTTTTATTCATGAAATTAATAATTTTTTAATGGTGATATTAATTCTAAATTTTACGGGTCGTTACAACCTATCCCCCTTAATAAAATTTCGTCCTCGAAATTAAAGTGTACATTTAGGAGGAAACAGATTCGGGTAGTTGGCGCGTATAGTATCCGCTCTTTTCCATGTTGATTCCTCAATTCCTCGATGTCGCCAGAGGACTCGGACAAGCTGAATCGTTTTACCTCGAATGCACTTCTCACTATAGTCTTGAATCTCCACTGGCTGTTCCTCTAGAGTGACATCATCGTTGAGTTCGATGTTTTCCCAATTGATGATGTGGGAGGGATGCGTCATGTACTTCCGGAGCATTGACACGTGGAACACGTTATGAACTCGGTCCAGTTGGGGTGGTAGCGCCAGGCGGTACGCCACTTCTCCAATTTTCTCAAAGATCTCAAAAGGGCCAATGTATCGTGGTGATAGCTTTCCCTTCTTTCCAAATCGGATAACTCCCCTTCGTGGTCTAATCTTTAAGAATACATGTTCTCCAACTTGAAAGGTCAATGGTCTAGTCCTTTTGTCGGCATAGCTCTTCTGTCGACTTTGAGCGGTCAGGAGTCGTTGGCGAATGGTTATGATCTTTTTCGTTGTCTCTTGGACTAACTCTGGTCCTAGTAACCTTGCTTCTCCCAGTTCAGCCCAACAATCTGACGATCGACAGGGTCGCCCATACAAAGATTCGTATGGTGCCATCTCTATGCTCGATTGATAGCTGTTATTATAGGCGAACTCGACTAAGGGTAGATGTCGTTCCCAACTTCCCTTAAAGTCCAATGCACAAGCTCGGAGCATGTCCTCTACGATTTGAATTGTTCTTTCGGATTGTCCGTCTGTCTGCGGGTGGAATGCGGTGCTGAGACGAAGGTCAGTTCCCAAAGCTTTCTGTAGACTCTCCCAAAAGGTTGACGTGAATCGTGAATCTCTATCACTCACAATGGATACAGGTACCCCATGTAATCGCACGATTTCTCGGATGTAGAGTCTACTGAGAGAGTCCATAGAGTCTGTCATCTTCATGGGTAAAAAGTGGGCGGATTTGGTTAAACGATCGACTATCACCCAAATGGCGGTGTTTGATTGGGGTGATCTAGGTAATCCTGTCACAAAATCCATGGCAATATGTTCCCACTTCCATCCGGGTATAGGTAAAGGTTGTAGGGTTCCACCAGGCTTCTGATGTTCTGCTTTTACTTGTTGGCAGGTGAGACACGTTGAAATGTATTCGGCCACGTCCTTCTTAATTCCAGTCCACCAGTACTGTCGGCGGAGGTCTTGGTACATCTTGGTGCTCCTTGGGTGGACGGCAAAGTTGGAATGGTCGAATTCCTTAAGTACTGCCTCCCGGAGGGTACCGATGTTTGGTACAAAAATCCTTCCTTAGAAGCGAAGGCTCTTGTCAGCGTGGATTTCCCACCCAGCTGCTGCTTTTCCATTTGAGAGTTGGTATCTGATAAAATCACATTCTTGTTCAAAGGTTTGGGCTAGAAGGATTTCTCGGTGTAAGGCTAGGGTGCGACTATGGCGGAGAGACATGCGTCGGTGCCTTCTGCAGTTGGTTGCAGGTTGAATTCGTTAAGGTCTTCCATCATCTTCCATTCTCTTACGGCTAAACTAGCCACCTGTCCTCGGTTCTTGCGACTCAGCGCATCAGCGACTACGTTCGCCTTTCCAGGATGATAAGACATCGTGAAGTTGAAATCCTCCAAATATTCCACCCACCTCCTTTGTCTCATGTTTAGCTCTTTCTGGGTAAATAGATATTTCAAACTTTTATGGTCCGTGAATACCTCGAACTGCACTCCGTATAGGTAATGTCGCCAAGACTTTAGGGCGAACACTACTGCTGGCAGTTCCAAATCGTGTGTCGGATAATTCCTTTCATGCGGCCTCAACTGTCGGGATCCGTAGGCAACGACTTTCCCGTTCTGCATGAGTACAGTTCCCAATCCATCTTTGGATGCGTCGCAGTACACGGTATACCCTGTGTCTCTTTCGGGTACGATCAATATAGGAGCGCTAGTCAATCTCTTCTTAAGTTCTTGGAAAGATCTCTCACATGCTTCGTTCCATTCAAACTTAACCCCTTTTTGGGTTAGTCGTGTCAATGGTTTTCCCAAGATGGAGAAATCCTGAATGAATCTTCTGTAGTAGCCAGCCAATCCTAAGAAGCTTCTAATCTCGAATACCGAAGAAGGTCTTTTTCAGTCCATGACCGCCTCCACTTTACTGTCGTCGACTGAAATTCCTTTCTCAGATACCACGTGTCCTAGGAATTTAACTTCTTTCATCCAAAATTCGCATTTGCTAGCCTTGGCATACAAATGGTTGTCTCGAAGTACTTGGAGGACAATTCTCAAGTGGTCCTCATGTTCCTTCTCCGTTGGAGAGTATTTAAGAATATCATCAATGAACACTACCACGAACTTGTCCAAGTACGGGGTGAAAATCTGGTTCATCAGACACATGAAAACTACAGGAGCATTGGTTAGACCAAACGGCATGACTACAAACTCGTAGTGTCCGTAGCGCATGCGGAACGCCGTCTTAGGTATATCACAATCTCGAATTCGTAATTGGTGATATTCAGACCTTAGATCAATCTTCGAGAAACATGTCGACCCTCTCAGTTGGTCGAACAAGTCGTCTATTCTTGGTAAGGGGTATCGGTTCTTAATTGTGACTTTGTTGAGTTGGCGGTAGTCGATACAAAGTCGGAGCGTTCCCTCTTTCTTCTTAACAAATAGAGCAGGGGCTCCCCATGGCGAGGTACTAGGTCTGATGAAACCCTTCTCCAAAAGTTCTTGAAGTTGCGTTTTCAACTCTCGTAGTTCTGCTGGGGCCATTCGGTACGGGGCCATAGAAATAGGGGCGGTGCCGGGTTGTAATTCTATGGTGAAATCCATTTTCCTTGACGGCGGCAATCCGGGTAATTCCTCGGGAAATACATCCTCGTATTCACAGACAATGTGAGGAAGACCTAATTCCATTCGGTCTGTTTCCTCCAACGTGAGACTTGTTAACCATCCAGCAAGCGTCCTATACCATTTCGTTTTGTGCGCGTGGGGTGCAAAAGGGTATTGTCTATCCCCTTTAAACTTGAAACACGTGCCATCTGGCGCGTAAGCTGTCACCATCTTTTGATGGCAGTCTATGACAGCTTGGTGTGCAGTCAACCAGTCCATCACAAGTATGACGTCAAAGTCCGTCATTTCGATTACTCGTAAGTCGCAGGTTAAACGCAAGTTCGATACTTCTAGTTCGCACCCTTTACAGATTAGTACTACCGAAATCTTACCCCCTAATGGTGAGGTCACATGCATAGTTGTTTTTAGGGTTTCTAATCCAATTGCAGATACACATGCGACAGATATGAATGAGTGCGAAGCTCCAGAATCAAATAGTGCTTGAACGCATGTAGTATAAAGAGTGAGGGTACCTTGGATTACTGCAGGGTCCATTTCCTCTTCTGTTCCTTGCAATGCAAACATTCTCCCAGCATTGGGCTAGATCGGCCCGTTCGGTCCTCTGTTCTGAGGAGGGCGAACTGGGGGTTGGTTCCACCCGCCACGGGGCTGGTTCTGACCTCCAGGTTGATTACCATTCCAGACAGGCCTAACTTGATTCTGATTTTGATTTCCAGGTTCTGCAGTCCTGACCGGGTTTTGCGGCGGTCCTCCAATATTTCCAGCACCGTTCAGCTTTAGACAATTCCTCCTGATATGTCCCTCCTCTAGACAGTAAAAGCAGCGGGGGTCTGAGTTTTGGTTCTGGGGAAAGGGGTTGCGGTTTGGTCTAGGATTAGGATTTGGGACTCGGTTTTGTACTTGGATCTGGTTCAGATTTGGTTAGGGTTTCGATTGAAGTCTGGGTTAGGGTTCCTCCATGCTGGGTTGAATTGTGCTGACTGAGGGCGAGGGCAGTTTTGCTGGTAGGGTTGAGAGTTTGGGATACTCCTGCTGTTAGGGTGGTTACGGATAGGTCCTCCAACTGTAGGTATCGCCCTTTTCTGTTCACGCCTTGTCTTGAAATCTAAGGCTTCTCTTTCCATCTTGAGTGCGCACTGCACCACTTGTGAATAGGTGGGAAGTGTCTGTGCCACCACTGCTCGGCGTGTCTCATTAAGCCCCCACTCAAACTTTCTTGCCTTGTCATCATCAATAGGTATTATTGTTGTGCCATAGCGAGACAGTTCTTCAAACCGTGCCGCATACTGGGTGACAGTCATCGTACCTTGCTCCAAATTCGTGAATTCAAGGACCATTGCCTGTTTGACAGGTTTTGGAAAGTACTTATCAAGGAAAATTTCCTCAAACCTTTCCCAAGTCATTGTTGCCACGTCATGGGTGTTTTTCATCAGATTCCACCAATGCTGAGCTTCACCTTGCATCTGGTAGGTGGCTAAAGCAATTCGATTGTTGGCTTCTTGAATGTCTAGGGTTTTAAGAATCTTCTTTATCTCTTCCAGCCAAGCTTCTGCAACGGTGGGGTTTGGTTCTCCTTGGAAGTAGGGTGGGCGACGCTTGCAGAATTCATTTAGCGCCTGACTCCTGGTCATTGGCCCTCGGGGTGTGTGCAGAAGTCCGCGCTGATTCTGGTTGTTGGCAGTTGCAGCGGCGATAAACGCTTGCATGAGTTGGACTAACTCAGGGGTCCCAATTTGGCCGTTGGGTTGATGGTTTCCATTCTGTCCATTGTTTTGCCCGTTGTTCTGGTTATTTTCCGCTCCCTCCATCTAGATATCGTTATGTTACAAGTTAGTAAGGGGGGTTCTATTAAGAGAGCATATGTATGTATATCTCAATATCTATGATATATATGTAAAACAGAATATCATAAGAAACTATACCTTTATTAACAAACGAATCAAGCAAATTATTCCTACCAAAACTTACTATCCAGCAATGTAGCTCCAAAAATCAAGATAATTCCTACTACCACAATTGTTCTCCTAAAAAAAAAAATCTTGTGTAAAACAAATTCTAAGAGATGCAAAAGAAATCGATCAATCAAAAAGCACTGGAAAGTGTTCCTCTAACAGACTCTGCCGCTCGACGGTGTCCTCTGTGAGTCCGTAGCAATGCCACGTTACTCACCATTGTTGTTCTTGCTGTCCTCCGTGGGAGTTTGGGTTGTTGTAAGTCTCTAGGCGGATGGGTATCTCTACATAGGTGACATGATCGGTGAAATCGGCATTCTCGGAAATGATACGATGCTCTTGCTCGAGGCGGGCCCTTGCGACGCGAGAATAGTGGATGCGGTCGGTGTAATGCTCTTTGAACCCTCGGGGTACAGCCATGAGGTAGTATCCATCATTATAGCATGGGACTATGATCCTTACTGGCCCTAAGTAAGCGGACTGTGCTCGAATCTTGAATGGGCAAGGATAGCGGCTCCAGCTGCATATAGACCAAAGTGCCTTGGTCATAATCGGAATGGTGTCCTACCCATGGAATTCCTGCGGGTCGGGTCATACTAGGGCGAGGTGGAGGGTCGGCATCTATGACTTCACACTCATGGTCGGATTCTTCCATTGGTGCGGGAACTGGAAGAGGTAGGGGTTCTTGCATCTCAAGTCGTTGGTTTGTCAGCCACCACTGTAGCTCAGCATCCATATCTCTAGGTGCATCTATGGGTAACATCCAACCATAATCGTCCTCCTCTAAGTCTTCCAAAAACTCATCCTCATTGTCAGCTTTATTTCCTGCATCTCTTTGTGACCCAGACTCAGCATTGTCCATCTCTTCATCCTGATTCTGCTCTTCTGGAACTTCCTCTTCCTCAGGGGGTTCTTCAGGATCTTCTTCCTCCTCAGGGGGTTCTTCAGGATCTCCTTGCGGTCCTATTTCTATTCCAAGGATATAAGCTAACATGGCTTCTCTCTCGTGGTGTCCCATGGTGAAGCGGGTGATGGTATTGGCGAGAGTTCTAGCCCTTCGAAAATCCTGTCTTATCTGAAAGAGAGTAGGAAACATCCCAGCCAAGTAGTCATCTCCCATCGGAAAATCTGGAGTGTCTATCATGAATGCTCTTAGGTTTTTGTAGACACCCCAATTTGGCCTAACGATTATTTCAACTCCCACCTTGGGACCAACCCGATGATGATACAGATTTGATGATTGCTGATTGCTTTCTTGTGAAAGCCATGTACTTATGGTACGAACCCTAAGCCACTTAGAGGACCCAATCCAGAGCCAAATAGCCTTTCAGACAGAAACATAATGTGTTAGGAAAATCCATAGATCGGCCGCAACATTGATTCCACGGCCTTAACATCCATTCCTCACCCGAGCAACCTGTTGCTAGCAAAATCTCCCTGAGAGATCGAAACCTCGGCCGCCAGATCAATGGCTCGGCCGCCACATCTATTCTTCGGCCGCGACATCCTTTGCTCGGCCGCCTGATCGGCCTTTTTCCAGACTCTCGAACCTTCTGTCGGTCGTCTGATCCAATCCCACCGCCTCTCCGATGCGTCGGCCACATTCAAGGATTGCAACAAAGAGTTTGTGTTGCAATGCAATTGCAATTGCATCCCGTGATTTGATTGGACCGAGTGAGTCACCCTTTGCCCATATAAAGAGACCCTCGGATCGAAAATAAACACAGAGAGAATTGATAGATCTATACCCTCTCATCAGTCACGAAATTTCTGCAGAAACACTTACAAAACCCTCTCTACAAAAGCCACAACCTCTTGAAGGCGGCAATCAATCCGACGATCCAACCCGAGTTCAAACCCAAACCTTAGGGTTTCATTCAAGAAGCAATCAATCACCAATCCCCATCAATCCGAAGCAATCAAGCAGCGAGGGATCAAGGTGGTGAGGCCCAACGGCCTCTGGTTTGGTCTATTTTCTATTTAATTTATTAATCGTAGCGTTTTGATTGTCTATTAAACTTTGTCCGGTGTGAGGAAGAACATCAGCCGGGCTTCGATGCCTCGGGCGGTACATTGATGTGATCCCTCGGCCGCGACGGCCGCGACATCCATTCGCGGCCGGGTGATCGATCTGTCGGCACATGTTTTGTTTTGTTATGCTTTCTGATGCATGATTTCTTTCAGTCCTGGCTCACTTATTGACAGTTTAAGGCATAAAAACAGACTACGTGTATGAGTTAGATAAAGCATCTACATGTCTTATGTTGAATGATTATGGGCTAGCCTCGCGGCTAGGCAGAGAGGGGTGCCTAACACCTTCCCCTTACTGTACTTTTGGCTTCCGTATCCAGAATCTCTATCTGTTTTCCTAGTTTTAACAAACTAGGTGGCGACTCTGTTTTGATGATAACCGCTATCGTGTGGTGATACCTCTAGCCATGGAAGTATCCACGATCTTGGTTTATGAAGCAAGCAACCAATCGAGCAAACACAGTGATGATACAACTGTATGGTGATGCCCCGTCTGGGAGGTGTCTACAGTTTTCTGGCGACTCTGCTGGGGACATGAGAGCCATAACCAAAAAAGTTCAACATAAGACTAATACGTGCCTTATTTAATTCATTTATCATATGCATTGAGCAGGCAAGCCTCGTTGAGTTCACCTAATATCCCGGCATGACATGGGCTATGTTAGGGGTTCCAGCAAACTCCACAGTCACTTGTACCTTTTTGTATTTCAAAAAGGGAATCACCCACTTGCCGCCTATGATGGGCTGGTGAAAGGATTGGTGCCCTTTGACAACAGAGCACCATGAGACTACCAAAAACCTTACATGTATTAGAAAGCCATAAAACTTATCAAACTAAGGCAGGAACCTACAGGCTAGGAACCTACTTGCATCTTGCTTCCAAGTTCTTCCTCACACCAATTGTATATATGTATGTTGTAAAGTTTTCTTTTGCAGGGCTACCCTAGGGGTCTTTTATCAAAAGAAGGTAAGTTAAACTAATCTAACTTAAAGCAAAAACTTTTCAAGAAAAATGACTGCGTCACTATTCACGTTTGATTCGCACTTTCAAGTTATCACCAAGCTATCTGGACCGCTCCGCCCTGCTGCTGAGAGCTTTGATCCATCCAAGTATATCACCCCAGTAGATGAACAAAAACCTATGGTGACTATCATTAAAGACAACCATGTTATGTTCGCAAGAACAGTTTATGACGAACAAGTAGAGGATATCATTGAGGAAGAAGGGTTTGGCAGGGTCCCAATTTATTTCCACGACCCTTATGCATCCATTGATGACTATTGGCCAATCGATGAAGTCAACCATTCTGAAGCTGAGGAAACAAAGGAAGAAGAGTCTGCTGACAATAATCCACTAGACGAAATCTCACTAAACCTACTCTTTGATGAGAGGGTCACCGACAACGAAATAAGGGTGATTCACCCCATCACAGATAGGTTTGGTAACTGGTGGGGGTTTGTTGGCACACGAAGAGTTGATAATAGCGACGAAGCAGCGATTGAAGCTCAATTGGAGAAAATAACAGCAATAGCAAATCAAATGGCCCTCCAAGATTTGCAGGGTGATAGTGATGAAAGTGCGAATCAAAGTGACTGTGAAGTGCTGATGCTCAACCTTGGTGATGAAAAAGACTGCTCTAAGCTGATTGTAGATGCTGAAAAAGGGGCCTACCCTAACTGGACCGTGGAACACACTTTAAAATACAAAATAAAAAATGCCAATCCCAATCTTCTCGATTCCGATTCCGACTCCAAGTCAACTCAATCCGAGTCTAGCGTTTCATTTTCTCAAACTGCTGAGTCTAGTGAGGAAAACCTGGTTAAAATACCAAAGCATAACATTTGTTTTGAATTTGATTCTGAAATGTCTTTCGACAATTTTAGCAATGGGAAGGAAGATTTAGAGTATTTCACTTTGCCTATGATTAACTGCATGGATTCCGATAATCCAGTTGTTGAGGAAGAAATTCCAAAAGAAATTCTCGAATTCATCGAGAGAGAAGAAGAAAGGCACGCTAAACCTTTTTCTGAAGAAATAATCACGGCAAATGTAGGCTCTGAAAATGAGCCCAAGCTGGTTAAAATTGGCACAACACTATCTTCTCAAGAAAGTGAAAAACTAATCCTTTTGCTAAAAGAATACAAAGATATTTTTGCCTGGTCTTACGAGGACATGCCTGGTATAGTCCCCGAAATTGTTCACCATAAAATTCCTCTCCATCCTGATGCAAAACCTGTTAAACAAAAGCTAAGACGCATGCGCCCTGATTGGCTTTTAAAAATAAAAGAAGAGGTTACCAAACAAATCAACGCCGGTTTCCTCATAGTCACCGAGTATCCACAATGGGTAGCTAATATCGTTCCAGTACCAAAGAAAACTGGGGGTATCAGGGTCTGTGTAGATTTCTGAGATCTCAACAAGGCCAGTCCAAAGGATGATTTTTCACTACCACACATAGACGAGCTTGTGGACAACACTGCAGGGCACGCACTGCTATCTTTTATGGATGGATTTTCTGGGTATAATCAGATTCTGATGTCTCCCGAGGATAGAGAGAAGACCACCTTCACCACACCATGGGGAACCTATTGCTACCGAGTGATGCCATTCGGACTAAAGAATGCTGGAGCTACCTACCAAAGGATGGCAACAACCCTGCTGCACGACATGATGCACAAAGAGGTCGAGGTCTATGTCGACGATATGATAGTCAAGTCAAGGGAAAGAGAAGGACACTATAAAACACTTCAAAAGTTCTTTAAGAGGATTAGGCAATACAAGCTACGTCTTAATCCTCAAAAATGCACTTTTGGGGTGACAGCTGGCAAGATGTTGGGGTTTCTCATCACTCAAAGAGGAATCGAAGTAGATCCTTCCAAGATACAGGCTATCATGGAGATATCACCACCAAAGACAGAGAAGGAAGTAAGGAGTTTCCTGGGAAAGGTACAGTTCATCAGTAGGTTTATTTCTAAACTCACAGCCACTTGTGAGCCTCTTTTTAAGCTTCTAAAGAAGGGTATTGATTTCAAGTGGAGTCAAGACTGTCAACAAGCTTTCGAGGCAATCAAAGAGTATCTTCAAAATCCACCTGTGTTATCACCACCTATTCCTGGGAAACCATTGATTCTGTACCTCTCAGTGACAGATACATCCATGGGATGTATGCTAGCACAAGAAAACGATGCCAAAGTAGAGTGTGCCATATACTACCTCAGTAAAAAGATGATGGATTATGAAGCAAGGTACACTCCCCTCGAGAAAACCTGCTGGGGGCAAGTATGGGCCACAAAGAAACTAAGGCATTACCTATAGGCACATCCGGTAGTGCTGGTTTCTCGCTTAGACCCAATCAAATATCTTTTCGAGAAGCCAGCACTTATTGGAAGGCTGGCTAGATGGTTACTGCTGCTTGCAGAATTCGATCTCAAGTACATGACAAGGAAATCAGTGAAAGGAAGGGCTGTGGCAGAATTCTTGGCAAATCATCCCGTGACAGAGGCCGAGGTAGAGGACTTCATGTTCCCTGATGAAGACATCTTGTGTCTCCTAAATGACACCTGGCAGCTCTATTTCGATGGAGCATCAAACCAATGTGGATATGGCATAAGGGTACTGCTAGTCTCCCCAAACGACTCTCATATTCCTTTGTCATATAAACTAAGGTTTGAAGTCACCAACAACCAAGCTGAATATGAAGCCTGCATCGCTGGAATGGAGGCAGCCCTGGAGCTAGGGGCAAGAAGGATAGAAGTCACTGGAGATTCAAACCTAGTGGTATCCCAAGCTAGGGGAGATTGGAAAGTCAAAGAAGATACACTGAAACTATATCACTCTGTACTAGAGAACTTGATTCCGCAATTCGACTCAGTCATCTTCACGCACACTCCCAGAGAAAGCAATAGATTCGCAGACGCATTGGCAACACTAGCCTCCATGGTCGAAATACCCTTGGGATTCACAATGCGACCTCTTATGATCGAGCAGAAGATCAAACTAGCGTGCGAGTGCACTTTCATTGAAGAAGGCGAGAATGATGGTAAGCCCTGGTATGAAGATGTGAAGAAATTCTTAGAAGAGGGGGAGTATCCTTCTGAAGCCACCATAAAGGTCAAAATGGCTTTGCGGAAGTTTGCGGCTCGATTTATAGTCTGCGGAGGAATGCTATATCGAAGGGCGCATTTGGGTCCCAACCAACTTTGCGTCACCACGGAAGAAAGCCACAAGATCATGGAGGAAATACATGAAGGAATCTGTGGGCCACACATGAATGGAGCAACGATGGCAAAGAAGATCCTGCGTCAAGGATATTATTGGACTACTATGGAAGCTGATTGTGCTGACTATGTTCGTCGATGTTTCAAATGCCAAACACACGCTGATCGCATGCGTATACCCCCTACAGAACTATATAGCATGACATCCCCTTGGCCATTCTCCACCTGGGGGATAGACGTCATTGGGAGCATAAATCCAAAGGGAAAGTACAAGCACCAGTTCATTCTAGTGGCCATCGACTACTTCACTAAATGGGTAGAAGCAGCTTCCTATGCTACTCTCAAAGCTACTCACGCGGCCAAGTTTATCCTCACCAATATCATCTATCGGTATGGTGTACCTCACAAGATCATCTGCGACAACGGATCACACTTCAAATGGGCAACGAGGAAGCTCTTCACCGAATTTGGGATACAAAATCATCGGTCATCTACTTATCGACCTCAAACCAATGGAGCAGTTGAAGCTGCAAACAAGAACATCAAGCGGATCTTACGAAGAGTTACTGACACCTATACAGACTGGCCAGAAATGTTACCTCGAGCGCTATGGGGCTACCGCACAACTGAAAGGGCTTCAACTGGGGCTACCCCTTACTCTCTAGTCTATGGAATGGAGGCTGTATTACCTATCGAATTAGAGTTGCCCTCACTAAGGGTACTAGCTGAAACTGGAATGATCGAAGAGGACTAGGTTCAAAACTGCTACGATGAGTTAGCACTATTGGATGAAAGGAGGCTGAGGGCACTATACCATGTGCAAGGGTATCAACGTCGTATCACACGAGCATTCAACAAAAAGGTGAAACCAAGAGATGTCAAAGTAGGGGATATGGTACTCAAGGCCATCCGTCGCCATGTTTCTAACCCAAGGGGCAAGTTTAAACCAAACTGGGGAGGCCCCTACCTTGTCAAGCGCATACTATCTGGAGGAGCAGCCTATATTACAGATTTGGATGGAATGGAATTCGCAACGCCAGTCAACATTGACAAGCTGAGGAAGTATTACCCTTGAGAGATGCTCGTTGGGTCGAAAACCACAAGGGTGGGTGAACCCAAGCAAAAATTAGAGCAGCCTGCTAGGTCGAAAACCTGCAGGGGCGGCTTAGGCAAAAACTAAGGCATAAATAAAAGCGCTCGCTAGACTGAAAACCCATAAGGGCGGTTTAGGCAAAATCAAGAGCATAAAAGGAGAGGAAACATACTCGAGTGAACCCCAACCAAAAACAAAACAAACCGTCTTGGAACTACGTTTATGGCCTGATTCCCTCTACGGGATACGTAGGCAATCTCTGAATCGAGACTCGGTAGTGCTGGTTTCAACTCCCACCTTGGGACCATCCCGATGATGATACGGATTTGATGATTGCTGATTGCTTTCTTGTGAAACCCATGGACTTATGGTACGAACCCTGAGCCACTTAGAGGACCCAATCCAGAGCCAAATAGCCTTTCAGACAGAAACATAGTGTGTTAGGAAAATCCATCGATCGGCCGCAACATTGATTCCACGGCCTTAACATCCATTCCTCACCCGAGCAACCTGTTGCTAGCAAAATCTCCCTGAGAGATCGAAACCTCGGCCGCCACATCCATTCTTCGGCCGCCACATCCTTTGCTCGGCCGCCAGATCGGCCTTTTTCCAGACTCTCGAACCTTCTGTCGGTCGTCTGATCCAATCCCACCGCCTCTCCGATGCGTTCGGGCCACGTTCAGAGATTGCAACGAAGAGTTTGTGTTGTAATTGCATCCCCGTGATTTGATTGGACCGAGCGAGTCACCCCTTTGCCTATATAAAGAGACCCTCGGATCCGAAAATAAACACAGAGAAAATTGATAGACCTATACCCTCTCATCAGTCACGAAATTCTGCCTACATACTTACAAAAAGCCTCTCTACAAAAGCCCTAACCTCCTAAAGGCAGCCATCAATCCGACGATCCAACCCCGGAGTTCAAACCCTAACCCTGGGGTTTCGTTCAAGAAGCAATCAATCAGTCAATCCCCATCAATCCGAAGCAATCAAGCAACTGAGGGATCAAGGTGGTGAGGCCCAACGGCCTCTGGTTTGGTCTATTTTCTATTTAATTTATTAATCGTAGCGTTTTGATTAACTGTTAAACTTTCTGTCTAGTGTGAGGAAGAACATCAGCCGGGGCTTCGATGCCTCGGCCGGTACGTTGATCCCAGCGTGATCCCTCGGCCGCGACATCCATTCGCCGGCCGAGTGATCGATCTGCTGGCACATGTTTTGTTTTGTTCTGCTTTCTGATGCATGATTTCTTTTCAGTCCTGGCTCACTTATTAACTGTTTAAGGCATAAAAACAGATTACGTGTATGAGTTAGATAAAGCATCTACATGTCTTATGTTGAATGATTATGGGCTAGCCTCGCGGCTAGGCAGAGAGGGGTGCTTAACACCTTCCCCTTACTGTACTTTTGGCTTCCGTATCCAGAATCTCTATTTGTTTTCCTAGTTTTAACAAACTAGGTGGCGACTCTGTTTTGATGATAACCGCTATCGTGTGGTGATACCTCTAGCCATGGAAGTATCCACGATCTTGGTTTATGAAGCAAGCAACCAATCGAGCAAACACAGTGATGATACAACTGTATGGTGATGCCCCGTCTGGGAGGTGTCTACAGTTTTCAACTTCTGTAGCCAACTGGGCTGCGAATGTGGGGTCCATCTACAAAAATAAAGAAAAATCTAATTATCGATCGGTTTTGGTATATTTTAATAATCTTATCTAAACAACGTAAGGATATACTCAATCTGGTGTGAATCTACCCAATCTACCCAAGGCCGAGGGTTGAACCTAAGGCTCTGATACCAAGTTGTAACGCCCCGATTTTCGGAAGTAAAATTGGAGGTATTAAATACTAATTCTCAAAAAACTTATTAAATCGAATTTGAAATCCAAAACAGATAATTCGTCCTAAGGATTCATCTATTACAAACTACTGTGAAAATATTAAAAATAGTCTTTAAAGGGATAAGCTAAACAGATAATAGAGCCGTCTTCTAGGATTGATATGGGTCCCAAGCGTATTCTGGCTCAACTCTCACTTCCGGATTCTCTTCGGTATAGAATTAGTCACCTTCGGGATTCTGCGGTTCTTCCTGATTTTCTGCAAAATCTGACACGAATGCCAGGAAATCCGTGCCTGAGTGAAAGAGTTCACCCCGTAGTATAATCCAACCCAAATACCCCTCTTACAATACAGTTAGCAATCAAACAGGAGATAATTATACGAACAAGTAAAGCAGAGATAATTCACATAACTTGATTCTTTACTATCCATTATCTTAATATGAAATCTAAGATCCCTCCGTGAGATCTTTCCTCCCCAACCACTAGCCATGCTCGGTCCCATGAGATCACTTCCCTTTGTTGTCGCAGGAACACCTAAGTTATGTACCGAGTGTGCACCCCCAATAACTACAGCAAGGGGTAAGCTTATCATGCCTGAATCACGACTAGGGTTCGCCTATCTTATAAACCACATCACAATCATCACTGGACACCCGCCAGTCTATCAATTCATCACTGGACACCCGCCAGTTTCAATTCTCATCACAATCTCATCATATCTTAACATCACGCCTGCAGGCAACCTCTAAACAGAAAGAAACTTCACGATTTATCCATTACTTAGCATCGTTTACGTGATTTCTATTTCGCATACCACCCCATGTCCCTAGGGTCCAATCTAACATTCAAATGAAGCATTAACACCATATCATTCTCAATAATAATTAAAAACGAATAACAGACGGGTCAAAACAATTATTAGGCAATGCAATCACATAACTTTTTATGACTGAGCCGTTGCCCTTAATCTCGTATGGTCACAAAGTCATTAAGAATGAAAGATTTAATTAATTAAGATTTAAAAATAATTTTCTAGACTTTTGTTAATTAATTATAAGTAATTAAGTCAATTAAACACTAATTAAATACATTAATTAGGTAAAAATATTAGAATAATTATCGTAACCATAATAAAGGTCCTAACAGTCCTCTATAATAAGTTCGGGTGCTAAAAGTTGGGTTTGGATGCTCACGGAATTATTTTAAATAAAAAGATTTAGTTAATAGGCAAAAGAAGAATAAATAGATAATAAATAATTAAAAATATATTTATTCTAACAAAGTATCATCTTAGGACTGTAAGAAGTCTAAATAAAATTATTCGGAATTATTAACCTCTTTTATAATATTTTAAAGTATTATTATCAAGAAACAACGCGTAAATAACAATAAATGGTTAATTAAATAAATAAAATTTTATTTTACTAAAATATCACTTCTGAGATGTCAAAAGTCTAATAAAAATATTTTGGATGTTAAAAACATTTTTTGTAAGGTCGCAATTATTTTTCATTTGTAACTTTAATTAAAAATAAAATAAAAAGCTAATAACATAAAAAAATATATGAAATCAGCAAGTTATGATATTTAACTTGTTAGAAATCTATGAAAAATAGTTTGGGGATTTATAGAGTAATTTATAAGGTCGCAATGATTTTTAGTTTGTAAACTTTTACAAGTTAACGAATAAAAATTAAATAAATAGAAGATTAAATAAAAAAAATATGAAACTAACAAGGTATGATCTTTAGAGTGTTAGGAACCTAGGAAAATTAGTTAGAGGGTCAAAATCTATGTTTAAAAGGTCGCAAAATCAATTCGATACGACACAACAAAAACCGCACGGCTGGGCATAAGGGAGTTCGCGGCCACGAACTCCAGTTTTCTGGTTCTTGCGGCTGGCTGCCCCGAACACTGCGGCCGCAAGGTCGCGTGCTATTTTTTTTTTGTTCGTTTGGCCTCGGTTTCGATGCATGGGGGCACGGGGGACGTTGGGTTATGTCTATAAATCATAAATATACGTAGAGGAGGCTTCGGATCGAATTATAATACCTCGAATTGAGTTGAATTGGTTTTCGATCGAAAACTTGAAATTGGAGAAGATGACTTCGGTTCTGTCGATCGAGGGCCCTTGGGGCCGAATTGGTTGATCTTTGGGGATGCTAGGAGTCGTATGAAGCAATTCGATCGATTAATTTGAGTCTTGGATGAACGAAACCACGAAACCCACTTTTCTCTCTCTTTCTTTTTCTCTCTAAAAATCTATGGATCGTAGTTCGATTCTCTTTGGTTTTTCTCTCCTTTCTGGCTCCGTGGAAGGTGGTGAGTATTGTACGTGCCCTAGGGTTGGAGTCGTAATGTATTTATAAGAGAATTTGGATGTGGTAGGATTAAATCGAGTCCTAATCGAATTGGGTTTTTAATTGAACGAATTTAGCTCGGTTCTAGGGTTATGGAGGAGGTACAGATCGAGTAAGAGTAGGAGAGATTGGAGAGACGTACATGCATGCAATTATATGTATGTATAATATGAAAAATATATAAAAACAAAATAGAATAAGATAAGGTAATAATATTTGTATAATCTATTAAGTAAAATATTTTTATTCATGAAATTAATAATTTTTTAATGGTGATATTAATTCTAAATTTTACAGGTCGTTACATAAAGAGCAATTAATGTTATGCCGGACTACATCTAAGTACTGATTGTCGATTCAACATAATACTTTAATTTATTCTTTACGTTATCTATTAGAAATTTATACTAAAATCATGCTTTTTTGTAATGAATAAATATTCAATTATTTTATTATTAATGAATTTTATCTATTTTGATGAGAATCTGAGCCATGTTTGCATAATATTATTTGATGTTGTGCTTGTGAGTCTCTTGTTCACATACTAGATGATTCAATGTGTAAAGTACAACTTACACATGGAAGATTGAATTATTGGTTCTTGTGGAATATAAGATTTGATTCACGGTCTTAGATGGAAATGGACACACCATCATAGGATTGCAGTACAATATTTTAGAAGGTATGTCTTGACCCCAGAGAATGGGGAGCAATTTAGCTCCAGTTTTTTTTTGGTCCAGTCCGGTCCAGTTTTGGACCGTTGTGGGCCCCTCCCGGGCCCACAACAATGATCGGAATCGTTCATTTTGTAGAGCTCGTCGAATATGTCGTCCACGCCAAAACTTAGCTTCATCGAACATCAATAGGTACATGGATGAAACAGATTTGTACATAAAAAAAATGGGCAATTATTAATTTTAACTTAATTTTTGTCATCGCTTTTTCCTTGTACAAATCTGTTTCATCCATGTACCTATTGATGTTCGATGAAGCTAATTTTTGGCGTGGACGACATATTCGACGAGCTCTACAAAATGAACGATTCCGATCATTGTTGTGGGCCCGGGAGGGGCCCACAACGGCCCAAAACTGGACCGGACTGGACCAAAAAAAAACTGGAGCTGAATTCCTCCCCAGAGAATGGTTTAGTTCCAACTCATTATGCTAATACACTTTGTGGGTATTCAATAGGACCGTTTTGAGATGGTTATTTTTGTACTGATTTCATAAGACAATGTTGACCTCATGGTTATTATGAATACACACGAGGAGAAATCCCATACAATGGATACCAAAGAAAGAACAGAAAAGAGAAAATTGGTAACGGAATCAGACGGAGTCCACTAACCTAGATCTCCCACTCCGACAAGGAGGACGTCTCCGGCAAGCACGATCTGCAAGGCACTACCTCCAAAAGTCATCGGACTGCACGGCAGAAGAGTGGAGGAGGGGCAGCTGGTTTGGGGAGGAGGATGGGGGTCAAGGAGGAAAGAGAAAAAACTTTCGAGATTTAAGATGGGGTGATGGAAAAACTCCATGAGGGGGAGAAATCCCCCTCCACCCACCCACCCACCCACCCACCCCATCACTCAATAGGGCATAAAACCCTGGGGAGAGGGAAAGAAGGAGATGCGGGGCGGCTGCTTCTTGAGGGTTGGAGAGAGAGAAGAGTTTTAACTTAAGGCCGTTAATGTTAGTATCATTTATATGTATACCACTTGCATATGAAAATAACGCACCGAAAAAATATCAGATATTTGTCTGAACCTTTGGAAAATAACATAGCATAGAGTCAAGCATATCCACGTGAGGACCCCAAGCTCCGTGTTTTCTGTATTTTTACCGGTTGATCAATTATACAATAGTTCGAGTTCGAAAGTACTGTCACTTGATATTTTAGATCACTTTACAATCACATATTTTTATGGGGTCTATTATTAATGCTGTGTTTGGATGAGTTTTTGAGAAATTTTGTAAGGTTATGAGCAGGGCCGGCCCAAGATATTTAGATACCATAGACCTTGTGGTGGAATTGTGCCCTACATAAATTTTCTAATTTAAAAATAATAAACAAAAATACTTATTTATATATCATTTTTGTTCATACTATAAAACATGGTAAATATGCCGACCTTAATGGCTTGTGCAGTTGCAATAATATTCAGTGCAGTGGCGGAGCCAGGAATTGTAGTGGGAGGGGGCACCCAAATACGCTAATACATTCGATATCAAAAATAAGTACATGAGTCCTACGATTAACCATTACATAATACCCAAAAAAGACACACGTCTTAACATGTTAATGATTTGGAGTTTGAAGTTCTATCAAAACGGAACTCGACGATTATGTAAATCACGAAAATCTGTTACGATTGATTCTAAACCCAATTTTAGAGAGATTTCCTTTTCGATGTAGATAAGGGAACTATCCGAGAGGAATTCATTTTCCATTTTGTTCCGAAGCCTAGTTTTGATAATCTTCATGGCTGAAAATGATCGTTCCGCCGTTGCCGTTGAAACAGGAAGAGTGAGCACGAGTTTGATCAGTCGGAATACCAAGTCGTAGGTTGTTGATCTCCTAGTCTTCACCATCCATTGACACAAATCAGGCATAGAACGCAAAGTTTTGAACTCAAGAGTTCCAATTATTACACTATGCTTGTAATGAGAAAGTTGCATCTTCAAGTGTGTCTTCTCTTGATCGCTGAAGTCTTTCGGATAAAACTGGTCTACCAACTGACAAATGCCATCCACTTCAAAAGATTCATGCTCCCGAGGATCCAAAGTCATGCTAAAAGAAATCAAATCCATTGAGTTATCACTAAACCGATCATTTAACTCTTCTACTTGACGATTGCAGCATGAAGGATATCAACTCGATAATAATGCTAAACTTGAATGTTATCTGGATGATAACAAGCTTTGCCATTTCTTGGAACATAATGAGCACTCATGTGGGTTGTTTCTTTAATATAATTTCCCCAATTTAAAAATTTTTTTTTTTTGATTTTTGAAATCCGGGGGGTGCATGTGACCCCTCCCCTCCGCCCCTGATTCAGTGGACTCATGCTTGAATCACAGTAACCCCAATTTGTGTGACAAGAGATTTTTTTTTTTTTTAGCAAAAAGACACTTCAAAAAATTATCCTACCAAGACTTGAACCCATGTATCGTATGTGAAAAATACACACTTTACCACTGAACCACCAAAAGAATTTGTATTATAGTTGCGCACCGAAAATATATATACTTATCAAGGAAGGGATGCTCCATTTTTTGCCCAAAATATGGAGGCCCAAGGCCGCCTCTTAGGCCTTCTCCTTGGGCCGACCCTGGAAATGAGTGGAGAGAGAAATGAGAGTATTGATTGGAAGTAGATGTAATGATTGGAGAGCGATAAAGAGAGAAATAAGAATAATGATTAAAGATAGGGGTGAATAATGATTGGAAATAGGAGTAATGAGTGTTTTAAGAGGTGATAATTTTTTTCTGAAAAACAATCCAAACAAAGCATAAGTATATGGACCTTATAAAAATGTATGATTATAAAGTGGTTCAGAGTACCACATGCAGTGCCGGCTCGGACATTTGGGTTGCCCTAGCCCAACCTTATGCTTTGTTGCCCACTTAATATTAAGTCATACAAAATTAAAAAAATAAATATACAAGTACCAAAAAATAATCAAAATTACATTAAGTAGGGCAATTTACCTCTAGGTCCAGAAAATAAAAAGTAATTCCCACCAAGTTTCCTCTAATTAACAAAACGCGAAAACCCTGTGAAAGTGCCTAAAATCCTAAATACTAAAAGTGCCTAACCCCTAGGGCACCCTATAAAAGTGCCTAAACTTCAGGGTACCCTATAAAAATGCCTAAACCCCTAGGGCACCCTATGAAAGTGCCTAAACCGCTAAAACCCTATAATAGGAAAGTGCACCCTAAAACTCTTATGAAAGTGCCTAAATCTAAACCCTAGCGCTCTATGAAAGTGACTAAACCTAAACCCTAAGGTACCTTAAACCCTAGAGTATTTTAAAACCTAAAATCTTAAGGTACCCTAAAACTCTAGGGTACCCTAAAATCCTAAAATCCTAGGGTACCCTAAGATTTTAGGGTACCCAAGGGTACTAGGGTCCCCATTAGGGTACCATAAAACCCTAGCATGTCCTAAAACCCCAGGGTGACACTTCCATTAATGGTAAATGTATTTTTGTAAAAGTGGACTTAGTGGTAATTAAGTATTGCATCTATCCTTAATGGGAATTAAGTATCACTTTTCTGTACTTAGAGGTAATTTTCTCTATTTTTTAGCTTTAATATAATATAACTTAAAAAAAAAACCAACATCAAAATGTAACCCCGTTTATAGTGCTTTATGATTAGCACGATCCGAATTAGAAAAAAAAATAACTTCTCCTAGCATTTTTTGAAGCAAATTTCTCAATTGAGTCATCGTACTCAATCTCTTTAATTGAGCCTCATTTTCAATTGAGATTATAAACAATCTCTCTTGCGAAATAGTTGTTCAAAGATAAAAATAAAAAATGTGTTAGCTTGCTCGATTTATTTTTAACTATGACTTTTTTTCATCAAATGTAAGAATATATCTTGTATAGATTATTGTTGGTAGGAAAACAAAAAGAGGTAGAGTAAAAATTGTGGATTGGAGGCAAAGCAAAAGACAAAGAAGATGAACAAAAAAAATGGAGGCTCATATATATTATTGTTGGCAGGAAAACAAAAGGAGGTAGAATAAAAATTGTAGAATGGTGGCAAAGCAACAGACGAAGAAGATGAACAAAAAAATGGAGGAAAAAAAAAAAAGACAGAGGAGTGCGCGCCCAGGAATCAAACAGAGCACCCCTGGTGCTTTGGCATTACGCCAGTGACCACTGCACCAAGTAAAAAGTTGTGCAATTATAGGAAACTTTTTAAAATTTAGAATATAACTTAAATTTTTTTATTTTTTTTTTTGGTTGCCCCAGTCGGGAGGTGCCCAAGACTGAGGGCTTTCGGGACTTACCCCAGGACCTGCCCTGACCACATGGTGGTACTCTGGAACTATTGCCTGCATGTGTTCTCTCTATGTTTTCTTCTTCCCCTTTTTATGTGTGGCACTTTTGGTTTAAAGTCACGTCTCATGTCTGTCCACAAACAAACTTCCACAGCCTGAATGCAACATGACTGCTTGGAGAACTTTATTAGGTAAGATATTGAACCCCTGATCCAAGGCAGAATCTCAGCGGTTGAAGGCCAAACTGCACACTGCGAGGTTGGACCTTTTTCAGCTGCTTGCCGAACAAAATCCAACAATCGGTTCGATATATATTACTAGGGTTTGGCTGTGACTGAAGGCATGACGCAACGCCTTTTGAATAAAACAAAAATGAATTATGCAACTATTCGTCACCCCCGCCAATGAAGCTGACATACGGAAAGATTTTACTTAAATTGGGTTCATGCTCGTGCCTGAAGGCTCGATTCGAACAATCACACACGCAAATAAACATTGGACTCACGTGCAATATATCAACCCTTACCCAATGAACCCAACTATGCAAAAAAAAGAAGAAGCATATTCATACGTACGCGATGGAATAGCGAGTTCGCAACTATCCAGAATTACAAATGGGCTAGAAACAAAGACAAAAACAAAAACAGCCCCGCCACCTCAGATACGAATGGCAAAAAAAAAAAAAAATAGTTCCACCCCCCTAAGATATGAAGAGCAAGATAAAAAAATCGATTTCATCGCCTGAGAAGATCGAAATAGATACTTCAAAACCTACGTACAATACCAAGGTTATACTGTTGCGGCTTTCCTATATTCACCCAATACGACTCCCTAGCAACCCTTTTCAACTATTGTGGCTTTCCGACTGGCTCTTGGAATGTGATTGCTCTGTCCAGAATGAAATAGATTAAATTGTCCATCAGTTGAAAATTAACACAAATAAAATTGCTAATCAGTCACCAAAACTTTGTTCAACTTCTGAAAAATCAGAGCTTATAACTTAACTTGCACGGTCACCGTGAACACTTTAAATAGTATAAGAGAGTTCAAATATCAAACATGAACCTATTCAATCTATATCACAGATCAAAATACTTGAACACATATTTCGAAGGAGTTGTGATCTGAACGTACGGGCGAAGTTAATCTGAACTAAAAATAAATTATATTTGGTCGTAGACATCATTGAAATTCTTATAACCTTCCATATCATGGTCGCGTAGACTCGTAGCTAAAAGTAGAACAAATTATGTATATGTGCCTCAATTAAGTGGGGTAAGCCTAGCTACCGTCATCAAAATCAAGAAGGATTGTGATAATCTCTTACTAAAAATCAAACTTCTCGTCTGGACTTTCATACAAACACCTTGAACGTAATATAAAATTCTTATAGTTCTGAATGCCTAAGAAAATTAAAAGGTACATAGGGAGAATACCTGGAATAAAAGAAAAAAAAAGCCAAAGAAATTGCATAGGAAGAATAACTAAATAAAAAAGGAGAAAAGAGAAAGGTAGGACTCTCTATAGGTTGTTTGCCTTTCTTCCTTACGTTCTTTACTATTGACCACTCCCGCCAATGAAGCTACGTTTTCCGGAGAAACAACTAAAATGAATTATCATTCTCTGTTATTGACCACTTTCATTGGGAGTGGCCGATCACCGGTGCTCCTATTACACCCATGTAACATATCGTTCACCCAACAACTAACCAAACTAAAGAAACAAAAGAGAAAGCAAGCACATTTCAATTGTTTGTCCCCTAATGTACGAATGAAACACATTTTGATCATTTACATGCACGCGAAATTTTTTGACATGTGAGACACATTTATTTCTTAATCTATAAAAAAATTTGCATTTTATTCAATGTAAGCAGACTAAAAATCGCAGTTTAATCTTTGTAGCTAGAATTAATCCTTACCAATTTATGGGTCAATTTGTATATTTTGGTCTTCAACTACTACTTGAGCATCCTCATGTGTCTTCACTCGTTCAGTCACTGGAACCATGTTAATTTCATTCTCACTATTCATCCTGTAATTTTGGACAACCCCCCCCCCCCCCGCCCAAAAAAAAAAAAAAAAAAAAAGATTCGAACAAATGGTGTCCTATTTTAAGAGAATAAAAGAAGACATACATAACAAAATAAGAATCATACAACTGGTAGAAATTTGTCGAATAAAAAACTTAACTATTTTTTTCGCTTGCCAAACCATACAACAGTGTGCTCCTCATGCCCAATTAAAGTTGATGTAGATTACCAATAAAAAAATTCAGTCACTGTAGTCCATAATCAACAATCTGCAATTCTATTAGTTCATTACCAAAAATTGAAAAAAATCTAACTCCACCCGTGCAATATGGTTTATGCCCGTTTGCAACCCTAAAAAACAGCAGTACTAATCTTATACCCATGCAATATGATTTTTGGAAGGATTTTTCGATTCACTCCAACTCCCAATTAAAACCAAGAACTAATTTTCTAAGCAACGTGGAGAGAGAACAAAGAACTGGCCCAAAAAAAAAAAAATAGAATTCACCGTGGATAGAGAACAAAAAATAAATTTTCTAAACAACTAATTTTTGGATTCACATCTGTCACAACCGTTTTAAAAAATTAGAACAAAGAGCCATACCTGTAGTGAGAGAACCGAGGAGAGGGCAAGGGTCAGGGAAACATGAAAGAGAACTGGAGAAAAAAAACGTTTGGGTGAGGGAGGGAGAGAAAACTGAAAATGAGAATAAACGCCAATCTGTCACTATATCCCTTACCCAAAAATCGGCAATCAAAAATCATTACAAAAAACCAAGCTTCCCTATCAAGTGTTTGTATATGTATTTGACCAAAAATCGGTAATAAAAAATTATTACCAAAAACAAGCTTTGCAGTCAAGTCTTTGTATATGTATTTGCCGATCAATCCCGTAAAAATCATTACCAAAAAATGTCCCTATATTCTTTCGAGTTGGCGTTACATTTGAAGTTCTTTGATGATTTTTGTGAAGTTGAACTTAATTTTCAGGTCCAAACCAAATCAATCTTAAAGTGCAATTAATGTTATGGCGGACTACATCTAAGTACCAATTGTCGATTCAACATAATAATTTAATCTATTCTTTACGTTATCTTTATTAAAAATTTATACTAAAAGTCTATGTTTTTTTTAATGGATAAATATTTAATTATTTATTATTAATCAATTTTATCTATTTTGTTGAGCAACTTTTATGAGCAATGTTTGGATAATACTAATCGATATTGTGCTTGTGTGTCTGTTGTTCTACATAGTAGATGATTCAATGTCTAAAGTACGTTTTACACATGAAAAATTGGATTATCGGTTCTTGTGGAATATAAGATTTAGTTCACGGTCTTAGATAGAAATAAATACACCATCGTAGGACTACAGTACAATATTTTAGTAGGTCTGTCTTGACTACAGAGAGTGGTTTAGTTCCAACTCATTATGCTAATACACTTTGTGTATTCAACAGGACTGTTTTGAGGTAATTATTTTTGTACTGATTTCATAAGACAATCTTGACCTCATGGTTGTTATGAATGAATTGCGGGATGATGTTGTGCAGTGGTGTGCGCAACACTGTGCTGTGTATCTCTAAGCCATCGAATAATGCATCCGACGGCTCAGATCTCATCTCGGCAATGAACGGCTATCAATCGTTGGTTGCCAATATGAGATCCGAGCAGTCGGATACGCAATCCAACAGCTCGGAAGTGCGCATCACGGTGTTGTGCACCTTAATGCACAGCACCAACCCGAAGTCCATTATGAACAATTATGCTCTTAATCTAAAGATAATCAATAGACATATCTAATGTTTTTGACTTTGATTTATTAGAGAGAGATCGTTTTTTAGGGTCAATAGTCTTGGTGAATTGGGTCTATTCGCATATTTTCAAAACTATTAGAAGTTAGTGTACACTTTTAAACTATAGGAGATGCATCTGCACATAATCCAAACCACATGGGGTGAAAGTGGACTTTGCCCAAAAATTAAGTTGGCGTTTACACTGGTGATTAACTTATGCAGCATAATTTTTTGGTTTTGCCTTTATTCAATTTTTTTTTGTGTTTGTTATTTTTACGGCAAACTTTTATGCGACATAGGCTCATCTTGACGAGAAAAATCGGAAAAATAAAAAATTGGAGTATGACTTTTACATAAGTATTTTGGGAAATATCTAAAAAAAGCTCAAAAAATCAGTTTTTGGACTTTTTCTTGGATATTTTTCAAAATAATTGTATAAAAGACATAATTTTTGACTTTTCTAGTTTCTCTTGTCGAAATGAAGCCATATCACATAAAAATTTTGTAAAACTAACAAACGCAAACAAGATTTGAATAAAACCAAAAAATTATCCATCAGCTCAGTTACCCAACATGTCCAAAAACCTCAGGAAAGATGTCCGTGTTTATCAGAAGAGTTTTTTTTGGAAACATCCCTCAAACTATCCACCATATTTTTACTTAGTCCTCAAACTATCAAAATGGTTTACTTAGTCCTCCAACTATTGGCTTGCATTCTATGTTTTCCTTCTTGCCAACTTCTGTTAAGTTCCAAACGGAAAAAAGCTCATGTGGGCCGCACATGCCCTAATCCCCACAACTGAAAGGGCAAAATTGCCATTCCACGCACGAAATTCCCACGAAAAAAAAAACCACAAAATCCCATCGCTCTTTCTCTCTCTCTCTCTCTCTCTCTCTCTCTCTCTCTCTCTCTCTCTCTCTCATATACTTTGTTCCACGCACAACACCCTCATCGCTCTCTCTCTCTCTCTCTCATATACTCTGTTCCACGCACAAAACCCTCATCGCTCTCTCTCTCTCTCTCTCTCTCTCATATACTCTACATCTATACGACTCATCACTCCACACACGATTCTTACACACACAAACCCAGAGTTTTCTGACGATGAAGGCTTAAAGGGTGCAATGGACGGTCGATTGAGGCAAGGAAATGAGCATTCCCCAAACTGTAAGTTCGCAATTCCAGTTGGGTTTTCTGTTACGGTGTGCGATAAAGTTAGGGTTTTTAAAATCTGGATGGGTTTTGTTTAATTTTTGTTTGTTTATGATATATATATATATATATATATATATATATATATATATATATATCAGTGGGCTTCCATTGAGGACCTAAGTTGCGGACTTTGCCTTTCCCGATTGATTTTCGATGATCCGAGCCGCTCAATGTGTTCAGAACGTGATTTTAAGGGTACTCGCAAGAAATCAGCAAAAAAAAATACCGAAAAGGGCTTCATCCGAGCAGTTTTTGTTTATTCTGAATTGAACGGTTCAAATAAAAACTGCTCAAATCAAGTCCTTCCCGGTCATTTTTTTTCCCGATTTCTCGCGGGTGCTCTTAAAATCACATTCTAAACACATTGAACGGCTCAAATCATCAAAATTCAATAGGGAAAGGGAGAAATGGGGTGGTCCGCAACTTAGGTCCTCAATAGAAGGGGATTCATATATATATATATATATACATAGAAAACCAAAGTCCAAACAAAATAGGGAAAAAAAAAACCTTACCTGTGTGACAGACATGGATAGTCACTGCATGAGATAATGAACAATAGTATACCCTGTTCGGTTATGCCCATGTGTGCAATGGACAAGAACATATTTCTTCGAGTGCTTTTGACGGGAGACAAATTGTGGAATCTGAATTCCCAAGACAAGTCTTGCATGATAAGATGTGGAATCTAGCTACGGCAAGTTATGTGGGTAAGTTTAACTTCTTGATGGAAGAACTAAAGAAAGAAGACCCAGGGGCATTTAATTGGTTGTCTCACCAGGATAGGAACCCTTGTCATTGGTCTAGGTCACATTTCATCCTTACCCCCAAGTGTGATATTTTACTTAACAATCTTTGTGAACCATTCAACAAGGCCATATTGTGTGCTAGAGACAAACCTATACTTACTATGTTGGAAAGATCGACTTAGAACATATTTCATGAATAGGTTAGAGGAGAAGAGGGAATTTGCAACTAAATGGGTAGATGACTTGGGTCCTAAGATACATAAAAAGATAGAGAAGATTAAGAAGTATGGTGACTTTATCATAGTACCATGTGGGGGGGCGAGAGTTTGAAGCAAGAGCCATACATGGTGGTCAGTACACAGTGAATCTAGAAGCACAAACTTGCTCTTGTAGAAGATGGGACCTCACGGGAATTCCATGTGAGCATGCTGCAACAGTCATAGCTCGAGAAGGTGGACGACCAAAGGATTATGTGAGTGCATGGTACCATAAGCATAGTTTCCTGGCTTCTTACAACCACATAATGCATCCTATGAATGGTTCTGATATGTGGGAGAAGTCAGGTAAACCTCCAATTGAACCTGCAGAGTTCACTAGGCAACCTGGGAGGCCCAAAAAAGCAAGAAGAAGGGAACCTGATGAACCTCCAAAGAACCAATACAAGCTGGGTAAAATTGGGTTAAAAATGACTTGTAGAAGATGTGGAACACAAGGCCACAACACCAGCACATGTAAAGCCCCTGTGGATTCCCTCCCGAGTGGATCTAAAAACCCCACTCCAGTTCACAACACTAACGCCAACTCCAACACAAGAAGAAGGGGAAGGGGAAGAGCAAAAGGAAGAGGAAAGGAAAGAGTTACCACCAATGCGCAATGAATCTGAGTCATTTGAATATGTTTTTTTTGTAACTAATAGTAGAACCATAATGTGGTCTGTTTTTTTGGTAACAAATCGCAGTTACGCACTTCTGTGCTTTTTGTAACTAAATGCAGTAGATGAATCTGTATTGAATGTTGGACCTAGACCTGCTTTTGTGTCTTGAATGCTCTGAATTTGTATTCAATCTGCAATTCTTTAGTTAACATGCGGTTCCTTAGTTTCAATTTGAATCTGTTTGGTTTGGCATGCTATAAGTTTGATTGCTACAATTTCCTTTTCCAGTTTAGATGCAGTTTAGAATCTATTGGACCTGCTGCAATTTTGTCTATTCTGTGCACTGAATCTGTATTTGAACCTACTGAATTTTTTCTGAATCTAATAGCAATTTAAAGAGTTTTTTTTATCAAAGTAATCCTTTTTTTTAGAACTATTTGCCGGAATACTCTCATTTTCAAACTATTTTTAAAACTACTCGGTAGAGCCACTTCAACAAGCTCTACCTGAGTAGCGCCATTTCAATTGGCGCTATTTGCCATGTGGCGCTCTGCCATGTTCTGCGTCGGTGTATGACGTGGACTAGCGCCACTTGAAATAGCTCTACCTTATTAGGTAACGCCACTTCAAGTGGCTCTACCTAATCAGGTAAAGCCATTTCAAGTGGCTCTACGTAATCAGGTAATGCCATTTCAATTGGCTCTACCTTATAAACTCACATAACAAGTATAACACGTGAATAGCGGAAACCTATTATATTTTGTTTAAAAAAAGATAGATTGACAAAACTTTGCTAAAAATTGAAAAAAAAATTGTCCAAAATATAACTAATATATATAGAAAAATGTTGATGCACTTTAGGAAAGCCTTGGGATTTAACTTCACCGAAAAAAATTGTATTTATAATTCTGACCAATCAATGCAAACCCATGACTGACTTCACATTTATGCAATTCAAAGGTCTATTTACACATTTGAAATGCATTATTTCAATTACAATGTTTATTGTCCTTTTGTCACATTTCAAATGTATTGTTCAAAATATTAACATTTCAGTCCACATTGTCATGGTTTTGCTACGCATTGTGTATATTTGTTTTGGTACTGAAGAATTCTAATTATCACTTGTTAAATATATATAGTTAACTTTTTCAAATTTATTTCAAAACCTCATTACAATGTTAACTTCCTTCAATTATGTGGTACTGATTTTGTTATTTTAAACGAAAATTTAACAATTGAACACTCAAGCGCTACAAAAACTAATAACCATCATAACTTAGCATTACATAGCTCTAACAACAATACTTATCCTCCAACTTCCATAAAAGAAAATAAAAACTAAACATTATAAGTTACAGATCTATTTTAGCAATTGAAAAGTCAAACAGATGCATAGTTTTAAACATTACAAATTACATATTAGCTGCTGAAGATGACGCTTCTCCCCTTTTTGAACATTTTCGCTTGTTATGCCCATGTCCACCACAGAAGATACAAGATTGTTTGTGTGATGGTTGTGCCTTAAGCCAGTCATCCATCATATCCATCTCATTTCGAAATTGATTTACTTGTGGACGTCCTCGACCCCTGAGACGTTCCTCATCAGGATGAATTATTGGCCCGTCGTAGGGAGGCCAATACGGTTTGTCACGCAATGGTACGAACGTTTCAGAGCTATATATGGCTATGTTTGCATCAAGCCTCCAAACAATGCCTATGAATCGTGTAGGGTCCATGGCCATTCTGTTACACACTGCAATCACATGCGAGCACGGCATCCTCCATTGTTGCATCTTGTTGCAAGTACATGTTTGCTATTTGAAGTCTACTGTATGCCTGCGATTTCCTTTATATGGGCTAGTTGGATTCATTGGAGTTTGCACCTCGTAGATTCCCGTCTCTCTGTCGAACTCAATCACTTCGTGCCTTCTTGCTCTTATCCTCCATTTATCATACTTTTCCGTTGTGAATTTACTAAATGTTTTACCTGATTCGATCCCCTCCCTTGCTTTGACGGCATAGTCGTTGAAATACGTAACAGACTTATAGAATGTCGTCCTAATTGTGGCCACTATGGGGAGGTGTCTGGCTTCCTTGAGGACTCCATTAAAGCTCTCAGATAGGTTTGTAGTACGCGATCCGTATCGCCTACCCCCATCGTGTGCATAGGACCACTTACGTAGGGGTAGCTCCTCAAGATCCTTATTTACTGCACCGTCGGAAAACCTTTCAAGTTTTTGCAGCTCAATCTCAAACTTTCGAACATGTATTTCACAGGCTGCTAGTTTTAATTGGTCGCCAACAGTTTTATTGTACCTCCGTATGTAGTTTACCCCCAAGTGGCGGGCGCATTATCTGTGGTATGCCCATGGGGGTCTCCATTGTGGAGCACCTTTGAGATATGAAAGAAGGCCTGAGTGCCTTTCTAAAATGAGACACAAGCCTTGACGTTGAGTAACATAAAACCTTATGCAATCGAGGAACCACCCCCAATTTTCCTTATTCTCCTTCTCGACGACGGCCAATGCAATAGGGAAGATTTAATTCTCAGCATCCTGACTTACAGCAACAAGCAACGCTCCCTTGTATTTTCGTGTCAAAAAAGTACCATCAACACTAATTACTGGGCGACAATGCTTGAATCCTTCAATGGCGGGTCCGAAAGCCCAAAACACAGCATTAAATATAACATGTCCGGGTCTGCCTGTCTCCTTTGTTATGATTTGGGTTTGAGTACCCGGATTTGTCTCTTTAATAGCTTCCAGGTATTGAGGAAGTTCCGCAAATGAGTGTTCCCAGTCACCGTAAATGGCTGCTATAGCCATTTGCTTTGCAGCCCATGTCTTTGCATACGATGGGTAGTAACCGTCGCACTTATCTTTTACCATTGCTTGAAAAGCCTTGACCTTCGTACTTGGGTCTGCTTCCATGGTTGACATAATCATATTTGCAATGTAGCGAGCATCGAGCATCTGATGATCTGTGGTGACATTGAAAGCCAAGCAACTGTGGGGTCCTGCATATCGCGTAATTTTCCAGACATCCTGATCCGGCTTCCTTATTGCTCGAAGTCGCCACGAGCATGGATTTTGATTTGCGCATTTGTAAACCAACAAACGGGTTGTTGACTGTTTTGTCTTTGCCACATAATTCCTGTCCATGCTATATTTTTTCACTGTATTTTTAACCTCAAATTTCGAAAAGAACATCTGCGGAAAAAAAAAATCGATAGAGGTAAGAGAATGCAATGTTTGCAATGAATACCACATTTTACGTATGGAATGTTTGATGAAATATAAAGTGGGAGAGTTATCTTTAAAAAATACCTGTCCCTCGAAAAGCTCAGACCTCCCATCCCACCCAACGTGACTACCCGTTGGCATTGGTGGACTAGGGTCGACGAGATTGGTCCATGTTTCTTGTGTCATCATGGTGGATAGCTTTTCGAACATCCCTATTGGGTCTTGTTCACCTTCGTCGGCCTCCAATCCTGCATCAACATCTTCCTCCGAGCTCTATGAGGCCTCGTCAATGTCTCTCATATGCATCTCAAACGCTCCAATGTCTGTAATGTGATCTAGTACTCCCTCATGTATGATAGGTTCGTCGTCAACGTCTTCAAAATTCTCCTCGTTTTGAATGAAATTGTTGTCATTTCGTTGGTGTTGCGAAATATTTGGCTGCGATTGTCGTTGCGACCGATGACTCGAACGATGGTGAACGACACTTTCATTTGCTTGGCTACCTATGGCATCCATCATTTCCGTGAACAAAACGGGGGTGTAGCCGGTGATTTTATCAGATATATCAAACATAATTCTGATGCTACTATCATCCACGACATCAACTGCAGCGTTGTAGACACCCCAATCTAGACCTCTGAATAATCTTTAAGTTTCCCCGATAATGAAATAAGGAAAAATGTACCTTCGAGGCTTGGATTGTTGCTCCTTTGCTACTCCTTTGCTACTCCTTCTCTAACCTCAAGAAAACCCCTTTTCAACAACGTAGGGTGGCTCCCGGTTCAATTGCAAAAGAGAAAGATGCGTTTGCTTTGTCAAAAACAACTTTTTCTATGACACACTGAGGCTAAAATGGGCACATATTTTAATGTATAAAATGGCTTTGAGTGAAACTAATTGGGTTAGAAAGAGGACTTGACGAGCTTTCCAACGCTTCGAACCGCGTCCAAATTCGAGTTCGGGAGTGTCCGGGGCGTCCTCGCGAAATTCGGTGTGCTGTGCTAACTCACATATCGCGCGGCACTTCAAAAGGGCGCACGGCACTTCAGAAAATTCAAAAAATCACTCTGCCGCATGAGACTTCAATGTGTCGCACGGCATCTTGGGTAAAATTTTGACAGTCGCATAAAGCTGTCGGCCACACCTACAGGAGGAGCGTCTGTGCCCGAAATGAGTTTTATTCGGCCCAGAAGCCACCTCTCCTCTTTTAGTGATCATCCTTGGCTCTCTTGCCTATAAATACACCCCTCCTCTAGTTGAGAAGCACCCCTTCAACTCCAAGTAAAGCTACTCTGCCATTTTTTTGGCTCCCACTCTCTCTCTCTAAAAATACTCCCTTTTGATTCTCTCTCTACAACTTCTTACACCCATCACCACTATGCACATCTCTCTCTACACCCAATTGCTCTCAAGTCTCTCAAGCTCAATCCAAATCAACTTTCATTCCTCCACCTTCAAGCACATCCAAGTTTTGATCAAAAGGTATAAATCCATTTCCTTGGGCTAAACTACATTTAGCCTTGAGGGGAGCCGATCGAGGCCCTTCTCGGTCTTTCTATACTGAGTATGGGTCTCAAACGAGTTTTACATTCAAAATCTTTCTTTTCTTTTTTTTTCTTTCTTGCTTTTTCTTTTCATATTTCGGCTAATATTGCTTAAAAATCGTGTACATTCTATATTCAAGTTTCATGCTAAAAGTCCTCCTCTTTTTTTTTTTTTACTTCTTGAGATCTTTCAACATTTCAAAAAAGCTTTTAACATTATTTTACATGATAAGATGAACAAAAGGGTCCGGTAAATCATTTTTTTTTTAGATATTCGAAAAATATAAAAGGCTATTTTGCGGACCTATGGTTTGTTCTATCATGTAAAAGCAAACTTATTCTGGAATGTGTAGACAGGTGTACCGCACGGTACTTTGGTTGTACCGTGCGATGCATCCGGTGTATCGCGCGGCACCTCATGTGATACTGGCAGCCTGCTGTAATGTTGTTATTTCACTTTCTGTATATTGCTCATCTATTTCATACTGTACAGTTCGCACCACAAGCACGTCAATGTGTTATATTAATCTCGTGTCCCTTTTCCGTACATGTTTTAACGTTAAGTTTTTCAAATTGTATTAAATCCCCCATTTAAAATGTTTAGTAGAGACCGGTTTTTACCGAGCGAGCGAGGTGCTTTTCAACAAAACCTTCCCCATTCGTAATGTGGCTCCCAGATCCAAAATTTCAACGTTTTCGCTAGACCAAAAGCCTTTCTTTTTCAAATCAAGCTCTTGGTTTCTCGGATCATCCATCTCAAAAATCCGGGTGGCAACTCTTCGAGTTAGCGCTTTCGGGCGCGGGAGCCCACAAGTGTATTGGTATGTTGCATGAGGATAGCTCATAATTGGGAATGGGTATGTTATTTTCATCACTATTGCCGGCATACCCGCTGCATTCCAGATCATCTCTTACAAGTCATTAAGAGTTATCCCTCTCACAATTGATAAGGGGATTGTCCTACCACCGATGTAGGACGGGCTGTTTGGTTGTTGGACAACATGTCCACATATGTAAACCAATACGTACATAGAGTTTGAACCGCTCATTTTTAATGGAAGATGAAATTTGTAGTTCACATTGTGTCTAAATTTGCTTTGGAATCGACAGAAATGATTTATAGGGATTTGGCATTTTTTCAGTCAAGTAACGCCTATCCATGTAGCTTTACTGAAGACATTGCCCGTGCAAACATCAGTCTGGCAAGATTCGGGTCAAACTGGGGAGGTCTGTGCATGGGGCCCAGCCAGGGTAGCGCCTCTTCAAATGGCTCTTCTTGGGTAACGCCACTTGAAATGGCTCTACCCGTACTCCACGACATAAGGATAGCGCCAAATGGCTCTACTTAGGTAGAGCTACTTGAAATGGCTCTACCCGAACAGCCTAACAAAATTCGATTCGGGTAGTCTAGTCAAAACAGAGCCAATACGGCCTGACAAAATTCATTTGTGAACAAACAGTCTATTCATAGGCCGGTTCAGTCCTTTATGGAAGATTGAACTTTAAAACTGAAATAGTAATTTATTGTCTTTATACCCAAAAAAATATTGTGTTCCTTAGTTTTGCGTCAATTTTTTTTTTATTCATCTCAGTGAGAGGAATCGAACAAGTATAAGAAATTTAGTCGAAACGAATACTGTAATTTTTTTTAAGGACAAAAGAAAAAGTTCCAAAAAATTGTTTTTCTTACTCGCATTTGTCTTTATTCACGAGATTAATCTCAAAAAATGAAATTACTATCAAGTAGTGCTGCAACAATGGGCATCTGTTGTGTTAAGTTGTGGTTTTTCCTCTAAATAATGGGCATCTCCTTGCATGTACCTCACAGCCGCACATGCATATATTATGCGCTCACAACTTCACAACTGGCTCTATCTACTTCGAACAAGATTTACTAGGGTTCACAGTTTTCCATTGCAAGGAGAGTAATTACGCGAAAGATAAAAACAGTACATACAGGAAACCTTTCAATAGAATCCATGAAGAGGTAAATGGATTAATAGAAATCTAACCATATGTTATAGTAATCTAATCTCAACCGAAGGGACCATAAGATTCCAGTAGGAGTTCCACCCAATAATGGTAGCGCCACTTGAAATGGCTCCACTCCATGGATAGCGCCACTGCAAATGGCTCTACCCGCATGGCCTGCACAAGATTCCAGTAGGGGTTCCACCCAATAATGGTAAGGAATAATGGTAGCGCCACTTCAAATGGCTCCACTCCATGGATAGCACCACTTCAAATGGCTCTACCAAAGTAGAGCCACTTCAAATGGCTCCACCCTTGCAGCCTGACAAGATTCGATTTCGGTTGTCCAGTTCGGGTCCAGCCTGACAAGATTCAAGATTGGAAACAAACAATCTATTCATAGGCCGGTTAGATCCTTAGGGTCAATTGAGCTTTAAAAGCGAAATAGTCATTTATTTTTTGTCTTTATACCAAACAAAAATATTGCGTTTCTTAGTTTGGCGTCAATTTTTTGTTCATTCGTCTTAGCGAGAGAATCGAATAAATATAAAAAAATTAGTCCAAACGAATACTGTAATTTTTTTTAAAGACAAAAGAATAAGTTCCAAAAAATTAAGAATTTCAATCCAAATTTTTTACTTTTTTGATTTCTCTCGTCGAGACGAATCGATAGGTCACAAAAGTACTTGCTTTAAGTTGATCTTGGCATTCAGTTAAAGCCAACTCCAGTTCCACTTTTTCCGTTTCCACTTTCTCTAACTTCTCCTCCATTTCAGTTGTCCTAAAGGTGTGACCGTGTGAGTGTGACTCAATTTGCATGTCCATTAATGTGAGTGTGGGTGGCTATTTGGGGGACTTCAAACTAGTGCATATTTAGATTGGTCTTAGTGCAGTATATGTTTACTGCTTATCCAATAAAATGCTTGCAATTGCCACGTTTGTTCAAAGTTGAAATATTGGGATGTGTTGGAAATTTGTGAGCTATAATTTGCTTGCAAGTTAGCTGCTAAACTCTGGAGAATATTATTAAAGCATTCAATATACATGTAGAAATCAGTTTTGTGAGATATAGTAAAGCATTCAATGTCACACCATCAATTTCCTCCATGAGAATCACTGAACCAACTAACAAAGTGGAGACCATTGGAAATGCAAATAGTAAATTGGTAGAATCCGCGCGTTCTCTGTATGGTAAATCATCCCTGTCTACCCCGGCATGCCAATGAGTCAAACTGAAAACTAAACTAAAACAAATAGTTCTTGGCCAAACAAACAGTTTCACGTTTTTGCCAAAATAAAAAACATAAAAACAGTCTACACAAAAAAATCAGCTCGAACACATAATATTCAATGCATATACCTGCTTCCCATTGTCTCACAAATCAATCCAAAATCAGTGGCACCATTCAAACCCATTGGCCTACTTGCCATTGACCATAATATTCAAAAAGCAAATCCAAATCTACTGGAACAATTCAAACCCATTCAATACATAATACCTACTTGCCAAAACAAACAAAGCACCATGCATTACAATAAATCAATACCCATCCATTTCCTGTTTCTGTGTGTCGGATACGGACACGCCCATCCATTATATTCAGTCAAGACCTACCTACATGTCTTTCATGCCAAGAAAATGAGTGTTATCTGAGCACAAACTTAAATTGCGTTCCACCAACATTACCAATAATGTCATATCTCCATCTTTAGCAAAAAGTACTAACATTATCTATATTAAACAAAAATACAAGTTCAACATAATATGCACATACCCTACCTTTAGTGGCAAGCCCGCTTAGTCTTTCCCCCTCCATCCTCGCACATTGTGCCACCCGTACCACAAAGTGGCTTCTTTCTCTGCCGCTTACTCCTACATTGGGCAACAACAGGGGTCTTAGTAGTAGTCTGAGTGACCTCTCCTCCCCCATCTCTGTCTCCCCCTACAGTTGAATCCTGGAAGTCCGCCTCTTCTCAACCTCATCATCCTGACCATCATTATTCGACACAAAATCCAACTTTGCATCTGCCTCGTGTTGCGGGTCAACGTGCAAGTCTTGGGTGTCCAAACCTAGCTGAGTGATATCTCCATCTCCAACCGACCCCCCTACATCCCCTAAGCTACTCTCATCAATCCTCCTCTTCTTTGCCTGCACCAAACCATCATCACTGAATGTACTTGCACCAAATCCAACCACTTCTAATTGCTCCCAAGGTACCTCTGAATGTGAACAAGTCTGAGACGACAAACCACCGCCACCTGTCGGTTCAACTACTGAAGAGTCAAAAATAGACGGACTCATCTCAAACGAGGCAAAATGTGGGAGAAGAGAAAAACTAGATTCATGTGGTGGTGGTGGTGGCGGTGGATGTAGTGGAATTGGAATATTATCGTCGGGGTGTTCCACGTGAGGCTGGTCATGTTTGTGGGCAGCTGCATCCTCTTGTGGTTGGAGTTCTCCCTCTAATAAGCCCTCACCTTGCTGACCCAACTCTTGGTTGCCCTTAAAAACACCGTGTTGTGGGGGTTGAAGACGCAAAAACTTTTCAAACACGCCCATGTGCATAAGCCCCGCCAAAGCAACATCTCGGTAAGGGGCGGGGACCCCCGGCATATTGAGGGTCTTAAGACAACGAGTCTGCAAATGAAACATTAACACATGTTATTTGATGAATTTCATAGTGACGTACATATGGAAAGGATAAAGTTGAAGTTAATTATTCTTACCACTCCATCTACACCGCAACCAACACGGCTAATACAACGCCTGGTAATCCTATCATACCAAGCCACGTAAGGGTCGTCGAAGGGGTATTCAACTAAGTTGATATCCCCCGGCGGTACAACTAGATTAAGTCTATTATTCCAAACTTCTATTATTGTCCGGTACTTCAAGGCCCAATTTAACGCACCACTTTGAAGGGTTTTGCCGTGCGGCGGATCTAGAGAGTGAGATGGTGGGGGGATGCATTGGCGGAAACCAAATTGGCGCATGACTCGCTCGGGCTGGTGATATAGACAAGTAGCATAATATATTAAGGGAACAGTAGCCCGCCAAACAGCTCTGCTAGCCCGACAGTATTCTGGCAGAGACTCAAAGAGCTCCTCACTGTATAGGGTCCAAATGATCTGCAAAAATGAAGGTTCAAAAAATACATCAAAACAGTTCAATGCAATCAACATGTTTTGTACAGAAAGGAGAAAGATGGTCATGACAACAATTAAAGAGTAAGGGTATTAAATTTTAAGCAGTTCAATGCAATCAACATGTTTTGTAAAGAAGAAAGTCATGAAAATAGTTAAAGAGTAGAGGTACCTGTAAGAGCCAACAAGATGGGTCGCCAAGTCAGGGGAATGAAATACATCATCCCACCTGAGAATTGTACAAGTTCAACATAAAGAAAGACAGAATATCCAACAAAAATAACCTAAATGTTAAGTTTTGAATAAAATTAATGTTTTAACTTTTTTGTGGAGCACCAGCCTTCGGAGCACGCTTCCCTAATCGTCTTGGGGCAAGGTAGGGCAACCGCCCCCAAGCCCAAACCTGCAACAGTATGAAGCAGCCAGTAATCTGTTTTGTGCCAGCCTTACAACCATGGCATAGGTTATGGTAGAGATTGGCAAGAGCACCACTGCCCCAACTGTACGTCTGAGCTTCATCAAAGTTCTCCAAACGTTCTAGGTTAGCCAAGTGCACAAATCCCCCTGTGTGAAAGATGAACTCACAATCAGATGAAATATGAGGAAGGTTCTTAATGGACTGTACAAAAATTAAAAACAACCATTACATATAAGTATCATGAAATCATAAAAAACCCGAATAATTTGTCCACTTTAATTCATTTGGTTACATTTCAAATCACAGATGGAAGCAAATATAAAAGCCTTACGTTGAACATTTGAAATATTTTCTACAAACGATTGCAACATACCTGAGTGGTCAGCAAATATAGTTTCCCCCATAAGCAACAACAAGTAGCCGCGCGCCTGGCACACAACAACCTCTGGGTCAGCCCCTTCCTCTACTTGACCAGTGAACCTATCACTTAACCAGCTTGCCTTGACTTTCATCCCGTTTATGTCCGACTTTTCTGTAGGGTGTTCCCCCAATAGACGCTTGCACAAATCATAAGGCTTCAAGTTTGTATTTCAAGTCACAGGTTTACCTTCAACCGGAATGCCTAACAAAACCTCAACATCTTGTAGCGTGATTGTGGACTCACCGGGCCGCAAGTGGAACGTGTGTGTCTCAGGCCGCCATCGCTCCAAAAGTGCCGTAATGAGACCCCAATCCATGGACACAAATGGCAATGAACAAAGGCCCTCTAAACGGGCACGCCGTATCAACTCTAAAACAAGGGGTGACGGCCATGGCAATCCTCGTATACATTTCTTGGCACTACGAACTCTGACTTTTTTTGAATCCACAAGCCGCGTGCGCTAAAATAAATTGGTCATTCATGGGTTAGATTGACAAATTTATAGTAGAGTAAAGTTTATGAAATACGTACATTATCCAAATGTCACTTACATCAGCTTCCCAAACTTCTCGAGAGCGGTGCTGCTGTTGTAAACGTAGAATCGACCCATCTCTAGGTCCCAGGTCAGGACTACGAAGCTCATTAAGGTTGAGGTCCATAGTATGACCTATATTTTAGATTAATTGTCAATTTCGACATATTATCCGCATTGCTAAACAATATATAGGCAAATTTACAAATACTTGAACAAGGGGTTTTGTGCCTTCTCAATTTAAGGTGCAAAAAACTTTCCTCAACCATTCAGGTCTCATACGACTCTTTGACCGGCATTGTGCTTGTAGCCTAACTACACCTATGCACCATTTACAACTTACAATTATTCCTATGCATCATGGACTTAGAAGCAGTTAATCTACTCTACTTATAAAAACGTGGAGCCTCATGATCAAATTCTAAGTGGATGTTTGAAATTGGGAACATACAGAGCGGATATTCAACTTGGAAAAAAGGGAACTAATATAACACAATTGAATCATGGTCAAATTCCAAACGCGATTGTGATGAACAGCCACGTATAGTTTATAAATGCGCAGGACATATAACAATAAGGCCTTTCTCCCACCTTAGAAAACACACTTCAGATTCATTTAGCTTGCATCTTCAGTTTTAGGAAAACAAGGAGACCATGGGAAATACTCAAATGACCATGTATATGGAGCCCCCGTTAGTTTACAGATTGAGTGTCCATAAGATGCAGATTTTACTATGATTTCAGGAGAAAATATGGATTTTAAGGAAGGAACTACGAAGGGACTATTTGTCATAAAATAGAAGGAACTACGAAGGGATTATTTGTCATAAAATAGAAGGAACTACGAAGGGACTATTTATCATAAAATATACCTGTCAATGGGTTTAAAATTTGATGTACTCTTAGTATTCATAAACTTTTTGCCATGTGAAATCGAGTCAGCCATCAAAATACACATGTGCTCTTGGAAATATACTCTTCATAGTTTTCCCTTATCAAAATATGTCTAATATTAGTCTGATGATCGGCTGTGTATTTATTGCTTCAGATAGTATATCTTATTGTCACTAAAGTATTTCCTAATATCAACTGAAGAACAATACATCATCATTCTTCAAACCAATAATTCCAATTGGTCAAATCAAAGTCACTGATCCAACATGTAAAGAGACTTTCCAAGAGGCATATGGAAGGGCAACAATCATCTCTAATTCAACAAAAAGGTAACCACAATTTTTATGATGACTAATCACATTAAAATGACGGAAGCCCGTCCAACACAATTGCAACACATTAGAAAGTGCAAACTTGCAGCAATGATGAGCATATCCTGCTAGCAGTTGTACAGAAAGGTGTTCCTCTCAACGAAAAGGAGCAAGCACCATGGAGGAAGAAAAGAAGGTTCATTTTGTCTACAGTTGTTGCTGATCGAACAATAAAAGTATTTGAAACAAAGAAAAGGATCCTTCTATATACATGATGGAACCCTGGCTCCACCTCACAACTACACAAAACTGAATTGGAGAGAGAAAGAGAGGGAGAGAGAGACATACCGTGAGATCGCAATCGCGAAAGTGAGCGGACCGCTTAGTAAGATACCAAAACTGTTGAAGCATTGTAGTCACAGTGAGGGTGCTGATCCATTTGTTCTACTTCTGTTTTATATCAAAGCCTTTGTTGTACTGGTTCATCTAAACCAAAACCTAAATCACTGAATGCTCTTCATGTCATTGAACGTAAATTGAATCATGCAGTAATGGGATACTTCTATCAAAAGTGTCAAAAAGCAAATCAAAACTATTATTTTTTGCTTGGCAATTTAATTTTCATATTATAATTCCAAGCACTACTCTTCTAAAAAAAACATTTTGCTCATATCATCCAAAATAATCTCAAAAACAAACTTTTACAAATCAGAATCTAAAAATTAATTGGCTCCTAAATACCCCTTAGTTCTATGGCATCTTCAATTGGGGTCGGCTACGTGATCTTGTTTAATCATGCCGTGTTGTCAAAACTATATTTTAATTAAGTGTTTTTTTTAAACAACATATCATTTGTGTACCATATCATCCTATCAATATAGGCCTCTCCCTAGAAAGCAACAACCTTATCAATTTTCTTTAACATTCATCGGTTCATCTTCTTGTAGATGTGCATGATCAAAATACCTCCGTCTATTTTTTCTCAACTTTCTTTCAATTGATGCTATCCCTACTAATCCGCGACTATTTTCATTTCTAATTCTATCTTACCACACCCCGCTCTAAAACCTCATTTTTCATGACCCAAGTTCATGGAAAATGGCTCAAAGATCTCTTGAAATAATTCCTAAACTTTACCTTTCCAGAATCCAAACTCTCAGACTGGTATGTTACAAATTCTGATACCACATATCCTATACAAACTCCAAATTCTTACTAATAGATGGTACTATGGCCAAATGCAAAAAAGTAACACCAGAGATTTGCCAAACTAGTCGATTATCCCGAATCAACAACCGTCCAAATGCTTCAAACTCCTCCGTGATTTACAAATACAAATCTAATCATTACTCGACAACCTAAGAACCAAAAAAACCTCATCTAAGATTGCAGTCATAAATCACGATTAGCAGACACAAATAAATACTACTGGACATTGAACCCAATATATTCATTGGTTTATTTATTGGTTTGAGTTGAAGGCATGGGCATGCTAAGACCACAGCAGTAAAAAAAACCCTAAATTATTCCATCCTTCAATTCCCTCTCCCCCACGTGACCATGGTTAAGATATGTGTAATGTGACTAACCATTTTTTATTACCTATCTTGGAATCTCTAACCATTTTTTCTCCAAAGATTTACTCATTTTTGACTACTCTCGCATAGGATCCTAGCACCAAATTTCTGAATGTGTAACAGCGCGGTGCAGCTATAATCAAAGCACGAAAGCTGTCTAGTGCATTACATATTTACATACACGATTTTCGGACAAAAACGCAGCACGATTAGATCAAGCTGTGGGTATGAGTGGCTAGGTCGGGTGTGGGGGAAAGAGACGATTAAGAGAGTGAGAGAGAGATACCTCATGGTGGTGCACTGGTGGAGGAAGTGGCGCCGCTGTTGGTGCTAACCGGTGTGGAGACGGCGTCCGTTGACCGGTCTCGGCTAGCGCCAGGGAGGGATCTGAGAGATCGCAGAGAGAGAGGAGAGCCGCGCAGAGGAGAGAGGGAGAAGAAGCGCCGTTGAGATTAGCGGTATACAAGCCCTAGCACTATTGGGGAAAAAAAGGGGTAGAGCCAGTTCGAGTGGCTCTACTTGATTGAGTAGAGCTATTTCATATGGCGTTTGTCCACGTCATACAGCCCGCGTGGCACACGGTATAATACCAATCTGAATAGCGCTACTTGAGTAGCGCTTTTTGAGGTGGCTCTACCGATTAGTTTTAAAAATAATTTGAAAATGAAAGTATTTCGGAAAATAGTTCTAAAAAAAAGATTAGTTCGATAAAAATCTCCAATTTAACCAGCTGTAATTTAGTGTATTGTATTGTCTTCAATCTGCTTTCAATCTGTTTCATGCAAATAGAGTACTCATTTAGAGTGCTTGAAGAGGAAAAAGATGAGGAACCCAGATTAGAGTTTGGCTGTATGTATGTACTTTGTTTTTTCCCCAGATGAGGAACCCAGTGGTGTACTCTGTTTTTCCCTTGACTGTATGTATGTATATTTAAGGCAAAATGGTGGGAACCCAGAATAGAGTTTGGCGCCAGATTGGTGGATTGGTGTGGAATGGCATTTCTGCCCTTTGAGGTGTGGAATGTACTGCCCACATGTTTTTCCACCGTTTGAAACTTTACAGAAGTTAGCTACAACATAAAATGCAAGCCAATAGTTGGAGGATTAAATAAATTATTTTAATAGTTTGAGGATTAAGTAAAAATATGTTGAATAGTTTGAGGGTTGTTTCCAAAAAAAAAAATCAAAGGAATAAAACATCAGCCTTTTTGATTAGCCCTATCTCTGTTTCACCCTTACCCGCAAACCCTAATCTCTCTCCCGTCCTCTCTGCAACCAACCTTGTCCATTGTGAATGGTGGAAATCTCCAGCAATCGTTTCCTAATCTCCCCCTTTAACTCAAGGGGGATCTCTCCTTTCTCCTTTGGATCTTGCAGGGAAGGCTGGTACTACCGCTGCCTCTGCCTCGACCCCTAAACCCACCACCCCACAAAACCTTACATACCCCAAACCAAATTCCTCCCGCCTCTCTCTCTCTAATACGAAACCAGGCCGAAACCCATCTCTCTCTACGTTAGATTTACTCACGTTGGTTGATAATTTTCGTTGATTTTGGTTTTGAACTCCCTATGATGTTGATGTACAAGCAGAAGAAAACCGGGAAGGGCCGTGGCGGAAACCGGCTGTTGGTTAGTGTCACCTTCCCTGGAAGCACTGGACCCATCCGGTTCGTAGTTGGTGAGGAGCAGCTTGTTGTTGGTGTTATTCAAACCGCCCTCAAATACTATGCTAGAGAGGGCCGGTTACCGGTTCTTGGTTCGGATCTCAATGGTTTCGTCCTCTACTGCGCCCCTGCTGGAACTGAAGGTCGTATTGTAATTTCTTCCATGCCTGTCTAATTTTTTTGTTGCAGTTACTATAGCAAATTCTGTGAATTTCCTCCATACCCACGAATTTTCAGTCTTTAGCTTGGGTCTTCTTTGAATGTTTGCAGCTACCATTGCATTTCCGTGAATATTTTGCATTTGCAAGGACTTTCCATGATACCCGTAGATGTTTGAAGTTTCTTTATAACTTTGGAAGTTTGTTTATTAGATAAGAGTGGTTGTAGCACTTACAGAGGGATTTCATTGCAGAAAAGAAAAGAGCTACAACCACTTAAACCAAGACACAAGCTTGAAACTCAATAAGCATGTATGCAAAGCTGATTAAAATTAAAATTCGGAGATAGTAAGAGTCAAAACATGAGTACTAATGTGACTACACAGCAGGCTGTGCTGTGAGGTGCTGCGGCACCGTTTTGTGACATTCGCGGAGAGCCCCACCTCTTGCCCTTGCGCTCTGTTTGGAATGCGATTAGTACCACTGAAGCTTTTGCTCAAGCCAAAGGACCAAAAACATTTTTTGACTCGGTAAGACCATAACACCAAATGAGTTGAACAAAGTTCAAAACAAATGGAATTCACGAGTCCCAGTGGATGATTGGGGTTTTTTTTGATTTTTTTTTGTAAAGGTTACTGAAATGTCCTAGTTTAATTGGCATTGAAGATACATGATTTTTTTCTCAACAGAAATCAGTAATGTTAATTGTAATTATTGAGGTTTGAACCCGATCATAAGTATGGGAGGAGATGGTGCCTACCACTGGGTCACCACTACAATTGCCTTTCAAGATGCTTGTTGCATTTTGGAAATGGGACGCACATTGTGAAATGATCATTTCTCTAAAATAATTGAAGGGAAGTCTTTAAAATAATTTTAAAGAGAGTGTATATTTACATTTTGTAATGAATTTTTCTTACTTCTTTACCAGAATATTTGGGATTAGTTATTTTTCGACAAGAAAAATAAAAAAAAAGTATAAAAATACGGACCAAAGTTGAAAAAAGTTTAGAATAGACTAACAAAAATAAGCTAGGTTAAACTCCATTTTAAAAAAAAAAATTATTTCTCTATTTTCTATAAGCTTTTCATCATATTGTTTTACTCTTTAAATTGATGTTTTCAAACCAAATGATTACTTGTAAAAATTATTGCGAATTTAACAAATTTCATAAAGGTAATAAAAGAACACTTCGAGTAAATTTAGACAAACCCACCCTAATTTGAGTGTGTTCCACTCATTGGTGTTTCCCAATCGAAACAAAGTTGTCTTATTTTTGCTTGAATAAGATTTTAGTGGTCCTAATTCCTTCCCCAAAATAGTACAAGGGCCAGAGAGTGGGCTCTCCTGAATGGCACAAAATTGTGCCCAAGCACCTCAGAGGCAGAGCCTGTGAACCCCCAATTTGTGGCAAATACCACTCTAAATGGGCACCCAAAGTGATGGAAAGAACCAAACATGAAATCCACAATGTTTTCGAAGCAAGAAAATCCTAGAGGGTTGCTAAAGCTCCATATTAGAGGAAAACACTCCACATAAGGAGGAGAAAAACAAAACAACAAAAGGAAAACAACCCCCCTTATTCAGTCTTCGGCTCATTGCCATGGAAAGTCATGGCATGGCGCTTTGCCGTCTAAACTGATTCCAAAGCCTCCGAAGCTAAACATCTTCGCCTGTGTCTGATGTCTAGGATGTTGGATATAGCCATTAGGCGTGAGAACGTGAAGAGGTATGGGGATGGGGGATTTGAAGGCGAAGAGGTAGGGGAAGGGGTGGAGGCGGCGGAGCCCCCAACCCCAAAATATTTTTGAGAAACCTTAGAGAGAGAGAGAGAGAGAGAGAGAGTAGGGGAAGGGGTAGGGGAAGGGGTGGAGGCGGCGGAGCCCCCAACCCCAAAATATTTTTGAGAAACCTTAGAGAGAGAGAGAGAGAGAGAGAGAGAGAGTATATTAAATTCATCATATTTTCACTCTTTATTTGGGTTTTTTACGCAAAATTTTGGATTGAGTGGAGAGAGAGAGGTGTTTGATTCAATATATAAAAAATTTAATCTTATCGCTCTTTAATTGGGTCGTTTACTCAAAATTTTGCAGCTCTGAGCCCTTGGGAGACAATTGGATCGAGTGGGGTTAGGTATTTCATGCTATGCAAGAAGCCCCAAGCGAATGACACCACCACTGATGATGGAAAACAGAAAATTTCGCAAAAAGGGAATGGCAGTTGGAAGGCATGGCTCAATAAGTCTCTCAACTTCAAGATATCTAGCCATTGAAACTACCTTTTCTGGTACTACAGTATAATTATGTTACTGGTTAGCGTTTGGTGTTTTAATTTGGACCACATTTCAATTTTGGTTTGACTTGCAGTGTTAAAAAGCGGTAGTGTGATGAATAAATCATGACTCATGATTGTTTTCTTACCTTTGCAATAAAGTAGAGAAGTATGGTTGCTGGGTTTATTTATTTTAAAGTACCCATTTTGGACCCTTGACACTGGACAAGGGTATGGGATCTGGGACACAGGGATGCTGCCAAGCACCCCCTGCCAAGCAAGGTGTCGAGTGGCATCCGGCCGTTCATCTCGGCACGGACGGCCCAGATTGAATCTAAGCGCATACAAATCGGAGCTGTTAATTGCTCGGCAAAGACCCGAGCCATCAATTGCTGAGATTAACGGTCGGATTGGGTGCGCAGCACCGCTGCCAAGCACCCCCGCTAGCATCTCCCAACTGTGGGATTCGTGTTGAACATGTTCAGTTGGACAATAACCTAGTTTTTCTGACTCAAACTTGGCACTCGGATAAGGGTATTGGATCCATGTCGAACATGTTTAGTCGAACATCCTTACTAGATGTGCATGGAAAGGTGTAAGACAATTAGTAAACACCATTTAAGCTAGAATTTGAAAATTATGCAGTAAGGAGTGTAGATATTCTGGTTGCCACTGTATCCTGGAAACAATAGTTTGATGGATCCGATACTCAAAAGACAAATAGACGCACCAGCAACATTAGTTGAGTCTATGTGACATGGTTTGTTCGTAAAATTTGCAAGGGTATAAGGCCACTAGTCCAACGTTTAAAACTTCGATGCCTAACCGTGAGTTTCTGGTTTGGAACCAAGAGCCGCCACAGTGGGCATAATTAAGTCTACGGATCTACTGTCCCAATCCATCTCAGTGAAATCTAAACTGGGTGTAGTTGTTTTACTTGATGAGCTTTGATAGATTATTGATGAACTATTGGTTGAAGCTTTCAGTTATACTTAGGTTGGTTAGTCATTTGTTTAGGTTAGTGTGGATGGACATATTGTTAGTACATTATGTGTTAACGAGTTGGGTTCGAGTAGTATTGAGGCCAGTCTGATCCTTGACTACATGGTGAAGAATGCGCTACGCCACAACCATCTCCGTTTGGCATGGCCAAATTTCTTGACAGATTTTTTGGTAATGTAATCTCCTCAGGATATATAGTATGTTGAATTCATGGAACGGCGTTGCATGAAACAACCTTACCTTCTTTCTATCTTACTTTCCATTTTACTAACCTACCAGCCCACCTTGAGACCAAGACTATCTCTTCTTTACCCATTAATTTCTCATTTGGTAGAACAGCAGTTAAAACAACTCTTCTCTTAGAAGAAGCAAACACACGATTGTAATAATCTTTTCTTTCTTCATTGTTAGTCTGATGTAACCACAGGTTGCTTTATTTACAACAAGTTCTGGTAGTTGAGTAAGGTCTCTAAGCTTAGCAGATGGTGAGTTCTTGAAATTTGCACAAGATATCATCTATTTTCTATGCACTGTAGAGCTCTAAATCTTTCAATGTGAAACTTATTTGGCGTTTCTGTTTTGACCCTCATTAGTTGTTCATTTGGATTGATGAGTAAGTTGTTGATCGCTCAACCTTAAAACAACAATGCTCGTGGCACACATTAACATTAGGAGGGCCCATTTATGCGAGTGTGTGTGGAAAGTGTGTCGCCAGAGTTTTAGCTGAGTGTTTGTGCTCATTAGTGCTTTCTTAAAACAGGAGTACGATCATTGTTTTTTTTTTTTTTCCCCCTTATATTATATTTTGGAATGGCTTGTTTTCTGGTATTTTGGAGAATTGCTGTTCATGACAATTGCATTGGAAAATGATGGATTGTGTATACTGGGGCAGCTCAAATCGATGGTTGATGATCTATTTGTGTAAGGCTTGGAATTCTCCTTAAAAGTAGTTGGCACAATGGCATTAGCGTATTGGGGCCTTAGTGCCCGTTGTGAACTTTATATGTACTCCCTCTATTCTTTTTTAAGAATCCAGCTTCGTGACTTCAACTTATTAAGGAGACATCATTACACCTTTCATATCAACTTTTATTTCCACTTTTCCTATTACATTTTTATTCACTAACTTTTTAAAATGAAATATATTTTTAGAGGCAAAATGAAAAATGCATTAACTTTTATCCACTGATTTTATAAAATGGACACTTGATAAGGAATAATTTAAAATGAAATATTGGACTCTAACAAAGGAACGGAGGAGGGAGTATGATATATCGGAGATTTGAATTAGCTTTTCTAAACAGTGACGATAAAGAGGCATACCTTCCTCGCTTGCTTTCGGATTGGGTTTCTTTTTTACCCTTTCAATTGCCTTAAATGCTAAAAATGTCTCCAAAGGAGGCATCTATGTTTTTTTTATTTTTCTCCTTTCTCAATGTAGATTGTGTATGTATGTGGAAGTAGGTGAGGGCTCTAGAGATGGCATTCAAGGCAAACAAGGCGGATATTGGGCATTCTGTACCCGATACCGAAACCGAAGTATCACCCCTATCCCCCGATAACCGAACGGGAAGGAAACTGGGTAACCATAACCGAACCCAACAGATATCGGATAATAATTGAACCAAATGGATAACCGAAATCAAGCAAAAAAATTGATCATTTTAATCAAGCAAAAAAACTGATCCTATCAAGTTTGTAGTAAATAACACATTTTAATCAAGCAAAAATAACCTTGTAAACGAATAATTGACCTTGACAAAAGACTAATACAGTCACCACATGTACAAAAAAACTAATACAGTCACCACAAAAAACAAATATAGCCATTAGTGAACCATTTTATACCCCAACATTCTCAATAGACAATAGCTACCAACTTTCACAACAAAACACCTACCACATGCTACCAATCAATCCACAAAACAAGTACAAAGCAAAGTAACTCCATTACAAAGTTCAGTTAGTCCAGTGACTTCAGTCACCACATGCACACCAATCAGTCCAGCAAAAGTTGAAATAATACAAAGTTCAGTCACCACATCTCACACATCACAAATCTTGAAATAATACAAAGTTCCATTTGCAGAATGGGCAATTTACCTCTAGGTCCAGAAAATAGAAAGTTATTCCCACCAAGTCTCCTCTAATTAACGAAACACTAAAACCCTATGAAAGTGCCTAAAACCCCAAATACTGAAAGTGCTTAACTCTTAGGGCACCCTATGAAAGTGCCTAAACCTCAGGGTACCTTATAAAAGTGCCTAAAACTCTAAGAACCGAATAAAAGTGCCTAAATCGCTAAAACCCTATAATAGGAAAGTGCACCCTAAAACTCATATGAAAGTGCCTAAACCTAAACCCTAGGGCTCTATGAAAGCACCTAAACCTAAACTCTAGAGTACCTTAAACCCTAGGGTATCCTAAAATCTAAAATCTTAAAGTACCCTAAAACCCTAAAATCCTAGGGTACCCTAAGATTTTAGGGTACCCAAGGGTACTAGGGTACCCATTAGGGTACCATAAAACCCTAGCATACCCTAAAACCCTAGGGTGACACTTCTATTAATGATAAATGTATTTTTGTAAAAGTAGACTTAGTGGTAATTAAGTATTTCATCTCTCCTTAATGGGAATTAAGTGTCACTTTTCTATACTTAGAGGTAATTTTCTCTTGCAGAATTAAGAGATGGAAAAACAAAATAATCGAATCAATTCTGATTTCCATCTTGAAATGCCAACTTCCATTTGCTGAGGTCATATCTGTTAAATTGAAGGGCAGAAAAAGTGAATTAATATCAACAAAAAAAATTTCAATTAATATGAGCAATACGTAATGTTAAAACCACGAGAGACATAAGACAATTGCCAATTACCTCATGAGTCATGCACGAATCCCCCCTTTTCGCATCATCTAATATAGTGGCGTATCCTGATGTTGATTCATTTAACAAATATAAAGTAAAAAATTCATAAGTACTAGTTTTAGTTTGCTAAAGTAAAAAAATGCAAGATACTAAGTTCATTACCTTTCATTTCGGCAGCCTACAACCAACTTTGAGCACACATCAAGGCCTCCATCGTATCGGGATGAAGTCTACTACAATGTAGACTCACCAACCTACCACTCGTGCTAAATGCAGACTTAGAAGCAACTGTCGATACCGGAATAGCTAACAGATCCCTAGCCATGGCTTGCAAAATTGGATAATTGGGTTGATGTGATTTTCACCAATTCAAGACATCAAATCCCGCGGATTTTGGCAAGACAGCTTCCGACAAATAATGATCCAACTCCAATTTTGCAGTATCGATTGTCTTGCTTCTCTTCGACTCCCTAAGCATGTAGACATCATACTTTGATAGTGACTCCTCATCAATGAAACTTGATTGGGAAGAAGAGTCACCAATACCCTCCATGATTGAACTAGGACATTGATACTCCTTAAGCAATTTATAACAAAGTGCACAAACTTTCTCAACTTCTTCTTTATAGCTTGTTGGAAACAATAATTTAAAGTAGAACTCCAGCACGTTGATCTTATACCTAGGATCCAATACAGCAGAAACCCCCACAACACCATGTACAACAGACCAATACTTGTCAAAATTTCCACCATTATTTTGGCTATTTCCCTAATCACCTGATTCTCAGAATGAAGCCAATCTCTCAATTCAAGTCTAATCTCACATATATTTGGAAACCATTGATTAGTAGTGGGGTATTTAGCTCTAGAAAACAACTCTGTCACCTTAAAAAAAATTGAGTTTCTAACAAACATCTCTAGTAAACCCCCCCTCATGTTCACTCGGTAAGGAATTATATTGAGCATCCCGTTTACTTAAGCGAATGAACACATCGTTATAAAGTAGGACTATTTGAAGTATCAAGAATGTGGAATTCCACCTAGTCACACAATCAAGTCCTAATTTCTTAGTACTAGTCACATTCAATTGGCGGACTGTTTCTTCAAATTTTTCCTCTCTTTTTTTGTGATGTTGTTCAATAAGCTACGCTATCCCGAATTTTCTCAATACCCACATTGATCACATCCAACCCATCTTTAACAATAAGATTAAGAATGTGCGCGCAACAACGCATATGAAACAAATTCCCACCCAACATGAGCGATGTACTATCAAGTTTGTCCCAAAAAAGATCAATCATGGCATCATTGGTAGAGCAATTATCAACTATTATACTTGAAATCTTCCTATCAATGTTCTAATCCATCAAACAATTCAACAATTGGTCATATAGAACTTCTTTTGTATGTAGACATGACACATATATGAACCTAACATGCAACATTGATATTTAGTTAAAAATGAAAAATGAATATTTACATTGCATAAAGGAATAAATATAGCGATATAAGTTAGAAATACCTAAAAATGCGACTTTGCAAAGTCCAAGAATCATCAATAAAGTGCGCCGTGACAGCCATGAATCCTTTTTTTTTTTATTACTCAAAGTCCACATGTTCGTTGTGATAGCTATTCTACTTGCATTACTCACCACCAAACTCATTGTCTTCCCCCTCTGATACTCATAAATCTTAAATATTTCAACTTTCATTGTGTTCCTACACGGCACCTTAAATAAAGGTTGAAGAGCTTTTGAATACCTCCTAAATCCAACATGGTCCACAATTGAAGGGGGATACTCATGCATGATTATGGCACTTGCAAGTTCTTTCCGTGTCGTCTCATGATCAAACTATATGAAGTTAGTAGCGGAGGATAGTCTTTGTTCATGAAATTATTTGTTAGAACTTATTGTCTCATGTTATCCTTCTTTTGGTGTTTCCTTAAATAGTGTTCTTTCAAATGCGAGGTTCCATTCCTTATTTCTCCAGAAAGTTTTGTTCCACAATACTTGCAAATGGCATTATAAACCCCGCCAATTTTCACCCTATTATAGTGCGCCCAATAAGGACCCCTTAACCTTTTTCCATCATCATCGGATTTTTTGGATACAACTTCAACTTCATCAGTAGGATTGTCACTTGGATGAGTAGGATTGTCACATGTATGGTTATCAAGAGGGGATGATGATGGTACGGGGCTACCACTTGGTTGTAATGGTCCAGAACCATCAATCGGATTTGTTGACTGAGCACTCGAGCCAACAAGTGATTCAGACATAATTAATCTAGTCCTGAGAAAACTCCAGTAGATTCAGACATGATTCAAGCTACAATTATAGTTCAAGCTACAATCAGATCACAAGCAATAAAAGGCAATTGATGCTCAATCTAGCTTCGTTACACCTCAAGTCGAATTGGTGGTTTAGTTAGAGGTATCCGCTAAATTGAGGTTAATGTACGCAAACTAAAACAATTCTTGGTTTGGAGCTATTATAAGTTGTAATAGTCAATGACAGTAACAAGTTCCTAAGAATCTGTGGTCATACAACATGATTACCTAAACAAGTCAATTAATGAACTTTGGTTGTCATAGTTAAATAACTTTAGTTTTCCTTTGCTTCAAGGTCAAAGTAAATGCAAGCAGGGCCACTAGAAAACTCGAGCATTTGCAAATACAACACATTCTTCAAGGAACATAAGCACACCAACAATAGTGATGAAAAGAAGGTAAAATATTCTGAACCACATTGCCAAGTGAATACTCGTAAATATAAATGCATAGAGTCTGAACTGAAAATGTGAATATGAGAAGATGGCCAACAAAAACAAGTGCAACACTATTTATATCAGAAGGTGGCCAACAAAAACAAGAAAATCAGAACCTACAGTGTCATAACAAGTACTTAAAATCCAATACAGCAACATGCACAATTGAAAGTTGAAATGCTGACTAGTAAGTGCATCTAGTACATGAATATTGACTACAAAGATTATCTTGAACAAGTCCAAAATACCCCACAAAACACCAAGAATCTATGTGCGGGTATGTGTGTAAATGTCAGATTCATGTAATTTCTATAATTCCATCTCAAGGCCACAGGGAGAAAAGTATTCATACTGCTTTCTATTTTCCAGGATAAATGGTACTTACTAGACACCTTACGTTGTTTCATGCATGTTTTAAGAACTATATCCATAGTTGGGTAAATTCAAGCTACACAACATGCTTGTCAGTCTGACGTCCAACACTTGTAATATTTTCGAGCACATAAGAGAGAGAGTGATGCAGGGAAGCGTATGAGAGATTGAAGAACGATACGACAAGGACAATCACAAACACAATATTTAGAGAAACTCTCTCTAGACTCTTTTATTATCAATAATCAATGCCTCCAAAAACCTAACAACACGACTTTATAGGCTAACCCTAGAAAACATCAAGAAACCCTACTAACATTATTACGGACCCACAAACTAGAGGAAAAAATAAGAATTTTGAAAAAAGAACGGGCTGAAACAGACATTCCTACTAAAAGATATAAGCTCGCGAAAAAATAGCCCCAAAACGATCGGAGGCCCGTTTGGAGGTCTAAACGGCCTCAGAAGGCTAAAATCCAAAGACCACATGGCTAGAGGCATGTGTCCTGACCGTCGGCCCAATTCGAATCAAACCCAGGTGGGCCCAACGCCAAATTCTACGATCAGTTAATTACGAAAAAACCGACTAGTAGAAATCATTTTTTGAGTGAAACTCCTCCTCTTTGGCCATTGCATCATCCTCCCCTTCTAAAAAGAAATTCGCCCTCGAATTTGGCTCATCATCAGACGAATTGTCTCCTTTGAAAGGTATAAGGTGTTTGACATTAAAGACATCAGCAGTTCGGATATGGCTTGGCAGCTTCAAACGGTAGGCATTCGGATTAATCTTCTCGATAACCTCGACGGGACCAATTTTGCGGGCAGCAAGCTTGTTATAATCATGAGCAGAATAGCGATCCTTAGTGAGGACAGCGTAGACAAAGTCACCAACTTCAAATTCGACAAACCTCCGCTTTTTGTCAGCCGTGTGTTTATACTTAGCAGTAGAATCGCGCAGGTGCTGTTCTGTCTCCTTATGAATGCGCTGCAACTGTTGAACAAAATCTTCGGCTTTCCCATGGATCCGCTTCAAGTCTGGGACCGGAGCCAAATCAATGGGAGAACGGGGGTTGAACCCATAGACTCCTGAAAAGGAGAGAAACCGGTGCTCCGATTGACCGTATGGTTAAATGCAAATTCGGCTTGGCTCAACTTCTGATCCCAACTTCGGAGATATTCTCCCACCAAACTACGAAGTAGGTTGCCCAAAGAACGATTCACAACCTCAGTCTGCCCATCGGTCTGGGGGTGATAAGCCGTGCTAAAGTACAGCTTGGTGTTGGCTAGTCGCCACAGGCAACGCCAAAAATGGCTCAAGAACCGGGTGTCACGATCCGAGACAATAGAATTCGGTAGCCCATGCAAACGATACACTCCAGAAAAATAAAGCTCGGCAACCGTCACCGCATCCGTGGTCTTTTTACATGGAATAAAATGAGACATCTTGGAAAATCGATCGACCACCACATAAATAGAATCGTGACCTCGCTGGGTGCGAGGCAAACCCAACACAAAATCCATACTCACATCAGTCCAGGGCTGAGATGGAACAGGGAGCGGCATGTATAGGCCGGCATTAGTCGCCGTTGCCTTGGACACCTGGCAAACATGGCAGCGCTCCACGAATTTGTAGACATCTTTTCGCAAAGTAGGCCAAAAGTAAGCATCTGCCACCAAAGCGAAAGTCTTATCACGCCCAACATGGCCCTCACTATGCAGTTCCTTGATAATCTTCAATCGGAGGCTGAAATCCGGGACACACAATCGGTTTCCTTTGAATAAGTAACCATCCTGAACATGAAAGTCAGATTCCACCCCACTGGCGACATCCAATAATACTTGAGAAAAATAAGGATCTTCAGCCAATAATTCTCGGAATGCTTCAAAACTCGTTACCTTAGCACGCATCACAGTGAGGAAGCTGGAGCGGCGGCTGAGAGCATCAGCCACACGGTTGAGGACACCAGGCTTATGTTTGATAGCGAAAGAGAACTGTTGAATGTACGCGGCCCATTTAGCATGTCGATCAGATAACTTATCCTGCGTATGAAGGTGCTTCAGCGCCTCATGATCAGAATACAAGATAAAATCGCTGTGAATAAGATAATGGTACCAATGTTTGAGAGCCTGCACCAACGCATAAAATTCCACATCGTAAGTGCTGTATTTCAACTTTGCCCCATTCAATTTTTCACTAAAATACGCCACTGGTTTGGACTGCTGGCTGAGGACAGCCCCTATCCCAACTTTCGACGCATCACAATGAAGCTCGAAAGGCCGAGAAAAATTGGGCAGAATCAAAACTGGTGAGGATGTGAGTTTCTGCTTAATTAGCTGAAATGCGTTCATTGCTTCCTCGGTCCACATAAATCGTCCACCCTTCATACAATCCGTAATCCGCGCCATGATAGTGCTGAAGTGAGGAATAAAGCGCCGATAAAAAGCCGCCAATCCGTGGAAACTACGGATGTCAAAGAGGGTCCTTGGTTGAGGCCAGCTCCGAACAGCCTCAATCTTTGATTCATTAACAGATATACCGTCTTTGGACACAACATACCCCAGAAATAATACGGACTCTGTCATGAACTTGCACTTCTGGATTGCTCCAAACAACTGCTCTCTCCGAAGGACCTCAAGAACTTCCCGTAGATGCTGCACATGTAGCTCAAGCGTGGCACTATAAATTAATATGTCATCGAAATACACCACAACAGACTTACCAATGAAAGGACGCAACGCCTGGTTCATCATTCGCATGAAAGTGCTCGGCGCATTTGATAATCCAAATGGCATGACCAGCCATTCGTAAAGACCCTCACGCGTCTTGAAAGCTGTCTTCCACTCATCTCCGGGTCGAATGCGAAGCTGGTGGTAGCCACTTTTCAGGTCCAACTTGGAAAAAACCTGTGCCCCCACCAATTGGTCCAGTAAATCATCTAAACGTGGAATCGGAAAACGATACTTGACTGTTATTTTATTGATCGCCCGGCTGTCAACACACATTCGCCACGTCCCATCCTTCTTGGGAATCAATAAGGCAAGCACAGCACATGGGCTGAGGCTCTCCCTAATGAAGCCTTTTTCCAGCAGCTCTTCCACTTGCCTACACAACTCCTCATGTTCTTGAGGACTCATCCGATAGAGGGGACGGTTTGGCAGACTCGAACTCGGGACTAGATCGATCTGATGCTGGATGTCTCGCAAAGGTGGCAGCCCATCCGGCAACTCCTTCGGAAACACGTCTTGGAACTCCGCCAAAAGGGGCTTAATCATAGCCGGTATATCAAGGTCGGATACAGCCATCAAACTCTCCTTCGCGACAAGCATAAACACAACTTTTGCTTCCGAAATCTCACCCACAAATTGCGCCCTGGTCAGAAGATTGGTGGCCTCCCCAACTGGTTTGGTGACAATCTCCTTAGAGGGCAGCAACACAATCTTTCGACCTCCCGACATGAGAGCATAAGTATTAGCTCCCCCATCATGTATAACCCTGCGATCAAATTGCCACGGCCTGCCTAACAGAAGATGGCACACATCCATGGCCACCACGTCACACCATACCTGATCTTTATACTTCAAGCCCACAGAAAACGATACTAAACATCTGTTAGAAACTTTAATCTCATTACCACTTTTTAACCATGCCAGTTTGTAAGGATTGGGGTGAGGCTCTGTCTTTAATCCGAGTTTCCGAACAGCCTCCTGTGACACCACGTTTTCGCAACTCCCCGAATCGATCACAAATCGGCACACTTTCTCACCAATTGTGCAGGTAGATTGAAACACATTGCTACGCAGCCACGAGTCCCCCTCTGCCTCATAAGGAGTGTAGCATGCTCTGCGTACTACCAACAGCGGCCCAGTATCACCAACTACTTCCTCCACAGCCTCCTCATCGAAGACTGGATCTTGCTCATACACCCCATCGTATCCCTTAGCCTCATCAAATTCCATCAACAAGGACTTACCCTCGCGGTCACTCTTGCGACATTCAACAGCTCGGTGGCCCGGCTCGCCACACTTGAAACACTTGAAACCCGATCCTCCTGACAGGCGATTGCCCGATGGTGGCGGTGGCGGCAGCGCAGCCGGTTTGACAGGGCCCGGTGCTGCAGTTCGACCCGTGTTGCTCCAAGTCGTCACAGGCTTATTGCTAGCCTGCTTCTCCAATTGCAACGCTCTCTGGTGGGCATCCGAAACAGAGTACAAATCGAGCATGTTCAAGGGCAATTGGAATGATGGACGCAAGCCCCCAACATACCTGGAAACCAACTGTTCATCCGTCTCAGCCAAGTCGTTTCGAGCCACCAACTGATAAAATTCCGTGGTATAATCATCCACAGAACGCGTATTCTGCCTAAGACTCTGTAGCCGTTGGTACATCATACGGCTATAATTGTGTGGGAGGAAAACTACCCTCATCTTCTTTTTCAGTTTCTCCCACGATACAATCTTTCCTTTGCCCTGCCTCATCCTGGTCACCTTCAACTGTTGCCACCAAGCGGCGGCCCTCCCACGGAACCGGGTAGCCACTAAAGGAACCCGTTTGTCCTCCGGTACCTCCTTAAAATCCAAGGTCTCTTCAATAGCAGCAAGCCAATCCATGAAGTCCTCCGGCGTCAAACCTCCCTGAAATTCAGGCAGTTCGATCTTCAGTCCCGACTCCCAGCGACGGAAATCATGGCGCTCAACCATGAACTCGCGGCCCCGTGGTCGGTTGTAACCAGCACGGCCACTATCTGCAAATGGGTTAACAGTAGACTCATCATCCTGAAACTCTTCCTCCTCCTCCTGAGGTTGGTGGTTCATAGGACGACGGCGAGAGGGATTTCCCACCGACATGGCAGCGATTTGTTCGGAAAGGGCCCCGAACGCATCTTCTACTCGCTGCTCAAGCCGCTGGAATCTCTCCTCTGTTCGTGCTTCTCGCGCAACGTCATCACGCTCATAAACATCATCCACAAAAGTTGTACGACCCCCTCCTCTTCGACCTCCAGCTCGTCTTGCGGCCATAGTCGAGATCGGAACCGGTGCTCTGATACCAACTGATGCAGGGAAGCGTATGAGAGATTGAAGAACGATACGACAAGGACAATCACAAACACAATATTTAGAGAAACTCTCTCTAGACTCTTTTATTATCAATAATCAATGCCTCCAAAAACCTAACAACACGACTTTATAGGCTAACCCTAGAAAACATCAAGAAACCCTACTAACATTATTACGGACCCACAAACTAGAGGAAAAAATAAGAATTCTGAAAAAAGAACGGGCTGAAACAAACATTCCTACTAAAAGATATAAGCTCGCGAAAAAATAGCCCCAAAACGATCGGAGGCCCGTTTGGAGGTCTAAACGGCCTCAGAAGGCTAAAATCCAAAGACCACATGGCCTAAGGCATGTGTCCTGACCGTCGGCCCAATTCGAATCAAACCCAGGTGGGCCCAACGCCAAATTCTACGGTCAGTTAATTACGAAAAAACCGACTAGTAGAAATCATTTTTTGAGTGAAACTCCTCCTCTTTGGCCATTGCATTAGAGAGAGAGAGAGATACCAACGATAATAGTCAATTGGGCTCCGAAGAGTGGCAACTGTGGAGTGCGGACTGCTGCAATCGATTTCCTGAAAAAATCGAGAGATGAGAGACAAGATCGAGAGAGAGAGAGAGATCTCACGATCGAGTTACAGTCGACTAAGTCAATTGATCGTCGTAGCCTTAAGCCTACAAAAATAGAGTTACAGAGACATGAGAGTGTGCAATAGAGATTAGAGAGTCTAGATTGAGAGAGAGACTAAGAGAGAGAGAGAGAGAGAGAGAGAAAGATCTCACGGAGTAGTCGCTGCTCTGGAGCTATGGAGTGGAATCTGGTCTGGAGAGGTCCGAGAGGACTGAGGAGTGGCCGAGTGAATAGAGATTAGAGAGTGAGAGTCCAAATTGAGAGAGAGACTAAGAGAGATCGAGAGAAAGAGAGAGATCGAACGGAGCAGTCGCTGCTCTGAAGGCTGGAGCTCTAGAGGGGAGTCTGGTGTGGTCGAGGGAAATGTGAAAACCCTAAGTGGGAAGTGTGTGTGTGTGTATATATATATATATACAAGGGTATTTTTGTAAATACCCTTTTTCGGTTCGGGGAATGGTTCGGTTATCAGATCCACCGTAATCGAACCGAACCCGTTCGGTTATCTTCCAACCTCCAGCATATCCGCACCAATGGGGAATTTTTCGGTTATGGTTCAGGGAAAAAAAAACGATTACGGTTCGGGTACCCATTGATTCGGTCGAGATTGCCATCCCTAGAGGGCTCGAGATCCCTTGTCCGACTTCCTCTCTCCCACTCTTTTGTCTCACTCCTCTACATGCGCCACGTATCCATTCCTTGCTTTCCCTCTAACAGCATTACTTAACCAGTTAAACCCTAACTCTTTTCCTATTCCCTTTTTTGTTCCCCACTTCTGGGGCGAAATTTTTGTGGAGACAAAAAGTCTCAGTTTGTTTTTTTTAGGGTTTATTATTTGCCCACCTTTGGCACTTATGTATTGAGAAAGGGGAAAATACAAAGAAGAGGAGAAATAGAGCAAACACAACATGGAGGTTGAAATCAGTGGCTCTTCTTCCCCAATCTCATGTGAGGTAAGTCATATTTCCAAAATTCTACAATATTTCTTTTAGTTTCAGTCAAAAAAAACCACCATATGTATGATAGTTTCCGGCATCTTTCTTTCAAACATCCACCATGTGTTTGAATTTTGTTCTTGACGTGATTATAGGTTTTGGACATTAACGGTAATTATGCAAGAGATGATTGCAAATCTCGCTGTAAATTGGAGTTTAAAGATGATGATGACTTTTTTAACACGGATGTTCCTATCGAAGAGGAAGGTGAGCAAGATGTGAACTCATTAGATGCAACAAGTGATATAAATTTGGTTCACTCCCAAATTCCCAATAAGGCAATTCCAAAACTTGACATGAAATTTAAGACAGAAGAGGCAGCTTATGAATTTTATAATATAATGCTTATGCGTACAAAGTAAGTTTTAGAGTGTGTAGAAGTAAATGGCATAAAGATAAGAGCAGGATGTTAGTGACTCGGAGAGAGAGAGAGAGAGAGAGAGGAGAGAGAGGGGTCCAGTGGTGATCAAGGATTCCATACTGAGCTACAGAGAGAGAGAGAGAGAGAGAGGGGAAGGGGGGGTCCAGTGTGTGATCAAGGTCTTTCTTATTCCGGACTCGTAGGTGAGCTACGGGGAGGGAGAGAGAGGGAGAGAGAGAGGGGTCCAGTGGTGATCAAGGTCTTTTTATCTTTTTCTTTGATTTAGCCAAACAAAAAAGAAAAGTTACTCTTATCTCCTACGGTAATAAATTATACACATTTCCTTTTTTGAACAAGTTTTAGTAACTAGACCGGATCCAGGTGGGAACCATGGTCTAGTGGATTTTGTCAAGAAGCAATCCAGAATTTCGGAATTTAAAAAGGTCACTTTTCGAACCCCAAGAGTCAAGATACGTCCAGTTTTGCCATCTGAACCTCACATTTCAAAACCTCTCATTAATGCGATGCGTATTTGACTATTGCCTCGGAATGTTTGACATACAGTTAGGGACTTTCTCACCGGCCGGCTGCCATGCTCCTCCCGCCCCCCTTCCCCTCTCCTTGCCTGTTTTTCTTTGATCCAGTCCCCTGTTTAATTTTGGGCACTTCTGGGTCCCTCCCGAGTCCAAAAAATTGAATAAAGTCTTTCATTTTGTAAATCTCGCAGAATGTCATCCACTTTAACAATTAGTTTAATCAAACATCGATAGGTACATGAATAAATTACAGATGTACAAGGGAAAAATGGGCAATTTTAGTTTCAAATTATTTTTTGTCATTCCATTTTCCTTGTACAAATCTATTTTGTTCATATATATCTATCGATGTTCGATCAAACTTTTTTTTTTTTTGCGTGGATGACCTACTTGACAAATTCTACAAAATAAACGATTTCGATCATTGTTGTGGGTCCAGTAGAGGCCACAAAAATGAGGAGCTGTGCAAAATAACAGATGTGAAAATCCAACTTTATCAATAAATTTGACTCAAGGATGATCAAACTTCTCGTGCGAAAAAAAAAATTGACAAAGTTATCTTTGCTATTAAATATGGCAACAAGTTTGATTTTCCGAATCGCGCCACATCACCAAATATCAAAATCTCAAGGGTTTTTTTTTGGTCAAATCGAACATCCATTCTAGCCCCCAAAATGGAAAGACGAAAAAAAATTAACGCTAACAAACCGTCTTCATAATCAGATCATCATCATCGGACCATGAATACAAATACCACCCTTGAGGTTTTGGTCAAACACAGTCTCCTCCCTCGTCAGATCTTCCCGACGGACAGACCACACCCAAGTCACTATCGTCGTTCCGGCTCCAACCATCAACTCACCTCGTCTCACTGCTGTCCTTCTCTGATCTTCCCAACCATATCCAACTGTTTTTCTGTGGAGTAAAACATTTCGACAAACCCCTCTCCAGAATCGGCAACCCCCCCCCAACGTCTTTCATGAGTTCTTGAAACATAATTTCAGCAAAATTACTTGAAAAACAAAAAGGAAAAAAAAAATTGGAGCAATATGATTGCTTCACTAATTCGTTTTGAGCCGAAAAATAAGCCAAAAATTTTTATGGCTTCAGACTTTTGAATAAAATTTTAGTAATAAAAACATCAACAATGCATTAAAAAATATAGTGTAATAGTTATTATAAGACCTGCGCCTACAATGCTGTCCGTTTTGACTAAATATAAAATTTTGATTACTTTTTCGTTGTTAATCAAAAAAAATTTGCGGATTTATTAGTTTTGGATTATCTCTTTTAAGATTTTGATCATAATTCTTTTCTTTATAGATCCTTCTTATTGAGACGAATTAATAATTCAAAAAAAGTTGACGCAAAACTAACCAATTTGGAAAAAAGTTTGAACAAAGAAAAATAAATAATTCAACCTTTTAAATTATTTAGCCAAAACGGGCAACACCTTTTGTTTTCCCATCTTTAGCCCTCCTTTTTTTTTTTTTTTTTTCCTTTTCTTCTTGCTTGTAGATTAACGAAGTAAACTAGTTGCTCAATCTATCATGGTTTATGATTTGCACCGTGTGTTGAAAGGGCTAGAAGATGTACAGTTGGAAAGATAGCATAGGGGAAAAGTAAAAGGGTAATTTGGTCTTACTTGGATCAAGCTTTTCTATTGGTCCAATATTACCTAAACTATTTATTACTTTTACAACTTCCTATACAAGTGGGTGTTGTTAGACTCATTTAATGATAACTAACATATGCCCTCAGGGCATATATTAACAAAACCCAATATAAATTGCTTTCTTTGTTCTAGAAAGTGTAGCAAGCCTTGGCCTTGGGGGAGGTAGCCAGGGAATTTTGTATATCTTTTATTAAAATTTACATATATAAACTTTTTATTTACTTATGATAGAAATAAGAAATTGAACTTTAAAAGGGTAGATAGAACTAAATTTGGCCTTCAATTCAAATTTTTTTACCTTGTTGCTTGAAATTATCTCTACATATTTTCATAAAACACGTTTAAGTATAATAACATGGATATTTTATAAACTAAAGGAAATGATAAACATGAAACGAAATAACACATGTAGTGGCCCCAAAAATAGGGCTCGGGCCATCCCCCAGCCAGGGACCGCTGAGCGCATTCGCTTCAGCCCGCCTAAGTCACCGCGGGGCACAGCTTTGTCCAATGTCCTCATGGCTCGGAGTCCTATCATCATATCGCTCATCTGCTCCGATCTAGATCGAGCTCCTGATGCCCGAGCGATTTGGAAGTGAAGTCCTATCCTCGTGCACCCAAGCCGCTCAGCCATGTATGTCATCGTGATGTAGGTCGAGACGGTTACAACACGTGGATCATTATTACAGTCAGCTCAGCCCATGTACTCCGTTACTGTCTTATCCAGTGCATCATATATGATGTCACCCGAGCATACTTTTCACCTGCTTACTTGGTCGCCAAGTAAGGTGAGGTCTATAAAAGGAAAGAGAAGATAACCTACTGAGTTATGCCGTTTCACCCTAATCCTGGACCTACCTTATTCTTCCTCGGAGGATCACTGGGCTGCCACTAGCCCTGGTGACATGTTGCTAGGTCAGACAAGGCGAGCTGTACGTGTTGCTCGGAAGGAGCTAGAAACCAAACCAAACTTGTTGATCCTCAAACCGAACCCCACAATACATAACAATAGGGATTTATTATTGTCGGTAAAAAAAAAATTATGTTTGACATTTCGGCCCCTTAGAGCATCCCCAATGGGGATATATTTTAGAAGGAGTTGGATAGTTATTTTAGATGTAAAAAGTGGTTAAAAGTTAGTTGGATGTAAAATAGAACCCACCTCTATCCAATGGTGAGATGTAAAAAAAAAAAGATGGATAATTAACTAACTCTCCCTCCTCCTTAATTTTCCTCAACTTTCTTAACCCTAATTCAAGTACTACTTCCGTTGAAAAATAATTTCGGTATCTGGTAATCGAGGACTTAAAAAAATAACTTCCGTCCCATTTTTTTTTTACTTCTCATCCACTTCAATTACACCATTTAGTTCATCCATTTACTCTCATCAACTCTCAATCACATCATTTACCTGATCCATTTACTCCCCACTCTCAACTACATCATTTATTTTAGTCATTTTTTCGGAGGATATGTTTGTGGAGAAAGGAAGAATTTTTTGTAGTGAAAATCTTGTTAAAAACACCCATTTATAGGTAGGAAAAATAAAAAGCCTGTTGCTGAATTGATCCGTTGATCAACGGGCAACGGGCTGATGATCAACGGTCGGCTGACATGAAACCACAGTCCCAGTCCATATCAACAACTCAACTTTACTCTCCCTATCATTAAAAAAAAAAAAAAAAACAAAACCATTAAAAAAAAACAAAACTTTAGTCTCTCTCACTCTGTCTCCGAACCAGAAGGCTGTGAAATCCCCCTCCCGGCGAAAACAGGTAACTCCGGTCGTCCATTTTTCTGGTATTTCAGTTGGATTTGATGATGTTTGATGACATGTAATTTATAGCTATAGCCATAAGGGGATGGAAATATACATCCCCTTTTCCATCTATGCCATTTTACATCCAAATTTTTGCTATTTTACATTCCCAGTGGAGCAATTTTTTTACATCTAAGTTGTATTATAACTATAGCACCTGACTTTACATCCCCATTAGGGATGCTCTTAGTGCATTTTGATTGGAGTCCACAAGAATGAGAGAGGCTTTTAGGCTTGCAAGCATGAGAGGGTCTTACGCTTTTGACATCAGTTCAGTTCTGTAAAAAGAAATTGTCCTTCCTTTTACCTCACCCTACAATAGTCCTGGATTAGGCCCGGAAAAGGAAAAAGGTTAAAGGAAGGGAAGCACAGAAAATACCTTAGCCCTGATTTCAGAACACCTTCTTAAAAAATAAGTACTTATTTCATATTTTCAAAATCAAAAATAATGTAAATGAAAAATAATTTTTTAATTTTTTTTTGCACCGTATAAAAAAATCTCAATGAGATCTATCAAACAAGATTCATATTAATAGAAAAATTAAAAAATAAGTACTTATATTGAGTTCCGATACTTCTATTTTCGTATTCACAACCAAAAAGTAAAGTAGGCAGAAAAAAGGTTGTCCGGTACTTCTATTTGCTTATTGTAAGGCAGAGACGGTATATTTCTCGTCCCCGCGTAAGAAAAATATTCCAAATCTTTGTTGCCAATAAAAATTTGTCTGATCGTTAAGTTTAAAATTTCAAAATTAATCGAAATGAGCAAGTCAATCCGATCATCCGGTCACAGAATGACGAAACCGGTCATATAGTGGGCCTCCCAATAATTAGTTGTATATAGACTCTGAATATGTAACGTCCCGACTTTCGGGAGAAAAATAATAATTTCTTTGCGAAAATTTTGCTAAATAAATATAATTTTTCAAAACAATGGTTCAACTATTGCAATTTCAAGATAGATCTACTAAATCAAAATACACTAACTTCAGGGCTGACTCTAATCTTGATACGAATCCTAAGCATCCTCGATCTTCATTACTGATATTCTTTTCGTGCCGAACTGCATCATCGTTGAATCTCCTCCATAGAATCCTGCGCCCTCTAGCAAATTGATCGCCGAAGCAATCGATTTGCCAGGATACAGACGTATCCGTGAGTGATAAATCACCCAGTAAAATAATCCAACCCAACCACCCCTCTTACTTTACAGCTAGCAGGCAAACAGAATTTATAGTGCGAAAAAGTAAAACAGAGATAATTCACATAACTTGATTCATTGCTATCCATTACCTTAACATGAAATCTAAGATCTCTCCACGAGATCTTTCCTCCCCAACAGCTAGCCATATCCCGTCCCATGAGATCACTTCCTTTTGCTGTCGCAGATACACCTAAGTTATGTACCGAGTGTGCATCCCAATAACTACAACAAAGGGTAAGCTTATCATGCCGTTACATCGCTAGGGTTCGCCTATCTTATATACCACTTCACAATCATCACAATATCACAATATCACTGGGCTTACTTTGCCAGTCTATCAATTCATCACTGGACTCTCGCCAGTCTATCAATTCATCACTGGACTCTCGCCAGTTTCAATTCACATCACAATCTCATCAAATCACAACATCACGCCTGCAGGCAACCTCTAAACAGAAATAAACTTCACCATTTATCCATTACTTAACATCGTCTACGTGATTTCTATTTCGCATACCACCCCATGTCCCTAGGGTCAAATCTAACATTCAAATGAAGTATCGATACAATATCAATCGCAATAATAATTGAAAACGAACAACAGACGGATCGAAATAGTTAATAAGCAATGCAATCACATAACTTTTTATGATTGGGCCGTTGCCCTTAATCTTGTATGGTCACAAAGTCATTAAGAATGAAAGAATTAATTAATTAAGATTTAAAAATAATTTTCTAGACTTTCGTTAATTAATTATAAGTAATTAAGTTAATTAAACATTAATTAAATACATTAATTAGCTAAAAATATTAGAATAATTATCGTAACCTTAATAAAGGTCCTAACAGTCCTCTATAATAAGTTCGAGTGCTAAAAATTGGGTTTGGATCCTCACGGAATTATTTTAAATAAAAAGATTAAGTTAATAAGCAAAAGAAGACTAAATAGATAATAAATAATTAATTAATTAAAAATATTTTTATTCTAACAAAGTATCATCTTTGGACAGTAAGAAGTCTAAATAAAATTATTCGGAATTTTTAACATTTTAAATAATATTTTAAAGTATTTCTATTTAGAAACAATGCGTAATTAATAATAATTAGTTAATGAGATAATTAAATAATTATTTTAATAACACATCATCTTTAGGATGTCAGAAGTCTAGAAAAAATAGTTTAGATGTTAAAATCATTAATTATAAGATCGCAACTATTTTTCGTTTGTATCTTTAATTAAAAATAGAATAAATAGCTAATAATATCAAAAGTTTATGAAATCAGTAAGTTATGATCCTTGACATGTTAGAAAACTAGGAAAAATAGTTTGGGGATTTATGGAATAGTTTACAAGGTCGCAATGAATTTTAGTTTGTAAATTTTTACAAGATAACGAATAAAAATTTAATAAATATCAGATTAAATAAAAAAAATATGAAACTAATAAGGTATGATCTTTAGAGTGTGGGTAATCAAGGAAAATTAATTCGGGGGTCAAAAATATTTTTCGGGACGTCGAAAAGTCGTTTCGAACCAAAACAGTGAAAGACGCACGGCTGGCCTAAATGGAGTTCGCGGCCTCGAACTCCGTTTCTCTGGTTCTCGCGGCTGGGCCGCCCGAAGGTCGCGGCTGCAAGGTCGCGGCTGGGTTTCGTTTTTTTGATTTTTTTTGGTTCGATTTCGATGCATGGGGTCACGGGGCCTATTGGGTTATGTCTATAAACATCAAATATACTTAGAGGAGTGCTCGGATTGAATTATAATACCTCGAATCGCGTTGAATTGGTTTTCGATCGAAACTTGATAATTTGGAACGAAAGCTTCAGGTTTCTTGATCGGGGAACCTCGGGGCCGAATTGGTTGATGTTCATGGATGCTTGGGCTTGTAGAAGGAGATTGGAATGATCAATTTGGATTTCGGTTAAGTCTAGGTACGAAACCCACTTTTCTCTCTCTCACTTTCTCTCTCTAAAACTCCATGGATTGGAGTTTTGTTTTCTTACGATTTTTCTCTCTATTCTGGTCAGAGGAGTTGGGAGAATATCATGGTGATTTCGTGGGTTAATGGGATGGTGTATTAATAGGTGAATTTGATGTGGAAAGATCAAATCGAGTTCTAATCGAATTCGGTTTTTAATTGGACGAATTTAGCTCTGTTTAAGGGCTACGGAGGTGGTAGAGATCGAGTAGGAGAGGAAGGGATGGTAGGAGTGTACATGCATGCAATTATATGTATATATAACAAGAAAAAATAAATTTAAATAGAATAGAACAAGATAAGATAATTATATGCTAAACTAATTTTAATCACCAACAATTATTCTAGGTTTTAGTTTAATCTAATTACACTTTTAAATAATTAATCGATTACTATCGACTATTGGATTAAAAGAAATTTCTTTATTTGAAAAAAAAAAAAATTTGGGTTGAAAATCCGGGTTGTTACAACCTATCCCCCTTAAAATAATTTCGTCCTCGAAATTAAAGCGCACTCTCTGGTGAATGCAATTGTCAGTAGTTGGCACGAATCGTGTCTTCTCGTTCCCCAGTTGATTCCTCCAATCTTCGGTGTCTCCACAAGACCTTGACTAATTTGATTCTTCATCCTCGGGTAACTTTTTCTCTATGGTCCTAAATTCTCACCGGTTGTTCTTCGAAGATTGTATCCTCATCTAGAGTGACTTCCTCCAAATCGAGCACGTGGTGGAATGGGCCAAATCTTTCCTTAGCATAGAATCGTAAAGACAACGTGAATTTTGGCGATTTGTGGTTACAACGTTTAGGCGATAGGCAACTTCTCCAATTTGCTCCAAGATCTCTAACGTACCAATGTGGCGAGGCGATAACTTTCCTTTCTTGACAAATCGAGTGATCCTAAGGCGCGTTTTGGACAAAATGTATGTTGAAAGTCTATGGTCTCATCCTCTTGTCGGCGTAGCTCTTTCATTGGCTTCAAGTGATTGGGAGTTATCAACTTATCTCCTTCCTTGATCAGTTCTTGAAAGTTTGGTTCTTATCTCTTACTTGATGGATTGTACTTTTCTCCCAAAAGAAACGAGAAGGCGAGAATTTCTAAGAGATTTCAAACATGACTCAAATGCTCGAAGGTCAAAGCTCAAAAATAGAAAATACGTACAGATACTCCTCCACGAGTCGAGGTGTAGTAGTTTTGAGTTGGAGTTGGAACATGTGAACAACAAGAATCAAGTTAACCGAAGTCAAACTCAATGATTTGGATTTGAAGAATTTTATCATTGGAATAGTGCTGATCAAAGATTTAACATGCTAGTGAAACAAGCAAGTACTTGGTCTATCAAACATTGCGCTAGAATAATTTAACAAGGGTTCTCATAAGAAATATCGATCTATTGATAGGTTTTGAAGGATTACAAGATCCAATCGATGAAACCGAACTAGATATTTATTTTGCAACACGTTGGCCAAACGTATTTTAAAACAAACATCTAGCTCTAGTTATTGAAAAGAAAGAAAGATAATGGGCACAAGTGAAGAGTAAATAATGACTTTCAAATCCAAAAAGAAAATAGAAAAATGTCATCAATAGAACAATGATTGGATCTGATTAGCTCGAAACAGGATACAAAGTTTAAGGAAAGTTAAGCACAATGATACCGGTGTTGAAGAATTAAATAACTCCAATATTGAAACTCGAACTAGATTTGTGGATTTAGAGTTTTGAAAGGTCGGAGAAATATTTTGATGTGATATCAAAAGAATTCAAGGTTGTAGATAGCTAATAGTGCGCTGATTAAAATAAATGAGAATTGCTCCAAACATGAAGTATTCAATGTATCAGAGGAGTTAGACTCATAATTGAGCACACTGTTGACTTCAAATTAAATCAAATTAAGAGGGTTGGAACAAAATGATTTGTTAGGAATACCCAACTCAAAAGAAAATGTCACGAGAGCTAAGTGCTTGGAATAGACAAGAGTTCAACGATTTGAGATTTAGTAGAAGTTGCAGTTATAACAATGAAGAGTCATAATGAATGTGATTTTAACAAGAGTCAAGAGAGATTGAAGGTAGCGGGCAGTTAGGATACAATCGATTGAATGAGAATAAAGACTTAGATGAATAATCGTCAATAGCTCGTCTATCCCCCTTAAAAAAATATTTAGAACTTCATTACAAGAGAATGGTTGCCGCTTTCTCAGATATTTATGACCTTGAGCTCTTCCTAATATGTTGAACTATGATAGTGCCTTCATCGGATGTAGTGGCATAGTATTTAGCTAGGTGATGATTTCGAATCTCTGATAACATCATGTTTCTATTCGTCAATCTATCTACTTTCTCAAGGGATTTACGACGCTGGAGGTTAGGGTTTAGGGATAGTCGATAATCGCTCGTATAAGTTGCACAACCCAATTGATACTTCGTCTTGCGTTGAGGTTTGAGTTGGTATTGATCTCGAAATTCACGAAAGAATAGTCGTTGTCGTAGGCGACGTTGTCGTTGGAATCAGGGCTACGCGTATCGTCCTTACTGGTGGGTTTGACAAAATGATGACGTCATTGACGTTTTGTACCAATCTTGTAACGACTGCTCCTCGAGGTTAGGTTCAGGGTTATAAGGGTTTCTAAATATCTGGTTCTAAAAAGGGAATGAGTGCAACAACGTTCTTACATTGATTCTACCCTATTTGCGACCGTTATCAACCTAGAGAAAGAAGAATTCTTCTTCAACAGGTACTCTATTTACTAAGTAGTCTCCTTCGATGTACCCTTCCTCTATTGTTGAGATTTGTCTTTTTGTCTTCTTTGGACTGGTGTTCTTTGCCTCGTTCGATCGGACAACCAATTATAAGAGGAATGATTCTTCTACCGCTTCCTTCTGGTCGGAATCAACGTTGGTTTCGTAACTTCTCGGAGTCTGAGTCGCAACAGGTAAATAAATATTTATATGATATACTTAGACAGATTATATCGTAGTTTAGAAGAGTAATAGATACGGTAACCGTTTAGCTATTTGGAGTTATGCTCTCGGAATGTAGTTTACCCAATCTACCCAAGGCCGAGCGTTGAACCTATGCTCTGATACCACTTGTAACGCCCCGACTTTCGGGAGAAAAATAATAATTTCTTTGCGAAAATTTTGCTAAATAAATATAATTTTTCAAAACAATGGTTTAACTATTGCAATTTCAAGATAGATCTACTAAATCAAAATACACTAACTTCAGGGCTGACTCTAATCTTGATACGAATCCTAAACATCCTCGATCTTCATTACTGATATTCTTTTCGTGCCGAACTGCATCATCGTTGAATCTCCTCCATAGAATCCTGCGCCCTCTAGCAAATTGATCGCCGAAGCAATCGATTTGCCAGGATACAGACGTATCCGTGAGTGATAAATCACCCAGTAAAATAATCCAACCCAACCACCCCTCTTACTTTACAGCTAGCAGGCAAACAGAATTTATAGTGCGAAAAAGTAAAACAGAGATAATTCACATAACTTGATTCATTGCTATCCATTACCTTAACATGAAATCTAAGATCTCTCCACGAGATCTTTCCTCCCCAACCGCTAGCCATATCCCGTCCCATGAGATCACTTCCTTTTGCTGTCGCAGATACACCTAAGTTATGTACCGAGTGTGCATCCCAATAACTACAACAAAGGGTAAGCTTATCATGCCGTTACATCGCTAGGGTTCGCCTATCTTATATACCACTTCACAATCATCACAATATCACAATATCACTGGGCTTACTTTGCCAGTCTATCAATTCATCACTGGACTCTCGCCAGTTTCAATTCATCACTGGACTCTCGCCAGTTTCAATTCACATCACAATCTCATCAAATCACAACATCACGCCTGCAGGCAACCTCTAAACAGAAATAAATTTCACCATTTATCCATTACTTAACATCGTCTACGTGATTTCTATTTCGCATACCACCCCATGTCCCTAGGGTCAAATCTAACATTCAAATGAAGTATCGATACAATATCAATCGCAATAATAATTGAAAACGAACAACAGACGGATCGAAATAGTTAATAAGCAATGCAATCACATAACTTTTTATGATTGGGCCGTTGCCCTTAATCTTGTATGGTCACAAAGTCATTAAGAATGAAAGAATTAATTAATTAAGATTTAAAAATATTTTTCTAGACTTTCGTTAATTAATTATAAGTAATTAAGTTAATTAAACATTAATTAAATACATTAATTAGGTAAAAATATTAGAATAATTATCGTAACCTTAATAAAGGTCCTAACAGTCCTCTATAATAAGTTCGAGTGCTAAAAGTTAGGTTTGGATCCTCACGGAATTATTTTAAATAAAAAGATTAAGTTAATAAGCAAAAAAAGACTAAATAGATAATAAATAATTAAATAATTAAAAATATTTTTATTCTAACAAAGTATCATCTTTGGACAGTAAGAAGTCTAAATAAAATTATTCGGAATTTTTAACATTTTAAATAATATTTTAAAGTATTTCTATTTAGAAACAATGCGTAATTAATAATAATTAGTTAATGAAATAATTAAATTATTATTTTAATAACACATCATCTTTAGGATGTCAGAAGTCTAGAAAAAATAGTTTAGATGTTAAAATCATTAATTATAAGATCGCAACTATTTTTCGTTTGTATCTTTAATTAAAAATAGAATAAATAGCTAATAATATCAAAAGTTTATGAAATCAGTAAGTTATGATCGTTGACATGTTAGAAAACTAGGAAAAATAGTTTGGGGATTTATGTAATAGTTTGCAAGGTCGCAATGAATTTTAATTTGTAAATTTTTACAAGATAACGAATAAAAATTTAATAAATATCAGATTAAATAAAAAAAATATGAAACTAACAAGGTATGATCTTTAGAGTGTGGGTAATCAAGGAAAATTAATTCGGGGGTCAAAAATATTTTTCGGGACGTCGAAAGGTCGCTTCGAACCAAAACAGTGAAAGACGCACGGCTGGCCTAAATGGAGTTCGCGGCCGCGAACTCCGTTTCTCTGGTTCTCGCGGCTGGGCCGCCCGAAGGTCGCGGCCGCAAGGTCGCGGCTGGGTTTCGTTTTTTTGATTTTTTTGGTTCGGTTTCGATGCATGGGGTCACGGGGCCTATTGGGTTATGTCTATAAACATCAAATATACTTAGAGGAGTGCTCGGATTGAATTATAATACCTCGAATCGCGTTGAATTGGTTTTCGATCGAAACTTGATAATTTGGAACGAAAGCTTCGGGTTTCTTGATCGGGGAACCTCGGGGCCGAATTGGTTGATGTTCATGGATGCTTGGGCTTGTAGAAGGAGATTGGAATGATCAATTTGGATTTCAGTTAAGTCTAGATACGAAACCCACTTTTCTCTCTCTCACTTTCTCTCTCTAAAACTCCATGGATTGGAGTTTTGTTTTCTTACGATTTTTCTCTCTATTCTGGTCAGAGGAGTTGGGAGAATATCATGGTGGCTTCGTGGGTTAATGGGATGGTGTATTAATAGGTGAATTTGATGTGGAAAGATCAAATCGAGTCCTAATCGAATTCGGTTTTTAATTGGACGAATTTAGCTCGGTTTAAGGGCTACGGAGGTGGTAGAGATCGAATAGGAGAGGAAGGGGTGGTAGGAGTGTACATGCATGCAATCATATGTATGTATAACAAGAAAAAATAAATTTAAATAGAATAGAACAAGATAAGATAATTATATGCTAAACTAATTTTAATCACCAACAATTATTCTAGGTTTTAGTTTAATCTAATTACACTTTTAAATAATTAATCGATTACTATTGACTATTGGATTAAAAGAAATTTCTTTATTTGAACAAAAAAAAATTTTGGGTTAAAAATCCGAATTGTTACAGAATAAATCGAGGATGTCTACGTGTAGCCAATATTTTTAAGTAGGGCACGGCATGAGTAATCAATTATTGTATAAACACGCTTACACGCACAAACACTTTAATTGATGGGGAACTGATTATTATATTGATATTGAAAATCATCAAACCGTGATTCAATGAGCCTCCAGTAATACTTCTCTCACTAGTCAATTCCCATGACACTAGACGATTATAATATGCAATCAGATTGATTATCCTGACTTTGAACTCATCTGTACTTAACAAAATTAAAAACAAATACTATAATAAAGGGGTTAACAAATGCTTTCCAGTACAGTCTTGCTAACAGCAGGGACATTTTACAGGAATTCGTGCAGAGACTATCGCGTTTGGTCCCAAAAAAATATAGAAAAATATTCATAAATTTTTGAATATTATTTTATTGGGCCCTGTAAAAAATCAGCTCTTGCGGATATCGATAAGTATTACTTTTGGATTCGTAGGGGCAATACTTACCGATATCCGCATGAGCTAATTTTTTACAGGGCCCTATAAAATAATATTTAAAAAATTTTGAATATTTTTCTAGATTTTTTTGGGATCCGAAATGGGGCCAAACGCGATTGTCTCTGCACGGATCTCTGCAAAGTGTCTCTACTCTTAGTATTTTTGTTTCCAGTAGCATACGCCCAATAAGATTTATTTCGGGTGGTTGGTGCATGTGCTCTCCACATAATTGTTCAGGGTTTGACTCTTTGGGGTTGGTTGGAAGAAAGTAATTTTTTTTTTTCAATTCTCTATTCTTGTCGTGGTTGAGATTAGTTATGGTGGGTTTAAGCTAGCTCTCACATCCATAACGACCATATAAAAAAAAAATAAACGCCCAATCAAAATAACCAAAACTACTTGTACAAAGTATTATTAGAACCCTGCTACACACAAACATATTTCGTTGTGGGACCCACCATGATCCCATACAAATAATCCGAGCCATTCATTAAATGTAAAATATCTTTTCGAGAACCCCCACCAAAAATAAGCACAGTCCGATACCTATAGATGCTCGATCAAATCGTCTAACTTTTCATTATCCTAAAATCTGAATGAAAAATTAGACGATTAAATCGAGTATTTATAGATATTGAATTACAAGCCCTTGCTAGTGCAATTCATAAGTGATGTTGGATTCCAAATCCTAACCCACATTACAGGCGCCTGCTTGCTAGTGCAACCAAAAAGCTTGGGTACTCACGAAATTTTTTGTTTTTTTTTCGATGGTACAAGATGTCCAGGCGAGCTCAAGCAAACCTCAATTAATCACCTCTCCTATCCGGTCAAATCTTTAGGCCCTGTTTTTTTTTTTTTTGGACAAAAAGAGTGAGAGGGAGCGACCAGCGTAGCAACTCCCCCTGGTGTGACCATAAGGGTTCCCTACCCGCCAATGAAATGTCCGGTTCGAGCCATAGCGACCGTTCGGAAGGACGAGCCGTCACCACGGCACCACTTTAGTGCACAACTGGTGAAAACTCACCCCCCCCGGTCCGCAGACGAGGTTTGAGTACTTGTCGGGACTCGAACTTCTGCCTACGTTAAGGGAGATAATGAGCCTCACCAACTGAGCTACCACCTCAGTGGTCTCTAGGCCTTGTTTGATAAGGGGGATTAGAGGTAGGATTAGACTAATAGTCCCCCCACACTAATAGTCCCGTGTTTGTGTAGCCTTTAATTAGAGATAGGATTGGACTATTAGTTCCCCGGACTCATAGTCCCGTGTTTGTGTAGCCTTTACCCAGACTAATAATCCCAACCGAACTATTAGTCCTTTATGAAGGGGACAAATTAATATAATTATAATCCCATGGGAGGTGTGGGATAGATAGTCCGGGGGATTAAGGGAGGTTGGGATTAAGGGCAAAGTTACCAAAATGTCCCCTTGTTTGCCCTTAAAGTTAAAGGGAATAAGGGCAAACTTAATCTTTTCTTTTCTCTTTTTTCTACAAAATGCAAACATTTTGAAAACAAGCCTAATAATTTTGATATGTTGTTCTTTCTTTCGATATAATTAAAAAAAATAGCAATTCTTTTATTTTATGGTTTGGTAAATAAAATAACAATTAACTAATCAACTTTTGCATTTTTTTTCTTTCTTTTTTTTTTTATATAGCAATTCTTTTCTTTCTCTTTTTTTTTTGGTTTGGTAAATAGCAGTTAGTTAATCAACTTTTGCTGCTTCTTTTTTCTCACTTTGTTTTCAATATGATAAAAAAAAATAGCAATTCTTTTCTTCATTTTTTTTCTGGGTTGGCAAATAAAATAGCCGGCAGTTAGATCACAACCAATGAACACAAAATGGTGGAGTAACAAATCATGGAAGTTTTCTTTAGATTTCAGTGGGGGAAAAAAATACCAAGTAGAGCTTGCTATCTCATGATCAAATCTAAATCTTTCCTTTATATATATCCCTTTAGCATTCATTTATTTTTTTGTAATTATTGGTTAATTAAAAAAAAACCCTTAGCATAAATTGCACTAGGGGCAATATGGACAATCGAGTCATTAATTCTTATCAAGTGGTATTCAAAACAAACATTAGACACACAGAATTGACCACAATCCAATCTAATTCTTTGCACAAACAAACATGAAATATGAGGGACTATACTCCCAAATAGTCTCTTCACTAATAGTCCCCTCACTAAAATAATTCATTGACCACAATCCCATCTAATCCAATCCCTCCTATCATATGCTCATCCATTTAGAGCATCCGCAATGAGTTTGTTAACTAGTATGTTAACTATGTGTGTTAAGACTTAACAAACAAAATTGTGTTTTTTGATGCCACAATGCATGTGTGTTAAAGTGTGCTAGAGTGTGCTAAATTTAGTAGTGTGTTAGTATGGTTATTAAGTTTAGCTACCAAGTTAACAAACAATAAGTGGGCCCTATCTCTATAAATCCAAACTTCAACCATAAAACATAAATGCTCACACTACTTTTTTTTTATTATAGCCATTGTTTTGACATTATTTTAAAAAATTAACACATTCCTAACTAACCCATTGAGGTACTCATATATATATTAGCACACTCCTAAGTTAACACATATTTGTGGGACCCATTTTTTATCTTAACACATACTTTTAACAAATATTTTAATACATAAATATAACACATCCATTGCGATTGCTCTTATATATATACACATAAAAAGAAGATGCTAGAGACACACAAAACCTTCTTTACACAGATATAGAATGAAGAGAATCAATCAGAGTTGAAATAAGAGGCCCATCCATTTACTCTTTTCCAATGTTAACTCCAATAATGAGCTTCACAAATAATAAAGCCAGGTGGTCCTCATATCACCACCACAATCACAAGGTTCAAATTCCCAATGAAGTCCTAAAGTATTACCACTGTCTTTATTATTAAGAAAAACCTATACTACATACATATACACATTGACCTCATGAAACAAACAAACCAAAAAAAACACATAATTCCACCCAATCATCAACAAAAAAGAAAATTAAAATTGAAAAGAAGAAACAGAGGTAAAAGAGAGAGAGAGTGTGTGTGTGTGGTGAGTCTCTCTCACTGGCGCCACACCATCTCAGCAGTGCATCCCACTATGGTTTCCATGAGTGAGTGGCACTGAGTCGACCCAACTCGGTGAGATTGAGTTGACTCAGAGTTCACTGAGTTTCCAAACAGAAGTGGCAATGAGTGGGCGAGTGTGCCAACCCAGCGTCAAACAACCGCCGCTCTCCTCCACTTTGTACCCATCGCCGCCGTTGAACAGCGCCAACAACATACTCGCCTGCGTGAAAGCGTTCGAGCCCAAACGAACCGGTTCAAATCCCGCCGACCCGAGCCGCGATCCCCACTGAGCCAACGTCTCGTGCCGCTCGACCCGGTCCACCCCGTCACACGCCACCAGGTTGCAAATCTGCCGCCCCAAGTAAATCTCCGACATCACCTTATCCTGATTCGATCCCCCACAACCCTCCAACGAATCGAACAGGGTGGAGTAATAATGCAACGACTCGGTGAACCGGTCCAAGAAAACGGGACCATTGTGGTTCGCTTCTTGCTCCACCACTGTCAAGATCTTTGGTTTCATCTCCTTCACCACCCTCAAAACCTTCTCCACCGCCCCCGGCCGAGCCAGGAACTGATGCAACTCGAAAACCGAATTCACCGCCACCGCTTCTTCCCCTTGTCTTAAATCAAGCATCGACGCGTCCAAATCGGCCAAACTATTCGCCACGAATCCCCTGAATTCGAACTCGACGTGCACAGTCGCGGCCAACTGAGCCAATTTCCAGCCCACTTCCTGTAGGTGGTCGGCGTTATCATGTGCCGGCGGCCCAATCCCGGTTAAGCGAAAAGAAGGCGGCCCGCCAGGTCGTAAAGCCAAGGCTTGCATTAAGGCCGGCCATTGCATCCCCTGTTTCATACTGAAATCGATTACGTGGACTCGTTTTTCAGACGCGAATGCTTCGAGGATGGCTTGATTGGCAGTGAAGTGAGCGAATTTGAGGTAAGGGCAGGTCTCGTAGAAATGGGATTGGAGGAGGTCGGAGAAGGCAGAGCCGAGGGAGTAACTCGTCGGAGGAGGGTAAAGTCCGTAGATTCGACGGGAGAGGCCTTCAGCGAAGTAGGTGGCGACTTTCCTCATGGCCCCGCCAGATTGGGCGACGGCGAAGTACCCGATTTGCTTCACTAAAACCTCGGCCAGATTGAGGTTTTCCAGTTGGATGGCCTCCGCGCAGGCCATGAGGGTGTGGACGAGTCGGATCCCGTTCTCTTGAGACGAGTCGTCGACTAGAATCACTGGTCGAGGTGAATCGGTCCTAATCGAAAACAGCGACGCGGTGGTTGAAGCGGGTTTGTGCCGTTTATAGTTCTGGTGTTGAATTTGGGGGGAGACTACGGCTTCACCTGGGATTGCTTTCAGATCGAAAGAATCACGAGATGATGAATTCTCGAATTGGTCGAAATTGGGAGTGATAATAGGGTTGTTGAGCTCGGCAATGAGGGATTGGAGCCAGGAGGACAGATCGGAGGGGTTGTAGTGAACTGAGTCAGAAGAATCGAGGTGATGAGTTAACCCGGTCCCGTCTTCCGGAGCCTGATGACCCATCATCATCACTTGCTCGAGTTGCTCCAGCTTCTGAGCAACTTGGGCCATGTCGGAGGCCTTCACCTTGTAACCCAACACGGCCAGGAGCTCGTCGTCTCCGGCGTCTTGTTCGGTTCCCTCCCACATCTTAATCTTGCCTTTCCCACTCGCCGCCCCATCGCTGGATGAAGTACTCCCACCGCCGCCGCAGAAATGTGCATGGTCGTTGTGGTAGTGGCGCTTCATTTTCTCTAGGCTGTACCAATTCTTAGGGTTAATTTGGGGGTGTACCGGAAGTAGAGGGTTTGCAGACCGAAGGAGAGTCTCAATGGGATGGGTGAATTGGGCTAGGTTTTTTCACTAGTCTCGAGAGTTTTGGATGCAGCCAACACGAGAAAGAGAGAGAGAGCGAGAGCGAGAAAATTGAACTCCTATTTTTGAACTCTCAAAATCTCGCATGAGAGAAACTTCACGCTGGAGTCGTAAACAAGTTTTATGTGGATTCGTGCAATTGCAACCATTCGTTTTCGCAGTCTTGGTTGAGATTTCTTTTTAATTAATTTTTACAGGACAAAATTATTTTTTAATTCAGACCATTCAAAAATATTTTGAATGCATATGATTGGGCTCCGTAAACCCATTTCATGGTATCTTCTGTAAAAAGAAAAATACTTCTTTATACTCAATTATATTGCAGCTTTTGTAATAGGGGCAGTAATATTTAAAAAATGTCTTGCTATGGGTACAACACTTTTGTGTACAATATTTGTATACCATCTTGTTTGAGACCATTTCGAGGTCCTATACAAATGATCTGAGTTGTTCAATTTGTTTAGATTTTTTTTTGAAGAACGCTTATAAAAAATCAATTTAGCTGGATATCAGTAAGTGTTTGATCCATACGTTTTTTTTTTTGTCTCTAATCGTACGGACCAAAAAAATAACGTATGTATCAAACACCTACCAATATCTGATGGAACTGATTGTTTTACCGGGATCTTTCAAAAAATATTCTAAACAAAATGAAAAGCTCGAAATATTTGTGTGAGATCTCAAAATGGGTCCCACACAAAGTGTTGCACAAGTGTTGTACCCATAGCAATTTTGTTAAAAAAATTCATACAAGACTATGCTATAGACACTAAAATTTTATTTTTTAAAACTTTATCCTCTTTAGTGTACTTTTTCAAACTTATAAAAAACTAAATAATTTGGAATAAAAGCCAATATAGCTCGTGACTCATGAGGGGGCGCGAACTCCATAGAACCAACGTGCAAAAAAATAACATAAAATTTCTAATACATCAGTTATTTATAACGTCCCTCTTATAGGGGTGAACCCTACATATACGTAGTGGCGACTCCATGATTTTAGAAACGCGAGGTCATTCCTAAATATAAATTCTCTTACCAATTATAAATATAAAAATAAATCTATAGTAATGACAATCATAATCTAATTTGACAAAAAACACATCAAAAGCTCAACAAACAATTTCAAGCAATAAAAATAAAATATATCAAAAGGTATGTACTAATTATCTTCTTCTTTTCAGTTTCACCCAAAATAAAAACTTAAGAACTTCTACAATTGCATTCGATGGGGTTTCGTCAAGTGGTGCCCCAACACCCAACGCCACACATTTTTCTGGAGTACAAATACTTAACGGTGAACTCCACAAAAATGTGTAGTGTTTAGAAGTATTAAGGTAGCTCGTAGCAGTGCCCCAATACCCCCAAATAATTTTTCTACAAAGGGCGAGGTGGGTTTGATGTGGGAAAATAAAATTAATGGGGTGTGGTCATAAATTATTATGGGGTGTTTTCTTTAGTTTTAACTTTTACGGAAGAGTGTGTGGATTTCAAGCGGAGAAATAATCTCATGTGGTGTTATCATGAAATTATAATGGTGTCATTTATTAATTTAAAAAAATCAATATATTAATAGTTAGTATATTTTTCTTCCGTGGGGTTGTCCGACCCTATTTGTGCTAAATTAGCTCAATCTTTGACAAAATAATTGTGTGTAGGAGTGAAAAAAAATAAAAATTATTCTTTTCAGATTAACTCAAAAATAACTAACTTAATCAGGCAATTGTGATTATCCGTTCGATTACCTCAACGAAGAAGATTTTTCTATAAGGTATCAACCAAACTGAATCGACAGTCTTCAAACAGAGAAATTAGAAAAGATAACTGAATATAAGCAAGCTTGAATTTAATCAAAAGCAAGTTTATATACGATTACTATTAAGATTTCAGCAAGAACAAGACAGAAATATAAGCACGCTTGAATCTAATCAAAAGCAAGCTTATACGCGATTGCTCTTTAGCAAGAATAAGACAGAATAATGTAAGATAACTTGAATTTAATCAAAAAGCAGGCTTACATTTAAATAAGTCTTCAAACTTGCAAAATATTAAGCTACAACTACTTTAAGTACTTCAAACTAATTCCTAAGTCCTAAACTATTTTAGATCTCTGAACAACCATTTTTTGTATGGGATGTCAGATGATGATTTTGTCGGGAGCTCTTCTTCATTTTCTTCTTTATTTATAGACAAAGGGTCTGTCCTTAATTCTCCTTTCTCCACGTTTTCCTTGAATGTCTAAGTCTTCATTCAAATTTAATTTGAAACGCCATAATTCCCTCCAAGAACGGTTGTAACTGCCTTTGAACTACTGTGACTTGGTCTCTTCAGAGAACTATTCTGCTTCCCACATTCGTTGTTATAGATCGTGGCTAAACATGTTGATAATGGGCTCCCTATTCCTGTACAACATGGGTTAGTGCTTCTAAATGAGTTACTCTGATGGATATGATCAAACATAACTAATTCTCCTTATAAAACGAGTCCTTAATGACACCGTTCAATGGCTTAAAGAGTTAATCAACGGTTAAGCTTAATAATCCTCTTGACATCTGTCACTTTGCAATCAAACGTGGTCATTTCCAATCTAAACGATACCGTATAGAATTAAAATAACATCATAATTAAGCTCGTCGATCTCACGTATTTCAGGCGTAATTGTAACGTGTTTTGATTGGTCTGCACACTGTTTGGTGCCACTTGAAATTTTCTTATTGGGTGTATATTTTTGGATGTAAACAGGCCCCACTCCTAGCACTGTCAAACTTTTACGATCTCCTGGGTGCTCAGAAAGGTTTTTTTTGCAAATTCACACTCATATTACTTATTGAGTTTTCTCCAATGTTAATTGCAATTGTTTGATTTTGGTTCACCTCCTATGCTTCTTATTGCTCTGTTACGTACGGCATGTGTTAAATTCATGTTCTGCTCTGTGTCTTAGTTTTGGGTTTTGTGATCTGTTGGTTGATTTTTGAGCCTTTTATTTAGGGCTATTGTATTTGTTTGCCAATACAAGAAGGTATAATCACTCTCTTTTTTCTTGGGTGTTTAGGTTATATATAACATGCTTCTTACCTCTTGTTCCACTTGCAAATTTAATGATCTTAAAAACCAAAAATATTGGTAGTATCATGCAATTGGGGATGGTGTTGTACAGTGGTGTGCGCAACATCGTGCTGCGCACCTCCGAGCCTTCGGATCCTGCATTGGACTGCTTAGATCTCATCTCGGCAATGAACAACTATTGATCATTGGTTGCTGAGATGAGATTCGAGCCATCAGATGCACTATCCGACGGTTCGGAGGTGCGCAGCATGATGTTGTGCACATCACTGCATAACACCAACCCGAAGTCTAGTATCATGAGCCTTAGTGCATTGACTTGTAACATATGAGAGTTGGTGTAGTGCTTAGTTGTTTAGAAGTGTGTAGTGCAATTTGACCTTTAAATACCTAAATTGAAGTTAGGAGAACCAAAAATTCCCATTTCTCTTCTTTTTCTTTTTTCTAGTGCTATGTCTTCTCACCCTCTCTCATTCTCAGAATGGGAGGGGTTGTAGTGCACCCGCCACACTACATCGTGTAGTGTGGCCAATCTGGCAGGCTATCTCGGCATGGATGACTTGGATTTAATCCGAACTCTTACAAATTCGAGCCGTCCATTGTTCATATGAAAATTCGAGTCGTCCATTGCCGAGATGGACTGCTGGATTGGTCGCACTACACGTGTAGTGCGGAGGGTGCACTACTGCACCCCCTCTCTCTCTGTAGAGACCCGTAAAATTTTTAATTTTTAATTTTATATTAAATGCCTATTGGGAGAATATAGTTTATTAGGTGATTGTTTGAATTGAGGATTGAAGTGAAAGAATAGAAACTAGAGGGAGTGTGAGTGTGATATAAAGATATAGAGGTATAAAAGGAATGTGTGTGTGGTGTAGGAGATTCTTTTATCTCCTTGTATCTCTCTCTCTCTCTCTACTGTCCCTCTCTCTCTCCCTAGCCAAAAATTTCTCTCTCTTGCTCCCTCACAAAACTTCACTCCATTTCACAAAATCCTCAAGAATCAACCTCCATTCGACCTTCCATTCGCGCTTTTGAGCTTGGGGTTCCACCGGGTGAAGCTTGGAACGAAGCTTTGGAGTTCAAGGAGGCTAAGGTTTGCTCAAATCTTGTAGATCTTGGCTTTCCTTGTGAGGTAGGAACTTCTTTACCTCTTTTATGTGTATGTATGTTGATTTGATACAAGGATTGTGCCTTGATCGTCCCCCTTTGGTGCTTTGAAAGTCTGTCAAAACTGTAGAAAATTGCCTCCGAACTGCGTGGTATCGATACCCAAACATGGGGTATCGATACCCCTTCATTTTCTAGAAATTTACAGCCAGGTATCGATACCCCTTCCCTCTCTGGACATTCTGCTCGTCTTTTGGTTTTCAACCCAATTTCAAACGGCCATAACTTCTTCGTCCAATGTCCGTTTCATATAAACTTTATATCGATTCAAAGGTCTTGAAGTCAGCTTTCATCTGCCACCAGAATCACTTTTAGACTCTTAGTACATAGAAAGTTATGGTCATTTGAGTAGAGGTGTGTCATTCTACCAATGTTTGTGGCTATTCCTAAGGTTGTTCTCGTTCCCGTTATGATTCCCAATATAATTAGAACATGTTTAAGTCACTCTCGAGTATAATTGCTTGTGTCATAATGACTTATTTGATCTTGTCTTTTTGCACTCATTAGAGTATAAAATTAGGGATCCGATGGATAGGATTATGATTCGTATTCTCGTGCATCGTCTTGTTGACCTTCCTAGGTTCCTTTGGCACTCGTTCGGTAAGACTCTCATTTATAACCTAGCGGATGCTATGTTGTGGAGTCATTTGTGGGTACAGTACGTGACGTAGGGCATCGTGATAGATTCAAAGGATTAACGTGATCTTAAGGTATATATTAATGTACGATGTGACTACTTTACAATTGATGCCATGTAGTATGAGTGGTGAGTCAAGATAAAGAGTTTGAGAACAAGATGGAAATACGAGTTAATATGTGAACAACTTACCTAATATCAATATCTTTCTCCTATCTACATTCTTGAAATTAGAGTCTTGGAAATACGTCGGATGAGATGTGAAATGGATGTACGGGGTCACGAGTACCCGGAATGTATTGTGGGTATATGGGGCCCTAAGACCCGGAATGTGAAATGGATGTACAGGGTCACGAGTACCCGAAACGTATTGTGGGTATATGGGGCCCTAAGACTTGGAAAGTTTCTTAAGTTTTCTATTCGATGAGTCAATGTAGAATGAGCTACTTGGACTCATGTTGGAGATCTCTGGGAGACGTACTGGATTCTCAAGACCCATAATGTAAGTCCTCTAATGCAGTAACCGTTGTGGTATTATACTGTAATGTAAGGGATGGAAATATAGATGGTGGAGGTATGGGATAGTGAGTTGTGTCAAAGTTGTTGCTTGCTGGAGTATTGTGAACCTTATGGCATAAAGTGATTATAGCATATCTGCAGACACCCCAATCCGAACCTCGAAGGGACTTTGTCCGCCCCGATGATGAAATAAAGGAAACGGTACCTTGGCGAGCTTGAATGAAGAATTCCCCTTTAGCCCAAACAAACCCAAAAGCCAAGACAAAACCCACAGCCCAGAAAAAGCCCAAAAAGCCCTGGACTGAACCTGAAGCACCGCACGGGACACTTCTACATCGCGCGACATATCGAATTCAAAACACCGCACGCGATCATGAGGTTAACCGCACGACATTTTAGGTAAAGTTCTGACTGGCTCAGAAAGCTATCGGCCATGCCCATTTGAGGCACAGCTGCAAAATGGCTCAGCCGAAGTTGCACTCCTGGCCCGCCCAGAAAATACCTCCACCATTTGAATTCAAATTCCTTGGCTCTTGTCTATAAATACACCCTTCCACTCAAGAGGAAAGGGCCCTTGATCACCATTCTATCCTCTCTCTCTTCTTGCTTTCACACCCATTCCGCACTTTCAAACCTTGAGAATGTTATTTTCAAGAGACATTCTCTAGGCATCTTCCTCCATTTCTTTCTCCACCATCAATTTTAATCCCTTACTAACTTTGAGACCCCAACTACCCCTTGTACCATCTATTACACACATCCACCTTTCATTTTCCTCAACTAACCTTACCAATGCTTAGAGGTGTCAAACGTGCCTATCGTGCCGTGCCGTGCCGTGCCATTTTCTTCCGTGCCAAACCGTGCTTCGTGTCGTGCCGTACCGTGCCCGTTTACTTCATCGTGCCATGGCGTGCCGTGTCGTGCCGTGCTCGTGCCGTGCCATAGCGGGCCATTTTGCTTTGTCGGGCAGTGTCGGGCCGTGCCTTTTTCAAATCGTGTCGTGCCGTGCCGTGCCCGATTAATTAATCGTGCCACGTCGTGCCGTGCCTTTTTTTGTCGGGTCGTGCCGTGCCGTGCCCTTTTTGTCGGGTTGTGTCGTGTCGTGCCTTTTTTTGTCAGGTCGTGTCGTACCGTGCTTGTCGAATTGTGTCGTGCCGTGTTTTTTTTTTGTCGAGTCGGGTCATGCCGTGCCTTTATTTGTCAGGTCGCGTGACTCGCGTCATGCCGTGCCATGTTGTGCCATCGATTTTCGTATTATCGTATACACATCACGAACCGGCAACCAATTTTTAATTGAACATGACTTAAAATCTTTTCAACGTTAACTTGACGTCTTTTACGGACATGAGAGTATGAGATTAAAGACGGTGATTTCTGAAAATGCACACTACACACACAAGGGAAGATCCAAAATGTCCCTTGAACTATGCTGCTCAAGAACTCGATGTTCGATGACTGGACACTTCCAGTAATTATGACTGTCTGTCGTTCTATCTCCAATAAAGGTTTTCATAAAGCTAGCATAGAATAAATACAACCATAGGCTGCATCTTTTATGTTTCATGGCAGCATTGGTTAGATGTCCATAGTCAAAGCACGAGCTCAATTGTTCCGTGCAGATTCAGAAAGTATCAAAACAGTCACAGAACTAAAGGAGGTTAATTCAGTGACAGCCCACTCTGTGTAGAATATCAGCCATTACTTAGCGTGATAATGATGTAAATAATCATGAAACTTTTCAAAAGTGCGTGAGAACTGGTATCGTGTTGTTGTCAGGACATTGACCACATTGTTTCTGAATACTTGTGATCTTTTTTCGTTTTCTATTTATCACCTAATAAACAAGTGAGAGGGTGAAAAAAAAGAAGGAAAAGAAAGAAATTTCAAATCAAATAAAGTAACATAAATTTGCAAAAAAAATTTGGAACAATGAAAGCATAGTACAAGTCCTTGATAGGCATATTTCCATTGCTATTAAGATGAGGACAAGGTCGCAAGCATATTAGTAGTCCTTGATAAGCATACTAGCTGTTATTGATGTTTATCTTTTTGTTATGAAAAAGGCAAGGTCACATAGTTATTAGGGTCAGTTTCTGCCACACATAAGTCAGTTCAAAGGATCGTATTTCAATGGCCAAATTAGACAATTCTCATCCATCTTATGGAAGCTGATATTTTAGAAAGACAATGGCTGTATAAAAGGGCCACAAAACCAATAGAATTTGAAGACCAGCAACATGTCCAATAACAACTATGATTCAAACGAATCAAATATAATACCCATGTAAGGGATTAATGCTTTGTAAGTTTTATTCCTTCACACGGAAAACTTGTTAGCATGGAAAAAGGCTATCCAAGTGGAACAAGCAGGCATATCAACTAACATCTGTACTATCTCACAGAAATCTCCAAAAATTGGAATATACAACTTGGGTTTACCAAAAACTAAGTATCACTACTGTAGACTTATTAGAAACAAGCTTGGTTTTACGTTTACCAAAAGGCACCAATATACTTCAGGAAATAGTTTTAGCTTCATATATTCAGGTTTTAAGCAACAAAGGATGTGTTCCAATAGCAGACACGTTGGTAGATAAAAGATGTTTGCTTTCGCTAAGCAGCTTCATGGCTTCAGTGTATGTGTTCTCCGCTAATGATAATCCGCTCTGTATCACATCAAAACGATCATAGAAGGTAAAAGGTTCTGATAAATGCAGCCATTCCTTTCATTTTTCAAAAAACATCACATACACATGCAACATGCCCCTGTCAAGGCTTTAACCTTGCACCTTTTTCATTTGTGTAAGAGAAACGGGATAATTTACTCGAGCTACAGGTCGTGGTACAGCTAACTGCTATTTAAATGCAAATGCACGCTTCATAAGCTATACAATGAAAACATGAAAAAAGTCCATTTGAAAGTCCATGATCTAAAATACTCTGCAATGCATTTAAATAGACTCTTAAGCAAGTCCCATGTTTCACTACGGGCAGTACACAATTAAAGGTAGAATTCCATAGAAGCAACAGTGAATCATGTATCACGTATCCAATTATTCAAATTCCATAACAGGACATGCAAGAATAGAATACAAACTTGCTTAAAAGGCTCAACTTTCCTAAGCCCTAAGCCAAACTCTACTGCTATTATTACCCGGAGTCTCTTCTCCCAATCTGCACCATATTGGTTACTTAAAATTGGACCAGACTTGATAATAAACTGAGGAAGTTCCTTGAAAAATAAGAAATGGCATCAAAAAGGATTATACAAAAGGGACTAAGAAAGAGTGTTTTGACAAGGGCCTTTGAGGGAATGTTCGACTGGTTGACTACACCTTTGACACAGGAAGCATTGGATTGCATTAGAGGGATAGCTTACTTCAAAACTCCCCCTTGTTTGTAATCGGATGTCGTATGGTGGTTTCTAAAGTCAGGACAATGTGTTGTCTATCCCAATTCATTGTCTTACTGAACTGAGATTCAGAACAGCACACTATGCTATTAGCCATCTATGGATTGGTAATGGTACATTATCTACTAATCCAAGCATCTAGTCGAAGCAATAGTATCTGAACTCAAAATTGACCATAATTCTAATAGCAGTGAGAAATAAACATGCATGGTATAAATCAATGTTATATGTATGAATTAAGTTTAAAGAATCCTAAAATTAAGTTTATAGGATCTTAAAATTTTCAAAATGGATGAACTATGCATGCATGCTCTTAAGTTTATAGGATCTTAAATCAATGGTTGGCATTTCATTGCATGACAAACAAAAACATAATAATCTAACATACTAACATATTCATTTCAGACTAAAAGGAGACACACACACCCCACACTACCACACACACACCCCACACTGCTACACACACCACACTGCCACACACAGACACCACACTGCCACACACACACACACACCCCACACTGCTACACTACACACACCACACTGCCACACACACACACACACCCCACAACGCATCCAGGCAACATCCACTTCAATTAAGTGAAGCTAACAGACCACAAGGTATGCAGCAAAACTTAGGCTCAACATATTATCATCATAGCCAAAAATTGAAGCGGGGGGGCAACATCATGTTGCCATTTAAGGCCTTCATAAGTTGCCACAACATCCAAATAAACAGCCCACTTACTGAAATGAATAAGCCTCAAAACACCACACTGCCACACACACACACACCCGTCACCACACTGCCACACACACATACCACACTGCCACACACACACACAAGGCATGCAGCAAAACTTAGGCTCAACATATTATCATCATAGCCAAAAACTGAAGCGGGGGCAACATTATGTTGCCATTTAAGGCCTTCATAAGTTACCACAACATCCACTTCAGTCCACTTAGAGGTAAACAAACCCCTACTGGACTATAGCAGTAGTCTAACTGAACAGCAGAAGTAGTATACACTGCAGTATCCAAACCAAACATGCTTCAGTCTAACCGAAGCCATAAAGAGCAGCAGCAGAGAATTAACATGCTAAAGCCATAAATAGCAGTCAAATGAACCCAGAAACACACTGCATTCTGACTGAATCAGCAGCAGTAAAATAGCAGTAGAAAACAGTAGCTACAACATGCATGACAGGCACAATAAGCCAACAAGATAATAGCCAAAACTTGGACAACACATATGCTCTTCAAAGCACACAAATGCCCAACAATAACAGACTGGAGGGGCTAGGCTGCCACCTCAACTCAGCAAACAGAATATGCGAGGGGTTATGCCACCACTGATCCGCACCCAAGATTGTATAATCTTGGGGCGTGAAGTCCTCTAATTTCTAGCGTTTTATTCCCTAAGTTATCATTTTATCCCATTTTGCGCGTAAGGTTGTTTATGCCTAGTTTCAGGTTAATCGTGGCATAAAGACGCCTTTTAACTCCAAGGATCGCTCGAGGAAGCATCCAAGTGCTCAACGCCTAGCGGGGGCTGCCTGTCGGGTGTTCGTCGGGTCGTCATCGGGTGTGTAATGAAGTCTAGCCAAGGCGTCGGGCCAGCCAAGCCAAGGCCAAGCAAAAAATGTTCACTGCCCATTATGAACCGGTTGGGCTTTTAGCCTGAACCGGTTCATGTGCTCCAGTCCAGGCTTGTTTTAGCTGCTTTGCAGGTTATGAATCGGTTGGGCTTTTTGCTTGTACCGGTTCATGTTCCAGATATTTTGCACGATTTTGCTACTTTTTCAACTTTCTACTTATGGGATATTTTCTACTTCTGGGATATTTTGCAGATATTTTGGAGAGAGATTGGGGTCTTTTTGTATAAATACCTCCTCCCTCTCTCCTCTTTATCACTCTTGTCTCTCCCACCTAAGACTACTCTTGCTTTGTTCTTATTTCCATTAAAGCTCTCAAGCTTTTTAGACTAAGTCCTTCATTAATTCAAGTAAGTATTTGTTGTTTGGCTTTTTGTCGTTCATTAATGTTGTAGCCACGGTTAAGAGCTTTAGTAATCTTAAGTTTATTTTTGTCTTTGTCGGTTGAAAATCATGCCTAACTTTTATGCTTTAATATATGCTTTAACCATGTATGAGTAGTCATTTGGCTAAGTCTCAGGATAATCTTTCCCGAGGACTTAGGTTGTTATTAGGTTCTCAAGCCATCGGGCTTTCAAGCATGATTTTCGGAATAGGGCTTAATTTGCAAATTCGGTCTAAACTTAGGGGTGTTAACTCCTCGGTATGCCGTTTGTCAAGCGGTCTTGGCAAGTAGCATACCGAGGGCTCGTGGCCTCCTATGGATTCGATTAATGATAAAAACAAGTTGGTTCGCCTTCGGAAAATCACATATTTTGATAAATATAGTCAATAAAGCTAAATCTTCCGGGCGTGAGCACGCGGTCGTGACTCTCGCCTGAGTTATAATCGAGAACTGGTAATGGCCTTTGTCAAGGGTTAGAAGATCCTTAGACTTGCCTCTTTAAGTTAAGTAAGCAAAACTCTAGTCTTCGTTTTAGTCTTTCCATTTTCAAAGTAAAACCGATAGTTGGCCGTCTTAAACGCCACAAACCGACCATAAAACCTTCAATCCGAATCCAGCTGTTATCGAATTCTCTGTGGGAACAATTCCGGTCTTCCGGTTATTATGCGAGCAACGACCTAGCCCTACGCTTCGGGTTTCTTATCAACCTTTTATTGGAAGGCGAGGTTGCGACGTAAGCATTTTTGGCGCCGTTGCCGGGGATTTCTTATTATAGCTTATTTGGAGGATCGTCAAACCACTGTAAGTAATCCGTTTTCTTTTACCTTGTGTAATTTGAACTCAAATTAGCGGATACCTCTAACCGAGCCACCCATTCGACTTGAGGTTTAACGAAGCTAAAGTGAGCGTCAATTGCCTTTTACTGTTTTTATTCCATAGCCGTGGTGGTGGCATAACCCCACGAGACTGTTTGAGAGCGAGGCGGCGGCATAGCCCCTCTAGTCTGTTAGCTAGATTGTGCAGGGTGTATGCTAAACGTTTATCGTAGCCCTTTCTCCAATCGGCTACATCGGTCCGCTTCTCCGCCAAGGGTTCGTAATATTATTCAAGCATATTCTCCACCGTGTGAGCTATCACCACCGTTAAGGCCAATGGAAGAACCACCAGCAGCCCCAACCTTGCGTGATTACTTGACACCGGAAAGAGGTCCTCATGTGTCTCCAGTAGCCATTCCAACTTGCACCGCCGCCAATGCATTTGCTTTCAAGCCAGAATATCATCGGGTTATACCGGAATTTCGGGGCCATGAACTTGAGGATCCGTATACTCACATCCGGGAGTTCGAAACTATTGTCAGCACCTTTGTGACAACTCCGGGGCAGCTTGACCAAGCTCGGTTGAAATTGTTTCCATTCTCCCTTAAGGATAAGGCCAAGCAATGGTTCCATTCTTTGAAGCCTCGGTCTTTGCATACGTGGAGGGAAGTTCAGGATGTTTTTACTCAAAAGTACTTTCCGGTTAGTCGAACTAAACTTCTCATGGATCAAATTGCCAATTTCAAGCAAAAGGATGGGGAGATTTTTTACAAGTATTGGGAGCGGTATAAGGATTTGCTTGCGGCCGTTCCACACCACAATTATCCGATGTACTTGGTGATCAATTATTTTTATGTGGGATGCAATCAACAAGCCAAGCAGCTTCTTGACACAATGGGAAGCAGTGATTTTTTGGGCAAGGATCCGGATGCTGCATGGGAATTCTTGGATGCCTTGGCAGAAAGAGCTCAAACTTGGGAATTTATAGATCCGGGTGATCAAGCAATGAGGAATCAAGGACCCGAAGGTTCCGGCAAGTTTTAAGTAAGCGAGCATACCATGTTTGAATCAAAGCTAGATGAGCTGTCTACTAAATTGGATAAGATGAAGTTGGATGTGATCCAAGTGAAACCAGTGAAGGAAGTGAGTGAGGTGCGCCAAGTGGAGGAGGCATGTGTTATTTGCGAGACCGTGGGCCATTCGACCGATAATTGTCATACCATTCCCACCCTTCGCCAACACTATAGTCAACTTCCCGTGGAAGAGGTTTGTGCTTTCAACCAATGTTGGGATCCGTATTCCAATACTTACAATCCAGGGTTGCGGTCTAATCCGGCTTTTCGTTGGAGCAATCAAAATGAGGCAGGGTCTTCGTCGGCTCCGCAAGCTCCGCCTCCGGCTCAAAATCAAAATTGGCGGCAACCTCAACTTCAAGGGCCGCCACGATTCCCTGCTATTCAAGGCCCGCCAGGCTTTATACCATCGGGCCCGTTTCAAGGCCAAAATCAGTTTCAGCCACCCCAACAAGCACCGCCTCCTCGTCGTTCTTTGGAGGACACCATGAATACTTTTTGCCAAATGCAAATCACCACCAATGAGCAAACCGCTCAGGCCATGAACGATATAAGGACTCAAATGGGGAAATTGACAACGGCTATTGGTGTACTACAACAAGAACGAGGGAAGCTTCCCACTCAACCTTTGGCAAATCCTCAAGGACAACACTTAATTAGTAGCTCTTCGGTGCCTCTCCCCGAGCAAGCCAAAGCCATTATTTCTTTGAGAAGTGGGAAGACAGTGGATAATGCCCAAGTGGAGCCGCCGGTGCAGCCACTTTTGTTTCCTATTCCGCCACCGCCAAAGCCGACATCACCAATTGGGGAATCTCCTGAGCAAGTTTATACGGAAGTGGAGAAAGGAAAAACTAAGGAAAGTGATGTTCCGCCAGCTTTTACCGTTCCCGCCCCGTTTCCCAATCGATTAAGGGCACCGGCTAAGCCAAATTTGAATACTGATATCTATGAGGTGCTAAAGCAAGTGACCGTTAATCTTCCTTTACTTGATGCCATCAAGCAAATTCCGTCGTATGCTAAGTTCTTGAAAGACTTGTGCACTCACAAACGTAAGCTCCAAGTGCAAAAGAAGGTTTTCTTGACCGAACAAGTGAGCTCTCTGTTTGAATCATCCCTTCCCCCTAAGTACAAGATCCGGGATGTCCAACGATTTCCATCACCATTGGGCGTAAAGTTGTAGAAAAAGCTCTTCTTGATTTGGGGGCAAGTGTGAACCTATTACCATTGTCGGTGTATGAGCAACTCGGTTTGGGGGAAATGAAGCCAACCCGGGTAACTTTGCAAATGGCGGATCGAAGTATCCGCGTTCCTAAGGGAGTGATCGAAGACGTTCTAGTTCAATGTGGCCAATTTGTCTATCCGGTTGATTTCGTGGTTCTAGACACTTGTTCGGTGCCGGCGGCTCAATTATCGGTTCCAATTATTCTCGGGCGGGTTCTTGGCAACATCCGATGCCGTGATTCATTGCCGGGATGGCCGGCTCAATATGAGCTTTGGTAACATGAAGATGCAAGTCAACATGTTCCATATTGGGAGCCAAATGGGGGATGATGAGGATGTATGCGGGGTTAGCGTGATTGATTCGCTTGTCCAAGACCATGTCGATGAGTTCATTTGTAAGGATGAATTGGAGTTAGCTCTTACGTCCGCCGAAGCCGATTTTCTTGATGCACCCGAGGTTGCGTACTTGGTTTCTTTGCTAGATGAGGAGGAGGCGTGTGGTATAAACCCGTGGATTTCGAAATTTGAAGAGTTGCCTCCTATTGAGAAGCGAGCCGTTCCGTCTTATGAGGAACCCCCGACACTTGAGCTCAAACCATTACCGGACACACTCAAGTATGCTTATCTTGGCGATAGTCAAATGTACCTGGTGGTAATTTCCTCCGCTCTAAGTGAGTCTCAAGAGTTGGAGTTGCTTGCTTTATTGCGGAAGCATTCCAAAGCCCTCGGGTGGTCCATAGCCGACATCAAAGGTATAGATGCATCACTTTGCTCGCACCACATTTACATGGAAGATGATGTCAAGCCGACCCGCCAACCTCAAAGGCGTTTGAACCCAATTATGAAGGATGTTGTCTGAGCGGAAGTGATCAAATTGTTAGATGTTGGCATTATTTACCCTATAGCCGACTCGAAGTGGGTGAGCCCGATTCAAGTGGTTCCAAAGAAATCCGGGGTGACGATGGTGAGGAATGACAAGGATGAGTTAATCCCAACGCGAGTGCAAACCAGGTGGAGGGTGTGTATCGATTATCGCAAGCTAAATGCAAGTACACGGAAGGATCATTTTCCACTCCCTTTCATAGACCAAATTTTGGAGCGGGTGGCCGGCCACAAGTTTTATTGTTTCCTTGATGGATATTCCGGTTACAACCAGATTGAGGTGGCATTGGAAGATCAAGAGAAGACTACTTTCACGTGCCCATTCGGGACGTTTGCGTATCGTCGTATGCCGTTCGGGCTGTGCAACGCCCCCGGTACCTTTTCGAGGTGTATTATGGGTTTGTTTAGCGATATGGTGGAGAAGATCATGGAGGTGTTCTGGATGACTTCTCTGTTTTCGGTGATTCCTTCGAGGCTTGTCTTACCAACTTGGGGCTAGTGTTAGCCCGGTGCGAAGAGAAGAATTTGGTGTTAAATTGGGAGAAGTGCCATTTCATGGTGACTGAAGGTATCGTGCTTGGCCATATCGTTTCTTCGAAGGGAATTGAAGTTGATCGGGCAAAAATCGACTTGATTAGTAACTTGCCAACTCCCAAGTGCTTAAAGGATGTTCGTTCTTTCTTGGGGCATGCCGGTTTCTATCGGAGGTTCATAAAGGATTTCAGTGCTATCGCCCGGCCTTTGTGTCATTTGCTAGCCAAGGATGTGCCATTTGAGTGGACGCCTGCCTGTGAGGCCGCCTTCGCTAAGTTAAAGTCAAGTTTGACCTCCCCGCCTATTGTACGGTCTCCGGATTGGGAGTTGCCCTTTGAACTCATGTGCGACACCAGTGACTATGCCGTCGGGGCCGTTTTGGGCCAACGCCAAGGCAAGGAGCCATATGTGATATATTACGCGAGCAAGACGCTAAATGAGGCCCAAATGAACTACTCAACCACCGAGAAAGAGTTATTGGCCGTCGTCTTTGCACTTGACAAGTTTCTGTCTTATCTAGTCGGGGCCCTAATTACCGTTTACACCGATCATTCTGCGCTTAAGTACCTTTTTACCAAGCAAGATGCCAAGGCAAGGTTGATCCGGTGGATTTTGCTTCTACAAGAGTTCGATCTTACAATTAAGGACAAGAAGGGTGTTGAAAACATGGTGGCCGATCACTTGTCCCGGTTGGAGTTTGAAGATCACACGGCTCACATTCCGATTAGAGGTGTCAAACGGGTCGTGTCGACCCACGACACGACCAGTTTGACACGGACACGGTGTGACACGGGACACGAAAAAGACACGGTACGGCCGGACACGACATGATACGGACACGGTATAGTTGGGCACGGACACGGCACGAACATGAAAGTGAGCGGACACGACACGGACACGACACGGTATTTGCTGACACGTGACACGACACGGACACGAAAGTAAGGATACACGACACGGACTCGACACGGTTCGAGTATGATCTCGACACGGCCGCGACCGCGGCCGCGAGCCTGGCCCGGCACGACATGGACACGATACGGTTGAGGGCACGGGCACGACGCAGACGCGAGAATGGCCAGACACGACACAGGCACGGTAATGAGCAGACACGACACTGGCGCGGCACGATTGTGTTGCACGACCGCGACCGCGACCACGGGGGCACGACACGGGCACGGGCACGACACGACACGGGCACAACACAGCACGGGACACGGGCACGGCACGGCACAGTTACGAGCCTTTATTAAATGAAATTTCAAGAAAAATGATGATGAAATTTAGAAATATTTTAAAAATAAATAGCAAGATATAGAAAATAAAAAATAATGTTATAAAAATAATTTCAAAAATAATGTTACTAAACAATTAATTTTAATAAGATATAAAAAATCAAATTATCAAAGCCGTCATTTGCAACATGCAAGTCATGTAAAAATGTTTGACGACGTCGATCACTCGATTATGTATTTAATAAATGAAGGAGTAGCTATTTATTCCTAAATCCTATTGAATTTCTCATCAAATTTTACCATAGATGATTTTAAAAAAACAAAATGGGTTCATTTTATTAATAAATTTTTGAAAATAATTTGATTAAACCAAATTTCCAAAAAATAGAAGAAAACATTCGCCACCAAACACACACTTATCAATGCACACATTAAACTGGATCAAGCACTTGTAACTTGTAAGAATGAATTGAACGATTACAACAACAAAAATTGTATTTTTTAAATACAGTCTCCCTCTTATTATTTTCAAAATAATTTGACAACGGAAAAAATAATTTGATTAAATGAAATTTCAAAAAAAAATGATAAAAAATATAATTTTAATTTTTGTTGAAGAAAATTTTGACTAATTAATTGTAGAAGGAATTAAAAATGAATTTTAGTATTTAAAAATAAATAGTGACATATTAAAAAATAATAATTAATTTTATTAAAAATTAAACCATTAAATTTATTACAATAAATTTAAAATTTTGAAATAATTTTATTAAATGAGATTTTAATGTGTTTAAAATGTATTTAAAGTCAAACATATTGAAATTTGAAAGAGATCTCGCTCCGTGCATGATATTGATTTTCTAATTCTCATGGTTCGTGATTGAATTTTGATGATCGGGACCGTTGAAAGTTTTTAAAAGGTGCTTTCCAAGGGCTACATAAGAAATTGGGGAAAAAATTACTGCAAAGGGCTTGATTCAAGCAATTTTCAATAAAAAAAACTATACTTTTCTAACTTTTTTGCAATTGCGATAAAGGGGTTTCTTATAGCCGATTGAGCCAAAAATTTGTAGAAATCATTTATTAAACAAGCACAACAAAATCAACGATATGGATCGTCGTGATCTTTTATTGGTAGTTTAGTCACTATACATTGAATAAATGCACGAGATTCGGTTTAATATTAATTACATCCCGATGAAGGCACTAAGTAAAATCGATCGGCCCAATTTTTTACATGAATAATGTAATCAATATCCATAATCAAATCAACGGTTCAGATTGATCGTTATTAAAAAAAAACAATAATAAGTATTAGAATCTATACGTTCAACTTATTCTAAATGAAACTATATCTTTTGCTATAGTTGAATATACAGTAGCCATCAGACCGCGACAAAATTACGACGATCGAGACCGTTGATTTGATCACGCATGTTGATTACATTATTCGTGTAAAAAATTGTATTGATTGAGTTTATGTAGCGCCCTCATCGGGATGCAAATTTTATAAACCAAACGTATTGCATTTATTCAATATAAAGTAACCATACTGCCGATACACAATAACAACGATCCATATCGTTGATGTTGTTTTGCTTGTATAATAAAAAATACGTTCAAAATTTGGGCTCGATCGGGTATAAGAAACCCTTCCATCGCACTGCTACTTTATTACGAAAATGCTATTTCTCACCCGATCAACTCTTTAATGAACACATGATTAACATGTATGAATGATCTGAATCGTTCAAGTGACAAAATTATTCAAATTTTTTGATTTTATTAGGTATTTTCTCCGGATACCATTTTCGTGCACTTTAATTTCGATAAGGCGAACATCCCTAAATTGTTCGAAATAAACAATTTCAAACAAAAAAATAAAAATAAAAAGGAAAAATAGAGGCCGGTGAGATGTAATAAAGAAGGGCATGAGGGGCATTATTGTATTTGTGTGTAGCCGTTTGGGGGCATTTTGGTCTTTTCGGATTCTAGGGCAGTCAGACTCAGGTCTTCTTCGCAGTCTCGCAGATCTCAACTCATTCATTCCAGTCATTCTCATCTCTCTCTCTCTCTCTCTCGCTCTCGCTCTCTCTGTCTCTTTGATCTCTCTCTCTCTGTCTCTCGCTCTCTCTGTCTCTTTGATCTCTCTCTCTCTCTCGATCTACCGAAGTAACCAAACCATGACCACTGGTCACGGCACAACCTGTCAAACGGATCACTGATCTCTCTCTCTCTCTCTCTACTCTCTGGCGGCCTCTGCGATAAACAGGTACGGTTGTTCGACCACGCAAAATTATCCATCTATGAAATACAACGAATTTTCTTCTATTAACGGATTGTTCGATTCATTAGAGACAAATATGGAAATCGCAAGGCTCTTGAGTGTTGCTCGGTGTTTTCGTTTTCCCCTTTAACTGTAAATTACTGTTTTCTCGTCTGCCATTTCGGATCTGTCCGACACCTGTAGCGTGTGAATCGTGTTATTTTTAGGGTTTTGTTTGGAGCTAGACTCGGTCCAGCCCTTCCTGCAAAATAGCACGTGAAATCGACTCTTGGTCGCGTGTTTTTTTGGCCAATATATTTCGATTGTTTCTCGGTTTTTTTTCGTTGATATATTTTTTTTTTCTGCTCAAAGCCTATGGTCTGTTTGGTGTCTATGAATACTATCAGAAGGTGAGAGAAGTGATTGTACTCAAACCCACCACTGCACCACCGATCTCAAACACAAACCCCAGTTCACTTCTAATCTCAAACCCCAGTCCACTTTCATTTGTGGTTTTTTTTTTGAACAGCCCTTCATTTGTGGTAAAATATATCTGATTTAGTTTAAACTGAAGTTACATTAACTTGTTATCTGAATGCTCTTTATCTGAATACAGGAACAGGGTGTAAATGGACCCGGACAATATCCATATGGATTTTGCCAGAGCACAATCTTACTCTGAGTCTTCTGATGAGGGTCATGAAGCACATGCAAATGGAAACAGTGTTGGTGAAGGTGCTTCCAACAGTGTTCCAGCGAATCCAGCCTCTACTTCTATAGGTAGTCGAGGTAAAAAAAAGGGCAAAAAGGACTAACACATCTTGGGTGTGGAATCATATGTCTAAACGTAAAAATGTGATTAATGCTAAGGGTGTAAACATAGGACCTAGATCATGCTGCAATTATTGTGATAAGAATTATTCTCCTGATAGTAATTATGGCACTGGTAGTATGATAAAACACCTCACTAAACATCATCAAGATAAAATTGAAAACGAACACCGTAAAGATTTCTCTAATTTATATACTCGAAAGCTGAAATGAGAAAGGGGTTAGCCCGTTATGTAGCTGCAGCAGAGCAACCCTTTACTTTTGGTGATGATGTTAGGTTTGAACATTTTGTCCAACAAAAACTTAATCCTGTTTTTAAAAAAGTTTCTAGAAATACAACTAGAGCTGATACGCTTGCTGAATTTAAACTTGATAAAGAACAGTTTATAAATGAAGAAATTGCTGGATTTCCTCGTGGTACTTCTGTGTCTTTTACTTCTGATATGTGGAGTGGTGGAAATAATCGTGGTTACATGGCCTTGACTGCTCACTATAAAGACTCTAGTTGGAAATTGAATAAAAGGATTATTGCTTTCCGTTATGTGGAGTATCCTCATAATAGCACTACTATTTTTCAAACTGTCTATGGTGTTTTTACGGAGTACAATCTTGCTGATAAAGTTTTTAGCATTACTTTTGATAACCATTCTGCTAATACTGCTTCAATTGATATGTTCTTGGATAATTTAAGTCTTATTCATGGTGGTAAGTTATTCCATATGCGATGTGTGTGTCATATCATTAACTTGGTAGTGCAAGATGGTTTGAAAACAATCTCTCTAGAGTTGTCGAAAATTAAAGATGCTATTCATTTTATTACTTCCTCCCCATCTAGGCAACAAGAGTTTGATGCGTTTTGTGCAAGTTTGAGTCTTAAACCAAAAGTTTTTAATACTGATATTAGAACTCGTTGGAATTCGACATACATTATGTTAAAATCTTGTAAAAACTATTACAAGGCAATATCTGATTTTGTTAATCCTAGGTTCGGTGGTGGCTTTTTGTTAAGTATAGTGGATTGGAACCTTGCATTTGAGTTTATGAAGTTTTTGAAAGTATTTTATACTGCTACGTGTGCTTGTTCGGGTGTTCGTTATCCTACTTCTTGTATTGTGCTTCACCAATTGTTTAATATCAGTGTCTTTTTTCGTAGCTATAGATTGCGAGAAAATTTTGTAGGTCCTTTGGTGAATATGGAAGAGAAATTCAAAAAATATTTTGAACCAATGCCAAAAATTTTTGTTTTTGCTGCTGTTATGGACCCAAGGATTAAATTGTGTGGTGTTGACAGGCTTTTGAAAGGGCTTTCTAATAATATGGGTGTTTTATTTTATTCGATCGCAACTGTGAAAAAGGATTTGATTGATTTATATGATTTATATGAGTCTAAGTATGCATCCACTAATATTGCAAGTACTTGTCCGGATCCATGTTTACCACGTCCAAGTGTTGATGACCCAGGTTGGAGTTTGATGTCAGATGATGCTTCTGATTTTTTTGATTTTGATACTGATACTGCTGATACCTCTGCTCGGTCTGAACTTTCTATATATTTAGAGACAGAACGTATTAAGATAACCAACAACCAACAAAACTTTGATATATTAGGCTGGTGGCAACAACATGCTCCAACATTTCCTGTTCTTAACATAATGGCACGTGATCTATTAACCCCTCCTGTTTCTTCGGTGCCATCCGAATCGGCTTTTAGTGCAGGTGAAAGAGTGTTGGATGATAAGCGCATGCGACTAGCTCCAGATATTCTGGATTGTCTGATGTGCTTGAAAGATTGGGAGGATACACGTCTTGGAATTCATCCACGCGCAGCCAAAGATGAGTTACGAGACTATTTTGCAGACTCGGACATAGATGATGAGTAATATTGCTGTATTTGGTTTCAGTTTTCTGCATTTAGTTGGTAAATTTGATGCCAATTGCTGGGGTTGTGTTGGCACTTGGCTGCATTTGTGTTGGCTGCCTTTGGTTTCTGTTTTCTGCATTGGTTTCATTTGGAGATGCATTACTGCTGCTATTGGTAGTGTGTTGGCTGCTGGGGTTTCGTTTTGCTTCATTTGGTTTTAGTTTTCTGCATTTGGTTTCCTTAAATAAACCTTGCATTTGAGTTTTTTGGGCTTTTTGTATGCAGTTTTAGGTAGTTTGAGTTGCCTTCTAGGGAATTTGAGAGGGGTGTGTGTGTGTGTTTGTGTGTGTGTGTTACCAAATTCCCAAAAAAGAGTAACCAAATAACCATTAAACTGTAAGCAAAAGCCCAGTTTGAGCTGAAGTGTGATTGTGTTGCAACTTATGAAGACCTTAACGGGAACTTAATGTTGCCATGATCCATTTTAGTTTTTGGCTATGATGATAAAAAAAAAAAAAACCTAATATCTGAGCCGAGACTTGCCAAATGCAGCAGAAAACTGAAACCAAATGCAGCCAACCATGTCCCAAGGCTATGATGTTTTTCTGAGCCAAATCTTGTCCTAGGCTATGATGTTTTTCTGAGCCAAACCTGCATACAATGTGAACCAAAACCTGCACATAAACTGAACTTAATTCTGCACTGCTTGTGTTATCTGTTTGGGTGCCTATGATGAAATCTTTCTGAGGCAGAAACTGTAAGGATTTGGCCTCTTTTTGTGGCTTATCTGAGGCAGAAACTGAAATCTTGTGTTATCTGTTTTGGTTCAGATTCTGTGCAGGTTCTGGTTCAGTTTCTGTGCAGGTTTTGGTTCACATTGTATGCAGGTTTTTGGTTAAGTTACTGTGTGTGTGTGTGGCTGTGGTATGTGCAGTCCAGATGGAGTTGTATGTGGAGGCTATGGTTTTGTAACTGCAGTCCAGATGGAGTTGTATGTGCAGTCCAGATGGAGTTGTTGTGTGTGTGTGGCTGCTAGAAAACATTCCATAAAACAAGGCTATGGTTTTGTAAAATGCTCCATTCTTTTGTGGCTATGATGAATTTTGTGAATAAGACACATTTGGCACTTAGGCGGGGTAACATTAGACGGCCAATTGGCAACTAATGTAGCAGCCTTCAAGTGCTTCGAAATGGTGTCACTCTGAGCCAAATCTTTAGTAGTTGACAACATTAGACAGCCATGTATTACCAGTTGGTAGTTTTTTGCACTTAGCCTTGTTTGTAAGCATGCATAACATTGTGCTCTAAAACTGCAGTGCTTGGTTCAGTTTGCTGGTTCAGTTTCTGCTTTAAAACTGCAGAACTTGGTTATGTTGGGTTAAATCTGCAGGTTTTGGCCACTTTGGGTAGGTTAAAGCTGCAGATTTTAGCCACTGGGTTTATGTGTCTATGTGTGTGTGTGTGTGTGTGTGTGTGTCTGGCCTTGATGAACAACAGACCTGCACATAAACTGAACCAAAACCTGCACTGCTTCTGTTATCTATTTGGGTGCCTATGATGAAATCTTTCTGAGGCAGAAAGTGTAAGGAGTTGGCCTCTTTTTGTGGGTTAAACCTGCAGATTTCCACCTTTTTAAATGCAGGCAGGTTTTGGTTCAGATTGTGTGCAGGTTTTCGTTCAGATTATGTGCAGGTTGTGGTTTAGTTTCTGTGCAGGTTTTGGTTCAGATTCTGTGCAGGTTCTGGTTCACTTTCTATGCAGGTTTTGGATTCAGTTTCTGTGTTGTGTGTGTGTGTGTGGCTGTGGTATGAGTTCTGAACTGACAGATGAGTTCACGGAAATGAGTTCTGAACTGACAGATGCGCTGGACGTGTATGTGGACATATATTCGATCAAGTATGATCTCATTGCCAACTCTACCAAATATGGTAAGCTCATCAATATGTTGCCTTCTTCCTTCTTTCCAATGAGCAATTTCTTTCTCGCCTTTTCTTTTTCTGTTACCATAATAAGATGGACTAACCGTATCCATGTTTGATGACATGCCAAGGATAGGCTGGATAGCTACTACACTTGAATATCATGCATCTGAGTTCTTAACCAAAAATCCAGATTTGAATAATTGTAAACAAAGAAATGAAATATTTAGCTTGGTGGATACCTCTAACCTGGTTTTATACCAAACCTGAGGTGTAACGAAGCCAGGCTAAATATTGAGTTTGTTTTTTGTTTGTATAGTTAGTTTTATTTGATTGTAACGAAGCCATGCTAAAAAAGATATTTTTGGGGAAAATACTGAAAAGGTTTTGAGGTTTTCCATTTCCCTCCTTTCTTTCAGAAAGAAACTCTTGGTGAACCTCTAAGAGATTTCAGATTTCTTATAAACACTTGGGGTACCGGTGACACATTTCCTGTTATTAATTTTTCCATTTTTTGAGTGTTATGGACCAATTGATTGGCAGAAAACTGGAATTTCAGTAAGTCTTACAAACTAAATAGTGTTGGTGATTCATGAGCTGCTGAAATTTCAAGTTTGAGAAGTCTATTTAAGCATTATGAGGTTTATGTGTAGTGCTGTTGTTGCTGCTACTGCTTATTCTTCTTCCTCCACTTAGCTTGGTGGCTGTTTGCAGTTTACTTGGCTATTTTCTGCAGTTACCATGCTTTGTGCTGTTACTTTGCTGCTGCTGCAATTTTTCTGGTGCTGGCTGGTGGCTGCTGACAAGCATGTGTGTGTGTGTGTGTGTATGTGCAAATTGCAGGGCATGCTGTTTTTGAGCAGATTTTGGGCTGTTTTCAGTTATGCAGGTTTCAGCAGATTCTGGGCAGTTTTTGGCATGCTGTTTTTGAACTGATTGTGCATTGTTTTGACTGCTTTGTGGCCTGTTTTCATGTGGTTTCTGGGCTGTTTTTGAGGTTGTTAGGCAATGATGAAGTTTTTCCGAGCCAACTGTCATAAATTGCAATTTGCACTTACCTTGGTGGCTGTTTTTGTTGCTACTATTGTGTCGTAGCTGCTGTTGTTGTTGCTACTGCTTATTCTTCTTCCTCCACTTAGCTTAGTGGCTGTTTCCAGTTTACTTGGCTGTTTTCTGCAGTTACCATGCTTTGTGCTGTTACTTGGCTGTTTTTTGGTGGCTATGATGTGTTATAAGCTGAGCCAAGTGTGTGTGTGTGTGTGTTATAAACTGAGCTAGTCACAGGTTAAACCCAATAACAGCATGCTAAACTCAGAAACTGCAACATGTGTGTGTTATCTTTTTTTATGGGCAATGATGAATCAATTGAATTGATAATTTTTTGAAGGTGGATACCTTGGCGGGGTAACTTTTTTTGTTGCAGCCATGAGTAGCCTTGTGATTCCCAAAAAATATTTTCTGAGCCCATGTTTGGTTTAGTAAGCTATGTTACCAAAAATTGTTCTGGGTTCCATAGATACATGCTTGCATGTTCAGCTGAACTTGTTCTTGCTACACATAAAACAGTAACAATGTTATTTCCTGCTGTATTGGAGAGAACTAGGATAACAGCTTTTGATCTTAGCAAGGTGATAGAGAGTTTTATTAGACATGAGGAATCTCTGCCCAGATAATTGAGGAGACATCTGAACTCCCTTGAAGAGCGACTTTTGGAGAGCATGGTGTGGGAAAAGGGCTCCTCAATGTACAATTCTTTGACAATTGCAAGACCAGCCCTGTCCTCTGTTGTCTGTTGTGGTCGTCTTTTGGCATGTGTGATGGTGTGAACTGCACAGTCTGTGTGTGTCCAAGCTGTGTCCAACCTTGAGACCGTTTTGCGGCATTTTTTGAGACCGTTTTGCGGCAGGTTTCTGGGCTTCTTCTTATAATTAGGCCATGATGATATATATCTGAGCCACATAGAATTTGTAAGCATACTATTTTATTGGCACTTGTTCTCGATTCGGAATAAACTTGTAAAAATTAGTAATTTCAGGACTTTGACTGAACGATAACATTGGATGAAATTCATTATTGTCCCAGGGAAGCCATCAAATGGCAAATCCATTATTGTCCCATTGGATAAAATTCTAGTTTTCAAAGACATTGACATTGGATGAAATATGGTCCCATTGGATCAAATTGTAGTTTTCAACTTCTTCGAACACCTCTCTTCGACAGGGGTATCAGGGACATTTGTTGAAACGCCGGGAAAGCCTTTACCGGCGTTTTTGGGTACTTTTTCCGGCGTTTACCGGCGTTTTTGGGTACTTTTTCCGGATAGTGCGGTCCGATCCAATCCGACACGAATTTTTTTAGACACGACACGACCCACCTGTTTGATACCTTTACACCCGCTTTAATTAAGGCCCGACCCGACCCGACTCCCGACACGAATTATAAAGGCACGACACGATAGCACGACACGATCCGTTTTAAATAAGGCATGACCCAATCCGACACGAATTCTATCGGCAAGTCACGAAAGCACGGAACGACCCTATTTCAATAAGGCACGACCATGATCCGACACGATCAAATTAAGAAAATGGGCCGGCACGGCACGACCCGATTGCAATCGGCACGACACGAACACGACCCGATTTAGTAAATGGACACGACACGGCACGACCCGATAAAGAAAATGACACGGTTGACACGGCACGGTATGACACGGACACGGAAGTGGACACGGTCTGATTCGACCCAACCCGACCCGACACGGAAATTTTTTGACACGACACGACACGACCCACCCGTTTGACACCTCTAATTCCGATTGGTGACTCTTTTCCTGATGAGTAGCTCTTTGCAATCTCTACGGCTCCATGGTATGCCGATATTGTGAACTACTTGGTTACTGGTTTGATGCCTGGTCATTAGAATCTACAAGAGAAGCGTCGGTTCTTGGCCGAAGTGAAGCGGTTTTCTTTTGATGACCCGTATCTGTTTAAGTACTGCGCCGACCAACTTGTCCGCCGATGTGTGCCTGACTCTGAACAACAGAGCGTGATTAAATTCTGTCATATGGAGGCTTGTGGGGGTCATTTCTCGTTTCGGAAGACCGCTGCTAAGATTTTACAATGCGGGTTTTATTGGCCGAATTTGTATAAGGATACTTTTGCTTTCTGTCGAGGCTGTGCTCGGTGTCAACTGTTGGGATGTGTGACGCGTCGGAATGAGATGCCACTTTCACCTATTTTGATTATTGAAGTGTTCGATTGTTGGGGCATCGACTTCATGGGGCCGTTTCCGTCGTCCTTTGGGTACCTTTACATTTTGTTGGCGGTCGATTATGTGAGCAAATGGGTAGAAGCCATTCCGACTCGGACCAACGATGCGGCGGTTGTGGTTGCGTTTCTTCGGGAGTGTATCTTAGCTCGATTTGGGATGCCGCGGGCTATCATTAGTGACCAAGAGACCCACTTCTGCAACCGATCATTTGCTGCTCTAATGAAGAAATACTCTATTGTGCATAAAGTTTCAACGGCTTACCATCCTCAAACAAACGGCCAAGCGGAACTTGCAAATCGGGAAATCAAGAATATTTTGGAAAAGACAGTGAATCCTAACCGCAAGGATTGGTCTGCTCGTTTGGTTGATGCTTTGTGGGCGTACCGTACTGCTTACAAGACTATTTTGGGCATGTCTCCTTACCGGCTTGTTTATGGGAAAGCGTGCCATCTTCCGGTGGAGCTTGAGCACAAGGCGTATTGGGCAATCAAGAGGCTCAATTTTAATATGGCAAAAGCCGGTGCCCGGCGGAAGCTTCAACTCACCGAGGTCGAAGAGATGAGGTACAATGCTTACGACCACTCTGGTTCTTACAAGTCTAAAATCAAAGCCAAGCATGATAAGAAAATTGTAGTTAAAAACTTTGAGCCCGGTCAAAAAGTGCTATTGTACAACTCTCGTTTGCATCTCCACCCCGGTAAACTACGGTCACGTTGGGCCGGGCCTTATCTTGTCAAAACCGTTTTCCCTCATGGGGCAATTGAAGTAGAAAGCATGCAAAACGGTTCTTCTTTTAAGGTGAACGGTCAAAGGCTAAAGCCTTTTCTCGGTGGCTTCGAAGTTGGGGAGCCCGATGAGGTCTTAGCCGATCCAGTTTACACGGATGGCCCTTCGGTCTAGTTTGTGTTAACTTAGTTTGCACGGGGAGCAAAAGCGTAACCGCTGAACTTAACTGTTTGTCGGACCCGGCCCCTTGACTTCATTGTAAGGGGTACCCTCCATTGACTTGGGTATTTGTAGTTCCGCACGCCGCTACTAAAAAAAGGATCGTGTGCCCAGCTCCGGTTCGAAGGGCAAATTTTAATATCAGTGACATAGGACTTTCATTAGTCTTTCTGATAGGAGTAATTCACAGTGAACCACTCACGTCTACCAGATTAGCCCCAACGGGGGCGGTATAGATCATAGGTTCGGCCTTGGTATTCCCGTGCTCCACTACCGCACTTGGCTCTATCTTGTGCCTGCCTAGTTACGATCTTAGGGGACGCTGGACTTCATTGTTTGGCGGAGTCCATCTGTGACTTGGACGCTCCGAGTTCTGATATTAAATTCTTTTTGTTTGTACATAGTGTTCATAGTGTGCATATTGTATATAGTTCTTTCGTTATTTCTGTTTGTTTTCTGTGTTTCGGGATTTTATCATTCAGAGATATCACCAATGCATCATTGTTTCGGGCTTTCATTAGCCCTCTTTGTGGTAGTTTACCATTAATGATCCATGCTCTCCGAAATTGTCCCTATCGGAGGCAGCTTAGGTCTTTGGGTGAGGCTAGTTTCTCTTGTCTCACCTTGTTTCGATCGTCGGGAATGCTGGGCTTAATTGCTTGGCGCTGTCAAGCGGTGAATTTTACCTCAGGCGTGATGTAACAAATTTGACGGTCTAGTATAGCCACCCATGTCCTCCCTCGCGGTGCGATACGGGAAGAAAAGTATGACTCGTGAGATTGCGTGAAAATCGGGTGGTGTTCTTTTTGTTCGTTGTTTTTCTTTTTGTGTTTGTTGGTGCCCGGATAACACGAGCCGGGCGGTTCTAATGTCATTTGTCTCTTAGTAGGTAGTTCGAGCTTAAGTCTTTTGCAGGGTGAACGTGCTACCACACCAGCCTTGGTGGTTTGGGTCTAACGTCGGAGTGATTGAGGCATTCAGGAGCCCTAAGCATGGGTGCGATTACGTGTCGTGGTTGTTAGTCCAAAAAGCTTTGGCCATGTCCCTGTGTGACTAGCTGTGGTTCAGTTGGAAGAGCCGAAGGAGTCGACCTTGGAAACCGTTCGGATGACGAAAGGAGACGGTGACGCAAAAGCCTCCAACTTGGTCGAGGTATAAGGGGGTTGACATTCCCCCGCGGGTAACATCTTTTGTCCTTTTCCTCTCAATACTATTGTTCTCCATGCTATGAGGACATAGCATCGTTTAAGTTGGGGGGAGGGGTATATCTATGCTAGATATGTGTTTGTTTTTCATTTTTCGCATCAACTTTTCGTTAAATTTTTTGTTTTTAGGTTTTAATTCTTCCGTTATTACAAAATTTAGTGGATTAAAACAACTTGGCACATGCTCGTTTCTTAATTGGCAAGAGTCGTGGTAAATATTTTGAGAAAGTATGTACATTTCAACTCATTAGCATGTTTAAGGTCGAGCAATTAGGTGTTAAGCGGTTTTTGAGCAAGTTTTGCCCATATCCCGGTTATTTTTCACAATTCATTCGTAGTTAGGTTAATCATCTCATGTCATGCCTAAATGTGTTTAATATTGTTGTTGAATCGTTTTGGAATCTATGACGTACTTAAGAAGTGATACAAGGCATTGTTTGATTGATTAAACCACAAATGTGTCTCCTTGGCCTATATCGTGTCCTAGTCCGTGTCTTTCCATTTATTCGTTAACTTAGGGAGCCGGAGTTTGGAGGGGTGTTTGGAATGGGTTTCTATTGCTCTGAGGTGTTCGGGGGACATTTGAAAGGTGCTGGAAACGATCGGTGGTCAAAATGGTGAAGTGAGTAAAAATCAGATTTCTGGAGAACATGAACCGGTACAAGAAAAAGGTCCAACCGGTTCGTACATGGCAGAACATGGGAATAAAATTGCAAAACTCATGAACCGGTACGGGTTATTTGTTGAACCGGTTCATAATGTCCAGACCAAAAAAAAATTCGGGCCTCTTTTCTTTCTCTCTCCTACCCACTGTTCAACTTCAAAAACGGGAAAAAAAAAAAACCTCATAACCGTGATTTCCCTACCAAATCACCCACAACCCTTCATAAACCTCCATCAATCTTCATTTATTTATCAAACCTTCGAGATTCAAGGAGGAATTCAAGGTTTCAAAAGTTGGGGTTCTCGTTTTCAGTCCGAAATCCATCTGGAACGAGGTAAGTTCGAAACCCCTGTTTTCTTCTTCGAATTCCTTGATTCTCCTCCATCAAACATCATGTTTATCCCACATAGGGAGGGTTTTTCATGTTTAATGAGGAATTTGTGAAGTTTGAGCCTAAATCCCCAAACCTAGAGGAAAACCCGAAATTTTGGACTCCACCCGTGCCTGCTATTGTTCTGCGGTTTTGAGGACTGGTTTGAGTTTTTGATTGTTGATTTTGCTGTGATTTACGGGCTGAATTTGCGATTGAAAGCTCTGTGTTCTGTTGATTCCTTGTAAGGCTGCCTATTTTAGCTTTTGAACTGGAATTTGGGTTGCATTCACTCCTAGTTTTTGCTGGGTATCAACAGGCTGAATTTGAGTTGCGCAATCTGAGTTGTACAGACTTCCAGGGCTGCCTGTTTTTGTTTCTGAATTTGCAGTTTGGTTTTGGAATTTGGTAGTTGTGCTGTACTGTTGACTGCGCTGCAGGTGGTTGTTTGATTGTAGTAAGGGGTTGCTCTGTTTTGTGGGTTTTGGTGATTGAAAAATGGGGAGGACAAAAAAGTTAATGGCGGATGCGATAGAATCGAAAGATGGCGCAACCGGTAAAAAATCTTATTTGAAACGCTCCGACCCGGAAAAGAATGCCGAGCGTGCTGAGAGAGTGGCGGAGGAGAGTAGAAAAAGAAAAAGAGAGAAAATAGATGAGGAAAGAAAGAGATGGGAGATGGAGTTAAAAGGACGGAACTACATTTGTGAGCGTCAAGTAGATCGTTCGAGGATGGGATCTCACTCTATTGTTGAAATCATTAACCAACGAGGGCTGCAATTCTTTTTCAAACCAATCCAAGGCTACAAACCTAAGTTGGTCTTTGATTTCTATGTGAATATGGAAGTGGATGAGAGTGAAGAGAGAATAACATCTCGCTTGGGAAAGAAAACCGTTCTCGTAACCCCTACCATCATAGCCAAATATTTGGGGAACTATCAACGTCCTCCATCCCGTTCTATCACCTACCCCGGTCATGGATGGTCTAAGTCTGAGGAGGAAATTCAGAACGCCTTAACCGATAAACCTCTGAGACGCGACAGGTTCACTCATCGCCAGTTGTTTGAAAGGTACCGCGTGATTAATAAGGTGGTACATTACAATCTTTGTCCCCACGATTCGGAGAAGCGTCCGCGGAGGGAGGATGGTGAGGTGATCTTCGTGTTTGGGGTTAGTGAGGAGGTGGTTGATTGGGCTAGGATGATTTGGAGATCGATTGTGAAGTTCAGGGAGCGGTCCACGCCGATAAAGCCCAATATTCCTTTCCCGGCTATGATTACTGCTTTGTGTGGAGATCAGGGTGCGATATCTCCAGAAAGGCTCACCCCTGGAATTCCCGGTCCTATTACAGGGGTTTCATTGGAAAAGAGCAAGTCACTGTCTCAGCTGCCTCCCCTCGATCCTCTTGGTTTTCCTGAGACTACCGCTAAGACTCAATCCGGGAGGATTGAGGAGTATACAAAATTTATGATCACCCAACTCCAATCAATGCAAGTAAAGCAAAATAAAATGGAAGCAAAGCAGAATAAAATGGAGTCTCAGATACGTAGAACAAGAAGAGATGTTACAGCGATTAAAAGGGGGATGCTGTGGATTGCGGCGACGTCCGGGAGAGAGGGTGACGTGTATGTCCCCGCTGAGGCGGATATGAGAGAGTCCTCTCCCGAGGAGCCTGAGGGGGTGCATGATGTTGGTACTAGTGGTGGATGCGAGCCTAGTTCTAGGAGGCGGGGTAAGGAGCCGGTGGTTGATGATGAGGTGGATGATGATGAGGAGGACGAGGATGACGATTAGAGAGTCGGTGGTTTAGTTTTTGAAAAATCCTTCTACTTGGTCGGGGTGCATGGTGGTTGACAGCCCACCTATCTCATCTTGTTTTTGGTTTAGTAGTTGAACTCGTAAATAGTAGGAAGTTTTTGTTGGGGCCGGCATGTGGCCATTGACTTGGTAGTTTAGTGTTGGTGGCGGCTAAGGGTCGATAAACCAAGCTAGTATATAGCCGCCACCCATTTTGCTAACCGTTCTTTTGTTTAAACCAAGGTCATTACAAGCTTTAAAGTCCTTAGTTGATCTTTAGTACGTCTTGATTCCGGTTTGATTCAATTTTCGTATGTTGGCATGTTTAGTTTATGATATGTTTCTTTTCGTTTGTAAATATTTGTTGGCGTAGTTTAGTTTTCTATCATATGGTGCTCTCCACATATTTAGGCATGGAATTTTTGTTCACCAAACCTATTTCCGAGCACCATTCATGGGATATGGTTACTTTTGCATAAAAAGATGACTCGTCGTGTCGTATCCTCTTTTTGATCTTGGACACGTGCGTTGGATGCTTGTTATTTACGTGCTTAATGTTTAGTTGCTCATCGAGAGGCATGCTGCGAATTGTTGTGGTACTTTTGAATTAGTTTTGAACTTTTGCTAATTAGATTTATTCAAGCATGTGCCGTAGTTGTTTTTCCGGAAGGATTACTTAGTTTTCTTGTAGAAAGTTGTTTTTGGTTGCTAGGGGCTAGCAACGTTCAAGTTGGGGGGCGTGAAGTCCTCTAATTTCTAGCGTTTTATTCCCTAAGTTATCATTTTATCCCATTTTGCGCGTAAGGTTGTTTATGCCTAGTTTCAGGTTAATCGTGGCATAAAGACGCCTTTTAACTCCAAGGATCGCTCGAGGAAGCATCCAAGTGCTCAACGCCTAGCGGGGGCTGCCTGTCGGGTGTTCGTCGGGTCGTCATCGGGTGTGTAATGAAGTCTAGCCAAGGCGTCGGGCCAGCCAAGCCAAGGCCAAGCAAAAAATGCTCACTGCCCATTATGAACCGGTTGGGCTTTTAGCCTGAACCGGTTCATGTGCTCCAGTCCAGGCTTGTTTTGGCTGCTTTGCAGGTTATGAACCGGTTGGGCTTTTTGCTTGTACCGGTTCATGTTCCAGATATTTTGCACGATTTTGCTACTTTTTCAACTTTCTAATTATGGGATATTTTCTACTTCTTGGATATTTTGCAGATATTTTGGAGAGAGATTGGGGTCTTTTTGTATAAATACCTCCTCCCTCTCTCCTCTTTATCACTCTTGTCTCTCCCACCTAAGACTACTCTTGCTTTGTTCTTATTTCCATTAAAGCTCTCAAACTTTTTAGACTAAGTCCTTCATTAATTCAAGTAAGTATTTGTTGTTTGGCTTTTTGTCGTTCATTAATGTTGTAGCCACGGTTAAAAGCTTTAGTAATCTTAAGTTTATTTTTGTCTTTGTCGGTTGGAAATCATGCCTAACTTTTATGCTTTAATTTATGCTTTAACCATGTGTGAATAGTCATTTGGCTAAGTCTCGGGATAATCTTTCCCGAGGACTTAGATTGTTATTAGGTTCTCAAGCCATCGGGCTTTCAAGCATGATTTCCGGAATAGGGCTTAATTTGCAAATTCGGTCTAAACTTAGGGGTGTTAACTCCTCGGTATGCCGTTTGTCAAGCGGTCTTGGCAAGTAGCATACCGAGGGCTCGTGGCCTCCTATGGATTCGATTAATGATAAAAACAAGTTGGTTCGCCTTCGGAAAATCACATCTTTTGATAAATATAGTCAATAAAGCTAAATCTTTCGGGCGTGAGCACGCGGTCGTGACTCTCGCCTGAGTTATAATCGAGAACCGGTAATGGCCTTTGTCAAGGGTTAGAAGATCCTTAGACTTGCCTCTTTAAGTTAAGTAAGCAAAACTCTAGTCTTCGTTTTAGTCTTTCCATTTTCAAAGCAAAACCGATAGTTGGCCGTCTTAAACGCCACAAACCGACCATAAAACCTTCAATCCGAATCAAGCTGTTATCGAATTCTCTGTGGGAACGATTCCGGTCTTCCGGTTATTATGCGAGCAACGACCTAGCCCTACGCTTCGGGTTTCTTATCAACCTTTTATTGGAAGGCGAGGTTGCGACGTAAGCAACCACCTCGGCTAAGCAATGCAATCAAATAAAACTAACTATACAAACAAAAAACAAACTCAATATTTAGCTTGGCTTCGTTACACCTCAGGTTTGGTAAAAACCAGGTTAGGGGTATCCACCAAGCTAAATACGAGCTACTAACACAAACTACCTCAGATTGCTGGCATTAAGCCTTCACGTGGTTTGGTCCTTGGCATCTACAATGTCCTACAAAACAAGAACCAGCAGCAGTAGCAGCAAAAAATAGGTATATGAAAGCCAAATGAACAAGGTAAAAGAATAGGAAAATTGAATTCTGCTTAGATATTAGTTCCTTTTATCATCATAGCAGAAAATTGAAATGCATGCAACATTAAGTTGCCATTAAGGCCTTCATAAGTTGCAACACCACTTCATAGAATCATAGTTCATAACAATACCACTACAGCTCAGATATTACTTTTTTTTATCATCATAGCCGGAAATTGAAATGGATGCGGCAACGTTAAGTTGCCGTTAAGGCCTTCATAAGTTGCAACACAATCACACTTCGCTTAGCCAAAAACTGGGGTTGTGTCTGTGGCTTATTCATTTCAGACTAAAAGGAGACACACACACAACACTGCCACACACACACACACACCCACACCACACTGCCACACACACACACACACCACAACGCATGCAGGCAACATCCACTTCAGTTAAGTGAAGCTAAACAGACCACAAGGCATGCAGCAAAACTTAGGCTCAGCATATTAGTTAATTTACATCATAGCCAAAAACTGAAGCGGGGGCAACATCATGTTGCCATTTAAGACCTTCATAAGTTGCCACAACATCCATTTCAGCACTTCAGCCCACTTACTGAAATGAATAAGCCACAAAACACCACACTGCCACACACACACACACCACAAGGCATGCCAAAAACTGAAGCGGGGGCAACATCATGTTGCCATTTAAGGCATTCATAAGTTACCACAACATCCACTTCAGCCCACTTACTGAAATGAATAAGCCACAGACACAATCCCAGCAGAAAAAATGAATAATAGATTCAAACCAAATGACAGCAGTCAGCAGGTCCAGCTAATCACTGTCTATATCAGAATTTGCAAAATAGCCTCTGAATTCATCTTTAGTTGACCGTTTTTGAATTCCAAAGCGTGCATCCTCCCAATCTTTCAAGCATATAAGACAATCCAAAATGTCTGGAGCTAGTCTGTTCCTCCTCTCATCCAACACTCTACTACCTGCACTAAAAGCAGATTCGGATGCCACTGTAGACACAGGAGGGGTTAGTAGATCACGTGCCATGATTGAAAGAACAGGATATTTATCTTCATTTCTTTTCCACCAAGCTAAGACATCAAAATCACGCATGTCATTCGTGTTAACAGATTCTAGGTCCAAATATTTATCAAGTTCAATGCGTGAACTAACAGTGCTACTTCCTATTCCTATTCCTATATTTGAACTAACAAAATCCCAAAATTCATCTTCGCCACTTGTAGAAGATGTTAAAGGAGCAGCAGTACAAGCAGCATTAGAACGAAACTTAGAGTCATATTTAGCATACATGGTAGTCAATAAATCATACACATGAGCAGAAGAAGGTAAAGTAGTAATTCCTAAATTCATACCAATCTCTCCTAAGACCAAGCTAACACCTTTTAACTTCATCCTAGGGTCCATTACTGCAGCTAACACAAATATTTCCGGCATTTCCTCTTAATATTTTCTGAATTTTGCTTCCATATCTAAACAAGCATGTGCAAAATTTGGATGTTCCCTATGTTTACGAAAATTAACACTGATATTGAAAAGATGATGAAGCACAATACAAGAAGTAGGATAACGAACACCCGAACAACCTACGGTAGCAACATAAAACACTTTCAAAAATTTAATAAACTCAAAACCAATTTTCCAATGATCTTGAGTTAAAGGACTAGCACGATACGGTCGATACCTCTGATTAACATAAGCAGATATTACATCACTATATTTCCTACAAGACTTTAACATAAGGTAGGTCGAATTCCAACGATTTTGAACATCAGAGTTCATATTTTTGGGTTTAAGACTGTAAAATGACGTGCACATTTTATCAAATTCTTGTTACCTAGATGGGAAATTACCAATAAAAAGAACAGCATTTCTAATTTTTGAAATCTGTGGAGCTATTTTTTCCAAACCATCTTGCACAACTAAGTTAATGACATGGCATACACATCGCAAATGCAATAATTCACCAAAATAAGGAGTTGTCAAATTTCTTACAAACAATGGAAGTGTAGCAGTATTAGCGCTATGGTTGTCAAAAGTAATGCTATAAACTTTATCAAGAACTTTAAAATCCCTAAAAACACCCATAATACTATCAAAAATATGTTAGCATCATGAGGAAACTCCACTAAACGGAAAGCAATAATTTTTTTTTGCAAAGTCCAACTAGAGTCTATATAATGAGCAGTCACACAAATATAACCACGATTATTTATACCAGACCACATATCAGAAGTAAAACCAATTGCACCAACAGTTGCAAGTTCACTAATCAAATCTTTTTTAACTTCACTATGAGCTTTCTTTGTATCACTACGAGGTTGAATTTCTAGAAACTTTAGCAAAAGAAGGATTCAGATAGTTTTGGACAAAATACTCAAATCTAATGTCATCACCAAAAGTAAATGGTTGTTCTGCTGCAGCTACATAAAGGGCCAGTCCATGCCTCATTTTTTCTTTTGAATAAACAAAATTACTACTATCAGATGCACCAGCAATTTTATCAGCATGTTTTGTTTTAATATGTCTTTGTTCTGGCCCTACACCATTAGTACTTCTGCGTTTATAATGTGTATCACAATAATTGCATACAGACCTAGGTCCTATGTCAATACCACTCTCATTCTTGAAGTTTTCCTTTATAGTGAAATGATTCCATACCCATGAGTGGCATCGTGACCTTTTTGAACCACTAAGATCTGAATTTGAAGCTGCACGAGAAGAACCTGGTCCTGATGGAGTAGCAGTAGAACCTAAAGGTCCTGTTCCACTTCCACCAGGACCACCACCAACAATGTTTGAAGCAGCCTCCTCACCTACAAAACCCACAGCCTGTGGTGCAGTAGGGTTTCGTGGTCGTTCATCAGAAGAACCTGAGTGGGAGCCCATCTACAAAAAAAAAAAAAACACCATAACAGGGGTTATTAAAGGGGAAACACAAAAGCCCTAATTTTGTAACCCTAAATCATATGCAACAGCAGACTGATTAATCACATGCTACAGTAGACTGATTAATCACATGGGAAATGATTAATCACACTACACTGTTAATCACACTAGACTGATTAATCACTGCAAAATCAGTTTCGACAAATTTGTCAAAAATATACTACTAGAAGAAATTAGTAACAAAATCATCAGATCTGGCCTGACAGTGACTGGTCAAAACCCTAATTTAAGAAATTAGTAACCAAAGCCCTGATTTCGTAACCCTAATTGCAAGAACCCTAATTTCAGATATTAGTAACAAAAGCCCTAATTTCGTAACCCTAATTTCAGAAATTAGTAACAATTAACAAGGTCAAGGTTGTAAATGCTCACCATTTGAGTGTTGTACGTCACCGGAAACGAAGAGAGACAGAGGTGAGTCGGGCAAACTCAAATCTAGTTGTAGATCTAGGTTTTGAGTGTTGTACCACCGGTCACCGAGTCACCGTTTGAGTGTTGTACCACCGGTCCACCGGTCACCGAGTCACCGTTTGAGAATCGAGAGTCGTGTCACCGAAAAGTCAAAAACAGAGAGAGAGAGAGAGGTGGGCTGCCGGCTGCGTAGCCTGCATGACAGCGTGAGCAGAGTGAGAGAGAGGTAAGCTGCGTTACCTGCGTAGGCACGAGAGAGAGAGAGAGAGTCTGAGAGTGAGAGAGGTGAAGTGAATGACTCCGTGAATCAATCTGGAGAAATAAGGCGTGCCGGTGGAATCCGAACGTTGAGAGGAGTCAGAGTTGAGAGGATCGATCGACAGACTACAGAGTCTGAGAGTCGTACAGAGAGACGTTGAGAGAGACAGAGAGAGTTCGAGAGAGAGCCAGATTGAGATCGAAGAGAATGACTGAAATCACTGAATGAGATGTCTGCTAGGGCAGCATCTCATTCCTTTTATATGATCTGTATGATCATGTGCATACGAGACACCATAATCCATATGCACCAACTTATCGGAAATTCTCGTAAAGTCCTATAATGCATCACTCGAGGGCCGCCCGAGTTGTTTGTTGAAAATCCGAACCGTCTACCTTTTATGTGGGAGTGATTATATCATTCGTGCAAAAAATGAAGTAAATTGGTTATCGTTATATACTTGATCGCACATAACAAAAAAATTCATATTAATGAATCTACGTCCCGATGAAAGGGCTTCCAAAACCCGATAGACCCGATTTTTTGTGAGAGTGATTAAAACACCAAAAAAAACAAAATGAACGGTATGGATCGTCGTAGTTGTGTCGCAATCGTGTGGCTATCGTACTTTGGACTATAGCGACATACATTAGTTTAGAACCAGATAAGTTAGATGTATAGATTTGAAAGGTAGCTACAGACTCATTTTTTCTAATGTTCGATCTAAACCGTTACAATTTAAGATCTTATCAAATTTATCATTCTCCCCTAAATAGGTGATAATCGGATGTCGGAAACCACGTGATCGGAACACATTTGGTGCTTCCAAAGGCGTTAAAGTCCTATAATGCATCACTCGAGGCCCAACCGAGATATTTTTTGAAAATCGGAACCGTCTACCTTTTATGTGGGAGTGATTATATCATTCGTGCAAAAAATTAAATAAATTGGTTATCGTTATATACTCGATCGCACATAACAAAAAATTCACATTAATGAATCTACGTCCCGATGAAAGGGCTTCCAAAACCCGATAGACCCAAAAATTTGCAAGAGTGATTAAAACGCCAAGAACAACAAAATGAACGGTATGGATCGTCATAGTTGTGTCGCAATTGTGTGGCTACCGTACGGCGTACAAGAGGCCCGTTTTTATATTTTATATATTATATATGTCCGAATGTTTGCAAGTAAACATCAGGTAGCCCAGTGGTAAGGTGTTCCCTCTTGGACCAAGTGGCGCGGGTTCAATTCTCTCTATGTGCTTGTTAACTTTGTGTTTTTGTTATTTCTCCCAAAATCAACTGTGTTTTTTTGTTTTTTCCCCTAAAATCAACTGTGTTTTTTTAAAACCAATTTTTTAAAACCAATTTTATTAAAACCCATTTTTTTCTTATTTATTATTAGTTGTTCCTAGTAAAAATATATTTAAAACCATTTTTTTTCTTATTTATTATTAGTTGTTCCTAGTAAAAACATATCATAATTAATGGCCTTGGTGGTTTGTGATGTGTGACAAGTTCCATAGGACATTAGGACTTGGATTCGAATTCGAATCACACATAATTTTTTCTTTTAAATTTGTTTTATTTATTTATTTATTTTCTATGTAATTTTTTTTTAAAAACTTTAGTAGATAAAATGCAATGTATATCAATATATGTGTGGTAATAGGTATATTATCGTGTTTGAATTTTGATTCAAATTTTCTTAATCATATAAAATATTTTAAAAGCTTATTTTACTTAAATAAAAGGAAAAGATTAATAAATTATTGGATTATCAAAAAATACACAGAAATAAAGTAAACTATAATATGAAATCCCTTATTTATTTAATAACATATTTTTTTTGGTTTTTTCATGCCTCGTGTCGTGTTCGTGCCGTGCCGCGTGCCGTGCCGTGTCGCGTGCCGTGCCGCGTGCCGTGCCGCGTGCCGTGCCATGCCGTGCCGTGCCGTGCCGCGTGCCGTGCCATGCCGTGCCGCGTGCCGTGCTGTGCCGCGTGCCGTGCCATGCCGTGCCGTGCCATGCCGTGCCGCATGCCGTGCCGTGCCAGGCCAACTTCCGTGCCGTGCCGTGCCGTGTTGTTCTAGCTTACTTTCGTGCCCGTGCCGTGCCGCGTGCCCACTAAGACCATGCCGTTCCGTGCCGTGCCAGGATTAAATCCGTGCCCGTGCCGTGCTGTGATGCCTTCAAACGTGCCATGCTCGTGCCGTGCCCGTGCCGACCCGGCCCGTTTTACACCTCTAAATGCTCATCCACCGTCACTCGTCTTCATCCAAGCTCAAGATCAAAAATAAAAATCAAGTTTCCTAGGGGCTAGGCTCCGTCCTGGCCCTGAGGGGACTCTCCTGTTATCAGGCTTAACTCCTTTTGGTTAAGCTCTGACCTGAAAATCGCTTTCATAAACCAAAGTAGCCCAATGTGCTGAATAGGCTACGCCGCGCGGCGCTTTTGATGCGTCGCACGACATAGCATATTCAGCACACGGTATTTTCAGTTAATTGTTATTTTATTGATCAAACTGTCTGGGTCAAGGTTGTTTAGTCGGGTTCGTTTCTGTCCATTATTAGAGACTTCGGAACAAGACCATATCTACAAGTCATGTCTTATCCCTTTAAATGACACTCCTTTGGACACTAAAAGTGGTTTTCTACTTAAGGCTTGAAAGGATGGTATTGTTCTGAGGATGATCGGATGACTCTGGGTTTTCGGATGCTTTTAAAGGGTGTCGTGCGTCGTACTCCTTACGCCGTGCGACATCCTAAACACTTCTAGCAGCCTAAAGACAGGATCGAAACCACGCACGGTGTATCATATGGCCGTGCACCGTAATATGAAGTGTCGTGTAATAGATGATAGTGGCCCAGACAGTTGATCGAATGGCTTCTCTTATTTATATTCTGCTACATCATCCGTTATCATATCTATACAGTTTGCACCACAAGCACGCCAATGTGTTATATTTAATCCTGTGTCCTTTGCCCGTACGTGTTTTAAAGTTAAGCTTTTCAAATGATATTAAATCCCCCATTTAAAATGCTAAGTAGAGATCGGTTTTACGGGTGAACGAGGTGCACCTCAATGTTTTCGCTAGACCAAAAACCTTTCTTTTTTTTTTTCAAGTCAAGCTCTCGGTTTCTCAGATCATCCATCTCAAAAATTCAGGTGGCGACTCTTCGAGCGTGCTTTCGGGCGCGAGAGCCCACAATATCTTAGAACGATCGTCCTGAATGTTTGGCACATTCTTGAGTCGATTGTATTCGTCATTGAGCTATATCCTTTTATTTTCCTTATCTTGTCCTTGTCATCATAATTGCATATAAGATTGGTAAAAATTTTCCTACTGGGCCAGTGCATCTCAACCTAATCTTTCTTTTCAGGTTCAAATGCCGGGCAATAGATTGCATGCATCGTGTGCTTGACAGTGAAAGACTTCTGGAAGCTGACATCATTAGTTATTTCATCATCTTTGTAAAGATCACATTTTGTTAAAGATGGTCTTGTAAAATAAATACTCTTGAATTCTCCTTTGATTAAAGTTTGTAATATTCTAAAAGTTTTCGTACTCGTATCTAAATTAATTTGGGCCGTGGTGCCATAGTTATAATTTTCTAAGCCTAGGGACTTGTTGTAAATTAAACAGGTGGGAACTCTGTGGGTAATTTTAATATTTTGTGAGGATACTTAATTGAAATGAATTATATAATTATGTTGAAAATCGAGGGCGTGACACTCTCCCCCTGCTCTCGACTCACTCTCTCACTCCCACGCCTAACCCAAGAAAAAACCACGTCATCCCTGTCATATCATGGCGATCTAGACCCGTTGATCTAGTGGCAAAGCTTGGATGGATTTTCCTTAGTGGGTTTCAAGCTTATAACATCTAGGGCTTGGTTGAGTCTTTGGGCTTTTGCTCAAAACCCATCAGGTAGGGATTTTTCCTCTCTCTCTCTCTCTCTGTGGAGACTTGTGAATTTGTTTAATTTCGAAAAAAAATCGCTTATTGCGTACAGTAGTTGTATTGTTAGTAAAATAGCTCGTATGTTGTGGGGTGTACGGAGATACGTATCCAGGTGTGTATCGGACCCTTGGAGGATGGTAAAATGTTAATTTGATGTTGTAGTGTTGTTTGGAAGTTTTGGTATTAGGCTGGGTTCGTTTCGGTGTCCGTTGAAATATTCTTTTTTTTTTCTACCCAGCTTGTACCGGTACAGCCTTTTCCCCATACCGGTTCATGATGTCCAGAAGTTGTGTTTTTGGCATTTTGAAGGTTCATGTACCGGTACAGCCTTTTCCCCGTACCGGTACATGCTGTGTTTTATGCACTTTTTCAGCACGCTTTTTGGGACACTATAAATACCCTTTTATGTCATTTCTCACACCCAAAGGCCACGAAACCAGATCTCAAAACCCTCTCTCACCCACCCCACTCCAATCTCACCCAAAACTCTCGATTTCAAGCTCGAATCTCCAAGATCCAAAGGTTTTCTTCCTCAAATTCACAAGATTCTTGCATTTGGTAAACCAAGGGTGAGTTTTATGTTCTTGTTCTCACACTTTGAGGCCTACCCACGTTTTTCTCTCTCTCCTCTTGATTATTGGTTGATCTTTGCTTGTTATTCGTGTTTTTGGACTTTATTTACTCTAGATCTTGCATCCAAGCTCGGGGTGAGGCTTGTTTTTGGAGCATTCAAGTTCAATCCACTTGTTAGACCTAGGGTTTTGCTCAAAACCCACTTTGGTAGGGATTCCTCTCTTCCTCTACATGTTTTGAGGTGATTATGTGTGATTTTGGTGCGTATTTGTGATACGTAGTTGAATAGAATGTTTAATGGTCAAAATATTGCATTTTTTTTATATAGTGGTATTGTAGTGACGAGTGCCATGGTCTAGGAACGAAATGTGTCGTATTTGATAATATCGGTGTGTGTGGAATGAGCCTATGGCAATGGTATTCATTGTGACGATTATATGGTGTTGTTGTTGTGAAGTGGATGGAGGTTGGTGTAACGCAGGGGGTGGAAACACACGATTCGCAAGGGGTGGAGTCTATTGTGATGCAAGGGGTGGAAACACAATCTCGCAAGGGGTGAAAATTTGTTGGAAGAAGTGTGTGCGTGTGTGTGTACATGTGGGTTTGTGATTGAGAATTATTATGATATTTGAAAATGGGTGTTGGTCTGCATTGTTACGATTTGTCGTTTAATTTGATCCACTTTCATTTTCATGCTTATCATCTCTCTCCATGTAGATTTTGTAGAGAATTTCCTACTGAGCTCTAATAGCTCAACAAAATCCTTCTTTTCAGGTTCGAACGCAGGGCAATAGGTTGTATGACATGGTGTATTTGGAACGGGGACTTTTGGAAGTTAACATGACTTAGTTACTCAACCATCTTTGTATTAGTCTATTTTTTGACAGAGATGGTATTGTAACTAATTTAATTCGTTTGATCTTTTGACTAAAGTTGTTATATTCGAAACTCCTTTGTACTTGTATTTAGCTTAACTTGGGCTGTGGTGCCAAACATGTAATTGATGTAGACTTTGAAACTTTGTTTGTAATTAAGCAGGTGGGAAACTCATTTTGGGTATTATCTATTTTATGCGAGGATCTTATATCGAAATGACATATATATATTTATGTTTAAAATCGAAGGCGTGACACACTCTCTCTCTCTCTCTCTCTCTCTCTCTCTCTCTACTTGTTTATGGGTTAATTTGGTGTAGAATTTGGTGCTTGATCATAATTTTCGTTGTCAGGTTAACCCTGTCGAAATCTGGGTTAGCGTGCTGAAAAACCTAGTCGCTACCGGTAGCCCATTTAAGGCCCTACTGGTAGCCAAACATTAGAACTAAAATTTTTGATTTTGTTGCCGGTAGCCCATTTAAGGCTCTACTGGTAGCACCAAAAAACTTTACGGCGTGGAATGTAAGGTCATGGTTCGCATGAATTGGATTTAGATTTATTGTGATTTTTGTTACTTTTTTTGTGATAAATTTATCATCTTCGTGGTAAGATCATCATATTTTTTTAATAAATTTATCATAATCGATTATGTAACGACCTGACCCAACAGACGTACTAACTTTTAGCCTAACCACTTGGCTCAAAAGGTTAACCTCAAACTAATAGTAGCTGGTGGGCGTCCTCATATAAACCATTCACAACTCCCTCATCCTTCCGATGTGGGACTATTGCCCAAGGTGGGTTATCACAGATTATGGTATAGTAATTTTCATGAAAAGATGTTGTAGATTTGAAAGACATGGTTTCACTGGTTTTTCCCTAACATTGAATTTGGATTTTTGTGATTGTTGAAACACAATATTCCTGACAGGTTTCTGAAAATATTTCATGGAAATACATGGGATATTAGATTATGTGGTTGTGCTATTCATTTATTTATGGAAGATTTGCAGAAGTATGTCACGAAAATTTTGTGGTTGTACTTAAATATTGAAAGTTCTTAAAATATCGTTTAGTCATTACTATGAACTCACCTAGGTAGCCAGGAGTTGGGGTGCTTTTGTCAATTTATCCATGAGAATTAAGGGTATTTATGGCTACCAATTAGAAAGGGCAAAATAGGAATTCAAAAAAATACAGTTGCTTTCAGCACTTTCCGTTAGTCAATGGATGGTCAACTGACGAAGGGGGCATCTGATATGAAAAAGTGAACCAGAAGGGAGGTAAATGAAGTTTTGGAAAAAGTATGGGGTGGAAGTGCATTTGTCAGATAACACAGGAAGGTTAGTGTAATTTACCCATAATTACATATACGTGCTAAACAACATCAAACGTCGTACGTGTTCGCGTTTCAGAAGCAGAAGACAAGTCCACCAAATGACCTTTCAAAAAAAAAAAAAAAAAGGAAAATTCTAACTGAAGACCTAGATGTCAACACGCTGTTTCTTGAAATACATAAAGAGAGAGAGAGAGAGAGAGAGAGAGAGAGAGAGAGACGGAGAGAGAGCTCTGTTTCTAGAACAGCTAGAACAGAGAGAGAGAGAAAGAGAGACCCAGCACCATATCTTCTTCCCACGCACAGAAGTATTAAGAAGACGCAACCCAATCTCAACTATCTCCCGAGGCTCCTAAAACCTGAAACTTTCATAACCGTCCCCTTCATGGGTTTGTAAATCACAATGACTAAATCAGGCACCTGCATTCAATACCTTCTCAAGCCTTTCAAATCTAAGAAAGGTATTGCTTTCTCTCTCTCTCTCTCTACTTATATATACAGATATGTCTTTCAGTCTTTGATTGTTGTGTCTGTCATAGTTTTATGTGATGCTCTGTTTTTGTGCTCTGGAATTTGATGAATCAGACGGCAGTGACGACTTAGAGAAGATCGCCGCACGGGAACAGAAGCAATTCCCATTCGAAACCCTAGTTTCCGCTACCAAAAACTTCCACCCCAATCACAAGCTCGGCGAAGGCGGATTTGGACCTGTATTCAAGGTAATCACCTCAAAATTGAGTTAATTTTAGGCATACATATTGGTACAGAGTAGTGTATGTGTGTATATGTTTGTGAAATTTTTAGAACACTTGTGAATGTTAAATCCTATCTTGTTGGATATAAAAATTGGATCTTAATATTACGTTGGGAGTACTCCCCACTTTCCGGCTTAACCTATTTTAAGTGGGTCAGAACTCATTCAATCTATATTGGGCTTAAAGTGATGCGGCGTGGACTCTGCAGTAACTCCCCCAACGAATTGAGCCTTATGCATAAAGCACAAACTCAAAACGGAAATTGTGATGAACACCCAGAAATAGAGATTGCAGTTGCGAGTGGCATATGATTGTTGGGTTTTTGGATATGTAGGGGAAATTAGAGGATGGTAGGGAGATTGCGGTAAAGAAGCTGTCGCAGAGCTCGAGACAGGGGAAGAAAGAGTTCATGAACGAGGCGAAGTTGTTGGCGCGTGTGCAGCACCGCAACGTTGTGAATTTGTTGGGGTATTGTGCGCACGGTGTGGAGAAGCTGCTCGTATATGAGTATGTTGCTAATGAGAGCTTGGACAAGCTTCTCTTCAGTAAGTCCTCTTCTCCTTTGATCCTTTTAAATATGGATTTTGAACATTATATGTGTCTCATTGGAGCTGAAATTGGGACCCTAAAACTGAATCTAAAACCATTAGAGTTACAATTGGTGACTACTGTTTTGATTTTCTGCCATCATAGTTAGGTGTCAAGCTTCAACAATATGCCTACTTGTCTATTGAGTGAATGAGTACTAGGTGGAGACCAAAGATCATTTGTTCCCATAATACTTGCCCCATGTTACTCATGAATCTCAATACCCACGAATCTCGAGACCATAGCTGTCAAAGGTGCTCCCAGGTGCGAGGCAAGACGAGGTGCACCCCATCGTCAAAGGCCCAGACTAGGCAACGAGGCGCAAAAAGGCGCACTTCTCTCAAACTCGATCCCAGCCCTAGGATTATGTTGTCTAGGTTAAATTTTTACCTTTGGCCATCGAACAGAAGCGAAATAAAAGGGCAAATCAACTAGTCCTTGGTCGATCTACAGCCGATCTTCTTCAATCCTCTCATCGATCTCTCTCATCTGCATTGATCAGTCATCCAACTTGGAGAACTTTAGTCGATCTATCGTCTCTCCTCTGTGCCTCATCTCCTTTCATCTCTCTCAGGCGTTACTCCTCTCATCCCTCTGAGTCTTCTCTCCTCATCAATAGCCAACAACACACAGTCAAGGTATTTTGACTATTCTCCCCTCTCTTCCCTCTCTCCCCGCTCTCTACATACGTATATATTTGTATCCATGTTTTTGTGCCTATAAACTACATATACAATTATACACAACACACACAATCAATATATGAATAGGAAAATGATTTTTTTTTTTTCCAAGTTTTTAAAACGAGCTTTATGCCTTTATTTTCATAAATAGCTTTATATATAAAAACAAGTTCGAAGTTCAATCACGTACTTGCTTTTATTTTATTTTCAAATGTTGGATGCTTGTCTTTTGTTGATTTGGATGCTTTAGTTCTTCTCTATTCAAGATCGGTGACAATTTGGCATTTGATGGATGTTTTTATGCATCTTTTGGATGGTAAACTCATTGGCTTAGTGCTTATTATTTGAAATATTAGTGTATGCTATTTTCCTATTTTTTCTGCATAGGTGCGCCTCGCCTTGGGCCCAACCGGACTTTGTGCCTTGGTGCTCATTTCGCCCTTGACAACTATGCTCGAGACAACCAGTGTGGTTAGGGCTGTATAATGTCTGGGCAAGGGGATAGGGATTTGAGGACAAAAGATCCTATGTCAGTATGTTGTAGGTGGATGTGAGGAGGTTAATGTTTCCAAATGGTGGACATCTTGAATATTCAAGAATTAAGATATTCTGGTTAAGCATGTTGGGTACACATCATGGAACTATGGGGGTTACACATCAGCTAAATGCTAACTGCTGAACAAGGAAGGAAAACGTTCCAAACAATCACCTACATGCTGAACCAAAAATTCTAGAGGGGGTTTGCCAAAGGGATAATGATTTTCAGGCTCCCTTTTTTTTTTTTTGTCATTTAGTAGGAAAAACACACACAATAATTTCACAAATAGACAAAAAGAGGAGTGCCATTAACAAAAAAGGGAGTGTGAAAATCATTTTCCTTGCCAAAGGCTACATTATCATGGAATTAACGGGGGTTAGCTCACAGAGGAGAATTGAGAACTTCTGATACGAACATCAAAATAAATCTTCTCTAAGAGCGAGGAAGGGCGTCTTTGAATGCCTTGGAAGACTCTATAGTTCCTTTCTTCCATATATAATAAACCAGTGCAGCCCAAGCAAGCTTCCTAACTATGCTGCTGAAGGATTTACCTCTGAATTTCCCAATAAGCCAAGGGACCTCAACACTCAGCTATGCAGATCCTTAGAAACACCCCATATTTTGTGTACTTGCTTCCATACATTCCTGAAATAGTTTCAGGCAAAGAAGATGTGAGAACTGAGAAGTAGTTTCCATTTCTTGTTGGCTAAGAGAGCAGGTTGTTGACGAGGACTCGAGGAGGGAATGATTCCCCAGCTGCAAAGTTCATCCTTAGTTATCAACTTCTTTTCAATAGGCATCCAAATAATATGTCTTGGAGTATATTTGGAAACCAAATCAACTTATGCCAATGCGCAATTGGGCAATGAGTTCTTTTGGCATCCCATGTAGTTGCAGCGGTGTAAGTAGAGGAAGGAGAGGCAGTCCACAAGACTTTGTCAGCCATAGAGCAATTAGGAGCAATGATGGCTATAGAGAAGGGGAGAAAGGCCACATTATGTAAAGTCAGGGATACCTTTGATGAAAGAGAAACAGAAAAGCGAGAAACGGGAAAACAAAATTTTGAATTTTAGTCTTTTTTAACCCGTTCATTATTTAGGACCATTGTCATGCATAATTATCTTGTTCTACATGCTTGTTGCTTTGGAGTTCCCTTTATGTATAACTAAATATGTTGGTGCATTACTACCAATTGTAATTTGGGTTTGAGTCCATATGGTACTAGTTAAAGGTCACTATTTTATTATCGACGAGTGCTTTTCCTTTTGTTCTCATTTTCCCTAAACTTTTGGTTACTTGTCTGATAATTTTGGTTGTAATGTGGCATCAATCTTGGATTCTTGGTCCATGAAAGTTCTTATTCTTCAATGGTGCAAGCAATACTTTTCTGTTTGGCGTCTTGTTAAACTGGAAAGAGCAGTAATTTTTGTTTCTTACTGCCAGTGATATTTTGCTCACTGTTTGGTAGTTTTAGGGTCTTCTTCGATTTGGAGCGAAGGACCAAGGAGTCCCAGATGTTAATCTGAGTGGGTGAGGCCAAGCACTTTTTGGTTCTTCAGTTGGCTGTGCCTAGTTTTGTAACTCTTGTGTGTGCATGTATATTTTTGTATTCTTGGTTTGGTGTTCATAGTCCTCATCATTCACTCTCCAGCCTTGTCAAAAATCATTCACTCTCCAGCCTTGAACAACTGCTGAAATTAGGTGGCACAATCCTGGCCTGACAGTTTTGATTAGCTTTATACCTCATATATCTGAACAGTGCTTTGTTACATATCTAACGAGTGCTTTTTTTATTTTGGACTACAGTTGGTGAGTGGAATAGCCCATGACATTAAGACAGCCTTAGTTTAGATGTCTGTCATAGCATCCAATGTTTTTTAAGTTCATGATCAATTACAACTTCCTTGTGATTGCAATTAACACTCAAAATTGATAGCATTAGAGTCACTGGATGCAGATGATGTTTTTAATTGGCTTTATAACTAGGTTGGAATGGATTGAAAAGAGATGACTGATAGTTATAGTGATACTAATTTTGATGGTATTGATTCAGAGTCTGGTAGACCAGATGTGCTGGATTGGAAGCGGAGGTATGACATTATTCTTGGCATTTCTCGGGGCTTGCTTTACCTTCACGAAGACTCGCATAGCGTAATCATCCACCGTGATATTAAGGCTGGCAATATCCTACTAGATGACAAGTGGGTTCCGAAAATCGCTGATTTTGGCTTGTCTCGCCTCTTCCCTGAAGATCAAACGCATGTCAATACCCGTGTAGCTGGTACAAAGTATGTTTTCAAGCATCTTAGCTTTCTTACTTAATTTCGACTGTAATTTAAGCTGTTTGAATTTAATATCATATCTAATAGACGCCTGCACAATGACACAGTGGGTATATGGCTCCTGAGTACGTCATGCATGGACATCTATCTGCGAAGGCAGATGTATTTAGCTTTGGGGTTGTGATTTTGGAGCTAATAAGTGGTCAGAAGAACTCGACTTTCGACCTGAGTTTAGACAGTCAAAATCTACTGGAATGGGTAAGTACTCAATCCATCTTCTTTTGCGTACTTTATTTACACTGATAATTTCTTGTGTTGTCATTCTAAGTGGAAACCACCTTATCACTGAAAAATATTGTTGTCCAATTGCCGTTGTATTTGGACAGCAATAAAATCTACTGTAAAGTATTGGAAGTTTCATTTTACACCATACATTAATATATAATTACATATTGTTAATTATTGTGACTTGTTACTACTATTTCTTGATATTTTGGTGGCTGCAGCAGCCTTTCTATGACCAGTGGTTGATTAATACTGGTAGGCGGAGAAAGGTCTCCATCATTTTGAGCTGGCCTTTTACCTGTGCCTTTTTCTGTGTGATTGACTACCCTCTATCTTCGTTTGATTAAATTTTTCCAAAACAAAAAAAACAAAAACTTTTTGTCAAAAAAAAAAAAAAATTTCATTGTTTGCATTGTTCTTTTTGAGCAAAAGGATATCCACGAATTTGAAGAATTTAAATTCCGTGTTTTCTTGAAGTGAGTTCTTTCCAAGAAGATTTCGAGTTATCTAGGAAGTGTTTCAGAAAAGTGTTTCCGAAACAACTATCAAAGAGACCAAATTTCGAGTTTGTCAGGTTGACCTACTTGGTAGAATTGGTTGAAGGAATCTGATGCAAATAAAATCAGGAAAATTGAAGGCAGTTTTTAATGTTTCAGAAAGAAGTGTATTGAAAAAGCAAGTACTCTATACTCCTTGTTGAAAACAAGGTCTATGTGGGCCTAGTTCCTGTCTGGGTTTGTTTACATCATCAAGTTGATTGTTTGCATCATCCAACCCATTGTTTATATCGTTGAAGCCAGAGGGGGATTAATTAAGTGTTGACTTTTCTCAATTTAGCATTCTCAAAAAGTCAAATTCGGAGCAGTTGATCAAACTTGAACTGGTCAAAATTCATAAAAGTCCAAATTATTTTAAGAAAGCCTGGAAAATTCGGATTCAAATTCTGGGCAAATGGCGCCTTAATATATACTGTATATTTTTAACGAATTTGGTCCAAATGGTGGTTATAACTTTAAAACTTACCTCGCAAAAATAATAATATGGGTAACGAAATTTATAGGTGATGTCGGAAACTTTGGAAGTTCATGATTTAGACAAGTTCTCACAGAATTAAAATTAAATGTTGCTTTTTGAAAACCATGTTCAATTCACAACTATCAGTATGGATGCAGGCATATAAGCTCTACAAGAAGGGGAAGAGCTTGGAGGTTATGGACCCTAAACTGGCTTCATCCGCTGTCCCCGATCAAGTAGCAATGTGCCTGCAGATAGGGTTACTTTGCACCCAATTGGATCCACAGGTACGGCCCACCATGCGGCGCGTGGTGGTAATGCTATCAAAGAAGCCTGGAAGCCTAGAAGAACCGACAAGGCCGGGGTACCCTGGTGCAAGGCGCAGAAGATCGAGTAGGCCCGCCGCATCATCATCCTTGACCGGAACTTCCAGCGAATCCAGTTCCCAAGCGTTTGGTTCTACCACTAATAACAACAGTGCCAGTGCCACGGCAAGTACGAGTACATCCTATTTGAGAAGCCCCAGGTTGGACCCTCACGGGAAACGCCCAATGCAATGATAGGGCTGTATTTATATAGGAGATTTTGATAATTTTTTGATGGCGGCCGTCTTTGCAGTAATTAGATTGCTCCATTGTGGTCCGTTGCATGGAAAGTGTCTTTTACGCGTAAGGGGTACAAAGGCTACGTGCATTTGGCCCTCCCCAGGCGCTATTTAAGTTTTGTTTTTTTCGTTACTTCATGTATAGCAGTTTTGTAATGCTGTTTGGTAGGTGTGTAAATTTTTGTAGAGCAATATGATTAGAGACGAATGACAAATTGTGGTTAGGGTACTTCAATGAGTTACCATCTAAATGCAAATCCAGTCTTTTTGTCTTCTTTTTTTTTTTTTAGAATTTTTTTGAACGGTCTTTTCTTTTCTAGAATGAATACACTCTTATTTCAATTTTTTTTTTTTTTGATGAAACTTATTTCAATTTGTTATATTCCTGAAATATGCGTTTGGCATCAAGAGTCTCTAAAGGACCTTTAATTAGAGTTTTTTTTTTTATCACACCTTTAATTAGTTCACTCGCTTTACTTTGGAGCAGCATCTGAGACACTTTTTTTTCCCACTCAAAATAGTTAACTTGCAGTGCTGTTCAAAAATAAAAGAGTGACCTTAGAGCATCCTTAGCGGAATAACCACAAGTCAATAATCAAAAGTTGTCACGGCATCTTTTGGTTATCCATTTAAGGGGTTGCTAAGGTTAGTAATGTAGAGGTTCATAATGGTACAATAAAAAATGAATAATCAAAACTTGTTACATCACCTTAATTTTCAACCTATAAAAATCTAAAAATTGTAACATAGAAAACAATTTTTTAAAAATAAATTTTAAACTAATAAAAACAAGTTATTATGTAACGCCCCCATTTTTGGGTACGTTAAATAAACATTTTTATTGAAAACTTAAAGAGAGTCTGACTCATTATTACAACACATACCCCACAGAGTTCAATATTTACATAAGGGAGGGAAACTAAGGTTCCTAACTACAGCTCCAACTGCTCATCCGTTCTAGCCAGCTCCTCGGCTTCGAAAGCCTCCAAAGTATACAGCTAAAGCCTCCAAGGTGTACAGCTCACCCTGTTCATCTATAAGGTCTGACACCGGATCCCACGAGTAAATTGAAAGTTGGATCTACATTGGATCTCACCTGAATCGCCCCATCTATCCTCCTGAGGAGGGGTTTGGTTTCAAACCCCGGTTTGAACCACCAGCACAATATGTCAGGGTCACCAAAGACAACACCGTGAGCTTCAAAAGCTCAATAGAATAATCCAAACCCACTAACCCTTAACTTACAAGCAACAGATCATAAAGTTAACGATTTCCAAATAGAACACACATCTCGAATCATAGCAGTTAACAATTACACATCCACATTCACTATTCAACTAACGTTGGTGTCCATGTTTTCTGAGTTTCTCCTACGCGACTCGTCGTAGACTGTGTCTCATTTTCACTTTAACAAATCAACATTTCAATACGCATTCCAAACCTCGTTACTAATGAGGCTACCACGTCCGGCTCCATTGGCAACGCACACAATGGGCTATCAAGTCCGACCACATTTCGATTTTCACAATCCATTCAAATCTTGCATTGGCTCCTCTCCGCGGATGACCAAGCCATATCACCAATGAGACTACCACGTCCGGCCCCATTGGCAATATTCACAATGGATTACCAAATCCGGCCACATTTTGGTTTTTGCAAGTCCACACAATGGGATACCAAGTCCGGCCACATTGCGGATTTTCATACACACAATGGGCTACCACGTCCAGCCACATTGCGGTTTCAAAACACATCTTTTCATTAACCAGACCCTAGTTGTCATGTTTCTAACTTTCTCAATTTCTGTGTCTCGTTTTCATGCAATGACTCCGCGGTAGGACTTCTCATGTAAGTAATCATAAATCATTCATTGTAATCTTGAAAATAAACTAGCAAGGTCATCCAATTCTATATTACTTATCATGCTCAATTATCACACAAAGCATAACGCCACATGTACGGACTCCTTTGGAGTGAAAACCACTTATGCTTTATCACACAACCACAAGTAAAGCAAGCAACATGTAGGTATACAACATACTCCCCTTCCTTTTCAAAACTTTAGTAAAACATTTTCCAATTTCGCATGTGTTTCAATCCTACAAGCAACATACAATATACGTAAAGATAGTGGTTAAAGATTAATCTACCTTGATCCGAAATTAGTCGGGGCCGAATAAGCTAGTTGAAAAATTCTACGGGTGGTGAAACTCACAAATTCGGACCAGACTTTGGATGGCAGTAACTCAGTCAAAATTTGGCCGAATGTGATCGTTCTTGGATCAAAATTGAAGCTCTAGAAGTGCTCTACAACTTTTGTGAAGGAAGTTAATCCTAGAAACTACTTTAGGTAGGAGAAAAATGGTGATAAAGGAAGAGACAGTATGCTGTCTGGAACTGGAAATCCAAGATTTTTACTAAACTTTGGATGTCAATATCTTTTTCATTTCTTGACCGATTAGGGTGGTTCTTGGGTCTAACTTGAAGGTCTCAAAGTGCTCTACAACTTTCTCAAGGGAGTTGGTTCTAAGAACTAATTTAAGCAGGAGAAAAATGAGGATTTGTGAAGGGCAGTAGGCTGTCTAGAAAAACGAAAATGGTTTCTAGAGAGAAGTGAGAGCAAAGGAGTGAAGGTGTTGGTTTAAGCTTGAATGAGCTTGCTATTTATAGGCCAAGGCTCCCTCCCTCCCTCCCTCCCTCCCTCCCTCCCTCTCTCTCTCTCTCTCTCTATATATATATATATATATATATATATATACAGTGGGCTTCCATTGAGGACCTAAGTTGCGGACCTAAGTTGGGGATTTTGCCTTTCCCGATCGAATTTCGATGATCCAAACCGCTCAATGTGTTCAGAACGTAATTTTAAGAGTACTCGCGAGAAATCAGCAAAAAAAAAATCGGGAAAGGCTTCATCCGAGCAGTTTTTGTTTATTCTGAATTGAACGGTTCAAATAAAAACTGCTCAAATCAAGTCCTTTCCGGTCATTTTTTTTTCCGATTTCTCGTGGGTGCCCTTAAAATCACGTTCTGAACACATTGAACGGCTCGGATCATCAAAATTCAATAGGGAAAGGGAGAAATGGGGTGGTCCACAACTTAGGTCCGCAATATATATATGTATATATATATATATATATATATATATATATATATATATATATATATATATATATGTATATATATATATATATATATCTTTGATTCTTTTCTTGTTTTGTCAAGCTTTGATTGAAGATCATGGGGTTGCTTGCACCCTTCTGCCTAGTTCTAGGCTTGCATAGCTAGATTTGGTACCTTGGATTTGATCTTAGAAGGATTTTGGAAAGTTTGGTGGAAGAAAGGAGGGTTTGTACAAAGATTTAGTAGTTTAATACATATACAAGGACTATGGTACAAGGATTTTGCTTTGAGAAGTATACAACCAAAGATTTGGAAGGATGTAAGAAGATTATGGGAGATCAAACAAGGTACAACCCAATCTCTTCCTCTTTTTCTCTCTTTCCTTCTCTCTCTCTCGGCCACTCTCTCTCTCTCTCTCTCTCTCTCTCTCTCTCTCTTTTTCTAGTACTAGTACTATGGGAATATATATATATATATGTCCAAGTATATATATAAGTACTTCTATGTACCATGTAATCTAATGGATTTTCAAGTATCTAGATTTTCTATTAAACTAATCTATTAAGCACATGTTCTTATTACAATATTATATTAGTGTACCTAGAGATCTAAGGAAATAAATCTATAAGGTACATATACATATTTTAAGCATACAAGTACTAGGTACTTATATCTATATATAACAATATCTATGTACTTAGAAATCTAGGGTAATAGATTTATGAAGTACATATACATATCTTTAATTATATAATCACATGGGAAATCTAGGAAATGACTTATTTAATAAATCCTAGTACTTGTTAGTAAGACTAACCTTATTATCCAATGGATAATATTTCCCCTAGCCGTTATTGACCAATGGTTAAAAGGGTGAGGTAATATATACTTAAATAATACCGTATCTACTTTAGACATGTGTATATATAAATATATAGAACTATATCTATGTACTTTAACAAATCTATCAAAAGATCTTAGATGAAAGATCTATTGTCCAATGGATAAAAATTTTTCTAACTTTTATCGTCCAGTGGGTAAAGATTAAAGGTCCAAAGGGTTCCACTAGGATTTGGAGGGTTCATAAGGTTCAAAAGGCTCATCTAGGGTTAGGAGAAAGTAACTAAGTGAAATGGTAGTTAGGTTTCTCTAGCTAGTTGGTTAGAAGCTAACTAGACTTGTCATGTGGGGTTTCTAGCCAAGAAATATATAATTTTGAGATTTACTAGAAAATATATAAGTGTGTTTATAAGCACACTTGTCTTTAGAAAATGGCTAGATTGCCGATGAGAGAAAATCAAATTTTATAAGTCAAAAATCTAATTATGACGGATTATTAGAAATTAAGAGAAATTTTAAAAGCAAATCCACATAATTAAAATAAAATTCAAATATTTAACGAAATTTTTATTTACCAAAAATCAGGGTCGTGACATATTAGAAAAAAAGAAAATAGTTTTTTGAAAACTTTGATTTAAAAAAAACAGTTTTCGGGAAAAAGTTTTTCAAAAAAGTACAGTTTTTGAATTAAAAAAAAAAGAACAATTTTTGGAAAAAAAATTTTAATAAAAAAACTATTTTGAATATTTTTCAGTTTTGGGAAAAACAGTATTTACAAAAAAGTAAAAACTATTTTTAAAAGTATTTTTCTTAGAAACATGTTGAAAATGGAAGAGAAAGAAGATTTTTGTGTAGGAACAACTAAATTTGGTTATTGGCTAAAGATTGTTAGTTTTGATTATATTCGAGGGTCAAAATTTGATGAGTTGCTAAGAAGTTGTTAAATTTAATTGTTCTAATGTGAGTTCTTTTTTGAGTAAATGTTGCTATCCTTAACAACCTTTTGGTTTTGATTATATCACTGTGATGCTCTTACAGCCTCAAAACAATGAAAAAAAATGCAAAGGCCTAATTCAAGATCAAATACAAATGGCAAAATGCAATCAAAATAAAAACCAACTTGCCTATTTGTGGTTTTGGAGTAAAATGCAATCAAAATCTATCTTTATTAGTAGCCTTTTCATTTCCAATCTCATAATCAGCGTGTGTGTTATGCCTTCTGTCAGTTGGATGGCAAAAATCACAAGAAGGCAAGTTGTTATTTCTAAATGTTAGGGAGGTGAAGTGTTAGAACACAATGTTTTGGAGTAAAATGCTATTAAAATCTAAATGAAAATTTAGATGATTAGATCGAGAACTTCTAGGTATCGAATTAAGCTGATTTTTCACAAAGGGGCCCTTGGAAAAAATATTTAAAATTTAATGAGCGGCTTGAATCATTTGTGTGGGACCCATAGTGGGCCCCACATCACGATCAATTTCACTATTCTTCCGTGTCAATAGCACCTCTACTCAAAAACTCACACAAAAAACACACGAAACGCAAGAACTTTACACGGTTCTCTAAAATCAAGTACATCTACGGAGAGTGAGAGTTCCATTATATGAAGTAGAGAGATTACACTATTGTGATATAAATAGTCAAAATACTCAAAACAGTATGAGATGGGATGGTGAATACTTTTAGAAGGTAGAGTGTAAGGCAAAATCCACTTTGATCCCTGGTGATTTGGGTCATATGCGGATACACTCCTATGGCTCAAAAGTGTGCACATAGTCATGTGCAGATACACCCTCTTGGATCAAAAGTGTGCAAATAACACCCATTTGGTTTGTGAGTGTGCACTGATGAGCGCCCAATATTGTAGATATTTGGTGCGACTAGTCCCGACTTATGCTGCTTTTACTTGCGTTTATTTAGCTTTTATAGTGATATTACACGTAAGGTGTGTTTTTAGAGTATTCAGGTAAAACGTGCAAATAAGGCACTTTTCAACGCCATGGACGGCTCAAGTGCTTCCAAGTACCCGAAGACCCTGTCGGCCCCTTTAAAATCTAAGTACGGAAAAATGACTTTCTGAAAAAGTATCGATTTTCGAGATTAAAAATGGCGGTAATTGATCCTTGAATTTTTCTAAGAGTAACTACAAAGTTACAAGGTTTTATTTGAAGAGCAAGGTCATATTTTGAGTCATTTTCTCTAGAGAAAAACGTGCAGTTTTCCATTTTACACTAAAAGTGAGGGGTTGACATTTTGATTTAGTTGGAATCTTGAAATTCTGGTAATGCCATTGTTTCCAAATGGGGGGTACTTTCTTATTTTCATTAAATAAATTAAAGTAAAGAAAAAGTAAAAGAAAGGTTTAAAATGTTGTCTTTCCTTAAGTTTAGAGAATGAAAATAAGATGCTGAGGAGCTGTGAAGCTACTGGGAGCTGTCTGTTGAAGCTGAGGCCAGGATACAGGGGAAGCTTCACCGTATCGATACGGTTTTCAGAGTATCGATACGGTTTCAAAACAGAGAGAAATCCAAGCTTCAACGTATCGATATGGTTTCGGAGTATCAATACGGCTCGTCTACAGGGAATCTTGCATCTCAGAGCAAGACAGAACCGTATCGATACGGTTTTGGAGTATCGATACGGTGGCTTACCAACTTACTTTTTGACAGCTTTTAACTTTCTTTAAGTGGCAAGTTTCCACTTTTGGCTGCTTTTTGGATATTTTGTGTGGAGAGAGAAGGGTTCTTGTATAAATACTCCTCTCTCTCTCTCTCTCTCACTTGTAAAGGAGTAAGTAGTTAGTTTAGGTTAGTCTTTTTCCTTCAAGAATTCCATTAATGTCTTTCAAGCTTTCCTAGCTAATTTCTTTAAGAACTCTAGTAAGTCTTTCTCGTTTATTGTTTTTCCGTTTATTAAAGTTGTAGTTACGGACTAGATTCTCATTAATATCAAGTTTATTTCTGTTTTTATCGGTTAAACATGTTTTCAATATTTAGCATGATTTCTAGTCTTTTCAATATGTGTGAGTAGTCTTTTGGCTAAGTCTCGGGGTAATCTTTCCCGATGACTTAGGGTGTTATTTGGTTCTCAAACCTTCGGGCTTAAAATCATGGTTTTTGGAATAGGATTAACCTAGCCATTTTGGCCTAAGCGAGGGGTGTTAACTCCTTGATATGAAGTTTAGTCAAGCGGTCTTGGCAAGCGACATACCGAGGGCTCGTGGCCTCCTACGTGTTAGATACATTAGCAAAAATAGGTTGGTTTAGTTCCGTTTAATCACATCCTTTGATAAACGTAGTCTTTAAAGCTAAATCTTCCGAGCGTGAGCGCGCGGTCGTGACTCTCGTTTGAGTTATAATTGAGAACTGGTAACGGCCTTTGTCAAGGGAAGGACGATCCCTAGACTTGCCTCTTTTAGTTTATAAAGCTCATTTCTAGTCTTTTACTTAGTATTTCCACTTTAAAAGCAAAACCAAGTTGGCCGTCTTAAACGCCGTAATCCTACCATGTTAAACCTTCATTCCAAATCAAGCAATATTTGATTCTCTGTGGGTACGATCCCGGCCTTTCCGGTTATTATGCTATCAACGACCTAGCCCTACGCTTTGGGTTTTCCAGCCTTATATTTGAAGGCGAGGTTGTGGTGTAAGCATGCACATAACACCCAATTCCGTCTATAATAACATCAAGGGTGACGGACGCGCATTAAAAGTCCGATATGCCATCAACTTCTCCCTTCATTCATCTTCTTCCTTGAATCTAACCACTCCATCGTCTATACTAAAAATTGGATTTGAACCGTTGATATTATATAGTTTGACGAGTATTACATCCAACCAAAATTTAAGTCCATCAAAAAATGAAAACCTCATGGTCAAATCGAATTTATTATGAATTAAATTTTCAAATTTTAAATTTATCATTAATTTTAACAAGAATTAGATCATTGAGCTATTGATGTCTGATCAAGTTGATTTTTCACAAAGATGTTATAGTCAATGATTAATAAATTACGAACAGCTTGGATTAGATTTTGGTTAGATTCACGAGACGTGTGAGATACACCTTTGTTAAAATATAGACGGAATTGGGTGTTACATGCACATTTCACAGTCATAGGGGTGTTATATGCACACTTTTAAATTATAAGTGGTGTATTTCACATGGGGGGGGGTGGTTGGATTGGGATTTTCACACTTTTGAATTATAAGTGGTGTATTTTTACATGATCCAAACCACATAAAGTTTGCCCTAGATTGTATTAGATAGTGAATTATAAGTGGTGTATTTTTACATGATCCAAACCACATAAAGTCCAAGTGGACATTGCCCTAGATTGTATTAGATAGTGAATTATAAGTGGTGTATTTTTACATGATCCAAACCACATTGGCGTTGGAGATTTTCGCAAAGAGACGGGAGAGAGTTGGGTGTGTCAGTAGTGATGGAGAGAGAGAATAGAAGTGGAAGAGTGCAATAATCCTTTTCTTTTTGTAGCTTGAGAAAAAATAAGAAAAGAAGTGCATGAGAATGAAAGAAGAGGTGCAATAATGCGTTTCAACCAACAAAATCTAAATAATGTTTCAAAACCTGTCGCAATTTGCAAATAACAATGTAGTAACATATAATACTACTGATTCCAGCCTTGTGGTACTAATGGATTAGTCCAAAATGGTTTTGGCTGATAGAGAGGTCCAACATTTGAATCACATAATTGATGCCTTCTCAATATTACTCTTCTGCGAAGTTTGGCTGTGTTGCACTAACGGTTGAAGCTACGACTCTTATGCGTTTAAGCTAAATTAATTTATCTTAAAAATGGTAGTTAATATTTACTTTCGTATCATTTGTTTAGCCTTTCGTCAATGTAATCGTTCATTGCAACTAGAGTAATCAAAAAAGTATAGAAATATAAAATAAAATTGAAAAAGTTACTGATAAGACGACACTAAAGACAAAATTTTTTTTTTTTTGTTTTAATTCTTTTTTCAGTAGTTATTTTTTTAATAAAACTTCTGGTCGTTATTTTTTTTTTTTACTTTCTAAACTCCTCACATCCAGACGAATGGTCAATCCAAAATATTTAACGTGAATCTCACAAAAATTCAAAAAATATGAACAAAACTGTCAGATCTAAATTTTTGGCCAAATAAAGCCCCTTCCGAGACCCGCCACATGATTGAAATCCCTGTCATACATACACTCAAAAGAGGGCTGCTATGCTTGATACTTCTTCTTACCCTTTTCATGATAGCAATGCTTCGTATACAACTCTCGACCACAACTGTAACCACAAACCTCTCACATTTATGTGGACCTGATACACAGTAATGCAAAAGTGCTACGGTTTAGCACACAAATTTTCCTTGCGGTGCAAGAACTGAGCGCAGGCGTGCCAGGACTTGTCGCGTCCAACGTAAAGGACTGAGTGCCCTTTTCTGACTTCGTAACCATGAAGGCAATATTGTTGTGATCTTAACGGCAAGATCACAATAGAGGTTCATGGTTTGCTACAACGATAGTGGACTTAATTATTTTTTAACCGTGTAGGAAAGAAAGAAAAACGTAAAAGAACTTTATTATGTCGGAATAATAAAGTTTTGTATGAAAAAGATAAAAATACAATTTACATGATGAAGTAAAAGGAATTGGATTGACTGAAAAGTAAAGATAAAATGCTTCGCCGAGAAGATTTTGATTCGTAAGCTTGGGCATTGTGGTGTTGGAATCCTTTTTCTGTCTTGAGTTCTCAAATTTATAGCCCAGATCCATACGGTTTTGGCCTCACTCGAATTTCCTGTCTTCATTTAGTGATGACAAGTGTCCCATGAGCCTCCAATTTTCCCAACAAAGTGGCGGTTATGAGAAGTTAATCCACGTTAAATAAAGAAATTATAAATAATGGAGAACATGGGAAAAATAACCACCCCACTACCTAATCTCCTTAACTTGCACGTAGGGGTGTATATGAGCCAAGTATTGGCATGTTCGAGTTCAGCTCGGTGAAAATTGGTATGGCTCGAGCTCGGCTCGCCAAGTATGTACAAAACTCGAGCTCGGCTCATTAAAACTTGGTTTGTAATAAACGAGCCAGCTCGGCTTGAGCTCGAATTTGCCAAAAGGCTGTAAAATGAAAAACTGATTTTGTAAAAAAAAAAAAAGGAAGAACAAAAGTAAACAGAGTTGTTCAACTCAGTCACAAACCCAGTTAACTCAACAACCTAACACAACAAATACAATACCCAGTCAACTCGACACCCAAAACAGCCGTAAATCAGAAGCAATGGACACAAATCAATGATAATTGCACAAAATCTTAACAAATCAAAGTAATAAAGACCAACTGCAACAAATCGAAGTAATAAAGACTTCACACAATGCAACAAAAACGTCGTAGGAGCTCGATTCATGCTGTTACAATCAGTCACAAACTCAGATCTGTTGAAAGCGAGGTATGGGGAGTGCGAGCGAGTCGAGCTTGAGAGTGAGAGTGACGAATGACGCCAGAAGTTTATGAACAGTGATAGGAGGTGGCCGGAGAGTGAGACCGGAGACCAGCGCTAACGGCTTTGGGGTTGAATCGCCTCCCTCTGGCTCTCTCTAGTCTTGACCGTGGAATGGAAACAAAGCAAAACAAAACATATAGGAAAACCCTAACATATTACATATCCAGCCCCCGGTGTAATGGGAGCAGTTTGCCAATTTCTTCGGTTTGGCCAATTTAGCCAATTTTTCCAATTGTATTCTTCAGTTGAGTGGAGTTAGGCCATGGGGCTGGGGTATTTCCGTCATTTGACCGCACTCGATGGTGGGCCAGCAGCACTGTTCATGTACTATTCATCCGAATTTGCAAATTACTTTAATAGGTTTTTAGACTTTTGAGGAATTCCGTGTGTGTCCCTCTGAATATGCTGTTATTTTGTCCCCCTGAATTCCGTGTGCGTCTACGTGCTATACGGCTGATCTTCTTTCTTTCTTTTTTTTTGCATCACAGGCTTATGCTGTGGATCCGCATTCAAGTGGTGACAAATCACGTTTGCATTCACCCCTGGCATCTCTTCGGGGACCCAAGCAAACACGTCAATGTGCTCCTTGAGGAATCCCACCAACTTTTCTTCTTCTTCTTCTTCTTTGTTCAGGTTTTCCCCAATTAGGAAATACCTTTCTGGATCAATCTTGTTGATCTGGATCTTTTTCAAACCTTTCACCACTTTGTTGGCGGGGTTCCCTCCGACATCCTCGATGGTCAGCTGATCTGGAACCTCGACGGCTTAGACCAACTTCGCTTTAGGTGCCTTCTTACTTATAGAAATCAGGCACTGCTGGGCAACCTTCTGGTTTCCCCTCATTCTTAAAATGCCATTAGATCCGGGAAACTTTACCATCTGATGGTAAGTGGAGTAAACCGCCCTCATTTTGTACAACCATGTTCTTCCTATAATCGCGTAATAAGAAGATGGTACATCCACCACCAGGAAGTCGGTTCGCAGCACCACTGTTCCTGCCCGAATAGGCAGAGTTACTTTACCCAACGGCCAGACTGCTCCTACATCGAATCCGACCAATGAAGTTATTGACTGCACTAGGTTCGCCTATGTCACCCCTAACTTTTTAAATGCATCGTAGTACAGCACCTCCGTATAGCTTATTGAGTCTACCAAGATCCTCTCCATGTCATATTCCCCAATTCGTAGGGTTATGACGAAGGCATCATTATGTGGCACCTGTACTCTTCCCAGGTCCTCATCTATGAAGACTATGCCCTCGTTGCATGCTTCTCTTTCACGTTCTCTTTTCTTCCCCAACTGCATCACATGTTGGTCATGCTTCACTTGCCTTTGGAGCAACCTCACCTCATTTCTTGTATAAGGTGGGGCCAATCCATGTATCATGTCGATTACACCCCTTGGATTCTGCTCGTAATCCAACTCCATTGCTTTCTCAGCACCCTTGGGTTCTTCCTGAATGAACTCCTTCAAATAACCACGACTAAGTCATCGAGGTCCTACTTGAACATCTCACAATCCTCTGTCATGTGACCCCAATCCTTGTGATAACTGCAATGCTAACTCGTAGCTCGTTGTGCATCTTTATCTCCTTCTAGTCTGGAGGGCCACTTGAAATAGGGGTGATTCTTTATTCGATAAAGAATTTGGTAAATTGGTTCTTTCCAGACCATGGTTACTGAAAAGAAAGACTTGGGATCCGAAGCATGCTTCTCCTTATACGGCTCTTTCTTAGCCTGCCCATAATCCTTTCTTTTCCTGTAAGTTTTGGGCTTTGGTTTATCTACTTTCTTCGTAGGCCCCATAATCCTTCCTTTCCCGGAGTATGTCATCCTTGTTCCTGGCATGTTGCTCAATCCTTTCCATTAGTTTTGCCAGTGTTCCTACTGGATTCATGTTTAATGATCAGTGCAGCTCCCCCCGAACAGGTAACCCTGTCTTGAACGTGGCTATCGCATACTCCTCACTACAACTTTCAATCTCGTTGAAAGTTTCCCAGCGCTTCATCGCATAGTCCCTGATCGGCTCGTTCTCTCCTTGCTTCATAACGGAGAGGCTCTCAAAAATCTTTGGTGCCTTTCTACTCGTCAGGAACTGAGCAGTGAATTCCTCGGCCAGTTGCCTCCATCCTCGTATGGAGTGTGGGCCTAGCTTATAAAACCAGGACAGAGCCACCTTCCCCAGACTTGATGGCAACATCTTGCACATAATTGCATCATCCCCGTCGTGCATGAACATTGCCTGTTGGTAGTGCTGTATGTGTGCCACAGGATCTGTATTTGTTTCGTAGAGGATGAACGCTCCGTGCTTCACCCTACTCGGCAGCATTGCCTCTTGCAACCTCGTTGCAAAGGGCGAGGATACTATATTGCTGAGGGCCTTCCGTGCTGCTTCTCGTGCAGACATGGTCCCCTCCTCACGTTCCTTCACCTTGTTGGGAGCATTCCTTTCCCAATGGGAATCAGGTCTCTCGTACCTATCCCTATGGTGTTTCTTGGTCCCTCCTTCCTCAAGGGTGGGACTCTGACTTCTGCTTCTTTTCCGTGAAGAAGCCCTTTTTCTCCTTGGAGTGGGGCTCCTGCTCCTGCTCCTCCTTCTTTGTGAAGGAGCCTTCTTGTATTCCACTAGAGCCTGCCTGTCTTCCCTGGACTTCCTTCGTGATAGTCCAGAATCCTCTGGGTGTTCTCGTACTCACTCTAACTCTCGAATCTCGTACTCTCATTTCTTGATTAAACAGGCATACTCCTCGATTTCCTATCTCTTTTTGTCCAGGATATCTTCATTATTGTGCACACTCCTTGAGTGTGCAACAGACTCTCTTCCGCGATGGGACTTACTCCTTCTTGTGGATTCCGTGGCTGTCCTGCCCTCCCTATTCTTGGAGCCATCTAGGACAGTTAGGGGATGGACCTTGCTGGTCGTTTTCTTGGTATGTCCGCCATCGGGCTTCCTCAGAGCGTCTGGTGGGGATTTATCTCCTTCCCCACCTAGCTGGTTCTTTGGGTCGAACAGTGTGCTTGGATCTCCCTCCACCATGGTCGTTTTTCGAAGGGAACTCTTTCGCTTCCCACAGACGGCTCCAATTGTAAGTGGAAAAAAACAAAAGAAGCTTTGAACAGCACAAGTACGTAACGGCTACTCGTGCCCCTTTGCCGGAACCCTAGCACGTCGTCAGAAACCTAATCTGCAAAATAGACAAGGGGTGAGCATACCTTTGACTCTCGTGGCAAAGGCCCTCTGATACCTAAGTTAGTATCTCGTACTAGCAAAAAACCCTAAAAACAGTAGGAAGTACTATATAATGCAACGTTATTGTGTACCTTTTACCTATAGGTTTATCTCATATTTATAGATTCACAGATGCTTGCTGCCCAAGTATCGTGTTGCTCTAGGTTTCCTACCTCATATTGGAAACCCAAAATATCTTGGACTCTCGTTCCCTTATCAGTTCATTACCTTAGTTCTTTTAGGACTCTTTTCCATAGCTAGCCGAACATCCCATTCCCGTTGGATATCTTTCCTTGATCATATTTTCTCGAGATCTTATTCCTTTACGGAATTCCACTGTTCTGGAACCTTCTAGAGTGTTCCTTGCATCTCAGGCTGTTTTCCCCAGAATTCTCCTCCTGTTCAGCCCTCTCATTGCTGAACAGACTACTTAGACCAGTGACCTCATATGTCACTGGCTCTCATGGACCAATAACCTCTCATGTTTCACTGGTCCTTGGCCCTGTGCAAATTTCCTGGACCAATGACTTCTCATGTCGATGGTCCATATCATTGACCACCGTCTTGCACGGCGACCTATCCTATCTTACTCAAACCATGGTCCCACGTACCACGTGTTCGGGCCATCTTTGTGCCCGTTCGGGAATACCTCCCTACAATTGGTACATATTTGATCGTAAATTTTGAAATTCTATCTACTGCTGCTGTTAGATGAACCACATATTTTGTATCAGTTGATTATGTTTTTGCAATCTACATAGAACAGAGGGGATAAAATTATGCATCAGTTTAACCAGTTGTATCAGTTCTGAGAAACCTTCATTCAGACTAACATTCCGAATTGAATAACAAAGAATCTGAGGCTCTTAATTCTGATCTTGGATTTGAAACTGTGGATTTTGACTTTGTTCTGAGCCGTATTTTTTATCATGTGATTTTGAATAGTAGGATCTGGGAAAACACATTTACAGCATAAAAATGACTTAAAGGTTTCCAAATGTTTCCACAGACACATACTGATTGTTGTTTTTTTGTTGTTGTTAGCCTTTTCCTATATCGCAAAAGCAAGTAAGAATTGAAAATTACTAAACGATGACCACATGCTAGAACCTACAGGGGACATTTCTGATTTAGAAAAGTAGGTTACCACACTTACTGACAAGTAAGAGAATACGAAGTCTACAATGCATTCCATAGTTAAACTATTCACAGGATAACCTGATCACCAACTGCCTATCAGGTACACATATTGACTGAATAACCAAAATAGACTACCATTATAGCACCATATATTTCTGATATCTTGATATATGTGCACATTTTTCATAAAATCTTCTTATAAAGATATGCTTAATAATAATTTTATGCACCCTGCAACTTCAGAGATTAGCTGCCAATTGTTTACACCCATTTTTGGCCAAAATTCAGAAAATTAATTTGTTAGTTAGAAGAAGGCCTTGAATGATGGTCTCAGGCCTTAAAAAGCCTCATGATCGGTTATCCATGAAATCAGGCCAATTTGAATGCCACTGATCGAGTTGAGTTTGCAAAGGCCTGGGCCACATTAATGCCTAAAATTTCGTTATCGCAAATTCAGGCCTAGGGCTGGCCAAGGTCATGAGTTGACTCATTAGGCCTGAGCATTTTTATCCAGGCCTAGCCCAGCTCTTAGAGGTAACAAGGCCTACAAATAGGTCCAAATCAGTTAAAACCTAGGTTTCCTCACCAAGCTTCGGGTCAAAAGGCTTACAATGGGCTCACGAAGCTTACAATGGACTAAGGCCTATCTTGCACCTCAAATTTAGGCCTAAGAATTGTGTGGGCCTGCTTCTTAGAAACATTGCATATGGGCCTCAACTGGAAGGAAAAGGCCTGAAGTTGCTCACAAACAGCTCCAAGGCCTAGAATAATCTCAATAGGCAGGTCTAGGTAAGTTGCTTACAAACAGCTCGAGGTCTGGGTGGCCACCATCCTTCAGCTGAAGCAAGCCTTGGTACACGTGGCAGCCATGCATGGAGACATCCCAAGCAGCTCAAAGGTCTAGAAAGTTCTCTCTAGCAAGCTGCTTAATGGTGATTGTAAGCATCTCAAAAGCCTAGAATGTTCCTGCTGGACAGATCTGGGTAAGCTGCTCATAAGCAGCTCAAGGTCTGGACTGGTGGGACCCCATTCTTCAGCATAGAGCAAGCCAAGGACAGGTGGCGTGCATGCAACCCTTGGAAAGGCCAGTAGATGACTCTTGCAGACCTAAGCAAGCTGCTCACAAGCAGCTCACCCAAGCCTGCTTAATTTTTTGTTTCTGGATCCTTCTTCCATAAGGAGTCACGCCCAAAGGATTTAAGGGCCCACAAGAGATGCAAGGTCCAGTAACATGATGGAAAGGCCTGAGAAAATTTGTGGTGGGCCCGGAAGAAGCCCATTCAAATAGTAGCTTGAGTGATGAAGCAGCTCAAAAGGGCTGAAAGCTACAGAAACTGAAATTCTTTTTGCCCTTTCTGGAAAGTTTTGTGCAAGAAGAAGGATTTCTCAGGCTTTTGCCGTTTTCTTGGAGTAAAAGACATGTTTTGCTCAGAGAATGGCTCCTCATTGGAGCATTTTGAAGCTGCTCAAACCCAGACCTCTACTAGAAGGCCACATGGCAGCCATGCATTGGGGCATTTTGAAGCAGCTCAAGGCATGTCGCTCCTATAAATACCAGTTTTGAAGGTGTAACAACTCTGATTTTTACTAAATAAAAATTTCGTTGTTAATATTTCAAAAAAACTCTTAATTAAGTTTTTAATCGTCGTTAACTGTCGATCTCCGTCGTTTCTAGGATTGAGTCTTAAGATCCCACATCTCGGCTGGAAATCCTATCTAGCAACCCTAGCTAGCTTTTAACCGACAATTCGACCTAGCAATCGTTTGACCTAATTACCAATCGTTCCTAAACCTCCGTGAACCCTATGAACCCTTGACTCGTGAACCTTCTGAAACCCTTGAGTTTGGTAACCCTAGATTAAACCTTGGAACTGTTTGAACCTTTAAGCTATCGACCATTGGACAATAACGTTAGGATTCCCTTTATCCATTGGTTAATAGGAGAACCTTAGTTAACCTTACTAAGTACGAGATTAGATTAGTTTAGTGCTTAATTGCCAAGTATTATACTTTCTAGTATTAACCGTTGGATAATAACCGCTAGGAGAATTATTACCCATTGGACGATATATTAGAATCCTAGCCACCTTTACCTATTGGTTATTAACCACTAGGGAAACTATTATCCATTGGATAATAGCTTTACTTGCCAATCAAGTACTAGAATGATTTAAATAATAGTTTTGCCATGTGTGGTAATTGAATTAATTATAATTAGTACATTAGGGTTATTATTTAATCACTTAGTACTTTGAAAGTATAGGATTAGTTTATTTGATATTGAAATGTGACATATTTAGTCTAGATATTGTAAGTACATGCTTGTATATATAATATGTGTACTTGTATATATATATATAAATAAGTACATATATATAATATTGTATATAACATGTGTGTATTAGAGTATTATATTTATAAAATCTATTTTTCTTGGAAACTTAGATTTTATGAAAGACCCATAGTACTTATATATATATTAGGTTATATATATACTTTCAAGAGAGTACAAGTGGGAGAGAGAAAGAGAGAATGCCGAGAGAGAGAGAGAGCGAGAATCCGAGAGAGAGAGGGAGCGAGAGAGAGAGAGAGATTGTACCTAGATTTTCCTTGTGCTTTCATGGAACCTTGCTTGATCTTCTTTGTGATTCTTTTGTACCTTTGGAAGCTCAAAATCTTGTCAATTCCCTTGCAATACAAAACCCTTACACTTTCCCTAGTCTACTACCCAATCCTTGTCCATATATATATATATATATATACATATAGTACTTGTACCAAGGAGAGAGAGAGAGAGAGGAGAGAGGCCGAGAGAGAGATGAGAGAGAGAGAGAAAGGATTCGGATGAGAGAGGGAGAGAGAGAGTGATGTGTGTGCTAGTGTGATCTCACCCTTGTCGTATTTTCTATGCTTTCAATCTTTGAAAGCACAAGAATTCAAGCAAGATCTTGTACTCTTGTACAAAACCCTAATTGAATACTTGAATCAAATCCCATTCCTTGGCCAATCTTCCATAATCCAATCAAGGGTACACTTCCATAGCCATGCAAGCCTAGGTTTTAGGATGATTCTTGCAAGGAAGCAAGATTTGCTAGAATAAAAAAATGAGATATAGGAGAGAGAGAGAGAGAATTCGGCTAGAGAGAGAGAGAGGGAGGCCTTGCCTATAAATACCAAGCCATTTGGTGCTTTGAACTCACACCTCAATCCATTCTCCAACTTCTCTCTAGAACGTATAGCTTATTCTTGTTGTTCTTGCTTGGTTCTTGAGGTTTCTCAAGAGACTTTCTTTTGCCACCACTAAACCACCACTCGACCACCACCTCGATCCAAAAGTAGTTGTAGTATAGTTTACAATCTAGTTTCGAGAGAAATCATTCTCTTTCGAAGCTATCGAAAGCTTACCGTAAGCCGTTACTCCGTTTGTTGCCGACTTTCTTTCCCTCGTATTTCTGTAGCCTACTACTGCCAAGAAGAATGGAAGAGTGTCCTTACTCTCTACCCCTAAGTATATTTTGTATGCATGTTAAGTTGTATGTAGACTAGCCTTAACTTACTTCTCTACGTATAGTTTGTATGCATGTTTGAAGTAAACGTAGTGTAATCTACCCCGCTTTCTCTAAGTATAGTTGGATGCATGTTAGTGTAAAGTATTAAACTTGTAGATCTATTTTCGCTAAAAGATACGTAGTTTACTTTGATCTTATGGCTACTTGATTGCTTGATCTCGTGATAGTTGCTTGCATATGTATGAACTCGTCAATAAACATAAGTTGTTTTGACTTTCCAAAAAGAAGGATGTATGCTTTTGAATTAAAGATAAAGTGTTGTTTTCAAAACGAAGTATTCGTATTTTGACCTTTTCGAGGAAAGTAACTTGATCGCATGATTGCTTGCCTTACTTGTGGCTATGAACAAGCATGATTAAATAGAGTTGGATGATCTTGCTAGTTTAGTTTCAAGTTTACTATGATAGTGTTGTACTTGTGTACGAAGTCCCGCCACGGAGTCTATGCATGATACGAGACACATGAAATTGGAAAGTAGAGACATGACACTTAAGATGTGGTTGATATGGATAAAATACTTGTGAAACTACGTAATGGCCGGACTTGGTAGCCTTACGTTGGTGTGCGTTGCCAATGGAGCCGGACTTGGTACCTTCATTGGAGGTGTGTGACTTGATTATCCGCGGAGAGGAGCTAAGATGTGACACAATGTGCCGGACTTGGTAGCCATTGTGGCCAATAAGTCAGTCTTGGTAGCCTTTATGGCAATGAGCCGGACTTGGTAGCTCATTGTTGTGCGACACGAGGTGCCGGGCTTGGAAGCTTATTGGTCGTGTGTGTTCACAATGTGCCGGACTTGGTAGCCATTGTGGTCAATGAGCCAGACTTGGTAGCTCATTGGTGTGTGCGTATGTGTTTTTGGAAATGATGATAAAAGATGAGACACAAAACGATGAGTCACGTAAGAGAAACACACGGAAAACATGACACCAACGCTCGTTAGTGAATACGCATGTGTAATTGCTATGTGTTCTTGTTTAAGCATGTTAAGTTTAGAAAATCGTGTCTATACTATCTTTGACTTGTATGTTAAGGGTTAGTGGGTTTTGGGTTACTCCATTGAGCTTCAAGCTCACGGTGTTGCTTTATGTGACCCTGACATATTATGCTGGTGGCGACGCTGGTATAATGTGTCAGACTTCTTAGATGAGCAAGGAGAGCTGTACACCTTGGATGTAACGCCCCGAAATTTGGGTACGTTAAATAAACATTTTTATTGAATAAATTAAGGAGAGTCTAGCTCATTATTACAACATAAGTCTCACAAGAGTACTTTTATTCAAAAGAGGGGATAATCTAAGGTTAACTACTGCTCCGCCTCTTCCTCCATCCTTGCAAGCTCCTCGGCTCCAAAGGCCTCCAAGGTGTACTGTTCCTGCTGCTCATCTATGAAATCTGACACATTATACCAGCGTCGCCCCCAGTATAATATGTCAGGGTCACCAAAAAGGTAACACCGTGAGCTACAGAAGCTCAATAGAATAATCCAACCCGCTAACCCATAACTTACAACAAAGAGTCATATAAATAATTACACATACTCATTAAACAACATAATTAACAATGATACATCCACATTCACTATCTTGCTTACGTTGGTGTCATGCCTTTCTTGGTTTCTCCTACGCGGCTCATCGTATTGTGTCACCGTTTCATTTCAAAAATCATTTCCCATTCAACGGGCTACCAAGTCCGGCCACGTTACAAAATCTTGCATTGGCTCCTCTCCGCGGATAACCAAGCCCAATTACCAATGAAGCTACCACGTCCGGCTCCATTAGCAATCTACACAATGGGCTACCAAGTCCGGCCTCATTGCGGTTTTCGCAAGTCCGCACAAAGGGCTACCAAGTCCGGCCACCTTGCGGGTTTTCACAACTCACATAAGGCTACCAAGTCCGGCCATTATGTAGTCTCAAAAATCCTTTTTATCCATATCAACCACTCCTTAAGTGTCATGTTTCTACTTTTCGGTTCTCGTGTCTCGTAATCATGCATAGACTCCGCGGCGGGACAAATCACTTTAAAGTAATCTTGAAACTAAACTAGCAAGATCATCCAACTCTATATTACCTAATCGTACTCAAATTATTACTTAAAGCCACTTATGTTTTATCAGCAACAAGTAATGCAAACAAATATACATACATGTTCATAATCATCCTCAAGACAATAATATATTACGAAAAATCCGTTCTTTCTTCCTTTGTGGGATTTTCAAAACAACATATGGTTATTGACGTAGAAATTCATTATTTGACATGCTCATTCTTCTTTAGTACTTTAGTAAAATAAGTTTTGCTAACTAGCTTTGATACCTTAACCGTTTAACTCATGTTTAGAAATTTACTACGCATACTTAAGGTAAGTATAATCCAAGCAAGTACATAGCATGTTCATAACCATTACTTAAAGCAGAACGCCACATGTGCGGACGCCCTTGGGGTGGTAATCCACCATATGCTTTGTTATAATACCACAAGTAATACAAGCGATGGAATATAAGCTTATAGTTAAGGTAAAAGATCAACATGCGATTACTTCTACACGAAGTTATATCTTAAGTCGATTCTAATCATGCTTAATCATCCAATAGCGATATTAAGTTCACTAACTATCATGCATCCAACGTTTTAAGAAATAAACTATCATTATCATGCTTTCATTATAACGACTTAGCTAGGGTCAAAACTAAGACAAGGAGTAGTGTCTAATATATACTTAGGATTATGGGTTGATTACACTACCTTTCTTCTTGGCGGTAGAAAAGGACTACGAAAAGATCGACGGAAAGAAAGTCGGCGGACGGACGGAGTAACGGCTTACGATAAGCTTCCGGTAGCTTTGAAAGAGAAAGGTTTCTCTCGAAACTAGATCGTGACTTATATTACTACTACTTTAGGATCGAGGTGGTGGTCGTATGGTGGTTTAGTGGCGGAGGTGGAAAGAAAGTTCAAGAACAAGCTAGAACTACTCAAGAACAACAAGAACACTAAGCTTTCTAGAGAGAGAAGTTGGAGATTGGAATGGTGTGAGTTGAATGAGAAGTGTGAGGCCTATTTATAGGCAATTGGATGGCTCTCTCTCCCTCTCATGGCCGGCTGCCCTCTCCCTCCTTTATCCATTGGATAAAGCTTTTATCCAAGTGATGTCATGCCTTGAAAGACTATCCAAAGGTCTTCCTTGTTCTTTCTTCCAACCAAGGACAAGGTCAATGCTATTCTATTAGGGTTTTAGTCCAATCAAGTCCTTTGAAAGGTTAGAATATTGGATTTGGTAGTCCTTTGGAGTGAAAGCACAAGAAAGGTTAGATTTGGTTGTACCTTGGATGATGCAATGTGATCTAGGCTAGAATGGAAGTACACAAGTCACATACATCACACTCTCTCTCTCTCCCTCAATCCGGCCTCCCTCTCTCTCTCCCACCTCTCTCTCTCTCGGCCTTTCTCTCATCTTGGTACATTGTACTATGTACATATAAATATAGATAACCATATATATATATATAAGGACAAAATTTGGTGGATAGGAAGAGTAAGGATTTGGCAAGCTAGGGTTTGTACAAGTTTCACGCAATTAAAAAAATGTATTTAGGACATTTAGGTCATGGATTTTGTAGGAGGAAGACTACCAAGAAATCAAGCAAAGGTCAAAGAAAGTCCAAGGAAAATCTAAGGTACAATCTCTCCCTCTCTTTCCTTCTCTTTCTCTCTCTCCCTCCTTCTCTCTCTCTTGGATCTCTCTCCTCCCTCTCTCTCGGCTAACTCTTTCTCTCTCCCTCTCTCTCTGTCTCCCACTTGTTTGTACCAAGAAAGAGATACAATATACTATGATATGTACATGTACTTTGGGTCTTTTGAAATCTTGTATTTTAAACCAAGTGTAGATTTTCTTATTATAATATTGTAATACACATATGTCATATACAATATTATATATATATAGCTTATATATATATACATACAAGTACACATATATAATGTACAAGCCAAGTACTACTCAATCTAGGCTAGCTATACCACATGCCAATATCTATTAAATTATTCTACTACTTTCAAAGTACTATGTATATTAATACTAACCTAATGTACAAATTGTATTTTAATAAAGTACACACATGGCAAAATCTAGTATTTTAATCAATTTAGTACATGATTGTCAAGACTAACTATTATCCAATGGATAATAGTTTCTCTAGTGGTTAATAACCAATGGGTAATAATGGCTAGGATTCTAGTCTATCGTCCAATGGTTAATAAAATTCCTAACGGTTATTATCCAACGGTTAATACCAAAAGTGTAATACTTTTCAATTAAGCACTAAACTAATCTAATCTCGTACTTAGGAAGATTAACCGAGGTTTACCTATTGACCAATGGGTAAAGATTACCCTAGCATATATCGTCCAATGGATAAATATTACCCTAGGTCAAACGCCAAGGCAAGGCGTGAGCGTGACCAAGGCAGCCTGGTGGCGAGGCGGTGGCCAAAGCAGTCCGGTACAACAAAGGCCAAGGCATGGCCAAAGCTGCCGGGCGGCCAGCACTGGCACAAACAAAGGCTAAGGCTGGCCCAAAGAAGGCTGCAAGCTGGCGCGCTCGCAGTTAGCGCGACGGCCGAGGCGGCGTGAGCGTGGCCAAGGCGTAGCCAAGCAAGGACGGCCAAGGGGGCGTGAGCATGGCCAAGGCACTGGGCTGCTAAGGCTGCCGGGCGGCCAAGTCGCCGGGGCCAAACAAAGGCTAAGGCAAATGGCTCAAAGAATGGCCAAGCAGTGGCCAAGGCGGCCTGCAAGCAAGGCGACGGCCGAGGCGGCGTGAGCATGGCCAAGGCAGCCCACAAGCAAGGCGGTGGCCAAGGCAAAAGCAAGGCGTGACTCGATGCTAAGGCAGAACCCGATGGCAGCCAGGGCAGAGCAACCCGACAGTGACCCGACGCCAAGGCAAGGCAGGCGCGACAGCGAGCCGACGCCAAGGCAAGGCAGGCGCGACAGCGAGCCGACGCCAAGGCGAGGCAGGCCCGACAGAGACCCGATGCCTGGGCGATGAATTCCAATCTCCTAAGTCATAAACCTAATTATGACAGATTATTAATCGCAAAAAGGGATTTATAAAATAAATAAATAATTTTCAAATATAATAACAAAATTTTATAAGTCGATAACGACCGATTTTTAGATGTTAAAAAGAAATCCAAGTATTAAAATAAAATTCAAATTTTTAGCGAAATTTTTATTGACCAAAAATCAGGGTCGTTACATTGGAGGCCTTCGGAGCTGAGGAACTTGCTAGGATAGAAGAAGAGAAGGAGCTGTAGATAACCTTAGATGTCCATCCCTTTTGTGTAATATAAGTACTCTATGAGGAGTTTGATGTAATAATGAGCTACTCTTCCTTGTTTATCTAATAAAATGATTATTTAACGAACCCAATTTTGGGGGCGTTACAGAAGGCCTTACCAAGGGTCCACGACCCCAAAGCTCACGGCTTATGCATTTCCATTTCCATATCTTTACTTTCCCGCAAAGTATTTTATCTTTCAGCCCAATCTAGCCAGCCTAGATTTTATTTCCTTTCATTTCCTTGTACCTAAACTTCGTTAAACCGTTAATGAAGTTTATTTACCTTATCATTCAGTCCTGTTTTCTTTTTCTTTCCATTTTTCATACAGTTAGGAAATACTAAGTCCTTATCCCGCAAAGGCAAACCACGAGCCACCATACGGCCTCACCCTTAGGTCGTACGCAATCGCTCAATACGAAGTCAGATCTGAGGCATTCAGGCCTTAGCATGAAGTTGGACTGCAATCCAGTCCTGGATTGAGGCTTCCAGGCCTTGATACAAATTTGGGCAGCAATCCTGCCCTGGCACGCCCGCACAAGGCCTAGAACTACACCACTTGCTGTTCCCAGGCCTGTTTTTTAATTTGGAAACAAACATTGGCACGCCCTGTGGGACCCTAATCGTTTCAAAGGGTATGATCACGCCGATTCATGTCGATTCAATACGTTGAATTGGATATTGAGATTCAGCGTCTTGAAGAAGAAATTAGTTGGCGATATGATAAGGTCGACGAACTTGAAGATGAGATCAACCGTCTCGACAGAGAGACGTATCAACTCAATCCTACGGAGGGTTGGTTTCTTGACGCACAACTCTTCTACAATGATGCAATTCAAAGGCTTGAAGACCAAATTGGCAGACTTAAGGATGAGGAATGCCAATTACGTGATGAGGTAGCCTATCTTCTTAATGCTAAGTCACATGGCTATTCAAGTGTCATGCATTCAGGTCTGCCCTTACAGCCTGAATTCCAAAATGGTGGCTTTGGTGATCCTCATACTCAGAATTTTGGGGGGCAAGTTGAAGAAAACATCAACATTCAGGCCTATACTGTAGAGACCCGAATAATTTTAAATTCTTGAAATACTTATTAAATGTCTAATTGAGAAATTATGGATTAACTAGTGAATAATTGATTTGGAGACCAAAGTGAAAGAATAGGAGTTTAAGGGAGTAAATGTTTAGTTTAAAGATATAGGGGTATATATAGGTGTGATTATGTGTATGGGATCATTTTTCCCCAATCCAAGCTCTCGGCTCCCTCTCCTCTCTACCGTATCTGTCTCTCACTCTCTTGCTCTCTCCCAAAACCCACCAAAACACCTCAAAGTTCTCAAGAACCCACTCTCATTTCACCTCTTCTACGCAACCCCGGGCTCGTATCGCGTTGGGTGAGGCTCGGGAGGAATATCTCGGTCGATTTCAAGAGTTGGGAGCTAGGGCTCGTTCTAGCTTCTCGGGTTTCGTTCTTTGAATCGAGGTAGGGATTTCTTGCTCTTGTTATGTGTTTATAAGTTGATTGTATGCTTAGATCGTGCCTTAGTTCGTTGTTTGTTGTTGGATCAATGCCTTTCGAAAATCTGAAAATCGTCCTGTAAAATCCAGCTAGTACATGTACCTTGGTTTGTATTGGTACATGTACTGTCGAAGAAATTTTCGTTCTGTTCAGCTAGTACATGTACCTCGGTTTGTACTAGTACATGTACTACCCGAAAATTTTCAAAAATGTTTCTTCTTCCATGTTTTGAGCCTCAATCACTTTTAACACACTCTAAACATTGTTAAACCATCCCTAAACTTGATTGCTCGCGTTCCAATGATTCGTTGTTCATCCCCACTCCTTTGGCTCTCTTTATAACAAAGAAAAGTGTAAAACTAAATGACCATGGCACTTGTTTCCTTGTTTATGCATCCAAGTTATAATGTGAGCACCGTGGCATGTCTGTAATATTTTTGGCACATCAATTGACGACTTGTATAGGAACGGGGACTAGGGACAGTCTTAGCCTGCATGTTGCTTGAGAATCTAGTCCTTGGGGTCGGATGTTGGCTTAGAGAGTCCCGTAGCGCAAGGGGTGGTAATACGGAGACTTTGTAGGGTTTCGTAATGCAAGGGGTGGTAATACGGTAACCCCGGGGTCATAGGGATCACTGTGACGCAAGGGGTGGTAACATGGTAATCCTCGTAATGACGTACGGTAACGCAAGGGGTGGAAATACCGATGGTGGGAGTTTGGGTTAGTGAGTCGAGTTGGGATGGTCGAGGTCGTCGAGTCATGTGACTTATGTACGTAATTGGGATAGAGATTTATATTGCAAGTCAATCAGTCATTAAGTATCGAGCTATGTTTCCTTATCTTTCTTTCCTTTGCACTAATCAACATGTTTGCATATAACATTGGCAAAGATTTTTCTACTGGGCTGCTGTAGCTCAACAAAATCCTTCTTTTCAGGTTCTAATGTCGGACAGTAGCATCATGCAATGCGTGCTTGGGATGTGGGTGACTTTTTGGAAGCTTATCACTTTTAGTTACTTTTTCATCTTGTAATAGTTTAGCTTTTGATCAAGATGGTTTTGTAACTAATCATTCATGAATATCTTTTGACAAGGAAGTTTGTAACTATACTTAAGCTAATTTGAGCCGTGGTGCCATGGTTGTACATTCTTTTGAATTGGGGATTTGTATGTACTTTAAACAGGTGGGATACTATTTTGGGAATATGACGGCAAGCGAGATCCTTTTATTAAAACGTATTATTTAATTTATGTTGAAAATCCAAATCATGACATATACCGTTGCATCGAATGAAGAACTCTCACAGGAGTTTATTGATCCCTTGGATGCATGTTTGCATAGGCTAGAAGAATCCACCAAGGTCGTTATCAACTCCACCAAGGCCATTGATAAAGCGATGGCTAAACTTAAAGATAAGTTGTCAACTCCTACTCCATCACCGGTATCACGGTTCGACTCTTTAGGCTCAACTTCAGGCCTAAATGTGTCTAAACAAGCTTCTAACAAGGTCACCAGACCTCCAGGATTTTCTCAGGCCTTAGCTCCTGAAAACCCTACACTCGGGGGGCAAAGAGGCCAAGGAATTACACTCGGGGGGCAAAATTCTCAGTCTAGGCCTTCAAGGATTCCAGAACAGCAACAAGGCCTAGATGATAAACCTCAGAGTAATCACGACAACGATTTCAAGCCTGAACGCAACAGCCAACATTTAGGAGTTTTTCAAAAATTTCTAGGTGAAAAGCTAGTTCCAGGCCTGGAGGAGTAAAACGACGGCCTATTTTGGCGCAAGGGGAACAAGATCTCAAACCTGAGATAAGCCAAACCGTGGAAAGTCCAATTCTGAGGCAAGATCAGCCCATTTTCTCCTCTCAAGAGCTTTCTAAAGTCTCTAAAGGGCTACCACATCCATATTCAGTCCTGGGTGATGAAGAGATCATTGATGCAGGTCTAGAACAATCCAGGCCTGCCATCAGCCCTATAGGTATGTCTGAATTGTATGTTGCAGCTGTTCTAGAAGAGGAGGAACGACATGAAGAGGAGGAAAACGACGACACTCTAGGGCTTGATCACGATTCATTTGTGATTGGAGATCCCCCTCCTCCCCCAGTTAACGAAGGCCTTTTTGGCATTGTCTGACCTGCCAAAAGGCATTACAAGTGTAAGCCAACTATAGGCCTTAAAGCTGTAGAATCGCGCCCACATTGGATTTGTGGGGCACATCAAAAGCGAGTGTTATTCACTTGGCTTACACGGAAACATCAAGGTTGTGGAAAGGGCTAAGTGGAGAAAGTCCTTTAAAAGGCCGAACAAGTATCTCTAAGATGTTCGGCCAAGGCCTACCAATCATTGAGTAGGCCTTAATAAAGTTCTACCAGGCCTTTTCCTCAGCGGTGGAGGCCTTTTTATTTCATTGAGCAGGTCTTTTCTTGGTTCAGGCCTGCTAATATACTTTAAGTCCTTGGTAGGCTTTTTCATGGTCTAGGCCTAACGACAGGCCTAATACTGGTATAAATAGGCCTTTTTGCAGGAAATGAGGCCTTTTTGCAGGAGATGAGGCCCTTTAAGCTCTTTCTTTAGGCCTGATCACCTTTTTAGGCCTTTCAACGTGTTTCCAGGCCTTGCTGTTAAACCTTTCATAGGTTTGGAGCTTCTCTGCAGCCAGGACTGAAGAGAGGCCTCGTATTGGTGTATGAAGGCCTTTTCCACAGAGTTGAAGGCCTTTCGAGCCCTTTAAGTAGGCCTGAGTCTTTATTATGAACACTTAAAGTGGGAGTTCAGGCCTTCCAAACATATTTTTAGGCCTGAACATAGCCTCTATTGGCGTAAACATGCCTAATAAGAGGTGATACTCATGAGCCTTGAGATTCAACGCTGGTGTAGGCATGAGCATCATCCAATCACTCTAAACAGCCCTAGAGGATGCAAGTTAAGGCCTTTTATCTTTAAGAGAGGCCTTTGAAAGGCCTGTCCAACCAAAAAGGTGATTGGCAGACTCATTCAAAGGTCTAAATTTAGAGACAATTGTCAAAGGCCTGGATGAAGCATGGAAAAAGCCTAATGCCTACTACATCCATAGGCAAGGCAATCAAAAGAAGACATGCTAAAACTAAAATCGAGGCCTATTTGGATATTGGATACCAAAAATGGTTTTACTGTTTGTACACGCCGTGATCCTAAAAAGTAAAGAATCAAGGCGTGTGTGTGTGTGTGTGGGGGGGGGGGCAATGTTTACACCCATTTTTGGCCAAAATTCAGAAAATCAATATGTTGGTTAGAAGAAGGCCTTGAATGATGGTCTCAAGCCTTGAAAAGCCTCATGATCGGTTATCCATGAAATCAGGCCAATTTGAACGCCACTGATCGAGTTGAGTTTGCAAAGCCCTGGGCCACATTAATGCCTAAAATTTCGTTATCGCAAATTCAGGTCTAGGGTTGGCCAAGGTCTTGAGTCGACTCATTAGGCCTGAGCATTTTTTTCCAGGCCTAGCCCAGTTTTTAGAGGTAACAAGGCCAACAAATAGGTCCAAATCAGTTAAAACCTGGGTTTTCTCACCAAGCTTCGGGTTAAAAGGCTTACAATGGGCTAAGGCCTATCTTGCACCTCAAATTTAGGCCTAAGAATTGTGTGGGCCTGCTTCTTAGAAACATTGCATATGGGCCTCAACGGGAAGGAAAAAGCCTTAAGCTGCTCACAAACTACTCCAAGGCCTAGAATAATCTCAATAGGCAGGTCTAGGTAAGTTGCTTACAAACAGCTCCGAGGTTTGGGTGGCCACCATCCTTCAGCCGAAGCAAGCCTTGGGACACGTGGCAGCCATGCATGGAGACATCCCAAGCAGCTCAAAGGTCTAGAAAGTTCTCTCTAGCAAGCTGCTTAATGGTGATTGTAAGCAGCTCAAAAGCCTATAATGTTCCTGCTGGACAGATCTGGGTAAGCTGCTCATAAGCAGCTCAAGGTCTGGACTGGTGGGACCCCATTCTTCAGCATAGAGCAAGCCAAGGACAGGTGGCGTGCATGCAACCGTTGGAAAGGCCAGTAGATGACTCTTGTAGACCTAAGCAAGCTGCTCACAAGCAGCTCACCCAAACCTGCTTAATTTTTTGTTTCTGGATCCTTCTTCCATAAGGAGTCACGCCCAAAGGATTTGAGGGCCCACAAGAGATGCAAGGTCTAGTAAAATGATGGAAAGGCCTGAGAAAATTTGTGGTGGGCCCGGAAGAAGCCCATTCAAACAGTAGCTTGAGTGATGAAGCAGCTCAAAAGGGCTGAAAGCTATAGAAACTGAAATTCTTTTTGCCCTTTCTGGAAAGTTTTGTGCAAGAAGAAGGATTTCTCAGGCTTTTGCCGTTTTCTTGGAGTAAAAGACATGTTTTGCTCAGAGAATGGCTCCTCATTAGAGCATTTTGAAGCTGCTCAAACCCAAATCTCTGCTGGAAGGCCACATGGCAGCCATGCATTGGGGCATTTTGAAGCAGCTCAAGGCATGTAGCTCCTATAAATACCAGTTTTGAAGGCCTTACCAAGGGTCCACGACCCCAAAGCTCACAGCTTATGCATTTCCATTTCCATATCTTTACTTTCCCGCAAAGTATTTTATCTTTCAGCCCAATCTAGCTAGCCTATATTTTATTTCCTTTCATTTCCTTGTACCTAAACTTCGTTAAACCGTTAATGAAGTTTATTTACCTTATCGTTCAGTCTTGTTTTCTTTTTCTTTCCATTTTTCACACGGTTAGGAAATACTAAGTCCTTATCCCGCAAAGGCAAACCACGAACCACCATACGGCCTCACCCCTTAGGTCGTACGCAATCGCTCGATACGAAGTCAGATCTGAGGCATCTAGGCCTTAGCACGAAGTTGGACTGCAATCCAGTCCTGGATTGAGGCTTCCAGGCCTTGATACAAATTTGGGCAGCAATCCTGCCCTGGCACGCCCGCACAAGGCCTAGAACTACACCACTCGCTGTTCCCAGGCCTGTTTTTTAATTTGGAAACAAACACCAGTGGAAGCTTACTACACTATCAAACCATTTGCACTGATTCTTCCAACAAGACTTAAATTATACAACCAAGCACAGGTATGTCTCTTTGCTTCTCAATATACAAAGCAATCAATATTATACAGGAAGATTACCATTCGTATTTTTTTTTGGGTAACCTGAATAAGTTCTGCAATTAATCATTTTATTAACTTCCAAGTTGATATGGCACCCAAAAAGGAGAGCAAGTCACCATATTCTCAGCTAACCCAAGAAGAGAAAGACAAGATCAATGCTAGAAAGAGAACTTTGTATAGAGAAAAAAGAAAAAGAGACAGTGAATTGAGAACAGTACAAGTCCATCAAGATGAAGAACCAGTGAAGTTGATTAAAGCCAATGCAAATAGAGTTGGACACACCATAGAGACAATTATTGAGGACCCTTGCAATGTCCAACCTTAGACATCAACCAGACGTTATTTTAATACATAAGTTCCACAGCTTAATATCATGTAATTTCCAATATGCGACTGATTAAGTCCTCCCCAGTTATTATTTTACTAATACTAGTTATTATGTTACTAATACTAGAGATTGTTATTTTTATATCCTTAGGTTTGGTATCAGCCAATCCGATCGAAGCAAATGATCAACTGTGTATGGCATATAGATCTTGTGTATAATTATGTTATTTTAACTATGCAATAAATTCAGAAACTAATCTATTTTCATACTTTTCCTTAGGCTTGCTCTATGATGTATCCATAGGTATCTCCCCGCAACTACACAAAACCTTCTTTTGTATTAACACCAAATATTTGGATAATACATTTCATAACTTCCTGTAACAAGGAATCGTAGGTGGAACACTAATGCCTACCCCAAACGTTCAGACAAATCCTGTACCAACCGAACTATACAAACTAGCATTTGTTCCATCTTGCACATTCTGCACAGCAAAGAGATTCCCTTATGAATCTGCAGGCTTCTGTTGTTGCAAAGGAGAAGTATCACTCTATCCCAAAACAATGCCACAGGAACTATTGAAGCTTTATTCTAGTTCAAGAGCAGAATCTGCGCTTTTCTTAAAGCATATCAGGGCATACAATAGTACATTTTCATTTACATCACTCCGAGTCAATCTTGATCTGAGATTTACCCAAAAGCATCAAGGAATCTACACTTTTCGAGCTCAAGGGCAAATTTATCATTTCATTAATAGCCTTCTTCCCTCTGCTCAAACACCATGCTACCTTCAACTTTATTTCTATGATACTGAGAAGGAAGTTGAGAATATAATGCAATATGGGAATTATTCAACCACACTGGATAAAGACATGGTATAGGCGTTAATTGATATGCTGAGGATAAATCCATATTCTGTGTTCTTTTGAAACCTAAGAGAGGTTGATAATATTGAGACTCACCAAATTAGCCTCAAAGCTAACCCAAAAATGAAAAATGCCACATCTGCTCCAACTGCAGCACAAGTTGCTGCAATCTAGAACGAAAATGATGGATCACATGATTTACAAGAAAGAGAGATCATAGTCTATACACATGATGGTCATAGCCAAAGAGTGCGATACTACTTTGGATGCTATGATTCATTGCAATATCCATTTGCTTTTTCTATTTGGAGAACTAGGTTGGCATCAAGGGATCAAGAAACTTGTTGCTAATAAAAAAAACCAACATTCATCAGCACAAAAAAGAGTTATGCCTAAACACTGCAGAAGATTTGCTCAAAAAGGTCAAAAGTAGGCACAAAAAAAATTCTTCCTGGAAGTTTCATTGGGGGTCCACGTGATATGCGAAGGCGGTACTTGGATGGTATGACCATGGTGGAAAGATATGGCAAGCTAGATTTGTTTCTCACCATGGCATGCAATCCCAAATGGAGTGAAATTACAAAGGAAATGCAGCTGCGTAAGGATGCTCAAAATTGATCTGATTTAATAACCGGGGTCTTTCGAAGTAAGTTTGATCAACTGAAGAAAGAAGTCATAAAAGGCAAACTTTTTGGTCTTGTTGCAGCGCACACATATGTTGTTGAATTCCAAAAAAGGGGATTACCTCATGTGCATATGTTATTGATATTAAAGAGACCATTCAAGCTCATTACACCCGAAAGATTTGATGAGATAATATCCGTAGAACTACCTGATAAACAAAAAGAGCCACATTTATATGCAATGGTCTTAAAGCATGTGATGGATGGCCCATGTGGCAATCTCAATAACAAAAATGTATGTATGAAAGATGGATCATGCAAGAATCATTATCCCAGAAATTATAGTGAGGATACAATAGTTTCAGCAGATGGATATCCAATATATATAGAAGACGGCCAAACAACGAGGAAGTCAAAGTGAGAGGTCAAATGCTTGATAATAATAGATGGGTGGTTCCATACAATCCATATCTGCTTGCAAGGTTTGATTGCCATGTCAAAGTTGAAGTTTGCTCACCAATTAAAGACATCAAATATTTGTACAAGTATGTTTACAAAGGGCATGACAAAATATCTATAAAATTGTGACTGACCAAAGCAATACAGAATTCGATGAAATTGAACAATTCCAATCTGCAAGACGGATCTCTCCACCAGAAGCTGTATGGAGAATCTATAGATTTCTGATGCACGAGATAAGTCCTGCAGTTATAAGCTTGCAACTGCACCTTGATGGATGCCAAATGTGCACATTCAGAAAACATACAAGACTCAAGTCCATAGCAGAAAATGAGTTCTCCAAGAAAACAATGTTGACTGAATTTTTTGGATGAATGCTAATGATCCACAAGCAAAAGCAACCAAGTACTTTTACAAAGACTTCCCAGCCTCATTTGTTTGGAACAAACAGTGAAAGACTTGGAAAGCAAGACAACAAAAAGATGTTATTGGAAGAATTGTATCAGCTAACACAAATGAAGGAGAACGCTATTATCTAAGGCTACTATTGACTCATATTCCAGGACCTACATTGTACATGGATTTGTGAACTATAAACGGAATAATTTACAGCACATTCAGAGAAGCAGCAATAGCACATGGAATGTTAGAAGATGATCAAAGCAATGACAAGTATATGGAAGAAGGCTGTGCATTTCAGATGCCTATTTCGCTCAGACAGCTATTCAATACCATACTTGTATACTGCAAAGAACTATTTCTCAAATACGAAGAAGCAATGGGAGAAGATTATAGGAAAGTCCAAAAGCCAACAGCAAATGAGGCTTGACAGAAATTGTTTGCTGCAACGAACTCAAAACTTGAGTCAATGGGAAAAAGCCTCAAAGATTTCCAGCTATCTAATCTGAGAACAACTGAAATCACAAAGAATCCTCCATGCAAGGAGATACTCGATGAAATTAACCTTAAAATTTCTCAGTCTGACTTAGCCAGTATCACATTGCTAAATGAAGAGCAAACTCACGCTTACAAAAAGATAATAGACTCAGTCTTCCGGACAAAACCAAAGGCTTTCTTCATTGATGGTCCAGGAGGCATAAGAAAGACTTTTCTTTATCAATCTATATTAGCAACAATAAGATCGCAAAATTTGATTGCTCTCGCTACTGCAAGTTCAAGAGTAGCAGCCTCAATACTACCAAATGGAAGAACAACACATTCTCGATCCAAAATACCTATAAATGGTGAAGGCAAATTAACCTGCATTGTAAAAAAGCAATCAAGCCTTGCAGCTCTTTTAAGACGTACCTCTCTCATCAATAGACACCCCAATTTGGCCTAACAGTTATTTCAAGTCCCACCTTGGGGACCATTCCGATGATGAATGGATACAATGATTGCTGATTGACTTCTCGTAAACCCGTGGACTTTTGGTGAGTACTTTTAGCCACTTAGAGGACACAATTCAGAGCCAAATAGCCTTTCAGATAGAAATACAACATCCTAGGAAAATGAATATATCAGCCGTAAGATTGATCTTACGACCTCCACTTCATTCTTTCACCTGTGAAACATGTTGTTTGAAAATCTCCCTGAGAGATTGATTCCTCGACCACCAGATCCATTCCTCGGCCACCAGATCCATTCTATTCTTCGGCCACCAAATCCAATCCTCAGTTGCCAGATCCATTCCTCGGCCACCAGATCCATTCCTCGGCCGCCAGATCATGATTTTTCAGAATTCTGGAATGTTCTGTCAGTCGTTTGATCGACGCACCAAAACCCTAACAGCCTTTTTTCTGATTCTTTAGGGCTATGAAAGCAGATTTGAGCAGAAATCTTGTTACCCTAAACTACCTTATTGATTCACGCCACTTGATTGGCCGGAGTGAGTCACCAATTGCCTATATAAAGAGGTCTTAGGGTTCCGAAATTAACATTCAATTCCTCCATCTCATAGCTCTAAGCTCTGTAGAAATTATCTCTCAAATCCTCTCTACAAAAGCCCTAAACCTTTGTGAGTAGCCGCATCCTGAGCGATCAAACCCCAAAGTACAAACTCTAATCCTAGGGTTTTGAGATGAAGATCAGTCAATCACCATCAATCTGAAGTAATCAAGCACTGAAGGATTAAGGTGGTGAGGCCCAGGGGCCTATGGTTTGATTCATCTTCTGTTTTTATACTTTAATCGAAGTGTTTTAATTCCTGATTAACTCTTTGTTCTGGTGTGAGGAAGAACATCGATAAGGGAATCAATCCTTCGGCCGATACATCGATCTAGTGGGATTCTTAGGCTGTGACATCAATTCACCGGCCGAGGGATCTATTTGCTAGGACATATTTGTTTTCTGCTTATTCTGATGCATGCTTTCAACTATCGTACTGGCTCACCTTATCAACTGTTAAAGACTAAAAACTAGATTATGTGTTAGAATTAAATAAAGCAAATATACATTGTATGTCAAACGATTATGGGCCAGTCTTACGACTGGATAAATTGGGGTGCCTAACACCTTCCCCTTATTATACTCTTGGCTCCCCTACCCAGAATCTCTATCTATTTTTCCTAGTTTTAATAAACTAGGTGGCGACTCTATTTTGATGATAACCGTTATCGTGTGGCGATGTTCCTAACCATGGAAATATCCACGATCTTGGTTATGAAGTGAACCAAACAAGTGTGATCAATCTGTATGGCGAGGCCCCGTTTGGGAGGTGCCTACAGTTTTTGGCGACTCTACTGGGGACTTGATAGCCATAATCAGAAAGTTCAACATGGATTTAATTTTTGCTTTATTTAATTCTTTTTCATGTGCAGCGAGTGGGGTGTGCATACCGATGCTCTGAACTATCAATGAAGAAAGCATGGTAATGTGCACATAAATTGATTTGGGTTTCTAGGCTTGCCCTCTGATCCATTAGGCTTTGATTTTGGGGCATGGTCCTACAACAAAACGTCCTGGTAGCTCCTCGGTTCTTGGAGGTTTAGGGGGGCCACTGTTTCAGTGGTATTCTGAGAGTAGCCACTTTGTACATATATAATCAAAGGTTAGGTCTGTCTCCAATCATCCCCCGCCCATTCCCGCAATTATTGGGGACTAGATGGGTTATGTTGTTGTTGTTGTTGTTGTTGTTGTATGTGCATCGAGGGGGCAACCCACGTTGAGTTCACCTAATATCCCGGCATGTCACGGGTTATGTTAGGGGTTCCCGCAAACTCCTGATAGAGCACCCTTTGGGACTACCCGAAACCTTGCACATTGTAGAAAGCTATAGAACTCTTTCCAAACTAAGATAGGAAATCCCAACCAAGTTAGGACTATGTGTTGCATTATACCTCAAACTCTTGTTTGATTCAATGATTATTACTCTCTAGAGTTTTAATTGTTGTAGAAGATGAATTCATGCTCATTTTATCAAGGGTTTGTGATGAAGTCTATCTCTCTTGAGATAAAGAATAGTCTTTGCATAACTCTGTCTCTCTTTGAGAGAAGTTTTAACTTGTGAAAGGTTGCCATAGTCTTATACTGTTAGGAGTTCCCAAAAAAAAAAAAAAAAAGTCTTATTTTTTCTCTAGGTTTTATTTCTTTTTTTCTTGATAGGATCCTTTCAACAAAAAAAAAAAAAGAATCTTTCTTTTTATTTCTTTTTCTTTCAATCTTTGCTATGATCTTTTCAAAAGAAAAAAAAAATCTTTCCTTATTCTTTAGGTTTTCATAAATTTCTTTCTTTGTTTGTTTTTTTCTAGAATCTTAAAAAGAAAAAAGAAAATGTGGGGTTTCATCAATCTTTTATCTTGCATGGTAAATTGTATATATGATCACTTGATTGCATAATTGTCGCATGAATGCTTGTTGTATTGCATTACTACCTTACATCACTTCATACACTACAAGAAAAATAATAACTGGTGACAAAAAAGTGGCAACAAAATTTAATTTCGTGTCTGTTTTGACAATTCCCGTAACAAAATAATTTCGTCACCAAAGGTACCCATTTGGCGACGAAATACATTTTTTGTCGCCGAAAGCTTAAAAAAGGTGATGAAATTATTTTTCGTCGCCAAAGATAATCATTTTGGTGACAAAAAAATATATTTCGTCGCCAAATGAGACCAATTTAGTAACGAAATATTTTTTTCATCACCAAATGCTTAACTTTGGTGACGAAAATAATTTCGTCACCATTTTAACGTTTTCAGCGATGAAAAATATATTCCGTCATCAAATGGGTACCTTTCATGACGAAATTTATGAATTGGGCTTTGTCACTAAATATATTTCGGACATAAATCTTTATTAAAAACTCCGATTGAGATAATTCAAATTGGATTTGAACAATAACTCAATTGCCTACAACTTTCATGTTTATCAAAATTATTAATTTTAATATTTAAAGGTTCAAAATTACATTCGAAATATATTTTTATGTTAAACATATACTCCCTCCGTCCCTTTTTAAGTGTCCTATTTCGTAACCCTAATTTATTAAAAAGATATCATCATTATACCTTTCACATCAACTTTTTCCTCCACTTTCCCTACTTACCCATCATCATTACACTTTTACTCACTAACTTTTCAAAATGGAAACTATTTTTAGGGACAAAATAGACAATATACCAACTTTTACCCACTAACTTTACAAAATAGACACTTATTAAGGGACAGTCCAAAATGAAATATTGGACTATAAATAAGGGACGGAGGGAGTATGTTATATATTAGATATTTCAAATATTTAATGAAAAGTGTGTTATGTAGTTGGTCGGAGCTTACGCGAAATACTCAAGGGACTCAGGTTCGAAACCCAGCAGGAGCAAGAAAGAAGAAATTTTTTTCCATATGAAAACGTCTTTTGCAACGAAAAATTTCGTCACCGATTTCTTATATTAGTGACAAAAATTTCGTCACCAATGTGACCTACCGGCGACGAATTTTTTCGTTGACAAAAAGCACAATAGGCGAGGAAAAAAATTTCATCAAAAATTATTCTTTTTTTGGTGACGAAATATTTCGTCATCAAAAGGCAGTATAGGTGACGAAAAATAGATTTTGTCACTAGGTAGGAATTCTCAACAAATTTAAGTCGACAAATTTTTGTCGTCACCCATATTATTTGTGATGAAAAACATGCAATTTGTGACGATTTTCATTTGTCACCCAATGTAATTTTTCTTGTAGTGATCGTACTAGTACAACCGCTTGGTTGTATGCATGGTAAATGGGTCATCATATTAGGGGTAGCTTGCATTCTAGGGGGTCAATAGGCATTAGTGCACTGCACAATTACTTGATTTGAGATGTCTCAACATAAACGTAATTGAGCTTTTGCTTCTTTTAGATTTGCTTTTGGGCTTAGTTGTGATAATTGTGGCCACCAATCTCTCAGAAGCCCTTTCCTCCAAAAGTTGACAATGTTGTGATCATAATGGAAAACTATGAGCTTGCCCAACAAGTCAAGGACATCAAAGTTGCCTTGGCTCGCTCAAAAGGAGATCAAATCCTTGATTTTGATGGACTCTGCCTTTTTCCAAATGCCAAATTGCCAGAAAAGTTCAAGATGCCCGATATTGAGAAGTTCAATGGCACCGGGAATCCCACCAGCCATGTCTGCCATATCATCAACACCTTGAAACCTATGGGCCTGAATGATAAAATCATTGCCCAACTTTTTCAAAGGACTCTCACAGGCAGTGCTCTCGACTGGTTTCTCACTCTGGACTTCACCAAGTACAAGGGATGGCAAGAAATTGCCAATGCTTTCATCAATCAATATGCCTACATTGTCCAGATTGAGGTAACCACTCGAGATTTGGAGATACTCAAACAAAAGCCAAATGAGAGCTTTGCCAATTTTCTTACTAGGAGGAGAACGAAAGCCGCATAGATAAAAACTCTTCCCTCAGAAGAAGACCAAGTCAGAATGGTGGTAAGAAATTTACAGCCAGAGTTCCTGAGGCACATGTATTCCCAAGCAATTTCTACTTTTAAGTGCCTCTATGCTACTGGATTGCAAGTTAAAGACAACCTTAATCAAGGATTACTTGTGTAACGACCCTGATTTTTGGTCAATAAAAATTTCGTTAAAAATTTGAATTTTATTTTATTACTTGGATTTTTATTTCCATAACCAAAAATCGGTCGTTACTGACTAATAAAAATCTCTTTGTTTATTCGAAGATCTTTTAATTATGCTTGGAAGGTTTTAATTGTCATTTAACTACCGTTTTCCCGTCGATTCTAGGATTAAGTCTTAAACCTTCCATCTTGGCTGAAAATTCTACCTAGCAACCCTAGCTAGCTTTTAACCGAGGAGTTAACCTAACGATCGTTTAACCTAATTACCTATCATTCCTAAATCTCGGTGAACCTTTTGAAACCCTTGAGTTTGGTAACCCTAGATTAACCCTTTGAACCGTTTGAACCTTTTTGCTATCGACCATTGGACAAAAGCGTTAGGGATTTCTTTACCCATTGGTCAATAGGTAAACCTTGATTTATCTTCCTAAGTACGAGATTAGATTAGTTTAGTGCTTAATTACAAGTATTAGACTTTCCAGCATTAACCGTTGGATAGTAACCGCTAGGAGAATTTTTACCCGTTGGACGATAACCCTTGGACTTTGCCATCCTTAACCATTGGTTATTAACCACTAGGAAAACTATTATCCATGGATAATAGCTTTACTTGCCAACCAAGTATTAGGTTAATAAAATAGTAGATTTGGCCATGTGTTAAATCCATTAAAATAGAATAAGTACATTAGGTTATATATTATAGTACTTGTACTTTGAAAGTATAACTTAGTTTATTAGGATAATAGATTTGATAAAATCTAGTATAGATTATGTAGTACTTACATATATATATATATATATATATATATATGTATGTACTTGTTTATAGATATATATATTATAATGAAAGTACACATGTGTGTGTTTGTATATTTTATTTGGAAAATCTAGATTACTTATAAAAACCTAGATTATGTAGTACCCATATCTACATTATTATATATGTTTGCTTTCTAGTATGTGTGTGTGTATATATATATATATATATATATATATATAGTACATAAGAGAGAGAGAGAGAGAAAGCCGAGAGAGGGGAGAGAGAGATTGGGCCGAGAGATAGAGAGAGGGAGAGAGAGAGAGAGAAGGAAGGGAGGAGAGAGAGATGTACCTTGCTTGGATTTTCTCATGCTTTCCATCTCCCATTGTACCTTTGGAAGCATACAATCCATTGGGATTCTTCCTTGACCAAGCAAAATCTATACTTCCAATGTACAACTTGTACATTTTCCAATTTAAAACTTGATCTTTCTTCACTCAATCTTCCATAATCCCATCCTAGGACAACCATATCTAGATTTCTTATTCTTTCAAGTACTAAGACTAGACTAGAAACCCATTAGAATAACCTAGTTTGTCCTAGTTCTTGGAGTGCAAGCAAAGCAATATCCTTAGTAGTCTTTCAAGCCATCAATTGACTTGATTTTGAGCATTATCCATTGGATAATGGAGGGAGAGAGAGCCGGCCAAAGGGGAGAGAGAGAGGGCCAACCCTTGCCTATAAATAGCAAGCCAAATCCTTCATTTCATTCACACCTCTCCATTCTCCAACTTCTCTCTTGAAAGCATAAGAAGTTCTTGCTTGTTCTTGTTGTTCTTTCTTAGTTCTTGAGTTTCTTTCTAGTTTTTCAAGAAACTTTCCATCTTCACCACTAAACCACCATACGACCACCACCTCGATCCTAAAGTAGTAGTAGTATAAGTCACGATCTAGTTTCGAGAGAAACCTTTCTCTTTCGAAACTATCGGAAGCTTATCGTAAGCCGTTACGTCGTTCGAGTGCCGACTTTCTTTCCGTCTTACTTTCGTAGTCTTTTTCTACCGCCAAGAAGAAAGGTAGAATACTCCGACCTGCTATCTCTAACTATATGTAGTACTTGAATAGTTGAATGCATGTTCGAACCTATTTTCTCTAAAAATAAAGTTAGATGTGGTATTAAGCTTGTAGAACTTTCTTGTTAAGAGTGCGTAGTTTACTTTGATCTTATGGCTACTTGATTGCTTGATGTCATGATTGCTACTTGTTTGTATGAACTCATCAATAAACATGTCTTGTTTGGAACTTCTCAAAGGAAATACGTTTTGACCTAAAGATAAACGAAGTATTCGTATTTTGACCTTTTAAAGGATCGTAAGCTTGTTTGTACGTGGCTTGCCGTACTTGTGGTTAACCTGGATAAAAATACTTTTAAAACTACATAATGACCAAGTGTGAAGATCATTATGTGGTGTGTGTGTGTGTGTCCAATGGGAACCCGGTGCGGCGGAACCATTGTGAGGGTGTGTGTGTACTCCAATGGGAACCCGGAGCAGCGGAACCACTGCGAGGGTGTGTGTACTCCAATGGGAACCCGGAGCGGCGGAACCATTGTGAGGGTGTGTGTGTACTTCAATGGGAACCCGGAGCGGCGGAACCATTGTGAGGGTGTGTGTCCAATGGGAACCCGGAGCGGCGGAACCATTGTGAGGGTGTGTGTACTCCAATGGGAACCCGGAGCGGCAGAACCATTGTGAGGTGTGGCTTGGTTATCCGTGGAGAGGAGCCAATGCAAATTGTGTGCCAATGGGAACCCGGAGCGGCGGAACCATTGTGCAAATACTCGGGAACCCGGAGCGGCGGAACCGAGGTTGTGTGTGTGTGTTTTAAAAACCGCGATGTGGCCGGACATGGTAGCCCATCGTGTGTAGTGTGCGTGTGTAAAAGAAACGACTTTTGAAATGTTAATGAAAAGTAAAATGATGACACGGTCTAAAAAATGCTGCGTAGGAGAAACTCTGATGACACTGACACTTACACTAGATGAGTAATGAATGTGCATGTGTTATTGTATGCGAAGTTATTGAATGCGCATGTGTAATTGTTCTGTGTTCTTATTGAAGCATGTTAAGTTTGGAAAGTCATTTACTATATTATCTTTGACTTGTAAGTTAAGGGTTAGTGGGTTTGGGTTAATCTATTGGGCTTTATAAGCTCACGGTGTTACCTTGTGTGACCCTGACATATTATGCTGGTGGCGACGCTGGTATAATGTGTCAGACCTTATAGATAAGCTGGAAGAGCCGTACGCCTTGGGGGCATTTGGAGCTGAAGAGCTTGCTAGGATGGAAGAAGAGACGAAGCTATAGATAACCTTAGATGTCCTTCCCTTTTTTGTAATATAAGTACCCTCTGGGGGTTTGTGATGTAATATTGAGCCAGACTCGTCGTAGTTTGATTAATAAAATGTCTATTTAACGTACCCGATTTTGGGGGCATTACAACTTGACAATGGAGAAGTCAGCCACAAGGTAGAGACAAGCACAAATACCAACAATGACAGTGGTATTAATATGGTGAGATCTCATCACAAGCGTAAGAGGGAATTTGTTCCTCTTGGAATGAAGTTAGAAGATGTGTTCCACATCTAGAAGCAACAGGCGATTTGAAACCATTGCAACCAAAATTTCCTAGTAATCTTGCACAGAAGGGTGGGGAGTATTGTAAGTATCACCAAGTGACTGGTCATTCCATTAAACAATGTAGGGCTCTCCAGAATGCAGTCTAGGATCTCATCAATCAAGGGATAGTTGATCTAACCAACCTAGATGATTGAGAAGTGGCGGCCAAATCCTGTCATGTGTTTTGAGTCAGTTTTGTTCAAGCCTTTCTTTTAGCCCTTATTTGCTTCTTTTTAGGGTTTGAGTCTTGAGTTTATCTTCTCTTGAAATTAAAGTCATTTTGTTTGTCATGGTTTTGGACCAACTCTTTGTACTCAACATGAAATGTGAATCTCTTCTCAAAAATGAATCTCCTTAGACATGAACTACGAATGGCCTGATTCTCTTTAGAGATACGTAGGCACCTTAGGGTCGGCCACATTTTTGAAAATGTTTTCTCTTGTGCTAATTTGCTGCCATGGAATGCTCATGGTAACATTAAAAGTGTTGAAAACAATCTTCAAGGGTTTCAAAGTAATCTCATGATATCGCTTGAAACACATCATAAATCACTCAAGTTGTCAAATGCAAAGAATGAATTATGACCCATGTCATTCATGTTGAGTTGAGGGGGAGTTGAAAACATTTGTGTACTCCCATGGAGCCGCTCATAGGAGAAACATGTTGTTGAAGATAGAAGGGAAAAAAATGAGCTCGCTAGATTGAAAACCCTCAAGGGCGGTCTAGGCAAAAGTTAAAGCATAAAAATAAAATGAAAATTTAGCCATGTCTCCATACACCCACTTTAAGTCTCAAGACTTGTCCTCGATTTTGAAGAACCACTCGGTAAAATATCAAAGCCTCTTAATCTCTTGGTTAGGATTCTAGTTGCTCTGTCGCGTGATTCAAAATGAAGAAAGGCCATCATTTCTCTATCCAAACACTTATCCAGTGCTAGCCACATCGAGCCTCTGAATAATTCCTTTCAAATAAAGCCTGCTAGACAGTCATCCCCCACACTGGGGTAGATAAAAATGCAATGAGAGATGACTACAAAATGGAAAGTAAGCATCCCGTCACACAAAGGGGTTTTGAAAGAAGAAAAGAAAAACATCATGCCTTCCAATCCAAAAACAGGGGCAGTTTGAAGAAACATCTCCCGCTCATACAAAATAAAGGGATTGGATGGCTGCTAGCTTTTGGAACCCAAGCATGAGTAGAAAGTAGGTTTGAGCCATTGTATTCCTTCCTTTCTTAAGCCAACACCCTAACCTACAATATGGTCCATAATAAAGTCCTCTCGGATTGAAGAACGCGACTTAGCAACAAGGTCCTAGATACTAGAGGCATAACCAATATAGAAGGTATGGACAAGGAAAAGTGGTATGAGGCAAAGGGGCACAACTGCATCTCCATTTTTTTTGAAGCACACAATCTCTCATGAGAAACGCAGTGGTCACTTATCAATCCAACTCAAAGTAGTCAATTCATCCTGAAATAATAAACTCGCTAGGTTCATGGGTTCATGGAACAGTTTTCCATCTTTTAACGACTGAGTGGTTTTTTGAATGTGAATCATGTAGGTAAAATGATGTGGTTTTGAAATTCTCAAAGAGAAATTTTGAAAATTGATTTTATCCTAAGTATTTTTGACACAACAATACAAGCTCAATTACTTATTTGCAAATTTTCACGAAGATAACATGGGTTTCCCATTTCATAAGGAGTGTAGCTAGAAGGTCCCTTGGCCATATAGTGTGTTAGCAGCGTCGCTGGAGTGTTGCAATCTTTCAAGTCTCTTGGGTCTCATCGTGTACTTTGTCATAGCCATTTGGCTAGTATAGAGTTTTTTGCCATCTTATGGTGTAGGGGAAGCACTAGCTTGAGTACGCAAAAGTTGAGATGTCCCAAAACACTTGTTTGCATATCACCACAATCACGTGGTTGCTTGATGTGTAGTTTAGGTATTGCATTGGCCTCTTGGCCCACACAGTTGATTTGTCTACATGAGCACCTCACTGTTTAGTCTTATCTAGACATTTCCCTGGGCCTCTTTGGCCCGCGCATTTGATTCGCTTTCATGTCTTTGTGGTTATTGTGGTTATTTGGTCTTGCATTGGTTGTTGATCTGATATTTGATTTTTGTCTTCACTACTACATGTTGCTTGCATTATGAATGTATTTGATTATCTGTTGGTATGACGCCTCTTGGCTCCGAAGTAAAAAATAGGCGCTATCTCTTGATACATTAGGTCTCTCGATCACTATGCCTCTTGGCATTTGCATCTCTCGATGTATTGGGTCTCTCAACCACAATGCCTCTTGGCATTGCATCTCTCGATGTTTTAGGTCTCTCGACCACTATTCCTGTTGGCATTACATCTCTCAATGTATTAGGTCTCTTGACCTATACACCTCTCGGTGTTGTGTCCCTTGACGCCTAAGTCTCTTGACCTAAATGCTTCGTGGCCTTGCATCTCTTGATATGTTGTGTCTCTAGACATGTTGCGCATCTTGGCCTCTAAATGATGTGGTATTGTGGTGTACTATGTCTCTTGACATATTTTGCCCCTTGGCATCCTTTAATGTGGTATGACCTATTTTACTCTAAGCATTCTATTAACCAAATAATGTGCACATACCTCTTCTACCGTTGTGTCTTGAATAATATAGCTTGCAGTGGTTGATGTCTTTATTGCATGTCACTTGACATAAGCTAATCACATGTCCAATGATTTGAAGCATGAGGTGTAATAGAATAGGTGTCACATTCTAAATTCCAAATATAGTGCACAGAAGTCAAAATTATGTCTCTCGTCTTGTACGCCTCATGGCGTTGTATCTCTTGATGCATTATGATGATGTTTATGAGTCACTAGACTTATTTTGCTTGAGCATTCCCTTGAATGAAACCCGGTGCTACACTCATAGGATTCACTAGTTGAATGCATTTTGCTATCAACTATACCTTGTGTTTGCATTTGAAACAGGTTACAATTGGCTTTACGCCTTGGTTCTTCAAGCTCCAATCTCTGACTTCTTAGGCTTTTGCCTTATGATTGATACCGGCTTTACGCCTTGATTCCATCACATCAAGCTCCAAGCTCCAACTCCTTAGGCTCTTGCCTCATGATTGTAACCCACTTTGCACCTCGGTTCTCTCACCTCCAGCTACTGGCCTAGTGCCCCCATATTCAAAAACCGGCATCCAATCGTCTCCAAAAGAAGGTTTGGATTCCACTCCAATTACATCAGTTCCATCAAGCTCATTCGCAAAGATAAGTTATTCTACCGAGCTCCTCTCAATCAAAATAAAGGATGATCATGAAAAGCAAACGACTTATCCACTGTGTATTGATCTATCCCAAAATATTGAAGATGCTCTCCGCAAAAATTTCCCCGGCAGCTCCACGCTCCTTCAACTACTCTTCGCCAAAATCCTGGCCTAGCCCAAGTACGTCGCACTACGGCTTTTTAAGCCTGAAGGTACATCATCTGTTCTCAATCCTTTGCACTTTTTATTTTTTTTTATTGCCCCTCGATCTACGATTGGTCTGAATTTGCCTTGTAGAATACGTAGGCAGCCTCCCGGCTCGACCATAACTAGAACCTTTTTCAAAAACCCTTGGAATAGTTGTTCGACCAAATTGGAGTTGTTTCTCGTACTTAAACATGTCTCGCGATCTATCTAAGTTCAGTCAAAGAGGGGCATCTGTAGACACCCTAATTTGGCCTAACAGTTATTTCAAGTCCCACCATGGGAACCATCCTGATGAAGAATGGATACAATGATTGCTGATTAACTTCTCATAAACCCATGGACTTTTGGTGAGTACTTTTAGCCACTTAGAGGACACAATTCAGAGCCAAATAGCCTTTCAGACAGGAATACAGCATCCTAGGAAAATACATTTATCAGCCGTAAGATTGATCTTACGACCTCCACTTCATTCTTTCACCTATGAAACATATTGTTTGAAAATCTCCCTGAGAGATTGATTCTTCGGCCACTCGATCCATTCCTCGGCCGCCAGATCGTCTTTTTCTAAAATTCTGGAATGTTCTGTCAGTCGTTTAATCGACGCACCAAAATCCTAGCAGCCTTTTTCCGATTCTTTAGGGCTACGAAAGCAGATTCGAGCAAAGATCTTGTTACCCTAAACTACCTTATTGATTCACGCCATTTGATTGGCCGAAGTGAGTCACCAATTGCCTATATAAAGAGGCCTTAGGGTTCCGAAATTAACATTCAATTCCTCCATCTCATAGCTCCAAGCTCTGTAGAAATTATCTCTCATATCCTCTCTACAAAAGCCCAAAACCTTTATGAGCAGCCGCATCTCGAGCGATCAAACCCCGAAGTACAAACCGTAATCCTAGTGTTTCGAGAAGAAGATCAGTCAATCACCCTCAATCCAAAGCAATCAAGCACTGAAGGATCAAGGTTGTGAGGCCCAAGGGCCTATGGTTTGATTCATCTTCTGTTTTTATACTTTAATCGTAGTGTTTTAATTCCTGATTAACTCTTTGTTTTGGTGTGAGGAAGAACATCGGCTGGGGAATCAATCCTTCGGCCGATACATCGATCCAGTGGGATTCCTTGACCGTGACATCAATTCACCGGTTGAAAGATCTATTTGCTGGGACATATTTATTTTCTACTTATTCTGATGCATGCTTTCAATTATCGTATTGGCTCACCTTATCAACGTTAAAGACTAAAATTCAGATTATGTGTTAGAATTAAATAAAGCAAACATACATTGTACGTCGAACGATTATGGGCCAGTCTCACGACTGAGCAAAGAGGGGTGCCTAACTCCCCTTATTGTACTCTTGAATCTCGTACCCAGAATCTTGGTCTATTTTTCCTAGTTTTAATAAACTAAGTGGCGACTCTACTTTGATAATAACCGTTATTGTGTGGCGATGTTCCTCACCATGGGAATATCCACGATCTTGGTTTATGAAGTAGAACCAAACAAGCATGATCAATCTGGATGGCGATGCCCCGTTTGGGAGGTGTCTACATCATCATATGGGATAAAGCATCGATGGCCAAGAAACAATCAATGAAGGCATTTGATATGAGGCTACATGATATTTCCTTGATATTCTCTTTGGTGGAAAAGTAATTGTATTAGGTTGTGATGTTAGACAAGTATTGTCTGTCATACCTGAAGGAAGCAAAGTTGATTGCATGAATTCAAGTATTGTGTGATCTTATATATGGCCACAACTTCAAAAAATCAAGTTGAATGTCAACATGCGAGCCAAAACTGATCCCTCATTTAGTCGATACCTTCTTCGAGTTGGCAATGGCTTAGGACCACAAAATATAGAGGGACAAATTAGCATTCCTGACCCATTTATCCTCCAACCTAACTTATCAATGCAACCATTGGATCAATTGATTGACTTTGTCTTCCTAAACTTCAGCACCTATCAAGCTGATCCTTTATCCTAAACAGACTTCACAGACTCAGCCATTCTAACTCCTAAAAGCCAAACCGTGGATGAGATTAACGATGCAATGTTAGCAATATTTCCAGGTGAACCCACAGAATATAAGAGCTTTGATGAAACCAATGATAGCAATCAACAAGGTCTATACATAGACTTTTTAAATTCCATATCACTGTGAGCGCAGTTGCCTGACGCTTGCGTGAACGAGCACGTGTGGGTAGACTTTACTAAAAATATGATGACCGGCACAAAATTGTCAAATACTCGTAGTTAAACAAGTATCTGACAAAACTTAGAGTCGCCACTTGGTTTAGGTCCAAGAATCATGAATGACTCTTATGGAAGGCTTGATCCTTGCATCACCAAAGACACGTCTGGGTGCTAAGGTACCAAGTGGGAAGGTGTTAGGCACCCACTCTGCCCAATCCGACGATTGGCCTCTACTCATCACCATTGGTTCAAATCGTCTCTATCCTAAATGCACAAGACTCAAGCAAACGGATAGGTAGGTGTAGGTAGACACCCCAATCTAGATCTCCCGATCGTTTTACGGTTTCTTGTTTCCCCGATGAAGAATTGGATCGAAACAGATTTAAGATTGGAATGGATTGATCTTGGAATGCTTGGAACCTCTCTTGAACTTTTTGAACCCCAAAACCTTGAGTTAAAACCCTAACCTGGGTTTGACCAGCGCGCGGTGAAGTGGCACCCTCGCGCGATGGAGAGTTTGCCAAGTGTTGGTCAAAGTCAAAGTGTTGACTGTTGACCATCGCGCGATGGTTTGCTCCCTCGCGCGCCTGTCCCACTCTGTCGCGCGTTGGTTAGAGCTTGTCCCCATCACCTTTTTCCAGTTGGATTTTATGATCATCAAAGGGTCTATGGGGCTGTAGAACCCTGTTTTCCACCAGAACAGCTGTTGATATTCCCTAATCCTTACCACCTCCTTACACTCATTTTCCAAGCACAACAATCTTCTTCAAACCATTTCAAAACCACTCAATCAAAGGTTAAACTTTTGCCTACTTTCTGTTTTGATCCCTGAGGTGGGTTGGCAGGGCCAAGGTTGGTAGTTAATACGAGTCCTGGCCCTAAAGTTAGCAGAGCTACAAGAAGCTGAGGACTAGCAGACCCGCGTGCGATGGTCTTACTCAATCGCGCGATAGTTCTATCTGCACGAGAATGGACCACGTGGGGATGGGATACTGGTCTTTTCTTGTTTTCATTATATTTATAAATATTTTGTGAGCATGTTTGATGTTAACTCACTGTTTTGCATGATAAAAATTATAGTTTAGGTCAGCTTGCTATTTCATTTGATTTGAAATGCCCTTGGGTTGCTTCTGAGTATGTGTTAGAGCCCAAGCATGCAAAGCAATTCCTGAAAGTCTAGTCAGGACCCTCGCGCGAGTGTCTCACTCTGTCGCGCGATGATCCTCTAACTTCTAGTGGCTGCCCTCTCATGGGCAACTAGGGCTTAGGCCCCCGTTTGTTTACCCCCATTGTTTAGGGGTTGTATTTCCCTTTTATTCTGTCTGTTTGTAATATTATTCACATTCCAGTACATATAAACTGTTTGGTTTGCCCCCTGGGTGAGCATTGGTCCTTCTAGAGCCCAGAAGGGGAATAAAATTCAACCTTTGGTGAGGCATCAACACTCACGCGATGAAGTGGGTGTGTCGCGCGATAGTTAGTTTGCATGCATGTAGATCCATGCATGCAAGTTGGCTATTGTGCATATCATGCTCATTCCATGAGCAGCTTTGTTGTTTCTGATCAGAGGGTTAAGTTTTATCCTATTTGTTTTCCAGTATTTCATCCATCATGCCAAATTTGATCACATCCCGCAGATCTTGTTACAGTTTAATCCCAGATTAACTGTTTTCCCGCCCTAATTGGCTAAAAGTTGATTAATAAAAGAAGAATCATAACATTTTCACAAAATGCCTAAGTAGAGACCTATCTCAAGATTGGGCGAGAGGGGTGCCTTAAAACCCTTCCCCTCTTGTAACTTGGCTCTCGAACCCAGATATGGTTATGACGGACTGGTTTCCTTCACTTTTTCAAATCAAACAGTGCGGAAGGTGCTTCAAAATACGGTTCCTTGGGTGTCGGACCTTCAAACCCGAGTGGCAACTCTATATTCCGAGCGCTTGCTTTTCCGCTCGCGCTCCCTCGATTTTCGGGCCGCTTTGGCAAAGGAACGAAATCCTTTCCAAGGGCATGCTGCCCACAGTCGGTTTTAGTAAACACGTTTTTGAAAAAGGAGTCTTTTGCAAGAGGGAAAAATCATTTGAAAACTACCTTCATCGAATGCAGCACACAGAAAAGAAAACAAAAGCATGCAACTTATGGATGAGGGCCTAGAGATGGGCAACCCATTATCATCCCGTATCCACAGGTGATAATCAACGGCCATCCTTAGGTCCTCATACGGTTCCTAGATCTAAACTAGCACACAAGAAAGATTAATCCGCTGTTGCGAATGCCGGAAGGGTCCTTACTTCTAAGGGAAGTTACCCTAAAGCTAATGAGCATAGCAAAGGCCTAAATTAAAAGCATGCATGCAATATGCGATATTAAACTAGACATGCGACTAAACTGAAATAGGAAACATGCATGAACATGGCAGAACAAACATGCAATATGAACGAATTAGGGAACTAGCTAAAACTAAAAAGCCTGATCGGATTAGGAAACTTTTCAAATTAAGAAACCTGACCAAGTTAGGAAAGTAACCCGATTAGGAAACCTGACCGGATTAGAAAACTTTCCAAATTAGGAAAGTAACCTGATTAGGAAATAACATGCATCGACAGGCTACTCATGGATAGACCATGAGGGCAAACTAGATAATTAAATGAACATGATCCTAATATGCAACATGCAAGGGTAAAACAGTAATTCAACAAGCTGGGGTGAAATTGGCAGCATAATGGCTATAACTGGATAGAATAATGGCCGTAATCGAGCAACATAACAGTATGAGCTAAACGATCAATGTACATGCGGACAGCATATCGAAAGGGGTAAAATGGTAAATGTGCATATGGACAGAGTAACGACTACGTGGATGCAGGTGCAAGTGTTCATGTGGACAGAGTAACAACTTGGCGACTGATGCGAGAAACTAAACATGCATGGAGGCCAAAACATTAATTGCACATGAACTGCGTAAACCCTAGATTATCATGCATAAACACAAACTATGCTAGCATGCAATCCTAAAACGAATCGAAAGCTTAAACTAGCCAAAACTAAACAAGAACACAAAATAAAACCTAGACATGCTCCTAAGAAATAAAGAAAACAACTAAACTAAACAATAAAGAAAATAAAGGAAAACGACATACCTTGACTCCTGACGACCAAACAGACCGCCCCAGAAACTGAGTGAAAGAATGAACTGGATTGCTTGTAGGGGAGCAACCTTGATACAAGAAACCGTCGATAGCCTAACGGTGTGGGGAAGACTATGCCTGAATGCTAGGAAAGCTCTACTAGCACGAACTTTTACTAGAGGGACTCAAAACTTTGGAATGAATGCTCTGAATCATCTGAAAGACGAACTTTCTGAACGATTTGAAAAGTTGGGAGGTAAGAGGTTTATATAGGGTGATTTCGTGGAAGAAACATTGAATTTTTCGATGTGGGATCGCGGAAAAGTCCGAAAAACATGGGAATCGAGGCTGCGGGACAAAACGGTGCCTTAGCCGTCACACGAAGGCCGACCCGGCTCCGGCTCAATTTATTTGGGCTCCAGGCAAGCCTCCCTTGGGTGCTAGCCCAATTCGGGGTCCGTTTCGATGTGTTCCGGGTTGATTTCGGGCTAAACACAAGGACGATTTGGGCTAAAAACCAGGTTTTTTATGGGCTGAAAATGGATTGTTTTATGGATAAAAAGACTCAAAACATTTTTCAAAGGGTTTTTGAAATGGAACGCAACATGGCTTAAAAGAAATCTTGTAGTTTGGTGAAAACATTTTGAAAGATACGACGAAAGGCTATCTCCGAGCATCAATGCATCAAGATCACTTCCTGTGAACAACTCTAATCGAAAGCAACATTCTCATCACTGGGCGACCGCTTGACAGGAGGCCTAAGTGTTACAGACTACCAAATGGGGTGTCTACAATCACCCCAAGGAATGCCACCACATTAGCTCATACTCAAAGAAAACTGTCCCATCCTAATGCTGCGAAACATAAATCCATCAAAAGGACTGTGCAATGGTACAAGGCTCATATGCAGAGAGTTCAAAAAACATCTGATTGTAGCTAAGATAGCCGTTGGAGAAAAAAAACAGCATAGTTTTCATTTCAAGAATACCACTGCAACCCACAGATTCCCACCTTTACCCAGTAGAATTCACCCGTCGCAAATTCTCAGTTAGGCTATGTTTCGCATTGACAATCAACAAAGTCCAAGGCCAAACTCTCAACACGATAGGAATTTATTTACCCGAACCAGTTTTCTCACATGTACAACTATACGTCGCATTATCAAGAGCTACAACAGCTATGAAGATTAGAGTACAACTGAAGCCGACAACCATGATCCTTTGCTTGCTCATCATACCAAAAATATCGTTTACACATAGCTTCTAACTGAAGCTCAGTGTACTTAATCATAAATATCTTCATACCTATATATTTATGTAAGTATTATAATAACTCCCATCTTAATCCTAAATGTGCATATGTCAGTTTATAAGCAACAATCTTTGAAAATGATATCAACTTTCTCTCCAATACGCTGAAAATGTACTACACGTAAGTACATTCACTTGTGATTAAGGCAATCATAATATGGGTTAAGCAGTTCAGTGCTTTCTGTAATTGTGCTTAAGGAAATCATAATATGGGTCAAGCAGTTCAGTGCTTTCTTTTACTTCCCTTTCTTCTTTTTGCACACCCTCATGGTTTGAATACATGCATCAGCAAGTAGTGCCGAAGAACAATACTTTCATTGAAAAGCTACTTTTCACTATGTGAGCTAAACTCTTGCTTATTTTGGTATTTTTGTTGGAATTTTTTTTTTTCTCGACTCATTCCAAGAACAGATGTGTCAGTGACTTAGTATGTTTGACTTAGTTTGTCAACAAACATATAGCTATTCCATATATTGTAGTGGGCCGAAATATCCGAAGGGGTTCATACGGTCCAAAAGATTGCACCGGGGGTCTATCGTTCAGTTGTCTCAGTTTGCTTATTGCTAAATTGGCATATTGACACGTCATCCGTCTTTCACCGAACGTAAAGAGATCATAGGACTGCTGGCCGAACGTAACTTGTCTGAACGTCGGCATTCAATCGTTTGTTCGGCGGAGAACTCCTTTGTTCGGCACAGCACGTTCCCGTTCCCTAATCCTGGCCTTCGTTTGTTCGGCCAGTAATCTTTCCTTCGGGACCGCTTTGTTCGGAGACCGCTGGTACAGAACATTCTAGAACCTTCCAATGATACGCGAGTTGCCTTCTCTTCTCACTGCCGTGACGCCTCTTCATGATGTGACATGTCTGACATGAACCCATGTGCCTCTGCAAACCTGAAAAGACGGCCTTCATTAAATGCCTCTGACAGGTGACGTCATCCGAGCGTAGGAACGCGCGTGTATCCTACGCTCGGTTGGCTTAGCGTGCAAAACTCCCTTGCCTATAAATATGGAGGTACATCTTACCACAAAAGGACATATACACTCCTCCTTCCCAGACAAGCAGTTCCTCTTTTCCAAACAAATACTTCTCCTCTTACTCTTCCTTCCCCTGCTAACTAGATCGTCGGAGCTTCTACCCGGAGGAACACCCCCCTCCGGTCTGCAGGTACCCGGCGAGCCACGACAACCTTCCACGGCACAATAGCGGAGGAGCAGAGGGTTCAAGAGGTCCAGGTTGAAAACAGCCCCCCACAATTGGTGACTCTGCTGGGGACGACATATCCTAGCAGGACGTGGATCTGTATTCAACCTTAGATCTCCCCCACTCCTTCCTTTACCACCATCGGAAATGACACAACGCCTCCCTCCACCTGGCCCAGAAAATTTTACCCTCGGTCTAGCTGGGTACGGCACTTTGAACGTTGAGCCTAGCCACACCGCTAGGACCACGCAACCAGTTGCTCGTCTACTGAGCTATCCACCAACCGAACTTGACATTGCCCTGGCGGAGCAGAAACGTCAGGCAGCTGTCATAGCCCTCCTACAACAACGTCTCGAAGCACAAGACGGAGGCACGGGCGTAACTCCTGTCCGTGGCCATCAAGCCGAAGCAAGCCAGCCAAAGAAGCCTCAGAAACGAAGACGAATGACACACCAGGCTCAAACATCCGAAGGGGCGCCTTCCGAGCGTCGCAACGTATTTGACAGGCTCGAGCGCACTCCTAGGGATCCTCCAACGTCCTCTCGTCCACGTGTGGCAAGCGTCATCAGGGAAGAGAGTTCACGTTCTTCGGCAACACATTCGACGGCTGGAACTCTTAGGATGGGAGTCTCGGGACGGACACATCGCCTTAGCCGACGACAACAAGAGCGGGCGGATGGAAAAAAGCCTTTAAATCTCAACGAGCGACCTGCACGTCAACGAACAGGAGAACTTCCCGAGCGGTCCGAGCAATCCAGGTCACGTACCGAACGCAACCCCGATGGGAGACGAGCGCCAGGTTCGCGAGGCAAGCGAACGAGTAGGGGGACACGCTCCAAACGTGCAAACACTATTGTTCTGTATGATCAATACACAGGAAAGCCGGTGGTATACCAAGCGGTGGATGATGGCATAGACATGCCACTTGCTCAGCACGGAGGCCCGAGGGTAGAACATCCAGAACCTTCAGATGAAGTTCGGCGTAACCATCACGTTCGGCGAGAACATGGGCATCGTCAGAGAGAGCCAGGGGCCAACCATGAGGCTCGGCAGGGGGACCCAGCGCCAGTCATTCCACCTGCACCTGCACCTGTGGATGATTCCAAGCTCGGAAAGGCCAAGGCATCTCCCTTCATTGACGCCATTCAACAAGAGCGGCCCCCGGAACGTTTTGTCATGCCAAAGCTCAAGCGCTATGAAGCCAAAGAGGATGCTGTTGCGTTCGTTTGTCGATTTCGTCAGACAATGAGCCTCCATAACTTCTCCGACGCACTCATGTGTAAGATCTTTCCTCTTACATTAAGTGAACCAATTATGTTGTGGTACAATCAGCTCAAGCCGAAGTCCATTAGAAGTTTCAACGAGCTGGAATTGGAATTCACAAAACGGTTCGTGACAAGTAACATCCAGCCGAAGACACTCTCGATGCTAGTAAACATGCGTAGAACGTCGGGGGAAACTCTTCGGGCTTATACAGAACGATATTGGGAGGTGTACAATCTAATCCCCGACTATGATCAAAGCGTTGCCGCCGAGTCCTTCATGAATGGGTTGGATCCAACTTCGGCGATGTTCCGAGATCTGTCACGAAATCCACCGAAGACGATGGGCGATCTTATGGTCATTATAGAGAAAGATTGTGTTCATGAAGAGGCCGTTGCCGAGCAAAATGCCCCGAAGAATACAGATTTGCCGAAGCCTACAGCGGCAAAAAAACAAGTGGTGAATGTTCGGCAGGGGCAGAATAATCAGTCCAGATTGGGTTCGGGGGCAGGAAAGCCGAACAATAAGCAAAAGCCACCCCAAGCTCTACAACAGCAGCCTTGGCAGCAAACTCGGCGCGAGCCGAGGCCAGACGAATATGTGGCCGAGCGAACAGCCTTCACCGAGCCAATCTACAAACTCCTGACTATCATCGGCCAACTTCCTTGCTTCGTTTGGCCCACAGGATTAATGGGCATGGCAGGAAACGGGCCAGGGATGTGCACCTTTCACAAGGAGCGTGGCCATTACACCACCCAATGCCAACCATACAAACGGTACTTGGAGGAGCTAGCTGCAGCCGGGCATCTCAACCAATGGATTGACCTAAAAAGGAATCCTCTTCCTCCGCCTCCACCAGCCATTGGGAACATTGTTGGTGTAATCCAAGGGCTGGTATCCGAGGGAAAAGCTGCCGAACTTCGCACAGAGATCGACAGAGCCGTTGCCACCTTATCTGTATGTAACCTGGGAATTCCACAGAAGAGGAAATGGGAAGATCCGAACCTCGGAGGCCAGATAACCTTTTCAGCCGAAGACATGCGAGGAGTACAGACGCCACATGCCGACATTCTGGTTGTTACAGTCACAGTTGATTCATCCAAAGTCCAACGAGTGTTGATCGATCAAGGAAGTTCGGCCGAAGTTATGTTCCAGTCAACATACAAGAGTCTGGGGCTTTCACCAGACAGGCTTCGGCTGGCAACCACTCCGCTCGTCAGTTTCACAGGGGCCCTAGTTTGGCCTCTTGGGCTGATAACCCTTCCCGTGCGTGCCGGTTCCCGAGTAATTAACGTCGAATTCGTAGTGGTTAGCTCTCCGAGCCCCTACAACGTTATCCTCGGTCGAGCCTGGCTACACGAGATGAAGGCAGTCCCATCCACTTTGCACCAGGTGATGAAGTTCATCGGATGGAATGGGCGACAGGAAAGCCTTCGGGGAGACCAGGTCCAGTTGAAGAAATGTTACATCAGCACGGTGACCAATAAACCGAGTTACCTGGAAGTACAATGTGTCGACACAACCGACACCCCCGTATTGGAAGACATAGGCATTCCTGCCGAACAAAGATCGGCCGAAGAACTCATAAAGATGCCAATAACGGAGGATGGAAGCCGGTACTTTCTTCTCGGCAGTTCTATGGTCGAGACCGAGCATACGGAGATGTTCAATTTCCTTAAAGAGAACATCGAAGTATTTGCTTGGACTCCCGAGGAAATGCCTGGAGTGGATCCAGCTTTTGCGGCCCATCATCTGAACGTTGATCCGAACAGACGCCCTGTTGTACAGAAGGTCAGGCGTTCAGCCCCTTCGCACGTGGATGCCGTGATGGCCGAGGTTGATCAACTGTTAAAGGCTGGGGCTATCCACGAAATCCTGTACCCAATTTGGCTCGCCAATCTCGTTGTGGTGCCAAAGAAAAATGGGAAACTCAGGGTTTGCGTTGATTTCACCAACCTCAATGACGCTTGTCCGATGGATCGTTTCCCTCTTCCTCGGATAGAGCAGATGGTGGATGCAACGGCGGGGTACGAGCGGTTGAGCTTCATGGATGCATACCGGGGCTATCATCAAATTGCCCTGGCCGAAGATGATCAAGAGAAGACAGCCTTCATTTCTCCCCAAGGGACGTACTGTTACAATGTCGTTCCGTTCGGGTTGAAAAATGCTGGGGCTACATTTCAACGAGCAATCACCAAGATGTTCCTTACAAAGCTTGGCAAAATCATGGAGGCGTACATTGACGACATGGTGTGCAAGAGCAAGTTTGCTCGGGATCACCTTCGACATTTGGGTGAAATCTTTGCCATTCTGAAGGAACACAAGCTCTGCCACAACGCAGAAAAGTGTGCGTTCGGGGTTGGCTCAGGAAAGTTCCTCGGATATATGGTAAGCCGCCGAGGCATCGAAGCTGACCCAAATCAATTCACGGCCGTGCAAAAGCTCCGAGCTCCAACTACAATAAAAGAAGTTCAACGACTCACAGGCATGGTTGCAGCGTTGAGCCACTTTATCCGACGTTCGGGAGATCTTTGCAGGCCCTTTTTCCAGGCAATAAAGACCAGTCGGCGCAGGTTTGTGTGGACTGAGGAATGTGATGTGGCTTTGCAATCTTTAAAAGAATATCTTGCACAAGCTCCACTCCTCGTCACACCCTTGCCCGAAGAGGACCTTTATTTGTACCTGGCGGTCTCGGATCATGCCACGAGTTCTGTTCTTGTTCAGAAAGAAGGGATGGAGCACTTACCCATCTTCTTTTCCAGCAAAACGATGACGGACTCTCAGACGAGGTATCTGCCTATGGAAAAGTTGGCTTTAGCACTCGTCTCAGCTAAAACGAGCCTATTGCCATACTTTCAATGCCATAGGATCATGGTCCTCACTGAGTTTCCTCTCAAGGCGGTTCTTCGGAGAACAAGTTCGTCCAGCCGGATTCTGAAGTTTTCTCAAGATTTAGCCAACTATGACATCTAGTTCGAACCTAGGACAGCTATCAAAGGACAGGCTTTGGCAGATTTCTTTGCCGAACTTACTCCTGGTCTCAAAGACGAAGAAAATGCATTGGCAACGGCTGCCGAGGCAGCACGGATAGCCTAGGCAGAAGAGCATTTTGAGTGGAGTGAACCTCCTCGCGAGCCTCTTCGGACAAAGTTCACTTTGGGCACACGAGAGCCGAAGAAGGAGTGGAAGATTTTCTCCGGTGATGCGTGGAAAATGACGGTGGATGGTGCTTCAAACGTCAACGGGGTTGGAGCTAGAATTGTGCTCGTTTCTCCGGTTGGTACTGTACATGAGCATGTAGTGTCAATTGGCTACCCTGCCACCAACAACGAGGCCGAATACGAAGCTCTCATTGCGGGGCTGCAGCTTGCTCTTCGGCTAGGGGCAGGTTCGGTTCATGTCTTTTGTGACTCTCGGCTGGTCGTGGGTCATCTTAATGATGATTACCAAGCGAAGGACGCTCGGATGAATGCTTACGTAATCCATGTTTTGGCCCTGCTGAAGCAATTTGGCCGAGTGGAAGCGGAATGGATTGCACGAGAGCATAATGTAAGTGCAGAAAACGAAAAAGGCCTCCAAACAGCACCTTGATCGTAACGGCTACTTCTCGTTCTTACACCGGAACCCTACCACACCGCCGGAGTTGAGCCTGTAAAACAAACAATGGGTGAGCGCACCTTTGCCTTCTCGTGGCAAAGGCCCTCCGATGCCAAAGTTAGTATCTCGTACTAGTGAAAACCCTAATTCTCAGTAGGAAATAATCAAATAACCAGGAATTGCGTACCTTTACCTCTAGGTTTACCTCATATTTATAGACCCATGTCTACTTGCTATCCAAGCCATCTTGCTGCCCTATGTTTCCTTTCTCGTAAAGGGAACCTAGAATATCAGGGATTCTCATTCCCATAACTGCGCATTTCCTTTTAGACCATTTAGGCACTCTTCCCAAAGCCGGCCGTTCATCCCATTCTCGTGGGAATCACCTCAGATCTCGTTTCATCTGGATATTTCCATTTGGACCACTGGGCGCCTCTGGCACCTTCTCCGATTACCACTGCTCGGCCTTCTCGGTCGTAACAGACTTTGGACCAATGATATCTCATATCACTGGACCCTTATCACGAGACGGTCCAACAAATACCCTTGCTCTTTGAACCATACCCCTGCCGGGTATCTTGGACTGGGACCTTCGTGCCCAAATTTCAGCCGCTGCTTCACCGCATCTTGCACGGCGGATACTCTAACTATATTGATTCTCGGCCCCACGTACCACGTGTTCGGCCACTCTTTGTACCTGTTTGGGATTACCTCCCTACACATAACGCTCATGCCGATGCCTTAGCGGGTCTTGCTTCGGTATACAAGGCTGCTGGGGCTCGAACCATAGTTTTTGATGAAGTTGTCAGTCCAAGCTTCGAGCTCGCGGTTTGCTCGGTAAGCACTGTTCCCCTCGGCCCAAGTCAGCTGGACCCCGTTACTGCTTTCCTGAGGGACCAGACTCTCCCACCGGATAAAAGGGAGGCCCACAAGGTCCGATGCCGCGCCGCTAACTACTTGTTGGACCCCCACAGACATTTGTACCGACTCACGTTCACTGGTCCGGATCTTTGGGTGGTGCACGAGGATCAAGTTCAGAGCGTTTTGGATGAGTTACACATGGGAAGCTGCGGCGGGCATTCAAGTGGCCGAACGATGGCACACCGAGCGTTAACACAGGGGTACTGGTGGCCGAAGATGGTCAAGCAATCAGAGGAATATGTGAAACGCTGTGTTCGGTGCCAGAAGCATGCCTACATACCTCACCAACCAGCCTTCCCCCTGAAAATGATCACCAGTCCTTGGCCGTTTGCTGTATGGGGCTTCGACATTGTGGGAAAGCTGCCGAAGGCCCCAGGCGGGTTCGAGTATCTGCTTATTGCTACGGACTTGTTCACCAAGTGGGTGGAAGCAGCGCCCTTCGGATGTGGAGCGCTTTATTTGGAAGCATATCATTTCCCGGTTCGGCGTTCCCTATGCCGTTCTCTCGGATAATGGCACCCAGTTTGTGGCAGCTGCAATCCAATCCTTCTACAAGCGCCATCATATTATGATCGACACTTCATCGGTGGCCTACCCCCAAGGCAATGGACAGGCCGAGGCTTCAAATAAAGCCATTACTCGGGGGCTTAAGCGCCGTTTGGATCGTAAGCTCGGCAAATGGGTTGACGAGCTTCCTCACGTACTATGGAATTACCGTACGACCCCGCGACGTTCCACTGGTCGAACCCATTCTCCATGGCTTATGGCATGGAAGCTGTCTTGCCCCTTTCTGCACTCGTTCCTACTGTTCGGTCAGAAAATTTCAATCCTGTGGACAACAATGCTTTGGTTGGTACTGAGCTGGACTTCGCCGAAGAACTCCGCGACAACGCCAACTTACACCATGTTGCTTATCAACAGGAAGTTGCTCGGGGTTACAATAAGAACGTCCGTGCTCGGCCGTTTCAAGTTGGTGACCTCGTTCTTCGGATGGTTGTCGAGGCCAAGAAGTTGACCAAGCTTAAAGATCCCTACGAAGGCCCTTACAGGGTGGTTCAAAAGATCGGTCACGGTGTATATAAGCTCGCTGAGATGGATGGCACGTTGATTGCTAACCCTTGGAACGCCCAAAAACTCCGGAAGTTCCATGGCTAGCCTCGCGTACCTCTCTCGCGTCTTGTTCGTTTTTATTTTTGTTCGGCATGTAAGCCTACGGGTGTTTTGTGAAATCTTTGTTCGGTTAAATCACTTGTTCGGCTCATTCATTTGTTCGGTACTTTTACTTCATTTGAGGGTATCCCACCTCGCTCGGGATATCGCCTTCGGGCTCTGGCACTTTTACCTCGGTTCTCTTGTACTTTTACTGAGCATTCCACCTTGGCTCTCTGTACCCATCTTTCTGCCTTCGTGTTGTTTTTCTTACTAAAACAGCCCGAAGGCAGGGGGGCTACTATGTGGGTACAGATAAGCAAGTTTCACATGGTAAGCAAGTTTCACATGGTACTTTTGACGGTGGGTCCTCGGGCATGCAGAATACCTGACCCAATTTAACCGAGCTTCTATGATTTGTCGCTTCATTGATTTGTTGCTTCATTGATTTGTTTGTTTTTCGAAAAACGGTACGTAGACATGACCCATATACTTTATCCGAACGAACGTCCTTGTCTTGAATTACATTATCCGAACGAAAGTACTTCAAATTCATTACTCATTGTCCGAACAGAAATATCACAGGTATCAAAATGAGGAAACATCACGACATATTATCAAAACAAGCATGAACATTTAAAGCAAGGGATGGCCGTGGTAGATTGTTCGTGGCCATCCTCCATGTGTCTTACAAAATTAATGTTCGGGAAACTCCTAAATGTTTGGAGCCGGACATCCCATATCAAAATTCGAAATTCAAAAACAAAACAAAAGAACTAAAACAAGTCCTAAGATTGAGCCTCGGGGGTAATTGTGGCCGAGGAAGTGATGGGAGGATCAACTGATGGGGCTGGGGTGTTCTCCGGTTGAACTGCAGCCTCTTCCGGGGCGTAAAGCTCTTCTTGAGCTTCGGCTGCGTCACGGGGCGGCACCTCAACAAGGGACCTTCTTTCGTCGTCAGGTTCGATGCCAGCCTCGTCGAAGCCCATGTTAAAACCCAGCATGAAGCTTTTCTTGTGCTGCGCCTCTCGGAGCTCGATTTGCAAGGCCATCAGTTCTTCGGCTGCATCTTCTTCAGCCTGATAATAACCCTTATCATATTGGGCCTGCAGCTCCTTCTTCATCTCTTCCTCCATCTCCTTCCTTCCCAGGGCTCTTCCCTCGGCCACTCCCTCGTCCTTCCCCTCGGCACGGGCCTGCTCCGCTCCATCCTGCAGCTCCTTGATCACGTCGTTTAGATTGGCGATGGTGATCTCTTGGCTTCGACGGGCGTCCTCTGATTGCTGGAGGCACTTCTTGTAGTCCTCAGCAGTGGATTGGTGTAACTCCACCTTTTGTTGGAGGAGCTTTTCCTTCTTGTCATGCTCGATGAGATGACGTTGTAAGCCCATGATGGACTGAGTAGCCTGCGAGTGGGACACATTATAAGTATCCGAAGGAAAACAGTTGGAAAAATTATTCTTACTAAAAGAAATTTACCCTGCCAGTGAAGTAATAGTAGTCATTCAGTGCTGTCTTCAAGGACCCCTGAGCAGCGATATCCCTCGGCAGCCTAAGCCCGGCGTGAAGGGTGAAGGCCAGCGATGGATCCTCTATCAAACTGTCCGTCCGAAGGATTTGTTTGTTGCGTGGGGTGATGAAGCTCGGCGCCTAGATAGCTTCGGCGCTGGGAGCCTCGCCTTCATTGCCCTTCCCCTTCTGTTTCTCACCCCCTTCCTGCCCTTCGCCTGTTGGGGTCTTGCCAGCAGCGGCCGAAGCTTTCTGGGCCGTCATTTTATACCTCTTTGCTGGCTTGTCCGAAGAGGCAGGAGGGGAAGGTGGACACTTCTGCGGGACAGCGTCGGGAGCAGTCTTCTTGACTGGCGCTCGGCTTCGGTGCCGAGCCTGAAGCCCCGGGCGCCCCGGTCTTCTTCTGTTCAGCCTCCTCCTTGGCCCTTTTCTCCAGTTTTTCCTGGAGGATGGCTCTCATGCTTCTTGGAGGCATGTCTTCTCCTTCGGCAAATGGAGCACCTTCGGTGGGTTGGCGCACTGTTCCTCGGAGAGGCTTGTCTGGATTTGGAAGCTGCTCCTCCGGAAGGTCGGTGAGGTCAACTGTGGGGCTCTTCGCCTTTTCACTGCTTTCGGCGCCCTTTCCTCAGATCCGCCCTCCGTACGTTGCGTCGTACTTTAGGATGGTGGGTGCGTCTCTCTCCTCCCTCGGGATAGACAACAGTGAATTTGCAAGGCCACAGTCTTTGGCAAGCCTTAACAGATTCTTGTTGATTTTTGTCGTATCTGCTGAACAAAACACAGAAAAATATTCTGTACATATTTGAAACTTTCAGCTTTTAACCATTGGTCGATAAATGTTAGGGTAATCTTTACCCATTGGACAATAGGAAATCTAGATTTTGTTTACCAAAAGTACATTACTAGATTTGTTAAAGGTACATATATATAGTTATATATGGTTATATACACATGCTTGAAAGTGTATTTATATGGTCAATAGGATAGTCTTGCTACCAAGTACAAAGATCTATTAGTTTAGTCATTTTATAGATTCACCATGTGTTAATATATTTAAATATATATATCATGTACAAGTATAGTACTTTCCATCTTGGACAATTGGTCAATAAATGTTAGGAGAATTTTTACCCAATGGATAATAGCTCAACCTAGCCAACAAGTACTAAGATCTATTAATTTAGTCATTCATTAGATTTCCCATATGCTTGAAAGCTTAAAGAAATAGATATGTACCATATAATATATTACCCTAGGATTCTATAAGTACATAATCTAGTATTATAATTTGACATGTGATACTTTACGACTATTTTAATGGGAAATTTCATTTGGAAATCTACCTAGATTGCATAGAACATCCTTATATATATATAAATATGTACTTGGTTGTATATATATTTATTCAAGTATAATACCTTCTATCTTTAACCATTAGTCATTAACCGCTAGGAGAATTATTAACCAATGGATAATAGGTTAAGTATTGCCAAAGTACTAGGGTTTATTAATTTAGTTATTTCCTAGATTTGCCCATGTGTTTGAAAGATTAAAATAGGTTTAAGTACAAGGTGTTATTATTTAATATAAGTACTTAGTACCTTGGTTGATTTTAATATATGTACTAGTATTATTATATTGTAATAAACCATGTGTGCAATAGAATAGTTTATTAGGATTGAAATCTACTAGATTTTGTAGTACCCTAGGTACATACTTATATATATATATATATGTGTGTGTGTGTGTGTGTGTGTGTGTGTACTTGATGATGTATATATAGCTATATATATATATATATAAATTGTAAGTACCATGTGCTTGTTTCCTTTATTTTAATAAGAAAATCTTATTTACTTGAAGGATTATTAGATTTCTATTAGGATATATATATATATATATACACTTCTATAGTACATAGGAGAGAGAGAGAGGGAGGGAGGGAGAGAATGCCGAGAGAGAGAGAGAGAAAGAGAGAAAGAAAGAAGGAGGGAGATTTAATGTGTACCTTGACCTTGATTTTCTTGTCCTTTGGTATGCTTTCAATCCATGGTTGCTTACCTTTTCAAGCAAAATCTATGTACCATAGTCCTAAAATGTGTAAACTAATGGCCAAATCTTGTCCAACCCTCCTTTCTTCAGCAAAATCTTCCATAATCAAATCAAAGCTAGACTTGCATGCCTAAAACTAGGTATAGATTGTCCAAGCAAAACTTTTATCCATTGGACCATAAATATTAGGGGAAAATTTATCCATTGGATAATAAGCCAAGCCTTGGCCTATAAATAGCACCTCATTCTTGCCATTTAACTCACACCTTCACTCCTTTGCTCTTACTTCTCTCTAGAAACCATTTCTATTTCCAGTCAGCCTACTGCCCTTTGCAAATCCTCATTTTTCTCCTGTTTAACGTAGTTTTTAGAACCAACTCCCTTCGGAAAAGTTGTAGAGCACTTTGAGATCTTCAAGTTAGACCCAAGAACCACCCCAATCGGTCAAGAAATGACCAAGATATTGATATCCGAAATTCAGTAAAAATCTCGGATTTCCAGTTCTAGACAGCTTACTGTCACTCCCTTTATCATCATTTTTCTCCAACCTAAAGTTGTTTCTAGGATCAACTTCCTTCACAAAAGTTGTAGAGCACTTCTAGAGCTTTGATTTCAACCCAAGAACGATCATATTCGGCCAAATATTGACCGAGTTACTGCCATCCAAAGTTTGGTCCAGATTTGGGGTTTTCCAGCCCGTAGAATGTTTCAACTAGCTTATTCGGCCCCGATTAGTTTCGGATCAAGGTAGAATCTTCTTTTACCCCTATCTCTAAGTATAGTAGAATGTCCTTATTCCCTATCCTAAGTATATGTGTAGTTGATTATACTTCAATACACATGTGTTGTTTTGAACTTTTCAAAAAGAAAGAACGAATTTTGAAAGATAACGTTGTGGCCCAACTTTAAGTATTCGTATTTTGATCTTAGGACAGTTATGAGCATGTATATGTGTTTACTCGTCTTACTTGTTGGATGTGTGATAAAGCATAAATGGTTTACCACTCCAAAGGTGTCAGTCCATGTGGCACTATGCTTTACTTTGTATATTAAATGTTGAGCACGATGATGTGATAATGTGAGCATGCTATCTAATATAGAGTTGAATGATCTTGATAGTTTAGTTTCAAGATTACAGTGAATGATTTATGATTACCTGTATGAGAAGTCCTACTGCGGAGTCTATGCATGAAAACGAGACACAGAACTTGAGAAAGTAGAAACTTGACACCTAGGGTGTGGTTAATGCAAAGATAAGTTTTGAAACCGCAATATGGCCAGACTTGGTAGCCTATTGTGTGTATGAAAAACCCGCGATGTGGCCGGACTTGGTAGCCCATCGTGTGGATTGCGAAAACTACAATGTGGCCGGACTTGGTAGCCCTTTGTGTGGATTTGTGAAAACCGCAATGTGACCAGACTTGGTAGCCCATTGTGAAGATTCCCAACAGGGCCGGACGTGGTACCCTCATTGGTAATATGACTTGGTATTCCGCAGAGACGAGCCAAGAAAGCGATTGTTTTGAAACCATAATGTGGCCGGACATGGTAGCCCATTGTGAGCGTTGTCAATGGAGCCAGACTTGGTAGCTCATTGGTAACGAGGGTTGAAAGGTTTTGAGTAATAATGTTAAAGTTGAGACACGATTTACGATGAGTCGCGTAGGAGAAACTCAAAATCTATGGACACCAATGATAATGAATGTGTTATTGTTAACCGTTGTTAAAGATGCATGTTTTCTTTAGATAACGTTCTCTGTGTGATCTATTGTTTATAAGCTATGGGTTAGTGGGTAAGAATTATTCTATTGAGCCTCCATAGCTCATGGTGTTACCTTTTGGTGACCCTGACATATTATACTGGGGGCGACGCTGGTATAATGTGTCAGAGTTTATAGATGAGCATAATGAACAATACACTTTGGAGGCTTTCGGAGCTGAGGAGCTTGCAAGGATGGAGGAAAAGGCGGAGCAGTAGATAACCTTAGCTGTCCCCTTCTTTGATGTAATATAAGCACTTTCTTAGCAATTATTGTAATAAGGAGCCAGACTCGACTTAGTTTTTGTTAATAAAATGCTTAATTAACGTACCCGAATTTGGGGGCGTTACAAGTTCATGCTATGGGCGACACCATGTTGAAAAATAAGAGAAAGATTTGGATGTGGCAAAGACGACTAGGTCATCCCTCATTTGGTTATCTAAGGCGATTGTTTCCATCTTTGTTTAATGGTTGTCATCTTTCAGAATTTGCTTGTGAAACTTGTGTAATGGCGAAAAGCCATCGTACTGTTTTTTATTCACATGACAATAAAGCTGAAACTCCTTTTGCCTTAGTTCATTCAGATGTTTGGGGTCCAGCTCCTCTTTCTACACATAATGGGATGAAGTGGTTCATTACATTTATCGATGTTTGTACCAGAATGACATGGATTTATTTAATGAGACGACAGAGTGATGTATGTGTTGTTTTTCGCTCCTTCCATCAGATGATACTCACCCAATTTGGTGTCTATTAAAGTTCTTCATTCCAACAATAGGTTGAATATGTTAAAAGGGAATTGATTGAATTTATGACTTTACTTGGTAACCTTCATCAGACATCTTGTACTAATACTCCTCAACAGAATGGAGTTGCAGAGCGCAAAAATTACCACCTTTTGGAAGTCACTCGATCTCTATTACTTGGTAGTCATGTTCCCTCCCACTTGTGGGGTGAAGCCTTAAGTTCTGTTGTCTACTTAATTAATAGAACGCCTTCTAGTGTTCCACATTTTCGGAGGCCTTTGGATGTGTTATCCGATCAATGCACGTTTCATTCCATTGTTCAGTTGGAGCCTCGTATTTTTGGTTGTGTGGTGTATGTACATTTACACACTTATCAACTAACCAAGGTTGATCCTCGGGCATTAAAATGTGTCTTTGTTGGCTATGGATGTTCTCAGAAGGGCTACAAGTGTTACCATCCCCCTACCAACAAGTTTTATGTTTCCATGGATGTCACATTCCATGAACAAACACTGTACTACTCAAATGGGATCATTGATTCTTCACTTCAGGGGGAGACTAGGGAAGAAGTGCAGAATCGTGATGATATGGGGTTCTTTAAGGTATTTCAAATCCCTGATACATCTTCCACTGACTATGAAAGCCCGACACCTTCCAATGAAAACCTAGCTGACTCAGTTGATTATGAAGATCCGGTCCATGATAGTACATTATCTCCTACTTCTACAACAGAACCACTAACCCAATCTTCTTCGAATGACTTTTTAGAGGTATCACCTGACCATATTCTTGTTGATTCTAATATCCATGATTTCGTTGATACAATTGATCTTAATTTTGAACCATCTCGATATAATCTTCCACCCCGGTCTAATCTTTGTCAACCACCATCTAAATATGTCCCAAATACCAAAGCTAAAATTAAGTATTCCATAAACAATCATGTATCCTCCCACAGGTTGTCCAAATCATATGCATCGTATGTACTTCAATTATCCTCTGTGTCTATTCCTAGTAAATTGCAGGAAGTTTTGGCAGATTCTAGATGGCCAAATCTATGGCAGAAGAGATGGTAGCATTGGAAAAGAATGCTACTTGGGAACTTGTTCATCTACTAAAGGAAAAGAAGATAGTGGGGTGTAGATGGGTGTTCGCAATCAAACACAACGCAGATGGGAGTATTGAGAGATTCAAAGCTCGGCTAGTTACAAAAGGATATACACAGTCTTATGGTGAGGATTATCAAGAAACATTTGCTCCAGTTACTAAACTTAATACTGTGAGAGTACTTCTATCATTAGCAGCTAATCAGAATTGGCCACTCCTCCAGTTTGATGTCAAAAATGCTTTTTTGTATGGAGACCTAGCTGAAGAAGTGTATATGGATCCTCTTCCCGATATACCAAAATACTTAGAGACAAAAATGGTGTGTAAACTAAAAAAAGCGTTGTATGGGCTGAAGCAATCTCCAAGGACTTGGTTTAGTAGGTTCACTAAGTCTATGAAAAATTTTGGTTACAAACAAAGTAACTCAGATCATACTTTGTTCTTGAAGCACAAAAGAGGTAAAATTACTGCTTTGATTATATATGTGGATGATATGGTGGTAACCGGTGATGATCATGAGGAGATTTCTAGGTTACAACAGTATTTATCTTCCGAGTTTGAGATGAAACAACTTGGAGACCTAAAGTATTTTCTTGGGATTGAGGTAGCTTGATCAAAGCATGGAATTTTCTTATCCCAAAGAAAATATGTCATTGATTTATTATCTGAGATAGGGATGCTTGGATGTAAGTCAGTGGACACTCCTATTGAGCAAAACCACAAGTTATTTGAATGTTTGAGTGCCTCTCATACTGATAAAGGGAGATACCAAAGACTTATGGGGAAGCTGATTTACCTATCTCATACCAGACCAGATATTGCATATGCAATGAGTGTGGTGAGTCAATTCATGCACGTAAACCTCACATGGATGTTGTAGATCGCATATTGAAGTATTTGAAGTATGCTCCAGGTAAAGGTCTATTGTTCTCTAATCATGGTCACCTGAAGGTTGAAGGCTATATGACACTGACTGGGTAGGTTTAGCTGACAACAGAAGGTCTACCTCAGGATATTTCACCTTTGTAGGTGGTAATCTTATGACATAGAGAAGTAAGAAGCAACCCGTAGTAGCAAGGTCGAGTGCCGAAGCTAAATATAGGGGTATGGCATTTGGAGTATGTGAATTGCTCTGGTTGAAAAACTTATTGACTGAATTGGGGTTTAAACCAAAAGGGGAAATGAATCTGTATTGTGATAACCAGTCAGCCATTGCTATTGCTCATAACCCTGTCCAACATGATCGAACTAAGCATGTGGAGATTGATAGACATTTTATCAAAGAGAAGCTTGAAACTGGAATTATTAGTTTTCCATTTGTGAAGCCTGAAGACCAACTAGCAGATGTGCTTACCAAGGCAGTAGCTAGCAGGGTTATCCTTAACTCACTTGGCAAGTTGGGCATGTGTGATATCTACGCACCAACTTGAGGGGCGGTGTTGGCGTGAGTCAACTGTTATGATATCAGGGGAGTTAAAGAGTTAGTGAATATTCACTAATGTTAAAAAAGAATTAGTGAATATTCACTAATATCTGTATTAGTGATTCCGCTGATATAGCACATGTGTTTATGGGGTATATTTGACTGTAATTAAAGGGTGTAATATTAGGCTTGATTAGTGGCCTCATTACCTGTAAATCCTCCATAGAATCCTCTTGTAAGAATGTTGTAGTTATACCACTATTGTGGTTCTTATTCAATATTAGAAAATTACTTCCACGATTGTGTTATTTGACATGGTATCAAAGCCAGAATTTCAGAGAATTTATTCCCCTTGTTCGTGCCATAAGTGCACCACTATTTGTTGTGATCCAAGTGTTAATTGGATCCTTTATTTACCGCTCCACGTGCGAGTTGGGGGTCACACGTGCGGGGGAGTGTTGAGATTTATCCCACATTGGTTAATTATCTTCTCTAAAACTAGTATATGAGCTTGGGCGGCCTCTCCACTCTTTGCCAATTGGTTTGGAGTTGGATGCTTTAACATGACAAAGGGAAAAAGCCTCCGAAACCCTAGCTCTGATACCATGTTAAAGCATCCAACTCCAAACTAATTGGCAAAGAGTGGAGAGGCCACCCAGGCTCATATACTAGTTTTGGAGGAGATAATTAACCGATATGGGACAAATCCCAACACTCCCCCCCATGTGCGATCCCCGACTCGCACGTGGATATTTAAATAAAGGATCCATATAACACTTGAATCACAACAAATAATGGTGCACTTATGGCACAAACAAGGGGAATAAATTTTCCAAAACTCTAGCTTTGATACCATGTTAAAGCATCCAACTCCAAACCAATTGGCAAATAGTGGAGAGGCCGCCCAGGCTCATATACTAGTTTTGGAGGAGATAATTAACCAATGTGGGACAAATCCCTACATATGGTGTATATTTGACTGTAATTAAGGGGTGTAATATTAGGCTTGATTAGTGGCCTCATTACCTGTAAATCCTCCATAGAATCCTCTCGTAGGAATGTTGTATTTATACCACTATTGTGGTTCTTATTCAATATCAGAAAATTACTTCCATGATTGTGTTATTTGATCAAAGTTAGGATTTCAGAGGCTTTTCCCCTTTGTCTATGCCATAGTTGCACTTTCTTTCATTATGATCTATGTGTTCCGGATCCTTTGTTTACCTCTCCACATGCGAGTCGGGGGTTGCACGTGTGGGGGAGTGTAGGGATTTGTCCCACATTGGTTAATTATTTCCTCCAAAACTAGTATATGAGCCTGGACGGCCTCTCCACTCTTTGCCAATTGGTTTGGAGTTGGATGCTTTAACATGGTATCAGAGCTAGGATTTCGGAGGCTTTTCCCCTTTGTCTGTGTCATAGTTGCACTTTCTTTCATTGTGATCCGTGTGTTCCAGATCCTTTGTTTACTTCTCCACGTGCAAGTCGGGGGTCGCACGTGCGGGGGAGTGTAGGGATTTGTCCCACATTGGTTAATTATCTTCTCCAAAACTAGTATACGAGCCTGGGCGGCCTCTCCACTCTTTGCCAATTAGTTTAGAGTTGGATGCTTTAACATGACCGCACCTGAAAATACTATCATGAAGGATGAAAATACAATCAGCGAGCCAAAGAAAATGATTGAATCCACTTAGCACTAACTGTGAAATGCCAAACGCTACCAAGTACAAAGCCAAATTTTTTGGACTATATGTTTTGCCCAACAAAAAAAACATGTATGCAATCGTTAATATGTGTTTTCCTAAATGTTTGCAGCTTAAAGGTCACACTTAAAACCTTATCCTTCACATATGTACATTGATGTAAATCATTTGCAACTTAGCCTTTAGTCTCAGTTTCCTATTGAAGTTCTGTGCAATTTTTGCCAAATTCCATGGGGGATTTATACCAAGTGCAGAGGTAAATAGTTGGACTATATGATTTCATATCCAACTTCTGTGCATTTCCAGTTTTGCCAAATTCCATGGGAAATTTATTTCTGTTGTCCAAAATTGTTTCCAACACTTCGAGTTCTTGCACCACATTAAGGGAAGTTTTTAATATAGAGGATGCTTTAGTTTTGATTCTTGACTACTATTGCAAGGCAGCTTTTTCCTGTATTCTTCTTTCGCTACATTGATTCGCAAATGAAACCAAAAGGCAACGGGCACAGCATTATCGTCCAAGGCACGTAGCGTACTCCCTAGTACATATATATACTCGGCTCACGAGCCGGTTCGAGCTAAACCTCTGTGGGCTTGAGCTCGGCTTGTTTGTCAAAGAGCCATATAATCAAGCTCGAACTCGTTCAATTACACTTTGAGCCGAATCAAGCCGAGTCGAGCTCGTGAGCAGCTCGGTTCATTTACAACCCTACTTACACGTGGAATCTCAAAGTAAAAGGCAGATAGTGCCATGAATTCTCCCCACATTTTGTGGCATCAATAGGATCATCGGCTAATTGTTTCTCCATGGAATGCCATGTGTCCTTCATTTGTCCAGTGTGCCCACTAACAAATCAAAAACCACTATTTTCTCCCATACAGATCACAGCTTATGGATAGCCTCTAAACCAAGCTTATTAAGTTGGCTGTCTCATTTTTCTCTCCAGTGGTGACCTGAATTCGAGTCTCACGGGAAGTAGGTTTGGGATTCAGGGCTATAGATAGCCTCTGAACCCACTAATGACTAACATACTAACATCCCACTAACCACGCTGATGTATACCATATGACCAAAAGAAAAAAATCACGGCTTATATATACAAATGCATATATATCTTCATTACATGAGCCACCACATAGAAAATTATTGTCACGCCCTCGATTTTTAACATAAATATAAAAGATTTTTCATAAATAAATCCTCACAATATTCTGTACGATATCCAAAAGATTACTAGATTTCCATTCCCATAATAATACTTCCAAGCCCATAAGATTTTCAAATATTACATCACCGATTCAACGGCCCAAATCAACTCAAGTATCATTTGTCATGAGAGTTTAGAGTTACAAATACTTCGTAGTCAAAAGGATTATAACTTACGTTACAAATACAACTTTCAAAAGAAATTTACAAAAAGAATGAGTAGTCCACACTCCAAGCATTCCAATCATGTAAGCTAATGTTCCGGGTTAGCAGCTGAAAATGATATAAGGCTTAAGCTACACTAGCCCAGTAGAAAAGTCTACACAAACTCTATATGCAAATGAACAGTACGGAGGAACAAATGATAGAAACCAAATGATAATAGAGATAAGCATAACTATCATGATCAAGTATCCAACTATCGCCAATCCATCTTCTCGTGTGGTACCACATTCTTTCTTATTTCCCTTTCGTTCATCGTCGAACCCTTTATCAAGAAACTTTTCCTTTTGATATCAAACAATTTAGAGAAAACTCAAGGCCATTGTAGGCCGAGCTCCGTTGATTCTGGCCGAATACCGGAGTCCGTTGATTTGTGCCCAAATACCGAAAACCGTTGATTCGCTCGAGAATAGCTGGAGGATCTTTTTTTTTAAAAATTCCTTTTTTCCTTTTAAACACTCCAATTTAGTAAAAGTCAATCTTTCTATCTTTTTCTCAAGATTTCATATTTCTTCAATCAAGGTTTTCACATGTATTGCACGTACCACGAGACATATCACATATAAGTGATACCCATTTATTTAGTCTGGGACACATCACATCTAAGTGATGTCCATTTATCTACTCCGGGACACATCACATATAGTGATGCCCATTTATCTACTCCGGGACACATCACATATAAGTGATGCCCTTTTATATGCTTTGTAGCGTTACTCCTCTTTTAACCTCACCGAGTGTCCATAGCGGAATCAACAATGTCCATGCGTTCGTGTCAAGTTCTCATTAACAACATATGACGAGTTCTCGTGGTATCCGTTTGTTATTCGCATTTACTCCATGTTCCCATTTCACAAACATCAAATCATTCAATCAAATCCAAAAGCAATTTAATCAATCACATGGCCTTACCGGACCAACGATCTACCATATCGTATGTAAGTACACATACGTCCTCACCACACCTCTAAGTATATCCCCACACCCACACATACCATATATCAACCCACGACTAGACTCTGCGATGCCCGGTCTTCTAGTTTCTATACTTGGAGTCCTTAAAACGTGTGCTAAATGAATCTAAAGGATTCTATGAGTCGAGAGAAAATTGGATCACTAGACATGTTCATGTGTATTGTTCGTATTTCAACGTGCCATATCTTACGCTTCACATTTCTTAACTCAACGAGTTCATTCAAGTCCATCGGATACCATTCTAAGTGTGAGACTAGTAATACTCTCCAAAACACTTAAAAGAATGTGTAAACAAACCCATTAGAGTCGATGAGAAGCTTCAAAATGTGATTTGGAAGATGTAGGAAAAGCAGCTCACAAACACTATAGCAACTCAATCACCTACCGGTAGGAACCGGTAGGTGAATGAGTCCTACCGGTAGAAAAAGAGAATTATGCACTTGACCTACCGGTAGGTGAAAGTTCCTACCGGTAGAGATTGAAAACAGAAAAACCAACATTTGAACGCAACAACTTGTTCCTACTGGATGAGCTGCTTTTGAGCTGTTGCAGTACGTTTGAGTAGGTTGTAGAAGAATTTCTCACTTGTCCTACTGGAAGGTGAAAAGTTCCTACCGGTAGGGAGAGTGCCTTTCAGGCGATTTCGACAAGAATTTCATATTTCAATCTAATCTCAATAACAACCAACACAGGCTCGAATAAGGCACAAGAACACTCAAGTAACATATAAAGAGAGGTAGAATTCCCTACCTCAAGTATCCAAACGGAAATCGATGAGATTGAGCAAGCCTTAGCTTCCGAAATCCAAACTGAACAAAATACACTAAACCGAGCTCTATCCCACGCGATATGGGCCCCAATACACAAGTAGAAGATGGAGTTAAGGTTGATTATTGTGGGTTTTAAGTTTGGAGGTGAGTTTTTGGGAGATGATGAGAGAGAGAGAGCCGAGAAAGTGTGAGTGACCAAGAGATAGAGAGAGGAGGATAAATGGGAAATGTTTTCCTGCCACACATACATATACACACATGCACCATATTACACTAACATCCATATTTTCCCAACCTTTGCACATTTAACCTCCACATTCACATTCACGTCATTTTCCACCATTTTCCCTCAACTACAAACATTAAAATTAAATAAAGAAATTTACGGGTCTCTACATTCTACTCTTCTTAAAGAAATTTCGTCCTGAAATTTGCCAAAACAAGTCCAACCCTACCAAGTAGCATATAGATACGCAAAACCACAACAACTTACATCATGCAACGGTTCAATAATCATGAAAGTGCTATGTCAAAACTCACATCAATCAACTAAAAGAAATGCGGATGTTACTCTATAACTTCGTCCTCCTTTTCCCATGTGACTCGCACTATCGGCATCGAGGGCGTGACAGGTTGTGTTCCTATCATTTTCTGACTTTTCAAAAAATTCATCTCTGCACGATGACAGAAGCGTCCATGCTACACACATCATCGTGGAGTGTCACAGACACTCGTGGACCTTGACCCCTCTCTCTCCCTTGACCCCTATATCTCTCTCTCTCTCTCCTCTTGAAAACCCACCCCTTTCACTTATATGAACCGCCACCAAGGTTTTCTTCTGCTTGCCCACACCCCCCCCCCCCTCGGGCCCCTCCTCACTCCTTGGTCTACCTTTCTCTTATTCCTCTCTGTTCATGCCTCATGCTCTGGATCTAGGCCGCTGTTCATGGGCAGCTCATATTTAGTTTTCTAGGCCATCGTCGTCCACCATGTGGGAGGGTGTAGTGGTGGTGATTTCCTGTCCCATCGTCTCCAGCTGGGGGTTTCTTGGCTCTACCAGTAAGCTTAGCAACGTTGGGTGGTTCCGATATATTGTGGTGGTTATGGGCGGTGGAGTAACGGAGTGGTGGTGTAGTCAATTCGGTGGATGTGGTGGCTGTTTGAGGCTTTTTTTTTCTAACGTCTTTTTCTTGCAGGTTTTTGAAAGATGATAGGCAGAATGGTTTGATCCGGTGGTTCATGGCAGTTTGGAAGCATGGGCGTGAAAGGTATGCGACCCCAATGGTTTGCTTTTTTAATCATTTTTGTGTGCTGTTTTCGGCCAACGATCACTTATGAGGAACAGCCGGGACGAGGGGTCAACTTGATGGCTTGGTTCCAACCTCTAATTCTCGATTGTGATCGTAGGGTTCGCGAAAGGTGGTCTTTAGGCAACAAATTCTTGTTCCCACTGCCCTTTCTTTGTTTTCCTCTCTATCGTCATAGGCCGTTTGCATTACCTTGATGGGTTTGTTGGGCTCCTTCTTGCCGCCGGTCATCTACTACTCGGTGTGACTAGATCTGCTTAACGGTGAAGGGGCGATGCCTATGGTGTTTTGTGCAGCGGTGGTTTGGTTGCGAGTTAGGGTTTTGTGGGGCTGGGTCTGTCGGGGGGGTATTTTTTGGGCCTGTTTGTTTTGTGGGCTTTGTTGTTTATTTGGATTCCGGGTGTGCTTGATTCTATTATTTTTAGACTCCCGTGTTAGACCTTAGCGGTTGGGCTTCGGCTCATTTGATGTACTGTCCAACTTTTTTCTTGGATTTCCCTTTCCCCTCTCCCCGTTTTTAATAAATCTTTGCCTATCAAAATAAAATAAAATAAAATAAGGCCTATCTACTTTTTTGGTTCTCACAAAATACACTCAGTTTCACTTTCGTCTCAAAATATTTTTTGTTTCAATTTTACCCTTGTGGTTTCTCTCAGATTTCAATGTTACCCTTTCCGTCAAATTTGGATGGCAAATACCTTAGTGGCTAACGGATTATGTGATGAGTTGGCCAAGTGGGACCCTATGTAAAACTAAATCATTTTTACACGTCATTTCTCCGCAATTTTGGACGACCTGTAAAACTAAAAACCCTAATTCTTTTCCCCCCAAATTTGCACGACCCTAAAACCTAACCCCAGAATCTTTTCCCCTAAACCCACCGAACACCTCTCAATGAGCGCCCTAAAAAAGCCCTAGAATTAAATAAAGGAGTCTTAGGGCTCTCATTGAAAGCCTTAGAGCCAAAAATTCATTATGATCATTTAGGAAGAAATAGTTAGAAAAATAAGATTTTCGCACCGTTCAAACAAATTGAAAATTGGAGCACTTAATTTTTAATCATATTTTATAATATATAAACGGTGTAGAAAACATGGTTAAAAATTTAAGTACTCAAATTTTCAATCTGTTTGAACCGGTACAAAGATCTTATTTTTCTCATCATTTTATCCTAAATGGTCATAATGAATTTTAAACTCTAAAGCTTTCAATTAGCGTCCTAAGAGAGCCCTAAAACTAAATAAAGAACAAATTGAGGGAAGGGGCGTGGGGCCTAATGCCCAGTTGTCCAAAATTTGGTCAACTCACGTAATCCGTTAGCCACTAAGGCATTTGTCATCCAAATTAAATGAAAAGGGTAACATTGAAATCTGAGAGAAACCACAAAGATAAAATTAAAACAAAAAAATTTTCTGAGGACAAAAATGAAACCAAGTGTATTTTATGAAGACCAAAAAAAGTAGATAAGCCTAACAATAATTGATTGATATAAATGATCTCCAACTCACCCAATCACATGGACTTCCCTTTTCCAAACCACCATTCCCCTGGTTCTTCCTCTCTCTCATCTTTATCTTCAATATCATCATCACACACCACACAATCAGGCACTCCTCATTTTCCAATCATGTATACCTCAAATTCAACCGAGTACCGGAAATACTTGACCACTCCGTTGCTGCCGCCCTACTACCAGCCACAAAATCTAAATAATGTTTCAAAATCCGTTGCATCTATCAATATCCTATAGGAATGTATTTAGGCCTATTAATCCTCTAAACTTCTAACCCTAATTTTCTAGAATTTTGATTTTTTTTAATTTGTTTAAATTGGGAGGGAGAAAGAGAGGGAGAGAGAGAGGGGACGTGGGAGGGGAAGCTGGAGGGAGAGAACGTGGGAAGAGAGAGAGATTTTAGGAGAATGAGAAAAAATAATTCAATGCTCCAGTGACATTTTTATGTGGTAGCTCAACTTATCTCATCACGTTTGGGGTACCACATAACGGTGGTCCGTGCATCGAACGGGCACAAACGCGATGGAAAAATTCAAAACCATAATTATTTTTTTGTTGCACAACGCTAGATAATAAAAAAAGATAGTTTAATATTTTTTTCGGATTCTGTGTTCTATAAAAGCTAGCATTGGTCTCATTTTATGCACCGAATGACATGTGTGGTGGAAAATACAGTGGTCCGTGCATCGAACGGGCACAAACGCGATGGAAAAATTCAAAACCATGTTTGCCTTCTTTGAGTTGTACATTTATTTTTTTTTTGTTCATTGCCATTTGATTGTCGGTGAATTTCTCATTATGGACTTGCAATTGGTATTTAACTTTAGTTTGATGGCAGTAGCTAGCTCCTCCCAATTGGTATCCACCCCTAAAAAATCAGCTTATTTCTTGCTTTCCAAACAAATCATGTGAAAAAAAGACCATGTGATTGTAGAAAGCATAGCATACGAAATCAGCATGATTAATTGTCTTTAATATTCACATACTACCATTATATTTTTTCATAAACTAGCGTTGATCCCGTTCTATGCACGGGCAAAACCAACCCGTTCTAGCGTTGTGCCCGTTCGAACCTACTTTTATTAATTGTCCTGTGTATCGAACGGGCACAACGCTAGAACGGGTTGGTTTTGCCCGTGCATAGAACGGGGTCAACGCTAGTTTTGCAAATAAAAATGTATAGTGCTCCACCACCAAGAGTGATAGCCTTGTGGTACTAATGGATTAGTCGAAAATGGTTTGGGTGATAAGAGAGCTCCAACATTTGAGTCACATAATTGATGCCTTCTCAATATTACTCTTCTGCAAAGTTTGGCTGTGTTGCACTGACGATCGAAGTATGACTCTTATGCGTTTAAGCTAAATTACTTTTTCTTAAATATGGTTGGTAATATTTACTTTTGTATCATTTGTTTAGTCTTTTGTCAATTTAATCGTTCATTGCAATTAGAGTAATCAAAAAAGTATAGAAACATAATATAAATTGAAAAGTTATGGATAAGACGACACTAAAGACAAAAATATATATATATATATATATATATATATATTGCTTTATTTCTTTTTTTCTATAGTTAATTTTTTTTAAATTCTGGTCGTTAATTTTTTACTTTCTAGACTGCTCACATCCAGGCGAATGATTAATCTAAAATATTTAACGTGAATCTAACAAAAATTCAAAAAATATGAGCAGAACTATCAGATCTAAATTTTTGGCCAAATAGAGCCCCTTCCAAGACCCGCCACATGATTGAAATACCTGTGATACATACACTCGAAGCTATGCTTGCTAGGTATACAACTCTCGACCACAAATGTAACCACAATCCTCTCAAATTTATGTGGACCTGATACATAGTAATGCAAAAGTCCTACTCTTTAGCACAAAAATGTTCCTCGCGGTGCAAGGACTGAGCGCGGACATACAAGACTTGTCACGTCCAACGTAAAGGACTGAGTGTCCTTTTCTGACTTTGTAACCGTGAAGGCGATAGTGTTGTGATCTTAAGGGCGAGATCACAATGGAGGATTGTGGTTTGCCACAACAATAGTGGACTTAATAATTTTCTAACCATGTAGGAAGAAAAGAACAACGTAAAAGAACTTTATTATGTTGGAATAATAAAGTTTGGTCCGAGAAAAATAAAAATACGATTTACTTGATGAAGTAAAAGGTATTAGATTGACTGAAAAGTAAAGATAAAATGCTTCGCTGGGAAGACTCTGGGCTTTGTAGTATTGGAACCTCTTTTCTTTCTTGAGTTCTCATATTTATAGGCCAAGATCCTAGTACTGGAATTTCCCGCCTCCATTTGATGATGATAAGTATCCCATGAGTCTCCAATTTTTCCTTCAAAGTGGAGGTTATGAAAAGCTAATTCACGTCCATCTTCTTTGCAAATAAAAAAATTATAGATAATGGAGAACGTGGAAAAAATAACCACCCCACTAACTGATCTCCTTTAACCTGCACGTGAAATCTCAAAGTAATGGGCTGATAGTGCCATGAATTCTCCCCATATTTAGGGGCATCAATAGGATCATGGGCTAATTGTTTCTCAATGGAATGCCATGTGTCCTTCATTTGTACAGTGTGTCCACTAACAAATCATAAACCACCATTTTCTCCCATGCAGATCATGGCTATGAATAGCCTCTGAATTAAGTTTGTTAAGTTGGTTGTCTCATTTCTCTCTCCAGTGGTAACCTAAATTTGAGTCCCACGGGAAATAGGTTCGGAATTGAGGGCTATAGATAGCCTCTGAACCTTCCGTTGACTAATATACTAACATCTCGCTAACCCCTTCTAATGTATACTATATGACAAAAAAAATCACGCCTTATATATGCACATGCATATATATCTTCATTACATGAGCAACCACATAGAAAATTATTGTGCACATCTCGCTTCACTCGGACAAAAATTAAATGGGCCTTGTTCCAAATTACAAAATTAACGTGGCCCACTAATTTTTAGCCTGAGAAATTCATAAATATCGATCAATTTAATTACTATTTAATTAAATGGCCCTCTAGTGTTGGCCCAGAATTTGCTGCAAAAAACGGGGATGTAAACATCTACATACAGAACACCAAACACAACTTTTCACATATATGTGCGGCCCACCCATACTAATGTGTGTGGGTCCTACATATGTGCAAAAGATTGTATTTGGTGTATTATATTTGAATTGTTGTGTCCCTAGCATTTTTGCATCGCAACAAGGCCTAGGCGTATGTGAGAGGCTTGTATTTGTGGTTAATGGTTGTGTTCCTATCATTTTCTGACTTTGGCAAAAAATTCATCTCTCTACTCGATGACATATGAAGCTTCCATGCTACTCACATATCTCACCATACAGTGTCATACACGCTCGTGGACCTTGACCCCTCTCTCTCCCCTTGACTCTCTCTCTCTCTCTCTCTCTCTCTCTCTCATGTAAAGCAATAACAATAAATTGATTGATATAAATAATCTCCAACCCCCACAACCCCATTGTACTTCCCTATTCCAAACTACCATTCCCCTGTTTCTTCCTCTTTCTCATCCCTATCTTCAAAATCATCACACACCACACAGTCATACACCCCTCATTTTCCAATCATGTATACCACAAATTCAACCGAGTACCAGAGATACTTGACCACTCCGCCGCCACCTCCGCCGCCCCCCTACGACCAGCCGGCCGAAGGCATCCCCGTCAATTCCGCTGATAATTTCTACAGCGAGAACGTCCCACAGATTCCGGTCCCAGTCCCAGTTCGGCCCAAACCACTGGTCCCTTGGTCCACCGGACTCTGTGACTGCTTTGACGATGTCAATAATTGTAAGTCAACTCTGTTACAAAGTAATTAGATTTTTTTGATTTTGACCTGTTGTTTCTCATTGGCAAGTAAGTGGATTTTGTAAGAGATTTTCGAGTCAACTGGGTTTCTTAAAGATGTGTTCTTGTTTGTGCTACTTTGTTGATTGCAGGCTGTCTTACTTGCTGGTGTCCGTGTATTACGTTTGGACGGATTGCTGAGATTGTGGACAAAGGGTCAAGCTGTAAGTATAAATTCAACTGAGGCTAGCTACAAATATTATTACAAATTTGTGAGGTATTCGAAAAAAGTTATTATTTCACCCACAATTTTGTTGAATTCAGGATGTGTCCATGGTCGTTCGCTATGCAATTATGATAGTACTGTAATTGTTAAAGAACTAGATTATGTAAAGTAAATTTTGAATACGTCAAGCAAAAAATTATCTATCCGACTTTGCCCCCTTGAGCGGACCGTAGTTTTTTTTTTTTTTTTTGGGTCAAGTCAAATCTTGTATAGCTCAAACCAACCAAGAACAAAAGGATCAAGTCCAAGTACAGCTTCTACAAACAAGAAAGCTAAAAAGAACCCAAAATCCTATACATCCCCAAAACAATTAGGGGAGAAAATTCAAAATACCCTCCAACCTTTAGACCAAAATTCAATTAGACTCCCAACCTTTTAAAAACTTCAATTTTACTCTCAACCTTATCTTCCGTTAATCAAAATGCCCCCTTCCGTCCAAATGACTAATGGATTCCGTTAAATATCGTCCCAATTGAATTTTGATGATCCGAGCCGCTCAATGTGTTTAAAACGTGATTTTAAGGGTACCTTCTAGAATTTAGCAAAAAAAAAAGACCGGGAAGGGCTTCATCTAAACAGTTTTTTATTGAATAGTTCAATAAAAAATTGTTCAGATGAAGCCCTTCCCGGTCATTTTTTTTGTTGATTTCACATGGGTACCCTTAAAATCACTTTTTGAACACATTGAGCGGCTCGGATCATCGAAATTCGATCTGTAAAAGAGAGGTGTAGACCGAAGCAAAATCCAAACGCCCGGACTTGAACAAAATCCGGATGAATCCGCACCTCCCCTTTTCCATTCGAATTTTGATAATCCGAGCCGTTCAATGTATTCAAAACGTGATTTTAAGGGTACTCTATAGAAATCGGCAAAAAAAATGACCCAGAAGGACTTCATCTGAACAGTTTTTTATTGAATAGTTCAATAAAAAATTGTTCAGATGAAGCCCTTTTGGGTCAATTTTTTTTTTCAATTTTTTTGCGGGTATCTTTAAAATTACATTTTGAACACATTGAGCGGCTCGGATCATTGAAATTCGATTGAGACGCTATTTAACGGAGCTTTTAACGAAATCCGTTAGTCATTTTGACGGAAGGGGGCATTTTAATTAACGGAAGATAACGTTGGGAGTAAAATTGAAGTTTTTAAAAGGTTAGGAGTCTAATTGAATTTTGGTGTAAAGGTTGGGGGTATTTTGAAATTTTCCCAAATTTTCCTTACTAGTAATTTTTAAGCTAACAGCTATGTCAAGGTTCTGGGGAGAAGCTTTGACCCCTCTCCAGGAACTGATACAAGCACAAACATCATCAATTATAACACCTAGAGGTGACAAACGGGCAGGTTAAAACGGATTGTGGGTCAAATATGGGCGGGTCAAATATGGGTCAAAAAGTAAACGGGTTAAAACAGGCCGGGTCGAATATGGATCAAGCCAAACCCAAACCCACCCGACCTGTTTCCTCTTCCCCCCTCCCCCCTCCCCTCTCTCTCTCTCTCTGATTTGTCTCAATAAGAGGATTGAGAAAAGTAAAATTTTAGGATTAAAACTTATTTTTTTTTGAATAAAAATGAAGCAATTAAAGGCTAAAAATGCTTTAAAAATTCAGGTTTTTACTTTTTTTTTCCCATTTCCAAATAGTAACGTAACTTCGACGAGGAGTCAGAGGATGCATTAGAGAATTGTCTGGAAGGCGATGATTGCACCGATTGTACAGTTTCGGTCTTCGTTGCGTTTGCCGAAGCCACCGATTAGGTTTGGATTAAGAAGTCAAGTCTATTCAATTTTTTTTTGTATTTGTTTATTTTGCGACAAACTTTTTATCTCTATTAGTTCGTCCCGACGAGAGAATCGAAAAAGTAACTTTTTTTACTTTTACCCTAATATTTTTAGAATATTCAAGATAAATCCCAACAACTGGTTTTTTGGGCTTTATCTTGGCTGTTTTCAAAAATATTTGGGTAAAGTTATAATTTCTAACTTTTTTGATTGGAGCGAATCAAAAATCGTAAAATACTTGTCGCAAAATGATAAACGCGGAAAAAATTGAACAAGGACACAAAAAAAAAAAAAAGCCCAAGAAAGGGAGAGGAACTCAAGGGGTTGGTCTTGTAATTATATTATTTGTCTTTTTGTTGCCGAAAGAGTTAGAGAAAGAGAGAGAGATTGGTGAATTGGAGTATTTTTGTCTTTTGTTGCCGAAACAGTTAGAGAGAGAGAGAGAGAGATTGGTGAATTGGAGAGAGAGAGAGATGGGTGAATTGGATTGATAGTAGTCAATGAATCAGAGAAGTTGGGAGATAGTGCGGGGCAAGAGAGAAAAAGGGGTGTTAGACCATTTTTAATTCTAGCCCATTTTAAACCCACTTTAACCCATCTAAATCCATAAAAATATGGGTTGAACCCATATCAACCCATTACATAATATGGGCGGGTTGGATTGGGTTACAAGTGGGCGGATTTGGGCGGGTTAAGAAATATGGGTTGAAATTGCCACGTCTATAACACCTTGTAAAGAAGAACAATCCTAGCTTTTGTTGTGAAAAACTCTACTATTTAGTTCCCTCGAAAGCCAATAGATTGTAGCAGCCAAAGACAATTTTAAAATCGTATGCACCATAGCATTTCCCTTGTGAAATTGCTTAGCACATTCTGCAACACTAGTGACCCACTGATAATCCCATTATGAAGCAAAATAGCAGACCAAACTTGAGTAGAATAAGCACAAGTGAAAAACAGATGGGAGTGGGATTCATCCTCCCTAGAGCAGAGGACACAGGTAGGATTCACTTGAATGCCCAGGAAACCAACCTATCTTTGGCTGCTAAACGCTCCAGAACTGAAAGCAACTGGATCAAAGCCCACCTTAGGGTATGAAATTTAAACCATATGATCATATGCCAAGGGAAAAGAGGTTTAGGTGTCCTAAAAGCCTGTCAAGCAGACTTCACAGTATAGACCCCACTAGCTGTAGAGTTCCAAACGACAGAATCAACAGAAGTAGGGTCGGGGATGAATGTCACAGGCGTTGCTCTAGTGATTTCAAGAATTGAGGGATTTCTCTGTCGTGGCCAATACTATCTGTTCATATGAATTATAGAACTAACCTTAGCAGTCAAGGACCTCCCCAAATTATGAACTACTTGCTTGTAAACACCTTCCAAATGGGGCATCGCCATACAGATTGATCATGTTTGTTTGATTCCACTTCATAAATCAAAATCGTGGATATTCCCACCATGGTTAGAAATATCGCTACACGATAACGGTTATTATCAAAATAGAGTCGCCACCTAGTTCATAAAAACTAGGAAAAACATATGAAGATTCCGGGTACAGGAGTCAAAAGTACAATAAAGGGAAGGTGTTAGGCACCCCTTTTTGTCTGGTCGTGAGACCGGCCCATAATTATTCGACATGTAATTAGTATTTGCTTCATTTGATTCTAAACACGTAATCTGGTTATTATCATTTAACAGTTGAAAATGTGAGTCAGTACCATAATTGAAAGCATGCATCAAAATAAGCAAGAAAAATAAATTGTCCCAGGAAATAGATCCCTCGATTGGTGAATGGATATCACGGCTGAGGAATCCCACTGGATCGATGTATCGGCCGAAGGATTGATTTCCCAACCGATGTTCTTCATCACGCCAGAACAGATACTTAATAGAGAATCAAAATACTATCCAAGGCTGCACTTTGTCAAGTAACTTCAGCAACTTTCTCATCGTCCAAGAAGCATTTGGGGGGATTCTATGGCCCCAAATACTCCTATCTTTGATCACATATGTATGTATCCATTTCACCCAAAGTGTATCACTCTTCATGCATATTGCCCACAAGTGTCTAACCATTGAGGCCCTATTCCAACCCTTCATAAGCCTAAAGCCAAGACCTCCTCCTTCTTTGGGAGCACAAACATCTTGCCAAGAGACTTTAGCACCTGTACTTTTTAACTCTAATCTAGACCACAAAAAAGCCCTAAGTAGTTGTTTCATCTCCTGAATAACTTTTTGAGGGAGAATAAAAATGGAAGCCCAATAAACCTGGATACTGAATAGAACTAATTTAACCAATTAAGCCCTCCCTCCATAGTTCTATTTGACCAAGACTGAATTCTAAACAGAATTTTGTTCTTCAATTGAGCAGAGTCAGAAGCTTTCAATTTAGTAGATATCAAAGGGACACCGAGATACTTGACTATAGAGGAGCACCCTTAGGGATTGGAAGGATATAGTGTAAACGACATTTAGTAGTAGGATCCATATCAGCAAAAAAAAAAAAATAGAACTCTTGAGCATATTGATTTGCAACCCAGAAAACTAGTGAAAATCTTTCAAAACCTCAGCAATTATTATAAAAGATCCCTCCTCAGCACCACACAAAACAAATAAGTCATCCACAAAAATAAAATGAGTTAACTGCAAAGAATGGCATTTAGGGTGATACCGAAAAGCTTGATGTTGCACCTTATACTGGAGAAGTGTTGTGAAAGCCTCCATCACTAGTAAGAAAAGGTAAGGGGATAAGGGGTCTTCTTACCTAAGACCCCTTTGGTCAGGGAAAAAACCCTCCAGCTGTCCATTGATCATAACAGAGAACATGGAAGTAGTTATACAGTTCTTCACCCATTAAAATCCATCTTAACAGCACACCTAGGAGATCCCCCATATTTATGATAATTTTTTACTGGTTCTTGCATTAGAAGGACATTGTCCATAATACTACGACCCTTAACAAAAGCAGATTGATTGGAACTAATGATACTTGGAAGAATAGGCTGCAGTCTATTGGCCAGAACCTTAGTAACACACTTATAAACCACATTGCATGTCTATAGTCTCTCATAGTTGAAGGGGAAGAAGTCTTAGGCACTAAAGTAATGGCAGTTGCATTCCAATGCCGATTATCCCCATCAAGGAAAAATTGTTGAACAGCTTGAATCATATCCTTCCCATCTAAGTCCTAATTTTCTTAGAAGAAACCCGAATTAAAACCATGGAGCCTTATCCTTATTGTAGACCACATAGCCAATTTAATCTCCTCAGCAGTTATAGGTTTAATCAACTCTACCCCCATTGCTCTAGTGACTTTCTAATTTAGAACCATACCCAAAACCTATTTGGCATCTCTTCTCTGACTAAAAGGAGTGCCTAAGAGACCAATATAATAGCCCAGAATCTCTTGCTTGACCTCAGTAGAAGTAGAAGTATTAAGTTTGACCCCAGAACTGTCCTGTAAACTGAGAATTTTATTTCTAAGACAATGAGCTCTCATCTTATGGTGGAAGAACTTAGTGTTCTGATCCCCCAAGGATAACCACAAAACTTTGGACTTCTGTTTTTTAAAAGATTCTTCAGCATAACTAAGATCAATAAAAGAAACCAACACTCCCTTTTCCTGGTCATGCAATTGCTAATTTTGGGGAAAGTTGCCAATTGAGACTGCACATCAGCAAGAGCCTGCCTAGCCATATCCACTCTTGTAGAAAGATGAGAAAAATAGGACGTATTGAAAGATTGTAACACAGGCTTAATTTCTGACCATAGTTGTTTGGTCAGATTCTCCATAAGTCATGTGATTTGATAAATTGTTTTTGGGAAAATGACAGCCTAGGACGTGTTTTGATAATTAATACCCGTCAATAACATTTTTTAATGCTGAAAAGTCCTTAATGGATAGTATTAATTATTGAAACACGTCATTGGCCGTCATTTTCTCTTGCTTTTTCGTTCATTCGAAAAATGCTAGACGATGGTGCCAGAGGCTCTGGCTAGGCCATTGAGGCCTCTGCCTCAGGTCTACCATGTTTGAAAGGCCCAATTTTTACAACGTCCGCTTATTATTTTAGTCCAAGACCCAAAAAAATGACAATTTTGTCTTTAAAGTAAGTGCTTACCTGATCAGAAACATAATAAATTGCCGATTAAAAAAAAAACGTAATGAATATTAAGTGCTTACTCCTTCGGCCTCACCCTCACTCAAGTTTTTTTTTTTTTTTTGTGAAAATTCTTTCAAATTAACCAACATATATTTTTTGACATGTAAAAAAGAAAAAAGATATATTTTTTGATGGGCATTAATTCAGTTGCTGTGTTGCATGCAAAATCTATTGGAGGTGAAAAAGAGCCTGTATTACAAGCTCTTTTTTCACCTCTGTTAGCTTTTTTTGTTCAACATAAAGTTTTTTTTTTTTTTTGAAACGACAAAAATTTATTAAGAAACTTGAAAATATTTGTTCAACATAAAGTTCAAAAATTATCATTGAATTATGGTAGAGGGAATATATTTGTCTTAATCTTCAAAGCAAAATTGTTTTAATCAATTCATAAATAAATAGAAATAACTTATTCAATAGAGCTTAAATTAGAAGGAAAAAAATCGAGTTTTTAAAGGCAGTTCCAAAAACAAATGTTTTTAAAGGCAGGAAAAATTATTTCGAGTGTACATATAAAGAGAAAATATCTTTGATAATACATTTCGCGTTAGCATCTCTAGCATGCTACACCCAAGGAAGCACAAATATGGATACGATTCGTATAGGATGATACAAAAGAACTCTAGCTAGTATACAAAGGTAACAAATATTTTTTTACGATTCCTCGTAATATATGGAGTATAATTTACAAGAAATAAAGCTAAATGTTGGAGTAAATTCATTTTGTTGTTACATTCAAACATTCAATGCATGACAAGCAGTCTAAACATCAAGATAAAATGTGAAAGCAACTAACAATCAACTTTATCACGTACTATAGTTGTTACGGAAATATAATCCACTTTGTTTGGGAGTGGAATGAGGGATCACTTAATATAATGTACAGATCTTTTCACTCATGGGAAAATGACGGTTCAGGACTTGTCCTTGACGGGTATTAATCATTAAAACACGTTCTTGGCCTTCATTTTCCCTTCACTCATTGTCAATTAATTTTGAGATGGATATAAAGTTTTAATGTGGTATCATCATAGTGAAGGCCAATTCCACTCTACATTTTAAAAAATTCACAATCCACACCTCACGATGATAGACCATCAAAAAGGTTGCACTGAAAAATCCTTAGATCTCCTAGGTTTATAAATATTTGCTATTTTTTATCCTTTTAATTAATCAATCCACCAATCGATAAATAAGCTAATCAGATGAACGAGGAGCAATAAAAAGATGAACGCAAAGATATACATGGAAACCCTAAACGGGAAAAAACCACGGGTATGAATCAAAACACTATACTCATTGTACGGTTACAAACAAACCTATACTTATAACCTAGAATTGCTCTCGGTTGACCAAGGTTGATTGTCGAATCGCTCATTCACCTCACCCAGTGCTTGACTGTCGCTGTCTTGGATCCACAAGCCTTCCACTATCCTTCAGAAATCTACCGAAGGCCAACTCAAGTAAGTTGAATCAAAGATTGGAAAGAAAACTCCATGAAGTTAATCTTATTGCTCGATGATCAATTGATCATGTTAGTACTTCAAGAAACAAAACCGAAACCCCTTGGATGTATTCTTAGGTTTGGACATTCTTGGGGGGTGGCTCTCATACGTTCGGTCACCTCGAAATCCCAAGTGAGCTGCATATATATAGATAGATGAAATCTGTCAAGTTGCTAAAGCACCAGTATAGTCCTGTTCGGAGTTGCTCGAGCAATCACAACTAATGCACGTTGCCTTATTTTCAACCCACAGATTTTGAGATCCTCTTTCCTTATTCATCTGTCATGATCACGAATCTCCTTGATTCCTTCCATCCTTTTCCTTCTCTATCTCTCAATTACAATATAATTGATCTAGTTCCTAAAAACGCATCCTCTTAATTACAAATGATTTGATTTCCTTCCACTTCCTAAACAGACACTCTAGAAATAAATAAAGAATAAATTTCAACTCAATAATAAAAGATACAAATCAATGTATTTTTGTCATGGGATTTGCTAAATAAAAACTTGACCTTACATGTACGATGATAGAACTAAAAATAGGCTACACGTGACAGACCTCAAACGTGGCTACAAATCCCACATTGTTTGAGATCGAGTGGATTGAGTAATCACTTAATATAATGTTGAGCTCTTCAATTATTGCTAATTGTTTTGGGTTAGATATAAAATTTTCACAATTGTTCTCATGCTAGCATCTATAAAAAATAATAAATAATAAATGAAAATAAAAAGTACCCAAAAAAGCAAAAAACAAAAAATGGAGCCTTGCGTATTCCCACCTTACCCTTTCATATCCCTCGTCACGCATCCACATGTTCTCGAGTTGCATCCCAACTTCAAAAAAGTTAATTAAAAAAAAAAAACACTTATTGGACACTAATTTAGAACCATCCGATGCACGCACAGGAAGTATTTGTGCTTCATAGATGCTATCAAAATTTTGGTCATTTTATACTCTTTAGTTTAGCATACATCGAATGTAACTTAATATGGTTCACTTAATCATGTGACATGTCTTATCAGTTCATTTGATATGGCTAACCTCGAATACTTGTCTAAATTTTAGTTATTTAAATTTTTTTTTTAAAAGGTGGTCTAAATTTTATTAGAGTTGTGGAAAAGAGTCCATGAATGACTTTCTTTCTTTTTCCCCTGCGGTAAATGCAGCATGTGGAACAAGCGGAGCACTATACACATTAATAACGTGCGTGACTGGGTGTCCGTGTTTCTTCTCGTGCTTCTACCGTGCAAAGATGAGGCAACAATACTCTCTGCAGGAAAACCCTTGTGGTGATTGCTTGCTTCACTGCTGCTGTGAGTCGTGCGCCTTGTGTCAAGAGTACCGTGAGCTCACCAATCGAGGATTCAACCTCCCCGTCGGTATACTATTTATAGATGCTTCTCTCTCTCTCCACACACACATACGGAAAATAATAATATGTCAAAATAGTTTTTGTTAGTGTCAAAACTTTAGTATAGAAGAGCCTTGTAACCAAGTGCAGTCATGCTACAATTTTAGAAACACTCATAGGATAGAGAGGAAATAAACAAATTTCTACAGATTTAAGGGGCCATTCTATGTAGATCAAAGAAATTTCCCAAAAATTACTATAATGATTGGCAAACAGTTGGGCGGGTATGTCGCCGTCCTATGGTCCAAGGGCACCTGCACTATGGATTGAGGGGGTTCCAGTGAACACCCTCGGCTTAAAAATGTACAGTTTATTATTTTTATTTATTTATTTTTTGTATTGTCGGCACTGAATTATTTATATGTAGTTAAAGTAAAAGAAAATTCACTTAAATTTGTAACAAGTAGATAATGTAGTAAACAAAATAAAATAAAGTAGGCATAGTTATTTTTCAACAACAATATACATCTTTAAGGACCCCTCTTCTTTCCTCTCTCTGTTCACTTAGACACCATTTTTTTAAACAAATCAACCGGCCTTTGAAATGAGCTATTAAGAAAACCAACAATATTAGTCGTTCTATACCCATTTGGAAATTTTATATTTTGGACTAGTGGCTTCCATTTCCCCTCTCAGAATATTTGTAATTTTGGTTGAACCCATGTGTTCAGTTTGCGAAAGAGCATCCACACACCGGTGTTTACCATTTCACCCTTGTCATTTTCATTTTTTGGCCAATGAATAGTTTCATTTTTTGTCAATGAATATGTCATTTTGCAAAAAAAAATGGCAAGGGACCTACACCTATGTATACCATTCTACCATTCTTATTTTTCTCCATCTCTCAATCAAAAAATAGCATTTTTGCCGTATGTTATCTCAGATTTGGCAAATAAAATGGCATTTGCCATATTTGAGAAACTTTTGAGTTTGTGGGTGTGGGGTGATAGTTGTCATTCTTTTGCTATTTTTGAGAAATGACAACAAAATTTCTCAAAAATAGCAACCGCTGTGGTTGCTCTGGCTACTAGGCGCATTTGAAAATGCAAGCTATATATGATACAAGGGTGTTGGTCTGTGCCCTAATAATCAAGTTTGACAAGGTTCTAGCTAAAGTGGCCGCATTAATTTTACAACCACACATAAACACTTACACACACACTCACAAAGGGAGTGGGCCCACACATACTCCCAAATATGTGTGGGCCCACTCCCTTTGTGAGTGTGTGTGTAAGTGTTTATGTGTGGTTGTAGAATTGTTGAAAGTGATCGATCAAATGTTTCCTTTCATATTCTGATATTCACTTTATATGTGCCCACTCTTCTTTTGTCCAGTTAAAAGCTTATGAATAGTTTTTGTTTGAAAATTGATTTTAACACTATCATTTTGTCCAAGTGCACTCCATTTTTTTGTCTTCTTTCATGTAGAATTACAAAACTACCCTTCATACATTTTTCCTTCACACATGAAAAGAATAATCATGTAATTTGACATCACAAACAAAAAAAGTAGTGCATTTGGATAAAAGAGGAGTGTGAAAATCAATTCCCTATTTTTAGAGAAAAATTTATTTTACGATATCCTATATGTTTTTAGTTTATGCCAATATCTTTTAAGTTTTTGCATGACCTATTATTTTTAAAGCTTTCGCACGATCTTTTACAAAGAATTTTTGGACTTGCGGTTCTAAACAAGCATTTACTATATATTTAAGCACATAAATCAAATTGTAGATGGGCCTGTGATTCAACTGATGAAAGTGTTGATGCATGGTCTATTAATTTGGTGATTTTTCTTTGTAAAATTTTCTTAGGATGGCATGGAAATGTCGAGAAACAAAAACGCGAAGTGGAAATGGCACCGCCGGTTGAAGAAGGGATGAGCAGATGAAAGGGGAACATAGAGTATCTACGATATTTATCTCTCTTCGATTCTCCTCTCCATCTATGCACACATCATAATTTGTAACTCGAATTGTTGAATGTAAAATGTACAAGAGGGAGGGGCAGATAATTGTATTTTGTAATGTTGAATTGTTTACCACTTCTACTACTACTGGTGCATTTACAATTGTTTGGCTCCGAAATGGCTCAAAGGATTGTGCGGGCGTGCCAGGACTTGTCGCGTCCAACGTGAAGGACTGGGCGTCCCTTTTCTAACTTCGAATCTGTGAGGGCGATAGTGCTACAAACCTTAGGGCTGGATTGCAGTGAAGGTCCGTGGTTTTGCCTCTTCAAGTGAGTACTTAATAATTTCCTAACCGTGTAGGAAAAGAAGTAACAACATAGAATAACTCTATTGTGTCGTAATAATAAAGTTGGAGATACAAGAGAGATATGAATAACTCTATTATGTCGTAATAATAAAGTTGGGGGTATAAGAGAGATAGAAACTCGAATTACTTGAGGAAGTAATTGAGTGAAGGTGAGAGAATTGAGATAGTTGCTTCGCTGGGAATGCTTTGGTTTTAAGCGTTGAGCTTATTGATGTGAGAACCTTTTTTTCTTCTTGACTTTTAGTATTTATAGGCCAAGCAACTTCACGATTTTGCATGCATGAGGATTTCCCACCTTGTTCCTGCGCCGCCACGTGTCCCATGTAACCTCGTCTCATGGGATCATGGGTGGTTGAGAGGAGTTACATACAAATTACCCATGTGTTTTTCCTTATTATGGGGAGTTACTGAAAGTAACTACTAATTACCCATACGTTAATTCTTTATCATGGGTAGTAAAAGAGATAGTGGGCCATTTTCTTCTCCATTTTTCATGGGAATTAGTCAAATGGCCAGTAAATAAATAACCTCCATGGGCCCACCTCCTATTTGTATGGGGATCTTCCAGAATGTCCCAAATAATTATTCTCGACCATGGGCTTTTATATTTCACTTAGCAAAGTAAGCCGTAAATACTCTTAGCCCGTGATTGGATCAAGTTAAAATTAATTGGGCCCAATAAATATTTTCTTGGCCCATTAATTTTAACCCAATACATCTCTATTTTTGGCCCAATTTAATCAAATAATAATTAAATGACTTTCTAGCGCTACTCCAAGGTTTGGTGCCAAAAACGGGTGTAAACAACAATAATACTAACATATCCTCTCTCTCTCTCTCTCACACTCAAAACCGGATCCCTTCTTCCTCTTCTTTCGCCACCGCCGGGGGGGGGGGGCTCCTACTCCTCCCCCTCCCCCTGGCCTCCATTTCTGTTTTTCTTCCCTCTCTCTCCTACCTCCTCCCCTTCTCCTATCCCTTTACCTTCTCTCTGCACCCTTTTCCTGATCATTTTGGTTTTGCCGCCGTCAGTACTGCTAGGTATGATGGGTTTTTTTTTGCCTAACTGCTTGGCGAACTGTTTTCTTCTGTCCGGTCGGGCTCCCTCCAATTTTCGTTGTTGGATGGTACAGGGTTCTTGCTTAACGGTGAAGTGGGGCTATGGCGGAAGGCGGTTGGGTGTTGTTGGGTGGCGTCCAGTGGTCAAGGGGGTGGGTTAGGGCTCTGTTTTCTTGTTTTGTTTTGCAGGTGGTGGTGGATCTAGTTCAATGTTATCTTGTGGATATGGGAGGTAGCAGTTTGAGGGGTTGGTTACAGCGGTGTGGTGGATGCAGCGGAAGGATTTCTTTAGGCAGAGGTTGGCTGCAGGTGTGGAGGATGAAAGGCTCACGGCTGGAATGCTCTGACGATCGTGCTTCTTTTCGTACTTAGATCTGGTTCGTTCCACCCTGGCCATGGTTTGTTTAGGTGGATTGGAGCGTGCATGCAAAACCCCTCTTGGCGGTGACGGTGGCAGCAGATGGTGGTGGGCGGTGGTTGGGGTTTTTTTGGGCGGCCGTGCTTTCATGGTGATCTGCGGCGAAGAGTTTGGTTTTGGTCTGTTGCAGATACGGCATGGGTGCCGGCGGCGGTGGAAGGAGGTGCTGATGGCGAGCGGCCAATGTCAGGGTTTAGGGTTGGTTTTGGGCTTTGCCCATTTTGGTGTATTTAGGTTTGTGTTGGTTCCTTACCAACCTTAGGCTGTTAGGTGTTTTTTTTATAGACACTTCAATCTGGTTCTACCAATTGATTTACTTTATTTTTTGTTCTTGTTTTCCCCGATGATGAAATGGATCAAGAACAATTTTGAGAATGATTGGGATTTGAATTTCGAGTGTTTGACACCCTTTTGAACTCTTAATCCTAGCTAAAAACCCTACTAGAGCGCGTTGGTCTGGTACCTGCATGTGCGTGTCTGACAGGTGGTGGTCAATGGTCAAGTTTTGACTATTAACCAATCCTTGGGTAAGTTTGTCATGCGCGCCCTTCAAATGGACAGGTGGTGGTCAATGGTCAAACCTTTGATCGCTGACCAGCGCGTGGTTACGTTTCAGACGCACGCGCCTATCTGAGACCCACGCACGCTGGTCAACCCATTGTCCCATCACCTTTTTGCTAGCTGCAGAAGCCATCATCAGGGAGCTGCTGAGCCAGTAGAGCCTCCCTGGCAACCCGGGGATCACCCCTGAGTCTCCTCTCTCTTAGCTCTCCGATGACCTTTTATGATAGGCTTAACCACCAAGTAACCCCAACTAGCCCTTATTGGCTGGTTGCTCCTCCATAAACCACCATTTGCTCCTCCTATAAATACCCCCATGGTTCTTCCATGCCAAGGGTTACAAAAATTCAAGAAAGGTTACCAAGTTTACAAAAGCCATTGTTTTTCAACCCTAATTTTCTCACACTCAAGCAAGCACTTTTACTATCACTCAAACATCCACTATACATCCATCTTTCAACCACTAAACATGTCACGCCCTCGATTTTCAACATAAATATAAATAACTTTTCTTAATTAAAATCCTCACAATAGCGTACATCATACCCCAAAAGAGTTTTACCTAAGGCACATCGGCCCAATAACTTGTAATTACAAAGAGTGAAAGAAGAGTTAAATTGTTTACAGTTATCCATTTGACAAGATAGCTAAAATGAAGGTACAATTACATCTTCCAAAGAAACCCGAACGATTGTCAATGCAATTTCCCCATATCAGCTTTCAAAAGGTTTCCAATCAATGCATGCACAGCACTCTGTGCTATAGCTCTGAATTTATACCTGAAAAACGAAGGGTTGAGCAAACACGAGACTAGTAGGAAAGTCTCTACAAACCTTGTATGCAAATGAGAAGATTTTGGACAGAAAGAAAAGAATAAAGGCTGAGACAATAAAAAGAATGCAATGGACGCAAGCTTCATACTGGGAACTCAAAACTCAAGGAGTACTTCACTTGTCCTTAATCAATCTAGTCAATCTATTTGTCATCTTTTACAATTCTCCTTTTTATCCAAAGTTTCATCCACACACTTCTACGTAATGTGCCTTACATTCCTGGTCTTGTGGACCCCGTACATCTCCCGTTGATCTCCAATGACACGCCGAACGGTGGGCTTAAGGAACTTTCCGGGTTTAGGGCCCCATATACCCATAATACATTTCTGAGTGCTCGTGACCCCGTACATCCCTTTCACATTCCGGGTGCTCATGACCCCGTACATCCAATTCAAGTTTCAGACACTCGTGACCCCATACGTCAGCTTTAAGTTTCAGGTATCAAGACCCCGTATGCCGATTACAACTCATTTGTATTGCATTTCGTCATATGTGCTGCTAAAGTTCTTATTTCACGATAGAAGATAAGGAGAGATTGATATTAAGTAAATAGTCTGCTTATCAATTCATATTTCCATTTTCGCTTATCAATTCATATTTCCATTTGTTTCCAAACCTGTTATCCCAACTCACTCCTCATATTCTAGGGCATCAAGTGTCAAGTCTTGGCGTGCATCTATGATTTTATCCATCCTCCTATCTATCGATCCACCTTATCATCACACACATCTAGTTTAAGCATGTTCACTCCGTCTATCTTAGCATCTCACATTAGCACTAATAGTTAAACGATCGCACCAATAAAGCATTAGGACAACAATTCATTCCATAGACATTTGTGTTCAATACAACGAGAGCCTACGAATGAGGATGGCCAAGGAACCATTAGAGTGCGAAAAACTATGTTTATAAGTCATTTAGAATAGCTAGAAGTAATCGGAAACCAAAACGGTGAAAAAAGTAGCAAAACAGTGAAAGCTGGAGATAAACAACAGGTATCGATACCAAGGAAAATGGTATCAATACCATTTGGTCAAAAATGGCTCCATACGCAAGGGTATCGATAACAATGACAAATGTTATCGATAACAAGTGATTTTCTGGGTTTTGAAACACAAAGGTATCGATAACAATACCAATGGTATCGATAACAATGGGTTTTCTGGGTTCTGGAGTTCAAAGGTATCGATAACATTGGTGAAGGTATCGATAACAAAAGCTGTTCGAGCAGAATTTCTGCAGATTTCAGTGGGTTTCAACTACAACAACCATCATAACAACCATAAGCATGATTTCATGTACAAAACCAACTCAAGAACATACAGAGAGTGAGAGAAATCCCTACCTCAAACTTGGTGAACGAGCTCCAAACGAGAGATCGGGCCTCGACCTCCAAAATCAACCCCGAGCCAAATACGGCACACCGACCTTCTACCGACACGATATGAGCTCCAATACGTAAAGAGGTGAAGGATTTGAGGTTGATTGATGAAGGGTTGAAATTGGTTTGTTGGGTTTTTGAGTGAGAGTGAAAGAGAGGGAGGGTGCCGAGAGAGACAGGGGGGATGGGAGAGGGAGGGAGAGATGGGAGAAAATATCTCTCTCCTGACCACTCACACACATATATACTACACATCACACACACACCCTCAAGTTTCAATTCTAACACATTAGACCCAAAATCAATATTCTCCACCAATTCCTCCATTTTATTCCACATAATACATTTAAATCTATTAAATGAAATTGCAAGTAAGTTCAAACTCTTTTTCAACCTCAAACAAAGGTATAAACACTTACTATTTTCCTGTTTTGATCCCTGAGGGGGCTAGCAGGGCCAAGGCTGGTAATCTATACCTGTCATGGCCTTAAATCTAGCAAGATTTCAAGAATCGTGTGATCAACAAACCTGTGCGCATCGATCGCCTGTACGCGTGCGCCAATCTGTGGCTGCTCGCGCAGACGTGCATGGGGACATGGATGTTTGTCTTTTATGTTTTTATTACCATATAGGCCACTGTTGAGCATGTTAAAACTTGTTTTACTGTTTTCCTTCTTAAAGTTGCTAGTAGTCTTTCAATAGTCATATCTGCTTTTGTTGGAATACCCCTGGGTGGCTTCTGAACATGTCTCAGAGCCCAGGTATGCAACACCAATTACTGAAAGTCCAGTCAAAACAGGCATGCGCCTATCCTTGATCTGCGTGGGCAGGTTGAAAGCTGATCTCTAACACATGGCTTGGCATGGGTAACCTGGCTTTTGCCACTATTATGTTCCCCACTCTATTTATGGGTTGTGTTTCAATTATATTCATTCTGTTTGTAATTATATGACTCCCTTTTACGTATTAACTGCTTGGTTTGTCCTGGGTGAGCACTGGTCATTTCAGAGCCTAGATGGGGATAAAAATCGAAGTCTGTTGGGATAAGCAAACTCACGCACGTCTGTCTGGGATATGCACGCGTAGGTCAGCTTGCATGCAGTAATCTATGGGAAATAGATCAGTGCATGCAAGCTTTCCCCTGTTCGCGTCAACTTTCAGCAGTGCACTGGGTTGACTTTTTCAGGCAGTTTTGGGCTTTTATCCCATTTATTGCTTACTGTATCATGCCATCCATATTATCAATCACATCTTGCAAATGTGTTACAATATTAATCCCCTTTAAACTGTTCCCCGCCCTAATTGTCTAAAAATTGATTAATGAAGAAGAATCTCGAATATTTTCTCAAAAAATGCCTAAGTAAAGACTGATCTCTGGATTGGGCGAGAGGAATGCCTTAAAACCTTTCTCCTCTCGTAACCTGGCTCCCAAATCTAGATATGGTTATAACGGACTGGTCCCTTCACTTTTTCAAATCAAACAACGTAGCAAGTGTTTCAAGTTCAGTTCCTTGGGTGTCATACCTTGAAACCCAAGTGGCGACTCTGAATTAAGCGTTCGTCTGCCAGTGCTCTCTTGATCCACCTTTAAAATTAAGGGCCTGTTGCCCACAGTGGTGACTCTACTGGGGATCGAACCAATATTAATCTATACTTAGAATTTAATACCCTTAGGAATAATACCTTAAAAGTCTACCAAAATGGTGAGTTTCGCGCTGCGGAAGAGCGGGATGGTGATTTAACAGGACCTTTGAGTCCGACCAATCTGATCTGGGACTTTTTCGATTATTCCTTTGTGTAGCTTTCTATAAATATATATTGAATAAAGTGAACCAAATTTGAAAAGGCATTTTGCGAATTTGTTATTCTTCTTCATCAATCAAACTTTTTAGCATTTTTCATTTGCATCGATGTTGGATAGTCACGTTGGAGCGTTTTTGTAGGGAGGTATTCCCGAACAGGTGCAAGAGAGGCCTGAACACGTGGTACGTGGGACCACGGTATAACTCTAATAATGACAGTCTCCATGCAATACGGTGAACGGCGATATGGACTAATGGCACGAAAGGTCATCGGTCCAGAAACCCGAACAAGAGCATGATCCAATAAACACGAGGAGTTATTGGACCAGGAGTCTGGTGAAAAGGCAGTGACATATGAAGTCGTTGGTCCAAGTAATCTGTTCGGCAACGAGAGGCCCGAGCAGGAGCAGTATTCTAGGAAGCAGCCTCGGCTGCAGGGAACGCTCTGGAAGATTCCAAATACAGTAACATCCCGTAAGGAAATTGGATCTGGAAGAGATACCCAACGACGATGGGAAGTTTGGCCAAGAGTTGGAAAAGAGTCCTAAAAAGACTCTGGTAGTGAACAAGATAAGGGAACGAGAATCCAAGACATTCTGGGTTTCTTATACGAGGAAGGAAACCTAGGGCAACAAGGATACTTGGGCGGAAAGCATCCGTAAGTCTATAAATACGAGGTAAACCTAAAGGTAAAAGGTACGCAATACTTGGCATTACGACTTGCCTACTGATAATTAGGGTTTTCTGCTAGTACGTAATACTAACTTAGGCATTGGAGGGCCTTTGCCACGAGAGGTAAAGGTGCGCTCACCCCTTTTCTATTTTGCAGATTAGGGTTCCGACGATGTGATAGGGTTCCGGCGAGAAGTCAAGAGTAGCCGTTATTCTATTGTGCTGCGTAAACCCTCTTTCATTTTTCTGCAATCACAATTGGCGTCGTCTGTGGGAAACAAATGAGATCCCTTTGAAAAAGCGACCATTGTGGAAGAAGATCCAAAAACGCCACTTGATCCAAACAACCAGTTGGGTGGGGGAGGTGATAAGTCCCCACCGGGTCCTCCAAGAAAGCCCGACGGTGGGCATAACAAGAGGACTACGAGCAAGGGTCGCCGCCCCCTCGCTGTCCATGGTGACTCTAAAAACAGAGATGGCAGGACAGCCACGGAATCCACGAGACGGAGTAGGTTCTATCATGGGAGGGAGTCAGTTGCACATTCGAAGAGTGTGCGCAACAATGAGGACCTCCTGGATAAGAAGAGGCAAGAAATTGAGGAGTATGCTCGTCTAATCAAGAAACGAGAGTACGAGATTCAAGAATTGCAACGGATATGAGAACATCCGGAAGATTCTGGACTTTCACGGAGTAATTCCAGGGGAGGCAGGTTGACTCTGGTGGAATATAAGAAAGCTCCTTCACGAAGTAGAAGGAGCATGAGCCCCACTCTAAGACGAAGAAAGGCTTCTTCATGAAAAAGATGGAACAGGAGTTGAATCTCCACCCCTGAAGAAGGAGGGACCAGAAAGCACCATAGGGATAGGTATGAGAGACCTGATTCCGACTAGGAGAGGAGTACTCCCAAAAATACAAAGGAAAGAGAAGAGGGGACCATGTCTGCACGAGAAGCAACACGGAGAGCCCTTAGCAACATAGCATCATCCCCTTTTGCAAAGAGGCTGCAAGACGCAAAGTTGCCGAGCAGGGTGAAACATGGGGTGTTCATCCTCTACGAAATGAATGCTGACCCAGTGGCACACATACAGCATTACCAGCAGGCGATGTTTATGCACGACGGGGATGATGCAATCATGTGCAAAATGTTCCCGTCGAGTTTGGGAAAAGTGGCCTTATCCTGGTTCGATAAACTTGAGCCGAACACCATACGAGAATGGAGGCAATTGGCCGAAGATTTCGCTGCTCGGTTTCTAACGAGCAGGAAGCCACTAAAGACTTTTGAGAGTCTCTCCGTTATGAGAAAAGGAGAAAATGAGCCAATCAGGGATTATGCAAAGAAGTACTGGGAAACTTTCAACGAGATAGAAAGTTGCAGTGAAGAGTATGCCATAGCCACGTTCAAGACTGGGTTTCCTGTTCGGGGGGAATTACGTAAGTCCCTAAACATGAATCCAGTGGGCACGTTGGCAAAACTAATGGAATGAATAGAGCAGCATGCCAGAATGAGGATGACATACTGCGGGAGGACAGCAAGGTGATTGCCGAGCAAGCAAAGGATTCTGCAAAGAAAGCAGACAAGCCAGAGCCCAAAACCTACAGAGAGAGAAAGGAACATGGACAGGCCAAAAAAGAGCTGTACAAGGAGAAGCACGCCCCGGACCCTAAGTCTTTCTTCTCAGTGACAACAGTTTGGTAAGAACCAATCTATCGGATTCTCTACCGAATAAAGAATCGCCCATATTTTAAGTGGCCCCCAAGATTGGAAGGTGACAAGGATGCAAAAAGAGCTACGAGTCAGCATTCCAGTTATCACAAGGATTGGGATCACATGACGGAGGATTGCGAGATGTTCAAACAGCACCTCGACGGCTTGGTTTCGAGGGGTTATTTGAAAGAATTCATCCAGGAAGAGCACAAGGGTGCAGAGAAAGCAATGGAGTTGAATTTTGAGCAAAATCCAATGGGCATAATCCATATGATACGTGGTTTAGCCACACCTTATACGAGAAATGAGGTGAGGTTGCTCCAAAGGCAAGTGAAGCACGACCAGCATATGATGCAATTGGGAAAGAAATGAGGACGTGAAGCAGAAGAATGAAACGAAGGAATAGTCTTCACGGATGAGGACCTAGGAGGAGTCCAGGTGCCACACAATAATGCCTTGGTCATAACCCTGCGTATTAAGGAATACGATATCGAGAGAATCCTGGTGGACTCAGGAAGCAGCACCGAAGTGCTGTACTACGACGCGTTTAAGAAGTTGGGACTGACGCAGGCCGATCTAGTGCAGTCAATGACACCTTTGGTCGGAATCAGTGCAGGAGCAGTCTGGCCATTGGACAAGGTAATTCTTCCTGTTCAGGCAGGAACAGTGGTAATAAGAACTGACTTTTTGGTGGTGGATGTACTAGCTTCCTATAACGCGATTATAGGGAGAACATGGTTGCACAAGATGAGGGCGGTTTCCTCCACTTACCATCAGATGGTAAAATTCCCTGGATCCCATGGTATTGAGATGATCAGAGGAAACCAGAAGGTTGCCCAATAGTGCTTGATTTCCCTAATTAAGAAGGCACCTAAGGCACAGTTAGTTCAAGCAGTCGAAGTTCGACCAACCGACCATCGAGGATGTCGGAAGGAACCCCGCCGAGAAAGTAGTGGAAGGATTAAAGAAAATTCAGATCAACGAGAGTGATCCGGAAAGGTATTTCCTGATCGGGGAAAACCTAAGCAAGCAAGAAGAAGAAGAGTTGGGGGGATTCCTCAAACAGCACATGGATGTATTTGCTTGGGTACCAGAAGAGATGCCTAGAGTGGACGCAAACGTGATTTGCCACCACCTAAATGTGGATCCCCAACATAAGCCCGTGATGCTGTAGACACCCTATTTTGGACCTTTCAAATTAGTTTACTCATGATATTTTGATTCCCCAATGATGAAACGGATCAAGAACACCCCATAAATGTTAGTATATTTGAGCTTTGAGCATTCCAAAACCCCTTTCAGATCCCTTTCAAACTCTCTAACCTAGAACCAAATGGCCACAGCAAAACCCTACAAGCATACACTGGTACTCAACTGGCGTGTGCTGGTCTTTTGCCACGTGTCAGTCATCAGCCATTTACCCAGACACAACTGGCGCACGCCACTCAACCACTGGTGCACGCCAGTCAAACCTCTGGTCAAACTTGTGTTTTTCAGCATGCAGAAGCCATGGTTAGGGGTCTACAGCACATGGGAACCTTTTAATCCAACGAAAAAGCAGTTTTCGCCGGGGGGACATCACTTACACACTGTAGACACCCCAATCCGGACCTTGGAGAGTTTTTGTCCACCCCGATGATGAAATAGAGGAAACGATACCTCTGCGAGCTTGAAAGAGGATCTCCCTTAAACCCTCAAAACCAAAAACCCAAGCAAGCCCAGCCAAGCCCAAAACAAAGCCCAAAAGACTCTGGACCACGGAAGAAGGAACCGTGCGGAGCCTAACTAAGTCGCACGGCACCTTGAGAAATTCAAGAAACCGTGCGCGACCAAACTCCTCCGCACGGCACCCTGAGCAAAAAGCTGGCTGGCTCAGAAAGCTGTCGGCCACACCAGTGTGAGCCACAGCTGATGACTGGCTCAGCCGAAAATGCACTTCTGGCCCGCCCAGAAAATACCTCCACCATTTGAATTCAAAATCCTTGGCCATTTGCCTATAAATTGACCCCTCCACTCAAGGGAAAGGGGTCCCTCTTAGCCCTTCTTTTGAGTCCCTTCTCTTGCCTTTCTCTTGGCTCTCTCACTCTACTTTCTCTCTCTAAGTTCTCAAACCCCCTTTCCATTACCACTTCTATTTCCAAGCCTTAAAGGATGTCATTCCCAAAAGACATTCTTTAAGAGCTTTCACTCACTCCCTTTCTCATCATTGAAGTTGATCACTCATTGACTTCAAGACCCCATCACCCAAAACACCTAACCTTCACTCACACCCATACTCCCTTTGTCTCATTTAACCTCCCCATCCACATCCGTGACGATCCATCCACATCCTTACATCCGCGATCCTTGATCAAGCTCGAAACCAAAGGTATAAACTAGTTTCCTCGGACTAGATTCCGTTCTGGTCCTGAGGGGACCTTTCTGTCAGCAGATCTAACCCCTTTTGGTTAGATCCTGACTCAAAACATATTTTCATAAAATAAAACCAACAACTGTCTTGAGGTTGGGGAACCGCGCTCTGTTGATCGAGGCAGCGGCACCACCTCTCGGCGCCACGGCATGATGCACACTAGTGCTATTGTGAACAATTTGTGGATCTCGAAGTTTTCCTCTGCGTGGTTACTGGTCTTGCTGTTTACTGTTTTCGTAGCTCTTAAAATAAGACCATATCTACAAGCCATGTTCCGGCTCTTCTAAAATCTTTTCATGATCATCCCAAATGATCAAAACGTTGAAAACTACTTTAAAACTACGTTTTGAGAAGGATAATGACGTTCTTGGGATGATCGACCGCCGTGAGGCTATTCGTGAGTTTTCAAAAGATCTACAGAGAAACTAGCGAGTTAAATGATGTTTTGAAAGATTGCAACGGTCAGCAGAACAAGTGCCACGCACGGCATGCTTTGAGATGCCTCGCACGGCATCTCAGTGCCGTGATGGTATTCTCGAGGCCCAATCCGATAGCGAAGCGAGTGCCACGCACGGCATCTTTGAGATGCCTCGCGCGCATCTCAGGTGCCGTGAGCGGTGCTCTGAGGTCCAAACAATCTGTTGAATGTTATTTACTTCCATTCATTCATATCATTTTAGCACGACTGACAGATGGCACCACTTGCACGCCAATGTGATATATTTCCCATGTCCTTTCCGCTTCGTGCTTTATTAAAGAGCTTGATACTCCAAGGATACCGAAGATCTCCCCTTTTTGAAAACATCAAGTAGAGACCGGTCTTCCCGCGAATGGGGTGCTTTTAAAGAAAAACCTTCCTCATTCGTAATGTGGCTCCAGAACCCAAACTCAACGTTTCGCTAGACTTAAAGCCTTTTTCAAGCAAACTCTCGGTTTCTCGGATCATCATCTCAAACTCGGGTGGCGACTCTTCGAGCGAAGCGCTCATTCTCGGGCGCGGGAGCCCACAGTGGCGACTCTGCTGGGGACGAACTTTTATTCAATACTTTTTAAAAAAAAAATGTACAAAAAGTATTGGATAAACAAGAGGGCCAAACTTGAAAGGTGTTTTCTAAAAGGGGATTTTCGAATATTTTCCGGAAGATCAAACTCTTTTACCCTGTACACTTTGCACCGCACAAGCCTCGCTATGCGTGTTTCGGCTATCTTACCCGGTTTACCGGTGACAAGCTCTCCCGGAATGCCTAGCAACCCTCGACTATGATGAGTCATCGTGTTGTACGACCGTTGTCTTGCAATACACTCGACACGGGGTAGCACATCTTGGCTCTAGTCCAGGGAACCCTCTTGAGACCAAAACCAGCCTTTGCACTTGTACATAGCCATAGAACCTTCCCAACTAGGACAGGGACCCATGTCTAGGACTTATGTGTTATATTCTGCTTACGTGCTTTTATTCCTGTACACACGCATCATTCGCACACCATTGCATCTTGTGGGCTAGAGGAATAGGCCTCCTTAGAATTCTTTAGGACCCTCCGGTCAGTCAAGGAGACTGTAAATCCATGGAGTTTGAGATACCTCCGGTGTTTGCCGTGCCCGAACGGCTCCCTTGGCTTGAGTCTAACCTTAAGCGCGTCTGTATCTGGATTCCGGTGGTCATATTGCTCTGTCTCGGATGGTCACGATAAGGAGATTGGCTCTGGTTCCGACCCGTTCGGAATTCAACCTGCCTGACGGCACCTACCCGGACTATCGGAAATCTTCTGTACGGACGTCTTAAGTGAGATTTGAACCACGGTAGGTCCACTAGGGCAGTCCAGGAGACTTTAAATCCATGGAGTTTGTGATACCTCCGGTGTTTGCCGTGCCCGAACGGCTCCCTTGGTTTGGGTCTAGCCTTAAGCATGTCTGTATCTGGATTCCGGTAGCCACATTGCTCTGTCTCGGATGGTCACGATAAGGAGATTGGCTCTGGTTCCGACCCATTCGGAATTTAACCTGCCTGACGGCACCTACCCGGGCTATCGGAAATCTTCTGTACGGATGTCTTAAGTGAGATTCGAGCCACGGTAGGTCTTAGGCCTTGTTTCTAGGAGATGGGTAGAAGTAGGGCGAGTATTCGGATTGGTTATGAGTTGCTCCCTTTTGACTTGTTACCAGTGTTGCCAACATTGATCGCCTGCGGAGAAAAGAAGCTGTACCCAATTGGTTCCGTCTGTCCCAAAGACTAGTTCGCGTAGACACCCTGGAAGGACCCCCGCTGTTTGAGGTCCAAATTGAGGAAGAGGAAGAACCTGTGGTAGAAGAATCCGTGGTCTCATTCCCGACCGAAAACCCCTTACCTATGGCTGATCAGGGAGACGGAATGGAGGAACTCAGGCAGAACGTGGCCAACATGGATGTTCAGTTTAAGCAGTCCCTCGCTGGTGTTGACGCACAGCTTAAGGCTGCCGTAGTCTCTATGAAAAATGACATGAATATGATAATGGAAAGCATGCAGGAAATCATTGACAAGCTCCTAATCAAGACTTCCCTGCAATCTGAGCAACCACTTAAAGTTGAGGTACCAGTAATCGACCCTAACCTGGCCGCTATCATGGATAAGATTGGCAAATTGGAGGAATCTGTCCAGGAAACCAAACGGCTTGGAAAAGGAGAAATCGACATGAAGAAACTATGCCTCTTTCCAAATGCCAAGCTGCCAGAAAAGTTCAAAGGAGTGGATTTTGCAAAATTCGATGGAACTGGTGACCCAAAAGCCCACCTTCAGGGGTACGTCGGATCCCTCACCATGCGTGGCATTGAAGGAGAAGCTATGGCCCAACTCTTCCATGAATCCTTGTCCGGTCCAGCCCTGCAATGGTTCCTCTCTCTCGAACCATCCAAGAAAAGGACTTGGGAAGACATCGGGACAGCTTTCGTGGCCCAATATGATTTCAATGTTGACCTGAAAATGACCACAAGAGAGTTGGAAAGCACCAAGATGGGTGAGAAGGAAAGTTTTGCCGACTTTGTGAAACGTTGGAGGGCTAAGGCTGCCCAGATGCAAAATAAACCTGACTTAAAGAAACAAATACGGATAATAACCAAGAACTTGCCAAACTCTTTTGCACCTTACATGGTTCTTTCTCAGTCGCCCCAAATTTCAAACTTTTACGTTATGATTGGCTGTAGAGGAGGCTCGGGGAGACGGAACTTTGGAGCACAACGACTCTGGGTCCGGGTCCAAATCCAAACGGGCGTATTCGGAAAACAGCAATGTTCTCTTGAATGCCAATCAGGCAAGAACCTCATCCACAAAACCTCGTAGAGAAGTTAACCAGATTCGAAAAGCCAAAATCCCGTAATCCGAACCTTCACCCAATTCAGCACTCCAAGGTCCACTCTCCTTAAGAAGCTCACAGACATTGGGGTACTGAAACCTCTTCCGCCACCACAAACCATTCCGCCAAATCTAAACCAAAACGTCTACTGTAACTTCCACCAAATGCCTGGCCATACCACCGACAACTGCATCCGCCTCCGTCATGAAATCCAGAACCTCATCGACAACAAGGTTGTCGATGCTCCACCCACAGATAAACCAAACACCGTCTCAAACCCCCTGCCACAGCATAATACCCCCTTCCATATCAACCAAATCACCTTAGCCGAAGATCCAAGCCTCCCAGAACCTGATTCTACCCTATTCCCTGAGGCTGAACCAATGCCTGTCGATGGAATTCCCGGAGGGGTTGTCGTCCCTTCTATCTGGGAATGGGAAGACACGTGGGGAGAACTGATTGCTGATTGGGAAGAATTTGAAGCTGCCAATTTCCAAAGAAACGACGAACCTCTATTCGAGGCCGGATGAGAGGTTGATTGGCAAAACATCCAGGCAGATCCTCTTGATGGATTCTCTTTGAGTACACTATTTGAAAATCAAGGGGAAGAATACTTGGTCTTCCAAGATGCACCCGAATGGGATTGGGACCCGGCCCCGGATGAGTATCAGCTTTTGGCATGGAACGACCCATTGGATACCTTCTCCCTGCCGACGCTATTCGGTGAAGAATACCAGCTTGGATACCCACTTGAGATGGCGACATACAACTGGCCGGAACTCGCCCCGCTCCGCCCAGATTTCTCTCATTTTAATGACTTTGTCGTCAACAATCTGTATGAAAACGTGAACCTCACCCCGTACCCAAACCTTCCTGGATTCGAGGAGGAAGTCGCTAGCAACGGGTTTGACCCAATGGACTACCTCGTGGACGGAGCTGAATCTGAGCCGTCAGTCACTTTCCCGGAAGACGCCGAAGTTGCCATGATAAACTTATGGGAGGATGAACCGGCAAACTTGTGGGCCAACACTGAAGTGGTTAACATAAAAGTGGGAAACGAAGAATGGACTGTTAACAAAGCCATGATGGAGGCTGAAAAGTGGACACCCGAAGATCTGTGGGATGATTTGGTTATCGCCGATCTGGCCGCCAATCTACAAGATACAACTATTGGAAACAAGCGTAAAGCCCTGGCCGACCTATGGAACGAGGAATCGAAGTACCGCCAGGTTGTCGGTTCCAGCAATCTTGGTCGATAATGGATCAGCCATTAATGTCTGTCCGCTCCGCGTTGCTTACTGTTTGGGATACAAGAATAAGGACTTCTCCCCATCAGAAGTCAAAGTCCGAGCATATGACAACACTCGGAGGGATGTGGTTGGAACTCTCATGATTCCTATGACCTTCGGACCATATCAGACGGACGTAGAATTCCACGTGGTGAATATCCCCGCCTCCTTCAATCTGCTTCTGGGTAGGCCCTGGCTGCATCGGCCAGACATCATGGGTGTGCCCTCCACACTCCATCAGAAAATTCGGCTGGGACTGGAAACAGGAATGCTTACTATCCACGGAGACTCAGGGATTCGTGCCCCTGTTGAGGACAATGCCCCACTCTTGGAAATTCAACACGGGGAAGAAGACATCGCTTTGGGAGGCTTCTCTCTAGACACCTCTCGGTCTATCTACTCAGTTAGAATCGACGACGACTTTGTCATTAGCAACGTCGCCATCAAGATCATGAAAAAGATGTCCTACATGCCAGGATTGGGACTGGAAAGAACCTCCAAGGCCCCGCAAAGTTCGAAGCCAGGGCACTCTGATGCACATAACAGGCCTTGGTTACTCACCTCGAGTAACAACAAGGTGAAAAGGGGAAACAGGCTAGAGGACTACTTTGTCAAAGAAGAAGCAAAGCAGATTTACCAAGGACAGCCGGAACCATTTTGAGACAAGGAAACCAATACCTTCCTGCCAGGATTTGAGATATTCGCCAACGACGTCTGGTCGGATAGCGATAAAGAAACTGAGGTTGAGGAAAAGCAGAAAGAGCCCGCTGACTGGATTGAAGTTTTCAGCATGGGTAGTCTCGCAACTCTGTTTAGGGAAGACGAATCAATGGGTACAGCTATGGAAGCAGAAGTGCTGATGATGGAACAAGATACCCCCGAGGATCCGACCTTGTTTATCATGGATGCTGCTGAAGAGTACAAGAACTGGATTTTCATGCCGAGTGCAACCTACCACGAAGCGGAGTCCGAGTCTGAATCTGAGTCTGTTACGTCTATCGAGTCTTCTGCGTCTTCTGAGTCTTCTGAGTCTGTCCAGTCCGAGTTGGTGCCTCTCGGCCCAAACTCCCAGAGTCTGTACTTCGAATTCGAATCCACCCGTGTGTATGGTGCCCCCGAGGCCGCCGTTGGTCATGAAATGAATGAATCTGATTCTGCTTACTTCCCTGACTTTGAAATAAATTGCGTCGCCCCTGGTGATGAAGAGATTGATTTCGATGGGGATGTTCCCAAAGAAATTCAATCCCTAATCGACAGGGAAGATGAAAGGCGTGCTCACTGTAAAAGAAGAAATTGTTTTAATAAATGAGAGACGAGAGAATCCTACCGACCCAGATCGGTTCGCATTATCCACAAGAACGCAGAAGCACTTGTAAACCTGCTTAAAGAATTCGAAGATGTGTTTGCATGGTCGCATGCCGATATGCCCGGGATCGATCCCGAAATCGTGGAGCATCGGATTCCCCTTTATCCTGATGCAAAGCCGGTAAAGCAGAAACTAAGACGCATGAGGCCCGATTGGGTGCTTAAAATAAAAGAAGAAGTCACTAAACAGATTAACGCTGGGTTCCTAATGGTAACTGAGTACCCTCAGTGGGTTGCAAACATCGTCCCCGTACCAAAGAAGGATGGTAAAATAAGGGTCTGCGTCGATTTCAGGGACCTTAACAAAGCCAGCCCTAAAGATGATTTCCCACTACCACACATCGATGTGTTAGTTGATAACACTGCTGGTCATGCTCTACTCTCTTTCATGGATGGTTTCTCGGGATACAACCAAATCCTCATGGCCCCAGAGGATCGGGAAAAGACTACGTTTGTCACTGAATGGGGGACGTATTGTTATCGAGTCATGCCCTTCGGGTTAAAGAACGCAGGATCCACTTACCAACGGGCCGCCACGGCATTACTACACGACATGATTCACAAAGAAGTGGAAGTCTACATTGATGGTATGATTGTTAAGGCCAAGGAACGAGAGGGGCATCTCCCCGCGTTCAGGAAGTTTTTCGAAAGAATCAGGAAGTACAAGATGCGTCTCAACCCCGCCAAATGTACGTTCGGAGTCACTGCAGGAAAGATGCTTGGATTCATGATCACCACCCGAGGCATCGAAGTCGACCCATCGAAAATCAAAGCCATCCTAGAAATGGATCCGCCAAGATCTGAGAAGGATGTAAGAAGCTTCCTCGGCAAGGTGCAATTTATCAGTAGATTCATTGCGAGACTGACCTCAACCTGCGAACCATTGTTCCGCTTACTCAAGAAAGGAGTGCCATTCGTTTGGGATGATAGGTGTCATAAAGCTTTCGAAGCCATCAAGGCCTACCTGCACAAGCCACCGGTATTGACACCGCCTGTAACAGGAAAACCTTTAATCCTATACCTGTCAGTCACTCCATCCGCAATGGGATGCATGTTGGCGCAGGAAGGAGATGATGGGGTAGAAAGGGCCGTTTATTACCTCAGTAAAAAGATGGTCGGGCCTGAAGAGCGTTACACTCCCCTAGAAAAGACATGCTGGGCGCTTGTATGGGCTTCCAAGAAGTTGAGACACTACATGTTAGCCTACCCGGTCAGGCTAATATCTCGAATGGATCCCCTAAAGTATCTATTCGAAAACCGGCCCTCACGGGTAAGATGGCACGGTGGTTGCTAATGTTGGCCGAGTTTGAACTAAAGTATGTCACCCGAAAGTCGGTAAAAGGAAGAGCCGTCGCAGAATTCCTAGCCGATTGCCCAGTCAAAGGAGAGGAGGATGCCGAGTTCAATTTCCCCGACGAAGACATAATGACGGTAACCAAGGACATTTGGCAGCTGTACTTTGATGGAGCAGCCAACCAGAAAGGATTTGGAATCGGTGTATTGCTCATTTCGCCCGATGGATCGCACATCCCATTGGCGTTCAAACTTAACTTTGAAGTCACCAATAACCAGGCCGAGTATGAGGCTTGCATCGTAGGCATGGAGGCAGCCATCGAAATTGGCGTAGAAAAATTGGAAGTTGTGGGGGATTCGAACTTAGTTGTGTCTCAAGCGAATGGTGACTGGAAGGTCAAAGAAGAAAAGCTGAAACCGTATCACCAGGATCTCGAAGATCTCATTCCTCACTTCACCAAAGTGGCATTCACTCATGTCTCAAGGTTCAAAAATCAATTTGCAGACGCTTTGGCAACTTTGGCATCAATGGTCGAGATCCCTGTTGGCGTAAAGTTAAGACCAATTGTGATAGAACAAAGGGATGTCCCAGTACACCAGCACGTCATGGCAGTCGACGAGCCCGATGATGGCCACCCATGGTATTATGACATTTGGAGGTACGTGGAAAGGGGAGAATACCCCGTGGGAGCAAACAAGGGAGACCGAATCGCCCTCCAGAGGATGGCAACTCAGTACCTCCTATGTGGAGGAAACCTATATCGAAGATCGCCCTGTGGCACACATAAGCTCTGCATCCATGGAGAAGATGCGAAAAGGGTAATGGAAGAAGTTCACGAGGGTGTATGCGGTCCTCACATGAGCGGCATAATGCTTGCAAAGAAAATTCTTAGGCAGGGATACTTCTGGTCCACCATGGAAACAGAATGTGTAGAGTACGTGCGAAGGTGTAAAAAGTGCCAAATTCACGCTAACCTCATGCATGTCCCACCGCACGAGCTGCAACAAATGACCTCGCCATGGCCCTTCTCGACGTGGGGGATTGATGTTATCGGAAGGATAGTACCGGCAACATCCAACGGTCACAAGTTCATTCTGGTAGCCGTCGACTATTTCACGAAATGGGTAGAAGCTGCTTCCTACACCACTTTGACCGCGGTTCAAGTCGCACATTTCATCAAGCAAAACATCATTTATCGGTACGGGGTCCCTCAAGCTTTCGTATCTGATAATGGGGTTCATTTCAAAGGACGGGCCCGGGAAGTTCTGGAGAAATTCCAAATCCAGGTGCACAAGTCGACGACCTATCGGCCGCAGACCAATGGCGCTGTGGAAGCAGCAAACAAGACGATCAAGGTCATTCTGGAGAAAACTATTCAATCAACAAGGGACTGGCATGAGCAACTACCCCTGGCCTTATGGGGGTACCGCACGTCGGTGCGAACGCCAACGGGAGCAACCCCCTACTCTTTGGTTTACGGGATGGAGGCGGTACTTCCCATTGAGTTGGAAGTCCCATCTCTTCGGACAATGATCGAATGTGAAGTCCAAGAGGCTGAATGGCTGAGCAACCGATTTGAAGAACTTATGCTATTTGACGAACGCCGGTTGAGGGCTCTTTACCATATCCAAGGGTATCAACGAAGGATCGCATGGGCATTCAACAAGAAAGTGAAACCCAGGAATTTGGTAGAAGGCGACATGGTTTTAAAGGAAATCCGAGCTCCAGTCTACGACCCACGAGGAAAGTTTCGACCAAAGTGGTCCGGGCCGTACATCATCAAGACCATCCTTTCCGGGGGAGCTACGCAACTCATCGACTTGGACGGAAATGAATTCTCAACCTTGGTTAACCTGGATCAACTCAAGCGCTATTACCCCTGAGAGAAGCTCGCTAGGCTGAAAAACCGCAAGGGCGGACAGTCCAAAGTTAGAGCAAAGCCTGCTAGGATGAAAACCCGTCAGGGCATCCTAGGCAAAAGTTAAGGCAAACAATAAATGAGCTCGCTAGACCGAAACCCCGAAGGGCGGTTCTAGGCAAAAGTTAGAGCGCAAAGGAGAGTGTTAAAACCAGAGCGAACCCTACCCTGAACTACGTCATGACCTGATTCCTTCACCAGAAGGATACGTAGGCAGTCTCACGCTGAGACCCGGTCACTATCCATCAAAATAAAAATCAGGTTGAGAAAACTTGAAGAACAAAAGTCAAGAAGGGGGAAACCCTCCAAGACTCGTTTTTATTAATACGATTACTTCTACTACATAAGGTTGAGCAAAGCTTTCATAACAAAAGAAGTGCAACATAATGAAAAGGGGTCCTCAATTTATTCAACGGTCAGGGTGGTAGGATTGAGTCAGTTTCCTTGAGCTCAAGCTCTCGCCTCAATGTCCCTCCTAAGCCACTATCGATAGCTCCCGCGCACCGCCACAGAAGGATAGGGATGTGCATCGGTCACCTCTCGTGTCATCCAAAAGCGCTGGTAATGGCAAAGAACTGAATGACTGAAAAGAGGCAGAACCACGTCCGCAAGAACCTCGGCAGGGGCCTCCTGTCTCAAACCGAGCTGTCGCTGGATACGGTAAGGAATATAGAAGGTGAAAGCTCCCAAGCCAGCGAGAACAACCCACTGAGAGCCCATATAGTGCACTGTCATGGGAGGAAGATCCAGCCATCGACACCTCCAAGCAATGGTCTCCGCTCGCCGGTGTCTGAGAAAATCGACCCACTCAGCCCTGCTCCTATCCTCAAACTCAAAGCATCGTTGAGAGAGTAACCTCGCCTCGTATGCCCAGTTGCCAGGAGGAATGGTCAGCACGTTCACCTTATCACAAAGCCAAATCTGTGGAAAGAAAAACAAGTGATAAGCCTTAGATAACCAAGCCGGCGTTGAGGTAAAAAGATAACGTGGGAGAAACCCAAAAGGAGAGCCGAGTGAGAAGCCGACTGTAGGAGAAGTGGTGCCCAAAAGTCTCAGTCTCTCCAGAGCGAACCTTGTCCAAACCAATCAGTGTCCGGCCAGAACCATCGGAATCACATCCTTCCGAGCCTCGAACCGCGACACTCGCCAACGCCGAGCTAGCATGACCGGCTGAAGGGACAAGAGATAGGCCGCGAGCAAGCACATGCAGAGAGCGACATCCGCCGGGTTTGATAAGTCGTGTCCCCTAGATCACCCGGAGGAGAGAATAGCTCAATGAGGCGCATGACATTGAGATGGCCGTTTCTGACCAAGTAGCGGGCAGCGCCCTCACCCATCCCGAGGGCCACGACCAAGACTCTATACGCACTCTCACGTACAGGGGGAATGATGACCTCCCCCGAACCAAAACCCCCGAGGTATGCACGGAACTCCTCGACAGTGGGACAGAGCTCCTGATCGCCAAACCGGAACACGTGAACTTCCGGATCCCAGAAACTCACAGCTGCCCTCAAAAGCTCAGGACGAAGGCGAATGTTGCGAAGGTACCTCATGGAATAGAGACCGTGAGCTCGAAAGTTGAGCCAATCGACATCTTCCATAGAAGCCAACCACGGACGGAGAGAACCGGTAAGGGAGAGAACCATTTCAAGGAGTAAAGGAAGAAGATGGGACTTGGAGGGGATGAGGAGAATGTGGTACAAGAAAGCTTGAATTTATAGGAGGAGTAGAAGGGACAACTTCAACTTTCAAAGAGCCTCGGGTTTCAAAAGCGCAAGTTTTCCATGAGTCTAACATGGGGAAGAGCTTGGTCAAGTCCTAAAAGGTCTAAAACAGACATGCACTGGTTCAGAAATGCCATTGCATGGGTCAAACCTCAACCCCCGAGCAATCTGCCTTGGAAATCAGCAAAAACTGCAATCTGTCAGGAAAACGGCCTCGCGCGGCACCTTGACAGATCGCACGGCATGTTGAAACCAGAGAAATACCACGGCAAGTCAATTAGGGTACCGTGCGAAGGATTCTTACCCGCACGGCATCTCGGGTATACGCACGGCATGTTGACTCTGCATTTCTGCAGTTTTTGGCAGCAATTCCCCAAGAAAGAATCGAGGCCTTACGAAGCACCAACCAGCACCTGAACACACTCCAACGGGTACTTGGGACTTCAGGGATGTTTCGCTTCAAGACAACTCCCAGGATTCGTCATCGTGGCACAAAAACTCGATAATGTCTGTTTCTTAAACCATGTCGAAGTATCAAAGTCCATTTCGGGTCGTTTCAAGGCATTCTTCCAAGTCCTACGAGTCATAATGGTCAAAAGTGATTTAGTCCAAGTTCCGGTTCATGTCCAGAGTCAAAACTCGAAAATGTCACATGTTAGAGTCAACGTTTTCCTACTTTTCGAGTATATTCCAGAGGCAAAATAGAATTTTCAAGCATCATGGCAAGATTCAAAGGTCATTATTATCTCATATTCATGTCCGGAGTCAGTTGCAAAGATGTCTATATAAAGTCTTGTATGCAGGGTCTACTTTACAACGGTTTGCTTGCCTTCTTTGATTTCTATTCCACTGTCAATATACTTCGATTGTTAATATGTCACAAACATCACATTCAACTCAGCGACTAGTTGCACAGTTCGGTTAATGTTTTGGTTATTCAGTTTTCTTCGTGCAAACAAAAGGAAATTGAATGACATAAACAATGGAAGAACAAAATCTCTGTATAAATCTAAAAGCATCCATGAGTCGAAGTACAAAGAGGGGCACGATGGCCCAATGATCAATGTCCTATCTACCAAAGCCAAACAGGCGCCCTACAAAAAGAAGCACGCAGGCCCCGTCAAAGGTACAAAACAAAAGAGGAGCTCAACTCTCATCCTCGTCCTCGCCCTCGCTCTCCTCCTCGTTCTCTACGGAGATCTCCTCGTCCGCAGGAGAGCTGCTCGCCGCCGGAGTACCGGTCACCCTAGGCACAGTATCTCCTGAGGTGACCTCCAGGTCGACGTCTGTAGGCTCAGGTGTATCGTCCTCAGAGACGTCAATAGGCTCGTCCTCGGTCCCTACAGAGCGTCGTGTCCTCTTCGACGCCGGCTCCTCCCGTGAGCCAGCAGAGGAGACCTGTCGTACTATCGGGCGGACGGACTTCCGCCGCAACCCTCGTGTAGCCCCTCCTCTGGCCTACAATGGAATAAGCATTCATGTAACATTTGCATCATAATCATAATATAAGTGGTCTAAGTAAAGCAATCGACTAAAAGCTCGAGAGTGTACCATCGCTCCGCCAACACGAGGCAACACCTTCGGAGGGTGGCCCATGGCGTACTGCCTCACCGCTACTGCTCCAGGCCCATCATGGCCTCTGCCATCTCCCTCACGTAGGAGAGGCCTGCAATGAAGGAAATCGATCAGGAACATGTGGAAAGAACTAACGAACAAAGATTGAGAATATGTTATACGAGCAAGGAACCCGGGCCTCAGCGAGGAGGATGTGGCACCATGACCACACCAGGGACTCCCGAGGGTCGTCACGTCCTTTGTCCAAGAGAGGCGGGAGACTAGTGCCACTCGGGCCCGCACCCTGTTGTGACCCCTGGCACCCGCTGGCTCTGTCGCCCCTGTCTCTCTTCCGTCCCTTCTTCCTCCAGCGCCCTCGTCTGCTGCGTGTGCGCCTCCCAAAGACGTATCCCTGCACTCGCCATCGAGGCGGGAGCGTTACTCTGCGTAGTCCCGCATGCCGGCCACACCTCGAAAGAACGGCTCTAGCTCGAGGTCCGGCCGGTAAAGCGCTCGACCTCCCCTCCGGGTGTCTTGGTCCGTCCTCTGCACGAGCGAAAGCAACCAGGGACTCGAAGGCGTCGGCCTCAACGGCGGCGTGACACTTTCGGTCACCCAAGTACCACTGCCCGGCCGTGGGGACTCGAGAAGCACCACGCCGCCAGCGACCACCTACTCTGCGGCGTAGGGGATCTCGAAGCGGTCCCATACCCGCCAGTGGACCTGTCATCAAGAATAAGCGATAGTCAAAACACTGTCTGAATGGAGATAAGCCAGATAGATGGGAAAGCGCTTTAGTACCTGATCAGGACGCAGCTCGTCCAAGTAAAGTCGGAAGGCGTCAAGCTTGCCTCTCCCTCTCTTCACGCCCTTGTACTCCGTCGACCAGCGTAGGGCTCGAGGGAGTATCGTGTCGTTAGGACACGTAGTCTCAGGAGGGTACATCCCTATCACCTCGTACGTCCAAAGCTGCAATTCGGGACATTGAAAGTTAGCACAAGATGTACATTGAATAGATATAAATGGAAAGCTAACTATTCATGAGAAAGGAAACAAGGTATACCTCCCAAACCCTCCAGTAGCCTCCGAGGCTCACCTCGCTCGCGGGAAAGGGAGCCCATAAAGGCATAGCACGCGTCCTCAGCGCCGCACCTCCCCAGAAAGCGGGCGATCTCCCGACGTCCCTCAAAAGCCGGGAGAAGTGAAAGGTGCACTTTGGTTGCGCTTGTTGGGAAACAAGGACGCACCAAGTACAGCAGGAGAAGCACCTCGCCATCTGCTCCTCCTCCACCACTGCCGGCCGAGCCTCTCTGTCCCAAAACCTCGGGAGCTGGGCATGCCCGCGTCGTCCCCTCTCGCCTCGGCTCGTGCCCCAAGACGCTGGCTGAACGCCGCTTTGCCTCCCTGTGGCAGCGTTAAAAGGGATAGGGTCACCTCCGACCCTGAGACCAGTGATCGCCGCAAAGTCCAGGGGCGTCACGGTCAGCTCACCAAAAGAAAAGTGGAGGGTGTTTGTCGTGTCCCACCACCTCTCAGCCAGAGCCCTCACCACTGGGCGGTCGTTGCACACGCCCCTCGCCAACACCCCTACAAACTCCCCGAAGCCTGCCTGCCTCACTATCTCCCGCGAGGCCTCGGGCAACCTCTCCCAAAACGTCGGCACAGCCGCCGAACCCCCGTAACACGAGAGCGAGATCGCCTGTTAACAACAAATGGATAAATATTCAGTAAACAGGAATGGCATGCAATACAGTGGTATACTTAGATGCAATGAAATGGAAATACGATGCATTGGAATTTGAAATACAGATATTTAAAGTATACCTCGTCTCGTCGCAAGGAAAGGTGCTGCCGAGGGTCCCTCAAGACCAGAGCCTCGTCGTAAGTCGGTCTCCTCGGAGTGTAAGGGTCGAAAAGTGAGGGCACCACCACGTGCTGAAAGGGCACGTAGATCGCCTCGTCGTAGGGCCCTCGCCCCTGCAACGCCAGAGTCGCCTCAGTGACGCGAGGAGCTGTCACCCCGGCCTCCTCAGCTCGCCTCTCCTCAACTCCCGGCTCCCTGGCACCCTCAGTCCTAGCCCCGACCTCCAACTCCACCTCGCGGGCTGCTAGTAAGGTGTCCGCCAACCCAGGAAACCCCCGCACCACCTCCAGCACGTCCTCCATGGACGCCCGCCGCTAAGTAATCGCCCATGCCTATAGGGCGTGATGACCCTGCACCACCACTGCCCACAAACACAGGCGGTGTGTCCTCCACCACCAGGCTCCACTCATCGGCTCTACCGCCGCTCGTCGCGACAATGGGGCCTTCCTGAGTCGATCCGAGGCTCCTCACAGAGAAGCCTCCGTCTCTCTACCACCGGTCTAAACCACCACCACCGTGGCCCTCCGTGGCCCTCTCCTCCACGCTTAGCCGCCTCCAACCGCCCGAGATCTCTCAGATCACCCTCGACTCCTCGCACCCGAGTCTCGCCTCTCTGGCCGCACCGCCAATACTACACTACCACTGCCGCCCACCATTGCCGTCCACCACGGTGGCCTCAGCCACGCCCCTCGGCCAATGACGGCTGAACCGAGACCTCGTGACCTCTGGTATGCCCCCAACTAACATATCATTCCCTGGGGGAATGGAAGATGGTGTAGCCTCAACCCGGAGTGACGTGTCGTCACCAGGAGTATCACTCGGTTCCATGATCGTAATGTGTGAGAGAGGAAGAGAGAGCAATGAGAGAGAGAGCAATAGAGAGAGAGAATAATAGAGGTTTGCAACGAGGAGAGAGAGAGAGAGTGATCGAGAGAGAGAGATCGTTGGGAGAGAGAGAGATAGCAGAGACCGAGAGAGAGAGAGAGAGAGAGGAAATCGAACATATGGGGTGTACTGTGTACACCAGTATATATATATATCCCCGAACCAGTTCACTCGAAACCACCTTTGGACCGGGTTCGAAGCTAGCCGCACGGGCACCCTAGACGGTCGCGGCACCTTGGACGAACACGGTGCCTTCCGTTTACGTTACTGCGTACTTTCAAATTGGTCGCAAGACGACGGCTGGGTTATTTCGATTGTTACGCTCAAGGCTTTGTAACAATCACGCGCAATCCAAGTTTGCTCGAGGAAGAAGTTTGAATGCAAGAGAATGGAAGAAGGAAAAGGGCTTTTCATTAAAATAAAACCCGGGTTTCCCGGGACTTGCCACTACATTTCAAAAAAAAAAGAAAAAAAAAAGAAAAAAAAGACAACAAAACAACAAAAAACAATACTCTTCTTCTCTTTTCCTTCTTCTTCCTCCTCCTCCTTCTTCATCTCCACCTCGGCCTCAAGCACTCAGCCGTCCAAGCGTCATTCGCCCCGTCCAACGGTCATCCGACCCATTCGGATTCCCCTCATCTTCCGCCGTGTCCTCCGACTCGCGCCTAAGGACGGAGTCAGGGTCATACTTGTCATCCTGCTGGTCGAAGGAGAAGTCTTGCAAGTTAGAAACGGCACGACGAATGGTGCGGATGGTAGTGATCAGTCGTGCGATTTCCTCGTTAAGCTGTTCAATCTCCCCTCGGAAGAAGGCCATTTCAGCCTCGAGAGACGCCACCCGCACAGTCAAATCGCTTCCTGCCATGTCGAAAGAAGGATTTGAGGAGACTTGAGAGGTTTTGATTGTAGTGCATGGATTGAGGCACCCTCCCTCCTTTTAAAACAGACGTCCCAGCCGACGAAAGGGCACGCCTGCATTAATGGGCACCCTCAAAACTTTCAACTGTCCTCGGAAATCGAAGGGACGTTTTGAAAAACGAGGTGCCGTGCCCCTTGAACCTGGACCACACGGCACCCTGGCTTCAGAAGTTTAAATGTTTTCTCGAAAGTTGATCCAATCAGCCACCAAAATCCTCTTGGAACTCAATTCTCAGCCGTTTTGCAGCAAAAATCCCCTGGGATGTCGTGCATTGGTTGTAGCACCACTCGATTCCTCGGGGATTCGTCATATTCGCCTTTTTCTCCAATATTCGGGGCCCGGCCGTAACCGGTTTCTGGATCTAAATTGAATTTTTCGCCGCCCGAGGGCTCGTCTCATCTCTTAAAAATTCTAAATTAAATTTCCCGCCTCCCGAGGGCTCGTCTCATCTCTTAAAAATTCTAAATTGAATTTTTCGGCTCCCGAGGGCTCGTCTCATCTCTTAAAAATTCTAAATTGAATTTTTCGCCTCCCGATGGCTCGTCTCATCTCTTAAAAATTCTAAATTGAATTTTTCGCCTCCCGAGGGCTCGTCTCATCTCTTAAAAATTCTAAATTGAATTTTTCGCCTCCCGAGGGCTCGTCTCATCTCTTAAAAATTCTAAATTGAATTTTTCGCCTCTTAAAAATTCTAAATTGAATTTTTCGCCTCCCAAGGGCTCGTCTCACCTCTTAAAAATTCTAAATTGAATTTTTCGCCTCTTAAAAATTCTAAATTGAATTTTTCGCCTCCCAAGGGCTCGTCTCACCTCTTAAAAATTCTAAATTGAATTTTTCGCCTCCCGAGGGCTCGTCTCACCTCTTAAAAATTCTAAATTGAATTTTTCGCCTCCCGAGGGCTCGTCTCACCTCTTAAAAATTCTAAATTGAATTTTCCGCCTCCCGATGGCTCGTCTCACCTCTTAAAAATTCTAAATTGAATTTTCCGCCTCCCGAGGGCTCGTCTCATCTCTTAAAAATTCTAAATTGAATTTTCCGCCTCCCGAGGGCTCGTCTCATCTCTTAAAAATTCTAAATTGAATTTTCCGCCTCCCGAGGGCTCGTCTCATCTCTTAAAAATTCTAAATTCAATTTTCCGCCTCCCGAGGGCTCGTCTCATCTCTTAAAAATTCTAAATTGAATTTTCCGCCTCCCGAGGGCTCGTCTCACCTCTTAAAAATTCTAAATTGAATTTTTCGCCTCCCGAGGGCTCGTCTCACCTCTTTAAAATTCTAAATTGAATTTTTCGCCTCCCGAGGGCTTGTCTCAAGTTTCTCGCGAATGTTTTGCATGACACACCACACCACAAGCACTCCATTGCATGGGTTTGTCCCCCGGGACTTGTTTTCTCGCATTATATTGTCCCGATCGAACTACGCCGGTCTGATCCCTACAACGGGGTACGTAGGCAGCTCCCCGAGCGCGACCACCATCGTTATTTACTTGCATTTTTGTTTTGTCTCCGGCCAAAGGCACTAGAGCAACGGATTGGGATGCCTATTCTTTAAGCGTCACTCGTACCAACTAATGGTATTCGAGTTACGTTAAAGAGGGACTACTGTAGACACCCCAATCCGGACCTTGGAGAGTCTTTGTCCACCCCGATGATGAAATAGAGGAAACGATACCTCTGCGAGCTTGAAAGAGGATCTCCCTTAAACCCTCAAAACCAAAAACCCAAGCAAGCCCAGCCAAGCCCAAAACAAAGCCCAAAAGACTCTGGACCACGGAAGAAGGAACCGTGCGGAGCCTAACTAAGTCGCACGGCACCTTGAGAAATTCAAGAAACCGTGCGCGACCAAACTCCTCCGCACGGCACCCTGAGCAAAAAGCTGGCTGGCTCAGAAAGCTGTCGGCCACACCAGTGTGAGCCACAGCTGATGACTGGCTCAGCCGAAAATGCACTTCTGGCCCGCCCAGAAAATACCTCCACCATTTGAATTCAAAATCCTTGGCCATTTGCCTATAAATTGACCCCTCCACTCAAGGGAAAGGGGTCCCTCTTAGCCCTTCTTTTGAGTCCCTTCTCTTTCCTTTCTCTTGGCTCTCTCACTCTACTTTCTCTCTCTAAGTTCTCAAACCCCCTTTCCATTACCACTTCTATTTCCAAGCCTTAAAGGATGTCATTCCCAAAAGACATTCTTTAAGAGCTTTCACTCACTCCCTTTCTCATCATTGAAATTGATCACTCATTGACTTCAAGACCCCATCACCCAAAACACCTAACCTTCACTCACACCCATACTCCCTTTGTCTCATTTAACCTCCCCATCCACATCCGTGACGATCCATCCACATCCTTGCATCCGCGATCCTTGCATCCGCGATCCTTGATCAAGCTCGAAACCAAAGGTATAAACTAGTTTCCTCGGACTAGATTCCGTTCTGGTCCTGAGGGGACCTTTCTGTCAGCAGATCTAACCCCTTTTGGTTAGATCCTGACTCAAAACATATTTTCATAAAATAAAACCAACACTGTGCTGAGGTTGGGGAACCGCGCGGTCTGTTGATCAGACGCGCGGCACCCTGCCTCTCAGCGCACGGCATGATGCACACTAGTGCTATTGTGAACAGGCTGGCTGGATCTGAGTTTTCCTCTGCTGTGGTTACCTGTTTTTGCTGTTTACTGTTTCTGTAGCTCTTAAAATAAGACCATATCTACAAGCCATGTTCCGGCTCTTCTAAAATCTTTTCATGATCATCCCAAATGATCAAAAACGTTGAAAACTACTTTAAAACTACGTTTTGAGAAGGATAATGACGTTCTTGGGATGATCTGACCGCCGTGAGGCTATTCGTGAGTTTTCAAAAGATCTACAGAGAAACTAGCGAGTTAAATGATGTTTTGAAAGACTGCAATCCCCTAGAAAGCAGGTGCCACGCACGGCATGCTGAGATGCCTCGCACGGCATCTCAGAGTGCCGTGATGGTATTCTGAGGCCCAACAGTCCGATAGCAGAGCAGGTGCCACGCACGGCATGCTGAGATGCCTCGCGCGGCATCTCAGGGTGCCGTGAGCGGTGCTCTGAGGTCCAAACAGTCTGTTGAATGTTATTTACTTCCATTCATTCATATCATTTTAGCACGACTGTACAGATGGCACCACTTGCACGCCAATGTGATATATTTCCCATGTCCCTTTCCCGTTTCGTGCTTTATTAAAGAGCTTGATACTCCGAAGGATACCGAAGATCTCCCCTTTTTGAAAACATCAAGTAGAGACCGGTCTTACCGGGCGAATGGGGTGCTTTTTAAAGAAAAACCTTCCTCATTCGTAATGTGGCTCCCGAACCCATTATCTCAACGTTTTCGCTAGACTTAAAGCCTTTTTCAAGCAAACTCTCGGTTTCTCGGATCATCCATCTCGAAAATCCGGGTGGCGACTCTTCGAGCGAAGCGCTCATTCTCGGGCGCGGGAGCCCACACACACCCATCCCATCACCTTTTCCTCTCACCCAATAAGAGTGAAGGCTTAAGGGCTAAGGAACCAACCCATCTGATCAGCCCCTAACCAGCTGGTTACTCCCCTCTCTCTCCCTTTCCCCTATATACACCCCCTCTATTGGTCTTTCAAAGGGTTACAAGTTTTGTTAAGCTCCAAGTCTATTTCTTCCTCTTTTCTTAGCTTTCTTGCTTTCTTTTTCTTTCACCCATTGAAAGAGCAAGCAAGGAACCTCCTCCATACGCCACCCACTGTCAAACACTCCTCATCTATCCCTCAAGCTTCAAGCTCCAAGCTCAAAACATTCCAACAAACTCAAACCAAAGGTATACACCTTTGTACTGTTTTTCTGTTCTGATCCCTGAGGGGGGCTGGCAGGGTCAAGGCTGGTAATCAATACCAGTCCTGGCCCTAAAGCTAGCAGGTCATAAAAATCGTGTGAGCAAGGGACCCACGCGCGCCGGTTGTTAGTACGCGTGCGCCATTTCGTGGTTGCACACGCAAATCTGGCGTGGGGACTGGGCCTTTCTGGGATTTGTCTGGGACACGACTGAAGTGCGCCAGTCGTTGAGTGGCGTGCGCCAGTCGTGAGCCCTTCGCAACTGGCATACTCCAATTGGTAACTGGCGTACTCCAGTTGTGAATTAGGGTCAGATCTTTATTTTATGCTTTATATCTTACCTATTCATCACTATGAGCATACCTAATAACCAGTTTACAGTTTTCTGTATTTAGAACTGTGTAGTTATTATTTCTACTATGGAATGCCTCTAGGAGCCTTCTGGTCATATTCCAGAGCCCAGAAAATGCAAAGCCAAGCACTGTGTAGTTATTATTTCTACTATGGAATGCCTCTATCTACTTCCCCACACTGTTTATGGGGTTTCTGCCTATTCCATTTATGTTTGATTCGTTGCTGTGATCTGTACCTGTATATTCTGTACTTATTGATTGCGTGGTTTGTCCTGGGTTCTCCTATTTATAGATGCCAAGCCTGCCTTCGAACTCCACGTTTCCAATTGATTCTCACGTTTTCATTCGAACTGCCCATGATTCCTTAAAATACGGTTGAGTGGAGCCTTCGAACGGTTACTTGGATTGACTTCTTCAGAATTCTTCTCTCTCCACGTTTGCTAACACTGATCATGGCTGTCTTCTGGATCGTGGGTCTTCTGCTTTTATGCAACATGGGTTAGTGCAACACGACTGGCTCTTATAATTAATTCACTGCATCCACGCTTAATTTTCCTCATAAAATGAGGGATTAACCACCGTTCGATGGTTTTAATGAGTAATCAACGGCTAAACCTAATAACCGTCTTAATCATCCTAAATTGATGCTCAAACGCTGCCGTTTCCCATCAAAACGATACCGTGTAGTACTAAAATAATATCGCCATTAACCCTTTGATCCCCTGTATCTCGGGTCCAAATGGGACATGTTCTGATAGGCCAAAGCATTGTTTGATGCCACGTGTAATTTTCTCATTGGGTAGCGTATTTGAGGATGTAAACACACCCCCCGCATTAACATCTTATTTAAGATAATTAAATAAGTGTTAATGGTGCATGTATCTACCCACGTCCCCTAAGAACACGGATGCATGGGGTCATGGGAGGAGTCCGTTTTCATGCACGTCCTTTGAGCTTCTCAAGGAAAGCTACATTAATTCTTCTATAAATGGTGATTAAAGTTAGGGTTTAACAAATCACTGCTTCATTAAACCTCTTCGAAGTAGAATCTCCTTCTGCTAAAAAACCTTACAGTCATGGACTCTCTTCCAGAAATCAATCATGTTTTAGATAATCTCGACCACCAATCTCATTCATCTCTTCCAAACTCTCCTCAACTGTTGGCCGGAAAGATTCTTTCTGACCGAACCTTCCATACTCCTAACCCTTCGCCCACGGGTTGGGAATCTTCTTTAACCCGCTCGAATTCGGTTAGTGGGTCCGACAGGGGTGCATGGGAGGAAAACCCTACCCATACCCGTACGGATACCATTCTGGTCAAGTTCGATCAACCCGACCCTACTCCCAACAAATTCCATCACTTTCGAATCCTATTCGCAAGTCAATTTCTGCCTTTGACTAGCAATGACAGCATTCACATGGGAATGTTAGAGTCAATCTACTCATCTCTCAAGTTTGCTCCTTATCTCCCAATTTTACTTCCTCCAGAAGAACTTGTGCTTCGAACTGTTCTTGAGACGTTGGCCAGTCTTCCTCCTTATGAGGCTTATTATCTTGCAGAACGTCTTCACACATGTTATCTTCTTGAATCTTTTGCTCGATCCTGAAAGCAACATATCTTACTAAAGCCAATGAGTTGGCCTCTTCTTCCACCTCTCTCTTGGACTTACATCCAAGCAGCATCATCTTTTGGGGTGTCTGATTCATAATCAACAGCTTATTTCAGTTTCGACTTCAGCTCTGCCAATTCTCCCAGTTCCATCTCGTTGGTTGGGTAGGTGGCTGCCTGGAGTAGTTCACTCAAGGGAACTACATCTGACTTGTACATTTCTGTTTCAGCAAAATTTGCTGTGGCACTAAATGGATGTGGATCAGCTTTGACTCCTTCAACACCCACTTCCTTGCCTTTATCATACTTAACAATCATTAATTCATGATGCATAGAAGAAGGAATACAGCCATTAACATGAATCCAATTTCTTCCTAATAAAGCATTATATTTAGCATATGTGTCCACCACAAAGAAAGCAGTGTCTGTTTCTATTCCGCCTACTGCCAATCTAATGGAGATTATACCCCTGGCATGTTGGCTCTCCCCTGTGAATCCTGCAATGGACGTGCTGGTTAGAATCAATTTTGCTTTTTCTTTTCCTAACTTTTTCAGGGTTTGGAAAGGCAAAATATTCACTGCAGCCCCATTATCCACCAAGATTCTATTAAGTGGAATTCCATCAAAGTGTGCAGTAATATATCGTGGACGTAAATATTGTCGCATAGCATTGGTAGGTAATTTAAATGGATATGAAAGCTCCACATAATTTAAATCTATTACCAATGAGTATTCGATGTCAGACATAGAATCTGGTACAAAACAAGCACTTTCCTTCGAGCTTACCTCCAAACTCTCTTGATTCTGCTCAATTTCACATACTAGATTTTTGTTCATCTCGATCTGGGCCACTTCCTTCAGATCACAATCATTGCATATGATGTTTAGCTCCTCATCGCTGTGTGTATCCTTAGAGGTATCTGACTTGCCCAAGTTCAACTGAGCATTACTTTGAACTTTGGAAACTTGGCCGTTGTTGAAGAAGTCCATCGAACACGGATAAACCATGTTAACTTGAACCTCTGACTGGTTTCCAAATTGGATGCTTGCCGTTTCCATGGTTGGCTTAGTTGCTTCTTCTTTCACCACCTCTTTGGATTCGACCTCCTGTGCTGATACTTCCACGGGAGAAGAGCTTCCTTCTACCCCTTCCTGTTCCACCAACATGGCTTCTAGCAACCCGGACTGGTAGCTAGCCAATGAGTTGGGGGAGGGTACTTCGAAGTCTTCTTTGCAGAGTTTCTCCCTCTCAATGCTGGATTCGAAACTCTTCCGGGTCCCTTTGAGCCCTGTTGAACCTTGGATTAGGCCTTGCTCCCCTTCCAGACTCTTCCCCAGTTGAGGATTCTCCCGATTGAAAGAGTGAATACTTCCTTTGGAGCTTCCTTTTCTGTGTTCTTGAGAGCAAAGGAACCATATGTGGGATTTTGGACTTGGGATCCCTTATCAACACCCAATTACCAGAGTATGAATTTGGTGGTTTGAAGGTTTTGTTTCCGCCTTTGGCCGGATTCTTGTATCCTTGAAACAAATCAGGCTTGACCTGTTTCAAAAACCAATCAGAGACGCCCTTTACCAAAGTAAACTCGTCTTGCTTAGCTTCTTCTTGTGCCTCTGAAGTCTGACAAATATTAGCTTTCTTTAGAGGAGGTGCTTCCCTTTTCTGAGCATAAGGGAATGTATTCGAAGGTATATCCCTCTTCGAAGCCAACCAAGGCTTACTCTCATTTGGTTTTGCTGGTGTTGGAGCAATTCGTTTCATTCCCTGCTCTTTAGGGAATAGGTTAACTCCTTTTCTGTCCAGGTCCTTGAAAACCAAATAGTTAGCTCTGCATCCCAAGCATAAGCACTCCAAGAATGAGGTTTCGAGCATGGGCAGATGATTTGCTCCTGAGAAGCCCTGTGACGGAAAACCAGCATTAGCTGACCTATAATGATTTGCTTTAGCCCCATGCCTCGAGGATGACTGGCATATGGCTTCCACCTCGCAGGCTGGACCGAAGTCATATTCACTGGTGCTTCTTTGTCTTGCCAGTATTTCTTGACAGTTCGAGCCAAGGAAGTTGGCACGTTAGTATTCACTTCTTCAATCTTTAGAAAATGAGTGGCATCCATTCCCATAGCCTTTTCAGGGAATTTAATCCTTCCTTTCTTGATTTGTTCCTGAATTCCGTCACGAAAAACATTGCAAGACTTAGTTGAATGAGACCAAGAATCATGCCATTTACAATATGTTTTTCCATGATTTTCTTCTGCAGTTGGTAATTTAACTTCTGATGGCAGCTTAATGATCTTCTTCCTTAGTAGATAATCAAAGATTTCATCAGCCTTTGTTACATCAAAAGAATAAACTTTAGTGATTTCCTTCTGCTTAAATTTCTGCCCTATAGTAACGTTTTTCTGAACTAAGGGCTCGCAAACGCAAGGATCATGCTCTATGATTTCTGAAGCATCTATTTCATAGTTGGGATATCTGTAATACGTGGAGTAAGAAGAGTTATGTCTATCGGTATCCTCCTCCAACAATGATTCATATATAGTGACTTTGTAGGTTAAATCTGCAAAGTCCCTAAACTCAGTGGAATTGAACCTCTTTCGAAACTCCCTTTCCAGACCATCTTGTGCTAATCTCACAAATTCTGCCTCTGGCAGTTGGAGTTTGCACTTGGTACTGGCTCTTTTGAACCTAGATATGAAATCTACTACCTTTTCATCTGGTTTCTGCCTTAACCTAGCCAAGTCTGCCATAGAAATTTTAGGTTCTACATGAAAGAATTGTGCATGAAACACTTCTTCCATCTGAAACCAATTGGTTATTGATCCTGGTGGTAGATTAGTATATCAAGTAAAAACTGGCCCAGATAAAGAATTTGGGAATAGCTTCAACTTCATGAAGCCATTTTGAGCCAAGTTCTTACATTGGGCAAAAAATATATATATATAAAACAAAGTAAAATTTGGGATTTTAAATTCCCTAGGAATTTGAAACGTTATGTCTATCCATTCTGGGTATAGTTTTCTATAGATTTGAGATTGTACCCCCTGAGTTCGAGGTCCACAAACTTCCTGTATGAGACCCATAACTTGGTCTCTTAACACTGGATTATCTACAAGGAGATTCTGCCCTTGATTTGCTACAGGTTGATCTTGCCCTACCAAATCATCTTCATAGACCCCACTATGACTATGAGTGTTAAAATCCCCTTGGTTTTCCCTGGGGAGCCTCCCATATGGTGGCTGCTGCATCTTCTCAGGCGCAACATGAGCTTGAGTATACTTAGGATTTTTCTCATGAGGGATTGGGAAGGGATTCCTAGCAGTTGGCAACTCTTGACGAGAGTCTTGTGGATTAATATCCCTTCTTTCTGGTCTATATCCTTGCTCCAACTCTATGTCATCCTCCTATCTCCCCAGCGTAGGTTCGAAGAGAGGATTGACACTTTGCCTATTCCCAGCATTTCTTGGGACTCCAATAGTAATGCCATGAGACTGCTTTGGAATCTCCAATGGCCTCGTTGGTTTCACTGGCTCATATCAAGATTGTGGTATTTCCTCAGGGTACATTTTCTTTTTTCCTAATCTAGATTTCACCTTACCCTGTCCAATCTCCTCTTTAAGCCTTCCTTCGAAGGGACTTTGGTGAGTGCTGGAGTTAGCCTGACTATTTAGTCCAATGTTCACTGGACTATTTTTTGCTAACTCTGGATTAGGCAACCTACTTTTTATGCTTTTGATCATGGCTCTTTGAGTTTGAGTCATTCCTCTAAAAGCTACCATCATCTCTTTAAACATTTCCTCCTTATCGTGGTCTTTACCACTAGCCTGCCCCTCTTGGAAATTTGGAGGCGCTTGATAAGGAGGCATCTCATAAGAAGGCTCCTCATGTTGAGGCTCTTCTATCCCTACGGCCAATGGCAAGTTGATAGGCGTTGTTCTTCTGGCTCCAGAATACCAATGGGTGTCCCTATTTGTTTTCTAAACCTTGGCATTTTGACACTTTGGGGTCCCACTGGGCGTGCCAAAAATTATTTGAGGTTGAATTAGCTCAATCAAATGGCAAATAATTGTGTGTAGGTGTGCCAGAAAAGAACTAACTTCAAAAAAGAAATTATTCCTTTCAATTTGATTCAAAACAACTAATATCAATTAGGCAACTGTGTTATCCATTCGATTACGTTAACAAAAAGAATTTTTCCTTAAAGTGTCAACCAAAACAAAGAATTGGCTCTTCTCAAATCAAAGAGATGATTGAACACAAACGAACCTGAATCTAATCAAAGGTAAGTTTGTATGCAAACACTCTTGAGATTCTACTAAGATTATGCAGAAATATAAGCACACTGAATTTAATCAAAGAGAGTTTATAAACGATTAAGATGATTGAACACAAACGAACCTGGATCTAATCGAAGGCAAATTTGTGTACAAATACTCTTGAGATTTTCCTAAGACTAATGCAGAAATGTAAGCGCACTGAATTTAATCAAAGAGAGTCTACACACGATTAATCTTTGGTAAAAAGAAAACTGAAAGAAATAAGAAATTTGAATTTAATCAAAAGTAGTCTTATATGCAAACAAGCCTTCGACTTACAAATTAAACTAAATTAAGTCATAAACTACGATAAATCTCTGAGCAATCATTTGAGTATGAGTTGTCAGATGATAAGATTTTTTGTCGGGGGCTTTCTCTTCAACTTCTTCTCCTATTTATAGACGCCAAGCCTGCCTTCGAACTCCATGTTTCCAATGGATTCTCACGTTTTCATTCGAACTGCCCATAATTTCTTAAAATACGGTTGAGTGGAGCCTTTGAACGGTTACTTCGATTGACTTCTTCAGAATTCTTCTCTCTCCACGTTTGCTAACACTGATCATGGCTGTTTTCTGGATCGTGGGTCTTCTGCTTTTATGCAATATGGGTTAGTGCAACACGACTGGCTCTTATAAATAATTCACTGCATCCACGCTTAATTTCCCTCATAAAATGAGGGATTAACCACCGTTCGATGGTTTTAATGAGTAATCAACGGTTAAACCTAATAACCGTCTTAATCATTCTAAATTGATGCTCAAACGCTGCCGTTTCCCATCAAAATGATACCGTGTAGTACTAAAATAATATCGCCATTAACCTTATGATCCCCTGTATCTCGGGTCCAAATGAGACATGTTCTGATAGGCCAAAGCATTGTTTGATGCCATGTGTAATTTTCTCATTGGGTAGCGTATTTTAGGATGTAAACATGCGTGTCCAACTGTGTCGGGCCAGAACTGAAATTGGAAATGGAGGGCTTCTGAAATTGGAAATGGAGGGCGGGCTAATCTCTTGCTGCGGTTTTTGCTCTGTCACTACAACATCTGTGGCATGTTTCTCAACTTCCATTCTGTGATCTTCCAATTCCAAGTCGTGGTGTATTGATTGGTCAACTATTTCTTGTTTATCAATGGAGGGAGATGAAATAATCGAGATTTCCATTGACAATGTAGGAGGAAGAGGAGAGGAGAAAGATAGGCAGACTTGACTGCGGATGGGAGGAGCCTGATGGTGGGTGATGGCAGTTGGGTAGGGATAAAAATGGAAGAGTTTGAATAGGAGAGGGAGGAGACGTTCTGGGAGAGAGGGAGGGAAATCAGGTGACGATTTTTTGTGGTTGTATGTAATGAGGTATGTAATATTCTTAAAGAGTAAAATGGTCAAATAACATGAGATTTTAGGGATATAATGGTCAAACTACATGAGGGCATTTTTGTCATAAAATTTTTAATCGGCTGCGAAAAGCAAGAAGTACGCTGTAAATAGCCGCCACCGTTTGGAAACGAATAAAACTAGGTTGAGAACAGAGAGTGTCGTCGCCACCACTGTCAACAACCGAATGGAGCAGAGCCAGAGGGCGGCGTCAAGGGCTTCTTTCCAGTTTCATCCCGCCAAACCACCCATTCTCGATCTCTTCAACCGCTACTTAGGAGTACTACTTCCTTCGCTCTCTCCATCGCCTTTTTTAATCTCTTTTCTAGTTCTTCAATTTCTGATTCTTACTTCTCGATTTTTTGTTTTGTTTTGCAGAGAAGTGGCCGCCAGAAACCCGAAGATTCAGTCCGTGAACCTCCGTACGTCTGATTTTTGTCTTTCTGTCATCACCCATTGCTTTTTTAACTCTTGAATTTGTGACCTGTATCAGTATTTAGGGTTTGTGTTTCTTTTATCTGGGGTTTATGTTCTTGACTTGTTTCGGGTTTAATTTTTTGGTTCTTCGAGTTTGAAATTGGATGTCGCGACTATGTGTATAAACGCATAGACTGAAGCAGACGCAACAGTCTTTGGTGTCTGGTTGAATTATAGTTGTATTTCGAAGCTTAGAGTGTCTCCAAATGGTTTCTCAACCTGTTATAGGGAGGTGGCTTGAGCCATTTTATGGAGCCCACCAGGAGAGATGGACGCAGAAAATTCCGCTTGCACCAGATCTTGGTACAAAGCTATGGCTTAGGTTTGGAGATGGTTTCTTGTTATATTGTGTCAATTCGGGAGCTTAGTAAAGAAATGTCTTAAGGTTGGAGATGCTCCTTATGTAGATGAAGGAGATGATTGTTTTACTGCACCAATTCATCTTATCTGAGTGTAATGTATTACTATCATAAACTTCCCCACATGTTCCATTGGCGGAAACATGCCCACATACAATGAACTCAGGTTACTCAGCTGAAGTGAACATGAACTCAGAATGTCTACTGAATTACTCTACATTGGTAGGACTGAGAGTTTGAAAATTATTGATGCCGTAAATCAGAAACAAGAGGCTTTATGACTTTGATGAGGGGAATGTAACTGGATGAGAATTAACTAGGAGTGTGGTGAGTCTAGTGACCAATGGTCTCAGCAGTAGTAGCGAGATATATATATACTCTTGTTGTTCTGGGAGTACTTTTTTTGTGGGTATGAATCTTCTAATGGGCTTCTGTTGTAATCATGTGGGTTAGTTTTTCTGCCCAAGTCATAGAACTTCGTGTTTGCTCTTTTATGTTCTAAAACCAGCAGTCTTCAATTATTTATGTTCTGAACAATAATGATGTCCAAAATGTTCAGGAACAAAACACAGAAGCGTATAACCGCTCTTAACAGAGAGCTTCCTCCTCGGAATGAGCAATTTCTTTTAGATTTTGAACAGCTCCAGAGCCAGTTTCCTGTAAGTTTTGCCTTTGAATGTAACTTTGTTGAATCAAAGTTTTGGTTCTTTTGATTCCTTTCTTCCTCTCCTGTTTTTAATTAACTAATGCTACGACACTGAGTGTTTTTTCAACGCTGTGACTTATATTTTAGGACCAGGAGCAATTGCGTGCTGTGACTGAGTCCGTGCTTATTTCTCTGGTTATTCAGTGTAGCAGTCACGCACCCCGGGCAGAATTCCTACTTTTTGCTTTACGTAGTTTGTGCAGTATAAGTTTCATACACTGGGATACATTCTTGCCTTCCCTTCTTTCTTCAGTTTCCTCTGCAGAGACGTCAATTGGTCAAGGGAGTCAGTCCGTGGCTGCTGTTTCTTCTACAAGTATATTACAGTCTGGCATGTTACAATCCTCAAGCGCAATACCCAGTTCCTCAAATTTTCAGTCTTCGAATCCTGCGTCTCCTTTGCCTTCAGTTCATGGTATCGGATCGCCTGCTCAGTCTGCCAATGAACCATCATCTTCTGCAACTTTATCACCAATGAAATCATCTGATGTCACCTACGTTGGACAACAATCCACAACCAGGGCCAATTTATCGATGAGAGATAATGCTCTAAGTAGCTTACGTCAGTTATGCTGCAAGATTATCTTAACTGGTCTCCAGTCGAATTTAAAGCCAGTAACTCATGCTGATATTTTCCACCACGTGCTGAATTGGCTGGTTAATTGGGACCAAAGACAACATGGGGTAGACGAATTTGATGGTGCAAAATCCTGGAAACCTGATAAAGGCCTCATTGAATGGTTGCACATTTGTTTGGATGTGATCTGGGTTTTGGTCGAGGATGATAAATGTCGTGTTCCTTTTTATGAACTGTTGCGGAGTGGCTTGCAGTTTATAGAAAATATTCCAGACGACGAAGCATTATTTACGCTTATTTTGGAGATCCATAGGAGGCGTGATATGATGGCTATGCACATGCAGATGTTAGATCAACACCTTCACTGCCCGACTTTTGGAACTCAACGGCCCTTGTATCACGCCACTGCTAATGTATCAGGTGAGCCAGTGACAAATATGAGACATGCGCCAATCACATACCCAAGTGTCCTCGGAGAACCTTTGCATGGAGAGGTAATGACTTTTTATTTGGCTGGTTCCGAAACTTGATGATGGGATACATTTGAATGATAAAGCCATATGTTGATCGACAAGCCAAATGATAAGAGAACATCAGGAAGAATGACATAAATATTAAACAAGCTACAAAGCAGATAACTAAAGCTAAAGAGGGAAGCTCTGACACCCCTAAAAGCCTAACACACTCCTTGTTCTCACGAGGGTAAAATGATTTAAAAAACTCCAGAGTAGGGGCACCACCCTTTGTCAAAAGATTGGTCTTATAGTATCTGATCTAGGTTTCTTCCTGCCCTCAGCCGTTAGGAACTACTGATCACAGCTTTTATCACTGATTCATTGTGGTGCTCTATGATCCAAAGAATACGACAATGGGTTATTCTCAGCAGCCTCTAATTGACCCTGAGTAGACAGTATGGAATACAAAAAATGCATCTTGAAGGTCCTGAAAATGAGCTGGAGTCTCCTTTTGTACTCAAGCTTTTGCTTCCAACTACTCGGACAAAGTTAAAATGCCATTTACTATTAGACAATCACTCCACTATACGAAGGAGTTACAATCCGGAAGCTGAAGGGGAGAGAAATAAAGTTGGTTTGATTCTATTGTTGGCTGGAGGGTCAGTCTCTTCCAAAACTAAGCCCAAGGCTTTCCTTCAAAATTTTGGAAAGGTTCACTTATTGAGAATCCAAAAGACATTCAAACTCCTGATATCTTATGCTCCAGAACCAGCTAGCATCCATGGTTTAAAATGGCGCAAGAATGGTGAGAGGTCCTAGTAATGTGTTAATCCTTTAAAGATCAAAAAGAGCCCTAACCCTCTTTCGTACACTAATTAAACACCAATTGCACCCACTTCTTTTGTCTATCTGCACTAGGATTATGAGCATTGACAAGTAAAAGACAACAACTAGGAACCAAAGCCAAAAAATACTTGACACATAAATTAAGCAATTAAATGAAGAAATAGTAGCAACACCTCCTTTGTTAGACATGCATTTTGATGGGGAAAAAAGACTCCCTGGAAACAGAAACTGGAAAGTTTTCACCTTAAATTTACTAAACAAGGTTGCCTTGTTCAAGAACCTCATCAGCTTCCCTTCGGTTTATTGAGCTTCCTACTGAAAGTGTTTTGTGGAATAGCCTTGTGGCAGCTTACACTGAGGGCGACATGTTCACTTAAGCTCTTTATATTTTGGAGAGGTCGAACTTCTCTTGTCCAAAGGTTGACAACTACACACACCCACGTGTCTTGAAGGCTTGTAATGAGTTTGACAGAGGTGATTATGATCAAATGGTTCATACTTGTGATCAAAAGTGGGTATTGCTGTATTGATGAGATGTTGTTGTACCCACTTCTTTGACCCCAAAATAAACATGCATTGGCTGTGAGCCTGCGACATAGCCCCAAAACACGAAAGTCGAAAAAAGCCCAAAACACGAAAGTCGAAAAAGCCAAATGGTGCTATTAATTTGGACTGATTGTTGCAACTTCAGTCAATATTGTTGTGGTTATAGGGATATATATGAGATTTCCATCGCATGTGGATAGATGAATATGTACACACACAGCGTTGATGAAGTCAAATTCGCAATGCGAGGTGTTTTATTCCTCACGAGGCTAGGTGTAGGCCTTGAAGTATAAGCACATAGAATTTGATAATCGCGTAAACTTTAGAAAATCTCTGAAAAAGAGATGACACAATAATAATGCTATCTAATCTAAAAGTTATAAAAGCTTCTCTAAACCTAGACACATATGTGTTATGTGTTTTTCAGTTAAAGCTCATTTGCTCTAATAAGCTAAAACCGTCTCTGTCTCCTCTGTTTAGTACTCATACCATGTCTTAGGGATGACTTTGGACACTTTTCTCTCTTTTTCTGTATCGCTTAGGTTGTTTTCTTAAGCTATCAAGTATGTACTCTACATCACTTCAAGTAAAGATCAACATATTAAGAAAGAGGGAGAGAGTGCTAACTGCTAAGATCTATTAGCCAAGTTGTTCCAAAAAAGCGTACGCCTCACTTGAAAATTGAAATGTGTTAAAATGCTCAAACGGTGCACCTTCTGCAATTACCATGGCCTTGAGCTGGTTGTTTGATTGAGTAGCCTTGATGCCTCCCTCAACACAGCCTTTGAAAACACAAAAATGCATTACGAACACATACACATGCACATGAAGTGAAGCAACTTCACAAGGATTGATGTCTATGCATTCACACACCCACCCACACCCACACACAGACACAGACACACACACACACATAGTTGCTATTGGAGGAATTTTTGTTGAGATTGAATAGGTTAACATAGAGAAGAATGTAGAATCTGTACTCGGTGTCTGTGGCATTGATCGATTCTGATTCCTTTTGAACAGTCTTCATACTGCCACCGTACTTTGAAACACATGGTATTTTGTACACTAGTGATGCTACAATGAGAAACATATGCTAGTAATCAGTTGTTAGGACAGTTTAAATACTATCATAGTCCTTTGAATATTGGATACCAAATAAGGATCTGGAAGGAACTTGTCAAAAGTCTGTTTTTCTGGTTATAGGATCTTGCAGCTTCTATTCAAAGGGGAAGTTTAGACTGGGAGAGAGCTTTGCGATGTATCAGGCATGCTCTTCGTACTACTCCCTCATCCGACTGGTGGAAACGGGTGCTTATTGTGGCTCCTTGCTATAGGAATCATGTCCAAGGACCTACTCCTGGTGCTGTTTTTACTTCTGAAATGATTTGTGAGGCAACAATTGATAGAATCGTTGAGTTATTGAGGTTGACAAATTCAGGCAATATTCTTGTACCTCATATTATCCTGTCTCCTTTGATAGTTTATTGAGATGTGTTTTAGTTTCATATATGCTTTTGCTATTTTCTGTTCTTCTTGAGTGGCATACTGTTGGTGCTTAATGGTACAAGATCTCCTACATGGAGATCAAACAACAATGCTGCAATGACGTTAACAATTATCTTAACTTAAGCAAACAAAAGAGAGCAGTAGCTGCGTTATTGGTGTAGTTATTTTTGGAACCCCAACATGAAGTTGAACCGATATCCAAAAGAAGAACCAGAACAAGGAATTGGATATTTGAATTACTTTTAGGAAGTGGATCTTGAAACACCTCTTGGAATTATTGTTGTATGAGGATCTTGGCAGACGTTTTTTCATCATAAATCATGCTAATCCCTATGCTCTTCATTTTTGTTTTGTTTTCTTTCTCTTCTCAGTTCTCATCTTCATAAATATTTATGAAATAGTTGAAGTTGCTGTAAGGGGACTTCCACTTTCTTCCCCTTCCACTTTGTTGTATTTGTGATTGCAAGGGCATTCTACAACATTGGGCTTTATTATTTTCATGAGCTTGATGGTTATTACTCAATGAAAGGTGAAAACTATCATGAGCCCCACCCAAGTGTGTTTATCTTTAAAGTGTTGGGTCGCTCGCAGTAAGTGTGGGAAGCAGGTAAAGTTTGGCGGAACGGAGTAGGGATTCAGGTATTTGAGACGTTCAATGAAGAAGGGTAGAAAATAGGTTCGGATGATGACTGATCGGGGTTTTGATGGGATTGTGATGTTGGACATGAATGGAAAGGAAAACATGAGATGTGAAACACAACAAAATGGGGTACAGGTAGCAAGGAGAGGAACAATGGAAGGGGGATATGCAAATTAGGGAGTCATATAATGGTCGTTTGGGTAGAGTGAAAGGACTTGGGTCTAGAAATAGAAAGAAGAATAAGGTAGGACTAGCCTGAAAATTTTGTGGGCTGCTTTGCCCTCTTGTGGGGAGGTTAGTAGACGCATAATTCTAAGGCATGAGAGAGTAGATATTGTTATACCTAGTGGTGATGATTAGGTATAGAAATCTGGATGGTAATGATGGTACTAAGACCACAACAGTCGGAGAGACAATGAAGTCGATTGGATGTTTAGGGGCTTGTATGTATTTTTTTCCCAAATTGGTGTTTGTATGGGACACTTCAATGTTGTTAGGTTACTCTCTGAAAACTTGGATAAGGGTGGGACCCGGAGGATTACTAGGAGAATGGGGGATGTTTATGCTTTCATTCGAGATTGTGAATAGTGACTTAAGTGATCCTCGATTGTTGAATGCTCATTTTACTTGGTCAAATCTTCAAAAAAACTTATTTACAGGATGGATAATTATTTATACTCTTGGGGATTGTGAGTGGCAGATTGGTGAGTAACAATGGGTGTAGTTGGATTGGGTCGTTCAATCCTCTCATGTTCAGATTCTTGACATCGGGCATACTGGTTTTCGTATTGCATAGAACCCTTGAGTTCTTTGAAATTGTGCCATTCTATGATCCATGGTATTGATGATACTATGTGGAGACGAAAAAGTTTAAAAGAGTAGTGTACGGCTAAGGTCGGGATACTTTGTACAAAATATATTTGTTATAATTGAGAGGAATTAATTTTTTAAATACTTGCAAGAGATATGGGAGAATTAGTTAGATGGATTACTTGATTAAGGACCCAACATAAAATCTACAGTTTAATGTCAAAAATAAGGTACAAACAAATTTGAATGCCGTTAAATTAAAGAATCAATTGACCAATGGTTAATTCGCAAAAAAAAAAAAAAAAATCATCCAGCAGAATTCATCTATAAGAAAAGAAAATCCTGTTGGCTAGGGTACGTTATGGAATGTATTAGGTACCACTGTGGTATAGAAATAACTGAAGAGAAAGACTATGATCTGCAGTTTGCATATGCATACCGGGTAAGCAAGCACCAGTACTCGGTACACGTCCATTTACAAGTTGGTTTTTGAAGTACAGTTGCTTCATAGGGGTCCCATTTTTGTTTCCTTTGGATTTTTTGGTTGGTGGGGAAAGCAATAATTCGTGACAATATAGTTGGAGATATGGTATGTCGTGTTTTTCTTTTTTCCTTTTTTGACAAAGAGATATAGCATACCTCAAAGCGGTATAGCATATCTAGGGGATAATATTTTCTATTTATCTTCCTTTTGGCTTTGGTTTCTCCTCTCTAAGGAGTACCTCTGTTTCTGATTTCTAGTGGCTCAAAAGTCGTTTCTGATTTCTGTTGCTTTCTACACAAGAACAACATCAAAACCCTTGAAGTCTCCAATCATTGGGGGTATGGGCGGGGGAGGATTGGAGATAGACCTAACCTTTAGCAATATGCATAAAGTGGCTGCTCTTGGTATACCACTGAAACAATGGCCCTCCTATACCTGTTTTGCTGCAGAACCATGCTCCCAAATTAAAGCCAAATGGCATTAGAGAGGGGAGGTCTAGAGACCTAATTCAATTTATGTGCACATTACAATGCTTCTCTTCAATTTATGTGCACATTTATGTTGCTTTCTATATATTTCTCTTTTGGTCATCCGACACATCTGCTTGTCCTCCATCTCTCTCTTGTACATTGTCCTTTTTTCTTTTATTTGCTATGTCTTTGTTGTTGACCAAGAACAACAGATGATTCCCATTTTTGCAACAGGGAAGGTGCCCCAAAGTAGTATGGTATTGCATCGTTTTGTTGTTGCTTTGGTAAGGTTTCCTGTTAGGTGGGGGCCTACCCTTGTTCGATTTGAAAACACATGGCACGCGAAGGTTTTGAACAACAAAGTAGTTGAAGAGAGATTTGAAAAATGAAAGCTTAGATGCACTCAGGATGGTCAAATCTATTTGAAGTTTTGGAATTTGAATGTAGTTTTCAAGGATGCAATTTCTTCGGAAAGTTGGTAAAATTATATGTTAATACTTCAGGATGGATGTGGTAGGATGTGTGAAGCGAAATCCCACATCGCTTGGGTACCAAAGTAATAAGAAGAATATATGCGTGAGGGCACCCTCACTTCAATAGCTAGCTTTTGGGGTTGAGTTCTACCCAAGACCGTGTAATTGGATGTTGTATGGAAAGGATTTAATAGTTGATGTTATTATATTGGATTCTAGAGTTTATTCTTTCAGAGATTTACTTTTTTTTGCTAGATTATTCTACAGGTGGGTTTTTTAGACGACATGTAAGGCTTGAATTGGTGTTTGTTGGTGATATAAAAACAAGATGGTGAAAGGTTTCTGCATGAAATTTAGTTTATAAAGGCAGTCATTTATTATGAGGGGGACAAGTCCTTGGGGGCAGATGATTTTTGTTGTGGATGTTTTCCAAGGCTGTGAGGATGATGTAGTGTTTGATTGGATGAGGTTCTTGGCCAAGTTTTGCCATTAGAACCATAGTTGTTAATGCTTGTACAGATGCGATATTCATAGCTGCCCTGGCCCTAGGGCAAGGCTTAAGAGGCCATTGCCTAGGGCCTCCTTCTAGTACTTGGTCCTATACTATGAAGGGTTTAAAAAGGCCCAAATTTATTAAGCCTAACTTGGTATCAAGTGATGCTCTGGTGTTGTAAGATTTGTAATTTTTTATGATTGTGCACTTTTGAATTCTTACTACGATAAGTAGTTTAAGTGGTTTTTCCTTTCAAGTTATTTTATTCTTTTTAGATGTTATCCTGCATGTTGGTGATATGTTTCTTGAAAATAAGAAGGGCTTCATTTTGAGGATTCGCCTGTGGCCCCCAAAAAGTCGGGGCCAGCTTGATTCCTAAAAGGGCGAATTCGTTAAAGATTGTGGATTTTAGGTCTGTTAGCACATAAGACGTTGGCCACGGTTCTCTTGGAGATTGGAGAAACTGGATGGTATCATAGTCACCCAAGGGAAATTTTGAAAGGTTTTAGATTTGGGTGTAACATTGGTAGCACATAGATCTCGAGGCTCATGATAATGTAGATTGTGTTTATAGTTGAAGGATTTGAAGTTAGATGACGGAAATGGATTCAGATGATTTTCTGTACTCTCTGTAACTGATGGTAAGGCGGGGTGATGCAAACCAAGATACCCATAGATAATGTAGAGAGAGAAACTTTCCAAATGGGATACAAAAGAGACTAGCTCTTGATAATATTTGTTCAAAATGATAAAAGTTGCCAAAAGAAAGGACTCCAACACCTATATATAGACTCAATACAAAAAGACATAAGTACCCTTACTACATACTACATCATTCTCCCCTACTAAAAAGAACCTTGTCTTCGAGTTACGGTAGTGCCCTCCAGCAAATAAGGCACCAAGTGTTGCACATTGAATGTGTTGGAGATGCTCAAGTGAGAGGGTAAGCGGACTTGATAAGCGTTGTCATTGATCTTGCGCAAGACTTCACAAGGACCTACTTTCCAATCGTTCAACTTCATGTAAGCACCGTGAGGATGCCTATCCTTGCTCAAGATAACCCAAACAAGATCCCCTTCTTTGAGCAAAACCTCCCTTTTGTGTGCATCAATGGCCGCCTTATACTTCGCATTAGACTTCTCTATGTTGAGTTTAACTTGAGAGTGGATATTCTTCATAAACGTAGCCATATCTTCCACCTTGGAGTGTCCCTTCTTAGGGGAGTGTCCCTTCTTAGGGGTCGGCAAAGGAACGAGGTCAACCACACTAGAAGGTTTCAACCCGTAAACCGCTTCAAATGGGGAAGTGTGGATGGTGCGGTTTAGAGAAGAATTGTAAGCAAACTCCGCCAAGGGAAGAATTCCATCCCATCTTTTTGGATGTTCACCAACTAAGCATCGCAACAAATTTTCAAGACTCCGGTTTACCACTTCCGTTTGACCATCGGTTTGAGGGTGAAAAGAAGTACTAAAGCATAAGTTGGTGCCAATCTTCCTCCACAAGGTCCTCCAAAAGTGGGCAAGGAACTTGCATCTCTATCAGAGACAATAGAAGTAGGGACGCCATGCAACTTGTAAACCTCCTTGAAATAGAGATTGGCAATGTTAGTTGCATCCATTGTCTTCTTACAAGGTATGAAATGAGCCATTTTTGAAAACCGATCCACTACCACCATGATAGAATCACTCCGCCTTTGCGTAGGAGGAAGCCCCAAGACAAAATCCATACTCACGCATCTCCAAGGACTTTCCGGCACCGGTAAAGGCAAATGCAATCCCGCATTAGTGGCTGTTCCCTTACTCCGTTGGCAAGTTTGGGACATTTGTACATAGCCCCCCACATCTTTACTCATTCCCGGCCAATAGTATGCATCTTGAAGCAACGCTAGAGTCTTATCCTTGCCAAAATGACCAACTTGTGACTTTCGGCCAACAATTGCTCCCTTAAAGAGCATGTAGGGACAAACGACTTAAGTTCTTTGAAGAGAAATCCATCCTTCAACATGAAACATGGATTGATAACCTTATTACCCCTTTGCAAAGCATCGATTATCTTACTAAAGTAAGGATCTTCGGCATAGAAAGTGCGAAATTCTTCAAACCCAACAACCTTGTTCTTCATTGCCACCAAGAGAGCCACTCTTCTACTCAAACCATCGACCACTTTGTTGAGAATCCCCGATTTGTGCCTCAAAGAGAACGTGAATTGTTGTAGATAAGCCACCCACTTGGCATGCCGTTTATTGAGGTGTTGTTGGCTATTGATGTACTTAAGAGCTTCATGATCGATGTTGAGGACAAATTCCTTGTAGGCAAGGTAGTAACTTCAATGCTTGATGGCTTGGACAATGGCATAGAATTCCAAGTCATAAGTAGAGTACTTGAGTTTAGCACCGTTCAACTTCTCGCTAAAGAAAGCAATAGGTTGACCACCTTGGCTTAGGACTCCACCAATACCCACTCCCGAAACATCACAATCAAGTTCAAAAGTTTTGTCAAAGTTGGGTAAGGTCAAGATGGGAGCTTCCGTAAGCTTGGACTTCAACAATTTGAAACTCTCGACGGCTTCTTGGGACCAAATGAACACCCTTTGCTTGAGGCAATTGGTAAGAGGAGCCGCGATACTACTAAAGTTGGCAATGAACCTCTGGCAGAAGGTAGCTAACCCATGAAAACTCTTCACTTCATGAACACTTGTAGGCGTTGGCCATTCCACAATGGCCTTAATCTTGTCTTCATCCATGTGAACCTTTTGAAGACACAACATGCCCCAAAAATACCACCTTATCAGCGGCAAAATTACACTTCTTCAAGTTCCCATAAAATCTCTCTCTTCTCAAGATTTCAAAGACTTGTTGGAGGTGGGATGAGTGATTTTCAGAACTCCGACTATACACCAAGATATCATCAAAGTACACAACTACACATATACCCAAGAGAGGTTGAAGCATTGAGTCATTACCCGCATCAAAGTGCTTGGAGCATTGGTAAGACCAAAAGGCATCACATGCCATTCAAAGAGGCCATGAGGGGTCTTGAAAGCCATTTTCCATTCATCTCCCGGGCGAACTCGAATTTGATGATAACCACTTCTTAGATCAATCTTTGAGAAGACTTTTGAACCGGCAAGGCAATCCAACATATCATCTAGCCTTGGAATGGGAAAGCGGTACTTGATAGTGATCTTGTTGATAGCTCTACTATCCACACACATCCTCCACGAACCATCCTTCTTCGGATTCAAAAGAGCCGGCACCGCACAAGGGCTAAGGCTTGACCTTATGTAGTCTTTCTCTAGAAGATCCTTAACTTGCCTTTGAATCTCTTCCCTCTCCCTTTGAGACATTCTATATGCGGGCTTGTTCGGGAGGGGCGCCCCGGGTACCAAGTCGATACAATGTTGAATCGTAAAGGAGGCAATTCAGGAGGCAACTCTTGAAGAAACACATCAACATACTCCTTCAAAAGTTTAGAAATCGCCTCGGGAACATCCGACACACCCATATCCGCCATAGGAACAAACACTAGAACATACCCGGTTTCGTGACTTTCCTTGAGAAATCCTTTAGAAGCAAGCAACGTAGTGGGGGAGGCTTTGTAGTCACCTTCTCCTTCATAGGCAACAAAGTGAATTGCCGTTTCTCCTTAAGGACGGTGTAGGTATTCTTCTTTTCATCATGGATGGAATGCCTATCATATTGCTACGGGCGACCAAGTAGTATATGACAAGCATCCATATGAACCACATCGCACCAAGCTTCATCAAAGTCCTTTTGCCAAATGGAGAAAGATACCAAGCACCTTTTAGTCACCTTGATTTCATTGCCCTTCTTGAACCAATTAAGGGTATAAGGATGGGATGCTCCTCCACTTTGCATTGTAACTTGTCTACCACCTCTTGAGAGACTACATTCTCACAACTTCCGCTATCAATAATCATGTTGCAAACTCTACCGTCAACATTGCAAGTGGTGTGAAAGATATTGGTACGCAACCAATCTTCGTTACTAGCATCCTTAGGAGTAAGGAGAGTCTTTTTGATCATCAATGCATAGCATTCTTCCTCCTCATCATCACCCCCAATTTCTTCACCTATGTCTTCATCATAAGTAGGAATATCATCCTCACAACCTTGTTCCGTAATCTCCTCAATGAAAAATGCCTTGTTACGACCTCCGGAAGCCTTACAACAATCCGAAGACTTGTGTCCCTGTTCCCCACACTTGAAGCACTTAAAACCCCCACTTTGGAATTGATTTTGAGCCCCTGAAGCACCTGATTAAGGCTGATTTTGAGCGCGTGTTGAAGCCTTATCCGCTCGGTTTTGAGTACTAACCCCGGAAGAAGCACCTTGACCACCACTAGAGGAAGAACCACCCCTAGCATAAGAGTTAAAGGGCTGCCCGGACTTAGAACCGCCTTGATATTGTTGCCCAGATCTCGAAAACTTCATCTTTTCTTGCTTTTTTGCTACCAAGGCCCGATTGTAAGCTTCTGAAACCGTCCACAAAGTTTGCATAACAAGGGCATCTTGGATTGTAATTGTCAACCCACTTATGTACCTTGCAACCATTTGATCTTCGCTTTCATTCAAATCAACTCTAGCAACAAGTTGATGGAAATCCTCCGTGTACTCATCAACACTTCCAACTTGTTTGAGATTATGCAAATTCTTGTAGAGGTTTTGCATATAGTTGAAAGACAAGAATTGCTCATTGAGTTTCTTCTTCATTTCCCCCATTCTTTCCTCTTCGTAACCTAGTTCCTTGCAATTGCTCCCACCAAGCGGAAGCTCTTCCTTTGAGACAGATAGCCACTAACTTCACCTTCTTCTTCTCAGAGACATCTCCATAATCAAACACTCTTTCAACTGTAGTTATCCTATCAACAAACTCATCCGGGTTAAGACTTCCATTAAACTCGGGAATTTCAATCTTGATGTTCCCCTCCCAGCTATAAGGAGAGCGAATGGAAGGTGGCCTACGCCAATTTAACCAAACGGATTGTCAAAGTGACTATGAGAGTCCTCAGACCCTCCACTGCCCGCACGCGACACTTGCAAGCCTTGCACTATCGCCGTTAGGGTAGCAACTTGTTGTCTTAACTCTTGAATCTCAAGGTTTTGATTGCCAAACTCATTTTCTTCACCATTGTTCACCGCAAAGCCTCTACCTCTACGTCCTCTTCTACCTCTAGCCCGATAAGCCATTACAACACCACAATCAACTTCAAACAAGTCAATCAACCCCAAATAATGAAAACCCAGCCAAATCAGTACACAAATAGCCTGAAATCACAATCAATCGACACAAATAGGGTCAACCCAACCACAAACCGCAAGAAATCAAAGCAAGAAGCAATAATCGAGACAAACCCAGCTGAAATTGAACACAAAAATGCAGATTCAAGTGCCAAAAGAGCAGTTCGGAATCTCTTACCCCTGTTTCGAGTTCGGAAATGGTGCTGGCAGCCTTGAATCACTGATTCGAGGTTCGAAAATAGCGGATCGGGGGTCAAAACTCTAATTCTAGAGCCGAAATGGACATTCGAACTTAGAAATGACAGATTCAAGTTCGGAAATACTGTTGACAGCCTTGCATCACTGATTTGAGGTCTGAAATTAACAGATCAGGCCTCGAAATGCTAGATTAGGGCTCGAAATGGGTGGGTCTTGTTCAAAATGCAAAACCCGGTGCTGTATGGGGTCTGAACGGGCTCGAAAATCGTTGAATAGTACTCGAAATGCTCCAAATTAGGTCGAAATAGGGTTTTGCTTGCTTCGAATGGGTTTTAGTTGCTTGAACTGGGGAAAAACAGTTCGGATCGGAGCTTGAACAGTGCCAAAATGGGTGATTTAGGTTTGAACAGGTCAGATCCGAAGTTTTCGAGGTTGGATGAGGTTTCCGGCGCCATTTTAGGTTTCCGGCGAGGTTAGGTTTCCAGTGAAGTTTCCGGCGAGATGAAGGGTCAGGATCTGAGCTCAGGTGCTCTGATACCAAATGATGCAAACCAAGATATCCATAGATAATGTAGAGAGAAACTTCCCAAATGGGATACAAAAGAGACTAGCTCTTGATAATATTTGTTCAAAATGATAAAAGCTGCCAAAAGAAAGGACTTGAACACCTATATATATAGACTCAATACAAAAAGACATAAGTACACCTACAACATACTACATCATGAGGTGAGGTTTAAAGCAAACAAGGAGCCTTACAGAAAGTGACCCTTTATTCTAACATTTTTTGTTGACATTAATGCTGGGAAGATGGTTGACAGACAGTGACCCTTTATTCTAACATTTTTTGTTGACATTAATGCTGGGAAGATGGTTGACAGACAGTGACCCTTTATTCTAACATTTTTTGTTGACATTAATGCTGGGAAGAATGGTTGACAAGGCTTGAAGAGAGGCTTATTAAATGGTTTTGTTATAGGAAGGCACATATTGTTTCAATGTGTTATCTTCAATTGATATTTTTAATTTTATGGAGCTTTATTCTGAAGTATTTTTTGCTTTCTACATTAAGGACGTTTTGATGGTTTCTAGGCTCAGAGTGAATATGAACCAAACCAAATCGAGCCTTATGTCCCAATCACTTGCGGTCGGCTGTAGAGTGAATATGAACAAAAGCAGATTAACAGGGTTAAATGTTTCACTTCATAGAATGCACATGATCGGGTTGTTCCGTAGAATGGTTTCTTTTTGATAGTTAGGCCTTCCTTTTGGAGGGTCGTTGTTCCACAATTTAATGTTAAGGTTTTTGGGTGGACGACGGCTTATAGGAACCTCAATGCCAATGCCATGGTGATTATTGTGTGTCTTAATTGCTACTTACATAGAAAGTGGTGCATCTTGTCTTGGGGTGATGAGAAAAGTGTGGGGTGGTGTTCACTCTTCTATACTAAACCTTACTCTCTCAAATCTGGGTTACTTCCTGGGTTTGATCTTCTATAGCCCACTTCTGCCTCTACCAATCACTGCACAAGTAGCAAACGGTTAGTGTCTACCGGCCGAAGGTAGCCGGCAGGCACACAGATGACTAAGTTAGTTCCAACTTGAGAAGGGGAAAACCAAACTAAGTAGGAGGGAAGAGAGCATACCTGTTAGAATTTATCATTGCAGTATTTATAGAGGAGTGCTTATCTTGAGGGCCAAGTTGGAGGGGGAGCACGCTCCCCCTATGCCAAGGTGACATCACCGACCATCAACTCCCGCCTCAACACAGAGCCAGGTTGTAGTTTAGCTTTGAGCTTGTCAGCCAGCACGTTTTCGAGCTACGTGGACGCACTGGGTTGGTCCCGTATGCCCGTACTGACAACCGCTGAAAGTATTGCCCTCGGTCAGTTGGGGATCGCGCCACATGTCGGTGTCGAGTGACAACGCATGTCCGGACCATACATGTACTATGTGGCGAGCTCGTCATTTACTGTTTGTCCATGCCATGTGGCCGAATGCCACGTGGATGGATTGATCTATTCCATACTGAGCACCTGAGATTCACTGCAGTCTCTCGACATGACATAGGCTAGGGCTCTGACCCGGCTGCCCTCCAAATGCATAGGGAATCCCTGTACTCTTCATTTTTATCCTTTGTATGTGGGCTTAAGGGACCATGGGCCTAACAAGCCCTTTGGGCTATGATTAATGTTCTGGTCCACTACAATAGCCCCTCAATCCTTTGATCTGCCGAAGAGGAGCGTGGGATTGATTTGAATTAGGGTCGGATGGTCTCCTAATTCATTTGGTGTCAGAAACTATCATTCATGGGTCTAGGAAGCCATCATTCGTGTGTGTTTGAGAAGCCGCACCTGTTGTGTGTTTGGGAGGCCTCATCTGTTGTGTGCTTGGGAAGCCTCATCTGTGGTGCGGGTGCCACGTGTCAATCATTGCGCGGGTGGAGGAGACGACAGGATGTTCTCAGTGCGCATGTATATGCATCATGATCTCGTCTTATCTTGTATTTTAGGCATTTTAGGCATAGAATCGTATCGTGATAATATTGTAATTATCGCTTTTTGTAGTCTTTTATTTTTTTTTGTATAGTGATTTTTTTTATTGATCTTTGAAAGTGATTACAAAGACTAAAAGGAGCAGGGAGAAAGGCAATGAGTGCCCATCTGAGACCCAAATCCTAGATTGACAAGATGCCAATCAAGGAGAAAACCTCAAGGGCCAAAGCCTAGAACCGAAAAGGCCACAAGCCCAGATAAAAGCAATAAAGAGCAGATGGATCGCAGCCCAAACACCAGAAAGGGCCTAAAAGCCCAAATATAAGGGATTAACCCAACAATAAAGCCCAATACACCCAAACCCTAAAACCCACGCCGCTGATCAGAATCCGAAACACCAAGCCGCCGCAGCCGTGAAGCAAGACTGCCGTGAAACCTCGCATCCCAACCACCGCCGCCGTGAATCTCGCATCTCACCCATCACCATGCACCGCCTCCTACTGCCAAAACACCAAACCTTTGGCCATCAACTTCCTCTGCGTCCATGTGATCTACTATTTTAGGTATTGATTTCTAGGCTTTTCTCTATTTAAGCTTGTGTTAGCATTGTAATCATTTACTCTCAATATTCAGTAATGTTCTCTCTCCCGTATGTTATGTCACATGGTATTAGAGCATAAGATCTAGGTCTATAGGATATTCACTCTCCACTCTTTGGCGGGTGGCCTAATCCTCGCCTCCATCCGACGGGCACTCATCTTCGTGTCTGTAGCAGGTATGAAGTAATTGCCCCGGGTCATCATCGGAACTGCAAGCACCTTGGCATCTTCCGTTGCATCAGCCGAGCTCTCCCAACCCCTTTGCAATCACCGACGACCACACCCACTCTATTTTTCTTCCACCGATGACCCCCATCTGCACTTGCCAATACTCGTTGCCCTCTGCTCTGATCTGCAATCAGTCTCCTCTCTTCTGTCTTCTCTCATCTACAGCACTATTCATTGCAACTGTTTGCAGGTACTGTTCATCGGTACCCACTGTTTACTGAACCTCTGTTAAACCTATTACCGTCCTGTTTGAAGACCGGAACATGAGGGTGCCAAATAGAATGATTCGATGGAGTTTCATCCGTTAGGATGGGAGGGCTGTCTGACATGAGGACCGGAACATGAGGGTGGTGAATAAAAGGATTAGACAGAGTTTCATCCGTTGGGATGTGAGGGCTGTCCAGCACGAGGACCGGAACACGAGGGTGCCAAATAAAAATGATTCTACCAAAAAGTTTTTGGAAAAATTTGCACAACATTGTTTTTGAGCCATTCTTTTTCATTAGCAAACTTTTCGTCTAGTACAAGTAACTTGACAGAGTTACATTTGATTTAAAAAAGAAAAATAGGCCTCTGGGATCATGCCGGATGGGGTGCAGGGCTTCTTCATTACTGTAGGACTTTCGAAGGTTTTGTGTGATCCATATGCTTGGCACAGAGGTCCCGTCCAGTTCTTCTAGGCGACAAGCCCCGCGCCCTATGACCTCCTTTACTGTGAGTGCTCCTTACCATTTTGGCATGGCTTTTCTGTTTTTGATGATCTGTTTTCTCAGCACGAGGTCACCGGGCACAAATTTATTGGTGCGAACCCCTCGGTTGTATCTCACAGCCATTTCCTGCTGTATGCAGCCAGTCTTCCATGGGCCACGTCTTGGCATTCTTTTGCTGCTTCGGCTTGCCTGTTGCCTTGTGGATAAGCTGAGGTCGAGTGAAAGAATTGTATATTCAGGTCTTCACACAGTTTCCCAATTAGGTTGCCGACGAGCTGTGTCCCGTTATCGCAAATGATAGCATGTGGGACCCCGAACCGTGTGATGTTTTTCCACGGGAACCTTTTGACATTGGCCTTCCTGATTTCGTCCGGGGGCTTGACCTCTACCCATTTTGTGGAGTCATCAGTCGCCGTGTTGAAGAACTTGAGTCCTCCGACCAGAAGTCTGCCAGCGATGTCGATTCCCCATTGGGCAAACGGTGACAGGCTTGCTATGGGATATGGGTTATCCGTTGGCTGGCGGATGAGTCGGGAGAAACGTTGGAGACAGACAGGTGCATCGGATGGCGTCATGGTTCTTGTTTTCTGTAGAAAAAGTGGAAACGTTGAGCTTTCGGTTTATGCGGGCACTTAAAGTTTCGGAATTTTTTAGGATAAGATCGAAGACATTGAGAACTTGAGGGACATATTTTGTTGTCGGGCATTTTTTGGGGTGAAGTGTTCTCTCGTTTTTAAAGGCTTGAAGTTATTTTAATTTTGCAGTGGTTGGAGAACCGTACGTTTATAGTATACTTCTTGACCTCCTTAGTTTTTTTTTGTACTTCTATTTGTTCTTTGCTAATTTCCATGGGCTCCTTAATCAACATACATTCTTAGTGGAGGAATAGATTACATTGATCTGGCAACTTCTCATACACTTGCTTTGAGCTAGACACACAGCTCGCATATCCATGGGGGAGCACCAGAGGGATTTGTTCCTTAGGCTTAGGGTATTGCTTGTCTTTGACAAGTTCCACATTGTTTATGGAAAGGAAGAATTACAACGAAAACGTCGGGTTACAAGAAGTCCACCAAAAAGGAGAGGAATTATGTCATACAATGTCTCCAATCTCTAGTATACACCAAGAGTCCGAGAGCCATGGGATTTCAAACAACAAATTGTATCCCACAGACCCATTTTTTATGGATCGGACCACATATGCCTGATCTTTAAAATTTTCCTAACAATCTAGTTTTTCTTTATAACATAATATTTGGATGGCTGCGAAAATTACACATCTCTAAGGAGGCAAACTTTCCTGCTAATATCCAACTCCAAAACTACGTGATAAGCTAGTGGATAGAAGAAGGTGATAAGCTAGTGGACAGAAGAAGATGAAACCACCAATCTCATACCATAAGCCCCAGGCCACAAAAATATGCAAGAATAGGTGATTGATCCTCTCTTAATCCATCCTACATGTACAAACACAACTGCAGAAGAAGGTCATAGCTGGGCCACTTTCTTGAATGGTATTTTTTGTTTTCAATTGATGTGTGATTCAAATAGGGATGAGACATTAGATCATTACCTCACCAGTATTGCGATTTTAAAAATGAATTGGTTGTACCTGGACCATAAACTTGAGTTGTTTTTTGTTGTGTTTCTTTCTTTCTAAAGCTAAATCAATCTGCACTTAACTAATTTTTTGCAGAGGTAAATTGCTGGCAAGAGTGGCTTGTCTTTTCAGACGTATTCTTTTTTCTCATGAAGAATGGGTGCATTGATTTTGTTGATTTTGTGGACAAGCTAGTTTTACGCTTTGCAGAGGGTGACCAAAATATTCTCAGGACAAATCATGTGACGTGGTTGCTTGCACAAATTATAAGGGTTGAGCTGGTGATGAATGCTTTAAATTCAGACTCAAGAAAGGTGCATTTTTAGTGTTTATATTTGATATGATTCGCTCCTAGCATATGTACTTCCTCTCTTTCTTCTTTTGATCAGGATACCACATCACTGGTCCTTTATAATGTATTTCATATCAAGTTCTTGTCCATAGATTACGCAAATATGCATGTCAAATGACAGTTGCGTAATATCCATGGTATTATTTTATTCTTGAGCCAGTCAGTCCTTAATTTCTTCAACTTATCTGTAGGTGGAAACAACCAGAAAGATCATTTCATTTCATAAAGAAGATAGAACCTCCGATCCTAATAATCCCCAAAGTATCCTGCTTGATTTCATAAGCAGTTGTCAAAACTTACGCATTTGGTCATTGAACACATCAACCAGGGAATATTTGAACAATGAGCAGCTTCAGAAAGGAAAGCAAATAGATGAGTGGTGGCGACAAGTAAGCAAAGGTTTGCGTCCTTGTAATTTTAATTAGATCCATCTTGCTGTTATGTGTTCCAGTTATGCTGCATACTTGATGTTATGGCTGACACTCTTGCTTATAAACTACTAGCAGATTGCCCACGCTTAAAAGGAACTCCCAACAATAATTTCATATTTTCTTTTATTTTGCATGGGTGATCGCATTTATCTCAATTTTTTTGTTCATATTCAGAATCAGAAGTCACATCAACTCTTCCATATAGGCCCACATAGGAAAGGCAATAAATTCACATATAGGCCCATCTAAAAATAGAATATAAAGACATTTAACAAACCAACCATAGTCATTTAAATTCATGATTGTAGATTGTAAATGTGTAGGGGTTAGTTGTGTTGATGAGTAGTGCAGAAAAGAGACTCAGCTAACCCCATGTATTTTGAATGAGTTGTAATGTGTGTCAATGATATTGCAACAACGTGAGGAGACAATGATTTTAAATGTGTTGAGATGTGATTACTGATATTATCAAAAAGGTGAGGAGACAAATGTATGTATGTATGTATATATATATATATATAGAGAGAGAGAGAGAGAGAGAGAGAGAGAGGGTTTCCTTTTTTTAGTTATTCTGATCTAATGACTACAACCGTAACAAGACTACAACCGTAACAAGAATATGATCATATGGTAAGAGAGGGTCTGTTTGTATTTTGCCAGAAATTTTTTTATTTTATTTCTGTTTGTGATATAGATTGTAGTGGAAGTGACAGAACAAAATTCATGGCAAGACTGTTTTTAAAATGTATTTTTGACTACAAAAATAACTGGCCCACTTTATTTTCTTTGATGATGCAAAAGATACTATACTTTTCCTTCTTGTGAATGTTTGGGAGAAATAGCGATGGCTACCAGAAGGTATGGCTTGGGAGGTAGGGTTTGGCTCATTCCCGTTTACATTGCAATCTCACACCCGCACCACCATGCTCTACCCGATTAGTCTACAGATCTTCTGAAATATTATAAAAAGCAAATAAAGTAAGTTGAAAATGAGTTGAATCCATAACTATTTGAATAGGATACGGCCTCGTTCCTTGAGGAGGTTGTGATTGTTGAGGTCATGACTAGACAACGCAAGTTAAGGTACAATGATGATAGCTGTGCGCCTAGGAAGGATTTTGAGGTCAGGCTGTCGTATGCGAACAAGTGAGAGGGAGACAGAGAGATGATCGGTGGTAGCAAGTGCAGGGATCCTACCTGTAGTGCAGGTGAGAGAGGACCCATGATGAGTGTAATGTACGAAGTGAAACTTCAGAGAAGAGAACTACGTATTGTATTCCTTAAAAGATAAATGATTACAAGAATAATGAAGAGGTTATATAGGCTAACCCTAATAACGTTAGACAAACCTAATATAACAAAAGGACTAAACTACCCTTAAAATAATAACAAATTAGAAGAGACACTAAAACCCTAGATTAACGCCCCCCCTCAAACTCAGGAGGTGAGCGCAGAGAGCATCATTAGTTTGCCGAGAAGAAAACGGAAACGAGCAGCTGTGTGAGTTTTCGTGAAAAAATCAGCCAACTGCAGCGAGGATGGAACAAAGGGCAAGTCAATTGTGCCTGACTGTAGACGTTGGCGCACAAAATGACAATCAATCTCGATATGCTTAGTACGCTCATGGAAGACGGAATTGTGGGCAATCTGGATGGCGCTCTTATTGTCACAATAAAGAGGTGTGGGAGATACAAGAGAGACACCCATATCAGACAGAAGCCATCGTAGCCAAACTATTTCAGCTGTAGCCGAAGCCATAGCACGATATTCAGCTTCAGCAATAGAGCGAGCAATAACCGATTGTTTATTGCTTTTCCAGGAGAGAAGAGAATCTTCGAGAAAAAACACAGGAACCTGAGGTAGACTTCCAATCAGAAACATCACCAGCCTAATCAGCATCAGTGTAGGCCTGAAGAGTCAAATTGGAAGTGGAAGAGATCAACAAACACTGAAAGGTAGTGCAACGAACATAGTGCAAAATACGTAGGAGCGCAGCCCAATGAGTAGACCGAGGAGTAGAAACAAACTGGCTGACGATATGAACCGCATAAGCGATGTCTGGGCGAGTCACCGTAAGATAGACCAAACAACCAACCAATTCACGATACTGAGTAGGATCATCTAGAGGAACACCATCAGAAGGATTGAACTTGGTATGCAATTCAAGAGGAGTATCAATAATCTTGTCATCAGTGAGATGAGCACGATGAAGAATATCAGACATATTTAGTTTGCGATAACAAATAACCTTTCGGGGATGAAGCCACCTCAATACCGAGAAAATAGCGAAGCAGACCCAAATCCTTCATTTCAAACTCGCGAAACAAATGAGACTTAACCTCAGTAATAGTTGCAGAATTAGAGCCCGTAATAATCATGTCATCCACATACAATAAAAGAAGAACGATCCCTGCAGAAGTCTGACGAATAAAGAGAGCTGAGTCATGATGACTAGGGCGGAACCCAACCTGCAGTGCAACAGAATGAAACCGCTCATGCCAAGCACGAGGAGACTGCTTAAGGCCATAAAGAGCACGGCGGAGACGACATACAAGATCAGGAGAGTGAGAAAGGCCCGGAGGGGGCCACATATACACTTCTTCAGACAGATACCCATTGAGAAAAGCGTTCTTGACATCCAACTGGAAAAGAGACCATTGGTGCACCGCAGCAACAGATATCAATGTGTGGACTGTGGTCATCTTTGCGACAGGAGCAAAGGTCTCCTCATAATCAATCCCATATTCTTGAGCGAAGCCTTTTGCAACAAGCCGAGCTTTATACTGCTCTAAAGAACCATCCGAATGAGTTTTGACTTTATGAACCCACTTGCAACCAATGATATTCTTACCATCTGGTAGAGGTACCAAATCCCTTATTTGATCAGTGGCAGCAGTTTCAGGCATTTATAGCTACCCAAGGGAATCATTCGCACGCTTCTGCTATGACCACTACCTTGCTAGGTTTGCACAGTGCTTATACCACAGGTATCTTACCCACCACATGGATTTTTGATTCTGGTTGCTCCAATCATATGACTCCTGATTTGTCGTTACTTTGTAATTCTATCTCCCCCTTCCCTCCCATTAGTATTGCTACTGCAAATGGATCTCATATGTATGTTGTGCTTGCTGGGTCTATCCTTCCTAGATTAACACGATGATGTATAAATAACTTTTTGAAGTTTTTATCAATAACAAAAACTGCTAGTCAGTGTCTGGCTTTGATACCATGATAAATCATCCCGTGAGTATTTCGCTTCAATGGGTATATGTTGGAAATGTTTCAGAAATGCGAAATACGATTGAAAGAGTAAGAAGTTTCACCATTACTTGGTTGGTTAAACGGGTACGTAGTTAAGGTTTCTTTCTCAATGCTTGGCTTCAAGTCTACGTAGCCCCTTGCAGGGCTAAGGCCGACCACCTTCAAGCTTCGAGACCTATTAATCGGCCATTAATCGCCTTTTAGCAATTAGTTGGTTTTTTTTTTTAAATATTCTACAACCTCCCTACCATTAATAATCACAATTTTTCTAGTTGATGTAATATGTCTTCTCTCCCAAAAAATTTCTTAGTTCTTTTTGGCTATCGGATACTCAATGTTAACACTTCTGAATGTTAACAGTTTTCTACATTTCAAATATAGAGACATAGAAGTTCAATGTTCATAGTTCAAGATTACGAAATCTTCATCACCAGACCCAGATAGACCGAGATCGATGAGAGGCTGATCGAATGAGAGCCCTAACACAGTAACACTAATTCGAAGCCTAAATAACCTGGTATGAGTATAACAGTTACCCGCCTTCGTTTTCTAAAAATTCAGATTTACCCCGCTTTTACCCCGCCTAATCGCCCATTAGCCGATTAATCGCCCATGAACCGATTAATCGCCTATTGTTGCCTAGACGCCGACCAATTAAGCGGCGATTAATCGCTGCCTAAGTCCGATTAATCTTCTAGCCTCCTAATTCAACCTTTTAGCCATTAATCTCATTGGTCAACCCAGATTTCCGATTAATCACCCATTAACCGGCAATTAATCCTGCCTTTTAGAACACTGTATAGGCATATGGAAACATAACCAAGATATATTAATTGCATATGTGAACTTCGTAGCATGGCAAATAAAAGAGAAGAGAAAAGAGAGGTTTGAGAGAGAGAGAGAGGGGGGGAGTAGTTTGTTTCGATATCTTGCCCTTTGTGTGTTTCTGGGCGAAACCCATCTTTTGGAAAAGCAAAAAGCAATTTGTTGTCGCTCGCTTTATTGCTGAAGCTGAATATCGTGCTATGGCTCATGCTACCTCAGAAATTGTGTGGCTTTGCTGGCTTCTATCGGAGATGGGCGTCTCAATTTCCTCTCCTACGCCTCTTTCCTTTGATAATATGTGACGACCTGGATTTTTGCATTGCCTCAAAATAAATACATTTCCAATAATTACAAGTTCTCAAGATAAATATCCATGGTGGGCCTAAACACCTCCAAAATGATACAGATTTCTCAAATGTCTCTAAGCCTAGTAATCTCAAAATAAACAAAATCCTTCCATTACTCCAACTTGGGTCCCCACTAACTTGCTCTGCACCTGAAAATATAAAAAAGGCCGGGTAGTATATGCAATACGAAGACAATAAACATGGCTAACAATAAAAATATGTTCAATAATCGAGGATAACAAATCAAACTGGATCATGAACAACATTTCATTTGTAGCCTAGCACCCGTCTCATTTCACTAACATGCCAAACACCACCTAGGTCAAAATATGTATAGGCCACTTGGGCCCCATAAGTTGTCTGGATTCCCCGTAGGGCAGTCATTCATACATTTTCGATACTTCTCTGACCCCGGTGGGCTCGCACATGCACCAATCTGTTCTATGACTTTCAGCCAAATATTTTCCATGTCACGATACAAAAGGTGACAATAACCGAATCAATATACGCAGAGGTCAAACGAGTACTAATATGAGAGAATCAAAGAATACTCTTTGCAAAGAGATTTAGCTACGAATGTACTGCCCGGTACCTCAAATTATGATCATGGTCGTCGAATATGTGACACAAAGCTCTCGGCCAAAGCTCACTGCCACCCACGGCTGAAAATCTCACCTAGTAATATGACCATGTCTAATACCCCATTGATTTCAGCTGCAAAAATGAGATTACTATACTAATCTCCTACTTTTTTTATATGACAAAAGAAAGTTACATGAGGTGTCGGTTAAAGAAAAATGGAAAACAATGTGTAATGAACACTTGTCAAGTGGTCAACAATCCAAGCATGAGGTGTACTCCAATTAAGTTTCCAATTTGTTAGGATATTTATCTCAAACTTGAAAATTTGATATACAGTGGAGAAGGAAAAAGGAACAAAAATGAAGAACTTAATTAGAAGTGTCTAGGAATTTCTCCCCTACATCCTCAACAATCATGCTAGGTGTCATTCTTTTCATGAACCCACTGTAATTTCTTAACCACTTAAGCCTAAGCACCCAATTTCCTTTTGATTATAAAATACGGGATGTTACATAATAAGAGTGCTATTCAGATTGCCCACAACTCGATCTTCCATAAGCACACGAAGCATATTGAAATTGATTGCCATTTCATTCGTCAACATCTTCAGTCAGGCACCATTTCCTTAACACATTGCGTACTACAAAGCATGTGTAAATTCTGAAACCCTCTCGTGCTCGTACCTTGACGTATTGGGTATGGATACTTGGCTTGGCACTTTTAAATACTTACCAGGTACGCAATATGTACCAGTAGTTTTCTCTATGACTATCGTCGTACGATAGAAATTCCCCAATATATATATCGAGTGATACCCAACACAAAGATGAAGGTAAGTTGATTAGACTCCTTTTTTCTCTGCTTAAGATGATTGTAGATGACGATGTTGGTCCATGGGTTCTTTAGTATAATGGTGTTTTACTCTGCTTTGTACCTTAAGTTTCGCGTTAAACTGTTATCTAATGTCCCATGTTTGAAGTGTACGTAGTCAATGGGTTGCATGCAAGGTGCGCAAAATTAGGCCTAGTACAATAACTTTTGTTGCTTGATGTCTGAAATAAATTTTTTATTTAAAATAGAATACCGTACATCTGATAAAAAATTTCGCATCATAATGCAAAAAAAAAAAAAAAAAAACAACACGTGGTAGGAATTTTTTTTTTTTTACTGTCTTCTTTATTCTAATTTTTCTTTTTTGTCTTGCGCTGGCTTAGTAATTTTGATTATATTACTTGTACCGATCCTCTTTAGTTTAAATGTCCCTTTTTCCATTTGTTTTTTGGCTCCTTTTACAATGAGCAACGAAAAAATAATTAGACTTTGAAGGAAGCTTGAGGAATTCTTCGGTAAGGAGAGAATTCATATAAAAATGTCACGTGAACTACACATGCTTAGTACATGGTTAGATTATTGTTTATGTAATTACAGTCTACAGACATATTAGACCAATGTGTGGGTGGTTTTTACGCACTTGTGTAAGTGTTAATGTGCATTTATGTGGTTATATGATTTTTAAATTCCATCATATATATCCCCTATTAAAGCTATTCTCAACTGCTTAATATCGAGTTCGATATTACTAAGTACATGTAGACCGTATAAATCGGTGTCGAATTACTCTTCTATTCCAAAAATTTTATACTAGCAAAATTTATAATGCATATAACCCCGAGAGGTGGTCAAGGCCTTGGACTTGGGGGCTTGCTCCCTCCTTAGGACTCCCGTTTGAAACCTCTCAGATGCTATCAACTTCTTTGGGGCTAGTCTATACAGAGCCTTGCTCTAACTTTAATTGGAACCCTTGGAAGTGAGCGATGGGATTGGTCCTCCAAAGATTAGTCGAGATCTGGATAAGCTGTTAAAAAACCCTTTATAATGCATTATCAAACATAAATTTTATCTATTTTTTTGCGAGACGATAGTGTGGTTTTTTGCCGGATGATAGAATGTTAGAATTTGTTGCATTACTACAAGGGTCAATCTCTTGTCCATAGGAGTCGAACCGTAATTCTTTTGGAGCGGAACAACCATTGAGCACCTAACAAATTCGGTAATGCCATACTTCTTCCATAATTGGGCCAAATTTTGCTTTGATTTTTGAGTAATCTTGACAAAGCACACTGATATGTCATCGCAAGCTAGCAACAAGCAGTCAAGCACATCTGATAGAAAAAGGAAGAAGCAACAAGCTCATCAGCCTAAGCCTAGGCTAGGCAGTAAGCTTACACATGGAGAATCACTAAAAGAAGACAATGTACTTTACTTTTATCGAAAGACAGACTACCACCAACATGTAGGGTTTGTCCTCTTGGGGTCTCTAAATCTTTCTCCCTCTCTATGTGCACAGTTTTCAACAAGTTTCTCTCCACTATCTTTCTATATATCTCTCTCCACTCATTACCCCAAAACTGTCCCTCAACACCCATATCGAACTACCCCGTAATGACTTTAATTCATTGAATCTTTCTTTCTTTAGTTCTTTACTTTGAGGTGCAGGAGTTGACACTCTTCTGTTGGTTATCATCTATACCATTAGGTTCGTGGAAATGTTTATACTGGTGGTGTGGAGGCTTTAATATTTTTTGAATTTTCGTTTCTATTTCAGGGGATCGCATGATGGATTACATGACACTGGATGACAGATCTATCGGAATGTTTTGGGTTGTTTCTTATACCATGACACAGCCTGCTTGTGAAACAGTGATGACTTGGTTGACCTCGGCTGGACTTACTGAATTGTTACCTGGATCAAACTTACAGTCCAATGACAGATTAATGGTTATGCGAGAAGTTTGTCCATTGCCAGTTTCGTTATTGTCAGGGTTTTCTATCAACGTGCTTATGAAACTGGCTTCTCAGATGGAAGACTCAATGTTTTCCGGGCAGGTACTAGTCTTCTTTTTTTGGTTATTATTGCCTTGCTTGTGTTCAATTAGCATCTGGAGATCGGAATTTATGGTGGTATATGTGAATGTTTGAATTAAAGAAGCGGGGCATGCAATGAAAAGATACTTTTACTGGTGGATGTTTCCCTGTAGATTTCTTCTTCCCAATGAGTTATACAGGTTTCATTCAACTAAAAGGGGAATGACACATGGAAGGTTTCAGGAGCTTCTACAGTTTCTGAGCTCAAGGTTATGGTTGGCGTGTTTTTTGCCGTTGTGGTTATAACAACAAATTGTCTGCCAATCAAATAAAAAAAATACTCATCCACCTTTAAGGCGGGTTAGATTCGGTGTTCATCTTTTAGCCAGCAGAAAATTACACACAGTACAGAATCACTTTGAAATGATCTCTGACTGATGCTTGAAAATACAGGGAACCATTTCTACATATGTTATTTTTTACTTATATGGAATCTGGATATGAAGTTAAACTGCAACTGTATGGCAGCTTGACAATACTGTCCTCCAAATGTTAAGAGAATAGCATAGAGCCAATGGATCTCCTGGTATTCATGCACTGTAAAGATCTAGTAGGTTATAAGTATTGAGTTATCATGGTAAATAGTTAAAAGTTCTAAAGGATCTTTCATGTCTTCGTGACAACTGACAAGCTTCTTGATAAACATTTTTCTTGGGTTGGCTACCTTCAATTGACTCCTTTAAGGCTGTATTGTAGGTCACATCCAAGGCAATTGGGTTATCAATTTCATGGCCGAAAGCCTTGTACACACCATGGCTGCATATGGTCCTGTATTACCTGCCAAGCTGCAACTTTGTTCAAATAACTCTTCCGTAATGATACTCCCCTTATTTCTACTTAGCGTCCCGGCGTTGCTTTTGTTGCAAATGACTAAACCTCTAAAGTCATCTCCTTTAGCATTCAAGTGTTTCTACTACTGAAGCACTGACAGGTGCAACTGGTCGCCGTGTACGTGTGGGCATGTATGGGATTTGGACACGTATATATTGTGACTGATCACTGAAGTTTCTTATGGATGAAGTTTGTGGATCTACTATGCAACTACGTGACAAATATAAATATAAATAAATGGCCCTTTTTTCCCAGTCTCCCCACCTTATCCGTTACTTTATATATTGGAACTTTACATTTGCAGTGGCCTTGTCCATATCCCCACCATATTGCTTCTAACTGCCCATGTCCACTAATTTGTTTTTCCTTATGCCATTCTTTGTTGAGCAACACCCACTTATCCAACTTGTTCTGCATTTCTGCCCAATATACTAAGCATAGTGACTGTCGTGTAGAACTGTTCTGTTACTGTGACTATGGTTGTAGAGTAAAACACATGGTTGGTGCAGTTGATCAGTTAATCTATCTTGCTCTAATGCAGTGGTGGAAGGCTTCCTCAATTTTCTTTGATCTAGCTGATTAATAGTAGTTTATCAACATTCTAACTGTTATTATATGTATATTTTTACTACGAGTTCATTAGCCTTCTAATTTAACTAGAAGTTATGCTCCATAATCCATATAAGAATCCTTTGTTTGTAGACAACGTCCTTAGATCTGGTGTATTTCTGTGTTTACCGAATATTTTGAACTTTGAATTACCTGATATCTAGTTTAATTTTCGGACCTTTATGGTAAACAGCGTGGGCAAGTGATAAAACACTTGTTCTCTAATAAGATGGTATGTATATCAAATGGTAAACAAAGCGAGGGAAAATACCATGGAAAGAAATAAACTTCACATAACATGTCAAGAAGCTATTTGTGGTCCCCTTGTGGTACAGTGGTAAAATAGAAGTTAATTATCTGTTATAGATGCTACAAATTGGATGAGAGCTATTCGAAATAGAACTCATCCAGCCTTCTCAGTTGTTCTGTTATCATTAATCTAGCTCTGGTATCCTTTTTTTATTTCCCGTTATAACATTAACTGCGATAATTGACTGTCCGAAATTTCTGCATATCGGGTGTTTCAACAGCATATATGAATGCTCACACAAGTGTTGCAGCAGTTAATTGGATTTGTTGTACTGCCTGGTTTTTGAATAACTAATTTGCATCTGCAAGGGCTGAATGAGCAGCAATCTATGTACTGTGAGTCCATGAAGATGATTACCGAGCAACCTCTTGTGTTTTTATAACTTCAACATTTCAATGCAGGTTGTGCCTAGCATTGCAATGATTGAGACATATGTTAGAATGCTTCTCCTTGCACCTCATGCATTGTTCCGGTCACATTTAAGTGTAAGTTCCTTTCCCCTGCTTTTTGGTTATTATTTCTGTATGGTAATATTTCTTGTGTTATTTGTCATTGCAATTAGTTTATTAGTTAAGAGTTAGAGTTCAGAGTCCAGAGAAGGAGTATTAAATTAGAGTCCAGGATAGGAATATGATTTCTCCGTAGTAGATTGGGAAGCAGATAGCGGATCCATTTGTATCTTCCACTCCATAAGGGATTGGCTTCTTTCCTGCAGGTTGAAGGATGTCCATGTGACGTCAACAAAAAAAGGGTATAGTCATGGATGAAAAAAATTTGCAAGGAATTGGCTTCTTTCCTGCAGGTTGAAGGATGTCCATGTGACGTCAACAAAAAAAGGGTATAGTCATGGATGAAAAAAATTTGCAAGGAAATAGGAGAAGAAGAAATCCACCCAAGAGAAGATATAAGAAAAAAAACCAGCCAGAATTAGGGATGGATACCTCTATTTTTGGTTGCTACCAATTATGGTGTATGCTTCATTGTTTCTGTCTTGACCCTAACCCGTCCCTGTTGGTCCTAGTCATAACAAAGCGCTGGTGAAACCATCACCAAGGCCATTTCAGACATACGACAACTACATTTACAAAGAAGACTATAATTCCCAAATATACCCCAGAGTTGTGCTTAATAATAAGGTTTGACAAGCTACTTACAATGATTACAGAATTTAACAAGTACTCAGAACACATTCTCTGTCCACAAAATAACCGTATGACCCGACTCCACAAAACAAGTACCACGCCATCTAACTCTTCAATTCCTGAAAGGTGGGGAAAACACAAAATTATGTTTTACAAAGTAAACTTCCTTATTACAAAATTAGGCATCAATAGTCATTCAAAACTAAGATAAACTTACTTAATTGCACCATGTTTCACTAACAAGATTCTAGGGTCAAGGTATGAGGTTAGGTTGAGATTTAACAACTTAAAAGTGATGTAAATGCTAATTCCGGTTGCAAGACCATCGTCATTAAAAACTAGACTTCAAGAGCTTTGAAACGACAGGTCATAGGTTAAAAACGGAGTTCAGACGAGATAGCTACACCAGTTTAAAGTTGCAAATTTAGCTTCGGAAAGATGGAGTTGCAGATTCTGCAGCTCTACCAACTTCAAACCAAAAACTGACTTTGCTCAGGAAACATCAAGGCACAATCTTCGCATATTTTGAAAGATACACAAGTCTAGTAGCAAAATCAAGACGGTGTGCGATTTTTACGCTCGTGCTAAAAGTTACATATGTTTTCCCGACGGGTGACGGTGCTGACTGCACAGTGACAAATTTGAGTGCTGCCAGGTTACAAATTTCTACGGAGCAGAATACTTTGACTTTAGTTCTGAAATTTTTACCATGTATTGAAGACGCATTAAGGAAATCTCAGTAAAAATCTCATAAATTTCAGAGTTTTAAAAGTACCTCAATAAAAATCCCTAAAATCAGTTAGGTGCAAGACTTCTATTCTGCAGAATTTCAAAGCTAAGTAAGTCCTATAAAAATTCACACGATTCATCAAGGGTTTTTCATGAGCTCTCTCAAAACTCAATGAACAAGGGTTCCCATGGTCTCTAAACTCCAAACCCTACCTTAAAGTATGAAATTGAACATGTAAACCATGAAATTAAGGACAAGGACTCGTGTGTTTTACCTTCTAAGGCTTCAATTTCTTCTTAGAAAGGTTTTTCCCCAGTTGCTTCTTCCTCCTCTCCGCTTCTCCGGTCTTCTCTCTCTCTCGTAAGAACAGAGAAGGCATCATAGAACCTGCCTCTTGTTTTATTAGGCTATAAAGGGAAAATCATTGCGTGTGGATGTGTCCATGTGTCTTCATGTGCTCCAAGGCTAATTAACAAGTATAATCAAGTCTAAAACCCACACGTTTAGCTAAAACTCAACATGTACGCCAATTATAGAATAATTAAGGATCCAGGATATTACAGTTTCCATGTACTCTTCTGTTGTTCCCCTTTATTGTTCTTAATTATTATTTTTTGATAAGTAAATAAATATATTAAAAGAAGGCTTTAAGGGAAGGCCACCCAATTACACCCAAAAAAAGGCCACAAGACAAAAAGGCCCTATACACTCCCATGAGAATGGAAAAGCTCAAACCAATCCAAAAATTGGTCAAGAGAAGGAGAACATTCTCTATTGCCCCAGCTATACAAACTATTCACTAAAAAACGCTTGATCCTAGACAAAGGCATTTCAACTCCTTCGAAGGATCTCAAATTTCTTTCTCGCCAAATAACCCACATCAAACAAAGCGGAATCAAAGCCCAAGTTTGCTTCCTTCTCTTTGCCATTCTAACACCCCTCCATGCAATTAAGAGTTTCATTACATTCTTTGACATGGCCCACATCACACCAAACCACATGAGCACTAATGACCAAAGCTGAGCACTAATGACCAAAGCTCCCCCGCAACCGGGCAATGAAGGAGAAGATGATCCACCGACTCCGCATCTCTTTTGCACATACAACACCAATTAACAATGATTGCCCGTCTTCGAATCAAATTATCAATGGTAAGAATCTTGCCTTGTGCCGTGCACCATGCAAAAAAACTCACCTTTACCGGTGCCAAGAATCTATTGTTCTTAATTATGCCCCTCTGCATTCAGCAAAGAGCAGTTGCAGTGACTTGGTTGTCTGCTTCCTGCCTCAAACCCAGTTCATACTGAGAGAGAACATTATGCTCTGGCTGCTCTTTGTGGAGCCTAAAATTAGTCTAACTGGAAGCCTTCATTTGAAGCTTCTAAATGAATTTTTTCTTGTATAATCAGTCCCTAAAACTAGTTAGGTAACACCCGTCCCACATCAGAAGTTTACATGGGTGATCTTGGGTCTATAACAAACCTTGTGGGCTACTACTAGTACCTTGGAGTTAAGCATTTTGGACCATGTGGTGTGGCTTGTGGATCAAAATCAAGGTATTGGGCTAGTGGTTTACTTCTGGCGTTATAGGCGTTATAGGTGGTATCAGAGCAATCCATGTACATGACCGTGTGGGCCTTGGACTTTGGATTGGTGATTTAGTGCTCAACCCCTTGCGAGAGTGCGAGGCTAAGATTGTAACACCACATTGGAAGTCTACATTGAAGATCTTAGGTATATTGAAGATCTTAGGTATATAACAAACCATGTGGGCTAACACTAGTACCTTGGGCTTAAGCTTTTGGCCATGTGGTGTGCCTATGAATCAAAATCAAGGTACTGGGCTAGTGGTCTACATGGGGCGTTACAAATGGTATTTAGAGCAATCCGTGTACACGACCATGTGGGTCTTGGACTTTGGTTTGACTTGGTTGTTGGTTTGGTTTGGTGATTTTAGTGCTCAACCCTCGCGAGGCTATATAGGTGGGAGATTGTAACACCCTGTCCCACATTGGAAGTCTGCATGGATGATCTTGGGCCTGTAACAAACCTTGTGGGCTACTACTAGTACCTTGGGCTTAAGCATTTTGGGCCATGTGGTGTGGCCTGTGGATTAAAATCAAGGTACTGGGTTAGTGGTCTGCTTGGGGCTTTACATGTAGTATCAGAGTAATCTGTGTACACGACCGTGTGGGCCTTGGGCTTTGGATTGGGTTTGGATTGATGATTTAGTGCTCAACCCCTCGCGATAGCGTGAGGCTGTAAAGGTGGGGAGATTGTAACACCCCCGTCCCACATTGGAAGTCTACATGGATGATATTGAGTATGTAACAAACCATGTGGGCTACTACTAGTACCTTGGGCTTAATCTTTTGGCCATGTGGTGTGACTTGTGGATCAAAATCAAGGTATTGGGCCAGTGGTCTGCTTGGGGCGTTACAACTTATTCGTTTTAGGCTGCTATCCTATTAGCATAAGCTTTTTGAACAATGGGTGACTTAACATGGTGATAGAGGTTGGTTCAAAGTGGTCTTCGGCTTGGTTGGTTCAAAGTAGTGTTGGATAAACCTATCTGCATTACCTACCCTGGGGTGGTAATTTACCCATTTGGTGTGCCGGTTCAGTCTCGTACTACTCAGTGGGGTCCTTTGGTGCTGATGCAGTCTTTAAGTTATGGGCTTTTGGAAATATCTATAGCAAGAGTGGGTCTTTTCTGGCTTCTATCTTTTAGTCTTGAGAGCTCATCCAATACATTCCTGGTTGCTATTGGACACTTTGGAGTCATCCTGCTTTGTCATTTCACACTTCTGTATCTCGCAGTATGATTGCATTATTCACGCGATATTGTCCAGGAAGTTAGTTGTCTCATTTCCCCTTGTTCTATGTGAGATGCTTTTGCTTACTAATAGAAAATTGCCTTAATTTTGCGATTCCTTGCAGCATCTGTCACAAAGGAATCCAGCACTTTTGAACAGGCCTGGAGCTTCTCTTTTGGTGCTTGAAATTCTGAACTACCGTTTGCTTTCACTCTACAGGTGATTGAAAGTACAGTCCAGCGTTTGAAAAAAACAGAACTACTATGCTTTGTATGCAAAAGAGCTTCCATTTGAGCATGCTGAAAGCAGAATAAGATGGAAAGCATTACAACAAACAAAATAGTGTATTCTGATCTTTATCTTCAGGATGCTCTGGCTTTCAGCTGCCATGGAACCTTCTGCATTGGGTCGATTTTAGCGAGTCATATGTGACAACATATTAACAATGCAAGATTGTGACGTTACCTATCTTTTCTTTGTAGGTACCAAGGGAAAAGCAAGAACTTGATGTATGATATAACAAAAATAATTTCCACCCTGAAAGGGAAACGTGGAGACCATCGCATTTTGAGACTGGCTGAAAACTTGTGCATGAATCTTATATTTTCATTGAGAGAGTTTTTTTTTGCGAAGAAGGAAGGGAAGGTAGGATAAATGGGGATTAAATCCAAAATCCATATTGCTAAAGTAATTAAAACTTGTGTGTCTATTTCTTTTCAGGGCCCTACTGAATTTACAGAAACACTGAATCGTATTACCATAACAACGCTTGCCATTATCATTAAGACACGTGGGATTGCTGAGGCTGAACAGGTGCTCTATCTTCCAACCATGGTGGAACAAATATTAGCAACCAGTCAGCATACATGGTCAGAAAAGACTCTACGCTACTTCCCTCCTATTCTACGGGATGCCCTGAGTGGACGGATAGACAAGAGAGGACTTGCAATCCAAACATGGCAGCAGGTTACTAAAATGCTTTATTATGCTGGTTCCAATGTCATTGGTTTGGTTTATTTTTCCTCTCTTTGTCATGTCTAAAATTTTCTTGTCTCTGAAATTAAAAAGTTGGGCTCTCAAATTACTGCTGAAATCATTTGAAGAATGTGAATCGCGGTGTGGATACTGATTATGTGGCGTTCAATTCACTTGATGTATATTAGAAAGAAGAGGCTTGCCCGCGGGCTGTAAATAGGTTTCATTTTCCATTTCCTATTAGTGGATGCTAACGGGTCCTCATATGACTTAGCTTACCTTGATCTATTATAGTAGTCAATTATTATGGCGACACCTATTGTAATACATACAATTCCAGCCGTACCTTATCATGTGGTACATCTAGCTTCACGTTAGAAAAGGCGGAATAGCTGATCAATTTGGATGGAAAAGTTGTAGTTTCATTTCCACAGCCACATATATTTAATAGTGAAGAGACAGATTTGAAATGGGCTCCTACGTCTATATCGCCTCTAAAGAAGAAGTTACAACAACAGAATTGGATGGCTTTCCTGTTTCCTCGAGGACTGTCCATTGAGGGCGAAGGTGTGAGTCCGAATTTGGGGATGACAACCAGATCCATAGTCCGTACAAAGATTCTCCAATTGCAGATAGACTTTGGGTTGACTTTTTCATGCTGTAAATGCAATCGCAAGCGTTCCTCATATACTTATATTCTATTGAAAAGACCAGTCTTTCGATCCCGTGCTGTCAATACCAATGGGCTGTCAATACCAATGGGTGTTAACATTGTACAAAGGTTAGAACTTTTGTATGTATCCAGTATCTTGTGAAAATAGTTCTGTGAGGCACGTGCACCATGGTATCAAATTTGGATTTGCCAACTCGATTCTCAATTACACGTTGAAGACTCTGCAGGATTTTATCTTTCACTGATGTGGCAAAGGGAAGCACCTCTAGGTCTAGGATATTTTGACAGAGTATGGGAAGAAGATGAGATATGTCATACACGCTACTGGTGGGTGAGGATGGACTGGGGAGCAAACAGCATGGCAGTGACCTCTATTACATGTGTTCGGTCTTCGTGTAGGGTGCTGGAGCTGGTTCTGCTTGCATGCTTGTGAATATCCAGTTCATCTAGTTCCCAACTCCAAGAAGACTAAAACCACTCAGCTTTTGTATACACTCTAATACTGTTTTGTTTCTTTCCCTTTGCAAAATACGTTTTTTTTGCTGGTAAATATAACATAGAGCATTAAGCACAACTGCTCTACTCAACTGGAGTAGCCAGTTAACTTGACTTCAGAGTTGGGCTGATGGTTTTCTTTACTTTTATGACACGGTTTAGAAACATATTTTGTACTTGGCTCTGTTGTAGTGAGTTGCATTTATTTTTTGTGGTGTACAACTTTTGTGGTTATCATTTTATTCCTTTTGGGGATTTAAAATGAGCTTGCAGAAAGGCGAAAAGGTGGTACGAGAGTGTGTTTTTGTGAGCTCTATTTAGGCACAAGAAAAAGTTTCTTGCATAAAGATTTTTCTTTCTCGTTGTAAAGTCTGTGGAGAGAGGATTTACATATCCCGGGAATTGTGAAATTCCAGATCTTAAATGGAAGCGATTTAGTAAACTTTACAAGCATGCATGCAACCAGTGAAAGTTCTTGAGTTAGTATTTATCCCAGTTTTTAAACTTATAGTGCTGAGTACACTTAATCCAATTTGTCGTTTGATATGGCAGGCAGAAACTACTGTGATTCACCAGTGCACTCAGCTTCTTTCACCATCTGCTGATCCTTCATATGTTGTGACTTACCTCAGTCACAGTTTTCCTCAACATCGGAAGTACCTTTGTGCTGGCGCATGGATACTTATGCATGGGCATCCTGAGAACATTAATAATGCAAACCTTGTAAATTCCCACTCCAATTATCCTGAATTTTCGAGTGAATAATTTCATTATGCTCTGGATCCCTAGCAAAATGTTAAATCTCCCTCTGTGTGTGTGCGTGGGTGGGTGGGTGATGAATGCAGGGACGTGTCTTAAGAGAATTTTCCCCTGAAGAAGTGACAGAAAACATATATACAATGGTTGATGTCCTTCTTCATCACATTCAGTTGGAGCTTCAGCATGGGCATTCATTGCAGGTCTTTGTCGTACCCTTCTTTTTATTTTTCTCTTTATCCGTTCTATGCTTGTTCTTTCCTCTTTGTTTTGATATAAGCTAAAGGTAGAGATTGGTATTTGCTTTCCCCCCGTGTATGTTACAGTTTTCTGGTTGATGATATATTTCAGGAGCTCATATCAAAAGCTTCTACAAACCTTGCATATTTTATTTGGACTAATGAGCTGCTTCCCTTGGATATTTTGCTTCTTGCACTTATTGACCGGGATGATGACCCCCATGCTTTGCGCATTGCGGTATGTTAATCGAGCAGTTTCGTCTTCTCTCCTGAACTTTGAATTCTGTAGATGCATTAGTATCACCATCAACATTAATGTGCATTCCTTGCTATAAGTCTACTCCATTTTAATTCCAGCTGTGGTGCATTGAATAAGTTTGATGATTATCTTGTGTTTAACAGATGGTTCTGTGTTCTGTTTCTTCGTGCCACTTATTTCTGGTGTGTTGTTTTAGTGCTCAAGTTGCTTGTCCAAAATCATTTAGTTAAATGGAGTGTAGTATCTTTACACAAAATTGTGAATTTATATTCTGTATCTTGAATATATATTTTGTATCTTCTTGTAATATGCTATTTTAGGAAATGTATCGTAATCAAATCATAGCATAATCATAGGGTAATCAGATCGTAATCAAATCATAGCATAATCATAGGGTAATCAAATCTTGTAATCTTCCTTTCTTAGGCGTTAGCTTTACTCTATTTAAAGGTGTATTCATCTCATTGTAATTCATTCAGAAATAAGATCAGTATTTTCAGTCTCTGTTTCTCTGTTTTCTATCATGGTATCAGAGCTTGGTCTTGGGTGGCCTCTCCTCTCGTGGGAAAGTCTCTGTCATCTCTGTCGCCCGAGTCAGTCAGCTCCTGGTCTGTCACCTCCACGTGCATCGGGGCTGCATGTGAGGGGGAGTGTTAGACTTGTCCCACATCGCTCATCTAAGCCACCCAAGCTTGGTTAATATATTCTAGAGGCTACTCCACCTATTGCCAATTGGTTTTAGGTTGGAACCCTCCAAGAAATCTAACATGGTATCAGAGGCAATGTATTATCTATCTTTTGTCTCATCTGTTGTTGTGTGGTGGTAGGGAACAAATATTCGTCCCACAACCGTTTAATGAGATGGGAGCAGGGTTTTTGGTTCTACCATTAAAGGTTTTGGGATAGGTAACGATCAATGTCAAAGGGGCAAGGCGAGGTCCTATGCTCAAGTAGTAGTTCCACTGGCCAAAGGGGCCAGTTGTGACTGGAATTGGGGTTTGGAAGGTTGTTGTAGATTTTCCAGTTGGGACAGTAGTCGGGCCAAACTTGTGCATTTCTTAGGTGGGTGCTTGGTTGGGAGGTTAGGGGGTGGTTTAGATGAGGTAGCAGAAATATAATTGGTTAGAGCTTTTTGGTTGTTTAGATTTAGATTTCGGCAGAAGAGCTAGATATCAGAAATTTCAGTGGTGGTTTTTTTTTTTTTTTTTTCATTGCAATCTGAAGTGGAGGCACTTAGAGTGTTGGCTAAGTAGGTGAGCCTCTGTTTCTAGGTTGGTCGTCGACTGGTTTATGTTATAGATCAGAGGGGATGCCGATTTGTGTGTGGTTGAGGGTGATGGGTATACCTCTGCATTTGCTGAGAGAAGTTTTCAATGCTATAGGTGACAAGTGTGGTGGATTTTTGGACGTTGACAAGGATGAGGTGAAGGAGCACTTGAAATGGGTTCACATCAAGGTGAGAGTGGAGATATGCATCGCCTATCTGGTCGGAGGACGGTCCAAGGGCGGAAATGAACAAGGTAAGTGTTGGTGTTAGAGGTTGGGCGCAATGGCATGCTGGTGGAGTGAGGGCAGTTGGTGGGTTTTCAAGGGGAGGGGGAGGGGTAGTGGAGCTCCAAGTGAAGGTTTCTGTTGCTCAACTGCCATGAGGGTTTCTAGGCGCTTTGTTGATTGCACAAGTTGCTCTAAATAATGATTGAAGAGTGTTTCAGGATTGGGTCAGCAGTGTACGGTGCAGCAATGTTAGGGATTTATTCTAGGTCTGGTTCTGTGAGGTAATAAAGAAATGGAAGGGCCAAGTTTATGAGACTGTAGACAACCCAATTTGGACTCTCTGAAATATCTTTAAGCTTCCTCAATGATGATAAAAAGGGCAAAACAGTCTTTGTACAGCTAAGAACAATGCTCTTTTTGAGTTTTAAAACCCAAACAAAACCTTTTAAAAAAACCAGAGCCAAGCGCTCAGGTCTAAGATGGACCAGAGCGCTCAGTAGTATCTTGGACTTGAGCGCTCAGTACTGTCTTTTGGACCAGAGCGCTCAGTAGTGTCTTGGACCTGAGCGCTCAGTAGTGTCTTGGACCTGAGCGCTCAGGTTGTGCTCAAGTCCATTGCACGCACTTGAAAAAGCAGAGTATTTCTCAGCCCACTTTCTGCGGAACTTTTCTGCCGATCTCAGCTGTGTGCAGGCACGACTCTCCCTCTCCCAAGCAACTATGATGGGATTCTCTTTGAATACAATGATGATTTCCACTCCCCTTTGATCAAAATTTTCTCTATAAATACAAGCCTTGTATGTTGAGAGAAGGGGGGGCCGATTTTCGGCAAAGAGGAGAGAGAGCCCAAGGTCTGTAACACTCAAACAAATCCAAAAAAACCTCTTTTCCACTTCAAAAACCAGCCTTCTAGCCAAAAAAGAAGCATTGTTCAAGCCTAACAAAGGTAGAAAGCCACCTCTTGGTTACTGTTTTCACACCCTGAGGGGAGCCACTAGGCTCAAGTCAGTTCGTTATACTGAGACTGAGCTTGACTGGTCTTTAATATGACCAAAAAACGGAAGTTCAAAACTTCTGAGCTCAGGAGGACCTGGGCGCTCAAGACCAGTTCTTGAGCGCTCAAGTCCTTTGCAGGGCACCCAGGGTTGTTCCCCTTAGGTCTTCTGGTCATCAATATCAGTCTGACTTAGGAATGGTTTAGTTCATTATCTAAAGTATCTTCATGTCCTGTTCAGTTTTAGAAGCATTTACGACTTACTTTTAATCTTTGAAACTTTGCTTACTTTGTTCAAATGTTGCTCATAGTTATGTTAAAAGTTAGTTTATGTTCATTTCAGTACTGTTGTGAGCCTCACACTTGAGCACTCAAGACTAGTTGTTGAGTGCTCAGGTGTGTTGTTGAGCGCTCAAGAGTGGTTTTCATGCCAGCTTCTGTTTTATTCATTTTAAATATATGCTTCAAGTTTTTTTTTTTTGAACAGCGATTTTTTTTATTAATCTCTGAACAAGGTACAAAGATTAACAGGACAAGGAGAACGGCATGTATGCCCAGTCTGAGACCTATGCTTCAAGTTATTTGTTGTTCTTGAGTGTGCACTAGTCTTTCCAGAGCCCAGAGTAGTTGTTCCAGAGCTTGCAAGGAAGCAGGACCTGGGCGCTCAAGACCGGTTCTTGAGCGCTCAGGTCCACAGCTGAGCACTCAATAGTGTTAGCAGTAGCAGTCTTTTGTTTTGTTGTATATTCTGTCATCTCATCCTTATTATCATAAACTGTACACTGCTCATAGGCATACACTTATTCGTGATGTGTTTACAGTTTTAATCCCCTTTATTGTTCCCCCTCCCTACTTGTTTTGAAAGGTAAGAGGCAAAGTGATTTTGAAATACTACAAGCATTAAGTAGAGACCAACCCTCGTGTCGGGCAGGAGGGATGCCTTAAAACCCTTCCCTTCTCATAACCTGGCTCCCAAACCTATGTTATCTTTGGTTATGACGGACCGGTAAAAGAAATAAAGCCTTTTCTGAAATAAAAGCGACGAATGTCATTCAAGTTTGGTTCCTCGGGTGGCGAATCACTGAAACCGGGTGGTGACTCCGAATTGAACGCCTCGTTTGCTCGAATTTTCCAAAGAAAAAGAAAATGAGATGGCACTCACCGCGGGGCGGGTAGCCCACAGAGACTAGGTTAGAGGAGGGTGGCAAGTTGAGGACTTGGGAATTTGGCAAGGCTAGTTCTCTCAAGGTGGTGTTGCCGCTGCTGATTGGGTTGAGGAGAGATATCGGTAGTGGTATCCGAGTGTACGATCAGGTTGTGAATTTGGTAATAGTGAACGGAATGTTAGAGTGTCTTATGGCAACTAGGAGAGAGAAGGGGGACGCTTGCTGAGATATTGTTCCATTCTTCTCGCTAAGCAACCAGGGGAACAAACGAAGTGAGGGACAAGCGGTATTTGGCAACTTGTGGCGGAGTTTTGTAACAGTGGATGTGGGTTGGCGGGTGTGTGTGTGTTAGAGAGAGGGGAACGGGGGAGGGCGTTAGGATTGGGGACAACTTGGTTGGGTAGATGGAGAAAGGGAGGCTTGGGTAGTGGTGCAAGTGGCGGTACATGCTCCTTATAGTGATGGCAGAGCATGTAAATATGTATGATTGGAATGATGGGGAGGTGTTTGAGATTGGGGCTTCACTGTAAGAGGTTTTTGAGTGGCTGGGGAGATGCCATTTGGGTTTCATTTCATTTTCTGATATTGAGGAGATGTGGGAGAGGTGTGCGCAGATGGAGTGTGAGAGAAATGTGGGGAGGTCTAATAAGGCGGTGACAAAGTTAAAATTTTTTGCAATGTTCCATTAATCATGAGGGAAGGAAGAACAGTGGGACGAAAGGGGAAGTAGGGTCCAGTGTCAATCTTTCTATGTTATACTGAGGATCAAGATAATTAGTTGAAATATGAGGGGTTTGAAATGATGGGATAATAAGTCAGCTGTGAAGGCGTGCCTCTAGGAGTAAAGGGGGATGTGGTTTGTTTGCAGGAGACAAAGTTATGTACAATTTCCATGGAGGAGGTGAGAGTGTGCGGGGGGCAGATAGGTAGCATGGATCCGTCTATACGAGGAAGGAAGGTTTGGAGGAGTGTTAATTATGTGGGATATGAAGGTGGTGGAGATGCTAGAAAGTGAGATTGGGTGGATTTTCGGGTTGGTTGATGTTGATTTTATGGTGTAGTGCTCAGTATTTTAAGGCTGTATTTCTGGGAGGAGCTGATGATGTCATTTAGACGTGGAGTTCCTTATTTGTGGGGATTGATTTCAATGCAGTGATGTTTCTGAGGGAAAAGTTGGGGTGTGTTGCGCTATGTGGGGCCATGAGGAGGTTCTTTGATTTTGTGTCGGTTTTGTAGTTGATGGATTTAACTTTGATTGGGGGCCGTTCCAATTTTTTTGGATATTGGTAGGTTGACGAGACCTGAGTCTATTCAGATCTTGGTATGTGGTTATTAGAAGAGGGGTTCTACTGGACAAAGATAGGGGGAATGGTGGAAGAACTAGAGTGTCATGGTTTGGTTGGTTTGTTCTTGCAAGGAAACTAAAGTGTTTGAACTAGAATCTAAAAATTTGGAATGAAAGGGGTTTTGGAAACTTGAATCATGCAACTGGAGTACGAGATTTTCTATAGGATGGTGAATGCTCATTGGAGGTCCAGTTTTATGGCAAGGGTTAGGGAGGGATTCGGTCTTGGACATGGAGGAGGATATTCGCTAGGGTAGTTTGATTTGTACACGGGTTTATTTTTGGGGGACGGTGATTGGATGCTTCGAGTGGATGGATCGGACTTCGATGCTATTTCCATTAAGGAGTGTCTTGGTTGCAAAGAGAATTTTTTGGAGGTGGTTGTATCACTCAAATCTATCAATGTCGAGAAGGCTCCGGGTTTTGGACAAATGACTTTTGCCTTCTTTCAATTGTGTTAGGAGCATGTCCAGGTGGTGGTGAAAGGTATGTTTCATCGTTGTGGTTCATTGTGAGTTTGAGAAGAGCGTGAATGCATCATTTGTTACTTTGATCCAGAAGAAAAGAGTCATGGAGGACATTCCAGATTTTCAGCCAATCAGTCTTCTTGGGCAACGTGTATAGTTGTTGTAGATGTGAGTGTCAGGAAAAATACTTGAGGTTGTCCCTCCGGGTATATGGCGGTCACTACAACATTACTCTGGGTCACCGGAGATGGAAGAAGAGAGAGCTCGGGGCAGCCGTAGAGGGGGGGAGGTGGTCAACAAGAGAGTTAGAACTCTGTATGGGTATGTATTGTATTCGATGGAGCCATCCTTATATGGAGACCTCAGAGTTGGGCGTGCTATAGAGAGGGACTTGCCAGAGGGATGGACTGACCAGGGGATGGAAAGGCCGGAGGGATGAGTGGCAGGTGCTTAATTGCTGGATGTCAGGGGCGGTTGCAATAAGTATGGTTGTGGTTGTAATGAGGGTGGTTGTGGTAATGATCATGGTGGTTGAGGCAGACATCACCTGACGTAGGCATTGCCTCTCCCTCTCTATGGTCGGTGAAGGTGGAGCTTGCCTCCATGAGGCGAGCCTTGACAATCCCCTTGCTCTAGCCTCGAAGCCACGTACCTCCTTAGGTCCTGAGCAGGGTACCCAGGCCCTGTGCCTAACCTATGGTATTGTGAGGAGTTGCCAGACTCATTACCTAGTCTTATTTCTTGTATGGAGAGTGGACATTGCTGAGCATGTCAATGAGCATCGTAGGATGTGTTTCAGAGCTTCCATGGAGGAGTCCCTATGTGGAGGTTCATGAAGCCTTGTGCTTGCACAGGAGGAGTCTTGGATCCGGAGGAGCTTGCTTGCCTTACCGCGGAGGTATTGGGTCTGTCGGTAAGTACCGCATGGCGATGCTCTTTCCAATACCCACACTAGTTAAAGTTTTAGCAATTAAGATAAAGTCAGTGTTGGGCAAAGCTGTTCCAGAATCTTATAGTTCCTTTGTTGCAGGAAGACATATCTTGGATGCAGTGTTGGTTGGTTATTAATGTGTGGACCCTAGGTTATAGAGTGGGTAGCCAGGGCTCTTGTCCAAACTGGAAAAAAAGCTTTTTTTTTTTTTGTGTTTTTTTTTTTCCGGGTGAAAGTACATAGTGTTATTGAAGTAGTGAGGTTTGAACCCCCAGCCAAATGCATGGATGTACACGTTGGGCTGCTACTACACTTGCTTATGATCAAGTTAATTGGGTTTACATCTATATATCTTGGAGAGGATGGATGAGGGTGTAGTGGTTGAGTTGGATTAGATTTTGCATCTCTCGAATCAAATTTTCAATCTTGGTGAATGGTTCTTCAGTTGGTTAGTTTCAATCATCAAGAGGGCTCAGGCAAGGGAATCCTTTATCCCTTATATTGTTCATTTTGGTTATCAAATTCTTGAGTAGGATGATTTAGAGGGCTGTGTTCTAAATGGTTTCAGGGTAGGCAGTACAAATGGGCCTCAGGTTGTGTGACATTGTTGTATACAGATGATACCATTTTTTTTTTTGGTATGGATAAAACTTAGTCGGGTTATCGTAGATGGATTTTGATGTGTTTTGAGGTAGTGTCAGGTCACAAGGTTAATGTAGGAAGATTTGAGATTATTCCAGTGGGGGAGATGGGCGGTGTTGATTTTTTAGCAGAGGTCTAAGGTTGCTAGGTCCATTCTTTCCCTTTGTCTTATTTGGGCCTCCAGTTGCGTGCTCCGTTCAAGTCTAAGGCAGCTTGGGACCTAGTAGTGGCGAGATTTTAGAAGCGGCTTGCGGGATAGAAGAGGCATTATTTTCCAAAACGGGCTAGGATGACTCTCATGAAGAGCACTTCATCGAGTTTGTCCGCATATTTATGTGAGGCTTTACAATCCCAATTTTAGTGGCAAAAAAGTTAGAAGAGTTGTAGAGAGATTTCCTTTGGGTTGGTCTGTTGAGGGGTTCAAGTATCATTTTAGGGGTTAGGAAGCTTGTTATATTCAATCAAGGTTGACTTGGGAAGTGGCTATGGAGATTTGCTATGGCGGTGGTGTAGGATAGTGGTGCATTCTCGGCATGGGAAAGACTAGGGTGATTTGACCCCGCTTTACTTGATGTGGAGAGAGCGAAATGGTAGATATTTTGATGGCATGGAGAGGCCTATTTTTAGGCTTGAAGTCTTCTTGTTTCTCATTTGCATAGTTCAGAATTGATAGATTTTTTGGAATATACTGGGGAACAAATGTTTTTTGTTGGATTCGTTTATACGCTTTTTGATGTGTAGGACCTTTTTGTACTTGACCTTTTGATTTTACATGGTTGATATCCCCTTAATGCCATTTATGTATAGTTATGGATTATTAAAAAAAAAATAATTCATTGTTGGAGTGTTCAAGTGTTTCATCATAATTTTCTATTTTTCTGGTACTTGTTTTTTCGGAAGAAATTTTTTTGTGAATTAATTTGATATAGTGTTTGAGGCGAATTTCGATGTATTGGGAGTTAAAAGGCCTTCGATGTGAGGATTGTTCTTGATTTACTTGCTTTGCGGATATAGTTTTTTTTTTCCCGGTGCGTAATGGAAGTATTGCTATTGTGCATACCGATGTTCTAGACTATCAATGGAGGAAGCATGATAATGTGCACATAAATTGAATTGGATCTCTAGGCCTGCCCTCTCTGATGCCATTCGGCTTTGATTTGGGGGCATGGTTCTGCAACAAAACAAATATAGGGGGGCCACTATTTCAGTGGTATTTTGAGAGCAACCACTTTGTGCATATTGCCAAATGTTAGATCTGTCTCCAATCCTTCCCCGCCCATACCCCCAATTATTGGGGACTACATGGGTTTTGTTGCTGTTGTGCTATAATGGAAGTATTGCTCTAGGATTTTTCACGAGCTCGTGTCTTAACTTGTTTTACCAGGAGTCACATACATTTTTGTGTGACAATGGTATAACAGAGATGGTACCGTTCTTTTTATGAGCCGGGGTTCGTTTGTTTTGGAAAAGTGTGGTTATATTGATATTGGTTTCCATCAATTTGATTGTTTAAATTCATATTGTCAAGAAATTTTGGGGTGATCTTATCTTACAACAGGTTAAATGATAAGTTCAATGTGATCTAGATGATTGGGCTCTAAGGCTACCATAATGGTCTTGTTCATAATTCTCCATGTCTTCAGTTGTTGGTGTTGTGTTTGTTTCCATGACCAAATCGGGGAAAATAGAACCCAAATCATTAAAGCTTTGTGCTTTTGGGAGGTTCTGCTGCACAAGATGAGTGCAGAGGTCACCATCCTTCAACAAAAGAAACAAATTGTTAGACAGAAGATGGGATTGCATACCTTTTGGTGCTCAGTTCCATTTTTAATTTTATTTCTCCAGTGTTATTAGCCTTTCTGCTGTGGGGACTCACCCTCTTTACCGTGTCATTCTCTTTGTTGTTTTCAAAAGGATGGCTTTACCTTACTATTCTCGTATTTGGAACAATTGATTTGTAGCGTTTTTGGTTGGATTGGTAAGTGCTGAAGGAAGTTTAGTTTGAGTACTATAATCCTAGAGGTTCCTTCAAAACTTTCCCAAGTCAAGTCTACTATGATGATGGATGCTTGTGCCTTAAGATTGATATTTTCATAACCTTCTTTATATACATATCAAGAGTTGGCTTTATGCTGTTTATTATGTTATGTTACGGTGATTTTGCAGATCAATCTACTTGAGAGGCAAGAGCTTCAACAACGAGTAAACTTTTACCTTATTAATCGCGGTCCACCTGAGCACTGGCTTTTCTCTGGCATGTTCAAGCGTGTTGAACTGCCAAAGGCTCTTGGAAATCACCTCTCTTGGAAGGAAAGGTGACGTCTTTTGGTTTTATGGTTTGCTAAACTGTGTACAATGTTAACTGCTTGGTGTGTGATGAAGGTCATGCACTAGCCTTCACAGGGGAACCTTAGTTCTACAAGAAATATTTAGGTATTCATGAAGTATGGTGGTTGAAGATTTTAGGCAGTTTGTGTGCTGATTTTGTGACTGGATTATGGTCCTTGGCAATAGAGAATCTTTAGGTGGGCGATTTTGGGAACCGTAGTATTGTTAAAAGGTACTCCTGCAATCAATATTGCCAATTTTGGGAAACGTAGTATTGTTAAAAAGTACTAGTGCAATCAATATTGTAGTATTGTTAATGGTTCAAAGTGCTAATAATGATGTGCCATGAAGCTAAGTGCTTCTCTTGACGGAGTACCCCTTAAAAGCACTTCTCCAAAAGGCAGACCTATTCAACTGGATTTCGCCGTGGAGTTGGCCAATTTCCACAAGGTTGAGAAGCGAACAAGTTCTGTAATCATCTTCACCGTCTTTATCTTTATTGGGGCATTGGAGATGGTTAAGCAATATTTGACGCAAAGTTGTATTATGGACCTTTACTAGAGAATAGGGACTTTTCCATTAAAGGTGTTAGTGGCCATCCTAGGTTTTGGCGGGAAGTGCAGGCCACATGAACTTTCTTGCAATCGGGTAATCTCATTGGAGACGTGATGTAACTTGAAAAGCCACACAAAATAAACGAAAAATGCAGTCTACTTTTCTCAGTAAAGTAGGTATTGTGGTACAAGAAAGGGGAGAAACCCAGAGTCTACTAGGGGCCCTAAAGCCACAAGGAGAGAATAAGAGAATGAGGAAGAGGAGGGGAAGGGATACATGGCTGTAGCCCCCAACCAACTTTGGGTTTCTCATATCTTAGACTTTGCTCTAATGACATGAGTCCTATTTACAGCTCTTCAAAACCCTAAGTGTACAATGACCAAAATAACCCTTATTCTAAAATAAAATGATAAATCAGCTGCCATCCATTTTCTTGCAAACTCTAGCATCAAGAAGTTAGCTAGTTATTAATTGGTGTTGCCAGGGCAAGTGCGATAAGTTTTTGTTGGTCGGGTCCCGCGGCAGATTCGGGATTTTGATTTTGAGGGGGCACGAAAGCCCAACCAAAGCCTATGGTATCAATGATGGATTTTGTACAAGATCGAGGTGTTGTTTTGTATTTTATTCAATAAATATATTTTACTAGAAGGTGAAGGGGACTCTTACATTGCACTGAACTGGTGTACTAATGAGTTGGAGGGAAATCCAGGCCATGTGTCTAGCCATATGGGTACAGATGTAAAGGAAAAAAGATAAATCTCAAAGCATTATACAAAAAATTGTGTAGGAGGCAAAAAGAAAGGGGCCCTAGAGGATATAATTTTACATGAGGAAGTATGTATTTACAGGTTGTGAACGAGTGGGTAGGGACACTTGACCCCTCTCGTCTTAGGTTGGGTCCATATGCCTCTATGTTTTGAATTGTATGGCTTACCACTATTATGTCTTTGTACATGGGATGGACCCCCTTAGGCTCTTGTAGTTTATTTTTCTTTACCAAACCAGCAAATGAGAGTGTATTTGGGGCCAGCTACATGCAACACCACAACAACAACAGAACCCATGTTACCCATGTTGTCCCCAATCATTGGGGTTATGGGCGGGGGAGGATTGGAGACAAGGCCGAACCTTTGGCAATATGCACTAAGTGGATGTTCTCAGAATACCATTGAAACAGTGGCCCCCTTATACTTGTTTTGGTGCGGAACCATAGCCACTAATCAAAGCCAAATAGCATGAGAGATAGCAGGCTTAGAGACCCAATTTAATTTCTGTGCACATTACCATGCTTCCTTCATTGATAGTCCAGAACATCTGTATGCACAACATGGGGTCAGCTACATTGAACCTGTTTTTTCTTCAGTTCGGAATCACTCTCCAATTATTTTGGATAATTTTGCCTTCGTACATTTACTTTCAAACATATGTCCTATTGAGGGACAAACAGAGAAGTAAAAGGATGGTTTTTGGCTGTCTGCCTGAACCAGAGTGGAATTTCACTCACTCCAGAGAAGTCCCCCCAAAAATGTTACATTTCTTCATGAGAAATGATAAATTATACAGAGTAGAAAGTGGTTTTCAGCCTAGATAAAGCTATGTTTTGCATTTTACAACTAAATTATTTGCCATATCTGTTACTCATGCTGAAGTTTTATTGTTATTCGTATGGAAACATTTGATGTAGGTTGGTTTTAGTACACTAAGAGTATTGCCGTCACAATAAGAATCGTGATGGTTTTAAGTGGGGGAAGTAAGACTACTTGGGCTAGTGCGCAATGAAGAAGAAAGGAAAGGATGAGAAAAAGAATAGAGGGTGAGAGTGTTTCACCCTCTTGCAACTGTCAAGCGATTTCTGCAAGGACCACAGCCCCAAATACAATGATAGCAACCTCGATACTTAAATTCAATAACCAACTCTATTCATTAAAGGGAAGATTACATCCCAATCTATAATTCATAGAAAAGACTCTTCTAATTCCTAGAAATTTAAATCATCAAGCCACATGATATGGTTCTGGATGTGGCCCAACTTCCAACCTTAAACTTTTTTAGAGCTTCTTCGGATACCACTTTGGTGCAACTTCCAATACCGATAACCAATGAACAAACTTGACCACCACAATTGACCCTTATCTGGAAGATTTTCCAAGGAAGGCGCTCATCACTCTTGGAAACTTGTTTATTGGTTACCACAAGAGGAAGGATAATGCCCATGAATTCATCTAAATCATCAAAATTAACCTCCAAATTAGCATCAAGGAGTTCACAAACCTCTTCATCGGCTACTGGTTCAGTTCATGTGGTCTCCTTTGGAACTTCCTTTCCAACCAAGGCAATTGACTTGTTGGGGCATTGAAAGGAACTTCCTTTCCAACCAAGGCAATTGACTTGTTGGGGCATTGAGAGGATAAATGACCAAAACCATGCCAAGTGAAACATCTTGTTCTAGAAGTACTACTTGCTTGAGATGGAGATGAAGATGCACTAGGACAAGAGGACTTGTTAGGATTTAAAGAATTTCCTTGTGGCTTCTCAGTAACCTTACTTTGACTCCCATCTACAAAAGTTCTCTCATTGCGGGTAACACTTTCACTTTTGTAGCCTTCATGGGAGTGTTCTTTTTCAAGTCTTCCTCCATCTGGCAAGCCACTTGAACCACATCCGCCATGGTATAGAGTCGACTAACAACTAAACTACAATAAATCTTTGTATCCAACCCTTGCTGGTACATTGAAATCATCACATCTTTATTCTATGGAAATTCGGATCTGGTATCCAAGCTATAAAATTTTTCAATGTACACTTCAATGGACATACTGTCTTGTATCACTTGTGTGAACTGTAGCTGAACATGTTGCTTGAAATTAGCTGGCAACAAGTATCAAGTCATCGCACTTTTCATGTCTTTTCACATCCTCATGTTAGCATATTATGTTTCTTGGTATTCTACCACACCAAATTCTAGCTGTTCCCTTCAACTTAGCCTCCGCAAAGAATTTCTGCACATCATTAATCAGAAGTCTATTAGAATAGTGGTGTTATGATGTTATTAATGTTTAATTGCAAGGGTAGTATTGTCCTTTCATGTAATAGGGTTTACTTAGGGTTTCTATGTTTTCCCTATGTAATGATATGATGGCCTCTTGTAACAGATATACTAAATAATAGAATTTCTCTCTTCTAGTTTCACTACACAGTCTTCAGGCCATGTAACCAACCTTCCGGCGGGCGGCTTATGCCTCATTGCCGTCCGCCGGGCACTCATCTATTTTGCAATAAACCACAGAATCTGCACAATAGTCGTACGCCTCAAGCTTCAACGGCCCTCATGTTCTTCCCTCTTCTCCTCGATCTGGTTTCAGTTCCTCCAATCTGTTATAGCTTTTTTTCATTTTTTTTTTCCTTTCAGAATTTCATTTTTCGCTTTCATTTTTTGTCTAGGGTTTGTTAAAAACTTTTTATTAATTAGGGTTCGTAAAAGTGTTGTTGCTTTTTAGCCGGATCTCGCGTTTATCCAGTCTATAGGGTTTTACACTTCAGTCCCTCATTGTTGTTTCGTTATAGTTTGGTCTCTGAACTTTGCAGTATTTGTTTTGGTCCCTGCTTTTGTAGCAGTGTGATAGTTTGGTCCCTGTTTTTTTTAGCAGTGTGACAGTTTGGTCCCTTGTGGATATTTCTCGGCTTTTGGAGAAATTATGGGCAAGTATTTGTCTCGTTGTTTGGTAGTTAAATCCCCATTTGTTGTGCCATTGGCACCTTGTCTTGTTGTGATCCTTGTTGGATCTGTTGATGTGATCCGTGTTGGATCCTTTGTTTATCTCTCCTCGTGCGATTTGGGGTTCGCACGTGAGGGGGAGTGTTGTGAACTTGTCTCATATTTCTCCATTAGCAATTTCGTTCGTTGTTCCACTGCAATTGTTTGGGTACCGAAGTATTAGTGATTCTTCATTTTGGATTGGATCGAAGTTGCATCACCGCGTGGATCTGGCTTTGCTTTTTAGATTGTTTCAGTCGAAGATATCAGTCAGAGCATCTCATTTTCATCTTGGCAAACTCACGATGCTCTCCCTTCTCGCATCATGTGTTTGAGGGGGAGTGTTAGAATAGTGGTGTTATGACGTTATTAATGTTTAATTGCAAGGGTAGTATTGTCCTTTCATGTAATAGGGTTTACTTAGGGTTTCTATTTTTTCCCTATATAATGATATGATGGCCTCTTGTAACAGATATACTAAATAATAGAATTTCTCTCTTCTAGTTTCACTACAAAGTCTTCAGGCCATGTAACCAACCAAGTAATACTTCCGCATCGTTGCTTCCATCAAAGTCTCCAAATTCTAGTTTAGCATCTCTGTCAACATCAAGTAATCTTTGATCTTCTTGCAATCGGTGTGGCCATTGGGGTGGCGAATCCTGTGTCATAACTTGTTGGGGTTTCTTGGAGAAGGATCCTGGAATATTTATGGTACCAAACTCTTAAGCAAAGCCCTCTCTGACAGGATTTTTGCCCATGACAATGGATGCCAATCTATCTAGTGATGTTTTTATCTCAAGTACATCATTAACCCCCGCAGCCGTACTACTTTTTAATGTAGCGCCATTGCTCTTTAATATTGCAACATCACTTTTCCAAGTTGCAACACCTTCCTGAGTAGCTTGAAGCTCTTTGGAAAGAGTGCCAACCTTGGAATTAAATTCACTAGTTGTCACCATTGTAGATGGATCAACTTTGAGGATACAGGATTAAGACCTAACACCAAACTGATGTAGGACGATTTAAGAGTAGTGCCACCTCCAATAATAATCATGGTGGTTTTGAGTGGGGAAGTTAGAATAGGCAAGTGCAGAAAGAAGAAAGGGAAGAATGAGAAGAAGAGTGAAAAAGAGTGCTTCACCCTCGCAAAGGTTAGTCAATTTCTGAAAGGACCGCAGCCCCAAATACAATGACTGCAACCTCGATACTACTAGAAAAATAGAAGAATTATATATTGAAATCTTAATCATCGTATTTACAAGGGGAGGCAGCTGAGGAGAAGAAGAGAAGATTCATTACCAAATGAGTCAGCTAAGGAGTCTGGAACTGAAGTAGGGGATGGTGATTGCAAGGTGGCAGTACACATGAAGATTCGCCTTTCTTTTTCTTTTGATACGTTGTCAAGGTAGTAGGCCATTCACTTGGCCATTCATTTGCCAGTCCCCATCCACTCGTCCACCAATGTCCTATTTTGCACTATCAGCAGACACTGGTTCCACTCCAGACTTCTCCTTCTCCCCCTCACTATGAAAAGGAAGTGACCATGACCATCTGAGATGTAAACATCTATTCCTCCCTCATCTCTTCCTCCTGACTAACATGTTGCTCCCCCTGAAGAGATGGAGTGGAGGGGGAGTAAAAAGACTCGGTTTCCCAAAAGGTGACATCCATAGAGACAAAAAACTTCCTAGAGTAAGGATCAAACATTTATAGCCCTTCTGGGTAGGAGAATACCCAACAAAAACACACTTATGGGCTTTATGACCCAAACTTGTCACCAGAAGGGTGAGGAGCATGAACAAACCACACACAACCAAAAACTCTCGAAGGAAGAGTCAGGACACAAGAATTGTTAGGGAGACACTCAAATAGGAGTTTTGAAGTGGAGAAAATTGGATGGCATACGGTTGATGAGATAAGTTGCAGTCAAAATTGCTTCTCCCCATAAATATTTGGGAACATTCATGTTGAACAAAAGAGAGCGAGCAACCTCAGCAAGATAAGAATTTTTGCGTTCAACAACTCCTTTTTGTTGTGGAATGTCAACTCAAGTCGTCTGAAAGAAAATACCATTTTCATCCACAAAAGCCCTAATATTCCTATCGATATACTCGGTGCCATTGTCACTACGGAGAATTTTGATATTTGTGTCAAATTGAGTGCACACCATCGCATGAAAAGATTTAAAACAAGAGAAGACTTCACTTTTTGACTTAAGTAAATACACCAAAGTAACACGAGAATAACAGTCAATAAAAATGACAAACAACCGAAAACCTTTAAGAGAGGTAATAGGGGAAGGACCCCAAACATCAGAATGAATAACCATAAAAGGAAAGGTAGTTCGTTTATTAATACGTGCATAAAATGAACATTTATGTTTACCAAGCTCACAGGCTTCAAAAAAAAACCGACTCTTAGAACAATACCTAATTAAACTAAGGAAAAGTTTCTCTAAAATCCCAAAAGAGGGATGACCCAATCTAATGGTGCCACTGATGGAACATAGAAAGAGCTGAACTCGTATCTGAACTCGTATCTGTCTGCAGAGCAAGACCACATGACATGGGCGAATGAGGTACAGACTCCAAAAAATAGAGGCCACCTTATGCTTTACCACTGCCAATTACTTTGCTCGTGTCCAGTTCCTGAAAAACACAGTAAGTAGGAAAAATAGTCACCGAACAATTTGCAGAACGAGTAAGACTACTAACGGACAAAAGATTAGTGGCAAAGTTTGGAATATGTAGAACTGAAGAAAGGGAAACAGAGGGAGAAGAGGCAGTAAATGCACTAGCTGGAATACCTTTGTGAGCAAAATAGGATGAAGTAGAACCTGCTATGGAAGTGGGAGGTATAGTAGATGAAGAATCGGCCCGAGCCATTAGGTGCCTGAGAGCTTGCATCTCCCCCTGAGAAAAACCACCAACAAGATCAAAAGACACTTGAATCCAGTGCTGACCCAGAATCACGCAAGGTAGCAGCTGTAGACTCCGAAACATGAGCTTGGGCCTAAGAACGCATGAGACAACGACCGCAACTACCGCGTCCACCCCCTCGACCATGAGAGGGACGGCCATGTAACTTCCAGCAGAAATCTCTGGTATGGCCGGTGTTGTGGCAATAATCACACCGGAGTGACTCACAATCAATAGGCCCACTACTAGCACACTTACTACTCTGTGGAACAAGCCAACCACTAGAACCAAACTGTCCCTGAGGATCCTGAGGAATGGCAACCAAAGCAGAACGATCAAAAGCAGGAGTATGCACCATAGCACCTCTCCTACTCTCCTCCTGCTGAACAATGGCATAGGCCTCTCCCGAAGACGGAAACGAAACACGACCCAACACCTACACTCTGATCGGATCATATTCCACATCAAGGCTAGCAAAAAAGTCATAAACACGCTCTTTCTCTATCCTCTTCAGTCAATTAGCAGCATCAACAGCACAAACAGTCTTAAAGCATGAAATCCCTGATAATAATCAAATTCTTGCCATGCTCCACTCAAGTCAGCAAAGTACACAGCGACGGATCGATGATTTTGTTCCAATATACGGAGTCTCTTCCTCAACTCTAAACACTATGCATCATTACCTTGCTAAGAAAAGGTCTAGGCTGCCGTAGTCTAAATCTGATGTAGAGTATCAAGCAGCAGGAAAGTATGGTGAATATCAGCTCTCATAGAGTTAAACAATCAAGTCATGACTAACGATTTCCGAGATTTAAACTTCTTGAGTTCAACCGCCTCAACATAGGGCCCTCAATGAACTTTGACATCCCTTTGGCCTCAATAGCCAAAGTAAAAGAACGAGACCAAATCAAATAATTGGTACCATCCAACTTAATAAGGCAAATATCCAGAGAGAAATTATCTAGAGTACGTACACAACTCAACTCTTCATTTGTACTCGCGGAATCCTTTTGTTTATCCTCCGACATTTCAACAAACCTCAGATGACGGCAAACTACGTAGAATAAGAGAAATAGGGTTCCAAAAAAAAACTTGAGTATGCTGATTGAAACGCAAACAAGTGTAAACAACTCTTACTCAGTCCAAACAAGTGCAAACTGCGTAGACCAGTCCTAACCCAACTCTAACTGTGTAGATTGAAACCAGACAGCCACGAATAGGTTGCGAATCAGTCACCACAAAGATCGAAAGGAGGTCGTCTGAGTGTTGCAAGGCTTGCCGGAGATCGGGTGTAGGTCACGAAAGGCCGATGAAGGTCGACAAAGGTTGTAATCAACTGGGTCTGCGTAGAAAGGTCTGTTGAAGGGCAGATGAAGGTTATAATCAACTGGGTCTCGTTGGAAAGGTCTGTTGAAGGGCAAACGCTAGTTGGAGACACAGCCGTGGGTGATCAACCACTGCAAGGCTGATCGACGACCCGGAAAAAAAGAGCCTTAGGTATCGTGGAGCTCTGATACCATGTAAAAGTAGACGATAGAATTGAGATCCAAAAATTTAGGGTTATTTTCTCATTGCGTTCAATTATACAAGAGTAAAGGAATAATTACACACTACACCCTTATCTACTAATCTATTTACATAAGAGATTAGTTATACACTAATTGCGTACTACACCCGTAACTTAACAATACCGAAGAGAATGAAACATAAAAGGAAAGAAAATAAAATCAAAGGACTAATATTATGGGATTGCATATCAATCAAATCCCTAAGAATTCGGGTCAACTATCAAGCCGGATATGATGTGATTCCAACAATACTAAAATGCAATGATCAACTCTATTCATAAAAGGAAAGATTACATCCCAATTTATCATCCGTGGAAAAGACTCTTCTGATTCCTAGAAGTCTAAATGAAATGAACCTATCAATGAACATATTTAATAAGATATGTGAATGAACCTAGATATAAATGAATACATTGAATATGTGCATACCTAGAATCTAACAATGACTACGTGCAATGAATTAGTATCATGTGTTTAATGTGCCTAGATGAATATTAATGCAAGTACTAGATTCATGATGACCTTTGAACTACCAGCTACCATGGACACTTGTTTGTAATCCAAAAAGACTTCTCAATGCTCATGCGACCCATAGCCTTTTGGTTTAGGCTTTAAAGCCTATGAGACTTATCTAACCACTCCATGGCTGTGTCCTCAACATCATTATTGCATATTTGATTACATCTTGGTCTGTTTAGTAACCCATAAATTGACAGTTGTGACCAGGCCTGAAATCTGCACATGTATCAGGCCAATGTCCACATAAATAGTGTTTCCACAGTTTCAACTATTTCCAAGATCATATACGAGTATTTAACCATTGTTCCCTAGGAATAGAATCTACTTTCCGACCCAGTACAATCCAGTCAACATCTACAAAAGGAATTTTGAGGACGAATAATAGACTATTTGGTGTATGGAGGTCAACAAATATATGTGATGGTCATTTTGGTAAGTGACACTACATATGTTTAATCCGAGTAATCTTTCTCTTTCATGGGAAGATGAGAAATGGTCTGTCTTCAAGGAGACATTGACTGTACAGGGTTTGAGGGGCGCTGAATGAATTCGCCTTTCGTTTTTCTAGTGGCATATACATTGTTAAGGGTCCCTTTCATATATTGCTGTCAATTAAAGCATTGGTAAGTATTTCCATGGGATATTTTTATTTAATGTTCATGAATTCCCTTTTTATGACCTTATTTTTATTTTTTGTTCTGGCAGGTATCCTGTATTCTTTGACGATATTGTAGCGCGTTTGCTTCCGGTTATCCCAGTAATCATCTACAGGCTTATTGAAAATGACGCCACTGACTTCGCTGACAGAGTACTACAGTTGTATTCTACGTTTCTTCACTACTATCCTCTAAATTTTACATTTGTGCGCGATATTCTTGCATATTTCTACAGTCATCTCCCAGGAAAGCTGATTCTCCGATTGCTAAATGTCCTGGATCTTAAAAAGGTAAAAACCCTCTCTCTCTCTCTCTCTCCTTTGGTCCTTACTGCTGATTCATTGATTGCTTTTTGTTTTCCTCACAGATCCCATTTTCTGAGTCATTTCCTCAGCACATTAACTCATCAAATGCTGCCATTTGCCCACCGTTGGACTACTTTGCAACTCTTTTATTAGGACTTGTGAATAATGTTATTCCTCCTATATATAATAGCTCAAAATCTGGCTCTCTGGGGGAGGCATCAAGTAATTCCCTCCGTGCACACAATAAGACATCGGTGAGTTCTCTGGCCGGATCCACAAATGTTTCTGAAGGCCAGAGAGCATTCTATCAAATCCAAGATCCCGGCACGCATACTCAGCTGATCCTTGAAACGGCAGTCATAGAAATACTGTCCCTTCCTATAACTGCTTCTCAGATTGTATCATCTCTAGTTCAAATCGTTGTGCATATACAACCAACCCTTATCCAATCTAGCAATGGTCTTCATGGTGCTCCTAATGGTGTTGGTCAAGGTTCTGTTTTACCCACTTCCCCTTCTGGCGGCAGCACTGATTCCATGGGTGCAAGTAGATCCACTCCTTCAATCTCTGGAATAAACACCTCTAACTTTGTTTCCCAAAGTGGCTATACCTGCCAGCAGTTATCTTGTTTGCTCATCCAATCTTGCGGTCTTCTGTTGGCTCAGCTCCCAATGGATTTTCACGTACAACTCTATATGGAGGCATCACGAATAATAAAAGAGAGTTGGTGGCTCACTGATGGTAAAAGGTCACTTGGAGAACTAGATTCTGCCGTTGGCTATGCTTTGCTGGACCCAACATGGGCTGCCCAAGACAATACGTCAACCGCCATTGGTATTTGGTTGTTTCCTTTAGCTTTGTACTGATCTGTTGCATATACGCTCAGATAAGGGTAATAGGCTCGTGTCCGACATGTTTAGTTAGACATTCATCTACCAAGCATATTGTGTAATGATGAACTTATCCTAAAATATGCATGGAACTCCTAGATATTGCATTAAAATGCCATTTATCCTACAAAATAGAAGAAATATATAGTTTGTCTGTGTCCCCATATCCTCAAAATGGAAATTAATGGATCCAATACTTAGGCACGTACCCCTAGACAATACCAGTACCAGATTCGTTGTAACACAGGTACTGATAAACTGTGCCGTCTATGCTGATAACTGGTTGCTGATATTGTCTTTCTCTATAGTTCATACTTCATTTTCCTTTTCATCCACTCGTAATCAATATGCCTATCGGCTAAACTTTTCCTTCTCTTCCATTCTTAGGTGTAAAATATGCTGGCTCTCATTTTCCCTGCAACATCATATTGGAAAATGAGAGCCTAGTTGTAGACATAAATTTTGAACCATTGAGTTTAATCCACAATTCGAAATCTATATCTCAAATATCCATTGTTCAAGCGAACAGTGTTGATTGTTTATTTGTAGGCTCCTATTTCCGGTTTGGATTTTGAATCGTTAATTTACATAGTATGAAAGTAAAACCTCCGATTAGTGAAGAATAAAGAACGGGAAAAGACAAGAATGATTTTATTTTATTGATGATTGGGGTTTAAAACCCTTGTTTACATCGAAATAGATATTTAAATAAAACACATTTAGAGGGATTGGAACCCTTTACCTATCACTTGGTATGCTTACTCTTATTGGCCTTCGAGGCTTGCTAAAGATTGCAGGTTGTAGTGAGCGAGTAGGTTGCTTGGTTGTTCAATCCCTTTAGGTGTTCGGGTTTCGGCCCAGTTTAGCTTTTCCTTGGTTGGCACCTTGCCACTCTCGGCTTCTTCTCTCTTTTAGGTCTTAGATTGGCACATGATTGTTCTTAGGCTTTGTTTAGGGATATGATGCCGTCTAAATCCTTGTTCCTTTTAGTCTTTGTACTTATTCAAAGGTTAATAAAATTTTCTTTGCCTTGCAAAAAAAAAATTAAAAATAGTAGGTTGGTCGTTGTAGATTGTAGAAGTTTTACTTGAGTAGTGTATCTTCTCTCTCTTTTTATTTTCTACGTTGAGGGGAGAAGTGATTCTTGTATAGCTTCTACGTCGAGGGGGACGAGATGTATGTATAGCTTCTACGTTTAGGGGAGAAGAGAGATCCCCTTCGTTTGATGATGGACCTCTTATTTATAGGGGCTTCCTTCATCAGATGCTTGGTCACCAAATAATTCTTTTGAATTTGAATCGTTGTTGCTAGGATAGGATGCTATCTCATCTTAGCTCCTCAGCCTCTTTCAATTTACATCTGATGGCATCCACCTTGGAATATTCTTCTCCTTCCACATAAGTATTTCTTGGGCTCTACATATTATTTGATTTGAGACTACGTTAACCCATATTTGATTTGTAGGCCCTACGAAATGCGGGCCGTACATGGTTCAACTGATTTGTCGAGCTGTTACTCATCCGCAGGCCCATATACTCGTAGGCTTGTTGGGCCAACATATGTTCGTTGATTCGCAAGCTTGTTGGGTTAACATGCATTTAGGCTCTTTATATGCCATTTAGTCCGCAAGCCCAACATATGATACATTGATGATGTGCATCAATCTTTTGTTCAAATTTATGTGCCAAAAAACTAGAACAGAGAGATTCTATTATTCAGTATATTTGTTACAAGAGGCCATCACATCATTATATACGGAAAACATAGAAACCCTAAGTAAACCCTATTACATGAAAGGACAATAATACCCTTGCAACTAAACATTAATAACGTCATAACACCACTATTCTAACATGATACATTGATGATGTCCATCAATCTTTTGTTCAAATTTATGTGCCAAAACTAGTAGTCACACATCATTGTATGCTAGAAATTTATCGTGCATGTGACAACTCATCAGTATTATTTTTCTGGTCACAAATTTGGCTGATAGGAAAACAATCTAAGGGCTTAATTCTTCTGCTAATATGTAATTTCTCTACTGATCGAATCAGAATTTGTGGAATATGAATGTTTTCAATTTTTTTCGGTGTACATAAATTGTTCTCTCAAGTTTCCTAGGCAAGTGAGATATTTGTTTGAGTTCACGACTTGTTCTTCTATCCCAATAGACGTAATCTGTACATCGTAGGGATGCTGGTGTTCTTCTAGGACTGATCAATTGAAGATCATCACCATGAAGCGTTACATGTTCAGGGACAGTTGTTGCTTGCATTTTTATTGTTGTTTTTTGGTGATCCTCTGATCCTGTAATATACTTGTATCATTGCCAGGTAATATTGTGGCCCTGCTTCACTCTTTCTTTAGTAATCTTCCACAAGAATGGCTAGATGGAACACATCTCATCATTAAGCATCTCAGGCCAGTAACATCAGTTGCTGTGTTGAGAATTGCATTCCGTGTTATTGGTCCGTTGCTCCCTAGATTGGCCAATGCACATGCTCTTTTCAGTAAGGTATGCTAGCCATTCACTTCTAGATTAAATTTTTTCTATTTCAGCTCTGGTATTCAGCAATGTATTTTATCACCAACATTAAGCCTTGCTCAGGCAGATTGACCTTCAATATTTCCAAGAATCCGTGAGATGATTCTTAACACTCACTGCACAACTTATCAGTTTTTAACTATGCACAACTTATCGGTTTTTAACCATGCCAAGTACATATGTGACTTGTTCAGAGATCCAGCACTCATGCAGTATAGTTATCCACAACATATTAGAGGTCTCGGAATTCTTTAGAAATTACGTCATCCAGAATTGCTTCTTACCATTCTCAAACTTGACCATAATGTAATGTGGAGTTTCCAGCATCCCTGTCAACTTTGCCTTGACTTTTCATGAAAACCACAAGAACTGGATGGAAGTCATCTTCCTTTGGAGAGATACACAATCAGTTCGACTGAAATTTATACACAGTGGCCTTGCTCTAAGCCCTTTCAGAACCATCAACCCTGTCTTTCACTTTTAACAGCATTTTACTCCTAACCTTCCACTTCCTTCATAAGATTTAGCTGCATTATCAGCTAGGGTATTCTTTCCCCCATTCCGTTCATTTCCCTATATGACTCCCATCCACTTAGGCGAAATGGGAGTGGAAGCTTTTGTTAATGAATTGAGATGACATAACAAATAAGAAGTGATAGATGAAATCTTGGGTATAGCCTCAACAGAAAGCTTAGAAGTCAAGCTTGAATCTGAATAGTAAAGGAGCATCTACTGATAGCTGTCTTCTTGAGTGGAAACACATTTCAGCACTGTGCCTCAAGTTGGTGCAAATATGTAGCACACCAGATTGGTTAGAGTGTAATGGAAATTCTTGGTACTTCCTTTGCTCAGATGTCATCAAGTTGATCTTAAGTCTTCACACACAGGGTAATTATAATGCTAGTTTAACTCCTTTTATATATAATGCCTGTCAATACCATTATCATTAGTCCAACATGTTAAACAGGATAATGAGCAATATTGATAGTTGCTTTTTGTCACAATAGTACCTCACAGGTTTTTGGCAATCAAAACCAAGATCTCTCAGCAATATGTCAAGCCAAAGTAATTCACGAACTCCACTACTGTTGTTCTGAACTCGCCCTCAGATAAGCATAGAACCAGCCCAATCTGATCTACTGTATGCCTACCAATGGAATGGTCATGCTCCAATGAGCAGTGGTGGAGGGAGTAAAGGCCCAGTGGGGGCCCAGGCCCCCACTGAATTCCCCTCCTTTTTTTTTTTTTTGCATTTTCCTTACAAATTATCTTTTTATTAATCTCTCTAGTACAATTTGTATATCATTTTATTCTCAACTTATTATTTCAAATATTAGAAACAAGTCTATTTGTATATCATTTTATTCTCAACTTATTATTTCAAATATTAGAAACAAGTCTACTAGACTGACGAAATAAGATGTCTAATGCCAAAAATAGCCACCACTTACTATTGGAAACTCTCTAATGCTTAATGTCCAAAATTCCAAAGTGTCTAAAATAGGCTATATGATTTGTACTTTAGCTATTATTCACAATTTTGACAATAGTCTTGTTTCTTTCTCTTTGCCGATAGAACTGCAAGTCAAATGTGGAGATTTAGGAATAAAATGTGTAACAAAAGATATTGTTTAATTGGAGCAAGATTGTTAATATTGACTTTTTTCTTAATAAATTTCTTATATTTTTGCTTTATTTTTAACAAAAGTTTTTTATTATTTTTGCTTGAAGTGTGTTAAAAGGTGCCCTACTAACGCTAATTCATGGTCCCGCCATTGCTGATGAGTTACCCTTGCCAAGAGCACTCAACTATGGAAGAACTGGATAGACTAGCTTTTAGTAGTATTCACTTTAGTCACTCAAGTATACGCTAATTCATGGCTCCGCCATTGTTGATAAGTTACGTTGTTTGGTTTCAAAAAAACTATGGAAGAACTAAATAGACTAGCTTTTAGTAGTATTCACTTTAGTCACTCAAGCTTACGCCTATCAGTATCAGTAGATACCTATATAAGTCAAATAGATATTGATCGAGTCAAAGTTCTACCCGTTGATCGGTTGATAGAGCAAAAGTGCCTGCAAAATGCTCTGTTCAGATAGATCAGAAAGAATAGAACTCTCGATTGATCCGGGTACTTGGGATCCTATGGCTATGGATGTGGGTATTGCCGAGCCTCCAGGATGAAAAATGTAAGTGCCTCCTCGTACCTCACTGGGTGCAGGTACGACCTGCACCCAATCTGAATGAGCGCAGTCATCACCGCTCTAATGTTGAATGACACCCAACAAGTATTGTATGCCCTACTTGTTAGTTCATTTTTTCCTACTTGAACCCGCCGTACTTTCTTTGATTACTCCTGAATAGTGGAAACATTTTGTTATGGTGGAGTGGGGAGTGAAAACACCAATCCAGCAGAGAACGACCACATGAATCGGAATCCACTTAACCCGACCTTCTAGCCGGAAAAGAAATAACCAATAAAGATACCAATTGAAAACAAGAGTGTTGCGCGCTCACGCACGGGCTATTAATGCCCGAAGAGACCTTCCGAGAAATAACAATTCAGTTATTAGAACACGGAACCCTCGGCCGAAGGAAAGAGAGCTCAACCACCCTGCCATTCCTGACATAAGAAAGGAATGGAGTAAGGGGTGACCTTCTACTGAATAAAGAGAAGATACGGATCGAGGATATTGACAAAAAATTCTGGGACGAGTTGGAAGAGGAATTCTTAATTATTACACTGATCAGTGAAAATTTCTGACTTTAACATGGTATCAGAGCTAGGCTTTCGTAGGCTTTTGGGAAAGACTCTTGGTTGGCAGCCCCGTCGTTTGTACCATAAATACATGTTTCGTTATCATGTGCAGGCTAGGGGTCACACATGCTTGTCCCAATTTGGTTGATTATAGCCTCCAAGCTAGTATACGAGTATGGGCAGCCTCTCCACTCATTGCCAATTGGTTTTTAATTGGATGCTTGAACATATTTTAATCTCCTTGTTAAGATAAACTTTCAATTTCGTACTTACTCAGTTTCTCTAGATGACGTGCTATAAAACTCTATCATCAACATACACAATGTGTTCAGTCACCTCACCATCGAAATGCTGAATAATTATTGTGGTCACCCCGAGTAGGTTTTAGCCACATCTCAGCTCCCGAGTCCAATCTTAAACCAAGCTTCAGTTGGCAGTTTTAGACCAGGTAATGCATTTTTAACCCCTCAAACCCATGCCTTTAAGGAATAATGTGCAAGCCAGAAAGAAGTTCATAAATACTACCTCTCCAAAGTCTCCATGGAGGAAGCATTCTTCACATCGTGTGGTGAAGAGGCCAACCGAAGGCTAAGGAAATCAAAACGCGAGCGGAATTCAGCTTGGCTGCCATTGAAAATGGCTCCCGTCTCCTGATAATCAACCCCTTAGCTCTATGTAAATCCTTTCTCCTTTGTGGAAGAAAAATCCAACTGATTTCTTTCGTCTCAGTTATACAAGATTTAACGCACGAAATGAAGTGGACATTGGTTTCTTATGACATGCTATTGAACCATTCCTGCCTATCTTTGTTGTATTATGGTACTGCACACGGCTTTAATCTGCAGTGGTATTTATCAATCTTGTCAGTGATTTAGAGGATCTTTACTTATTTGCTTTTTGGCTACATATTCATGTGTTGTTACATTGCCCCCTCTATTTTCCTTAAGAGGAGGTAGATACTTGACGTCTGTACTATCATCAAGATTCTAATAGCCATCTCAATTTTTTTTACTAATTTTGGTGACTTGATGTTGCCTGTTTCATTTAAGCATTTTGAGAAAGGAAAGTTAGGTAATTACTCTAGTGAGACAGAAGGAACTGCCTTCTAACATGATGTTGTGGGTTTATCCAGTTCATTACTGTTGCAATGAATTTCGTTCCGGTACAGTAGGAATTGCTATTCTTGTTTGGTGATTATTAACTCCTGAGTTAGTTGCTTAATTGTGCTTTTCTAATATGATTGCTTTAATGTTTTCAAAATCATCTCCAGACGCTGTCACTCCTTTTAAGTATAATGGTCGACGTGTTTGGGAAGAACTCAACTCCATCAACTCCTGTTGAAGCAGCTGATATCGCTGATCTCATTGACTTCCTGTAAGATCTTATTTCTTGTCCTTGAACTTAACCAAACCTGTAGCATAAAATTTACGTTTTACCTTGTGTTAGGATTTTGTGGAAGGGAGATAAATATTCCAGTAAGTGTTGCAGATACTTTAGGGGCAATATAGTGAGATTACTATCCAGTAACCGTTACCGAAATTGTTGGAAAATTATATTGAGATAAACATCTGTAAAGTAGTAACGAGAGAGAGAGAGAGACGATGGAATTTGGGAACCGAAAAAGATTAGGGTTATTTTCTCATTACATTAGAGTTATACAAGACTAAGAGAATAATTACACTGAGACCCTTATCTCCTAATCTAATTACACAAGGGCTCAATTACACGCTAATTAGACATAATAACTTAACACTCCCCCTCAAGTTGGTGCGAATATATCAATCAAGTTGGTGCGAAGATATCAATCAAGCCCAACTTGAACACAACGGGGTGGAAACTCTTGCTACCAAGCTCTTTTGTGAATATGTCAGCTAATTAATCCTCCGATTTCACAAAAGGCATACATATCAACCCATCACTCAGCTTCTCCTTGATGAAATGCTTGTCAATCTCTATGTGCTTCGTTCTGTCATGTCATGTTGGACAGGATTATGAACAATGTTGATTGCAGCTTTATTGTCACAGTGGAGTTTCATAGGACCACTATCAGAAATTCCCAAATCATGTAACAAGGTTTGGAGCCACAAGAGCTCATAAACACCATGAGCCATAGCTCTATACTCTCCTTCTGTGCTTGATCTGACAATCACTGATTGCTTCTTACTTCGCCAATTAACCAAATTCCCTCCAAGGAAAGTACAGTAGCCCGAAGTAGAGCCTCTATCATCCACAGATCCGGTCTAGTCAGCATGAGTGAAAACCTCCAACCACAGGTGACCATGATTAGAGAACATAATTCCTTTCCCTGGAGCTAACTCTTGAGATACCTCAAGGTACGATAAACTGCATCCAGAGGTGGAGTACGAGGATCATGCATAAATTGACTAATAACACCAACTGCATAAGTAACATCCGGTCGAGTGTGAGCTAAATATATCAGTCGACCCACTAGTCGTTGATACCTCTCTTTATCAGTGTGCTCCCCCATATCTCCACTAAGATGATGATTCGCCTCAATAGGAGAATTCGCAAGTCTACAACCCAACATACCTGTTTCTTCCAAAAGATCAAGTATATACTTCCGTTGGGAGATAAAAATACATCTATCAGACCTCGCTACTTCCATCCCTAGAAAGTATCTCAGTGATCCCAAATCCTTAAATCTCAAACTCTTGAGCCAGATTAGACTTAAGATTAAGAATCTCGTCCACATCATTGCATGTCATTATAATATCATCAACATAGACAATAAGGACAGCAATCTTACCAACAGCCTCCTTGATGAACATAGTATGATCTACATGGCTCTGTTTGTATCCAAACCTCAACATAGCCTTCGAAAATCTACCAATCCAAGCTCTAGGTGACTGCTTCAACCCATAGAGAGCCTTCTTCAACCTACAGACCTCAGTCTCAGAGGACGAAGAAGAAAAACCTGGGGGTATATCCATATACACCTCCTCCTCTAATTCACCATGAAGGAATACATTCTTCACATCAAACTGTCGTAGAGGTCAATTCAAATTTGCAGCACAAGATAGTAGAGCTCGTACAGAGTTCATCTTTGCTACCGGAGTAAACATCTCCTCGTAATCAATACCATAGGTTTGAGTAAAACCCTTGGCAACAAGTCTTGCCTTGTACCTCTCAACGGTACCATCAGCATTCTGCTTAATAGTGAAAACCCACTTGCATCCCACTGATTTCTTCTCTTTTGGAAGTGATACTAGCTCTCAAGTGCCATTCTTTTTCAAAGTTGTCATCTCATCTACCATAACTCATTTCCACTTAGGTATCACCAGTGCATCCTGCCAATTTTGTGGAATAATTATAGAAGAAAGAGACGAAACAAAGGCATGGTACAAATGAGATAAACGATCATAAGAAACAAACTGGGAGATAGGATGTAGGGTGCATGACCTTACACCTTTTCAAAGATCGAAGAGCAACAGGAAGATTATCAAAATCAATAAAATGAGTTTCAATGGGAGAAGATTCATTACCAGATGAGTTGGCTGAGGAATCCAGAACTGGAGCAGGCGATTGTGATTGACAAGGTGGCATCACACGGGAGAGCTTTCCATTTTTCCGTCTAGTTCTAGTATAGAACTGCAAGTCAGGCCTTTGCCACCGTTGTGATCTGTTCTCGATATCACAACCAATGTCATGTGTTGCTCTTTTGGCAGATACTGGTTCCTCTTCAAATTTTTCCTCCTCCCCCTCACCATGATTAAAAAATAATTCCTCCCCCTGACCATGACTATAAACCTTCCTCATCTCTTCCTGCCTATGCTCCCCTTGAAGAGATGCAGCGGACGGACAGTAAAAAAGCTCTGTTCCCCAAAAAGTGACATCCCTAGAGTGAGGATCGTAACACTTATAGCCTTTTTGGGTAGGAGAGTACCCAATGAAAACACATTTATGGGCTTTAGGACCTAACTTGCCACCAGAGGGGTGAGGAGCATTAACAAAACATACACAACCAAAGACTCTCGGACGAAGTCATGACGTGAAAACTACCAGGAAGACACTCAATGGGAGTTTTGAAGTGGAGAACACTAGATGGCATACAGTTAATAAGGTAAGTTGTTGTCAAAATCGTTTCGCCCCATAAATATTTGGGAACATTCATGGTAAATAAAAGAGAGCGAGCAACCTCAGCAAGATGATGATTTTTGCGTTCAACAACTCCATTTTGTTGTGTAGTGTCAACAAAAGTCGTCTGAAAAAGAATGACATTCCAGAAAGGTCCGAAAAGTCCTATCGATATACTCAGTGTCATTGTCACTATGGAGAATTTTTATATTCGCATCAAATTGGGTGCGCACCATCCCATGAAAATATTTAAAATAAGAAAAGACGTCACTCTTTGATTTAAATAAATACACCCAAGTAACATGAGAATAGCTGACCTCAAGTGATTGGGACATCAGGCGCGGTTTGGTTTGGTTTGGTTAACACGAGAATAACAGTCAATAAAGTGACAAATCACGGAAAACCTTTAAGAGAGTTAACAGGGGAAGGATCCCAAACATCAGAATGAATAACCATAAAAGGAGAGGCACTCCGTTTATTAGTAGGTGCATAAAATGAACGCTTATGTTTTCCAAGCTCACAAGCTTCACAAAAAAACCGACTCTTAGAACAGTGCTTAATTAAAGTAGGAAAAAGTTTCTCTAAAATCCCAAAAAAGAGATGACAATCTACGGTGCCACTGATGTAACATAGAAAGAGCTGAACCTGTATCTGCTTGCAGAGCAAGACCACATGACATAGGTGAACGAGGTGCAGACTCCAAAAAATAGAGGCCGTCCCGTGCTTTACCACTGAAAAACACAATGAGTAGGAAAAAAAGTCACTGAACAATTTGTAGAACGAGTAAGACTACTAACGGACAGAAGGTTAGTGGCAAAGTTTGGAATATGTAGAACTGAAGAGAAGGAAATAGAGGGAGAGTAGCGAATGGAACCTTTCCCTGAAGTAGCAGAGAATGATCCATCTGCTATTCTGACCTTATCCTTACCAGAACAAACAGAGTAAGAATCAAATACAAAGGAACAACCTGTCATATGATCTGAAGCACTGGAATCTATAATCCAAGGAATAGCAGAAGAGGCAGTAAATGCACTAGCCGGAATACTTGTGTGAGCAAAATAGGATGAAGTGGGACTTGCTGTAGAAGTAGGAGCTATAATAGATAGAGAATCAGCCCAAGCCATTAGGTGCCGGAGAGCTTGCATCTCCCCCTGAGAAAAGCCACTAACATGATCATAAGACGCCTGAACCCCAGTACTGAACCCTGAATCAAGTAAGGTAGCAACCCATGTAGAATCCGAAACATGGGCCTGGGCTTGAGAATGCATGGGACCACGACCTCAACCACCGCGTCCACCCCCTCACCCACGAGAGGGACGGCCATGCAACTTCTAACAGAAATCCCTGGTATGGCGATTGTTGTGGCAATGATCACACTGGAGTGACTGTCGATCAATAGGCCCACTGCTAGCACTAGACTGTGATTTACCACTCTGTGGAACAAGCCCACCCTAAGGAATGGCAACCAAGGCAGAACGCTCAGGAGTAGGAGTGTCTAACATAGCACCCCTCCTACTCTTTTCCTGTCGAACAATGGCATAGGCCTCTCCCAACGACGGAAACGGAATACGATCCAACACCTGCACTCTAATCGGATCATATTCTATATCAAGTCTAGCCAAAAAATCATAAACACGTTCCTTCTCCAACCGCTTTAACCAAGCAGCAGCATCAACAGCTCAAACAACCTGAAATCCCTGATAATAATAAAGTTTTTGCCATGCTCCATTCAAGTCAGCAAAATACACAGCAACAAAACGATGATTTTGTTCCAATTTACGGAGCGTCTTCCTCAACTCAAAACACTGTGCATCATTACCCTGCTGAGAATAGGTTTGGGCTGCAGTAGTCCAAATCTTATGTGGAATATCAAGAAGCAGAAAAGTATGACGAATATCAGCCCTCATAGAATTAAACAATCAGGTCATAACTAACGATTTTTGAGATTTAAATTTCTCCAATTCAATAGCCTCAACAGGTGGAGTAATAAGACCTCAATAAATTCTGACATCCCTTTGGCCTCAATAGCCAAAGTAAAAGTGCGAGACCAAATCAAATAATTGGTACCATCCAACTTAATTTGGCAAATATCCAGAGAAAAATAATCTTGAGTCCCTACACGACTCAACTCATCCTTACCCCTAGCGGAAGCCTTTTTTGATTCCTCCGACATCTCAACATCCAACTTAATATGGCAGATATCCAGAGAAAAATAATCTTAAGTCCCTACACGACTCAACTCATCCTTATCCCTAGCGGAAGCCTTTTTTGATTCCTCCGACATCTCAACAAAAAAACTCCAGTATAGAGCTACAAAGCTTCTAAGTAATCTCAGCCTTTGAATAAACTAAAAAAAAAACACACGTACTCAGTGGTGTACAAACAGCCCATTGTTGTACAAGTAACCCAGACTCAAACGACCGAAAAAAAAGTGTACAAGATTACCTAGTGCTGGAACGTGGTCGTAGGGGATCGATTAATGGTTGCCGGCAAGATTCAGAACTGTACAGTGTCGTAAGCCACAACGGAAGCAGATATATGACCTAGTCAGAGGTCGACGGCGGTGGATAATAAGGTTCAAAGGCTCGTTGGCGGTGGAAATGCTGAAATGAGGGTTGTACGGCGTTGGACGAGTTTGTTCGTGGTTGGAAACAATTCGGCGAGCAAGATCCAGGCCTGTCGGATGTCGTACAGTAGTTCTAGAGGCAACAGGAGGTGCAGAAGCAAAAATGATGTCAGCGAGGATCAGTCGGCATAGCGTAGATTGTCGGTAGGTAAGGGGTTTTGTTTGTTTGAGACATCCGATCAAGATCGGTGCTATGATACCATGTAAAGTAGTAAAAGGAGAGTGAGAGACGATGGAATTGGGAATCCAAAAAGATTAGGGTTATTTTCTCATTACGTTAGAGTTATACAAGACTAAGAGAATAATTACACTGAGACCCTTATCTCCTAATCTAATTACACAAGGGCTCAATTACACGCTAATTACACATAATAACTTAACAACATCCCTTCATTTGCTTTGCGAAAGAAACTAAAAAAGTGAGAAGGAAAATAACTTTCCAGTTGCTTTTTTTTTTAATTTAGGAAAGGGAGAAAAATAAGTTTATAGAAACAAACAAAAAAGAGGAAAGAGAGTAATGAAAACGAAATGAAACTGGAAAGGCAATTACTTTTCACTTTATATTCTTCTTCTTTCTTCCATCTAACAACCAAGCATGGGTAATGAATGGAAGTTATTATTTTCCATCTCCTTCCCTTTGTTTCCTCGAGTTCCAAACGCACCTTCTTTTCTTTTCACCACCCAAATGAAGTGCTTACATGTTTTTGTCATGTATATACTCCACAGCCACCATATTGTCCATTACGAAGGGCAAGGAGGACCAGTGCAGACTAACAGCAAACCTAGACCCGAAATTTTGGCACTTTGTGGTAGGGCATTGGAGAACTTGCGGCCAGATGTGCAGCATCTTCTTTCCCATCTAAAAACTGATCCAAACTCTTCCATTTATGCTGCTACTCATCTAAAGCAGGTTCAGAATCCTCCGTAGAAGATGAGGCTTACAAATTCACCGAATGTTCATCCTGTGGCTCTTTGCTAGGTTTTTGAAGGTTCTTTGTATTGCTGCTGTAGTGTTGTCTGTGTTGTTTTCAATTTTTGTACGTGTATTTGCTGATCACTGTTGTATTTGTATCTTTTCATTTACATGTATAATATGAAGTTCTCTTTTTCCTCCCCAAAAGAGGAAAGGTTCGCTGTTGTTTGTAAATATTGACAACAGGAGAACAAGAACTTGCTATTGTTTGTATTATTATCATAGAAACGGATGTTGTTAGAAAATGTACAAATTAGATGTGAAACTTAAGATAGCAATGAGTAATTTAAGGCTGAATGTGTTGTGTACTTTTTCATGTTATGTTTTTTAAAAGATTGTAAGTTCCAAAGTGAATTGTTTTCCCCTGATCTTCTTCCTTATTTCATAAGTTACTTTCTATTCATGATTAATACTTATTTGTAACTCGACATTCCTTTGAGCTAGTGTGCTTGCCACAAATTTTTCGGTTATAGTTTCGCTTTGTTCTTTTTCTTTTCTTTTCTTTTTTGAATTTGGTTATAACGTAAGTCTTGTAAATAGTATAAACCTATTGCTAGGTATAGACATATATACTTTTATTAAGTACTCTCTCCGTCCCTTTTTAAGTGTCCTGCTTCGTAACTCCAACTTATTAAAAAGACATCATCATTATACTTTTCACATCAACTTTTTCCTTTACTTTGCATACTTATCCATAATCATTACACTTTTACTCTTATTTTTTAAAATGAAATCTACTTTTAGGGGCAAAATAGATAATGTACCAACTTTTACCCCATTAACTTTACAAAATGAACACCTATTAAGGGACAACTCAAAATGGAATAGCGGACTCTAAATAAAGGATGGAGGGAGTATGAAATATCTTAAAGGGTTTCCAACTTTTTGTGTTCCTAATCTATGTAGCGAAATTCTAGAGGCAAGAGATAACAAATCATACTGAGTCAATTTGAACGACTATTCATCTGTAGCCTCAAACCTGGCTCATTTCAGTGGCTTGCCAAATAGAGGTGTCAAATGGGTCAGGTTGGCCCAATTAGCTTCATGCCAACCATGCTTTGTGCCGCGCTGGCTTGTTTATTTTATTATGACGTGCTGTGCTATTTTTTAATTGTGTCATTCCGTACCATGTTGTTTTGTAATTGTGTTGTGTCGTGCTATTTTTTAATCGTGTCGGGTCGCGCAGTGCTCATGTCGGCACATCTTGAACCGAGTTTCGTCGGAAAGGGAAAAAATTCCAAAAAGTGTAAAATGTTATGGTACATTATAAAATAAAAGGGAAAGGCGAGCACTAACCCTAAGATGGATTCTTTCTTCTACGTTGCTCGTACCCTAGCTACAATCCACAAGAACTATTCTCTTTTGGTATTAAAATTAGTATTTGGTGTGCTATGCCTATGTCGTGCTCGTCTAGAACTGTGTCGTGCTTGTCTAAGATCATGCCATGCTCGTTCCACCTTGTCCGTCTAAAACTATGCTCGTGTCGTGCCACATTTGTAAGTGTCGTACCCTTGTTGTGTTGTGCAGCCTAGCCAGTTTGGAACCTTTAATGCCAAGCACCACCTAGGTCAAAAACTCTGCATGGCCACTTGGGCCGCATATAAATACTCCAGACCTCCCGTAGGATAGTCAATCATACTCGTAAGTGTAACTCTGGGACCCGAAGGGCTTGCACATATAACATATACCAATGTTCTATTTGCCATGATACAAAATGTGACAACAGGTGAATCGATAATAAGCTGAGAGATCAAATTAGTACAAACATGAGAGAATCAATGAATACTCTTTGCAAAGAGATTTAGCCAAAAAATGTATTGCACAGTACCCCGTATCTCAAATCACAACCGTAAATGTTTAATATATGGACTTCACCGTCATGAACAACATCCTAAATTTATGCTTCAACCGGACTAGACCTCGCCGTAGTATAAACAAGATGGCAACTATGCACAACTATTCCGTCTTCTTAGTCAAATTCCAGCACCTTTCAATAATTCAAAGCACCAATAAACTATTTCTCCACCTATTAACCAACTTCTTTCAATGCACTCTATTACAATCCAAATTCAATGTGCGGGCCAAGAGGCCCATGCGACTACCTAGTGACTACCGTGATATGCATGCAAGTGTGTTTCGGACGTCTCAACTTTCGAGTACACAAGCTACTTCTACACCGCACAAAAGGCCAACGAACTTCACACAAGCCATGTGGCTGTGACAAGATAAATAACGAGACTCAAAAGACTGTCGGAACACTCTAGCGACATTGCTGAAACACTAATCAGGACACTCCCTGTGAGAGGCGTCGCCACACAGTGATACCATATCGGCAAAATTGTTTGATATTAGACACTCATTGTGGCATGCCTTGTTTGATCGGAAGTGTCTGCTGCAGCGCAATTATTCTATTTAGAGTCGCCACTTGGTTTTAGGAACCAAGAAACTAAAAGAGTTGAGATTCTGAGTTCGGAACACGTGGGTACGGTGAGGGGGAGGTGCTAGGCACCCCTCTCCGCCCAACCATGAAGGTTGGTTCTACTTGTTCGACGTAAAACACTTATATGCACTTTGTATGGTTTCACATGTAGTTTTTAATTAGAGTTGTGCTATTGACACAGATTTGCCACGCACGGATTGTGCACTTTAGAGTTATTCTTCTTAATATTGGGCAAGAAGAGAATCAATTGCTTATAGAACTAAGAACTGGCATGAGAGAAAGTGGTTGAGTTCGTTGGTGGCTGGCTTTTCGTCAATCTACTTGGAGTTTCAATGAAATAGAGTATAGCGGGCCGAACATAAGTGACCATGTTCGCTCAAGCCGAACTCGACCTATGCCATCACATCTGTTCCAGGATCGGCGAAGGCAAAGCCCGTGCTTGGCCACTCTTGGGAAGATGGCCCCGTCGCCATGTTGCTCCCACATGATTGCCTTCAGGCTCGGCCACTAACCATGCTCCGCCACCCGCAGAGGCCGTCGACGAGCGGGCTCCACTTATCCGTCAGCTCACCAGACACGGCTACCTTCGAGGAGGTGGCTCATGAACAAGTCCTACTCGCCTGTCCCCTCATCAGGCTCGGTTGAAATATGATACGCAGTCCACCGCTGGGCTCGGCCACGGTTGAGACTCAGCCACCTGCGGAGTCGCACGCTCCCTCCAAGTGCTGAAACGGTTACGATAAAAGATAATCATGAGCGCACATGGAAGGTGCCAGCTCACACCAAAACGGTTTATCAGATTCGTTCAATGACGTCATGACATCACACGGCCCGTGCAAGGCACATGTCTGTACTTGGAGAGCAAGTCAAGGGAGCTCTATAAATACCAAAGGATGACAACCCTATGAGGTACATGCTTCTACACACTACACTAGTCTCTCACCATTTCTCTCCACCCATACTTATCCTCTCGTCGGAGGGCCTTGCTGGGGGAACCCCGGCCTGGTCTTAGTCGTGCGTTTGTTTTGCAGATTGGGCGAAGAGGCTAAGTGATCCCAGAACCAACAGAGGAAGGACTCCGATCGAAGATCATGGGCCACACAATTGGTGAACCCGACGTGAATCGCTTCTGATTCAAACGGCTCACACTTCCTTCAAATCAACCTTCCTCCTACCATAAACAACCACAAATTTAACCACCAAGGGTGGAGATCTGACGGACGTTACCATTTTGGGGGCGAAGGACGCCAGTGGAAACATCATCCTACAGCCCTCGGAAAGGCACATGTCCATCTCCATCCCCGCAAGCTCCGGGCTATCACCGGCCACAGAGGACGTAACGGCGGCCTACATCCGCTTGTTACAGTGTCGTGACGATGAACGAGATAACGAACTGGCAGCGTTAAGGGCGGAGGTGGCCTAAATGAAACAACACATGCAACAAACTGCAGTCCCCGCGACTTCCAGATCTGATGGAAGTGGGAGGCGACGAAGGCATATGCCACCACCACCACCACCACCTTCATCACCACCACAAGAGCGACTGTACGAGACAGGCCAACGCGGCTCCGTGAAAGACCTCCTTGTCTTCAACCCAGCATCTGGCGACGCCAGGGAAATAATCCTCTACAAGCAACCTACCACATCTGAAACACATCGTTCTAGAAGCCATCACGAGCAAACCAGAATGAGGGATACCGAGTCATTTACGAGCACGTACTCGACTGGTCACGCGGAATTCTCTCGCACGACAGTTTTGCACTGTAGCTGAGATTCCGTACAGACCAGACGCCCTGTCTTCGAACATCTCGGGGAAATCCCGCCTGAGAATCTTGATGTTGAGCACCGTGGACGTTGGAACGGGAAAGGCATAAGGACCCAAGATGCGAATGATGACAACAGAACACGTCGTGACAGAGAAAAGTCCATTGACAGTCCTCGGTGAACAAACGTCGACCTGAGAGACAAACTCAGGCACAGAGACGACGAGACTTCAGCAAAGGACCCCAAAGGAAGGGACTCTAAACGGACGAAGACAGATGAGCACGGCAAACCGCCGCGCCCAGGATTCGGAAGACAATTAAAGGATCTCGGTGTCTCACCATTCACCTCCCACATCATCAACACGTCACCTGAATCCACCTTCCACCTACCCAAATTCACGAAGTTCGATCCAGCCACCTGCGAAGCTTGTACTCACCTTATCCACTTCCGCCAGACCATCGAACTCTACACCCAAAAGGATGAAGTCAAATGCAAGGCGTTTCCATCTAGCCTCGGTTTTCTTAGACTCCAGTGGTTCAATAAGTTGCCCGCTGGATCCATACGGAACCTGGCCGACCTTGAGCGTGACTTCAACACTCGCTTCATCACAAGCAACAAAATCGCCAAAGAGCCTGAGTCCCTATCTCAGATGAGGAAACTCCTGTCCGAAACCCTCAAACAGTATGCCGAGCGCTACTGGCAGCTGTTCAACAAAATTTTCGGCATCGACGAATACTGGGCTGCACGCAGCGTTTCCATCCAGCCTCAGCTTCCTTGGACTCCAGTGGTTCAACAAGTTGTCTGCTGGATCCATACAGAACCTGACCGACCTTGAGCGTGCCTTCAACACTCGCTTCATCACAAGCAACAAAATCGCCAAAGAGCCTGAGTCCCTGTCTCAGATGAGGAAACTCCCGTCCGAAACCCTCAGACAGTATGCCGAACGCTACTGGCAGCTGTTCAACGAAATTCCTGGCATCGACGAATACTGGGCTGCACACACCTTCAAAAACGGCTTGGAAACTGGCAGCAAGATCCTTGACAAACTTGCCATCCGCCCGCCAGACGGCATGGGCGAGTTGATGCGCATTGTAGAGCGATTCTGTGCTCTTGAAGAATTCTATGCGGATAGGGCCGCACAAGGCATGCCGAGCTCCACCACAACTTTCCCCTCTGCCACCCCACAACTGCCTGCACCAGTCATCTCCCAACAACCCCAGACGAAGAATCACGTTAACAACATCAAAGAAGGAAAGAAGCGTCAGCCGAAGGTACACGGTTTGAATGGCCAACCGGCAGGCTTGGCATGGTTTGAATGGCCACATACTTTAAGGAGCCCATCTGGTCTTTTTTGAAAGAGATCATGAGGCAACCATGGTTTGAATGGCCAACCGGCAGGCTTGGCATGGATACAGGTCAGCCAGATCAAAATCCAAGGAAAAAATGCTCTTACCACAATGAGCTCGACCATTACACTACAGCATGCGCTCCATACAAGGCTCTACTAGAAAAACTTGCCGCTCAAGGCCATCTCGATCAATACATCGACCGAGCCAAGACACCCGCCCGACAACCAACAGGCAACCCCACCCCAACGAACAACGGACAACGGCCGTTGATACACATTATCCACGGTCCAGTAACGAAGGAATTTGAAGGCACACTCCGTGCCGACCTCGATCGCGCTTCCACATCAAAGCAGGTACTCTCCGTCGGGTGCAGATCCAAGCGTCAACACCTGCAAGATGTGCCAAAGTGGACAATCACATTCACTGAACGCGACCTGGAACATGTGCAAACTCCACACTCTGACGCTCTCGTAGTCACCGTTCAGATCGGTGTTCACGACATCAAGCGAGTCCTCATTGATCAAGGAAGCTCGGTCGAGGTCATGTATTACGACCTGTTCAAAAAGCTCAATCTCCCAGAATTCGCCTTACAACCAGTCGACGTGCCCCTCATTGGTTTCAACGGGGCACTCCTTTGGCCATTAGGCAAAATCTTTCTTCCTGTTGTCGTCGGTTCAAAAACTCTATCCGTCGAGTTTATCGTTGTTAACGCACCAAGCCCATACAATGCCATTATTGGCCGAACCTGGCGCCACGGAATGCAGGCAATTGCCTCCACCTATCACCAGGTCGTTCGCTTCATCAGCACTAGCGGAAGGCAAGAAGATCTGCGCGGAGATCAGGTAGCTTCCAAGAAATGCTACGTTTCAGCCGTCCACAACTCCTCCAAAGCCAAGCAAGTACAATGGGTTGAAGTTCCAGACATGGCCATCATTGAGGACGTCAGCCAGAAGGCTAAAGATAAAGCAGAAGAAGACTTGATTCAAATGCCCATCAACGAGGATGGTTCACGTTTCTTTTTGCTCGGCTCTTCCCTCAGCGACGCCGAGCGAGATGAGATGTTCCAATTCCTTAAAGACAACATTGAAGTTTTTGCCTGGACCCCCAATGAGATGCCAGGTGTCGACCCCAATTTTATCTGTCACTCTCTTAACATCAAGAAGGATTCCAAACCAGTGGTCCAGAAGGCTCAGCGCTCTGCACCAGAACACGCCGACGCCGTCGTCGAAGAGGTGAATCGTCTGTTCGAAGCCAACGCCATCCAGGAAGTGCAGTACCCAACTTGGCTTTCCAACACAGTAGATGTCAAAAAGAAGAACGGCAAACGGCGAGTTTGCGTTGACTATACCAACCTTAACGACGCCTGTCCTAAGGATTGGTTCCCACTTGCAAAGATCGATCAGTTGGTTGATGCCACCGCAGGCCACGCTCGGCTAAGTTTCTTCAACGCCTACCGCGGTTACCACCAAATAGCCATGGACCCAGAGGACATGGAGAAGACGACCTTCATCACACCACATGGTATTTTTTGCTACCGCGTCATGCCTTTTGGGCTCAAGAACTCAGGGGCCACCTTCAACCGCGCAATCTTCAAGATGCTTCATGCACAGATAGGCCACTTCTTGGAAGCTTACATCGACGACCTCATCGTCAAAAGCTAGAAAGAACACAACCATCTCACCGAACTTGCCGAAGTATTCAAAGTCCTCAAACTCTATAAACTCCGGCTCAACCCGGAAAAGTGTGCATTCGGTGTATGTGCGGGGAAGTTTCTTGGCCATTTGGTTACACGACGCGCCATTGAAGCCGACCCTACGCAAATCAAAGCAGTGGCAGACTTGCGGCCACCATGCACAATCAAAGAAGTTCAGAAGCTAACCGGCATGGCAGCTGCTCTCAATCGCTTCATCAGCAAGTCATCCGATAAGTGCCACGCCTTTTTTCACGCCTTAAAGGGAAAGAGCCCGCACAACTTTGAATGGACGACGGACTGCAATATAGCACTGGCCGAACTCAAAGCGTACTTGAGATCGGCACCACTTTTGGTGAAGCAAAAAGAATTCGAAACCCTCTACCTATACTTGGCAGTTTCGGCCCATGCTGTCAGCTCAGCTCTGGTTCGAAGACAAGACGCCGACGACATGTCAATCTACTTCACCAGCACAACGCGCTATCTCCCCCTGGAAAAGTTAGCCCTCGCTCTTGTCTCAGCAGCACGGAAGCTACTGCCCTACTTCCAATCCCACATAATCACCGTTTTGACGGAGTACCCACTTAAAGCTCTCTTTCGTAAAGCCAACCTCTCCAATCGTGTTTCCAAGTGGGTCGTCGAACTTGCAAATTTTGACATCCGCTTCGAACCTTGGACAACACTCAAAGGACAAGTTCTCGCTGACTTCATTGCGGAACTAACTCCTGACAATACTGAAGAGTTCAACAAACCTTCCCAACCGGAATTGGTCGCCAAACACATAGCAGGTACGCAACCTTGGCTCTTTTTTCAAGGAGACACTTGGCGACTTCAAGTCGATGGTGCCTCCAATAGCAACGTCGCGGGTGCGGGTGTTGTCTTGGTCTCTCCTTGTGAGACACTTCATGAGAGTTCTATCAGCATAGACTTCCCTGCCACCAATAATGACGCAGAATACGAAGCCCTCCTCGCTGGTTTACGTTCGGCTATTGATAAGCACCCAATATTGTAGATATTTGGTGCGCTTAGTCCCGTTTTATGTTGTATTAACTTGTGTTTATTTAGCTTTTAATATGTTTTTGCTCGTAAGGTTTGTTTGAGGATGTTTCAGGTTTTTTATGCCCTAACAAGGGTGATTTTGACGCCATGAACATGCCTCGGGGGAGCCCGAGCTTCCAAGGCCAAGTGGCAGAGTGCCACCGTTCTCTAATGATCAAGTTTGGAAGCGTCGGGTGCCAAGCCTTGAAGCTAGAAGCCAACTCTGCAGTTAGCAAAGCTGTATCCATACAACCGTTTTGGTTGTATCCATACGGTGGCCTTATCAATTCTACAGGGAACAGCGTATCCATACAACCATTTTGGTTGTATCCATACAGCTCCCCTACAGAGCATTCTCAACTCAGGCTTAATAGCTCCGTATCCATACAACCGTTTTTGTTGTATGGATACAGATTGCTTACTGCAGATTTTTCCAGCTTTTTCAACTTTCCATTTATAGAATATTTTCCACTTTTGGTATATTTTGGGATATTTTTTGTGAGATGAGGGCTTGGTTGTATAAATACCATACACCCTCTCTCTCTCTCATTCATTACCTAGATACAAAGCACTTTAAGTCTTTTAGTTAAAAAGATCTTCCATAGCTTTTCAAACTTTTCAAGTTGTAATTCCTCAAGAACGCGTTAAGGTATTTGTGTTACGTTAATTTCTCGAGCATTAAAGTTGCTTGTAATCCTTGGATCTCTATATAAATCAAGTTTATTTCAAATTCTATCGGTTAAAAATGTTTGTCATTTATTGCTTGCTTTCTAGTCTTCTCATGGTATGTGAGTAGTCGCTTAGGCTTGGCAACGGGGTGACTAGCGCCTCGTGACGTACGTTAATCTTGCCTTTCTCAACTCATGACTTGAGGTTCGATGTGGAAAATGAAAAGGGTTCGCTTTTATGTAACAAAACTAGTCGATGTTAACCTCCGGTGATCATATGCTTGCTCATATGGTTCCGTGAGCTATGTCTCGCCTTGTGTTTGCCAAAAGAACCAAAAGAACTCGCTTATTTTCTATATTTCATTTCAAGTCTTTTAATGGTTTCATAGTTAAATCTTCCGGTTGATAGCCTAAGCCGTGCAATTCAACCGAGTTTTCGTTGAGAATAGTTTGATTGCTTAAGTTACGGGCGTTAATAGCCCCAATGCCTTGCCGCTTGTTAATCTAGTTAAAACTCATTTTCTAGTCATTTTCATAAGTGTTCATCACTCTCCAAAGCAAAACCGACAGTTGGCCGTCTTAAATGCCGCAAACCTTATACTTCTAAAAATCCTAGCAAGCTATTGAGATTCTCTCTGTGGGAACGATCCGGACTTCCGGTATCTATGCTTACTTCGACTTAGCCCTACGCTCGGGGTACTTCAACCTCATTTAAAGGCGAGGTTGTGGACGAAGCATATTTTGGCGCCGTTGCCAGGGATTTTCTTATTATAGCTTATTGGGAGGTTCGACAAACCACTGTAAGTATTCCGTTTCTTTTCTACTTTGTGCAATGAATACTTGTTCTAGCGGATACCTCTAACCGATTCTCTTATCAAAAGTGAGGTTTAACGAAGCTAGTTTGAGTATCCCTTGCCTTTTTCTTTTCTTATACTATTATTGCATCTATTGAGGCGGTGGCATAGCCCCTCATAATTGTCTTGAGAGAGAGAGGTGGCGGTATAGCCCCTCCAGTCTGTTTTTCTTATTGCAGGGCGGTATCATGGTATTAAACCGGTAAGCAGAAATTCATGTGGGTAGTCTACAAAAGAAGGCCTCGAGTATATCGTAGTCCTCGCTCTAACCGACTGCACCGGTCTAGTTCTCCGCCTCGCGTAAGAAACATCAATCTCCGAACTTATTCTCCGCCAAGTAGAGTTTCTCGACAGCACTCTCCATCAAGACGCCCAATGGTGGATGATGAAGCTCCCCCGGTCAGGACTCTTAAGGATTATTTGAACTCGGAGAGGGTCACTCAACAGTCGCCCATAGTTTTTCCACGCCCTACCACCGATGCAAACACATTCATTTTTAAATCGGACTATCATCGGTGCATTCCATTCTTCCATGGGTTGGAGCGCGAGGATCCGTATCAACACATCCGGGAATTTGAGGAAACCCTCCAATCATTTGTCACTGTGGATGCGCATCTCAACCAAGCGAGGTTAAGGCTTTTCCCGTTCACCTTGAAGGATAAGGCCAAGACGTGGTTCCACTCGTTAAAGCCGCAATCGTTAACTACATGGGAGCAAGTTCAAGACGTTTTCCATAAGAAGTTCTTTCCGGCCAGCCGAACAAAGCTCTTGATGGATCAAATCCAAACCTTTAAACAACGTGACGGAGAAGCTTTTCACCAATATTGGGAGCGTTACAAGGATTTGCTTGCCGCGGTTCCTCACCATAATTTTGCCTTGTATCAGCTGATTCACTACTTCCATTTGGGATGCTCCCAGCAAAGTAAGCAATTGCTTGACACTATGTGCACCGGTGGGTTTATGAATAAGTCTCCCGATGATGGATGGGATTATATTGATGAAGTGGCCAAGAAGTCGTTGACTTGGAGTTTTGAGGATGCCGGAGAAAGAGCTATGGCTAACCAAGGTCCCGGAGGCTCCGGGAAGTTCTCAATTAATGAGCATCAAGCCATGGAAACACGGATGGAACAATTGGCGAAGAAATTGGAGAATTTGGAATTGAAAGGGGTAAAGGAAGTCAAAGCGGTGAGTGCGGTGGAGGAGCGTTGTGTTATTTGTGAAACGACGGGTCATTCAACCGACAACTGTTCATCTATTCCCACTCTCAAGTAGCACTATATTAACCTCAACCTTCCGATTGAAGAAGTTAGTGTCGTGAACCAAAGATTTGAGTCTTTTCCCCAGAATTTCAACCAAGGCCAGCGGCAACATCCGGGATTCCGTTGGAACAACCAGATTGAAGGCGGACCATCTCAAGCTACTTCATCTACTCAAATGCAATCATGGCGGCCCGCTCAAAGCCAAGGGCAGCCTCGTTTTTCGCAAGGACCGCCAGGATTTGGCCCGTCAGGCCCATTTCAAGGATCTAACCAATTCCAACCTCCGCCAAGGCGTTCTTTGGAGGATACTCTCCAATCTTTCATGCAAGCTCAATCTAATTACAATGAGGGCAACACGCAAATGATGGGGGAGTTGAAGAACCAAATGGGGAAGTTAACCACATCTATCGGGCTTCTACAACAAGAAAGAGGCAAGTTTCCTACACAACCAGTAGCCAATCCACAAGGCCAACTTCTCATTGGCACTTCTTCGGTACCTCCGCCCGAGCAAGCTCAAGCAATCATCACTTTGAGGAGTGGCAAGGCCGTTGACAACCGGGTAGTTATGCCCTCGGATACACCTACCATCGTGCCATCTCCACCGTCAACAAGCTCTACTTCACCGGAGGAATGTATCGCGCAAGATCTTGAGGAAGACGGGGAATCTCCCGTGCAAGTTTCAAAAGAGGCCGAGACCGTTCCGACACCACAAGTTTCGCCCGTTCCAGCACCTTATCCGTCCCGACTGAGAAAGCCAGATCCTCCATCCAAGAATGCCGATATACTTGATGTTTTCAAGCAAGTCAACGTTAACATTCCGTTGATGGACGCCATTAAGCAAATCCCTTCATATGCCAAGTTCTTGAAGGATTTGTGCACCCAAAAGCGTAAGCAAAATGTGCATAAGAAGGTGCTCCTTACCGAGCAAGTGAGCCAAATCATTCAAACCAACCTTGCACCCAAGTATAAAGACCCCGGCTGTCCTACGATTGCAATCACTATTGGGGGTAAGCGAGTGGAGCAAGCTCTTTTGGATTTGGGGGCAAGTGTGAATTTGCTGCCTTACTCGGTGTACCAAGAGCTCGGGTTGGGGGAGTTGAAACCGACGCGCGTTACTCTTCAGTTGGCGGATAGGAGTGTCCGCATTCCTCGTGGTATGGTTGAAGACGTTTTGGTCCAAGTTGATCAATTTGTATATCCAGTAGACTTTGTGGTTTTGGATACTTGTCCATCGTCTTCAGCACCGTTGTCTACTCCCGTGATTCTTGGAAGACCGTTTCTAGCAACTTCGGACGCGGTGATTAATTGTCGTAATGGTCTATTGAACATGTCCTTCGGTAACATGAAGATGGAGGTAAACATGTTCAATGTCGGGGTTCAAATGGGTGACGATGATGATTGCCAGAATGTCAATCTTGTGGATACCTTGGTGCAAGAGCATGTGGATGATTTCTTGTATAAAGACTCGTTGGAGTTGGCTCTTACCTCAGAAGAGGCCGCCTTTCTTGAATCCGAAGAGATGGAATCCCTCTTTGCCTTGCTCAATGAGGAAGTCGGTGGCGAGGAGGTTTGCGGAATTGCACCATGGCTTCCAAAGTTTGAAGAACTACCCCCATAGAGCGGAAAACACTCCCCTCTAGTATTGAGCCACCTATTCTTGAATTGAAAGCGCTACCGGACACATTGAAATATGCTTTCCTTGGCGAAAACAATACATTTCCGGTGGTCATTTCCTCTTCCCTTGAGCAATTACAAGAGGAAGCTTTGCTTGCACTTTTACGGAGGCATACTAAGGCTATCGGATGGACAATTGCGGATATTCAAGGCATCTCTCCATCTCTATGCTCTCATCATATTTACTTGGAAGAAGACGTTAAACCTTCACGGCAACCTCAACGCCGGCTTAACCCGATCATGAAAGATGTGGTCCGGGCGGAGATCCTCAAGTTGCTTGACGTTGGGATTATTTATCCCATCGCCGATTCTAAATGGGTCAGTCCCATACAAGTGGTTCCGAAGAAGGCGGGCGTGACTGTGGTAAGAAATGACAAAGGCGAGCTCGTGCCGACCCGTGTTATTACTGGGTGGCGAGTATGCATTGATTATCGCAAGTTGAATGCGAGCACACGTAAGGACCACTTTCCTCTCCCCTTCATCGATCAAATCTTGGAGAGAGTAGCCGGCCATGCCTTTTATTGTTTCCTTGATGGTTATTCGGGCTATAATCAAATAGAGGTGGCCTTGTCCGACCAAGAGAAAACGACGTTCACATGCCCATTCGGGACTTTTGCTTATAGACGCATGCCATTCGGCTTGTGTAATGCTCCCGGCACCTTTTCAAGATGTATGATGGGAATCTTCAGTGATATGGTTGAGAAAATTGTAGAAGTCTTCATGGATGACTTCTCCGTGTTTGGTGACTCCTTCGAGTCTTGTCTTGCCAACTTGGAGAAGGTCTTGACGAGGTGTGAGGAGAAGAATTTGGTCCTAAATTGGGAGAAGTGCCATTTTATGGTCACGCAAGGGATTGTGCTCGGGCATATCGTATCGTCAAAGGGTATTGAGGTAGATAAGGCCAAGATTGACCTCATTTCCAACCTCCCTACTCCGAAGTGCGTCAAAGACATCCGATCATTCCTTGGCCATGCTGGCTTCTATAGACGGTTTATCAAGGATTTTAGTGCAATCTCAAGACCGCTTTGCCATCTTTTATCCAAAGATGTTCCCTTCGAGTGGACCGCCGCATGCGAGCTAGCTTTCAATAAACTCAAGGCTAGTCTTACCACGCCTCCAGTTGTTCAAACGCCCGATTGGAAACTTCCTTTTGAGTTGATGTGCGATGCGAGCGACTATGCCGTCGGGGCCGTTCTTGGCCAAAGGAAAGACAAGCAGCCATGGGTCATCTATTATGCGAGCAAAACCCTCAATGATGCCCAAATGAATTATTCGACTACGGAGAAGGAACTTTTGGCCATAGTGTTTGCTTTGGACAAATTCCGATCCTATCTAGTGGGAGCCCCGATCACAATCTACACCGATCATTCGGCACTTAAGTACTTGTTCACTAAGCAGGATGCAAAGGCCCGTTTGATTCGGTGGATACTTCTTCTCCAAGAATTTGACATCACCATCAAGGACAAGAAAAGGGTTGAAAATGTGGTGGCCGACCATCTGTCGCGCTTGGATTTTGAGGACCGCACTTCCCATATACCTATTGGCGAAACCTTCCCCGATGAACAACTCTTTGGTGTCTCCACAGCTCCGTGGTTTGCTGATATTGTAAACTATTTGGTTACGGGCTTAGTTCCCATCCATTGGTCTTCTCATGAGCGCCGCCGGTTCTTAGCAGAGGTGAAGCACTTCTCTTATGATGATCCGTACTTATTCAAGTATTGTCCGGACCAAATCATCCGCCGGTGTGTTCCCGATTCTGATCAACGGGCGATCCTCCAATTTTGCCATATGGAAGCAGGTGGCGGGCATTTTTCCGCCCAGAAGACCACCGCCAAGATACAACAATGTGGTTTTTATTGGCCGACTCTTCACCAAGATGCATATGCCTTTTGCAAGTCTTGTGACAGTTGCCAAATGTTGGGTAGTGTGACCCGAAGGAACGAAATGCCTCAAGGGAAGTTTCTGGTTGTGGAACTTTTTGACTGTTGGGGTATCGACTTCATGGGGCCGTTTCCGGTGTCTTTTGGGAACTTGTATATTCTCTTGGCGGTTGATTACGTGTCAAGATGGGTTGAGGCCATTGCCACTCGCACAAATGATCACAAGGTGGTGCTCGAGTTTCTTAAGGAGCATATTTTGTCAAGATTTGGGGTGCCTCGGGCTATAATTAGCGATCAAGGAACTCATTTTTGCAACCGGCCATTCGCCGCCTTGATGAAGAAGTATGGCATCACGCATAAAGTCTCCACCGCATATCATCCTCAAACCAACGGTCAAGCCGAGCTTGCTAATCGTGCGGTAAAACGTATTCTTGAGAAAATAGTGAATCCCAACCGGAAGGATTGGTCTTTAAGATTGATTGATGCTCTTTGGGCATATCGTACCGCATATAAGACCGTTTTAGGTGCTTCGCCCTATCGGCTTGTATATGGTAAGGCATGCCACCTTCCGGTGGAATTAGAGCATAAAGCGTTTTGGGCAATTAAACAATTGAATTATCGTTTGCCCGACGCCGGAGTTCACCGTAAACTCCAATTGAATGAACTTGAAGAAATCCGTAGGGACGCCTATGATAACACGAATATCTACAAGTCCAAGGTTAAGGATTTCCATGATAAGCACATTCAAAGGAAAATTTTGAAGTAGGTCAAAAAGTGCTTCTTTATAATTCGAAACTTCATCTTTTTCCGGGCAAGTTGCGTTCACGTTGGATAGGGCCCTATGTTGTGCACAAAGTTTATCCTCATGGGGCCGTTGAGGTCAGGAATCCCGCTAATGAACATGTGTTTAAGGTAAATGGGCAAAGGCTTAAGCCATTTTTGGAAAATTTTCCGGTCGAGGAGGTTGAGGAGGAGTTGGTAGCCCCGGTGTATCCGGTTGATCTTGTGGCTTGAGTAATTGTTTAATCTATGTTTGCACGGGGAGCGAAAGCGTAACCGCTGAACTTAACTGTTTGTCGGACCCGGCCCCCAGGTAGGGGGTACCCACCATTGACTTGGGTATTTGTAGCTCCGCACGCCGCTACTAAAAAAAGGATCGTGTGCCCAGCTCTGGTTAGTAAGGGCAATGTTTCGTTTCTTGTACATATTTGCATGTTTGTTTTGTTTCGGGATTTGCTCATTAAGAGATTTCACCAATGCATCATTGTTTCGGTCTTTAATTAGTCCATCTTTGTAGTAGTTTATCGTTAACGATCCATGCTCACCAGATATGTCCCTATCGGGGGCAGTTTAGGTCGGTGGGTGAGACTTGGTATTCCCGTGCTTTGGCGCAAGGCTCTGTCTTGTCTCACTTTGTTTCGATCATAGGGAACGCTGGGCTTAATTGCTTGGCGCGGTCAAGCGGTAACTTTTACTTCGGGCATGATGTAACAAATTCGACGGTCTAGTATAGCCACCCGAGTTTTATCTCTCCGGTGAGACTCGGGAAGAAAAGTATGACTCGTAAGATTGCGTGAATATCGGGTGGTGTTTCTTTTCTACTTTCTGTTTCTCTTTTTATCTCTGTGGTGCCTGGATAACACGAGCCGGGCGTTTCTAATGTCATTTGGCTCTTAGTAGGTAGTTCGAGCTTCAGTCTTTTGCAGGGTGTACGTGCTACCACACCAGCCTTGGTGGATTGGGTCTAAAGTCGGAGTGATTGAGGCATTCAGGAGCCCTAAGCATGGGTGCGATTACGTGTCGCGGTTGTCAGTCCAATAAAGCTTTGACCATGATCCTGTGTGACTAGCTGTGGTTCTGTTGGAAGAGCCGAAGGAGTTGACCTTGAAAGCTGTTTGAATGATGAACGGAGCCGATGACGACAAAGCCTCCAACTTGGTCGAGGTATAAGGGGGTTGACATTCCCCCGTTGGTATGCTCTTTTGTTCCCTCTCTCAATATTGTTGTTCTCCATGCTATGAGGACATAGCATTTTTTTAAGTTGGGGGGAGGGGTAAATATGTAAATATGCTATTTTTATGGTTTTTCGTTTCTAGCGTAAATTTTTTCGTTTTTAGTTGCAATCCTTCCGTTATTACAGAATTAGTGGATTAAAATAGCTTGGCACATGCTCATTGAGTGATTATTTGGCAAGAGTTCGTTTTACGCAAATTTTGTGTCTCGCAACTTGCATGAATGGACTAAGGTGGAATTCACGACGTTTGGGTATGTTTTGATCAAGTTTTGTCCATGTCCCGTATTTGTTCTTCGTACATTCTTAGTTAGGTAAATATTCTCATGTTCATGCCTAAGTGTATTTGATGTCTTTATTGAATGGTTAAGGAATATATGGCGTACTTAGGAAGTGATACAAGGCAATCTTTGCTTGATTTTACCACATACGTGTCCCCTCGTCCTATTTTGAACCATAGTCCGAGTCTCTTCCATTGTTCAAACCGAGGTAACCGGATGTTTGGAGGGTTGTCAATAGTTTTCAAAAGATTCAAGGAGGTTTGGAGTGGTGTGAATGTAATAGAAGTGGTTAGGATGTGAAAAGGCGAAAAAATCGGTACATGATTCCCTATCTTTCCTCTCCCACTACCAAAGCTAAAACACAAAAGTTTCATATCCCTCTCCAAAGTCCTCAACATTGGCCTCTCAATCTCTCCCTCTACCAATCTCAATTCAAATAACCCGATTTCTCAAAGAAAGAAAAGAAGAGAAGAAAAAATGCTATAAATAGCAAAAGCATATTCGAAAGAGGGTTGAATACTATGATGAGTGGATTGATTAGACATTCAAGCTAACATACATTCCGGATAAGAAAGAGTCCGATGGAAAGGGGGAGCTCGATGCTCAATACCATGATAGTTGGATAAGGATGATGATTGTGTGTGTTGGAGTTGGAGGTAGTAGTTTTTCTTTATTTCTTTTTCGTAACTTTCTTTGGTGTTTGGCCAAGATGTGGCCATGCCTTGGGTAGTTTAGGGTTGGTAGTGGCCAAGGGTAGATGAACCATGCAAGTATATGGCCACTACACTTTTGTAATCCCTTTCTCTTTGTATCCAAGGTCGTCAAATGCTTATTAAGTCCTTAGTTGATCCATAGTACGCCTTTATTCCATTTTGATTCAATGTGTGATGTTGAGCATATCTTAGTTCATGGCATGTTTTCTTTCGGTACGTTAGCGTATAGCTTTGTGTTGGTGAATTCTTTCTATGGTGCTCTCTACATATAAGGCATGGTATTTTTGTTCCCCATTGTCTATTCTCCGAGCACCTCTTTGTGGGATGTGGTTCGTAGCATGCTTGTGCATACGTGATAGCCGTGTCCTCCATTTTGATGTTGGATATGGTCTTTTGTAGCTTGCTTTGAATATGCTCCGTACTTAGTGTTCTGTCGAAGTTTTCAGCTGTTAGTTGCGAGTTTTGAATAAATTTGCTTTTGGAACTCTTGCTAGTTGTTTGGAGAGGAACATGTGCCTTAGCTATTTTGTCGGAAGGATTGTTAGTTAGTTTTAGTAGTTTGATTGTGTTGCTCGGGACTAGCAACGTTCAAGTTGGGGGGTGTGATAAGCACCCAATATTGTAGATATTTGGTGCGCTTAGTCCCGTTTTATGTTCTATTAACTTGTGTTTATTTAGCTTTTAATATGTTTTTGCTCGTAAGGTTTGTTTGAGGATGTTTCAGGTTTTATGCCCTAACAAAGGTGATTTTGACGCCATGAACATGCCTCGGGGGAGCCCGAGCTTCCAAGGCCAAGTGGCGGAGTGCCACCGTTCTCTAATGATCAAGTTTGGAAGCGTCGGGTGCCAAGCCTTGAAGCTAGAAGCCAACTCTGCAGTTAGCAAAGCTGTATCCATACAACCGTTTTGGTTGTATCCATACGGTGGCCTTATCAATTCTACAGGGAACAGCGTATCCATACAACCATTTTGGTTGTATCCATACAGCTCCCCTACGGAGCATTCTCAACTCAGGCTTAACAGCTCCGTATCCATACAACCGTTTTTGTTGTATGGATACAGATTGCTTATTGCAGATTTTTCCAAGCTTTTTCAACTTTCCATTTATAGAATACTTTCCACTTTTGGTATATTTTGGGATATTTTTTGTGAGATGAGGGCTTGGTTGTATAAATACCATACACCCTCTCTCTCTCATTCATTACCTAGATACAAAGCACTTTAAGTCTTTTAGTTAAAAAGATCTTCCATAGCTTTTCAAGCTTTTCAAGTTGTAATTCCTCAAGAACGCGTTAAGGTATTTGTGTTACGTTAATTTCTCGAGTATTAAAGTTGCTTGTAATCCTTGGATCTCTATATAAATCAAGTTTATTTCAAATTCTATCGGTTAAAAATGTTTGTCATTTATTGCTTGCTTTCTAGTCTTCTCATGGTATGTGAGTAGTCGCTTAGGCTTGGCAACGGGGTGACTAGCGCCTCGTGACGTACGTTAATCTTGCCTTTCTCAACTCATGACTTGAGGTTCGATGTGGAAAATGAAAAGGGTTCGCTTTTATGTAACAAAACTAGTCGATGTTAACCTCCGGTGATCATATGCTTGCTCATATGGTTCGTGAGCTATGTCTCGCCTTGTGTTTGCCAAAAGAACCAAAAGAACTCGCTTATTTTCTATATTTCATTTCAAGTCTTTTAATGGTTTCATAGTTAAATCTTCCGGTTGATAGCCTAAGCCGTGCGATTCAACCGAGTTTTCGTTGAGAATAGTTTGATTGCTTAAGTTACGGGCGTTAATAGCCCCAATGCCTTGCCGCTTGTTAATCTAGTTAAAACTCATTTTCTAGTCATTTTCATAAGTGTTCATCACTCTCCAAAGCAAAACCGACAGTTGGCCGTCTTAAACGCCGTAAACCTTATACTTCTAAAAATCCTAGCAAGCTATTGAGATTCTCTCTGTGGGAACGATCCGGACTTCCGGTATCTATGCTTACTTCGACTTAGCCCTACGCTCGGGGTACTTCAACCTCATTTAAAGGCGAGGTTGTGGACGAAGCAGCTATCGCAATGAAAGTCGACGATCTGGCTGTTTATTGTGATTCCCAACTAATTGTCGACCAGGTGTTGGGGGACTACGAAGCTAGGGACCCCAGGATGATGAAGTACCAGGCTAGAGTAGACGAACTTATCAAGCAGTTCAAGAATTTTAAGATTGAACAAATCAACCACGAACACAACGCGCACGCAGATGCCCTCGCCGGTCTAGCCTCGGCCTCGAAAGCCTCCGAGTTCCGCACTATCAACTTCGGTAGCATTGACCACCCAAGCTTTGACACCACTCCAAAAGTATTGAACATCGAACTTGGCCCAAGTTGGATGGACGAGATCGTGAAGTTACTTAGAAATGACACATTACCCGACGACAAGAAGGAAGCCTACCGCATTCGGAACAAGGCCGCCTATTATTGGCTATCAGACAGCGGCCAACTTTACAGAAAATCTATCTCTGGGCCCTACCTCCTCGTCGTCCACCCTACCCAAGTACCTGTGATTCTCAATGAGCTTCACTCTGGCAGCTGCGACTGCCACTCTGGCGGCCGTTCCCTTTGCCAACGCGCATTGAGTCAAGGATACTTCTAGAAGAACATGAAGAAAGATTGTGAAGAAGTCGTCCGCAAATGCCGGCCGTGCCAACTATTTTCTCCAATTCCAAAGCAGCCTGCTAGAACTTCTCCCACATCACAAGTCCTTGGCCCTTTGCCCAATGGGGGCTTGATATCGTCGGGAAACTTCCAACGGCTCCTGGAGGTTTCAAGTTCCTGATCACGGCAACTGATTATTTCTCAAAATGGGTGGAAGCTGAACCTCTCGTGACAACGACCGAGGTTGACGTCCGACGATTCGTCTGGAGGAACATCATCACCAGGTTCGGCATTCCTTACGCCATCGTCTCTGACAACGGCACTCAGTTTGTCAGTAACGGCCTCTCCAGCCTCTTGGAGGAGTTCGGCATCCGCTTCTTCAACTCCACTCTAGCATACCCTCAAGGGAATGGCCAAGCTGAAGCCTCAAACAAGATCGTCTGCGCTGGGATAAAACGTCGGTTAAACTCCAAGTGTGGCAAATGGGCAGAAGAGCTACCTAAGGTTTTATGGGCCTACCGTTCTACACCACAACGCTTTACTGGCCAAACTCATTTCTCAATGGCTTTCGATATGGAGGCCATCATTCCATTAGAATCAAAGTTCCCTACCCTCCAAACAGAGACATTTGACCCAAAGACAAATGACGAGGCTGTCGCCCAAGAGCTTATACTCACTGAAGAGAAGCATGACGACGCTCGGCTTAAGCTGGCCGACTACCACCACAAGTAGCCAAAGGGTACAACCGAAGCATACGGACCAAGAAGTTCAAACCAGATGATCTCGTTTGGTGGAAGGTGGTGCAAGCAAACAAGAAAAAGAAATTTATGCCCAACTGGGAAGGGCCTTTCCGCGTTGTCAAGATCGCTGGTGAGGGTGCCTACATCCTTGAAGACATGAATGGAAAAGTACTTACCAACCCATGGAACGCACAGAATCTTAAAAAAGCATACATGTGAACCACTGTCTTATGCACTCCGTGCTAGGCTTCATACGCTGCGAGTTACCAAATTTACAAGTTTCAAATACCTGGCTTCGGCCACTTTATCTATTATATTTCATTTCCAAGAATGGCTTCGGCCACGAGTTTAACGTTTCTTTCATGTACTCCAAACGTTTCTTAATAGCAAGACAAATCTTTTGTTCGGTTATCGATTTCTTCAGCACTTATCATTTTGTCTTATTTCAATCTCCCCTTCACACGAATTCACTCTCGGCAAACCTGCCAAACATTAACGATGACTTCGGTCACACCCACAAACGGCCTTTAGGGTCTGCTTCGGCCACCCTCGCTGCCCAAAAAAGCAACAACAGGACATATGGTCCACTGAGCCTATAACACACATTACTGTAGGTGCAAGAAAACGAAAGAGCCTTTGGATCTCACCAAATCGTAACGGCTACTTTGAACCCCTCGCCGGAACCCTAGCACACCGCCGCAGTTGAACTTGTAAAACAGACAAAGGGTGAGCGCACCTTTGCCGTCTCGTGGCAAAGGCCCTCCGATGCCAAAGTTAGTATCTCGTACTAGTCAAAACCCTAATTCTTAGTAGGTAATGAACAAATAACCAAGAATTGCGTACCTTTACCTCTAGGTTTACCTCATATTTATAGATCCATTTATGCTTGCTGTCCAAGCCATCTCGTTGCCCAAGGTTTCCTTTCTCGTATAAGGAACCCAAAATATCAGGGATTCTCGTTCCCTTAACTGCATGTTACCTTATAGACCATTTAGGAATTCTTCTCATAACTGGCCGTTCATCCCATTCCCGTTGGGTATCTTCTCCAGATATTGTTTCCTTACTGGGTATTTGCCACTTCTGGACCCCTCTAGAGCGTCTTCTGGCATCTCTTCCAGAACGCTGCTCCTGATCGGGCCTCTCGTTGCCGAACAGACTATCTGGACCAATGATTTCTCTTATCACTGGTCCTTTTACCATGCGACTGGTCCAACAACTTCCCTTGCTCTTTGGACCATACCCCTGCTCGGGTATCTTGTACCTGGGACCTCCCGTGTCTCCGGTCCTTATTGCCGTTCACCGTACTGTACAGCGAATGCTCCGATTATATTTATCCTGGGCCCCACGTACCACGTGTTCGGGACACTTTCTGTACCTATTCGGGATTACCTCCCTACAATCAGCTTTACTCGTTATTTTCTCCTGATATGACGAGCAAAGCTTCGGAACACCGAGCAAGGTTCTCGTCCTTTGCTCCTGCACCCTATTTCTCGTACTTGGTGCAAACTTTATCATTAGTCTAGGCCAAACGTCTCATCGTTTGGTCTGGGCAGACTTTTCCAGCTATCACCTTTACACGCGGCATGCTCTGTACTGCCCGTATTAAATGCGAGCAGACATTTCGGGGAACGGAACGCCCAAACGGCGTCTGGGGTGACGTTTCTCATACGTCACCCCCTTTGCTGGGGTATACTTGGGTTTTCGTCCAAATTTTAAAATCATTTTCTCTTTCTGAAACTCCCCCTGCAAAAGAAGGTCTGTTCATACCCGCCATTGGAGCACTTTTTACCATCTCGTGGTTCTTTCCCTTCTTCTGCACTAGGGTTTCTGATCGTCACCTCAGTAAGTTACCGTTCTTCCTTTTACTCCGCCTCCTTCATTGATTTAGGGTTTCCACAGTCACTTTGGGGCTTCTTTGTACCCATCTCTCTCTTAGAAAACCCTGACCCACAGTTCTCGTTATGGGTAGGTTTCGCAGACATTGTGACACCCCCCAAAGGATGACCGAATTCAGATCTTGATACGAGATCCCTGACAACGTAGCCACTGTATTGGCTCTTGAAAATGCCATCCGGGAGTGTTTTGACAATGACACTCTTCATATCCCTGTTGTCGCCATCATCGAGGGCGGCGTTAGGTTTCCCCTGGTGCCACTGCTCCGCCAGGTCTTGTCCCATTACAGACTATCCCCTATGCAGGTTTCAGCCAACTTCTTTAGGGTTGTCATGGGCATCAATGCCCTGAATCAAATGCTAGGCACGTCCCTAGGTTTGCACGATATTCACCATCTATACAGCATCTCTCAAACCAAAGATGCCCTGACCTACTATCTCAAGAGTAGGGATTCTAGAAAAAGGCTTGTGCTTGAATTGCCTGATTCTGCCCGAGGAGACGACGACGACTTTCTCATCATCACGGGGAACTTCGAGCCTAGAGACGAGGACGGTAGAGTCGTCGGCTTTCACGCACCCCACAGATTTGGCACTCCACGTTAGCTCTTTTTCTCATAGAACTTTATACCGAGCAATATTTCGTTTTGCATCGCCTTCTTTTTGCCTTTCTGACTGCTAATTTTTCTCGTATTTTGCAGTCACAAACGTCAACCAGGGGCACGCCATCATCACCCCTCAGGTTCATGTTACTGACATCAATCGTGCACTTGCTTTCAACGGGCAACGTACGTGCTTGGCTGGCCGAGCAAGAGCAGCGCAAATTCTCCTAAGCTACAGGGCATTGTACGGGGGGTTTATTGACCTACGCATCCGAGCAGCGGACAATCCTATCCTCCCAGATCCTCCTGCTTAACAACCCGAGCAATAAGAGGAGAGGCGTTCTCGGACCCCTCCGCTTCCCAATGAGCCCATTCAACTTGCTGAAGAAGCTTCCACATCTTAATAAATTTGAAAGATGAAGGGAATCCCCGCATGACCCAGATCGGTTCCGCGCTATCCGCTGAAGAGCGCGAAGCCCTTGTAAATTTGCTCAAGGAGTTCGAACATGTGTTCGCATGGTCACACGCAGATATGCCCGGAATCGACCCTGAAATCGTGGAACACCGGATCCCCCTTTATCCCGATGTAAAGCCAGTAAAACAGAAACTAAGACGCATGAGACCAGACTGGGTGCTTAAGATAAAAGAGGAAGTCACTAAACAGATTAACGCTGGATTTTTAATGGTAACCGAGTACCCTCAGTGGGTGGCAAACATCGTCCCCGTGCCAAAGAAAGACGGTAAAATAAGGGTCTGTGTTGATTTCAGGGACCTTAACAAAGCCAGCCCTAAAGATGACTTCCCGTTACCACACATCGATGTGCTGGTTAATAATAACGCCGGCCATGCCCTGCTCTCTTTCATGGATGGTTTTTCAGGGTACAATCAAATTCTCATGGCCCCAGAAGATCGGGAAAAGACTACATTCGTCACTAAATGGGGAACGTATTGTTACCGAGTCATGCCCTTTGGACTGAAGAACGCAGGATCTACTTACCAGCGGGCCGTCACGGCATTGCTACACGACATGATTCACAAAGAGGTAGAGGTCTACGTTGATGATATGATTGTCAAAGCCAAAGAGCGGGAAGGACATCTACCCGCCCTTAGGAAATTCTTTGAAAGGATCAGAAAGTACAAAATGCGCCTCAATCCGGCCAAATGCACGTTTGGAGTCACTGCGGGGAAAATGCTTGGGTTCATGATCACTACTCGAGGCATCAAAGTCGATCCATCAAAGATCAAAGTTATCCTAGAAATGGAACTGCCGCGATCTAAGAAGGATTTAGGAAACTTTGGAAACTTGCCAGGTATTTTGAACTTCCATTTCTGAAAGTCTTTGGATTTTCGATATGAAGGACGACAAGTGCACTTCTTGTCTTTACACTTGATAGATAAGTCTAGCTAGTCACAAGAAGTTTTTCCTGTTCTTCAAGAGTTTTGAGGAATTTTTGATGATTGCACAGCTTTTCCAAAGCAATCAAAGAGTGCTGATAAATACCTCCAAGAGATGTTGCATTCAACGTCAATCCTTTTGTTTGAAGCAACCTTGTTGTCTCATTTCCCAATGGTTCAGGAAGGGAATTGAGAAAAGCTTGGTTGAGATTGACATCATCCATGCCGTTGAGAAGATAAAATCATTGAGACATACGGTCATAATGGATCTCTAGATCTTTTCTTTTAAATGAACAGCACCTCATGCTGAGGTAATCTTCTCGAACGAACTCTTTTGTGTTGTTATGATCGCCAAGAACTCAGTATGCAGAACTGAGATAAATTGATCCAGAGTTGGCAGTTGCTTAAGCTGTAGCTGTCGGCATTCACCAAGAGCCATATACCATTGACGAAGACAGCCAAGAAATTTTGTTGTACACTTAGTAATGACGATACTCAGTGTAGCAGTTGGAGAAAGCATAGTAGTAGTACACCAAGAATGAATCTCATAAAGTTTATCCAACCATTTTGATGGGGGAATATTATCAAAGGAAAAATCTTGGGTGTGGATATTGGAATGTGAGAAGGAATCAAAGGTTGGAATATTATGAGGTGTGCCAAACTCAGGACCTTCTTCAATGATAAGGTCCTCAACATTTTCTTCTGGGTTTTCGGGATTCATCATGAAAACATGAGGAGTTGGCATAGAATCAGTGGATTCAATATCCAAATCAAATTCAATCGTCGATTTAGGGGATGGAGATGGGGTTTTAGGTATAGTGGCTAGAGTATTGAGGAGAGTGGAGATTGGATTTTTAGAAGGATTAGCAGTGGGTTGAACCATTAACTGGGGTGATTTTGAATTTGGGTCAGATGGTTTAGAAGGAGCAGAAGTAGTTGGAGCTAAGGTAGAGGTGGATGGTGGAGATAGTGCTGAAGGAACTGGGATAGGTTTTATCTGTGGCTTTGGAAAAGGAAGTTTCAGTGGAGATTGTTTTTTTGGTGGAGGAAGGAAAGCTGAAGAGCTTCCAAAGATATTGGAGCTTGACTCACCAAATCCTGAGGTAGGAGTGATAGGTAAGGGTTGAGACATCTGAGGATACCCAGAAAAACTTTGTTGAGTGGAAGATGCGAACATGTCAAATGAGCATTTTTGCTGAGAATACTGCTAAGCTTGAAGGGATTGAAGCTGATTCTTCAAATGCTTCATTTCAGGATCCTTTTGGTAAAAAGCTGCTGAAAATGCCTGGTTAGCATATGCCATCTGAAGAAGTTCTTGGTGAATATGTTGGATCTTCTGCTGCAAAACTCTGATAAGAAGTTCTAATGACGATAACTTCTTATGGACAACATTCTCCAAATTTTGCTGAGAGTGAGCAATCCTTTGGAGAATTTTGTTTTGTGCCAGAGAGTTTGCTGACTACCAATTATTGCTGCTTCTGCTGCTGATACTGCTTTTGTGCTACCATCAGGAAGAATGGTAGTTGAGTCTGGAACTTTATGACAGTGGGTTGTCCTTTCTTGAGGATTGTGAAATTTCAAAGGAGGGAAATCTGCTTCAGTGAACATAAAACATCCACTGGGTTGTGCCGAATGGTCATTTTTAGATGGAGGTTGAGGAGAAGGTGGGGATTTACAAGAAGTGGAAGGTAAAGGAGAGCGTACTGGACATGGATCGTTAAAGTCTTCATCATCTTCTAGAAGACTATCTTCTAGACACTCATCACAGTCACAGGCATCAAAATAACAATGACCTGTTTCTGGATTTTTGAAGTAGAAAACTGGAAGGCCACTGGATTGAAAATATTTAATTGGGGGTTCAGGTCTGGAGCCATCAGCAAACATGTCAATCCTTGAAGGAAAGATAACTGGATGGGTGGAAGATGAGACAGAGGCTTCTTTTGGGAAAGAAATTTCCACTGTACCATCAGGTTTTGAGATGAAAAGTGGATTGGAGGATTGAACAGGTATAGGCTTTTGTTGATTCTTCTCGTAAGCTGTAACCCAAGATTCTGGGAGAAGCTTGAGAAGCTCAGGTCGAGAAATTTGACGTAGGACATGGACACAAGAAGCTTGGTGAGGTGCGTTGACAGTTAGGAAAAGGGCTTCATCTGTGGAGGAGGGTAAGGACATGTCAAAGGCATGGTTTTGAAGGCGATAGGCCATTTGGTAGTGGAGGGTTGCTGCATATGTGGTGGAAATTTGGGAGGCACCACTAATTTGAACTTGAACTTTTAGGGCTGTTAGCAGATGAAGATCTGCTAGTGGCATGTTGAAGTTAGGATAAAAGGTGAAGATCACAGTTCCTGCATTTAAAGTGGTTTGGACTGTGGCGATACATGCATGCTGGTATTATAAAAACCTGGTATCTACCAGAGCAAGTCTGGAAGTAACAGGTAAACCTTTTTTCCCATGGAAAGTGACAGCCAATCTGATTGCTCCGAAATGAAGATAAGTAAATCCTTGTTGTTGCCAGATGCGAAGCAAATCAACTGGGATTTCTAGGGGTAAAAGTTGTTTAGCCTCAGTAGTCACTATGAAACATTGATCAAACTTGGAAGCTTGGACATACTCTTTTTCACAGAGGTTGGACGCTTTATGGAAAAAAGTTAGGTGACAGTCTTTTTCACAGAAGTTTGTGGTCAAACAAAAGCATTATATGGGTTTAAGAAAGGAAGATCAGTAAGGGGAACCTTACTGTCATCATGAAGATACTCAAACTCATACAAATACTCAAGATTAGAAGAAGAGGTAGGGGAATTTCTATTGGTAGATGACCGTGAAGGAACAAGAGACGAGGTAGCAGAGGAATGGGTGGAAAACAAATGATTCATTTTTTATGGATAGGAATCTGGGTTCTCCGTATTCCTCATACAACAAATCTTTTTTTCAAGGTGAGAGCCTTAACCAATTTTGATTTATAAAATTCTGTATAATAGGGTAGATAAACCGAGACACACAGCTCAATAGCCAAAGTCTCAAGGTACTTTTAACCCACTGATACAGAAATTTTACAATCAAAATAGTTAGTGAAGTTTCTGATGTGGAGGATCCTTAAAAGGTAACCACAGAGCATACGCTTCAATTTTTCTTTTTGGAAAAAGATTTGAAGTATTTTAGAATACGAAGTTCCCAGAGAGAGGTTTAAGCTAGAATAGAAAACATGGCTCTGATATCAAATTTACAGACACGAAGTGGGTACAAACACAAAGTAGGTTAGGATTGGGAGAGAAAATACAAGACACAGGATATAATAGGAAAACACTGGTTTATACTTGCTTGGATATTACAAGGGGTCGGGGCCTCCTTTTATAAGTGTAAGGAGGCAGTGCTTGCATCACCTATTACATCATACACAGTATTACACATAATTGATACATACTATTCACTCCTTTCCACATTTCCAACGTAGTACCTAACACATCTACTATTACAATAACAGTACATCACATTACTACACTTGTGACTTACTTATGGACAATTCATACACACGTTTCAACACTTAAGCAGTAAATACCAATTATATGATACAACAACAGTACACACCAATAATTTTTTATTAGATATCCTTTGTCATTGAGGCTATATTTTATTCTCTTTGGACCTTTGTAATGACTCATTAAAAAATATAAAAGTTTCAAGTGTTCAACTCAGCACTCAAGTAATCTGTTCCATGAAGGATTATTCAAGTGCTATACAAGATGAACTTGTTACATGGAGCTTGTCTGTTGCTCTTATGTTTTTTTCCCGGCCGTCGCTATTCGCAGCCCAGTTCTTGCTACTCGCAGTAGATTGCTACATACAAACCACCACCTTATAACTTGTAGCCAACAAATTATCCCTGAACTCCCCTTTTTACCCTTCTATACAATAAACATACAACCCAACTCCAGGTTTTCACAGTCCGTTCATTCCCTTTTCTAACCTAGGTTTTCTTTCTCCAGTCCACAGCTCCACCAGTCCGTTCCTTCTCCAGTCCACAGCTCCACCACCCACGGGTACCATTACCGCCACCACCAACCCCCACCCTACAGCCCCACCTCCCGTCTCTCTCTCTCCCTCCCCGTTTCTTCTTCTCCTCCATCAGTCACCACAACAACCACCACAACACCACTCTCACCACACCATAATAGCAGTACAACTTTGAGGCGAAGGAGGTGTGAGAAGAAAGCATAACTCGCTGGCATCACCAACTATTTCGAAGTTGAACATCGGTAAAATTTTGAATCTTGTTATTTCACGGGTTTTTTTTTCTATTTTTGTTTGAATTTTTTTGAGAAACCCATAGTAAGTACGTACTGCGATTTCGTATATTTCAAATTTGATCGAACATTAAAGTCCGATTGTTTTCCACAATTTCGGATATTAAAATCTGATTGTTTGCCCTCATTCAGATTTTCATATCTGAAATTGATTGCCTCATTCGGATTTTAATTTCCGATTGGCCCTTATTCAAATATTATAAAAGTTGAATTGTTAACTCATTTAGAATTTAATATCCAAAATGTATTGCCTCATTTGGACTTTAAGCTGGTTTAATCCCTGGTTTAGTCGGAAGCTCCCGATTCACCGACATGTTCATATATATGGAGTTATGATATACTGTGTATATGAGTTATTTTCTTATGGAAAGATTATACACCACCACCACCACTACTCCTCCTACTACTACAACTAGTTAACAACAATACAAGATCTTGGGTTCTTATGCAATTCGTTTAAACCATAACCACTGGTGCAGTGCAACTTTCATACAAAGGGATTTGTGGCCCTCCCTCGGTCCCTCCTTTGTCACCATTTGACTTCTTCCAAATTGGTGAAAATAGAAAGAACATGTAATATTTTGTACCCCCTATTAGAGGGGCTGTTGCTGTAATATGTATATGCTTCTTGTCGACTAGGTGTTTTCTATTCTTTGTATGGTTTGGAGCGGCAAATGATTGTCGTCTGGCTGGGTGCCAACCTCTCGTTGGGCCTCCGTTAGTCGTGATGCTTTTTGCTCCTTTCCTTTTGAACTTTTTAATTTCTTCAAAGATCAAAAGTATTATCCAACATGGACACAGGACATTGACAACTATGAGTGACACTTGGATACGGACACATTCATAACTGTGATGTATTCTTATTCCATTTAATCATTAGTAATTATATGTATTATGTGTAATAAAATGCAGGCATGGATTCGAGAGCATTTTCCTATGTTTCGACACGTTAGGGACCCAACCTATACGGAGGACCTACCATTGGCAGCACGTTGGTTGTCGCGTCGGGAGACTACCATGGAGACCACTTACCACTACCGTGGGATGTTAGACGATCTACGTCCTAGTCAGGTTAGTGGAAAGCTTAAGTATGTTTTGAGTCAGATACTTATCTTGAAATAAGAAAGTATGTTTTATAACGTGAATTTTTTTTTTGGCAGGTTGTTTTTGAGCCGTACACAGAACGGAGGTAAGTAGACGCAGATGTTGTTTTCTACACCGGCTGCATCCGTTCCATGGCCGTCCTTGAGCCGTACCTACTTGATAGAGTATTGAGGCAATTTGGAATGGTGCAGTTGGTCCCTGGGCCTCCATTAGTCCCGTTGCGAGGTAGTAGAGGCAATAATAGTCATTCGTATAGTGTGGTCTACGTGTACACAGATGGTCAATGGGAAAATTGGCGCGATCATGTCATGACTGTGGAGAAACGAGTTTCGATTCAGTTTGGAGTCCCGTGGGAGTCACACCTCGACTACCTTCCTTGGTTTCCGAAGGTCTCCCACTTGAGGGTCTCACCCCGTCCCGTAGAGGTGCCGTATACCGAGAGTGCGAAAGAGCGCAATGCAGCGGCTTTGGCCATTTTGGATAGTGCTTTGGGTGGGACTAGGGATACGAATTCAACTTGCCCGTATGAACTACAACAAGCACTTGTTGAAGTGCGGAGAACATTGAGGGGACCGGAGGTTGCTGAAGCGAGCAGAGCAGGCCCTAGTTCGGAGGCTGCTGAAGCGAGTCGTTACACTAGGTGCCGACGCCGTGACCGTACTTGAGACTTGGTGTTCTATGTCTTGTTTTTTGATGGACTTTATGGCCTTGTATTTATTTTGCACACTTTATGGCCATGGTTCATGGACTACTTTCCGTGGTGGAATGACTTTTGTTTTACTGCGGATAACTATTAGGATATTTGTGATAATTGGATATCGTGAAAATATGAATGTTAAGTAGGGCACGAAAACGTAAATTTGATGGTTTGAATCATTCTTGGAGACTTGGTAAGGAATGATGCACTTATAGTAGTTCATAGAAGTGGTTAAGGAAAGCTTTGATAGAGACTTGATAAGGAATGATGGAGGATAGTAGAATTTCCATCATCTTCAACATCCTTGATCGATTCTATGTAAGGTCATATTGCTTCTGGGAACTGATTGATGAAGGGGCATATCAAAAGTTGTGCTGGAACTTTTGCTTTCCCTTTCAGATTGCGCCGCGGTCTCTCTTTCACGGGCTTAGGGGTTTCAAGGGAGGCCAAAACATTCTCAAACTCCGAGGGATCCCTACGCGTCGAATTGTGTTCTTTGGCTGCATTTTTTTCTTTCGTTGACTTCCGACCGCGTGGTTGTGCATTCACTTTGGGTTCAAGGAGAGAACTGGTTTTTGAATGTGCAAGCTCTTGCATCTTCTTAACATAACTGACCTTTGCATCATAGTTTTCTTCATTAAAGAACTTGTTGTAACAAACAATCAAAGTGAGCCAAAATCGTCTCCTCCATCGAACCCTCATTCTGGGGTGCAAGCAAAGAAAGTCTCTTCCAATGGTCATGGATTAACTCATCGGTAGGGGGATATTTGACATCTTGTAAGAAGCAATCTCATGAGCGCAAGGTAAACCATGAGTGTACCTCAAAGAACACTCGCACTGACGCTTTGATTCCACAAACCATCCGACTTGATGGGATGCCGCTAAAACAAGTGTCATGGCATTCGACGAAACAACTCCCCTTAGCCTATCAAATAGAGTTGTCCTAAAATCATGTTGCACAGAATTTAGGCTCTTCTCAAAAGAAGCTTTGACTTCAGTAACTTGCAATAGCATCAATCTGTGAATCTTTTCCCATATAGTATCAAAATTGCATTGCGAGTTTTCAAGATGATTTTTTAGCTTCGAATGTGAACTCTCCGCCCTATCAATAAATATGGCAAGATATTAGCCGTAGCAAATAACATGAATATATGAAAATTTTCCAAAAACACGTGAATAACATGAATAGTAAGGAAAATGCTAGAGTTGCAAAGAAAGCGTTTACCTATTGCTTGTTAGGTTTCCGAAATGCATGACTTTGTCTGTCCAAGCTCCTACAAACCTCTCTTTGTAGGGTACCAACCAATTTTTCTCAACGTACTCAAGTGCTGCAGGAACCATTTCAAAATCACGCTTCAAAACACAAAGGCGCTCCTCGTACTGTGCAACACTCGCTGAAAGGACAACTAGGCCTCAACTGCAAATAAACTCCTCCCACATCTTGTCATCAAACATCTTTCTACACTTGGCTAATACGTTCTTGCCAATATGCCACCTACATAGGAGGTTGGTAGCATGAGGGAAAAAATTTGTGATGGCATTCTTAAGCACCAACTCCCTATCCGTGACAATAACGGACGGAAGCGCGTTGGGATCCATCATGCCTTTTAACTTCTCCAAGACCCAAGTGTAGTTTTCCATTTTTCACTCTCCATGAAAGCAAACGCTGCACAAAAAGTCATCTCCGTCAATGTTACACCAACAATTTGAAGCAAAGGAAACTTGTACTTATTTGTCTTGTATGTGCAATCCATCATTAACACTCGGGGAAAAGCACATAACATCTCCCCGATAGATGGGGGAGACCAAAACAACTCTGTGACATTCTCAGTCTCGTTCCCACGGGTCCAATGAACATATTGGTACTTTTCTAGCCGATCCAACAAACGTTGCATTTGCGATTTCCCAACTTTCTCTATCACTCGGTACTTGTGTCGTACATTGTACATGGTTTCGATAAACGTTACGTTCTCATGATCTTGAACCTTCAAATGGGTTAGGATTTCTCTGGGTTTCACCAAAGCGACTGACAAATCAACCACCGTGCTAGTTTGCTCTGCTGACAACCTCCTGGCATACGAATGGCCCTCCAAGTACACCGCTGGAGGATGGGTGTGAGTGTTATCATGGACAGAGACAGTCCAACCATCATTGTCCTTTACAGCTTTCAATTCAAATGGGCATTCATATTTTTTGGTGCCCGTGGACCGCATTCTCTTCTTCACAGCTACCTCTTTCCCATCAACCTTCTTCACAAACGGCCTATACTTACCACTCCTTTCACATGAAAACCTCATCTTAGGTGTGCGATTCTTAATACATTTCTCAGAACCCATAATGACAATGATAAACCCGTGTTGTTTACCAGTGCATCTTATCCAATCTACCAACGCTTCATCGGACGAAAAAACCTACACACACATAACAAAAAATTATAGCCCGTAATATAAGATTGCACATGTAACAACTTTGATTTTTACTAAATAAATATCTCGTTGTTAATATTTGAAAATCTTAATTAAGGTTTTAATCGTCTTCTAACCGCCAGATTTTCCGTCGTTCCTACGGTTAAGTCTTAAACCTTCCATCTTGGCTGGAAATCCTATCTAGCAACCCTAGCTAACTTTTAACCGACTCGTTCACTTACCGATTGTTAACCTAATCGTCGTTTGCTTCCTAATCCTCGATGAACCTCGTGAACCTTGGCCGTGAACCTTTTGAAACCCTTGAGTTTTGTAACCCTAGATTGACCTTTTGAACCTTTTGCACCCTTGAGCTATTAACCGTTGGACGATAACGTTAGGGTTATCTTTACCCATTGGATAATAGGAGAACCTTGTTTAACTCCCCAAAGTACAAGATTAGCTTAGTTTAGTACTTAAGTCTAGTATTTGGCCAAGTATTAAAACTTTTGGTATTATCCATTGGTTAATAACCGTTAGGAGATTCTTTACCCATTGGACGATAGGTTAAAGTCCTAGCCATCATTACCCATTGGTTATTACCCGCTAGGGAAACTATTATCCATTGGACAATAGTTAGTCTTGACAATCAAGTACTAGATTGGATTAAAATACTAGATTGCCATGTGTTAAAATCCATTAAACTAGAATTTGTACATTAGGTTATTAAATTAGTACTTAGTACTTAGGAAGACTTAAATTAGTTTATTAGATATTGTATCCTTACATATCTAGCCTAGATTGTAAGGTACATGGTTATATAAATATATATATATATATATATATATATATATTATATTGTATTGTATACATGTGTGTATTTCAATATTATATTTAGAAAATCTATATTTGCTTGAAAGTATAGATTTTCAAAAGACCCATAGTACTTATATATACATTAGTATATATGTATTCTTTCATGCAAGTACAAGTGGGAGAGAGAGAGAGAGAGAGGGAGGGAGAGAGAATGCCCAGAGAGAGAGGGAGAGAGAGAGAGAGAAGGAAAGAAACGGAGAGAATTGTACCTTGACCTTCTTGATCTTCCATTGTACCTTGATGATCTCCTTGATTGTATTCTTTCCTAGCAATCTATGACCTAGTGTCCTAAATACATTTTCAATTAGGGCAAATCTTGTACAATCTCTTACAAGCCAAAATCCTCACTCTTTCAATCCACCAACTTTGTCCTTCTATATATATATATATATATATATATATATATAAAGTACATTGTACCAAGGAGATAGAGAGAGAGAGGAGGAGGAGAGAGAGGCCGAGAGAGAGATTGGGAGAGAGAAAGAGGCCGAATGGAGAGGGAGAGAAAGAGAGTGATGTGTGTGCTAGTGTACTCACCTTGATTGACCATGCTTTGATCACCTTTGTCCTTGTTTGATATGCTTTCCAGTGAAAGCTTAAGATTTTCAAGCAAAATCTTGTACATCTTGTACAATTCCCATTTGTTTACTTGAATCAAATCTCCATTCCTTGCCCAATCTTCCATAATCCAATCAATGGTACACTTCCATAGCCATGCAAGCCTAGGATAGACCTTGATTTGCAAGCAAACTTGATTTGTTGGAATTTGAAAATGAGATATATATATATATATATATATAGAGAGAGAGAGAGAGGGCCGGCCAAGAGAGGAGAGAGGAGAGGCCTTGTCTATAAATACCAAGCCATTTGTGCTTTGAACTCACACCTTCAATCCATTCTCCAACTTCTCTCTAGAAAGTATAGCTTGTTCTTGTTGTTCTTGAGTAGTTTTAGCTTGTTCTTGAAGTCTTTCTTCTAGTTCTTCAAGAAATACTTCCATCGCCGCCACTAAACCACCACTCGACCACCGCCTCGATCCAAAAGTAGCAGTAGTTGTAGTTAAGATCTAGTTTCGAGAGAAACCATTCTCTTTCGAAGCTACCGGAAGCTTATCGTAAGCCGTTATTCCACTCGACCGCCGACTTTCTTTCCGACGTACCTTCCGTAGTCGTCACTATCGCCAAGAAGAACGGTAGACTAGCCTTAACTTACTTCCCTAAGCATAGAAAACAATATGTTTAGTATGAATTTATCTTACGTAGTTTACTTTGATCTTATGAATACGTGAAAGCATGATTGTGTGAATGATTGATTACATGACTTTATGAACTAGTCAATAAACATATGTTGTTTTGACTTTCCAAAAGAAGGATATACGTTTTTTTTTTAATTTTGAAGATAAAGTGTTGTTTTAAACGAAGTATTCGTATTTTGACATTTTCGAGGAATGTGAACTTGATTGCATGATTGCTTGCCTTACTTGTGGTTATGAACGAGCATGATTACATAGAGTTGGATGATCTTGCTAGTTTAGTTTCAAGATTGCTATGTATGAATCGTACTTGTTTACGAAGTCCCGCCGCGGAGTCTATGCATGATACGAGACACATGAAATTGAAAAGTAGAGACATGACACATAAGATGTGGTTGATATGGATAAAAATACTTTCGAAACTACGTAATGGCCGGACTTGGTAACCTTACGTTGGTGTGTGTTGCCAATGGAGCCGGACTTGGTAGCTTCATTTGGAGGTATGTTTGTGACACAATGTGCCGAACTTGGTAGCCATTGTGGCCAATAAGCCGGACTTGGTAGCTGATTGGTTGTGTGCGTTCACAATGTGCCGGACTTGGTAGCCATTGTGGCCAATGAGCCGGACTTGGTAGCTCATTGGTGTGTATGTGTGTGTGTGTGTGTTTTTGAAAATGATGTTGAAAGATGAGACACAAAACGATGAGTCACGTAGGAGAAACACACGGAAAACATGACACCAATGATAGATAGCGAATGCGGATGTGTCATTGTGTTGTTATTGTCGATTATTACATGAGCTGTTTATGACCCTTTATGATATATGCATGACTTGCTATGTGTAAGTTAAAGGTTAGTGGGTTTGGGGTTACTCTATTGAGCTTTCAAGCTCACGGTGTTGTTTTATGTGACCCTGACATATTATACTGGTGACGACGCTGGTATAATGTGTCAGACCTTTTAGATGAGCAAGGAGATCTATATACCTTGGAGGCCTTTGGAGCTGAGGAGCTTGCTAGGATGGAAGAAGAGAAGGAGCTGTAGATAACCTTAGATATCCATCCCTTTTGTGTAATATAAGAACCCTTTGGGAGTTTGTGATGTAATAATGAGCTAGACTCTCCCTTGTTTATCTAATAAATGTTTAACTTAACGAACCCGATTTTGGGGGCGTTACAGCACATGATAAATGCTCTATCAAAAAAACACTCACCGTCTCCGTTGTAAAATGCTCCGTACAATCTTATGGAGGACGAGTGAAAGTAAGTATAGTCGATGGCCCTACATAACTACCAAGTGTTGAAGTATCACCCTGTAACACCCAAAGACAAACCAGGTAAGTGGAGGATTCTCTGCAGTTTCATTCAGATATTAATATCTGAAAATTGGCACTAAATTCGGATATAAGAGTCCAACAATATTGACAATATTCGGATATTAATATCCAAATAGTTGTACATAAATCAGACATTAGAGTCCGAAAAGTTAGTAAATTTTTGGCACTGTGTGTCCAACTCTAAGTGCAGATTCTCTACAGTTTCATTTAGATATTAATATCTGAAAACAGGCACTAAATTAGGATATAAGAGTCCAACAATGTTGACAACATTCAGATATTAATATCCGAATAGTTGTGCATAATTCAGACATTAGAATCCAAAAAGTTAGTAAAGTTTTGGCACTATGTGTCCAACTGTGTCGGGCCAGAATTGAAATTGAAAATGGAAGGCTTCTAAAATTAAAAATGGAGGGCGGGCTTACCTCTTGCTGCGGTTTTTGCTCCGTCACTACAACATCTGTGACTTATTTCTCAACTTCCATTGCACAATCTTCCGACTCCAAATCATAGTGTATTGATGGGTCACCTATTTCTTGTTTATCAATGGAGGGAGATGAAGCAATCGAGGTTTCCATTCACAATGTAGGAGGAAGGGAAGGGGAGGAAGATAGGTAGACTTGGCTGCTGGTGGGAGGGCCTGGTGGTGGGTGATGGCAGCTAGGTAGGGATGAAAATGGAGGAGTTTGAATGGGGGAGGGAGGACACGTTCTGGGCTGGAGGGAGGGAAATCAGGAAATGATTTTTGGGGGTTGTATGTAAGGGTTATGTAATATTCTTACAGGGTAAAATGGTCAAATAACATGATGTCTTAGGGGTATAATGGTCAAACAGCATGAGGGCATTTTTGTCCATAATTGATAAAAAATTTAATCGGCTGCGAGTAGCAAGAACTACGCTGCGAATAGCGGCGGCCAAGGATGGGACCAGGGGAGGTCTAGTGGCGGCGGCCGCCACGACAAGAATTTTAGAAAATGCAATTATTATATGTGAAAAAGGAAATTTATCCCTAACTTATATAATCTCACCACTGCTAGGTTTTTTCCTTATTTTTTATTATATACTAGTCATAAATCTTCTTCTTTTTTTTTTTGTAGGAAAGAAGACCCAAAAAAGTATTCTAAATCTAAATTTAATGGGCCAAAGTGAAATAATATAAATGATGTATAATTAAGAAAAAAAAACTCCACATTCTAACCCTAAAATAACTTAACCTAAAAAATTAAGGGAATTTAATTATAATGTCACTCTCCAAATTTATAATATCACCCCCAAAAGGGAGTGTAGTTATCAATTTGGAAAATCTATATAGGGATCTGGGGAGTGACATTATAAATTTGAGGAGTGATATTATCTTTGTGCATACCGATGCTCTAGACTATCCAGAAGAAAGCACGATAATGTGTACATAAATTGAATTGGGTCTCTAGTCCTGCTTTCTCTGATGCCATTTGACTTTGATTTAGAGGCATGGTTCCGCAGCAAAATAGGTATAGGGCTATTGTTTAAGTGATATTCTGAGAGCGGCCACTTTGTGCATATTGCCAAAGTTTAGGTCTGTCTCCAATCTTCCCCTGCCCATACCCCCAATTAATGATTTTGGACTATATGGATTCTGCTGTTGTTGTTGTTGTTGAAGTGACATTATCGATGTCCAAAATTAACGTTAGTCTTTTTTTATACTCTATGTGCAAATGAAAAACATCATTTACTACTCCCTCCGTCCCTTTTTAAGTGTCCTATTTCGTAACTCCAACTTATTAAAAAGACATCATCATTATACCTTTCACATCAACTTTTTCCTCCACTTTCCCTACTTACCCATCATCATTACTCTTTTACTCACTTACTTTTCAAAAAGGAATCTACTTTTAGGGACAAAATAGACAATACACCAACTTTTACCACTAACTTTACAAAATGGACACTTATTAAGGGACAGCCCAAAATGGAATACTGGACAATAAAAAAGAGACGGAGGGAGTATAGTTTTTGCTATGTTATTTTAATTTTTTCCTGGAGCTGGTGACTATTAATATTGTAATGCATCTTTTTTATTTTTTTAGCATACAATTCACCACTGCTAGGATAAAATCCTGGTTCGACGTCCTTTTTTCCCTGCATGCTGTCATGGTTATACAGGAAACTCTTGACTCAAGTTTCCCGTATTCATCAGTAGAGCTCTTTGGTCTAGGTGAATTACAATCACCGAATTCAGAGTATGTAAAATCACAGTCACGTTCTGAATACTGTGCTTGGGTCTTGAATCCGCCACGAGAAACAGAAATTATAAGGAAAACAATTACTTGATGCAACATTTTCGGACAGCTATATAATTATAACCTGAAAATTGAATGAAAAGGAAAAGTTAGCTTCTTCACTTCCCTTCTTCTCCTATATTCCCCTCGCCTTTGTTTCCTTTCACTCTTCAGATGAAAGGTCCAAAATAGTGTTTCTAGTTACCCAAAAAAAAAAAACTTAGTCTTGACACTTCAGTAATTTTAAAGAACAGAAAATGTTACGTAATGCTAACTTTCCATAGCTTTGAAACCACACATCACTGTAAATCTTGAATTCATGACCTTTACGAAAAAAGGTTCCACTTGTAGTCCTATGTTCTTCTAATCTCAAAGCATCCAAACTAATGTATACTCCCTCCGTCCCCTTTTTAAAGTCCAGTATTCTATTTTAGACTGTCCCTTAATAAGTGTCCATTTTGTAAAGTTAGTGGATAAAAGTTGGTACATTTTTCATTTTGCCCCTCAAAATAGATTCCATTTAAAAAAGTTAGTGAGTAAAAATGTAATGATAATATCTCCATAGAGAGTAAGTAGGGAAAATAGAGGTAAAAGTTGAGGTGAAAGGTGTAATAATGATGTTTTCTTAATAAGTTGGAGTTACGAAGTGGGACACTTAAAAAGGGACGGAGGGAGTACAAATTTAGCAATTTACCCTTTGTTTTTCATTTCCTTTTCCTTCTCCTTCACAACTCCAACATTCAAGCATACAGTATTAATAGAGGTTTCTATCATTCATCCAAAATGGGTTTTTGAAAATCTGTAAATTTAGAAACTGCCATTTAGAATGTCGAGACGCATGGTAGTTGTTAAACTACTTCCTGAAATAGTAACAGTCCATAATAGAACTATCAGAAACCTCTAAAACTCATTTTAGGGTCTTCTGGTTTCCTTCCGCCTCGTCCTCGTCCACCTCTTCCTTTACCCCTCATTCGGCCTCTGCCTCCTATGCGTTTGGAGAAAGATTTACCATACTTCATCTCCACGAGCGAATGCAGCAATTCATCACAAAGAATGCACCCACTATACAATGTGGTTCCATCCTGCAGAGGTGTTGTTTTCTTATTAAAGTCTACTTCAATGATGGTCGAGTCACATTCGACACACCTTTCCTCTGTTGTGGTAATCCGATGAGCCCCTTCTGGAAGGAAAACAAGGCAATTGCACATATTGCAGTAAAGCCTCCATTTGGGAGCACTTACTGGATCAAGCACTAGGGTTCCGTTGCATTCAGGGCAAGCACAAACACCTTGGGCTATGAGAGAATGCTGGCATGTGGGGTGAGGACAGAGGAAACAAGGCATGCCAGCTCCCTTTCCCAATTGGACAGAACCACCGGCTTTAGAAGCACCAAAGAGGCTTCCTATACCTTCAAATGGAGGGCTATTGTAGCAGTACGGGCAAAAAGGAAATGTCTTTCCTTCGGGCCCAGGAAAGGAGCATATCAGAAGTTCAAAGTTGTCCAAGGGGCAAGTAAGTTCTTTGTATAGCTGCACAGAGGATTTAGTTAGCTATCGTCACTTTGATAGAAAAGATAGAGCACATTTCCGGGCAGATAAAGTGATAAACACAAACAAAATTACATTCTTATGTCCAGGTGAAATAGTGATGTTATCTGCAGTAAATGCTAATGACTTTTTATATTGTACAAGTTGTACATACGCCATCTATCACTTATCCATTGATCCCCCTTTTATTAAATTTATAAAAGTCCCTAATGACGATTTTTTCATTGTGTGCCTGAACAATCTATCACTTATCCATTGATCCCCCTTTTGGGCAATAGGTTCTTCACAATCTAGATAGCAGAAATGCATGTCTTTTCTCCGGGTAAAATACTTGGGGCAATTTTGCAACTTATGTCGTATTCTGGGGACAATACTACTAGTTTAGTGGCGTCAGATTTGTAAATTGAGTTCTAAACCTATTACAATAACACAAACCTCAGAAAATTGAGTGGAAAGAGTTTGTCTTGCACTAGAAAGAGTTTGTCCGAGTATATTACTCCAGCAAACCCCACTTGTAAATACACTACCTACTACCTATTATAAAAAGAGCAATTTCTCCGTCACTTACTTTACAACAACAACAACAACAGAACCCATGTAGTCCACAATCATTGGGGGTATGGGCGGGGGAGGATTAGAGACAGACCTAACCTTTGGTAATATGCACAAAGTGGCTGCTCTCAAAATACCACTGAAACAGTGGCGCCCCCTATATCTGTTTTGCTGCGGAACCATGCACCCAAATCAAAGCCGAATGGCATCAGAGAGAGCAGGTCTAGAGACCCAATTCTTCCCTTGACTTCCTAAGTATTACGCAAACTCCAGAAAGCCACAAAACCACTTGTGTAGGAACATATGCGTCTGGCCACTGCCTCACGCTTAATCTACTTCCTCACCCCCCCACACCCCCCCCCCCCCCCATTTGCTCCCTACCATCGCCCCAACACCATCATGTACGGCCGCAAATAAAAAGTGTCTACACCTACTGTTCCATTGAGCCCTCGCATAATTCTTATCATGGTTTGCACATGTTTAATTTTCAGATAACATCCACCGAGTTTTGTAGACCATGTTGAAGCACGTGCATTGCATATGCCTGGTAGGGTATGAAGCTATCATATCACCATTGGTGGCCTAATGCAAAAGACTATTGAGTTTTATTAGCAGTACCCCATCCACGGTTAGGCCTCTCCTCTTTTCCCAACAGTTGTTACAAAACTAAAATAAGCAGATTTTACCACTCCCCTCGAAAGATATTGTGTAAAAACCAAACACTCTTCAAATTCTGTCTACCCTCTTTCAACATGTGGGCCCAGACAGCGTAAGCAAGACAAAAATATGAACTAATCATAGTAAATCATCTTAGGTGCAAAAATCACAGGAAAACTAACAATATAAAGTTTTTTTGCACAGGAAAACTAAGAATATTAAATGTTAGAAATGAACATAAGGTTACCTTTATCGCACCCTTCTGAGGAACATAATAAACTTCTTCGCAAGTACTGCAGAACAGTCGTGAGGGTTGGGTAGAGATGAACTTCATGTAACGAAGGCATTTCCCACATTTACTTAGCAAACGTCCAGAATCTGAAAGCGGAGAAAATTGTGCTTCAAACAATGCATCCATGTTGTCAATCTGCACCAAATAAAGCACACCAATATGTTAAAAAGGGAAAATTTTAAGGGTAATTTGCACTTACACCCCCTGTACTATCACCGATTTGAAGATACACCCCTTGTTCTTCAAATTTAAGCAAGACAGATACTTTGATCATGGTAAACAAAGAAGATATCAAGGAACTGATTAATTTGGAACAAATTGGGAGGGACTGTAACAGCATGAAAGAAGATCGTTGTGTATTATCACATCTGTTAACAAGCCAACCGAACCCAAAGCAGTTGCAAACCATCCTACGGGATGAACTCAGACTACCACCAGAGGTATCAGGCAAGATGGACATGAAGGCAGTGGAAATTTCTGTTCACTATTCACATGCAGGTAGTAAAAGTCGATTGAAGCTGATCTAAAACTAAAGTAGACCAAAATCAGCAGGAAAAAATTTGCAGACCATGTACGTGTAGCAAATTTTGATAAAAATGCTATTATATGTATCAAATCCCTACCTAGGCCAACGTGACGCATCCTCCAAGAATGCCCAATATAAAGAAGTAAAATTTGATTCGGCAAAATTCTTGAGAGAGTCAGTTAATTGATTGCATAAGATCTACAAATATACTCAGCCTTCGTACAATCAAACCAACCAATGATCATGTCATATTGGTGAAACCACTTTCTACTGTCTTCTTTTAGCATCTGTCGTGTACAATAATCTCAATAAAATTTGCAGGTCACCAGATATCTGAGGATATTCCTTTGATCTGAACACCGCTTGGGAGAAATGCCTCACAAGTTTCAACGCATTGAAAAAATCTCCTTTCAACACCCCTCATTCAAATTTCATTTCTTTTGTCCACATTGGCCAAGTGTGAAAACCACTCGCTTATTGCTCACCTTGAGCACAAAATCAGCATTTCCCAATAATCTTCCCCAAAACAATCAGAAACCTTAACCTCAATACCTATAGTACCACTGCAGCAGTGGTAACCAAGAGGATGTCCAACAGATTCCCAAAATGACTACCCTGAGACAAATGTAATACCTATCCTTGCTAGTACGGTACCACACATTGCAAATTCATCATTTGATGTATGAATAAATATCTCAATTCACTTGATGTAAACCCGGCGACCGCAAAGTAGTAGGAGCTGGTATTGGTTTTGTCCATGCAATATTTGATGCGAGTTTACTTAATGAAGTTGTTAATATCAAGTGAGGAAGCCATTAAGACTGCTAGCTTTTTGCATTCAAACAAGATCCGGTGTCCATTAGCTATCTAACAACATCATCTGCTGTTGCTGTTGCTGGCAATTAGGATAGCTACGAGAACACAAGATGAACTCATCGTTGTGGATCCCCAGCTTTCGAGAGCGTTATCTATGACAAGTGCTATACGACTCATCGAAGGAGGCATAAAATATCGGTGAGGTTTTCCCTAGCTTCATAAAGATGCTAAAAACTATATAATGCCTTGTCCATGACAGCAATATATGCACTTTTTTATCAGCCACATAGAGAACGTCCCAAGGAGGCACAACCATTTACAACCAAAAAAAAAAAAAGGAAAAAAAAAGGGAAAAACACTAGACAAATCGAAGAGTTAAAAAAAACTGATCCAAACTGATGCAGAGCGCCGTATGACTACAGAAATAATCGTGCAACAAGGAAACCACAAACGATAGAAGTTAGAAAAACGCTCTCTAGACTCTTTTTAATTCAATAATAATCAACAATTGTCTTGCCCAGAAGGCTTACAACTTGTTAAATAGTAGAGAAAACCCTAACCCTAATTGATTCGCCCCAAACCGGAAACTGAATCAATTAATGACGAAAATTACCAAAAACGGAAAATTTCAAAATAATAAACTAAAATTATTAATATTTTTAGATTAATTATACTAGTGGCCTGCATCATGCTCCCCTGGTTAAGAAACTCGTCCTCAAGTTTCTATGTCTTGAAGTAATTTGGCACGTCTTCGACTGTCAGCATCTACTTTGTATCTTAAATTAATCTTCTCCCTGAGTTGTTTACCCCAACCAACGTTTGTAGAAGACGCCTTTTGGTATGAGAATTCATTGCTCGAATTAGAATTGTCCCATATTTAAATGGGTGAGATGTCACTAGCCAAAACAACCCAGGAGCCTTTAACAAAAGCAAACGACTTCTTTGAAGTTTTTGGTTCTTCCACTGAGATGTAAATACAAGGACACTTGTATGTAGTATCTTCAATAAATTCCCAAAACGGATCAACAAATTTAGTTTCCAACAACGCCAACTTTGTAACTTCTTCTTTTTGCAATATTTTTTGATTTTCTTCTTTTGTAATTTTCTCCACCTGTTCTTTGTCAAAAACTGGTGGCTTACTCCAATCCACTATTGGATCTAGATATTTGATGTGAATGGCCACCCAATGGTAGCTTCATCTACCATTGTCCTCCCCCTCGACTAATGGTTGCCAAAGGTTTGGTGATAGAAACATCATCCGATACCTCCTCCTCTTTCGAAAACCGAGATTGAACCGGACGATAGCGAAGTGGGATCCCCCCAACAGCCATGGCAGCCATCTGATCGGTTAGGACGCCAATCGCATCCATCACACGCTGCTCAAGTTGTTGGAACCGCGCCTCCATTCGAGCATCTCAAGCAGCAGCATCTCGCTCATAGACTTCATCAACATAAGCTATATGACCTCGTCCACCTTGACCTCCAGCACATCCTTCGGCCATAGTCAGGATTGGAACGAGAGCTCTGATACCAACTAATGCAGGGCGCCGCATGACTATAGAAATAATCGTGCAACAAGAAAACCACAAACGATCGAAGTTAGAGAAACGCTCTCTAGACTCTTTTTAATTCAATAATAATCAACAACTATCTTGCCCAGAAGGCTTACAACTTATTAAATAGTAGAGAAAACCCTAACCCTAACTGATTCGCCCCAAACCGGAAACCGAATCAATTAATGACGAAAATTACCAAAAACAAAAAAATTCAGAATAATAGCAAACTGGAAAATAGAGGAAATTCTAAGACTTCTCCCAAAAGAACGGCTTAATTCGGATTCTCCTTGCCTAAGTTATAAGCAAGTCAAATATTTCCTTAAACGGTAAATTTGGGCTTTTGGGACCCTAAACGGCCGTAAAACGGCTAAAAAACACACAGCACATGGCCGAAGGCAATGTGTCTTGACCGTTGGGTTGTTTCGAATCGAACCCATATGGGCCCGTCACTTAACTCCACAGTCGCGTATTTACAGTTTTGCCATCCTAGGCTTAAAATGCCTAAAATACTCCTCCGCTATGGCATCTGCATCACAAACCCAAAAAAAGTTAAATATGTTATCAATGTCTCAACTGAAATTTCTCCAGTTCGGTACATTGATCCCATTTTTCTCGTGCACATCTCCTCGAACTCCTTTCTCAACTCTTCCACACAACAGATAGAAAACACTAGACAGCTTTTTACTGCAATGCCCCGCTATAGCATCTGACCCTTTTCATCCATCACAATTCTCTAATCCTTTCCACTGGATACCTTGCCCCTTACCTTTTTCTTCCTACCTTGGGAGTCTTTGGTCCAACAATTTTTTTTATCAGCTTTGGTCCAACAATTTGACGAACAAATTCTGCTCAATCATCCATGTTTTCCTTTACCTTGGAATCATCCACAACCAGGTCTTTCACCTTCTGAACCAGTTGATAAGTCTGTTCTTGACACATGTTTCCTCCTATTATAGATAATGAACTCAAAATTACCTTGTCAAACTTCATAAGAATTACAAACCTTGAGAATCAACACAAAACGAAACTTCACATAGATGTGAGACCTTGGAAAAATAAGCATCCCGTGCTCCAGACCGGTGAAATGGCTTATGTAGCACACACATCTAAGGTAATTCTGACTTGTGCTGAAGCCCATGACAAATTTAAAACGGAGGGATTTTACTTTTTTGACAATACATACAGATCAATTAACAACACCATATTAGACTACAAATGGAGGAAAGGAGATTCCCTTTAAAGGGACGGCACCAGAGCATACTTCATTCTTTCCATCTAACAACACTATCTTGCACACTGATGCGTCAGCAACTTATTACAACTTCTACCAATCCTATAAACATGAATTTCAAAAACTGAATCAAACTGGGTTAAGACATCCTTTCCCCCTCTCACTGGTAAAGGTAGAGCTTGTTGAGGGTGGGCTCAAGATCCTTGACAACCCCTTTGCTCTAACCTGCAAATCACATGCCTCCTTTAGTCCCAAGCAAAGTTCTTGGCCCTGCTCCCAGGGGTGGTGTTGGAGTTGCTTTTGATAATTTGTTGTGAGCTCGTGGAGCTTGGAGAGCACCATAGGAGGTGGCTCTCTAGGTGGTAAGTAAGGCCTGTTGGAGAGATTATTCTCTAAGGTGAGGTGTTCGGTCGATCATTGGGAGGTGAGGTGCCTGTGGCTGTAAGACTTTATCACACATTGCGCACCTAAGCCACCCAAACTTGGTTAATATAAGCTAGAGGTTACTCCACCTATAGCCAATTGGTTTTAGGTTTGAACCTTCTAAGAAATCCAACATAGTATCAAAGCTAGGCCTTGGGTGGCCTCACCTGTAGAGACCCGTGTCTTATTTTAATTTTTTTATTTAGTAATGTGGTTATGTGCAACTATAATTAATAACTTTGGAAGTCATGAATTTATTGTATATATATGCATGCATATCCATGTGTAAGTATGTTTTGTAGATGGGGCCTGAGTTGTGGGCCATAGACCGAGTGTGTTGGGAGGACCCACATGTATGGTGGAACTTAGTTGAAAGGAGCTCCTAAAGTGGTACCGCTCTCACCTTGGGAGCCTACTTTTGCGCTCCCAACTAAGGAGCTTGATGGGAGCCTGCTCCCATCAAATGGGAGCTTGCTCTTGATTAAGATGGGAGCTTTTGTTTGATCTCTGTATAGAAAAATAGAGATTTATCACTTGGTTTTATTAATTGGCCTTTGATGAACTCATATATGTAGCCCAAGCCATGATATCATGAAAAGAAAATCATATATTGTAACACTAGCCCATTTGTTACACTTATGGAGGACTTGACCCATATTTTTACTTCCTAAAATGATTGTACTTTTAAAGTGAATAATTTATTTTCATTATTTATGTACACATTCCTCTAATGCTCCCAACCATGGGAGCTTTTGTATTCCTTCGCACCCCCCCTCTCGCCCCCACTTCCACTCCCGCTTCGTGCAACCAAGTGGTGGAAATTATTGGAAACCTTTAGAGTTCTTTATCTAATTTATTGGTGGCATTAGGGACCTTAGTGTAATTCCTTGTCACATGTTAAGAATTGCAGCAAGAGTTCAAATTTGGAGGGGCCCTAGTGCGATTTTTGCTCTTGAATCTTTAAAAGAGCAGAGAACTCTCTCTCTCTCTCTCACCTACACAAACCCTTATTCTTCTTCTCCAAAATCAAAGGCCAAGACATGAGAATCGTGGATAAGCGCAAGAAGGAAGTTCGATCTACGCAAGGAGAGCTACGTTTTGATCCGCGTAAAATCTCAATTGCACAACTTCAGTATTCCTTGCAATTTGGGGTTTTCTTCTCTTGAGGTAGGGTTTTCTACTAGTCTCTTTAAAATGCAAGTTACAATGTATGAAAAGATGTGTTGTTTAGTGTTCAAGCATATGATCTATGAAAAAGCCCTAATTTGAGTTATATACTTCAAGTTTGAAATTTCACTTACATGATGAAGTGGATTTGTATAGTGTTTGATGTACAGTGATGGAGTATTATGCCTAAGAAATTTGGGGTCTCAATATGAGGATTTAATTCCATTTTGTTGATAATCCTTACAAGTTTATTGTAAAGCTCTATTTGACTCCCTTGATTTTTTTTTTTTTTTTTTTGGTGTTTTGTGAAGAGCACATTTGGAAGGTTTTAGATATGAGTTTACCTAATTTTGGCAAAAGTAGAAACTAGTTAAATTGTTAATTTTATAATTTGGCCCCTCGGTTTTATGTGCTCTCATTTTCTCCTAACCAAACCAAACCGAGCCTTATGTCCCAATTAATTGGGGTCGGCTACGTGAATCCTTTTTCTCCATTGAGCTCTATCAAGGGCCACTTGTTCACAATGTCATAAAGATCCGACGGGTTTTTTATGTGCCAGCCGTCAGCTACCTAACGCACAACCCTCTTCCTTTATCCGAGCTTGGGACCAGCTGAGAAAGAAAGATAAGGCTCTAAGCAAAAACCAGGGAGAGTTTCATTTTCTCCTACTTGAGTTTAATATTTCGATGTGTTTTATATTTGAAGGATTTTAGTTTCATCTTTTTGGGGTTGGTTATATTCAGTATGAATTGTGTCGAGCAAGTATAAATTGGAGTTTAGTAAAATGGGTCATTGATGGTTACAATGGTGGAGCTAACTTTTGGGTTGAGATAAGTTGATCTGAGTATTGTTTTGTTGGGCCTGAAGGCTATCTTTTGACTACATGTATACATATTTTTTTACTTTGGGTATGTAACAATAAATGTTAAACTATACCTTAGAAATGTTTTGCTATGTTCTTCGGCAAATGGAAAGAATGAAATTTTTTATATATGCAACTTTATAAGCTTGGTTGTAAGGCCTCAAACCATGAAACTTGCTCCCAATGGAGTTGTCTAATAAGTCCAAAACTACTTCTTATTCATGTCATCTTATGTATTTATACTTTTGAAAATGGCTGTAGACAAGCAAGCACTTGTTTTTGGAGGTGTTGGAAATATAATGTAAAATGTCCAGGTTTTTGGTCATTGGTTGTGACCATTTTGAAAAGTCGTCTAAACAAACGTTCCCTTGCAAATTTTTATAAAATCTTATCACTTATGGGCGCGATTTGAATTGGTATTGGAGCACTCAACTTTGACTTTGCCATACATATATTAACTTTTATAATGATTAATTTGTGACTTATACTTAACAATCACGTGCTCGAGTCGTGTGAGATCAGGGCATGACATCACGTCACGTGGTTAAGTCTCCGTCCGAGTCAATCACCTCAACTCATCAATCCATACCTCCATGTGCATCTGGGCTACCAGTGAGGGGAAGTGTTGGACTTTATCCCACATCGCTCACCTAAGCCACCCCAGCATGGATAATACAATCTAGAGGTCACTCCATTTGTTGCCAATTGATTTTAAGATGAACCCTCTAAGAAATCTAACAATGCCCAATAGGAGGATGCTCCTTGAGAGGTCGCTTCGGGCCCGGTTGCTCATTAAGAGGTGAGGCGCCCACAGACAACCACACTCATTTGGAGTGAAATGCACAAATAGACTTCGAGATGAGAGTCTGGCAGTGGCATGGTATGGAGTCGGTTAGGGACGTGCCACAAGGTGGAGGCCGACTGCATAACCGCCTCACAAACATCACTAACCTTCTCTCTATTATGCATAACGAACCTAATTTCTTTTCCCCATTTAATTGTGAGCTCTTCGACAACATCCCTAAACAAATAATGATCCTTAAAACTGTTGGCAAACAAAGGAGAGATGGGAAAAGATTATTGTCCTTCTGATAATGTGAACACTTATACAATCAGTAAACTAGGAAAAACCTAAACATAACTAAACCCCAATGTAGCCCTGCAAAGCATAAACACTAAACTGCCCTTAATATAATAAACCATAACAATTCTTATTAAACACATGGTATACTATTTCTTACGTTTTACTCTACTTCTAAGTCATTGTCTAAATTTCTTAAATAATCAAATGATACAACATTAAAATTGTTTAGGGTGGTAAATAACCTCACACATATGCTATTGATACATATAGTGGGGAGTACAAACTACAAAAGATTGAAATACCCTCACTGATTAATACACACACACCCCCAAAGCTAGAGAGTAAATGTCACTAAGTCCTAACTTGTTACAAAATAACTGTAACATGGTCTTGAACAATGATTTAGTCAACAATCAACATATCAGCTAACTTAGCGCTGTAGACACGAAGGGGTAGCTATCACACCACGAGATAACTACTTTATGATAAGATGATAGTCGACCTTAATAGGCCTAGTATTTGTTTGCGAAAAATTCTGAGAGCGGATTATGAGATTGTAGATATTAAAAATCTGCATTGGAGTGTTTGCTTCAGATTCTAGGAGCAACTTCTTAAAATCACTAGTTTTTTAAGCTACCATTTAGATGCTTTAGATTCAAAGAAACTATGATTAGTGTAAAGACAATAATATTCTTTTCCATTTTAAACATTACCCCTTGGTCAAGGGCAAAAAAGACTAGCTTACAGCAAAAAGCTCATTTTGCATCTTCTAAAGGAGTAACAGTTGTGAGAAATGCGTTCTATCCCCTAAAAAATCTGACTAGTGAGACACACACTCACCTTTGTCACGAGTTTAGTAAGCCATGCGAAGTATTTTTTTTTTTTTTTATAAGCTTGGATTGACATTTATTGAAGTTTGGGTCTTTATGTGACATTTGGTGTCAAAAGTACATGGTTTTCTTTGAAAACTTCCCAATTTCCATTGATTTACAGCTAATCTGTTCAAACCCCATCTCAACTCTCTTCTCAACTTTCGATATATTTTACATGGTCTTCTAACCGTAATTACGCACAATGCTACTAGTGTGGTTAAAATCTTGTAGGGGTGAGATGGATGTGGTGTTAGTGTTGGTTATAGATGGAGCTATGAAGCACCAACATGCCTAACTTGTTGCCGCAACCATGTTGGGCATGCTTGACACTGTCACGGAAACGAAGGGATGTGTGTGAAACACGCCACTAGCATGTCTAATTAATTTTCCTAATTTTTTCATGTCAGGACATGCATTGTCAAGGTTAACACAGTGGGGGACATCGCAGGGGACTAGGATCAATATACAATTTACAACATTTACTAGAAATAAGTTACAATGGTAGGCATATCACAATATCTAAGGATAAGAGATAAACAAGAGAAATTCAAACATCTGTCAACCTGATAAAACCTCGTCTATGTTTTACTTTTCAAAGCACAAAATGTAATCATTACACACTATAGTACTAGGTTTGGTTGTTTCTTGATAGACGCTCATATGATTAACAGCCAAATTGGACAAAATATGTATAATTAATTTTTCCATGTCCCTTGAAGTGTCTGCGTCCTCGTTCAGAATTGTTGCGTCTAATGTTCGTATCCATGTCCGACCACGTACCCGTGGCCGTGCCTTCCTACTTAAGAGTAGCGCCGAGAAGATAGCATTAAAAATAGAGAGTATTAGCCTTTTTGGTTCTCTAACAGAGAATTGAGAATTTCAGTCCAATACCATGTGGCAGTACACTGGCCCAAAGGATAGGGGGTGAAATGGTCCAGGCCCAAAGCATAAGTGGGTAAAGTGGGTGGTGCCCGAACAAGGAAAGAGTTAAGAGCCCAAACAAAGGAAGGAGTTAAGAGAGGAAAAAGTTCTAAAACAAATGTGTGAGAAAGTCCAATTATTGTCAAATCACCAAGACCTTTTGGTATCCAAATCCCGATAAGAGTTTCTTTTATTTCACTATCTTTTAGACAGGCAAATCGAACAACCTTTAGAGTGAGTTTAAGCCAAAAAGTAACTACTGTAACAAAAGGTTGATCAGATTTATCACCTGCTTAACAAAGTAGCTGAACTTCCTCTTGAATTGTTGTATTACATGCTGCACAACAAGACAATGATCTGCTTGACCCTTAGCAACAAGAGTGATCTGTTGCTCAATAAAACTCCGAATGTCAGGCAAACAAAGATCTGGATCAATACATTGATAGCCTCTTATTAGGCTGATGCCTAAAGCAGTTGGAACCAACTTTCTTCCAGCCTGCACCTGCAGTTTGAAGGAAACGCACTAGAGAGTTATAACACATTAACAAATAGAAAAAGTCCCACCAACAAAACATGTTGCTCAACAAACCTGAACATAGTTCCTTTCACATATGTTGTTGATATGCACAGCAATTGATGCATCCGTCCCTATTCCATTCTTCTCCATTAGAGAGATAAGCTCACTCTCGCTAAGATAATCCGGGGGCACAGTCTCACCCTGAGTATTTGGAACTCAGTTATCTATTGCAGCAATAATTGAACACTACAGAAATTCATACAAATATTCCAAAACCAAGACAAACAATTGTACTTTAAAAAGTTAGGATTAAGTTGCTAAAATGTCATTTTGCAAATGGAATATCACATGTAATACAGATAGGCTTACGTTGAAGCTTTTGGTTGAAACAGAGTCAATGCCTCCAGAGAGGGAATGATTCTACCTCAGTGTATGGCTTGACACAACTATTTGTCGAAATGAGAACCTACGGATCAAGCGCTTCTAGTGGAAGTGGGAGCCAAGAATATATGTTCTATCGCAGAGTACAAGTTGGCGAATGCGATGAATAGGATGTGCAAGGAGATATATGTTGATTATTAGTGAGGGTACTTTAGCCATTGTGAATTTGTAGTCACTTAATTTATATACAAGTGTTAGGTGTGTGTTAGGGATAATTAACACCCTAACCATTTCTCGTTCTCTCAAATAATTGAACGAAACCATTAGGACCAGGTGGTTCTTATTGAGGTATCGAAGAGCCTAGAGGATATGGTAGTGTTGTGGTTGACAAAGTTGTTCAATGAGATTATTTCAACTAGAAAGATGCCTAATGAGTGGCGAAAGAGTTTCTTTGTACCTATATATAAGAGTAAAGGAGATATTTATAGTTGCAATAGTTATAGATGTACTAACATTGATGAGCAATACAAAGCATTGCCTAACAATGACGACATCTGTAGCCTAGAACAAGTTTGCGATTATGCCAGGTAGATCAACTATCAAAGCCATCTACGTATTAAGGAGATTAGTCGGGAATAATAGAGAGAAAAAGAACGACCTTAACATAGTTTTCAGCATACGATAAGGCACATAGAGACGTCATATGGTACATCTTAGAGAGTAAGGATGTGACAAAAGAGTACATTGATGTACACAAGGATATGTGTGAGAGTGATATCAGCACTATTAGATCCAAAGTGGGGACAAAGAAGCAAATTCGTAATAGAAATTACACCAAGGGCCCGCTTGAGTGCTTACCTCGACGCCTTGGGTATGGATGAATTGACTACCCATATCACCATGGTGTATATTGTTTGTGAGTGATATTGTTTTAGTAGATGAAACTTCAAAGAGGTGTTAATGCTAAATTAGAAGATTGGAGTGAACCGTTTGAGTCAAAAAGGATTTAGGATCAGTAGGAAAGTCTACCAGTAGTGAAAGTGTTATTGGAGATAGAGCGACCCTTCAAAATCAGGAGTTACTTAGAGGCAAAAATTTAAGAATCTTGGCTCAATTGTTCTCCACAATGGAGTGGTTATGGTGGATGTGACGCATAGAGTACAAGTTGGATGGGTCAAGTGAGGAATGCTTCTTGAGTGTTGTGTAACACGCAGGATACCCACAAAGTTAAAGGGGTAATTCTGCCACTATAAGACCAGCCATGTTGAATGCCACAGAGTGCTGGGCTTCTAAGAAACAACATCTTATTAAGATGAGTGTAGCTGAAATGAGAATATTGAGATGGACATATGGCAAAACTTTGTGAGATAGAATTAGAAACGAAACCTTCACGGGATGCTAGGGGTAGCACCAATATAAGATAAGATGAGAATAAATAGATTAAGCTAGTTTGGACATAGATCGGTAGATGTCATAGATAGGAGGAATGGGATAGTCACGGTAGAGAGTAGCATTAAGGTCTCAAGACCAAAATTGACTTTAGAGGTGGTAGTTCGAGAGGATCTAGCTTTGTTGGACAACATAGAACACAATGCCATTGACAAAGATGAACGGAGAAAAAAGATTCATGTTGTCGACACTAATTGATTAGGACTTAAGGCTCGGTTTGGGTTGGATAGACTTATTTTCACATAGCCCAATTTTATATCAGTTACGGGCCATTCAAGGCCCGAGGGAATATACCAACATTACCTTTCATTATGTGTTGCTTATTTTACATGTTTTGCACTCTTTCAGTATGTTAAAGTTAAACACTTGGGATAATTACATTTTAGAATTTAGTAGGAATAGGCTATTTGTGATATGAAACATATACATGAAAATACACTTAACAGCCTCAGTCTTTGAATGAGCACATTTTGTCAGATTCCTTAGGAGGATTATCAATGAAGTATCCCATATTGCTTGTTTCCCAGAAAACACACTTAACAGCCTTAGCCAAGGGGGCCATAATTTTTGTTATTTAAACTAGTGGAAGTAATAGACACATCTCCAGAGGCCATCACCAACGTTCGTAACAGAAACAAGAATCACGGAGCCGAGTACCAAACACAAAGTAGGGAAAACAACACCAACATGAACACCCGAGAATAGGGGATATTGAAACCATAAGATTAGATTAGATAATGAGCTGTTTGGGGTTGCTGAAGGCTTCGACGAGGTTGAACGACAGACAGAAAAGGTCACAAGAGAGAGAGAGAGAGAGAGAGAGAGAGAGAGAATGACAAATCAAGTGAGAGAGGCCAAGACATCACCAGAGGGAAATAGAGAAAATGAAGGCTCCGAAGGTCGGACTAGAGCTCGCCAGAGATCCATCAAGGTTGTTAGAGGTCCAGGTGAGACCAAAAGTAGTCAAGGCAAGGAGGGTACCGATCTGTGTTGGGTTGATTGATTGAGGTATGGGTTCTCAAACTTCCTAACTACGAATTGGTTTTCCAGTGAAACAAGGGACAACGACTGCTGCAGGTGGTCGATGGTGACTCCGCAGGGACGGTTGCAGATGGACAAAGATCAGCGGGAACGGTGGCTCACCACTCTGATACCATGTTGTTTAGAGAGTAAAAAATGCTGTTTTGGGTAAACATTACTCTTACAGATGTGTATCAGTAACGGAGACATGGAACAGCATACAGTGACTAAAATTCACTTTCTAACAATAAGTCACACACAACTCTTAACAACATAGAATAAATTTAAATACTTGTATATGAGTCGCATATTAGAATAAGAAAACTTATGAAACTTATCAAATCAAATTAAGAAATGTCGGTCAAAGCAGCAAAAAAAAAAACCCAAAACAAAGTGATTGAAATAAACTAAGTACCTCATATAGATCAACTTTTGAAATTTTCACTTTCTCCCCTTTTGTAAACTGAGGAAGATTGTTTTCCTTCACGGCCAACCATGGCATTATACATGTATATCCCTTGATTGTCACATGTTGTCCGACAATATGCAAGAATTCTCCACCAACTGAAAATTCAATTGTTGTCCTGGGATGGTCATAGAATGGTGTGTCATGGAACAAGTTCACTTCTACATATCCAATACACGATTAATCAAGGTAGAAACTGGTAAGGATATAATAATGTTTCTCCCATGTGAATTGCATCACATAGAACTGTAAAGTCTATTGCTCAATTGAGTCAAGCATTTGCATTTGTAACACAATAGCGATGATCTCAGAAAAAACTCGTGAAAATTAACCATGGTAGTCACGATCAAATTGAATATTACTACAGCTTCGGCAGTTCATAATGCTCAAGATCAGCTCTATAGGAGCACTGAATATTTATGCTATAATCAACAAGTATACTAGCACAATGTCTGAAGACTCATACCCTGCAGAAGATAGCATTTAACAAAGAAACTAAACAAAATTATCGAATAGTACTAAGAAATGATAGCTTAAAAAAGGCCCCATGCATCAACTTTACTTCCATATGAAAAGTATTATTGTATGGTACACATAAACAGTGTTGTAGTGCATTCCTTATGGATATTTAACGTAACAATAAAGTTCACATTCACAAAACTACTACTTGATAGATTAATCATATAAAAAAAAGGGGGGGGTACTTGTTCCCCTATGGATCAAGAATTACATTTCTTGAGAAGTATCATGTCCTTCCAAATAGCAAGGTTTTCAAACTTGTTTTATTCACAAGTTCATTCCTTTTATTCGCAAGTTCCAAACATAATGCAAGAGTACTTTAAATAGGTTTCTATACACAAAGATAAAAGAAGATAAAGATAACATACTAAATCTTAACGAACTTGATAAATCATAACTCACTATCCAACTTTTCATTTTTGCCATCATTTTCCCACAACCAGAAGAGCTCAACTTTGGCGATTTAGATAGAAGAATTTTACTTTGAGCTCCTCCGAATTCCAATGATGTCCTTTCTCGGTTGTCATAGATCTGTTTCGTTTATAATTTTTTTCCTAATCGTGATGCAATGTGATGGCTGTCATAGATAACCGATGATAGTGGTTGCAGGTGATCTAGTGGCTACAGATTCTTCGATGGTAGATGGCACTAAGCGGTGGTCATGGCAATTTTTGTGTTTGCTGTGGATCTATGATGATGTTAGATCAGGGCCAATCTAATGTGGCCAGTCCTTAATGCTAATTGTTGTGTTGACACGGTGGTCTAAAAGTAACGCTAAAAATTCCAGCCTATTTCTATTTTTTTTTCTCTTTATTACTAATAGCATAAATGGCTCAAAAGAAAAAAGCAAAGAAAACAACTATATAGATCAATGTTTTCTCTGATACCAAATCTGATGCATAACGGTCAAGAAAAAGATAGAGAAAAAAAAAGACCAGCAGGCATCCCCATGTTTAAAGAAGTATAATGGCATCCCCATAGGGTGTACATGACATCAATTCTATCATTAGTTGCACCTAATGGTGGGGGCGTGGGGTTGGAGGGGGGAGTATAATAGAAGCTTCTCGTTTGGGAGCGCATGGAGAGCGTGTAGGAATAATTTATTAAAAAACTGTCTTAGTAGAAAATATTGTTATTCGTAATTCATTGTCTATTGCATATATTGTTTTAGCGAATACACATAAACATGACGTATATAAGGGTAGTGACTTTCACACTCCCCTTTTTTTTAACCACACTCCCTTTTTCGTCTTTTTGTGATGTGAATTTACAATGTTGTCTTTCCAAGTGTGAAAGAGTAGACAAATGAAAGGTTAATTATGTGAATTCACATCACAAGAGGACAAAAAGGGAGTGTGGTTATAAAAAAGAGGAGTGTGAAAATCAATTACCCTATAGTACAGAAGCAAGTTTGAGTTAATATTTTTCTAGTATCTTATCATTAATTCATGTCTTCTCTTGCTTGGTATCTTTTACTAGGGTTTCTTCTAGGATTTATATGCCTAAGAGTTTCTATTAATTGGGAGCCGGTCCCTTTATCGATGAGAGTGAGTTTCCTAGGAGATCCTGACTTTGGGAGCGTGGAAGCGAGGTTCTGAGGTGGATTCACCACCTCGATAGGTAGTATAATTAGGATTTTGTCCGGTATTTTCCTCATGTTTTCTTTGATTCCAAACCCTTTGAATGTTCATTAAGACCCACTACAAACATCCATTTCTCCCAAGTAAGGTTAGAACATGCTTATTGTTCAGTTTAGGGTAATCGTAATAGAGAGGAAAAACCACTTAGGGTTATTTTTTCATTCAACGTGGAAATATATACAAGCTGTACAATAATTGCACTATGGTCCTAAATACTTAAACTAATTACATGATAAGACACATAATTACATCTAACACTCCCCCTCAAGTTGGTGCGAAGATATCAATCAAGCCCACTTGGACACAATAGGATGAAAACTCTTGCTACCCAGCCCTTTCGTGAATATATCAGCTAACTGATCTCCAGATCTCACAAATGGCATAATTATCAAACCCTCGTTCAACTTTTCCTTGATGAAGTTTTATCAATCTCTATATGCTTCGTTCTGTCATGCTGAACGGGATTATGAGCAATGTTGATGGCAGCTTTATTATCGCAGTAGAGTTTCATCGGAACACTGTTAGCAAACCCCAAATCACGTAACAAAGTTTGGAGCCACAAGAGCTCGCAAACCCCATGAGCCATAGCTGTATTCAGCTTCTGCGCTAGACCTTGCGACTACTGATTGCTTCTTACTTCACCAGGTAATCAGATTACCCCCGAGAAAAGTGCAATAGCCAGAAGTAGAGCGCCTATCATTCACAGAACCAGCCTAGTCAGCATCGGTGAATGCCTCCAATCGCAAATGGCCATGATTAGAGAACAAAATTCCTTTTCCTAGAGCTGATTTCAAATATCTCAGAATACGATAAACTACATCTAGATGTGAAGTACGAGGATCATGCATAAACTGACAAACACCCACTGCATAAGTGACATCTGGTCGAGTGTGGGCTAAGTATATTGGTCGACCCACAAGTTGCTGATACTTCTACTTATCAGTACGCTCCCCCACATCTCCACTAAGATGATGATTCGCCTCAATAGGAGAATCTGCAGGTCTACCGCCCAACATACCTGTTTTTTTCAAAAGATCAAGTATATACTTGTGTTGGGAAATAAAGATACCTCTATCAGACCTCGCTACTTCCATTCCAAGGAAGTATCTCAATGATCCCAAGTCCTTAATCTCAAACTCTTGAGCTAGACAAGACTTAAGGTTATGAATCTCACTCACATCATTGCCTGTCATTATTATATCATCAACATAAACAATAAGAACAGCAATCTTACCATTACTTCGCTTGATGAACATCGTATGATCTGCATGACTCTGCTTGTAACCAAAACTCAACATAGCCTTAGAAAATCTGCCTAACCAGGCTCTAGGTCACTGCTTCAGCCCATAAAATGCCTTTTTCAATCTACACACCTGTCCCTCACTTGCAGGAGAAGAGAAATCCGGTGGAATATCCATATAAACTTCCTCCTCTAAATCACCATTGAGGAAAGTATTTTTCACATCAAACTATTGAAGAGGCCAATTCAAGTGGGCAGCACACAAGAGAAGAGCTAGCACAGAGTTCATCTTCGCTACCGGAGCAAACGTCTCCTCATAGTCAATACCATAAGTTTGAGTAAATCCTCTTGCAACAAGCCTTGCCTTGTATCTCTCAACAGTACCATCAGCCTTTTGCTTAACAGTAAACACCCACTTGCAGCCCACTGGCTTCTTCCCTTCTGGAAGGGACACTAGATACCAGATGCCATTCTTTTTCAAAGCTGTCATCTCTTCTATCATAGCTTCTTTCCACTTAGGTATCCTGAATGCATCCAGCCAATTCCGTGGAATAGCTATAGAAGACAGAGAAGGGACAAATGCATGGTACGAAGGAGACAGACGATCATAAGAAACAAACTGTGAGATAGGATGTTGAGTACAAGATCTAACACCCTTTCGAATAGCAATAGGAAGATTGTCAGGATCCATAAGAGGAGGTTCAATAAGAGAAGAATCATTACCAGAAGAGTCAGCTGAGGAGTTTGGAACTGGAGTAGATGATTGTGATTGATAAGGTGGTAACGCACATGAAGACTTTCCATGTTTCTGTCTAACATACCTCTGTAAGTCAGCTCCCTGCAGTCGTGCATGTGCAGGCAGTTGTTGCTCAATGTCATCACCAATATCATGTGTTTCCCTTTCGACAGATACTGGTTCTGCTCCAGTTTTTTTCCTCTCCCCCTCACTATGATCATAGAACAATTTATCCCGCTCAGTATGATCATAAAAGATAAACATCTCTTCCTCCTGCTGATGCTCCCCCTAAAGAGATGGTTTGGAGGGAGGGTAAAAAACCTCTGTTTCCCAAAAGGTAACATCCATAGAGACAAACATCTTCCTAGAATAAGGGTCATAACACTTATAGCCTTTCTGGGTAGGAGAGTACCCAACAAAAATACACTTATGGGCTTTATGTCCCAGCTTGCCCCCAGAAGGTTTGGGGGCATGAACAAACACACACAACTAAAAACCCTTGGTGGAAGAGTCGTAACTCGATAACTGCTTGGCAGACACTCAATGGGTGTTTTAAAACTGAGGACACTGGATGGCATACGGTTGATAAGGTACGTGGCAGTTAAAATAGATTCTCCCCATAAGTATTTAGGAACATTCATAGTGAACAAAAGGGATCGCGCAACCTCAACAAGATGACGATTTTTACGTTCAGCGACTCCATTTTGTTGTGGAGTGTCAACGCAAGTCGTCTGAAAAAGAATACCATTATCATCTAGATATGTCCGAAAAATCTTATCAATATACTCAGTCCCATTATCACTCCGAAGGATTTTAATATGTGTATCGAATTGAGTGCACACCATCTAATGAAAAGATTTGAAACAAGAAAAAACTTCATTTTTTGACTTGAGTAAGTACACCCATGTGACACGAGAGTAACAATTAATAAAAGTAACAAACCATCGATAGCCCTTTAAAGAGGTAACAGGAGAAGGACCCCAAAACATCAGAGTGGATAACCATAAATGGAGAATCATTTCGTTTATTAGTAGGTGCATAAAAAGAGCGTTTATGTTTCCCAAACTCACAGACTTCACAAAAAAACTGATCCCTAGGACAATGTTTAACTAAAATAGGAAAAAGTTTCTCTAATATCCCATAAGAGGGATGACCCAATCTACGATGCCACCGATGTAACAAAGAAAGAGTGGAACTCATATCTGCCTGTAGAGCTTGTCCACGTGCTAAAGATGGCTGAGATGGATGAGATGCGTTCTCCAGATAATAGATACCACCATGTGCTTTACCACTGTCAATCACCTTCGCCGTTTCCAGTTCTTGAAAGACACAATAAGTAGGAAAAAATGTCACAGAACAGTTCGCAGAACGGGTAAAACTACTAACTGAAAGAAGGTTAATGGCAAAGTTTGGAATATGGAGAACTAAAGAAAGAGAGATAGAGGAAGAATAGCGAACAGAATCTTTCCTTGAAATAGCAGAGAACGACCCATCGGCAATTCGAACCTTATCCTTACCAGAACAAGTAGAATATGAATCAAAAACAGAGGAACAACCTGTCATATGATCTGAAGCCCCAGAATCGATAATCCAAGGGATATCGGAGGAGGCAGTAAACGCACTAGCTGGAATACCTGAATGAGCGAAATAGGATGCAGTAGGAGCTGCTGTGGAAGAAGGAGCTATAGTAGAGGAAGAATCAGCCTAAGCCATAAGACACCTGAGAGCTTGCATCTCCCCCTGAGAGAAACTGCCAACAGAATCAGAAGATGGCTGAACTCCTGTACTGAACCCAGAGTCAGACAAGACAGCAAACTATGAAACATGTGCCTGAGCCTGAGAACGCCCGGGACCATGACCTCGGCCTCCACGTCCACTGCCTTGCCCACGAGGAGGACGACCATGCAACTTCCAATAGAAATCCTTGGTATGCCCATTGTTGTGGCAATAATCACACTGGAGTGACATACGGTCGTTGGCCCCACTGCTATTACCAGACTGAGACTTTCCACTGCTAGACCCAAACTGTCCCTGTGGAATAGCAACCAAGGCAGAACGATCAGTAGTAGGAGCTTGCAACATAGCACCCCTCCTGCTCTCCTCCTGCTGAACAATGGCATAGGCCTCTCCCAAAGATGGAAATGGAACACGACCCAAACACCTACACTCTAATTGGATCATATTCCACATCAAGACCAGCAAGAAAGTCATACACACGCTCCTTCTCGATTCTCTTTAACCATGCAGCAACATCAACAGCGCAAACGGCCTGAAACCCCTGATAATATTCAAATTCCTGCCATGCCCCACTTAGGTCAATGAAGTAAACAGCAACAAACCAATTGTGTTGATCCAAAGTACGAAGTCTCTTCCTCAACTCAAAACATTGAGCATCATTACCCTGCTGAGAATAAGTTTGTTTGGCAACAGTCCAAATTTGATACGGAGTGTCAAGGAGCAAGAAAGGACTACGAATATCAGCCTTCATAGAGTTAAACAACCAGGTCATGGCTAATGATCGATGAGACTTAAATGTCTTAAGTTCAGAAGCAGTAGTAGGCTCGGTAGCAGGACCTTCAATAAACTCAGACATCCCCTTAGCCTCGATAGCTAAAGTAAGAGTTCGAGACCAAAGTAAATAATTTGTGCCATCCAGTTTGATGGGACAAATATCCAGTGGAGAGTTATCTAGAGTCACAGCCTTACTCACTCCACCTGTTTCCACAACCTGAGCATCTTTATCTTTTGAATCCTTTGACATAGTTATTCAATATAATATCAATAGGACGAGCAAATAAACAAGGGAAAAATAACCTAGAGGTAGCAAATAAAAAAATGAAGTCCACTAACTCACAACCCTATTCACTGTCCACTTTATATACCTGTCAGAACCCCAACAATGGCAGCAAAAAGACAGTCGGTGAGAACAATAGAACTATGCCGACAACAGAACTGATCGACGGCGACGGCAAAAAACACAGCAGCGACAACAAAAAACAGATCGACGATCATGATCTGAGTAATGAGAACAGGGTGCGCCGGAAGTCAGAAAAAAACCAGCGATCACAGATCAGTCCGTCTAAGGACCTGTCGGACGTCTGATGAAGGGCAACAACGGTCCGGCAAAGGTCGTCGGAGCTGCGGCGAGGGTCAGCAAGAGCTGTGATGGCTGGGTCAACGTCAAACAACGTCAAAACAGTACGGGTCCACGTCGGAACGGTACGAATAAGTTTGAACAAGGCTGGGTCGTGATTGAGAAGGACGGAAGAACAACGGAAACAAGATCGCCAGGTTTTACCGCTCTGATACCATGTTCAGTTTAGGGTAATCGTAATAGAGAGGAAAAACCACTTAGGGTTATTTTTTCATTCAACATGGAAATATATACAAGCTGTACAATTATTGCACTATGGTCCTAAATACTTAAACTTATTACATGATAAGACACATAATTACATCTAACACTTATCGAAGAGCTTTATGGCAGTTTTAGCTCTTGAAAAAAAAAATTTGAGAGAATGGTTTATGAAACCGTATAGACCCACTTAAGATCTTTATAAACTCTGAAACTTCAATTTATGTTCCTTCAGTTTGTCATGGTTTTATTCTCTAAGACACTCATGGAAGAGATCCCATGAGACATTACTTATTCAAACCGTCTTCCACGAAATGTATCCATTTCCTAAATAAATGAGAAAAGACTGGCAGCCAAGCATATCTAGGGATGTACGTATGGTGGTCAACAAAACTGTATCAAGCATATAAATAACTTTCTAACAATGTATATAATGTGAATCGTGTTACTTTCATCTCCGAGAGACCAAGTTTGAAATCTTTTGTTAGATTACTTACTTGAAAGACAAGCCTCTACTTAAGGACAGAAAATGCACAGAAGTACATTGCATGACACCCAACAGAACTTCTCGGAATCACTGTCTGCCCAACTGTCAAGTTTAATAACGTAGATGCTCCTCGTGTCTGGCCAAGAACCAATCTACTCGTCCTTGAACTTGTAATTTGACTACATACTAACCCGCTAGTCCTCTTTTCCCCTTATTGAATGTCCAAATCGTTGACCATTATGAAATTTCATGTTTTTGGAGTTGCAAGATATTGTGGAAAAACTTGTTCAAGTTGCATGAAAAATTCAAGTGTTTCAAATACAATAGTAGGTGCTCTAAAATGTTCTCCCTACAAAGTTGAGTTTTTTAAACTTTTACAGTGGCCCGACTGTACATTGAAAAAGGCACCACACTACAATTCCTGCAATGACACTGATCATTGTGTCAGAATCCATCAACATGACTCTGCCAATTAGAAATAGATCCCTAGAGGCCACGTAAATTAGGAGACTACTCTTTTTTACTAGCTTTGAAGAAAATCCCACATTTTCAAAGGACAAAGCCAACCCAAAGATGTAATCAAGTTTTAGACCAACAGATCTCACTACTGTTTCTGTAAAAAATTTACTGAACCATGGTGCGAGTGCTCATAGCCTTCTAAATTCTCGCAGACTACTCTCTTTTACTAGCTTTGAAGAAAATCCCACATTTTTAAAGGACAAAGCCAACCCAAAGATGTAATCAAGTCTTGGACCAACAGATCTCACTACTGTTTCTGTAACAAATTTACTGAACCATGGTGCGAGTGCTCATAGCCTTCTAAATTCTCGCAGACTACTCTCTTTTACTAGCTTTGAAGAAAATCGAGAGCTCATAGCCTTCTAAATTCTCCACTTCATTCAGTTAGGTAGATGGATGTCAAAATATATATCGTATTCTATGTAGCACCGACACTCCTAGAGGCCGGCGTGTCCCCGTGTCCATCACGGGGACACACAGGGAACACGGCAAAATAAGTATGGAACCACGTGGCGTGTTCAATAAATCTAATTATTTTTTTAGGGGGATAGGGCATGGACACGCGAGGGACACAGCAAGAGTTAAATATGCAATTTTTTTTTTTTTTTTTACAATTTTCGGGGGTAAATGTGTAGTTGCTTCATGTATTTTGGAATAAATATTATGTTTTACGATGCATATATGCTGCTTGCTTATAAATATTGAAGCTCAAAGCTTATACACCGAACTATATTTTCACTGGTATACAATACATATTATTTATTATTTATTTTTGCCGTGTCTCCTGCCGTGTCCGTGTCCCCATTTTTTAAGAAATTCCGTGTCCCGTGTCCATATCTGTGTTTGTGTCCGAGTCCATATCTGTGTCCGTGCTACATAGATCGTATTTAGTGCTAAGTTCAATGTCCATTCAATGCTTTTCCTCTGCAGTTTACAAGTAAAATTAACTGGCTTGGTTTCTTCATCGAGTAGTTGAAGAGATTAATAGTTCCATTCAAAAAAGCACTTCAGTATTTTTAAATCTGCTCTTGATATAGTGTCAAATGGAAATCATTCAACCTGTTCTTCCAGTAAAACAAATGGTTGAATATCTGTGTAAACCAAATTAGCCCACCACTCAATCACAGTCAAACCTAGTACACTGGATCAGTTTATAAATAGGATAATGATTAATAAAATAATGAAACAGTACCATCAAGGAAATTTCTTATTTGATAGTTATTTATCTCAAGAAAATGCATGACCAATAAACACAGAATTCTCACACAGGAACAAAATTGTAAACTACTTACCTTACAAATTTGCAGTCAGGGGATACAGTTCCTAGAAAATGCTGACAGACATATTGATAAAGCCTCCAAGCATCGCTTCCAAGCATGTCCTCCGAGGCTGAGCGGATCGGTGTAATGGGAGGGTGGTCACCTGCATCTGTCCCTGATCGCGGCTTCAGATAACCATCAGCTAGCAGTGATTGTGCATAACTACCCCAAGATGGGCTACTAACTAGAGCTCCAAGTATGCCTCTAAACTCAAATGAAGAAGGGTATGCCGTGCTCTCAGTACGTGGATAGCTAGAGTAAAACCAATGAAAGAGAGAGAAAAGATGTCCCGGTTAATATTCTTCGTAGTAACATGAAGAAGAGAAGCATGGGCGACATTCAGGATGTTTTAACATGGATTTTAATACCATATTTTGCAATATCTCGGCAGAAAATTCCATTTCCTAGTGGGTGTTCTGCTATGACTCTAATCTGTGAATTTAAGTCCTTTTTTTTCCTTTATATCAGGCTATTTGTAACTTTAGTTACCTCGCAGTCCAAACTCTCTTTCTTCCATATTCAATCTGTTCTTTGCTTAAAAATGCACTATTTGGAAAAATCTCCTTTGGGTTTGGGATACATACCACAAATCCAAAATACATGATAATTGTTGCAGAGGCCCGTACCGGAACAAAGACTTGGCCTATTAGATGAACAGACTAAAGCACAGAGCGTACGGGATGAACAGCTCACGCTTGGGCTAATACGCTGGTATGGGCATGAGGGCCTGTTGGCTGATGGGCAATGGATGGGGGAGCAAGGTCTAGGGTTGGGAAAGAAGGCTAAATCAAAAAATATAATGAAAGCATATATCTACCATCCTAAAAACATGAACTAAAATGAAATCATTCGCTTCTCTTGGACTGGGCTCCTAAGGTGAGTGAATTGTAGGACTGTAAATTACCCCCTGAAAGGACTCACTCTTCTTTTGAGTGTATACAATAAAAGGCCTGCAAGTTCTGAAAGTTCTGACTTCGTGTTCTTCACCTACTTGTCTATTAGTCTTGGCGGGAAGACTCCAATCAGTGCTAAGCGAGGAAGAGCGAGTAACAAATGAATAAGAATCATGACCAGTAGCAAGATTTATTATTTTGCAAAATGATTTATCAATATTCAAGATCAATTCGAATATTGATTACAAATGGAAAGCTTAGGAAATTGAGGAAGTTGCCAGAATCATTCAATCTTCCAATCTTTTCCAGTATTAAAGGTCAATTCTTCTGAAGACATGGACAATATGAAAAACAATTCAAAGGTCTAACCACCTAAAAATACACAAGGCCTATCAAATTTGAAAAGATGTTTCAACAAACATGTCATAAACATGAGAAGGCCACATAAACCAAAAGGAAGAAAAGCAGATAGAAGTCAGTATCCCCTATAAAAATGATCAAACTTTTGATGCTACTAACGCTCACAACGTTAAGTTGTAACTGAGGATGGTTATTGTGAAAAATACGAATGCCAGAGAAAGAATATATCAGATCAAAAACTTCTAACCCAAGGAAAGCAACAAACAAAAAGAAATATACACACTAATTTGACCTCCTATGCTGACCAACATAAATAAAAAGCATATCCACATTCTAAAAAGTACTTTCGTGGCAAGGATTAAAGAAAATGAAACCTGATGAAACCTTGTGTATACAAGCGCTCAGCCAACTGCATCGCCAATTGGGGTCCAATGCCCAATGCGCTTGAAGCAACCTGAATTAATTAGCACAATATGTCTAATTTCTCATAAGCAGATGTACCAAATGCATACCTTGCAACTAAACTATACGAAAGAACCCAATCTACTATTTGGACAAAACTATGGGAACCATACAAAGAAAACCCCCGACCTCAAAGCACAAGTGCAAAAAACCCATACATCTTGTACTGATCTCAAGCTTATTAACTACTGGGTTCCCCTCCACAAGCAAAGGACTTAAAAACTGAACACCCTATAAATTGGCAAATGGGACAGCAGTGCAGTGAAACAAATAATTCATAGGAAGTCACTTTTAGTCTGCCCTAGTATTTTAGTATGTGTTCTTAGTCTCATAATGTAGTATTTAATAGGGGTACTACTGTCTTTTATAGAGGGCCGAATCAGCTAGGCATGTTAGGACCTGCCGGACCACCGGCATCAACAGGGTAGGTGCTTGGGCCAAGCCGTGTGTGTCAGACCGGAACCAACGGGTCCCCCCAAATCACACCACCCGACTGCCCAAGCACTTGGTTCGAACCGAATCACCTCGGGTCAGGTTAAAACCAACCCAAACCGGGGTTATGGATCCGCGCATATTGTGGATAGCCCATTCAACTATGTTGGCATAACCTGGGTTCGGTACATCATCCATGACATCACACCAAGCAGTTAGGGTGCCCGACACAAGATGGCTTGGAGGTTAAGCCAAGAGGTCCTATGTAAGTTACAGCTCCATACCATAAAGAGGTACACCGTTTCTACTAACCTATGAGCTCTTTACTTTTATATTCTCGGTCAAGGACTTATTTAACCATCGGAGTGCCTTCCCAATCGTCACCGGCCAATTAGGCTCCATCAGTGGTACCTGCCATGTAGGGCTATGTTTGAAGACAGAGCACAGGCCAAATCATAACCAGAGTTCCAGCGTAGGGATTCCGAAGGTGCCCCCCCATAATTGGCGAGTCCACTCAGGAACCGTTTCTCTCACCATTCATCGCAAACCTCTCTCCTCGCTCTCGCACTCTCTTAACCTCAGAAATGGTTGAAATCTCGGTGAGTCGGTGGAACCTGAAGTCGACAGTGTGGTTGGAAACCCAACCGCCACCACCACCATACACGGCTTGTGGATGGCCGTCCACGCCTATCAACCCGGACGCTCTCAATGAGCCCCAGGCGTACATTCAACACCAAGAGAGGAGTGTAGATGAAAAGGACACCGTCATCAAATCCATCTAGAATGAGATGGCTCAACTTCAAGATGTGATCTACAGGACCACTTGCTCATGCTCTGGTGGAAGTTGGCGATGAAGGGATCAAACTCTGGCACTGCACGATGACTGACACAAGCGCTGCAAGGACCAACCAGATGCGAAATTCAAGAGTTCGATTAGGTTTGAGATCGACCTCTACCGTAGCTTTTTGTACCGACAGATGTCCAGAGGATATCATAGCAGGCCGAATCAGCTAGGCATATTCGAGCTTGGGCTGAACCATGTGTTAGACTGGTACCAAAAGTTCCCCCCTAATCGCACTGACCGAGTGCGTTGTCCGAACCGAATTGCCTCGGATCGAGTTAAAAGGGTCCACGCGTATTGTGGGTAGGCTGTTCGGCCACGTTAGCATAACCGCTTGGGTTTAGGACGTTGTTCATGACATCTCACCAAGCGATTAGGGTATGTGCCTGGCACAAGGTAGCTTGGAGGTTCAGCCAAGAGGTCCTATATAAGGTACAACTCCACACCCTAAAAGAGGTACACCATTTCTACTTTCTACTAACCTAAGAGCTCTGTACTTCATCTTGTTGATTAAGAACTTACTTAACCATCAGAGTGCCTCTTTTCGTCACAGGCCAGTTAGGCAATAACAGTGGTTTCTTGCATTGTAGGGCTAGGTCTGAAGACGAAGCTCAAGCCAGATCCGCATCAAAGGTCCAGCGAAGGGATTCCACAGGAACGCCACCACACATCTTTTATATTTTTTGTAATGATTGAGTGTTTGTATATAGCTAGCCATATATATTGGCCTAGGTTTTCCTTCCATAGCAATTTATAATCATTTCAAGAATAGATTATTGAGAGCATTGCTCTTTGTATTTCCATTTTGGGAAATTTCTATCTCTAGAATCTCAAGGGAAAGTTTGGTTTGCATCATTTGGTATTAGAGCTTCTATACTCAGATCCTAGTCACTCGTCTCGCTGGAAACCTTGCACGAATCCTAACCTCACTGGAATTTTCACTAGAACCCTAAATCACATCTTCCTACTTGTCTCACTTAGATCTAAGCCTAAGATCAAACCGAGTCCTTATGCATTGGTTCAAACCATTAATGCCTTGTTCTCTTCACAATTCAAAAAGAATTTTTCAAAAAAATTCCCCCTCGATTCCCCATACTCTCAACATTTCTCTCTCTATCTCTCTCCACTTATTACCCCTACTATTTTTCAAAAAAAATTTCAAACACCAATCCAAACAAAGCACAAGTCAATTGACCAAGTTCAAAATCACGCCCAAAATCCTAAATCCACTTATGCATACTCAAAAAAGACCCGAAAACCCTAATTCAAAAATCAAATCAGCTATTTTAAACCTCTTTATGTGTTAAATGGATTTGGACCTTGAAACTCTCATATCTTGGGCCAAAATTACATAATCTTTCAAGTTTGACTATGTACGAATGGTAACCAATTGATTCAAAGCCTGTGGAGTTGTGATTCGAACCTAATGTCCAGATTGCAAGACCCCGTCTCAAGACCGTAAAGTTGCGCCGTACGCTGTGAAGCCTACTCAAGCCCTAATCAGACCTGTGAAACTATGAATCTGTGCTTTGGGGAGTGATTCTTACCTATTTCGAGTGGGATATCATGTGTACTACCAGATTCGACACAATAGTTGGACTGATTCAAGACAATAAAGCTATGGGTACATATGAGAATGTACATACCATGTACATATGAGTTTTGTGGAGCCCACCTCAGGTCCCACAAAAATGATTTGAACCGCCCATTATTTTTAAAACATTTTTTTATGGAACCCCGTACAAAATCAGCTCAATCCGATATCGGTAAGGATTTTTTCTGAATTCGTAAGGGCGAAATTACTTAACTGTTCAGTTTTGTCCCTACGCATTCTGGAAAAGTCCTTACTAATATTGGATTGAGCTGATTTTTTACAGGGCTCCATAAAAAAAATATTCTAAAAATAATGAGCGGTTCGGATCAATTTGTAGGACCCGAGGTGGGTCCCACAAAATCCATATGTACATGGTATGTACAATGGATATGTACCTATAGCAATACTCGATTCAAGGTAAGTTTGGTTGAGATTGATCTGCTTTTGGTGATTTTCATAGTTTCAAGCTAGGTTGCTTGTATTCAATTGGGTATAGGCTTAGTGAGTTGAAGGGTTGCGTAATTGGCCGTGATTCCTTGAGTTTTACAACTAAGGAGACATGTTGCCAGTTGTTCCGGTTTATTTGATTGTCGAGTGATAGATTTGGTTTGTGAATCAGTTGACAGGGTTTTGTGATTGAGTTAACTGGGCCTGATTTCTTGATGAATTAGTTGACTGATTTTGTGTGAAATTGGTTGTTGAAATGGCTCATAGAGCTATGGGAAGAAGGGGAGGTAGAGAAGTAATGATCAAAAATGGAGATGGACTTGATAACTTTGGCAACCAAAACCACGAGGTTGAAGAGTTGAGTCAACAAGTTGCTACCTTGAATGACAAGGTACAAACTTTGTTGTTGAAAAGACAAATTGCTATCCTGATTTAGAAGGTGCAATACATGCTACCAAGTGAATGTGGCGATGATTTTCAAGGTCAATTTGAGAATAATTTTATTGTTTTGAGTTGTAGTCCAAAATCGAAGAGATTTGATTACAACTAGGAGGACACTAATGTTGATCTTTCCAAGTTGTTTGGAAGCTCCACTCCATCCGAGTTTGAGGATATTAACCTCAATCCGGTTATGTTTGAGAAGGAGACGGAACAATGTTATTATGATGATGTTCCCGTCTATCCAAGTGAAGGTGTCTTCAAAGATGTTTATGTGTTTGAGATTAGAGATAAATTTGAGAGTGTCGGATGTGCCCGAAGCAGTCACCGAGCTCTTGAAGGAGGATAGTGTTGTCTTTGGGATTAGAGATAAATTTGTGTACCTAGCTAGCCATATATATTGGCATAGGTTTTCCCTAGCGGTTTTTATTCATTTCAAGAATAGATTATTGAGAGCATTGCGCTTTGTATTCCCATTTTGGAAAGTCTCTTTCTAAAATCACGATGGAAAGTATGGTTTGCATCATCGTATGACTTAATCCTTGTTAGTTCACATATTCCTATTCACTCAAGAAAATTAATGAACAAGAACTGATCTTCCAAAATAGCTCATGAAACATATACTAGTCATAGGTATTCAGGGAAAGAGGCGCACTGAGCCGCTAAAGGTCTATTGGCATCTAGGCGCAAGTTGCGAAGCAAAGCGTGGCCTCATTGAACCGAATTGCACCAAGGTGAGAAAACATCCAAAAATACTTCAAATAGAAAGCACTACTACAACTGATTTTTGAGGGTATAACACTTCAAAAGCCACAAAAACATCCACCAAATGTCAAAAAGTCAATACATTTACAAAATAAATCAAAGCAAACTAAAAACTCCATAACTGACCCAAAAACGGAACATGTTAGATTACCCAAAATTTTCAAAAAAGTTACAAAAATAGAGTAAGTTGAGTACTCATCTTATTCTATGAGTGTAAAACGCATGTAGTCAGTCCATAGGAAGCACCCACACTCCTGAATGTTTCCTGTATCCATGTTTGACACTCCGGGAAAATAAGACACACGGACAAGTACGGCTTAAGCAAGGGAAACGCCAAGGACTCATTGGGCACATTCGTGTCTCAATTTGGAGACTAATGGAAACATGACAGGGATCAACTTATTATATTCAAAAAGCTTATTTCGGGGGTATGATATTCCAAAAAAAGGAAGAAAATAGTACAATGAATGAATTATGACTAATTAAAACCCTCGCTCAACTTCTAATATTTAAAAAGGAACAATAAGAAGTAAGAACAATAAAGTTGCTATTAGTTTTGCTTATTTTCTGATGGAAGTGTTCATACGAATAATAACTAAATATATATCCTAATATATAGCATAAGTCATGTCCCCATTCATTTAAAATTGTCGTGTCTAATGTCAATAGCCATGTCTGTGTCAGCGTTCATGTCCGTATTCATGCTTCTAAGTTCAGTACAAAGGAGTTGTATAGAAACACACACACAGAGACACACATACACATAATTGTAAATTTCGAAGAAGAAGACCTTAAATTTGGATCGAAGGTTGAGGAAGACGTCTCGTTGCTTTTCTTTGTTAGGATTTTTCAATCGTTTCCTTAGACAAACACCGATGTAGCTTTTAGGTGTTAATTGATCCCTTTTTCATTTGGAGATCCATTTCGTAACTCAATTCCAAGGCTGAAATAGACAATAGTAAGATCCAACCCTAAATGCAATGGGGCCCTTGCCTCAGCACCTCTGAGTCTCTCACGCCCCTCTAGGCACATAGCAAGGCCTCAATCTACCTCGCGCCTAGGCATGTCTTTCACAACTATGACTCAAATCAAGTGTCGACAGAAGAAACTTATTAGCATGGGCCTTGAGCTCAGCCCTCAGCCTCATAACGTGTAGAAGAAGAAGAAACAAATCTGACCTAGAATTACTTATGAAGTACTCTCTGAGGTCTTGTTGAACAAAGCATCACATAATGCCTTAAAGAGTATCAAACAAGCACACAAAGCTTCACTCTCCACAATAGCAGGATTGCTCACATTCTTCTCAAGGGGTTGGATACCCCTTGATTCTCTTAACTCCAGTAGACTAAAGCTTAGGAAAATTTGAGTCAGACCAATACCCTATTCTAGACCGAAACATAACCACATACACCATTCCACGTTTAACACCTACTTATACAAAACATACAATGGCTATTGAACGTTTCAATTACGGTATTCAAAATGCATTACAGTTCTTAGTTCTTTTATATTTCGTTCCTTACGTTTAGTTAGTTAGGAATCAAGGATAAAAATTATTTCCTTCCCCAGTTAGGATTCTAGTTTCCCTTTCCGGTAAGGGCTCTTGTTTTCCTTTAAGACCTTCAATCACTACTCCTTGGAGTTGATTACTGAATAGAGTATAAGGTTGTGGCCATTGTGCGCTACCCTGTGAAGCACCAACACCTTTAGAGGTCGACGTATCGTAGTGTCGGACACGTATGGGACACGTCACGTGGCGTATCCCATAATTTAATTTAAATTTTTTACGGGGACACGGTTGGGGACACGGGGCGACACTGATGGGGACATGACAGGGGCCAAACTGTATTTTTTTAAATGATGGGGGCCAAACTGTAATTTAAAAAAAATTGGAGGTCAAACTGCAATTTTTTAAAAAAAAATTGGCGCCAAATTGTAATTTAAAAAAATTTATGGGTGTCAAACTATATTTAAACACGTGGCGTGTCCCCATTTCTTTAGAATTCCCGCGTCCGTGAATTTTGCTAACAGGCTCTCTCTCTCTCTCTCTCTCTCTCTCTCTCTCTCTCTCTCTCTCTCTCTCTCTCTCTCTCTCTCTCTCTCTCTCTCTCTCTCTCTCTCTCTCCGTGGTGCCATCGCACCACTATCGGCTTTGCTGAACATCACAGTTGCCGAAGACTCCCCTCATGTTGCCCTTTTCTAGATGTGTTCATCGGCAAAGAGAAAGGTCTGCCCTGCCCTGCCTGAGTGCCCATCATCGGCGAGCTAATAGTGAACAAATTTTTCATGTCCCGGAAGCTTTGTCACTGACATTGCCAAAAGACTCATTGACATCACAGAATATTCTTTATTCCCCCGCAATGCAAATCACCTCACTTTGTCCTCATTGAAAAATATCTCGAGAGACCTAGAATTTCAGTTAGATTAGTCTATCAACTGAAAAAGACACTCTAGGTAAAAGGTTTACAAATGTTTATCCTAACCTAGGTTATTACTATATTATAACTCCATAACCTACTTCAAGACCCACTAAGCCATATAAACCTTCCCCACCCATGAATGAATTTGACAGAACCCATAGGCAAACTTGTAAACCAAGAACCCATTGAATCAAAATCATAGATCTGACCAAAAACCAAATTTCACCAATAAAATATTCATTTGCTCATCTGAACCAAGACCGCAACTGATGATAGTTCGTCCCATTGGAAACTATCAAACCAATGATGCTCGCCTTAACGAGTGGGAGACACACCAATAATTCCAAACATTTATTAGAGTGCTGACGAAGTTTGCCAAATTGTCATTGATAGAGAATTTAAAATGAGTGTGGTATCCAGATTAGTTGTCACGATAACGAAACCTCTAAATACAACAGTGAAGCGACCCTATCTACTTTGGGCTAACGTCGCTCCTCTTTTAGTCTCTCAAAGGAGTTTGGTTCCTATCCAGGTAGGTGATTATTTTGACATGATTTGATGTAACATCATTCCCATAGATGTTACTCATGTATTACTTGGTCGTCCATGTATAGATCAATCTAATACCCCCTACAACTAGAGTCTCCTTGCAAGAACGACACAACCTTTGGTCCTTTACATTCAAGTATACTCCTAGGGAAGGTACTTTGTTAAAGTTTGTGAGTCCAAAGCAGGATAAGGTGTCAACTTTTGAGTCTCCTACCTCGATAGTCAATACCCACAAGAAATTCCCGAGCTGAAAACAGTTTCACCAAAAGATGAGCCTCTTGAACATAAGGCTCTCAAACTGTCAAATCTTAATGTTCTCCCCCAACCAGTTGAAAACACGATGGTTTCATTGGTGCCATGACTTTGATAGGGTTTTGATATCATATTTGCTGGATCTCACCAACAGCTCAAGAACCGCAATAATTTGGCACGAGAAGAATAATGAGTTTTCATGTTCAAAATATTTGATTCGTCGGCTTCGACGAATTTCAAAATTTTGAAGCAAACTAGAGGTCGAGTTTTGTTTTCAATGGAGAAGAGTGATGTGGACATATATCATATTTTGAGTTTTCATTAACAATTTCCAAAATGTAGTTTTATACTTAATTATTCCATATTTCGTTGCTTTAAAGTTTGAGATCGTTAGGAAATAAGGATAAAGATATTTCCTTTTCGAACTAGGGTACTTGTTTTTCTTTTAACTTGGGAGGCTTACAAATATGACCTATGGTTATTGTATTCATTAGAAAGGATCATTAGATTTATCATAAGGCTTTGGCCTTTTATTGTAGGGTTGTGGCCCTTTAACACTATTCTTCCTCACCCTTCTCATCCCTCGATTTACTACATCATCTACCGACTACTGTTCATGCCCGACTATTGTTACTATTCTTGTTTTTTATAAAAACTCACTCTCACCCCATTATCCCTGATAAATAAAACCTAACAAAAAGCCTCAAAGACATGCAATCACACAACACCAGAAGCTATCAACTAGCAAGATTATTTTAAAGTTTTTTGAGTGTCGACACAGGTTATTAACTTAATAGAAGCAAAAAGATGGACAAAAGAAATAATTAAACTACACATGATCTCGTTCTCACCTTCAAAAGATTCACTGTATTAAGACCAGAAGGCCGAGTTTTGGACTCTTGCTTTTCAGATATGCCAGTTACTTCCACAACCCCATCCTCCATTATCAACTTTTGGAACATCTCAGCAACCTGCAGTAAATCCAATTATATAGGAGTAAGAAGCACATGCATACTAAGGAAGGATATTTATACTGTCTGAAAATGCAAGGCAGAGAAGACCTCACATTTGAGTCAAACAGCTTATTGCGTTCCCATTCTAACTTGAGTTCATAGCCATTATGAATTATGTAAGGGTGCACAGCCCAGAACTTTTCAGGCTTAAAGGTAGTTATTTGCAAGTAACGTTGCACACAAAATCCAAGTGTAGGCGTTTGGCAAGGCCCGTAGCTGAAACAAGGAAAAGAAAACTTCACAATTCCATCAAAGACAAGAAAGAGAGAGCAAAAGAGGGGGCCTACTGCTATTCATGAATAGTGAGTAGAGAAAAATGACAACGCATTTGCTTATGTTCTAAAGTAATTACATGATCTAAGGAATACAGGCTAAAGCAAATCTCCTCAAAACATTATGCCAACAATGAGATCAAAAAATAACATAACTATTGGCGTAAGATACTAGAAGGGTGATGAAGTGCCACTAAATGCATCTTGTGCTATTACAATGGCGTATAGTGCTTTGCCTAAATGAACTGTACACCAAACATAAGGTTGAACCGTAAAACATGAGGAAAGAAATTCGAAAGAATCTCAAAAAGTACGGGGAAAAGAAAATAACAGAAAAGCAAGCACACAAAGTCACAGTGTGCTGGAGAAATTCTCCCCCTCTATGCATTTTAGTCCACTCCAATCCAGCAGCAAGATGAGCTGCTTTATTATTGCAATCCTTAACCAGAGTCCCAGACAGAACCTCCACAACTGTGCAGCATAAGGACTCCAAAGTAAGTAGCAAGTGAGGCAAGAACCAAATTAAAACTGATTCGCGAGCTTTAACCAATGATCAGCAACTGTGATTACAGCAACTCAGAAGAATTTTTTATAGGGATCAAGGACAATTTAGACTTCATCCAAGTTGAAAAAGTGAATTGTCCAGATCGCAGATAGATTTACAAGCTTAATATGGAGGGTCATCCACTCAACACTACCTTAATTCGCAGCTAGTAGCATACTTTGAATATTGAAGAGAAACCACTTGGTAAATTAAGCTTCACTAATTTTGTCACGCCCATAATTTATATAATCCGCATGAACTAAGTTCAATAAAAATCATATTATCACCAACAAAGAAAAAAATTTCTTTCATTCACTTAAGCATTGAGTTATAAGTCAAACCAAAATGTTCAATAAAAACCATAGTATCCCCAACAAAGAAAAGCAACAAATGATCCAATTTCAATCTTTCAAAGTTTTCCATTAGCCACCAAGGCACCAAAACACAACTTAATCCTTACAAACTTCAACAACTACAAAAGAAAAGTACAAGTTCTTCTTTCCATTTTCCAAAATACTTATACTGTGATTGGATGGATTTTTAAGAATTTTTTAGTTTGGTTTTTGGGGTAATGAGTGGAGAGAGATAGAAAGAGAAAAGAGAATAATGATTGGAGATAGGGGTAATGAGTTGAAAGAAAAATGAGTGTAATGATTGGAAGTATGGGTAATGAGTGTTTTTTGAGTTGGAAATTTTTTCCCAAAAAGCAAACCGAACAAAGCCTTAGCAAAACATTTCTAGAGTAGAGTTTAACATTTATCATTACATGCCCGAAGTCAAAAACTCCATGTACTCAAAAGATAGACGTCAAGGCCCAACAAACAACAGTTAGATCGACTCATCTAGAACATAGAAGTTAGCTCCACCACAGTGTCTATCAAAGCTTATCCCTGCCCTTCCCTTCAAACCTGTAAGGTATGGGCAAGCACAACTGCCCACATATAATCTACTAGAAACTGAAATATGCAAGTAAACATGTTTAAAAATATGAATACTTGTACCCGTATGCCCCTTTTTTCTAATCTAGAAATTTATACTTGCTGGACACAATTCATAATCAATATAACCAAAATCCTTCAAACCTAAAACAAATCAAAATATTAAACTCAACTACGAGGAAAGAAGAGCACACAAGACGGAGGTCCAAGTTATCAAAGTTGTGTAATCATCCAATTTTACGGGCTACTAACCCAAAGGCCTATGGGGCACCTTATCACTCGGGGGTTTACAGACTATACACAACGGACAAACTCATTATTCATATGTTTCCAACTGCACAACCCGTATAAAATGGCCATGTTGGCCTTCAATACATGGCTCACTAGTCCAAATAACAAGTATCCAATCCAATCATCCAAACTCAACATATAAGTAGTATTGTTAGATTATGGGTCTATTTGTATCTAGTATAAATATGTGTCTTATCATGTAATTAGTTTAAGTATCTAGGACCGTAGTGCAATTATTATACATCTTGTATATATATTTTGCGTTGAATGAAATCAACCCTAATGGGTTTTCTCCCTATTACGATTACCCTAAAACTTAACATGGTATCAGAGCGATAGAACTTGGCGACCTACGACATTCTTCTTGTCGATCAACACTGCATGAACAGTACCGCGTGAACAGTACTTCGGGTGCGTGAACAGTATTTTGCGTGATCAGTGCTTTGTGAACAGTACTCGCGTGAACAGTACTTCGATCAGTTAGGGCTTACCATCGCCGTCGATCACAATCTGCTCGCCGTCTTTTCTTCTCGTCGATCAGATCTGTTTTTTCCTTCTCTCACGAAATTTCAGCACTATTTCAGTCAGATCCGAAGGTATTCAGTTGGTTTTTTTTAGGTTCTAGGGCTATTGGAACCTTTATTTATTGTTTTTGGAGTTCTAAAGCTGCTGGAAACATTGTTTATTGTTTATTTGGCATTATTGTTCTGCTTTCAAGATGTCAGAAGAGAAAAAACAGGCTTCCGCTAGTGGCAAGGATGAGTTGAGTCGTGTAGGGACTCTGGATAACTCTCTGCTGGATATTTGTCCCATCAAATTGGATGGCACAAATTATTTACTTTGGTCTCGTACTTTTACATTAGCTATTGAAGCTAAAGGAATGTCTGAGTTCATTGAAGGCCCTGTTACTGAGCCTACTACTGATGTTGAACTCAAGAAGTTTAAGTCTCATCGATCTTTAGCCATGACCTGGTTGTTTAATTCTATGAAGGCTGATATTCGTAGTCCTTTCTTGCTTCTTGACACTCCAGATCAGATTTGGACTATTGCCAAACAGACTTATTCTCAGCAGGTTAATGATGCTCAATGTTTTGAGTTGCGAAAGAGACTTCGTACTATGGATCAACACAATCGATCTGTTGCTGTTTACTTTGCTGAGCTCAGTGGGGCTTGGCAAGAATTTGATTATTATCAGGGGTTCAGGCAGTCTGCTCCGTTGATGCTGGTGCTTGGTTAAAAAGAATAGAGAAAGAGCGTGTGTATGACTTCCTTGATGGTCTTGATGTGGGGTATGATCCCATTAGAGTGCAGGTGTTGGGTCGTGTCCCGTTTCCATCTTTGGGAGAGGCATATGCCATTGTTCAGCAAGAGGAGAGCAGGAGGGGTGCTATGTTGCAAGCTCCTACTTCTGATCGTTCTGCCTTGGTTGCTACTCCGCAGGGACAATTTGGGTCTGGCAATGGAAAATCTCAGCCTGGTACTAGCAGTGGGACTATAGACCGCATGTCACTCCAGTGTGATCATTGCCACAACACTGGACATACCAAGGATTTCTATTGGAAGTTACATGGTCGTCTTTCTCGTGGGCGAGGCAGTGGACGTGGAGGTCGAGGTCGTGGTCCCGGGCGTTCTCAGGGCCAGGCACATGTTTCAGAGTTTGCTACCTTGTCCGATTCTGGGTACAGTACAGGAGTTCAGTCACCTTCTGATTCTACTAGTGGTTTCTCTCAGGCGGAGATGCAAGCTCTCAGGCGTCTTATGGCTCGGGCTAATTCTTCCTCTACTATAGCTCCTACTTCCACAACAGCTCCTGCTGCATCCTATTTTGCTCATTCAGGTATTCCAGCTAGTGCATTTACTGCCTCCTCCGGTATCCCTTGGATTATTGATTCTGGTGCTTCAGATCATATGACAGGTTGTTCCTCTGTTTTTGATTCCTATTCTACTTGTTCTGGTAAGGATAAGGTCCAAATTGCCGATGGGTCATTCTCTGCTATTTCAGGGAAAGGTTCCGTTCGCCATTCTCCCTCTATCTCACTCTCTTCAGTTCTCCATATTCCAAACTTTGCCACTAACCTTCTTTCAGTTAGTAGTTTTACCCATTCTGCGAACTGTTCTGTGACATTTTTTCCTACTCACTGTGTCTTTCAGGAACTGGAAACGGGGAAGGTGATTGGCAGTGGTAAAGCACATGGTGGTATCTATTATTTGGAGCATGCACCTCATCCATCTCAGCCATCTTTATCATGTGGAAAAGCGCTACATGCAAATATGAGTTCCATTCTTTCTTTGTTACATCGGTGGCACCGTAGATTGGGTCATCCTTCTTTTGAGATATTAGAGAAACTTTTTCCTACTTTAGTTAAACATTGTCCTAGGGATCAGTTTTTTTGTGAAGCTTGTGAGTTTGGGAAACATAAACGCTCTTTTTATGCCCCTATTAATAAACGAAGTGATTCTCCATTTATGGTTATTCATTCTGATGTTTGGGGTCCTTCTCCCATTACTTCTTTAAAGGGCTATCGATGGTTTGTTACCTTTATTGATTGTTATTCTCGCGCCACATGGGTGTACTTACTCAAGTCAAAGAATGAAGTATTTTCCTGTTTCAAATCTTTTCATAAGATGGTGTGCACTCAGTTTGATACACATATTAAAATTCTTCAAAGTGATAATGGGATTGAGTATATTGATAAGATTTTTCGGACATATCTAGCTGATAATGGTATTATTTTTCAGACGACTTGCGTTGACACTCCACAACAAAATGGAGTCGCTGAACGCAAAAATCGTCATCTTGCTGAGGTTGCTCGATCCCTTTTGTTCACTATGAATGTTCCCAAATACTTATGGGGAGAAGCTGTTTTAACTGCCACATATCTTATCAACCGTATGCCATCCAGTGTCCTCAATTTTAAAACACCCATTGAGTGTCTGCCAAGCAGTTCTCGAGTTACGACTCTTCCACCAAGGGTTTTTGGTTGTGTGTGTTTGTTCATGCCCCCAAACCTTCTGGGGGCAAGCTGGGACATAAAGCCCATAAGTGTATTTTTGTTGGGTACTCTCCTACCCAGAAAGGCTATAAGTGTTATGACCCTTATTCTAGGAAGATGTTTGTCTCTATGGATGTTACCTTTTGGGAAACAGAGGTTTTTTACCCTCCCTCCAAACCATCTCTTTAAGGGGAGCATCAGCAGGAGGAAGAGATGTTTATCTTTTATGATCATACTGAGCGGGATAAATTGTTCTATGATCATAGTGAGGGGGAGAGGAAAAAAACTGGAGCGGAACCAGTATCTGTCGAAAGGGAAACACATGATATTGGTGATGACATTGAGCAACAACTACCTGCACGTCTGCAGGGAGCTAACTTACAGAGGTATGCTAGACGTAGAAAGTCTTCATGTGCGTTAGCACCTTGTCAATCACAATCACCCACTCCAATTCTGGATTCCTCAGCTGACTCTTCTGGTAATGATTCTCCTCTTATTGAACATCCACCTATGGATCCTGACAATCTTCCTATTGCTATTCGAAAAAGTGTTAGATCTTGTACTCAACATCCTATCTCACAGTTTGTTTCTTATGACCGTTTGTCTCCTTCATACTATGCCTTTGTCTCTTCTCTTTCCTCTATATCTATTCCACAGAATTGGCAGGATGCATTCAGGATACCTAAGTGGAAAGGAGCTATGGTGGAAGAGATGACAGCTTTGAAAAAGAAAGGCACCTGGGATCTAGTGTCACTTCCAGAACGGAAGAAGCCCGTGGGCTGCAAGTGGGTGTTCACTATTAAGCAAAAGGCTGATGGTACAGTTGAGAGATACAAGGCAAGGCTTGTTGCCAGAGGTTTTACTCAAACTTATGGTATTGACTATGGGGAGACATTTGCTCCGGTAGCAAAGATGAATTTGGTGCGAGCTCTCCTCTCGTGTGCTGCCCACTTGAATTGGCCTCTTCAATAGTTTGATGTGAAAAATGCATTCCTCCACGGTGATTTAGAGGAGGAAGTTTATATGGATATTCCACCAGTTTTCTCTTCCCCTGCAAGTAAGGGAAAAGTGTGTAGATTGAAGAAGGCACTTTATGGGCTGAAACAGTCCCCTAGAGCCTAGTTTGGCAGGTTTTCTAAGGCTATGTTGAGTTTTGGTTACAAGCAGATCCATGCAGATCATACGATGTTCACCCGACAAAGTAATGGTAAGATTGCTGCCCTTATTGTTTATGTTGATGACATAATAATGACAGGCAATGATGTGAGTGAGATTCATAATCTTAAGTCTCGTTTAGCTCAAGAGTTCGAGATTAAGGACTTGGGATCATTGAGATATTTCCTTGGAATGGAAGTAGCGAGGTCTGATAGAGGTATCTTTATTTCCCAACGCAAGTATATACTTGATCTTTTGGAAAAAACAGGTATGTTGGGCTGTAGACCTGCAGATTCCCCTATTGAGGCAAATCATCGTCTTAGTGGAGATGTGGGGGAGCATACTGATAAGAAGAGGTATCAGCGACTTGTGGGTAGGGCTGTAAGTGAGCCGAGCTACTCGCGAGCTCGGCTCGGCTCGACTCGCTAAGGCTCGGCTCGACTCGGCTCGTTTAGTAAACGAGCCGAGCTCGAGCTCGAGTATCCGGCTCGTTTACTAAACGAGCCGAGCTCGGCTCGGCTCGTTAGACAAAAGCTCGGCTCGTTAAGGGAGGCTCGGCTCGATAAAGAGAGGCTCGTTAAGTAAATTACTAAGCTCGGCTCGTTAAGGGCTCGGCTCGTTAAGGCTCGAGCCGAGCTCGAGCTCGAGTTTTGGGCTCGTTAAGTTAACGAGCCGAGCTCGAGCTCGCCGAAACTCGGCTCGGCTCGGCTCGTTTACACCCCTACTTGTGGGTCGACTAATATACTTGGCCCACACCCGACCAGATGTTACTTATGCAGTCGGTGTTGTTAGTCAGTTTATGCATGATCCTCGTACTTCACATCTAGATGCGGTTTATCGGATTCTGAGGTATCTGAAATCAGCTCCAGGAAAAGGAATTTTGTTCTCTAATCATGGCCATTTGCGATTGGATGCTGACTGGGCTGGTTCTGTGGATGATAGGCGCTCTACTTCTGGTTATTGCACTTTTCTTGGGGATAATCTGATTACCTGGCAAAGTAAGAAGCAATCGGTAGTCGCCAGGTCTAGTGCAGAAGCTGCGTATAGAGCTATGGCTCATGGTGTTTGCGAGCTCTTGTGGCTCCAAACTTTGTTACGTGATTTGGGGTTTACTGATAGTGTTCCGATGAAACTCTATTGCGACAACAAAGCTGCCATCAACATTGCTCATAATCCCGTTCAACATGATAGAACGAAGCACATAGAGATTGATCGACACTTCATCAAGGAAAAGTTGAACGAGGGTTTGATATGTATGCCGTTTGTGATATCTGGAGATCAGTTGGCTGATATATTCACAAAAGGGCTGGGTAGCAAGAGTTTTCATACTATTGTATTCAAGTTGGGCTTGATTGATATCTTTGCACCAACTTGAGGGGGAATGTTAGATTATGGGTCTATTTGTATCTAGTATAAATATGTGTCTTATCATGTAATTAGTTTAAGTATCTAGGACCGTAGTGCAATTATTATACATCTTGTATATATATTTTACGTTGAATGAAATCAACCCTAATGGGTTTTCTCCCTATTACGATTACCCTAAAACTTAACAAGTATCAACTCTCAACTTCTTAACTTTTACTTAAACAAAATCAAGAAAATCCAAACGTCAAACTTCAAGTTTCTTAGGCTTGCATGTACCTCATCATTTTTCCTTATTCAATGCAACTCTTCCACTACTTACCATTTATTCTAATTGATACTAGAAAAATAAAATGTGCTTTTCACAAGATACCAACAATTCATCAATGTACCTAAAATATTGCTTTTAAGTAAGCTAGTATCCTCTATCAATCAAATAAACAAAACCCACAATTAGGAACCACAAATATCCTTTGGTATAATATTCCTACCACACCCAATCAAACACTAGATCCATCAAATGCAATACAAAAGCAAAATATCAAGTTTACCCAATATCACTCAATTAGGGTTGTTTCCATGGACCAACATACTACTTAAATACATAAAAACAATTAATTCCCAAATACACTACTTGCATTTTAAAGTAACTAGTAGAAAAACCTACGTCAAATATTAGCACAACAAGAGAGATGGGGGAGATGATGATGATGATTGAGAGCCCGCAAGCTTTAAAGAATCTCCTGTTCCTCTAGTTTTCTTGATGTAGAGACAAAATACCCAAGCAAAATGAAGGATGGAAGGGGATTTGGGGTTTGCTTGTGTGTGTGTGTGTGTGTGAGAGAGAGAGAGAGAGAGAGACGGGAAAATGGACGAAGAGAACACAAGTTCTGTGGTGAAATATGATCCAAGTGTAAAAAATATACACTTTACACCCTCCAAGTTCCTAGTTATTATTCCTCTTCCAAATATGTCACAAGTTATTGCACTAAGACCCTCAAACCTTAGTTGCACGAAGTGGGTGCAGGAGCAGAAGTGGGGGCGGGGGCAGGGGAGCGAGGAATATAGAAGCTCCCAAGGTTGGGAGCGTGAGAGGATTGTGTATATATATTATGAGAACAATGTAGCATAGAGTATTCCACCGTAAAAGTACAATAATTTAGAAAGTAAAAATATGGGTCAAGTCCTCCATAAGTGTAAGAAATGGGCTCGTGGTACAACATATGATTTTCTTTTCAAGATATCATGACTTAGGCTAGATATATGAGTTCATCAAAGACCAATTAATAAAGCCAAGTGATAAATCCCTAGTTTTCTATACAAATATCATACAAAAGCTCCCATCTTTGTAAGGTTCGAGCTCCCATCTCGATGGGAGCGAGCTCCCGTCAAGCTCCTTAGTTAGGAGCACAAAAGCGGGCTCCCAAGGTGAGAGCGGCACCATTTTAGGAGCTCCCTGCAACTAAGCCTCAAACTAACACTTAAACAAGTAATTAGCTCTAAAAATTTCTAACACCATCTACACAACACATGCAGTCTCCCAACACAATGAACACACTCGATCAAAGGCCCACGAATTCAAACACGGTCAAGTAAATGTTTATGAACACAAAATATCAAAAAAGAACATTTTTCATGGCTCATCAAATTCAGATGTACAGAAAAAAATTAACACATCACATTATGAAAATATAATAAAAATATATATACACTGGTCTCTACAAACTTCATCTTCAATGAAGACAACTTTGTTTCCACTGCCAGACTAGTGTTGTTAACTGCGTATTACCCCCAATCCACAAAACAGGAGTTTCATTGATGTCTCCTCAAAACTCCAAACCCTATATGGTACTAACATTCTATTGTAACCATCAATTAATGGAGCTGATAAAGGAGCTATTCTTGACTAGATCCCCTGGGATCCTTATAGCCACCGTCTAGAAAGCTCAAGCAATCACAGTAGCTGGCCCACAAGTCCACAAGAACCATTATTGTGTTCTCTTTATTTGATTTTTCCTTTTTGTTTTTTCATCTGCAATTTTGCAGTAAAAATATTAAGAAGTTTAACAACATTAGGGTCGTGAAAGAATGCATCAAATTTGAAATTGAAATTGAATTTTTTTTTTTTTTCCGATTGGCAAAATTCACAATCAATTGCAAGGAAGATAGAGTAAGATCCCATCTAAACCAAAACTAACATGCACCAAGCAATAAGCAAGTTAAAAAAATGCAAAATAAGACAAAACTATAAGTAGCATGGTCACATAAGAGAGAACTAACGAGATGACTCTGGAATCAAGATTCCCATATTTTCCTTGGAAATAATTAGTCTGAAATCGAGTAAATGCAACTCCAACTTTCAAGTCTATCTCCTGGCGAGCATCTACAGCTAGAGCCTCATCTTTGTTGGGTTCAACAAGGTTGCTCATAGCCTTCATGATATCTTTCTCCGTAACAGAAGAAAACCTTGCACGATAAACTTTTCTACCCTCTTTGACATGAAATCCAGTACACTCGATCACTGAAAGGAAAAAAACAAACTCAAATAAACGACATAATGAAAAGTAACTTCCTAAATACACCGACACAGTAATGAGCTCCACAATAGAAGTAGGGATTAGCAACTACCCTCTATGTGGATGGGCATTTGCCCTCATTTATCATGCACATCATAATTTCGCAAGTACATATTTGCTAGCAACACATAAATAGATTGACTGATTCATACTTCCATTCATCTATCAGCTAATGCTAGTATAGCCTAGTCTGAAAAGATAAACATTACATTCACGCAATATACATATTTTGTGTATAACGAGGAAAAAAACAATGGCTGATATGATCAAAGTGAGTTCTTGGGTTACAAGATACAGGTGTATACTGTTAAAGTGAGTTCTTGGGTTACAAGATACAGGTGTATACTGTTAGAAAGGGGGAACCAAACTGGTAAATGTACATAATCCTCATTGGATTTGCATATTTTTCACTTATATGTGTCTACCAAATCACTGGTTGTCATATTTTCCTAATTGGGATTCTTTATTTCCATATTGGGATGAAACGCGTAACAATTAGGTCCTTGGCTAACTTCATCAATCCTACATAGATGGGAAATGTTAAATAGGGAAGCATAAGACATTCCTTAAACAGCCAAAAAATTAAGGTTGAATTACAAATATCACCCCTGAGGTTTCTATCAAATACAACTAAATCCCTAAGGTTTGAGAAACTATAATGTGCTCCTTGAAGTTTCTAATCGGATAGCAATTTACCATGTCCATTCCTCTGCCGTTAGGCCCAGATTAACAGAACATGTAACATTAGCCATTAATTTTTCTTAAATCCCCGTTTTACCCTTGAATAGTTAGCCTGGAGTACATTGCCCCACCCACTCCTCTCTCCCCCATCTCTCTCTCCATTTTATTCCTCCCAGCCATCACCTCGTTCACATCCACCCCCATATCTCTCCGTTAAACCACCATCAAACAGAGGCATCACACCGAATAGTATCTTCATCACAGCGATAGGCATCGTCGGCCATTGCTAAAGACCACAGCGAATGAAATCCGTCCTGCTAAATGAACGTCGACTATGCAATTATCACCACACAAACACCCTTAGTTCCCCACTGGAATTAGCTTTACACTCAAAACTCAACCATCTGCTCTCTCCTATTTGTGTGTGTTGGAGGTTATGTGACGTATGTGTGGATTTTATGTGCATAGTTGTCGGAGGAGGTTCGTTTGAAGATGCTGTAGAGAGATGGTGGTGGTTTTGGGAGGTGATGGTGTGCTGGTGACGATTCAATTGAAAGATTATGTAACTGGGATTGATTACTAGTCTGGGATTCCAATTTAGAAATAGAGATGAGCTCTCTAATTGATGGAATTGACCTGGAGGTTTCACTTTCTCTATAATGGAATTGGGGTTTAGTTGTTTGGGAACTTAAATATAGGTACAGTAGTCTATTTGTTTGGGAAGTTCAATCTAGATAGAGATATATAGGCCTATAAATACGACACACACACATGAAAACTCAATTTTGGACTGTTAGAAAGGATTTTTTTAGAGGCATTTATAATGGTTAGAATTGGCAATGGTAATTGCAGAGGTGGTGTCGCGGTGGTAATTGCTGATCCTTGTCCCATTTGAGTTCTAAATTTACAAAATAATTTTCTTTTGGCTTTTTATTGGTTTGGTCAGCAACTTACCAAAATGGTTTAGGCTCCATTCTTGTAAACTTATAAGTTTGACATAATATTTGGGTTAATTGTTTGTCTCGACGAGACAAATAGGAAAAGTATAAAAATACAGACCAATGTTGAAAAAATTCAAATAAGATAGCACTTTAGACAAATAAGACAGTTGTTTGATACTTTTTTCATCTTTAGTTAACTTTTTTTTGCTTTCGGTCATAATTTTGTACTATTTAGACTTTTCTCGTCGAGATGTATTAATTCAAAAAATATCACGTGAATCTAATAAAAATTCAGAAAAGACAAACAAAATATAAAAACGAAAAAGAAAATTAAGGTTACAAGAATGAAGCCTTAGTTGCGAGTAAATTTTTTCCCTTCTTATTTTGATCTAATGCAAAAGAGAGCTTCGCGGCTCAAGTGGACAGTGGTTCACAAGAATGACCAATTATCGGGGATGAGGGTTTTTTGTTTTCAAAAAATACAGAGATTGCAAATTGGGTTGGGTTGTTAACCTGATGGTGAAGAGGTTGGCTGAGGTATGATATGTTAGGGAGTACAGCAGTAATGGGGTGGAGGAGACTAATGGAAACAACAGTGGTGTTTCTAGAGGTAGCGGCAGGGCCACGGGTGATAGTCGGGATGGTTGTCTATGGTGGTCGGGCGAAGGTGGGAGCGAAGGTCAAATAAAGATAAAGGATGAACTTCCTTTATTTGCTTATTTTAAGACTGAGATTTAAAAGGGTATGTTAGTCGCAGTACACACTCCGTTGGCTTGTTTAAGTGAGGAGGAATCTGTAATTTTCTGAACGTGAGGGGTTTGACTATTTTGGCCAAAACCTTAGGGTTGCTATTTGTAATTTAACCAAAAATTCAAAATTAAAGAGGAGATAGGAGAAGAAAACAAATGGGTGGCAAAAAGAATACAACCCTCCAAACCCACTAACTCATCACATAGAATAACCCCCAACAAAAACATGTTCCTTTGATATCAAAGAAGCTTTCTATCAAGGCACAGGACACGGTATCTCACAGCCGGTGCAGGATACATGTCCTAAGCGTCAAATTCAAATCATTCAGTATATTACTTTTATTTAATTGGATAAATAGTGTTTAAAAGGTACATTACGGGCATTTCATGTATCTTATAGGAGTTCTATGTCCAGTTCCTGGTGAACTCAAATTCCAAATATATTTGTTAGGCAAATGTCCAACTAAACATGTCAGACAAGGATCCAAAACCCTTGTACGAGTGTCCAACACAAGTACATAGCCCAGTTAGACAAATTCATGTAACATAGGTCTCAATGGATTACAGTTCCTCCCATGGATTCAAATCCCCAAAATATATTCGAGCTGAAGTTGAAGTAATTTCACAAGAGTGAAAATGGTACCTTCAAAGCATATATTTTCTCCCTCCCGATCGCAATCCAACCATAACACTAGATGACTAGAACCACGAGCTTCTTGGCTTAAATGTCTGCGTATATGAGCCTTATTTCCAGAAGATAAAGTAAGCAAACAGGTATTTAAAACATTAAGTATCAAAAGACTCTATAATAGAGCCGCAGAGTCACGCGAATATAACTTAAGAATCAAAATTCATTCAGGAATCACCAACTACAAATAAAAGTCGGGACGAGTTATATGAGGCTATGAGCAAGGAAGATTCTCTGGATGAACATAATTTCAATGAACAGTATACAGAAGAAACTTTGCACAGCAACAAGCTTGATATGTAGTGACCAATGATTACAGGTTCAGAAGCAGAAGAATAAAAGGTTTGCTTCTAAAAAAGCAAACGAAAGGTTCCTTCTAACAACCCAAAATTAACAGTAATAGTGCTTCTAACTTTAAAGTATAGGCAAGCGTCCACACAATAGGGAATGATTGTCTTAAATGTGCCGCCAACCACCCCCGTGTGTTTGCACATGAAATACGACAAAAGATAGGATCACTGAAACCATTGCTATTAAAACCGTGCAACACAATATCTATGCGAGTCGGTAAAGACTTTTCTTCAAAATAGTTGCAACACAGTCAGGCGCTAACGAACCCCATGTGGCAGGACTTGTAACAAAGGGACAAAATTTGCTCATGAATCTTGATGGGTTTCACTTAGTAAAGCATCGTTCCAAAATCCATGATGTACAAAATGGAAGGTTAATTGACAAGGAGTCTTTAGCCATCATTGATTTTTTACCTCGTACAATCCTAAAAACATGACACTCGACTGAACCATGTAAGTTGCATTAGTGGAGAGTGAAAAAAAGCCACACCTTTGGATTTGATTCTGTCTTAAGCACTGGAGCTTGGAAAAGATCAAGAGGATCTGTAGCTGTCCAATCTTGAAAAGCTGCAGGAAAATCTACACTACATTTGCACAAAGAAAATAATACCACATTCAGAATACCGAGGCTTATGATGCTCAGCAAGCAAATAACCCATTTCAACTTTAATACTGAGTTTCAATGTGAATTTAGTGAAGTAATGTTCACAGGACACAGCATAACTGGTTGCACTCTGTGTAACAATGGCACAGCAAAGATTGATTGAGGAACGTATTTCATAGACAGTAATTTTTTTCCTCTTTTTGTTTCAATGTCACAGGCAGAAATACACATTACGTATATAATTATAATCCCACCAGGATTCTATTTCTTATTACACTAATAATAATTCACCCCACGATAGAACTATAATTGCACTTGCGTCTTTGTCTCAATTATATTATGAGCTCATGATATTAAATACTCAAATATCTCCCCACGTTAAGATCACATATATCCGTTGATTAAATCAAATTACCAACAATTATATTTAATCAACATCTATAATTCCTTGAAACTGTCCACTTAACTTATTCGATATGACGGGTACAAATATCCACCTGCAGGGTTTAACATAATCGAAACTTATAAGCTTACTCAAGGGGTATCATCCATCCCTACCGGGACGTGGATTCCATTAATAATTAATAACTATCAAACATATAATGTTGTGACCCAACTCGCTGAGATTATTGACCCTCAAAAGGATCTCACTCTTTAATAAATCAAAGTCAACAACATTAGATACACTAGCTATTGATTATCTTTGGATTAAGAGCATAAGCATTCATAATAACCATGAGGTTCTAATTGTCTTATAAAGTTAGTACAAATACAATTACCTCAATGCAGTCCCTTTCAATACACATAAAAGTGTACTATCACAATGAGTTGAAACTAGACCGTTCCCCATAGTTAAGACAGACCTACTAAAACATTATACTACAGTCCAACCGATGGTGTGTCTAGTTCCATCTGAGACCATGATATTTTACAAGAACCCATAACCCGATCTTCTGTGTGTAAGCCGAACCCTACACACCGGATCATCTACTTTGTAAAATAAAAGACACACATGCACAACATACAATAATCTTATGCAAACATTGCCCATAAATAACAATCAAATATTAATCCATTACACAAAAGCATGACTTTTAGTATAATTTTCTAACAATCTCCCCCTTAGACTCAAAGCCATGCTACCACACATCTCACTCCCATCCCCTCTACGTGACCGTCAAAAGTCTTGGCTGGTAGGCTCTTCGTAAAAGGATCTGTCAAGTTATGCAATCTTGGTCACAGCTACATCACTCTGTACAATTTCTCGAATCAGATGATACTTACGCTCAATGTCTTTGCCCTTCTTGTGAGTCCTTGGCTCCTTCGAATTAGCAATTGCGCCGCTATTATCACTACAGAGTGTAATGGCTGATTGCACTGAAGGGACCACTTCTAGATCCATCAAGAAGTTTCTGAGCCAAACGGCCTCCTTGGCTGCTTCAGAAGCTGCCACATACTTGGACTCCATGGTAGAATCAGCAATGCAAGATTGCTTGATACTCCTCCAACTAATGGCTTCACCTCCTAGGGTAAACACATATCCTGAGGTAGACTTTCTGGAATCCTTGTCTGACATAAAGTCTTAGTCTGTGTACCCACAAGGTAACCAAACTATTTGACTGGTACACCAACATATAATCTCTAGTTCTTTTCAGATACTTGAGTACATGTTTCACCACAATCCAATACTCTTGCCTCAACAGATAGTTGAGGCAGATGTCGGGTGACGTAGGTGGCACCCCTCTCTCTATGGTCAGTCACAGTGGATCCTTGACAATCTCCTTGTTCTAGCCTCCAAACCACATACCTCCTTAGGTCCCGAACAGGGTACCCAGGCCCTGCTCCTGACCTAGGTATCATGAGAAGTCTTTGAGAGTCGCCAGACAGAGCCTTATTTGTTGTATGGAGAGCGAACATGGCTGCGCACGTCATTAAGCCTCATAGTGTCATATTTTGGGACTCCGTGAAGGAGTTCCCAATATGAAGTTCCATGAAGTCTAGAGTGCTCGCATGGTATAAGGAGTCGTGCATCCGAAGGAGCTCGCTTGCCTTACCCGCGGGGTATTGGGCCCATCGGTAAGTGCCACATGGCGATCCTCTTCCGAATACCCACAGTAACAAATTGAAACAACTTTGATCTTGTTAAAGTATACAACTCAAAACCAATTGGCAATTAATGGGGAGGCCTCCCAGGCTCATACACTAGTTTTGGAGGTCATGATTAACTAATGTGGGACAAGCTCTAACACCACTGGCACGTGCGACCCCTGACCCGCATATGGACAAGTAAACAAATAATCCTAAGATATGGATCACAACGAATCAAAAGAGTGTTGTCCAAAAGTCTCCGTAAGGCTACGTCTCGTACCATGCTAAAGCACCAATTGTCCCCAAAGCTTAAGCTATTCGGAAATGGGCCTAACAATGTATATCACCCTCCCTCAAGTGCAACCTCGTCTTGCATGTGTAGATGCAAACATCCGTACATATTTCGCAAGAATGCAAAGGGAAGAAACATAATGCAAATAGGGAGCAAATATTGCAAATAGAGAGCTGAACCCAAGACCACTCGCCACTGAGCAAAATATAACTTCTAACAAATCTTCCGGAGTACAACACTACAAGGAACACATTTACATAAAAAAGAGTGAAATCTATTGCCAAAATTATATAAGAAAAGCCAGAAACATTACAAGAAACAACGCTAACCACTTTGATGATGACATATCAGTGGAAGGCTTTTAAAAGATTTTATCTTAACGAAAACAACAAAACCTGAAAACATGCCCGATGACTGATGTGACTTTATAATGAGCAGAAAATCCCTGAAACATTCCATCAAATTCATGGACCTCAGTACTGCCCCTTCTTGTTGACATCTGCATTCAAAAATCCCTCCAAATCATACACAACCAAATTTTCAGCAAACGGAAAATCTAAGGAACTCAACCATTCTAAGTTAACCGACATATTTCCATCCATCCTAACAGATGCAATAAATTGTGCACAATAAGCACCGGCTCTAAACATGCTACGTTCTTATCAAATGAATCAGAAAATTAAAAAGGTTTTGGAATAGTGATAGCAAAAGGCTACCACCCAAAAAATGATACATGGTGATATCGTTTTTACTTCTAGTCGCAAGCAAGGTAAATTCCAACCATGCACAAGTAAATCACCAAAAACTAAAATTAAATATGCTAAACTCCCTGCAATAGATCCTTTATTTGTAAGGCTACGGGGACTATATCATATGCTAAGACCGCCTTTTTGATAATTAAGCCCATATGCATACACGATATAATAAGCATTGGCCTTCTAGTTGTGAGGCACAAAATAAGAGAGGGAGGGTGACAACAGATTAGCAAATCATCCTTAACAAAAAGTTTATATAGGGTGATGTAAAATACAATTTGTTGTTCATCGAGGAGAAAAGTGTTTAGAATTTCTTAATTACCCCAACATGCACATTATAGTTATATAAGATAGAATGAGCGAGTACAATGACAACAAAACCCTCCTTATTCACTAACACTTGTGGAATGTATTAGTGGGATGGTATTCCGGTAATATGGCAGGAACTACAATAGCTTCACACCACCGGAGGTGGAAGAGAAGAGAATTAGAGATGGTTTACGGCGATATATTAGACCTGTATCATAGGACGAGTGGTAGCTATGATGTATTATCCCCATACGTGTCCCCGCAGTGTCCCTCCATGTCTCCGCCGTGTCCCCCTAAAAAATTTTATTCAATTTATTATACACACCATGTGCCGTGTCCCATACGTATTTTTCCGTCTCCCCAGTGTGTCCCCTTGTCGGACATGGGTACACGCCAACGTCTAAGAGAGTGTCAGTGCTTCATAAGGTATATGCAATTTAACCTTGTGTGGCCCGCACCTTCACCTAAGCGATACCCATTTGTATACTTAATGCATTGAAAAAGATGTCAGTAAGAATTGCCGCAACTAATTGTCACACGATAGTGGGGGCTTGCCTCTCTCTCTGGCGTGTACCAATAGCCTCCTTCACAAGTATTGACACTTAGAGCTGCCGAGTGATTACCAACAGAAATCAACGTGGTCTCTCTCTTTGAATTTCTTATTTCACTATGCTAAGACTTGTTTGCCACCAAAGACTAACAATCACCTATTAGTTCACTATATGCAAGAAGCCAAAACTGACCATCACCGATTAAACATTTTAAGCCAAACAAAGCATGATGACTTTCTTAGCCGTCTAATAGAACCCATCCCTTCTCTTCATGTGAACTAATGGCTAGATACCAAACAAGACACCTTCCTTGGCTTGTCACATGTGACATGTCTAAGCCAGAACTAATTTCCAATTAATCTGTCCCCTTGGGTGGACTTTTACCCAACAGGAGAAAAGTAGATAAAGACTTTGGTCTCAAATATAACAGAACGCAAAGTAAAATTTCTTGGATTGCTTTGATTCCATTGTACAAAACAAAGCCTAAACGTTGATGGAAATGCAATTGAGAACAATTTCACTACCCTGCCCAAATGAGAATCAGTTGATTCCGTACAATACTCTTTATTAATTTTACTTCACATACTCATCAATGAGACCAACGTAGATTCCCACCCAGTAAAATTTCTCCCCAGTAACCACCAGAGGAAATGAATAAGAAAATAAATATTCAACTCTATTGGAATTTAATCAAACTACTAGGGAAACGCAAAGGGCAACAAATGAAAAGGAAAAACTAGGGTTTGTATTGGGAAAAAGAAGATTTCACATACTTGACCACCAGAAAGAACAGAGGCAATGGAGACAGCAATACTGGGCTTCTCGGCTACCTGCGGAATAGTTTTCAAAAATGAAAAACAGTAAATAAATGTGTGGAAAACTTCTCGAATGGAAGTAGCAAAAAGGTCTTAAATGTATATTCTCCTGTTCAATTTTATTTTTCTCACCATGAGAACTTTGGGAGCCATCTCTCTCTCCTTTTGATAATTCAAAAATCGGATCCTGAACTCTAGAACACGCAGAGTAGTCGCCGGTCGGGATAGTTGTTTTTGGGTTAATTTCAGTAACACCTCCTCGACTATGAGAAACTGTCACTTAACAACCCTCTACTAAAACCGGTCAAACAAACCCCTAGGTTTATGTATGAACCGTCAGCACCGTCACTCCCCTTCGTCTAGTTTCCTTCTACCATTTATTTATATACCATTTAAAGAACAATGGTCAAAGGTAAATACTAAGTATTTGCATCCCACAATTTTGTTCATACAATGACAATCTCGTCGAAACCGTTGGTTCCACAAATCGCTTGGTGTGAATCCATTTTTCGCCGGGAACTGAAATTTTAACTAATTTTTAACAATGGTTTTGATTTTGGTTTATAATTTCGACAAACCGACCGGTTCGGTTCCAGTTCTGGTTTCGTGTGATAACCGCATCGAAACCGAACCACATCATAATTTTCCAAATACCCTCACGCACATACACACACACACCCCCTACCTAGACATATTTATGCCCTAGCTTCAATTTATACACTTCCAATACCAATTTATACAATTGCATATATCATATTGCATTTGTAGTTTAAGACATACCGAATTTTTAAAATTGACCCGGGGAACCTCTACAGTAATGGAGTATGAAGCGAGGTTAACAACGCTATCCTATTTTGCACTATAGACAATTACTAAAGAGAACGTTGAAGGGGAAATGGTTTGAATGGGGTCTTAGTTGTCATATCTTCAAAGATGTTGTTGGCCACCATTGTAAGAAGTACTCTAAAGCTTTGACTGTGCCATGGCAGTTGAGGGTGGTGCCCAATGTGCTAAGCAAAAATCGGGGCAGGGAGACTACGATTACAAGTTACGGTTGTTAGCCAGTTAGGCCAGTGCAGTCTATTATCTCTTTAGGGAGGTCAGTTTCAGAATTTCCTTTACTTCCATTGTGACCAACCTAGACATCAAAAAGGCTGAATGCCTGCTTAGGAGGCAGAATCAGAACAAAGGACCATGAGTTTGACATCAAGGCAGTTAGGCGGGCATATGCAACATTTTTCTCCTAGGCCCCGTTTGATAACAGTGATAGATGGATATGATTCGTAAGAAGATGTGATTAGGATTGAGATTCGTAAGGAGATGGGATTGGTAATGAAAAGGGATTGATAATGAGTATGTCTGTTTGGGATGAGATTAGATGATGGGATTATTAATATCATGTTTGTTTGAGATGAGATTAGATGATGGGATTAGATTGATAGAAGAAATTGGTAATGAGAAGGGATTGATAATGTGAAGGAGTTGGGAATGGACTATTAATACCCCTTAATACCAAGTCCCACGGAGTATTAGCAATACCCCTTATTACCCGGATTATTAATTCCATCGGACTACTAGTCCGAACCATTTTTGGTTACCAAACAAGGTATTAATAATACCCTCACTCTACCAGTCCAATCCCAACCCCTTGGAGGGTTATCAAACGGGATCGTGTGTGTGATCCAAAGGTTGAAGATCACAAGGAGGTTCGGGGTTTGCCACACGGTCGTGGACTTAAAATTCCCTAGTCGTATAGGAATTGGAACGTAAAAGAAAACGTAACTTTATTACCCCGGGATAATAAAGTTGATTACAAGGAAAATAAAAATCCAAACTACTTGATGAAGTGAGTTTGAATGGGATTTGAGCACGAGGTACTCGATAGACTACTTTGCTGAAAGTAGGAAAGTTTTTGTAAGCGTTATGCTTTGGTTGGTGATGGACCCCTTTTTTTCGGCCTCAATTCTGCTACTTATAGGCAAACGGCACCCTGATTCAGGCCTGAATCCGGTTTCTGGGCTGCATAATCAGTTGACACATGTCCCATGTTTTGTTCCGTTTGCCATGCATGCACAGTAGTGGACGGTTATTTGCAGCTGAAGGGCAGTTGAGGGTGATCATGGGTAATGGGCCCCTTATGCGTTGACATGTGTCCTCTTGGCTTGCTAAAATATCTCCCACTTCCCCCTTTTTAGGCTCCTTTGAAACACATGGCCAATTGACCAAGTCAATTGGCCTTTGAAACTCAACCACCCACTGCCATCAAGGATAACTGTTCCCTAAATTCATGGGATACGCTTCCTGCTCCTAATCAACGCCCCCTTCGTGGGTAGAAACCGTGGGTCATCTCCCCATGGGCCGAATAAACTCATTTCTCTTTGGGCCCAATCATGGGCTGCATTTTTCACCGTGGGCCAGCCTTTCAATCATCTTGGGCCCAAATTCTTCACCTGGGTTGCGTGCTCCTTGGGCCCAAATGGAAAAAACCCATGGCCCAACCCACTTTAAAAACAATTAATTACACGACTTCGGCCCAATTTAATTACCAAATTAATTAAATGGCCGTTCACGATTAGCCCGATCCGCGTGCCAAAAACGGGTATAAACATTGCCCCCCCTACGCCTTGATTCTGTTAAGATTAAGGCGTTTGGAGAAGTACAGTTTTTGGCGTTCACACAGCTCTTAATCGTAAATGTCGTTTCCCATCAGGCCCAAACGTGGCCTGATGCTTTCCTCCTGGGACGGCTGTAATCATTAGCAGATCTTCATGTGGGGCTCCTATCCACAAATGAAGACTCCATTCTTCCTTGGAACTCTAAAACCTCCAAAAGATCCCTTTTCAACCAAAACTCCCCTTATTGTACGTGCAGCCTCATTAAGATAGCAACAAAATTCAAAAAAAAAGGGGGAGAGAAGAAAGGAGGCGGTGCATATCCCCACATATTTTAAAATCACTTCTCAAAATCCCAAGCCAGCACCGCTTCTTTTAAAGCCGACTTCTCTCTCTCTCTTCCTTCCTTATTTCTCGTCGCCCACCTTCTCTCTCTCGCCCAGACTTTGAAAACACCCTTCCACCACCATTGTTGAACCCAAAAGCTTCGAACCATGTCTTCGTTCAGAGCCAAACAACCAGTGAAGCGCCAAACCACCTTCTCCGATGAGATCAAGAACATCATCAAGTCCGAGAAGCTCTCCATCAACACCGAGATCTTGATCGACCGCTCCCAACCTCGTTCACCTGTTGTTAAGATGGGGCTCGGGCCTGCGTTCACTGGCGACTTCCCAGAGTCTCTCTACCCGTTTTATCCTGTTGCCGAAGAGGCCCTGCCCTTTGCCTATATCAACGCCGATTGGACCACCTACCCCAGAGATATCCCAAATCGGCTCTGGCACAGACCCGACAAGCAATACGTCCAATGGGTGAACCGTGTAGCGGCCGTGAAAGAAGGATTGTGAAAGGAGGTTGAAATCTACGAAGCCCTGATGCTCAGCCGCCACCTCATTGATATGGACAAAGCCCTATTCATGGCCGCGGCCCAGTTCTGGTCTGTTTCCTCCAATTCCTTTCATTTTCGTGTTAGTATGATGGGCATCACAATGCAAAACATTTCATTTCTTACCGGCCTTCGTCCCCATAGGGTTAGGGCCGACTGCTTTGTTTCCCAAAAAACCCCATCCTTCACATACCCAGAATCGGCCGAACTGGCCTATTCCAATTTCTTGAAAAACTTTGCTGGCGAGGATGGAAACGAAGCCACCGAGAAGGAGCACGTGGCTCTCCTCATCTATTGGCTGAACAAGTGTATCTTTTGCGTGTCTTCCAATCGGATTACCAAAGAGTTCACAGACATTGCCAAAGCCTTGGCTTCGGGCCAAAAATTAGCCCTAGCCCCGTTAGTCCTTGCGCATTTGTATCGCGGCATGCAGGAGTTGTTGACCAACAAATTCGTTTTTGCCCCCGGTCCTCTTTGGATTGTCACCCTCTGGCTTTGGTCGTACTTTCCCACGTTGGCCCCAAAAATGAACAAAAACCCCGCATATGCATGTTACGGCCGTCATTATGTAGGTCAAGCCCTTCAACAACATGACTTTGATCATTGCTTCAACTATTTTTATCAAGTATTGACCACATTGGGCAAGGGCTACATGCCATTTGAGAGGGACACCGTGCCTTCATGGTTGAAAAATCCAGCCGGGCAGCCTGGGGAAAATTTTGATGAACACAAGGAGGTCTGGGCTAGCTTCCTCATCTCGAGAGACCTACTATATGGCATGGGTATGTCTTCGGCCAACAACAGGTGTGGGACGGAGTACTACAATGCTGCCCAATTCGCTCGTCAATTCGGCCTCATGCAGCTCATTCCCATCCCCCCATACCTGTCTTGCAATGAGGACTTCATCGATAGGGTTATCGTACCAGAAAAAACCCTAGAAGCTGCTCGGAACCAGTTTGCTAAGGATGAGGCCGCCTTCCAACTAAAGTCCTATCCTGAACGCCCAGAAAAGTCCTTGAGGTTTGAGAAATGGTGGGCAACGCATGTGGGGAAATACTTTGCCAAAGACCTGGATGAGGTCTTGGCCAAAGTCACCCCTGGGGCAATCATGGCCGAGACCTCTGAACCTGCAAAAACCACCAAATCCAAGAAAACAACCTCCCGTTCCGAAGGCCCCTCTCCAACCGCGAGCTTGAAGAGAAAAGGTACGTGCACAAGCACGCTCACTTCCCTTACTTGATGTCCAGATTCAGGCCTTAACCATGTTTGCTCATATGCTTCTATTCCAGGTATGCAAGAGGTGACCAAGCCTGAATCAGAAGAAACCCCAAAGAAGAAGAGGCTTGTAAAACTCTCAGAAAAGAAACAACCGCAAGTAAGCCTTGTCCAGCCCTTCCTTTTCTCATTCATATATGTGATTCAGGCCTGAACGTTCAAATCTCGCAGGGGACGACTGCTGCCATCGCCGGTAGGACTCGGAGCAGCACCAAAACCAGCTCCCCAGATCAGGTGAACCTTCCTACTCGAATGTTTATGTGTTTAGGCCTGAATCTGTTTTTCATTAAGGCCTGACCATCATCCTGTTAATTCTTGCCCAGGCCGAATCGAAGGAAACTACCCTCCAAGCTGAGTCAATTCCACAAAAGGCAGCCAAGCAAGCAAAAACCAAGACAGCAAAGACCAAAAGGACGAAGGAAGAAGAAATAGGAAAGGCAGACTTGAAGCAGAGTCCTTCAATTGCCTCTAGTGATTCTTCCCCTGCTTCATTGGAGGTATAACATCACTTCTTGGTTTTTGGCTCCTTGATTTCCCCACTGGTTCTTAGTAAATATGCCCCATATCCCTTGATAAACGCAGGCCACTTCAGAAGGTCCTCCAATCAACCCTGAATATGAGGCCTCATCCCAAACGCCGGAGAAATCCAAGGTTGAACCACTCACGCCTGTTCCACCATCGGCCTATAAAGAGGAAATTGCTGAGGAGGCAGCCGATGAGGACATGGAGGACTTCTTCAAAACTGCTGCAACCCTTGTCCAAGTGTCCCTCTCAGGCATTTCTGGAGATGGGTCGAGTTCAACCCAAGTGCCCCCAACCGCTGAAGAGATCACTGAGGCCAAGGACTCATTTAAGGCCTTGATCAAAATGGATATCAGAACAGCTCTTCACCCAGGGAGGGTTTCCTCATTCAAGAAGGCTCTCGGCATCTTGTCTAGGGCTCAAATCTTCAGTGAGGCGGCAGAAACAATCCTGCAATACTTCCACAAGGACTTCCCAGAGATGCAAAAGTCATATGATAGCGCTGCCCTTGAGCTCTCCCAGGCCGAATCAGGCCTTGCAGAGATTGAAGATCTTCGCCAAGAGCTGAACAAGAGTGTAGATGGCTACACTTCAAACAAGACCCAGATTGAGGCGCTTGAGGGGCAAAAGGCTAACCTGGCCAAAGACATCCAGACCTGGGAGGACCAGATCCAGGAACTGAAGAAGAAACAAGGCGACGCAGGAAAAAGCATTGAGGCCTTGGTGATCCAGCAATCAGGCCTAGAAGCTCAGCAAAAAGATTTGTTTGCAACTTCCAAAGCCACCAAGCTCAAACTGCTCCCTTTGGTTCCCCATCAAGCAGGCCTCCAAGCCTCCAAAGAAAGGTTGGAGGCCCAACTCAACAGCCTTGCCACTTCATGGGACAATCTCCGGTCCAGCCTTCTAAGTGAACTGTAGGCCATTCTGGCCTTGTAATAAAGTAGAAATTTCTATTTTAGCCCTGAACTCTAGTCCATAGGGCTGTTTGGTCTGTTTGGTACTTGCATGGCCTGAACTTTAGGCCCTTTCAACTGTTAATGTTTTTGTTGGCCTGACCAGATTCAGGCCTTTATGGTGGCCCAGGTTCAGGCCTTTATCTACCTTTTATGGCTTTGATGGTAACTCTTCTTTAAAGTCCCTCATCTCCCACATTGTAGGATAATGATGCTTTAAAAACTTCCCATTGATTGTATGTTTATGCATGCCACCATTCAAGTCCATTAAAAGATAAACATTACCTTCGAACACCTTGCAAATTTGATAGGGCCCTTCCCACGTTGGAGACCACTTTCCGTACCTTGGAGTTTGAGCGCCCAAAGGAAGAACAACCTCCCACACCAAATCACCTTCCGTGAAGCTTTTCCTCCTCACTCTTCTATTGTAGGCCTTAGCCACCTGACGCTTCTGTATCAACATATGATCTAAAGCAGCTAGCCTCACCTCATCAAGGTCTTCCATCTCCATTAACATAGCTTGGCTATAATCAGCAGGGCTTAGGCCATTTTGGTAGGCAATCCTGGCCGATCTAACCGTTATTTCCATAGGAAGTACGGGGTCATGGCCATATACCAATATATAAGGCATGACATTCGTGGCCTCCTTCTTTGAAGTCCTATAAGCCCACAATGCATCGGAAAGGAGTTCATGCCAAACCCTTGGATTATCTTCCACCATCTTCTCAATAATACCGATCAGGGTCCTATTGGTTGATTCGGCCTGGCCATTCCCTTAGGCATAATAAGGAGTTGAATGGGAGAGCTGAATGTTGAATTGGCTCGTAAAGGCCCGAACCTGTGCTCCAAAAAACACTGAGCCTCTATCCGCCACAAAGTGCTCCGGTATTCCAAACCTATGGATTATCCTCTCCCTCATAACTTTAATCACGTCTTGTTGATCCACAGATTTTAACGGAATGGCCTCCGCCCATTTCGTAAAATAATCCGTGGCTACCAAGATGAACTTGTGTTGCTTCGATGAAGGGGGATAAATCATCCCAATAATATCCAAAGCCCAGCCTCTAAAAGGCCAAGGCTTCACTACAGCTTGGTAATCTGTTGCAGGTGTGTGCTGTACAGGGCCGTGAGCTTGACAAGGTTGGCAGCCCTTAGAGAAACGTATACAATCCTCTAAGATGGTGGGCCAGTAGTAACCATACCTTCTAATTAGCCACCTCATCTTGATACCGGACTGATGTGCCCCACAAATCCCTTCGTGGACTTCTGCCATTACCTTCATGGCCTCGGTGTGACATAAGCACCTTAATAGCAAGTCATCCTCAAGGCCTTTTTTGTACAACTCATCTCCAAGGAGGACATAATTCATTGCCCGTCTCTTGACCTTCCTGCTAGCCCCCAATTGAGGCCTCTTCAAGTAAGCAATGATGGGATCACGCCAATCCTCCATACCCTCCTCCTCTTCTTCTTCTGGAAGGTCTGAAGCGAATACTTCTAGGCCTAAACCTCTTCTCCTTACAGAAGGGAGTAGCCTTTTCTGGACTGTAATGATCTTATGAAAGGTTTTTGGTGATAGCTTCAGGCCTGTGAGGCCTGAGCCAGACTGTTTGCTTCCGTATTCATGCTCCTTGAGACGTGTTTGACAGTTACGTTATCGAAGTCTTGAATTAATTGCACCGCTGCCATGTAATAAGGAGCTAACTCCTCGCTATAGCATTTAAACGTTCCTACCAGGTGGTTGATTACGAGGTTTGAATCCCCTATGACACTCACTTCTCTGGCCTCGAGATCCCTAAGGATTTCAAGGCCTATTACAACCGCTTCATATTCGGCTTGATTATTTGTACAAGGGAAATCAAACTGAAATGATAATTCTGTCCTCAGGCCTTGGGGAGAGATAATAATGATCCCACAGCCTGAGACTTGTTGAGTTTTTGATCCATCAAAGAGAAGAGTCCAAGGCTTGAGCGAGAGTTCAAATGCACTCGGTCCTGAACCAGTTTCCTCGCCAATGTCAGCGCAAGGGTGATCGGCAAGGAAATCTGCCAAGGCCTGGCCTTTTACAGCCTTTTGAGGAACATATTGAAAACTAAACTCCATTAAAGCCAAAGACCATTTGCCTATTCGGCCTCGCATGATTGGCCGAGAAAGCAGGTATTTAATCAGGTCTGTTTGACTCATAATGTAAACCACAACGGGAAGCATGTAGTGCCTCAATTTTATTGCTGCAAAGTACAAAGCAAGACATAACTTTTCAATAGGAGTATATCTCCTTTCACAAGGAGTTAACAACCTACTTAAATAGTACACAGCTTGCTCTTTCCCTTGCTCATTATCTTGTGCTAAAAGGCATCCAATAGAGCCTTCAGCCGCTGAAATGTAGAGCTTCAGCGGCTTGTTCTTGATAGGAGGCATAAGAACTGGAGCCTTTGCTAGATAGCCTTTGATCTCTTCAAAGGCCTTTTGGTGGTCTTCCTCCCAAGCAAAAGCATCTTGATCCTTCAGCCTCAAGAGTTGAGAAAAGACCTGAACCTTTCCCGCTAGGTTTGAAATGAACCTCCTCAAAAAGTTGAGCGATCCCAAGAGTTTCTGCAACTCCTTCTTGGTGGTAGGAGGCTTTGCTTCCATAATTGCCTTGGCCTTATTCTGATCAATCTCAATCCCTCTGTTGTGGACCAAAAATCCTAGGAACTTGCCTGCGGAAACTCCAAAGGCACACTTTAAGGGGTTGACCTTCAGGTCAAATTGTTGCATTCTTAAGAACGACCTCCTCAAATGTTCCAAGTGTTCGTCATAGGACTGAGACTTGACCACGATATCATCGATGTAAATCTCCATGAAACGGCCAATGAAATCATGGAAGATGGCGTTCATTGCTCGTTGGAACGAAGCGCCAGCATTCTTTAGGCCGAAGGGCATCACGACCCACTCAAAGGTTCCCAAAGCTCCAGGACACCTAAAAGCGGTCTTAGCCGTATCGGCTTCGTCGATGAAGATCTGATTGTAACCCGAATGGCCATCCATAAAGGATAAGACTTTATGACCGGAGGCCCCATCTACCAACAAGTCTGCTACTGGCATTGGATATTCATCCTTTGGAGACGCCAAATTCAGGTTTCTGAAGTCCACGCACACCCTGATCTTGCCATTCTTCTTAAGGACTGGCACAACATTAGAAAGCCAAGTGACATACCTAGCCGTGCGTATAAACCCAGCGTTGAAAAGGCGTTCGATCTCATCCTTCACTTGCAAGTAGACCTCATTAGACATCCTTCTTGGCAGTTGCTTGAAAGGCCTGAATCCTGGTTGGATCGGTAACTTGTGCTCCACCAAGTCTCTGGACAAGCCTGGAAGCTCGTCATAATTCCAGGCAAAACAGGACTTGAATTCTGTTAAGAGCTGAATGAACTTTTCTTTCACGTCTTCTGGCAGAAGCTGACTTATATATACAGGCCTAGGATTCTCTGAATCTTCTAGGTTCACTTCTTCCAGAGGGTCTTGAACATCGGCCTTCAGGTCATCCAATTTGGCCGGGGCTGCTTCAAGGTCTTCTAAACGGATCTCATCCAAGTCTCCAACCAGATCTGAATCCTCGTCGATTATCTCGGCCGCGTGAGCCGAATAATCTTCTTCTTGTTCTTGTTCTTCCCAAAGCCTTTTCTCAACCAAATAGGCCTCAAACCTTGTTAACATGGCCCGCAAGGCCACGTCTTTCTCTTTTTCTGAGGGCCTTATTGACATTGAGACAGCCGTTTGGTTGAAGCAGTGATCGGCCTACTTGACTCCGTGATCATTGGGCCGATTAACTCTTGGTACAACGCCTTGACCTCCTCCACTGACTTGTGAGCAGAAACAGGTACAATCTTGTGACGGCCAAACTTGTCTAGGCCTGCCACCTTCATTGGGCCGACGTCCTCATCGTATAATCTTGCCTCGGCATGATTGGTTGAGGCCAAAAAAGGCCTACGGTCTGCCAAAACCACCTCGATATCCTCTTGATTCCAAAAAACCAGACATTGGTGCAAAGTTGAAGGCACAGCTAAGCAGGCGTGAATCCAGTCCCTACCCAGCAAAATATTGAATGAAGACCGTGAGTTCACGACAAAGAACGGTGTGGTGAGCGTCTTCGAACCAACCGTCAAATTCATGATCAAAATTCCTTGACAGTTAGTCTCATGCCCAGTAAAATCAGTCAATGTAGCCGTTGTTGAAACCAGGTCTTGATCTGTTTTGCCTAGCTTGAGCATGGTGGATCTAGGCATGAGGTTGGCTGCCGAACCATTATCGACAAGAAGTCGATTGATTGGCATTCCGTCCACACACCCCGGATGTACAGGGGCTTGATATGCTTCGTCATCTTAGAAGTAGGCTTCTCGAATATCACGCTTGCTGCTGGGCTCTCCGTGTTATCTTCGTCCTTCAATATTACCACCGAAGGCCCACCTCCATTCAGGCCTGAATTGAGGGACTCCTTCAGTATTTCCGCGGTCTGACCCATTTCTATCACGTCACCCTCCATAGCAGTAAGCTTGTTGTCTTTCACCTCTAACTCAGACGGCAGTAAAACGACCATATTGCACTGCATCCTTGAAGTTTGTCCAGGCCTGAATTCTTTGGCCTGCGGATTCAAACCTGGCTTGCCCCCCGAGTCCTGCTTCTTTGGCTTGGGAGTTTCCTTCTGTAATAGAGCAACCTGCCTTGGGGAAGGCTGAATTCTAGCCTCCTCAAGGGTTTTTTCCAGTAAAGCCTTCTTCCCCAACCAGGGGGCTTGACCCGAAGAAGAACCAGCGACAACCTCATTGTACGTTCTCTCCAAGGGTTTGTGCTCTTTCCTAGGCTTGACTGCCTCGACCTTCAACTCCTCCGTAGGTGCCTCCATCATCTCAGCCCCCAGTAAGTCATCTTCTTCCATCATATCCCCAAGGAAACCCCCTCCTTCTCGAGCTCTTCTTTCCGCCTGCCCTAAACCGTTGGCGGCGTCTTTTTTGGGAACGGGACAATGGAGCAGGAAACTTAGGGTGTTCAACCCCCTGCCACTCATTTGAAGGAATGACAGGAGGTTTAACAGTCCTAGGCTTTCCTCTAGCTGGGGCTGAAATTCTGAGATTGTTGAGCTCGTCCTTTATTTCTACCAGACCTGGCTGGATTCTATTGAAGACTGATTCACGCCTGATCTGAGGCTGCTTCTGTTTAGGTCTGGGTATCTCATCAAGAATGACTTCAGCTCTACCCACAACTATGCTCTTCAACACAGGTCTGGGGGGAACTGCATGATGCCCACACTCAGTGCATACCAGTGAACAGCCCGGCCTCTCTGGCTTTCTGACTCCTTCAGGCCTTGACCACCAGGACTTCCTCCTTTCAAACCCCTTCACCCTTTCAGACTTGAAATCCTCCTCATAATATGGATCCCCATAGCTGTCTGATTTGGGCCTGAATGCTGCTCTCGAAGGTGCCCCCAGGCTTACTTTAGGCCTAGGCGCGGTTCTGGGCATGGGCCTTGAATTCACCGAGACCATGTTTGCAATTAGGCCTGAAGGGAACGGATTGCCATCCACACCCATGGCCTGCTTATCCTTCTCGGGAAACTTGAACTCTCCCCGATCAATCTTGTCTTGGATATCATTCCTGAATACGAAACAATTGTTGGTTGAATGGCTCCAAGAATTATGATACTTATAGTATTCTTTGCGTTTTAGCTTCTCCTTGGCTGGAATCGTGTGGCCAAAGGGCAATTTCAGCAACTTGTCCGCCAGGAGCTGATCGAAGATAGCCTCCGCCTTGCTGATATCAAAAGTATAGGCCCTGGTAGGCCTACTTGGTGCATCTTGGACCGGTTGCTTTGTCGGCTCCATCTTGATAAAAGCCTTACACGCATAAGGCTTCCTGTTGATGATCTCAGCCACATCAATATCCACACCCTCTTCTGTTTCAACGGTGGCAACATCGTAATTGGGATCTTGATAGTAAGTTCCCTTAGAAGCTGCCCTTCTATCCTTCTCTTCCTCCAGAAGCTTCTCATATCGTGAGGCCTTTGCGGACAGCTCGAACAAGTCTCGGAATTCCGTGCCATGATACTTCTTTTTGAACTCAAAGTCCAGGCCGTTCAGTGCTAAACGCATATATTCGGCCTCGGGCAAAGGGATCTTGCACTTGAACCGTGCTGTCTTGAACCGAGAGAGATAAGACTCCACGCCTTCTTGTGGAAGTTGACGATAGCGTGACAAGTCCGCCATTGTTATCTCCAGTTCAACCCTGTAGAATTGTTGGTGGAACATCTCCTCAAGCTGTGCCCAGGTCTGGATAGAATTGGGTGGCAAATTGATATACCCAGAGAAAGCCGTTGCTGTCAACGAATTTGGGAAAAGCCTTAACTTGAGTTTGTCGTTCGTTCCAGCCTCCCCACACTGCACTTGAAATCGCGCAATGTGTTCCACCGTTGACTGCATATTCTCCCCTGTGAAGGTCTGAAACTCGGGCACTCGATACCCCTTAGGAAATTGTTCGTTGTCAACCTCCTCCGTGTGAGGCTTTCTATACATGGGTCTGCCCACAGGCCTGAATCCAGGCCCTAGCTGCTCCTGAAGCAAATCTAGGACTTGATCTCTTCCAATCATGGCTGGCATTGGAGGCGGCCGTGGGCCTGCCTCTTGAGCTTGCAGATTCACGCCTGGGTTTGCCCCCCGAGCATCTGGGACTGAATGAGCGTGAGGACTGCCCTTGTCTTTACCAGCACCTTGTCCTCCGTGAGGAGGCCTTTTGTCGGTCTTTTCAGGCCTGTTTGGGTTCTCCACCAAAACGGCCCTTTGCTCCTTGTTCATTGGAGGCGTCGGTCCTCCTCCAATAACCACTCCCTTGCTTCTTTCCACTGCCGGTGCAGGGCTGTTTGACGAAGAAGCTTGATAAAAAGCAGGTGGTGGCGGTGGTATTGAGTCCTTCAAACCTGCCTGTTCATGGCCGTTGCCATAAAATCCGAACTGAGGCATGACTGGCTGTTGAGGGACGAGGGTTGGCCTCTCTTTTATCGTGGCAATCAAGTCGTTGATTGCTAGAGTCAGAGGCGCTATGGACTAAGACATCGTTTGTGACACGGTCTGTGAGATCTCTTGTCTTGCAAAAAACATATAATTCTTGACGCTATCCATGGCGTCCTGGAGGTCTTGTGCGCTGAGTTGAGGAGCGGCCTCCTCGCGCAGTGGAACATCAGTGGCGACTCCTTCAGGGCTGCCTGGAGGATCGGGCAGTGATGGATTAGGCTGGGGCGGATCCGGTTGCGGCTGTCCAGCTTTTGGTTTTGGCGGCATGATTGAACCTTTGATCGACTAGGGTCCCACCGGGCGTGCCAATGAAAACTCTCGTTTTTGGCACAAGGTGTGAATGGGATGAATGTGCGGGCGTGCCAAGACTTGTAGCGCCTAACTTTTGATGAAGATTCCCGTGAATCTTGACTTCTATCGTATGAGCGATTGTGTGTGATCCAAAGGTTGAAGATCACAAGGAGGTTCGGGGTTTGCCACACGGTCGTGGACTTAAAATTTCCTAGTCGTATAGGAATTGGAATGTAGAAACGTAAAAACGTGAACTTTATTACACCGGGATAATAAAGTTGATTACAAGGAAAATAAAAATCCAAACTACTTGATGAAGTGAGTTTGAATGGGATTTGAGCACGAGGTACTCGATAGACTACTTTGCTGAAAGTAGGAAAGTTTTTGTAAGCGTTATGCTTTGGTTGGTGTTGGACCCCTTTTTTTCGGCCTCAATTCTGCTACTTATAGGCAAACGGCACCCTGATTCAGGCCTGAATCCGGTTTCTGGGCTGCATAATCAGTTGACACATGTCCCATGTTTTGTTCCGTTTGCCATGCATGCACAGTAGTGGACGGTTATTTGCAGCTGAAGGGCAGTTGAGGGTGATCATGGGTAATGGGCCCCTTATGCGTTGACATGTGTCCTCTTGGCTTGCTAAAATATCTCCCACTTCCCCCTTTTTAGGCTCCTTTGAAACACATGGCCAATTGACCAAGTCAATTGGCCTTTGAAACTCAACCACCCACTGCCATCAAGGATAACTGTTCCCTAAATTCATGGGATACGCTTCCTGCTCCAGATCAACGCCCCTTTCGTGGGTAGAAACCGTGGGTCATCTCCCTATGGGCCGAATAAACTCATTTCTCTTTGGGCCCAATCATGGGCTGCATTTTTCACCGTGGGCCAGCCTTTCAATCATCTTGGGCCCAAATTCTTCACCTGGGTTGCGTGCTCCTTGGGCCCAAATGGAAAAAACCCATGGCCCAACCCACTTTAAAAACAATTAATTACACGACTTCGGTCCAATTTAATTACCAAATTAATTAAATGGCCGTTCACGATTAGCCCGATCCGCGTGCCAAAAACGGGTATAAACATTAATCCCATCGGACTACTAGTCCGAACCATTTGTGGTTACCAAACAAGGTATTAATAAATACCCCCACTCTACCAATCCAATCCTAATCCCAATCCATTGGAGGGTTATCAAACGGGGCCCTAATGCTCACAGTTTCCAAGGGATAACGCGGTAACACTATCTAGCACCGGTGCCGTCGGTACGATTTCGGTATATGTTTGGTCGGTATACATATCTTTATCATCTAGGAGTGATGCTATACGTACAGACCAAACATATACCGAAATCGATCGGCAGCCGCCGGCCAATCTCCGACCGCGGATGACGATCAGGCCGTCAAAATTCTATAAAAAAAACCGAGGGGCCCCACGTGAGAATGAACGGCATCCGAGGTGTGTAGGGCGCTTGATCGGAGCACCCCTACACACCTCGGATGCCGTTGATTCTCGCGTGGGGCCCCTCGGGTTTTTTTTTTATAGAATTTTTGGACGGCTCGGATCACCCGTCCGGTGGCCGGAGACGGCCGGCCGGCGCCGTCGGTACGATTTCGGTATATGTTTGGTCGGTATACATATCTTTATCATCTAGCACAACACAACCCACTTCAGGCTGACCTTTTCAACTCAGGGCTCACCAATCAAGGCTATAAGCCTACTTTGAGTTTGACTACCACTCCTTGTGTTCAACAGCCTAGCTTTTATGGCATGCTTGTGATTCCATTAACATTTACGTCCCTCTGTGCAAACCATACATGCCTTTGGGAGTTGCTTGTGTACGACGCCTAACCAAACCACTGTTTGCATTACCACGCACAAGGACACATTTTAATAATGCATTCTAATTGCACACTACCATAATGTACTTCATTTATACAAAAGCAAAAATTGCGTTTTATGTATTGCGCATTATCATAATGTGCTTCATTTAACACCTACAACATGCTAAGCAACTTATGTGGCAAGCTACTAGATCCAGTCGACCATGTGGCACATTTTAAGAGTGTGCATTACAAAGGGTGCGTTACGCTATTTTATAAATTTTGAAAATTGATTACGTATCATCAAATTGTGCTATTTAAATAAAATTAGATAAAAGTAAATCATATTCGTGAGTTAGAAGAGTGGTTGACCGGCCTTATATTTTGTTTTTTTGAGAAATTAAAATGTCAAAATTTCTATGTTACATATATGTTCTTGATATTCTTGATATAAGGCTGCGTTCTTGTAGACTTAATTATTTTTTTTATTATGTGTGTTTTGTTTTGTTTTTTCTTAATTTTGTTAGATTTATGTTATATTTTTCGGATTAATCATCTGTCTTGACGTGAGGAGTCTAAGAGGTACGAAATTATGACCAAAAGCCCAAAAAAAATTTAGTAAGTGCCATTTTATTTGAATCTTTTCAATATCAGTTCATATTTTAGTACTTTTCCGATTATTCTTGACGAGACGAACGATTAATCCCAAAAATTAAGACAAAAGGCTAAACAAAATGTTACGAAAAAAAATACCAAAATAAATTTCAGACTTTCATGTTCGGAACAACTAAAGAAATTTATTGAACATCCACACTGAACAAGTATGAAATTACGTAAAACAAAAATTTGTTAATTTTCAAAGTTCAATTGATGTGTGAAGTTCAATCTATAGTTCTTAAGGCTGAAATTCCAGTTTTGAACTCCAATTTTGTAGCATAGGTATTGGAGAATTGTCCCATAATATGCAATTCTAAGTCACCAATTTTTGGAGTGCAGAACATCAATACTATTTTTTCCTTTTGGCGTTATTCCATATTCCGCTTAAATTTCAAGTTTTCAACGAGTAGAAAATATGTTAGGGAAATAAAAAGATCAGCAATCAAAGCAAAGCTTGTTTGCTTGTTGCTATCGTTTACTATCAGAATCTAAATAGATACTTGAAACATCTCTTATTTGAGCTCGCTCTGAACATTTTATGGCTCACACTTGTGCATGTGCTCGCCTTACTTCCGAAAGATGTCCCCACCTCTCACTTTCTCAACCAAATAAACTTAGCCAACCATACAAAAGAATTGCTCCCCGTCTGGTCGATCAAAAACTGAGCTTCCAGATTCCATAGTACATTATGCACTACCCCTACCAGAGACTAACTGATCCCCCTGGCTCCTGCAACCATCCTCATGGCGCAAATTAACTACCAACTCCACCCAAAATTTTGGAAAATTCATTTCTTTGGCATGAATTCAGAATTTTCCTTAAGTACCAAACTCATAATCAAACTCATCATTATCGGCTTATTAACCTTTTTGGTCCCTAAAGTATTCAAAAAATCTCAATTTAGTCCTCAATCTACAAATAGGAGACATTTCGTCCCCAACGTTTTTAAATTTGTACCAATGTAGTCCCCCACCCCTCACGCCGTTACCCCAGACGACAAAACCATGGGCATGTTTGTCATTTCTCCTCCCCCACGGCACCTATTAGGGTTGGGGACTAAATTGAGATTTCTGAATACTTTGGGGACCAAAAAGGTTAATAAGCCCAATTTTTGTCTTTATTCAAAAAATTACGATCGAAATCTAATTTTTTTTAATAAAGACAAAAATAGCCGAGTTGGGTATTGTGCCGGCCCTAATCCCTCTAATGAGATGCGCCGATCCGTGAGCCCAGGAGCACGTCGTCACGGCCCTACCGAGGGGTTGTTCGGCTAAATAAGCCAAGTGGCTTATTTTTTGTCCTTATTCAAATTTTTTTGTCGCATTTGTTAGTTTTTAGTCAATTTTTTGGGGATTATTATTTCGTCAAGACGAGAGGAATCTAAAAAGTAAAAAATTACGATCGGAACCTAATTTTTTTGAATAAAAGGTTTTAATAGCCGAGTTGGGTATTGTGCCGGCCCTAATACCTCTAATGAGGTGCGCCCATCCGTGAGCCCAGGAGCACGCCATCACAGTGGGGCAGCAATGGTGGTTGTCCCAATTTCTTGAGAAACTATCTAGTGCTTTTGAGGCTCTCCTAGACTCCTGCACCATCACATATCATTATGGAGTTTTGTAGAAAAAATTTTAATGCAACGGTTATTTTTAATGTTTTCTCATATGTCATAAGCTCCATATACGTGTGGATCTCAACGCATGTGAAAGAGAAGTTATAAATTACTGTTGCATTAAAAAATTTATCGGAGTTCTTAGGGTTTGTTCGGAGCATATGAAAAAGAATGGAAAAAAAAAGGAAAGAATATTTACAAAAATTTACTTTCCCTTGTTCGGTAGAAAGAAAATGAGAAGAAAAAATAAATAAATCTAACTTCTGATAACAAGTATATTTTCCTCTATACTTATAACAGTTTCCTTCTTAACCATTTTGTTTTTCCTTCACAAGTATATTGTCCAAAATGGAGTGTTTATGAGTTAATTACTTTTTAAAATTCTAAATTGTAGATTAGAGATTTTTAAAATGTAATTAGAATCTGTAAAAGTGTTTGATTGATACAATAATACCTTTACCTAATTCAAAAAAATTAGGTTTCGATCGTAATTTTTTACGTTTTAGATTCCTCTCGTCATGACGAAATAATAATCCCCACAAAATTGACAAAAAAACTAACAAATGCGAAAAAAATTTGAATAAGGACAAAAAAAATAAGCCACTTGGCTTAGACGACGTGCTCTTGGGCTCACGGATCGGCGCACCTCATTAGAGGGATTAGGGCCGGCACAATACCCGACTCGGCTATTTTTGTCTTTATTAAAAAAAAATTAGATTTCGATCGTAAGTTTTTGAATAAAGACAAAAATTAGGCTTATTAACCTTTTTGATCCCCAAAGTATTCAAAAATCTCAATTTAGTCCCCAACCCTAATAGGTGCCGTGGGGGAGGGGAAATGACAAACATGCCCCTAGTTTTGACGTCTGGGGTAACGGCATGAGGGGTGGGGGACTACATTGGTACAAATTTACTAACGTTGGGGACGAAATGTCTCCTATTTGTAGATTGGGGACTAAATTGAGATTTTTTGAATACTTTGGAGACCAAAAAGGTTAATAAGCCTTATATTATCACTAATAACACATAAGAGCAAACAAAACTTTATACATAAACAGAAACTCCTAAACAAACTTATTCACCATAGTGGCAGCAGGATTATGCAGTTTCTACTAACATAACATACAAGTAAACTGCCCGTGTCTATGATGCATCCGGCTTCTTTACTGTAGTTCCACTACTGAGAAATGTAACCGCTGGAAGGAGCAAATATGTGTTTTGTTTACTTCATCCACTTCCATCTTAGACGTGGAAGAATGGAACCTTAATCCAACTCATGGGATGCGTTCCAGTACGCGCTGTAATGCCCTTTTAATTCCTTCTTGATCAAGTGATGTTGTCAGTTGTATCATCTGTACCTGAACCACAAAAGATAATTTCCCAATATCATCTGCACCTGAATAACGAGAGAGAGAGAGAGAGAGAGAGAGAGAGAGAGAGAGAGAAAACACCTCTCTTCCAGCACGAGCAAGGAGAGTGAACTTTTTATCAATAGGTGGAGCCTGTGGTGGTTTCATGTGGTTAGGTTAACAGAAATCGCCACTATAACCAGTAAATTGCATGATTTCAAAGACAAGAAACTTACATTTGAAAGCCACAGTTGCAGATCTGGCGAAACTACCCGTTTCTCAAATCCTTGCCTACTGATTCTTACATCACTTATACTGGACCAGCAAACAATAATATGCCAAAATAAGTATCAAACAACAAACTAAGAACGAGGTAATAAGATGAGATGATGTTCTACCAAAAGAATCTTGCACGTCGCAGATTCTGATATTCGTGTAAAGAACCAGAGATGGGATCCAGCACTGGTACATTAAACAAGTTAAAGCGGAACCTCCCCTAAGAGACTTTACGGATAAGCTATAGTTTGAAAAGTTCTAGTGTCAAGCATGATGTCCAGGACTGCGTGTATCTATAGCATCCCTTTTTAAAGAAGAGAAGACACATCTACCCAATTCGCCAGAAGTTTCAAATTGTACCACCTTCAAATATTCCTCTCAAGTCTCAAGTTTATGCAGAAATTTATGAGATCGATATTCATAGCGGAAGCTATTTCAAAGCTCATTTCACTAAACCGCAGAGCATCAGAAAAGAAATATCAGACATGACAAATTTGTGGGGAATCAATTGAGAGGATGGCCTGAGGAAAGTAAATGCACATCATGTTATTATGGTAACTTACCCTCCCAACAAAAAATAAGATAAGTAGCTGTCCTATGAAACGCTCCATATGTTCAAGTTCACAATGTAAAAATATATTATGAATTCCATTCCTCAACAATAAATGTAAATCATACCCCTCTTCCTGTCGTAGCTCGTCCAACACTGTTTCAAGCCCAGGAAGGGGTTCAATACTATATGGATTACTTGCGTCTGAAAATGTAGGGTCGGCAGAACCATCCTGGTAGTCATCATCACTAACTGAATTATTTGATTTAAGTGACAAGTGCACCAAATAAATTAGCAAAAGTGCATGCAAGATTCAAGCCCTTCTCACACCTGAGGAATTACATTCTCCAGAGTTTCTAGCAGTGGATCTTCTTCCAGTTGTTTGATTGACAGCGCAAGTCTTGATTTTTCCCTGCAGTAAGTTCTCGACTCAAGGCCCTTGCTTTTGATACAATGAAAGATGTCATTTATATCATGTACAGAAAAGCTATACCAAAAGGGAAAAAGCAGCAGCAGTAAATTTGTTGCGATCAGAAAAGTGCAAACTTATAGTTGATAGACATAATGTGAGAATTACGATTGCAGAATAAAAATCCAAAGGAGGTTAGAGATTAATGAGTGAAAGCTAATGAATTATTTCTTCTCTAACACGCTCTTTTAAACATGTAACAGTTATACACATATATCAACCAAGAAGGGGAATAGCATGCACAATAAAATCTGAAGCTTTTATTCCCGCGCAACAGCACTCTTCCTAACAAAAGATCAGGACAGAAGCAAAACCAGAAATCATCTCCACTGGTATCAACTTGCAAGCAAGCAACATAGATGCAACTCGTACCATAAATGGAGTAGATTGTCTGAGAAGAAACTGCTAATCTGCATCTTCTATAAAATGTGTGCTTCCCATAGTCCAAGAAGCTCAGACCAGGTTCACATATCCGTGCCTTACAGTCTGCCATAGACAAGTTCCGGCTATGTATCAACAACAACAACAACAGAACCCATCTAGTTCCTAATCATTGGGGGTATGGGCAGGGGATGATTGGAGACAGACCTAACCTTTGGCAATATATGCACAAAGTGGCTGCTCTCATAATACTACTGAAACAGTGGTCCCCCTAAACCTCCAAGAACCGAGGAGCTACAGAGACGTTTTGTTGTAGAACCATGCTCCTAAATCAAAGCCAAATGGCATCAGAGAGGGCAGACCTAGAGACCCAAATCAATTTATGTGCACATTACCATGCTTCCTTCATTGATAGTCCAGAGCATCGGTACACATGGGAAAATATTTGTCCAATTACTTTCATTACATTCATTTTAAGGACATAGTGAGGCCAAGGTACGGGCACATTAGGAGGGTGAACGCAATTTCAATAAAGTAAGTTTGGATCAAAATTGCCATGGATGTTTGTCTCCTTTTAGTGGTTGTTCTTTCATATATTCCAAACGCTAAATTGTGTTTTGGATTCCTGATTCAAAGTGGATCAATTTTTGCTATAAATATAATATTCGCATAAATATATACCTATTCCTATTCAACGTGTCTCCAACTTGTCTGTTTCCTAATTTTTGAAAAAGTGCCGTGTGTAAGTGCTTGTGTCGTTTGCCGATAAAAAAAAAGTGCCTGTGTCGTATTCGTGTCATGTGTCATGTGTCCGTATCTTCGCTTTATAGTCCCCACTCCACAGTGATAGTGAAATCATAGTGTATAATCAGCATAGTCAATTTTCTGCCTGTGTCTAAATCTTTCCCAATACACCCGGGTTGGTAAGTTGGCCAATACATAGATTCACCTTTGAAACATACTAATGTAGTGTCTATGAAGTATGAAGCACAGCTATAGGTACAACATCGGGGCATCGTAAAGTATGTATACGGATGCATGATACAGCAAAAACAATAGAGAAATTATGAACTTAGGATTGGAACTTTAATTACATTAAAAAAAACCTGAAGTTTCACTTACGCCTCCAATACTTCAATTTGGATACACACACACCCTGGCTAAACTAAAGTGAGACATCCAGCATCCCTATTACCTCTTTATCTGCAACTCTTTCCCAATCCCTGCTTTCAACCAAATCCCGGGCACCAGGTGATACTAGTTTGGATGGTGCTTGTGCAAGGCACAGGTGGTTGACAAATAACACACTTCTACATCTTCCTAAACACTATGACATGTGCCCAAAACAACAGTTGCACTCAACGTATGATCGTTCAGATGAAATGATCACACGGAAAGTTTCCGTAGTATATACACTTACTTTGTTCTTTTATGTTTATCTAGATCCATCTTTTTAAATTTAAGACTGAATAAGATATTTTACCTCTCAACATATGTGGCTAAGGTTTGGTTCTTATTGGTCCATTTCCTACAAATTTGCCTTCAGAGAAGTATGTTTCTACTCTCGAAGTATCTGATCTTCATGCCGTCTTCTGCTCCCTCTCAGTCTACCCTCCTTCCACCCTTTTAGTACGCATACTCTCGCCACAATGCAGGTTCTTTTACACCGCCTCCCAGTTCTACTACTCCTCAACCTGTCTCTTTGGACCCTGGTTTGTCTGATCCCCGGTATCCAGTCTGTGAATGTCACCTTCCGATAAGATTTGGCTTTACTAAAACTTACTTCTCTTCTACCTTCTGCTCTTGTCTCTCATAACTGTGAATGTATTTTTAGGGTTTTGTATGCGTTTGTTATTCTATATTATTTTAAGGGTAGCTTAGTCTTTTTGCTAATTATGGTTTCTAAGGGTTTATCTATTTAATATCTTGTACATCTTGTAATGAGATTATTGCACTAAACATACGTTGAAAGATTTTGCGAAACTATCAATAACCACACTTATGCTGAAAGTAGGTCATATAAAGAAGCTTGTAGTGATCCTTATTGGGTCCATGCCATGAATGACAAACTCACTGCTCTTGCTAAAACTCAAACTTGGGATTTGGAACATATACCGGATGGTAAAAATATCATTGGGTGCAAATGGGTTTACAAAGTCAAAACTCATTCTGATGGTTCTTTAGAGCGATATAAAGTTCACCTCGTTTCAAAGGGCTTTGCCCAAGCATATGGGATTGATTATGAGGAGACCTTTGCTCCTGTGGCTAAGATGACCCCAGTTCGCACCTTGATCTCTATTGTTACAGTGCGCCTATGTTCTCTCTTTCACTAAGAAGTCGCGTCTAAAGAAGTGTATATGCGCCCTCCTCTGGGCCTTACACATGCTCCTGGTTTTGTTTGTCATCTTTGTCATGCTCTCTACAATCTTATGCAGTCTCCCCATACATGGTATGAGCAGTTTCATTCAGTTGCTCAGCAAATTGGTTTTCAACCCAGGAACCATGACTCAGATTTTTTTATTTGTTGCGTTTCTACTAGGATAGTTGTTCTCTTATTATAAGCTGATGACCTGACTATTATGGGCTCTGATTCTGCTACAATTAATGAGGTACAATCTCATCCCTTTCACGAGTTCGTAATCTAAAGGAAATCCATCCATATGGCTCAACTCTAGTTTCAATGCTAATGCAGGACTTGCATGTACATCCAGTGGATCATTTCGCTTAATGAAGACATTTTTATAATCTGCAGAGGATCATGCATCAATTATCTAGGACTAGAAACAATATACTAGGTAGTGGATATCACAACACAACATGTGCAGCTCAAAATATCAAGAGCATGTTAAATCATGCAACTATTCTATATAGCAAGAGGATGGTGAATCACCTATCTATGCTAATAACCTTGACCGTCACTTCGTCATCAACATTTAGGATGTCTCTTATGTCTTGAACTAAATTCCACGACACCTCTGAGATATGTACAAGACCAGTGAGACAATAAGAACCTGCACAACATTTGCAAATGCAACACGTAACTTTTCATGATACAGATAATTCCATCAAAGAAATAAGAGGAAATTTAAAAAACACCCCTAAACACACTTAAATGTCTCATAAACACCTGAATTAATGGAAATCTCAAATCGATACCTAAATTTGTTAAAGATTCCTCAACTGGCCAACCTTTACCATTGCCATCATCAGCAACCTTCACCAATGACCACAACCCTAAGCCACACAACTCCTCTCTTGTTCCTCTCTTCAAACGTCACCGTGACCATTTCCCATCCCACTACACTAAAACTCACCATCAAATCCCCTCTCACCTAGATCGGCACCAAATATGGAATTTCTTGTTTGCCCATTTGCCTAATTGATGGACGTGAAGAGCTCACTTGCTGAAGGGGTAGAAAGTCAAGAATCCACCATCAATACACAATTAAGAACCCACTTGCTGAAGGCGCTATCAGTACCATTAGATCCCCAGCAAATTTCCATATAGTGATAGGGTTAGATCAAGGATCTGCTTTAAGTCCTTACCTCCCTGCCTAAATTATGCATGAATTGACAAGACAAATTTAGGATGCTATATGAGGTTTATGTTGTTGCGGATGATTTTGTCTTAGTAGATGAAACTGCAAGAGGTGTTAACGCTAAATTAGAAACTTGGAGAGAAGCATTGGGGTAAAAAAAGAATTCAGATTAGTATGAGTAAAACGGAGTACATGGAATGTAAGTTTGGTGGTAGTCAAAGTGGTAGTGTTGCCACAGTGACCCTCCAACATCAAGAGTTACCAAGGCATAAGCGTATTAAGAATCTTTCTTTTTTTTTTGGGAAGTACGTATTAAGTATATTGACTCAACTGTTAGCAAGCATGGAGAGATTACAAAGGATGTGATGCATGGAGTAGAAGATGGATTTGCACGTGGCAAAGTGCTTTGGGCGTGTTGTGTGACTGCAGGATGCCCACAATGTTGAAGGGAAAATTCTACCATATCGCCATAAGCCAGCCATGTTATATGGCACATAGTGTTGAACTACTTAGAAACAACATACTAGTGAGATGGGTGTAGTTGAAATGTGAAAATTGAGATGAATGTGGTAAGACTTTGCGAGATAGAATTATAAACGAAAACCTTAGTGGGATGGTAAGCCAATAGAAGTTAAGATGAAATAAAATAGATAAAGTTGGTTTGGACGTGTCTATTGTTGATGCGGTAGTTAGGAGTGATATGACTACAATAGAATTGAGCACTAAAGGGAGATGTAGACCAAAATTGATTTTAGAGGTAGTAGTTCGAAAAGACCCAATGGAGACAATGCCCTTGACAGAACTCAATGGAGACAATGGATTCATGTGGCCCATCCCAATTGATTGGGATTTAAGGCTTGGTTTGGTATGGTTTAAGGTTCAATCTTGCTCTAATCCGCAACCTTTAAAGTTTAACAGTCATTAATCCACCAATAGTCCACCACCAATCAAAGTTATACAAGAATCTCACCAACTCACTTGCCTTCTCCATGTCTCATTTTCTGTCACTACAATAAATATGTATATATGTTGAGGTGATTAGACATAAGAATACCAAACACCTAAATAGAGAACTCATACCATTTGAGACTAAGAGAAGATTTGAGTTTGAAAAGGGAAAGATGATTTAAGTGAGTCAATTTATGAGCAAAGGACAATTAGGAGTCATCAAACTCTGAAAATGTTTCAAAGCATCAATGTGGTGGATTGAAGTTGGCAATACAAATTACCTGCACCGACAAGGCCAGCATGATACTGATGTCTAGGTACATATATACATTTATGTCAGTGTGTGTACACACACACACACACAGAGAGAGAGAGAGAGAGAGAGAGAGAGAGAGAACGCGTTTAGCTGAAAATTTGGGTTTGGGTCAAGATTGGGACATAGGTATGGGCTATTTATCAAACATGTGGCAAACCATCGTGCCGCAATGCCAATTTTTTGGGATCATAAGCGGTCACTTAAGTTAATTTAAAGCCATACCAGCCAAATCAGTAATTATTTGATGAGCGGTAACTCTAGGAATCAAAATGACAATTTTTTTAAAACTTCAGGTGCCTATTTTGAGGTTTCTATAAGTTAACATATTTATGGGACATTACATTGAAAGTTCAGGGGCATTTCTAAGATTTTCCCAACAAAGAATAACTTCTTAAAGATAATAAATACCATCTGGGAAACGTAAATGCACAAAGGCACCATAATCCTCGATGGAGCCAACCCGTCCCTCAAAAAGGTCCCCAATATTGACTTGTCCAGAAAACTTTGACCACATTGCTTCCTTTTCAGAGAATATCAATTTCTTGTTTGCCTGGTCAGCTACAATGACCTACAATCATTAAAATTCCATGCTCGCTTTCATCCAATGATGCATACACCTCTTCCCACACATAACACACATAGATAGAAAATAAATGCAATGAAATAACCCGTGAATAATGACAAAGGCTTATCATAAAGTTTGTCATAGCACGACTATGACTACTACTTCGAGAAATATCCTCCAACACAAAATTCTTTGTCAACATTTATAAGAACGAAAAAGCTACACAGGGATCTATTGTAGATGTAGAGTGAATTAATACGACATGTCCATCACTTGGGGGACCTATAGGATTACTGATGGTGGAAGTAGAGAAAACATGGTTTTCAAAGAGCCTCAAAGTGGAAGACCATCCCCATTAGTATAAACTATTTGGGATCAAGAAAATAAATAAATAAATAATAATAGGTTTTTCAATTGCTTTCTCCATCCAGAAGCGGTATTTTGATGAGGTGTGGTTTCATGTGGTATTCTACTTAGGCCCCATTCCGCTAAGGGATATAAGTGCTTATTTTTCAAATAAGTACTTATTTTTTTGAATTAAAGGTGATCTATTGTAAGAGAATTACCTATCTCATAAGGCAAGAAGTACTTAAAAAATAAGAACCTTCGCAAAACGGAGCCTTAGAGCTCCATGGAAATGTGATTGGCAAACTCTGCATGATAAAAGAGAGGATTCACAATCTCGCCAAGGATAGCCAACCATTTACATTTTACGTTCTTTGATGGTTTTGTTTTCACTTGGAAGAGTGCTTGATGCACTATTCTAATGCAGAAGCAAAGTACAGAGCCATGACCAGAGTTGTATGGGTACACTCCTCTCTTAAGGAGATAGGGCTTGGGGTGCAATTGCCCATGAATCTATATGGTGAAAATCAGGCAACGATTGCGTCTAATACAATTTTCCATGAGATGACTAAGCAGATGAGGTTGATTGTCATCTTGTTAGAGTAAATGTTGATAGGGGTGTAATAGCTACTCCTTTGTGTCCACAGGCACTAGATTTAGCTGATATCTTTACCAAACCGTTGATTAAATCACGGTTAGAGTTGCTATGATACAAGCAGTTCCTTTATGATAATTTTACTCGAGCCTGAGGGGGAGTATTAATAGCTATAGTGGTAAGAGTCGTTAGTATGAGAAAGGGGGCAAGAGTCATTGTACTGTGTTTGTCCCTTCCAAAATAAATGCACGCACTTTTCGTATCCATCTTAAACATGACGTTAAAATGAGCATTATTAGATGTATGTTATTCCATTGAATAAGAGATAGTAGCGAAGGAATTCTTTGAACAATATAAATACACTCACTTTTCATATCCATCTCAAACATAATGTTAAAATGAACATTAGATGTATGCTATTCCATTGAATAAGAGATAGCAACGAAGGCATTCTTTGAACAAGTTGGTCCAAATGTCAAGAGATTTATTTTGTCTTAAAAGTCTAAGATATTTTACTGCTTCTCTAACCTATCCAAGATATGGTTACTCTCTTTTTTCTTTTTTGAAAGTAGGACATTGTTCCTCAAAATACAGCAGAGTTGCATATTCTCCTCTCCGTGGCTTTATCCCAACCATTAATTTGTTTCAGTATGATTAGGACCGCATATTTAAAACCTTGATGGTACAGGAACTACATAAAGGATATAATAACCACACCAAAAGAGAGAGAGAGAGAGATATAGCCACAACTTGTTCTAATTAAATAAAAAGAGGACGAAGAAGCCGCTCAAGAACCAACAACTACAATGCAAACCTGAGACAAGTGCTTTTTGACAAGGAATTATAGTATCATTCTTTCAGATTAAGCAAACATGGGGCATACCAACCTTTAGGAGTAATGCTGCTAATCAGTCCCTGAATTTTAATAGATATTAGTCTTCCTTACTCTTGGAAATTGACAACTGCCCCCTACTTCTTTCAGTACGATTTCTGCATATTTCAGTTCAAGTTGGAAACAAAGATTCACCGTCTATTACTGATTCATAAAGATCTTGAATGCTCACTCAAGAAAGTTTTCAAAAGTATGCCTAGTGCACAATGTGAGACATCATAAAAAGTACAAATAAGACTGATGATGTGAACCATGAAAATACCTTCACAGAAATAATTGAACCTCTAAGAGCTTCCGCAATATCTTGGATGGATTTGTTAGGCTCTGCATCAAATGGAACATAGTGATATGGCACTACGTTAGCAATCAAAGTCCATGGCTTAGGAAGGGAAGGCGTACGGTACACATGAAACTACATTTTCCGTCCAGCCACGATTCGCGACTAACAACATACACTTTCGAGATTAGCCACCACAACTCCTAGCGTTTCTATGCGTAACATACACACCTATTTGTAACTATCAAGAAAATATGTAACACCATAAAAGTCATAACCATAAAAAACAAAAAACAAAAAAAAAAAAACTACAAAGGAAACCACACCCCAAAAAAAAAAAAAAAAAAAAAAAAAAAAAAGTGTAACCAACACAAGAATACAGAAACTCTAATTTTCTATGGTACACACCTTATCATCTCTAAACCACAGAAGTTCATGGCTAGGCCATGAAATACATAACTCTTTATAACATACAAGTGTGTCCTACAGCTTTTACCTGTTACGAAAGGTCATCACTACATTCAACTGCATTGGCACCAATAAACAAATTAGGCATGAATCAGTAATCTGTTAACTGGACTTGACATTGACATATTGTTCTTGGTATAAATAGGAAAAGCAGTGGAATCGTTTGGAATCACGAAATTTATCTTGAAGGAAAGGAATTGTACCCTGTTTCAGAACATATGGTTCCAATATGTAAATGGCATACGTACTAGCGTTTCATGGTAACATCTCTTGTACCCTAAATAAACATTCTCCAACATGAAATTCAATGTCATTAGATCAATGTGTTCCCTTTAAGTTACAATTAATATTACAGTATGCAATGATAAAATAGAAGAAAAAATAAAATAGGCAAAATAGAAAATATGAACCTTGCAAAGAAAGTCTAGTAGCAAAAATCATTTCAATAGATTAGATTTCATTCTAAATGCTCTGTGGAGTGTGGACCATTAAACATCCTGTGGCCGGTGATTTAATACAAGCTTATGAACGTGTCGTTCAACAAGGCACAGTTACTAGCGATGAACACAATAGGAAGGGCACAATTTACACATACTATGTGAGCTAGAAAGAAGACAATTTACCTTTACATGAATGATATGGGCTCAGCTGGGGATAAGGAAGGAAACCAACAAGTGAGTAAAACCGAACCAGCAACCCTCCTCCATTAAAGCCATCAATCCTGCCTTCATGGAGTAATCCCTTTTCGCTATATGCCCTTGCTGCCTCCCAATCAGCAGACCCCTTTGTAGAAAGGTAGTGTTAGATCACAGAATCAATCCAGAGCATTCATCTCCACTTCAAAAAGAAAATTTACAGAAACTGTATTGCTGTTGCAGTAAAAGGGAAAGCTATTTGAGCACTTTTCCAGAAGTTCTTACACCTAGCATTATATTCAATTACAGAAAGAAAAAAAAATGCAATGCTATCATCTGGTCGCAATGGTAAGAAGTAACAAGTTGTGCAGCTTATGCCTCCTTATTGGGGAGGTCAGTCTAGTTTACCGTCATTATTTTTTCATTATTGAGGAGGTGGATTCTGATTTGCAATCATCATTAGGAGGTGCTTATACCCCTTTGAAACCTTGATCCTTTGAAACCCCTTGGAATTTTATCAGTATTAGACAGCAAATTTGGTTTTATTAAAACTGTTAATATCCTCGAACTGTCAGATTTCAGTATGTTGATTTTGTTCATTCTGTCTTAACATCTGCAAATTCCAATGCACTTCTTATTCTCAGGAATGGTTACTCATGCTGGATCACACTATTTGTGCAGGACATCCCCATTCACGTCTCCAACATGGCACCAACATCCCCTCTAGCTTAGTTATCACTAGCCAATTCCACCTTCCGTACATTTTTAGTTATCAATATGCCCTTACCCAACATCCAATCTCATCAACCGATCTCCACATCCAAACACGCTCATAAATCTTAACTTATACCATTGTGCCCATCTCTAGAACCAACAACCCTTAATCACCACCACAACAAAATTGGCAACTAACAGTCTTAGAACATAGTATGAATTAGACTATATGCATAGATTACAAACAGAAATTCTAACAGCAGAGACGATTTGCAGAGAACCATGCAGAGAAAAACACGTTTGGCCCCATTTCGAGTCCCAGAAAAATCTAGAAAAATATCCATAAATTTTTAAATATTATTTTATGGAGCTCTGTAAAAAATTAGTTCCTGCAGATATCGATAAGAATTATTTTTGGATTCGTAGGGGCGAACCTACGAATCCAAAAGTAATATTTATCGATATCCACATGAGCTGATTTTTTACAGGGCCCCATAAAATAATATTCAAAAATTTATGGATATTTTTCTAGATTTTTCTGGAACCCGAAATGGGGTCAAACGCGTTTTTCTTTGCGTGGTTCTCTGCAAATCGTCTCTGCGGCTAGCAGAGCTGTATTACAAACCAGAACAATTACTGAACATCACAATGACGTGTATACTACGCAGCTCAAAACTATCAGATTGTCACAAACTTTTAAGATTCTCTCCCAAGTAACATGGCAGCCACGGCACTAGCTCAATTCTCCGAGGCAACTATTGCTTCCATCCACCTCCAAAGGTAGCAATCATTTTCATTCAAACTACCATGCCCCAATTCTCAATACGCCAAAGGACCTCCAGTCACAGTAAAGCTAGAGTAAGTTGCAGATCAGCTAAACCGACCAAAAGATGAAAACCAGCAAAACAGACCTACCATGGAGATAAAGGGAGAGATTATGGCTCTGTTTGCTAACACTTATAAGTTAGCTTTTTAGACTATAGTTTTGTGATGATTCACTAAAACAAATTAAAATAAGTTATAAACGTGTTATAGCTCTTTATAAGTTGTAAAAAAAGTATAACCTGTTTGCTTGAATAAGCTGTCAAATAGCTTTTTATAAACGAAATGTCTATATTGTCCTTAAAACATGAGTAAGAACAACTTTTTCACTTTAGGCTTCTTTTGTCCATTCATGTTCTAACAATTTAAAATAAGCAAAAAAAGCTTCAAATTGGATCTTAAAATAATCTAAGCTTTTTTGGATCAAATAAGCTTGAAAAGCCAAATAAGTGATTATTCATAATTGCTAACAAACACCCTTCATTAGCTTTTTTAAAGCAAATAATCTAAATAAGTTGGATTATAAGTGCAGGGCCTATAAAGATAGAAAGAGAGACCATAATCTATGTTTTCAAAAACCGAAGCCCGTTTCTCTCTCTCTTTTTCTTTCTTTGGGTTAGCCAAGTTCTCTTTCTTCAAATACATAATTTTCTATCTAACACCCACCTCAATAATGTCTCATATGCCAATGTATGAAATTGTAAAGAGGGTTTGTGAGCAAAGCTGCAGAAGCCAACCACCCCATGTTCCTTTTCTTCTTAAGCAATGTTGCTAAGGAAAAGAGCTAACTGCTCATGTGGACCACACAAATGAAAATAGCACCTCTCCCACTAGCCAGCACATTTCCATCTCATGCTGGCCACCTTTTGCTTGCTTGTCAAACCAAGTGCGTTCTAGGCACCTCATACTTGTCGTGCCGTGCTGGTGATCTCGTCAGTGCTGGTGACCTCGTCAGTGTTGGCATATCATGATTGTCACCTCATACATTATAGAAACGTGTCACGACTTAGGAACAAGCTGCATGTGTTTCAACACCTAATGCCTTGCAGGAAGGCATGTATCCTGCAATGGATTGGTTGAACAATGATTTAAGCAAAGCTCCACCATCATGAAATTTAGTCCAAGAGATATCTCCTTCAAGCACCTCAAGAATCATCTGGAAGGACATAAATGTTTGCCCGTGACTCAAGAGGAGCCTGCGAAGTGAGTGAACATAGCGTCAGGGCTGGCCCTAGGCGCAAGCCCACCAGGCGACCGCCTAGGGCCTCCACTTTTGGGCCAAATAATTGGGCCCCCAAATAGCGTTATATATTAAATATTTTCTACGTGAATTACTTTTCAACAACAATAATGTGTCATGGTGGTAAGCCGCTTGTTTAGGAAGCACGGGATCGTGAGTTCGATTCCCGTCCCCTTCAATTTTTTAACTCAAATTTTGATTCCTGTACAAAAAATGGGTTTTGAAACGAAGATATGGGGTGTCGAACTCACGACCTAAGAAAGAGAGTATAAACGCTTTGCCACCAAACTACAAGGCTAATTTGTTTCTTCCATCGAACAAATAATAAATATACTATAAAAGTTTTGTAACAAAGCTATGGGGTGTCAAACTCACGACCTGAGAAAGAGAGTATAAACGGTTTGCCACCAAACTACAAGGCTAATTTGTTTCTTCCATCGAACAAATAATAAATATACTATAAAATGAGAGGCCCCATTTTCAAATCTCGCCTAGGGCCTCGTAAATCTCAGGACCGGGTCTGCATAGCGTGCCGGGGTCGAAGACAATGATCTACAGGTGTCATCTTAGGCAGTCGCCTTCCAATGGCACCCTACGGAGCCATCTGCCATCTTAGGCACCGGGTCAAGATCCCTTCTTATGGCACTGTGCACAAGCTCCCTCAGCACGACAACACTACCATGGCTTACACCAATAAAAGTTCATACAGTAAATATCACTTATGGTCATTTGATGAGAATAAGTGAAATATCCCCAGTTGAGTTGAATGGAAGTACCTAGATAATCAAAATGCAAGTGTTTTAAATTAATACTGTATTTAAGTCAAGCAAAAAGTACAAAAAGGCAAATTTTTAATTTGAAAGAAAGGTTTGAAGAACAACATTCAAAATCCACACCATTTGGAATCGAATAAATTGACATTAACAGTAAAAGTACAAGGGTCTATCACCGAGAAATGGCATCAAGGGATCTACTTCTCAAAAAGTATACATCTATTGGTCAAATTTCAGCCATCTTCAGACATCCCCCGTCAACATGCCTAAAGAGAGAGTAAAGTTTCGCACAAGGAATAAACTTTACATCGTCATGACAAAACAGTTCGGATTGTACCGCCCATTGAAAGAATTGGTAAAGTAATTCTGAAAAAAAAGAACAGAGAGATAGAGCATATGAAAACACACCCCTTTTTGTGTGATGACACTCTCAGGCGAGGCTGACGTGTCTGGCGTGACCGCGGCCGCCTGCTCGACGCCTTGCGTTTTGGCATCCCCGGACACCGAGACCTTTGAAATGCGCGGCGAGCTGGAGGAGTATCTTCTTCTTCTAATGGGCGGAGAATTGAAACAAGGAGGGTGGTTTGTGAGAGCAGTGCCTGAAAATGATGAAGAATGGTGGTTGTTATTACCTGCGAAGAGATGAGAGAGAAAGGCCGACCCGAATGTTGCAGTGAAAAGGGGCATTTTTCAATGAATGGATGATCTCGCTTGGTTTTTTGGATTGTGTTGTGATAGTAGTATATAGAAAGAAAGAAAGAGGAATGGAACACTGGGGAATGGAAGAGTAAAAATGGATGTGGTGAGAGAGAGAGAGAGAGAGAGAGGAGATCTCGAAGTCAGTTAAGGAAGTCGGTTGTATGGACTTGCTTGGTTGAAACTGACGAGTGACGCGTACGACGATAAAACAACAAACCTCACCACACCACTGAAGAATATCTACAAGGGATTTGGATCCTCATGGACCGGAGGGCCGTAAAAGAGTCGAGTCGAGCCGAGTTTAATCGAGCTCAAACTCGTCTTGTTTATTAAATGAGTTCAAAATTTGAGTTTGAGCTCGGCTCAAGTCTTAACGAGCCGAGCCTTTATCGAGTTAAGATGAGTCATTTACTAAACGAACATCTTTAATCGAGTCGAGCCACTCTTAACGAGCCGAGCTGTTGTCAAACGAGCCGAGTCGAGTTCAGCTTATTTACTAAATGAGCCGAAAACTCAAGTTCGAGCTCAACTCGTAAACGAGTCGAGCCGAACCGAGCCTTAACGAGTCGAGCCAAGCTCGAGAACTGCTTACTTCATTTATGGCTTTACTAAGCAGTACTATTAATTTCATAGGCAAATTACTCAAATTGTCGCTATAGTTTGAACTTTGTGTCTTCACTTTTGTTCCTTCTCTTTCAATTGACTCGATTTTAATCGATTTTAATCTTGCAGAATCGATTTTAATCTTGCAGTTTCGATTTCGTGCCATTTAAGGATAATAGATAACTTTCGTTGAGCTCCCATAACCCATTTGACAAATTACACTTGACCCCTTCTAGTTTGGACTTGATGCGAATTGATCCCTTGTCATTTCGAAAGTACCACACGACTTCATGTAATTTGTGTACTAAAATGCATCGTTACATCATATTTCGAAACTACAAATGATAAATGTACAAAGGCCATATTACCTTTCGTATATTATTCTCTTTCCTCTCTCATCTATACATATAAACACATTTGTTTATAAGGGGGATTTAGAGGCGGGTCCCGAAAATTAGGCTCGGATTGAAATCAACCCCGCACAATTTGCGTGCTTGAAATAGTCCTGAAATGATCATTATTCCAAATATGTCCCAATGAACTTCCTCACGCGCATGCGCACAGCGCATCTAAATATTAGAATGTTATCCAATGCTCATGGAGCATTGTCATATGGTGCACCATTAATGTAGGATTGGTTAATGTTAGAAACCTTTTATATTTTTTTTATTTATTTGAGCAACAAGTTAATATGTGGCATGTGACGAATAGTTGGAACAATACTTCAAGATATCTCAAGACCATTGAATAATTTCTTGTATTCATTAGGAGTACTTTTTTTTCCCTCTTTTTTCCTCCTGACTTTGACGTCTTACAAATAAAGAGACATGTGTATACATACATATACGTGTGTATACATTTTCATGTAAGTAATACATTCTTTAAATTTCAAATTATAATATCTTTTATTGTAGATATTCAATTTTTTTAAAAATTACATTTTTAGAATCTACTCAACGAGATCTACCTAACAAGATCCATATTGAATATAAAATTATGTAAATATAAAAAAAAGTTATTTGAAGTAGATAATATCATTTAACTATTAGAACTGTCTCTATGAGAAGTGTCTATAAGAACTGTTTATCATGAGAACAATATTTATGAGAATTATTTATAAGAAATGTCTTGTCTATGAGAACTGGTATAAGAACTGTCTATGAAAACTGGTTAATACAAGTTCCCATAGAAAATACACAGTTCTCATAGATAATACATAGTTCTCATAGAAAAATATACAGTTTCCATAGAAAATACATAACTCTCATAGAAAATACTCAATTCTCATAGACAGTTCTCATAGAAAATTGACTATGAGAACTAGTTATGAGAACTGTCTTGTCTATGAAAACTATTTTTATGAGAACTGTATATGAAAATTGGCTAATACACAGTTTTCATGGACAATACACAGTTCTCATAGAAAAATACACAGTTCTCATAGAAAATACATAGTTCTCATAGACAGTTCTTGTAGAAAATACACAATTCTCATAGAAAATTGTCTATGAGAACTAAGCTATGTGAACTGAAAAATACGCAATTCACATAACCTCACTTGTAACACCCCAAAACCGAATTCCATCTAATCTCAAGGAAATTAAGGTGTTACCATGCTCTCATCAAACTAGCTAGAATTAATAGCCCAACACTTGGCCACTCCCACTCTTAGTCAGCTCTATGAGAAGTGCCAAGTCTTATAGTCAGTTTTATGAGAACTGCTAAGTTCTCATAAAGAACTGGTTATATGAACTGAGCTATGAGAACTGACTATGTGAGCTGTCAGAATTGGCTATGAGAAGTGACTCTTCTCATAGAGAATTAGCTTTATGAACTGGTTATGAGAACTGGATTATGTGAACTGAAAAATACACAGTTCACATAGTCTTACTACACACTAAAATATACAGTTCTCATAAAAAAAATACAATTTTTTTATGAAAAATACACACACAAACAAAAATAAAAAGGTAATCAAAATTAAATATAGTTATAAATATTCTCACCGCCATGTCTTAAAAAAGTAATCAAAGTAAAAAAGTAATAGTTTGCATAAGAAATAAATTGATTTAGAATTGAATTTTTAACTGTAAAGTCTCATAGTCAGTTCTATGAGAACTGACTATGTGAACTGTCAATTCTCATAATCAGTTCTATGAGAACGGTTAGATAACCAATTCTCATGAGAACGGTCACTTCTCATTGAGAAATAGTTTTGTGAACTGGACTATGTGAACTGACTATGTGAATTGAAAAATCCACAATTCACAGTCTTACCACAGACTAATATACACAGTTCTCATAAAAAAAATATAATTCTCATAGAAAATATACGGTTCTAATAGACAGTTATCATGGACAATATACAGTTCTCATAGAAAAATACACAATTCTCATAGAAAAATACACATTTTTCATAGACAACACACAGTTCTCATAGAAAAATACAAAATGGAGTGCCAGTGCTAGAGTGCCAAAATCAAATTTCTTAGTAAAAAATCCTTAAAAAAAAGCATTTACTAAAAACATATGCAACAGTGAAACTACGGTGATATGGTCAAATTTTGGAGACCGGATCCCCTGTCCGAGTCAGATTCGGACAGGCGCCTGTCCGACTAATCTCGGCCGTTGATCTCGCAAATCAACGGTTGAGATGAGCCGAACGCGTTTTGCTCCAAAACGACGCCGTTTTGGAGCAAAACGCGTTCGGCTCATCTCAGCCGTTGATTTGCGAGATCAACGGCCGAGATTAGTCGAATAGGGAATTCGGACAGGGGAGTGGGACAGGGGATCTTCGGTGCTAACTTTGAATATGAGTAAATTACTATATATATATATATATATATATTTGGTTTTAAGAAAATAACGAGAATGGCCGGCTGAGAAGTGAGAAACCCGCTCGCTTTCGAGAATATTACTTTGAGTCTTTGATATTACATTAACATTTGTGGGGTATCAGATTGGTGCATAGTTTTTGCCCAATTTATCAACCGAAAATTATCCATTAATTCATGAAAGGCGCAGCGGCTTGTGCAAATAGCTAGCTAGAAAGTAGAAATAACAACTGAAAATCAGACCGCTGATGCTCCAAAGCTGATACCCGCTGGGCGCCGACTTGTTAAAACTTTTTTTGTTATATTTCATCGAAGGAAATCAGAGTGTTCATGAACAGCCCAATGGCATTTTACACTGATTACAATTCTATTGCTAAGTAACTTTGGGGAAAAATATTTGCCCTCTCTCTCTCCTTATCTGAATCTTCCGAGATTAGTGATGATGACATCGTCACCCGTAGAGCCCGACGACGAAACTGTCCATTAATTTCCTCCAAAGATCTGAATCAAAACTAGATCTGATAGATCAAGATCGATACTTATCAAAATCAAGTCTCTCAACGCCAGTGGCGCTTTCAAAACTCTGGCCGTTGTGATCGGCGAAGGATTTAGAACGTCGTCATTGCTGCAGAGGGCGGTGACGAAGTGAGATCTTGACTCAGAGAGCTCTAGTTGCCGATCATGGTCTCGTCAATCTCCGCCGATGATGTCGCGAAGAAGGACCAGGCGTGGCGGCGCAACAGCGACGGTGTTGAAGAGGAGACGGCGGCGGCGGAGGTGGTCAGAGCTGCTCCATCGGTGGAGTGAGGGAGAGAAACTAGGAGAGGTGTTGGTGTTGTTGGGAGTGGTTTAGAGAGAGAGTGCGAGGGGTGGGAGTGGTTAGAGAGAGAGCGAGTGGAGCAGAGGAAATGATCACAGGAGCAGTTGATTTGGGCAAAAAAGTCTTAATGCAATATAACCGAGCCTATTTAGGTTCGGGAATAATATTTAGGGTTGGGATCAAAACAAACCTAAAAAAGAGGACCGGCCTCTAATTTTCTAAATGTATTATTGTACATATATATGATGAAATGCTAATTAAATCTCTTATCAACCTAATTAAGTCATAAATCGCCATAATCTCCTTTAAAAAAAACGTCTAATTTATGTAGTTTTTCAACCTATCATTTAGACTTTTTGATCTAATTGATGGTGTTTTGTTAGCCTCACAAATATACTTTTTTTCTTTTTGAGTTTTGCGTTAAGCTTTAAAAAATATTTTTCTTCTCGACTAGAGGTGAAAAAAGAAAAAAATTATGAACCAAACCAGAAAAAAATTTAGAAAAAAAAAACTCTCTATGTTGAATTATTTTTTGCTTTAGCGAACTTCTTTTTTTTTTTTAATGGTTTTGGACATAATCTTTTACCTTTTTCACTTCTCTTGTTAAAATGCATAATAATTTAAAAAATTGTCTGAAAGCTAACAAAAGAAAAAAATTAAACAAGAATACAATAGAATTATGATAATTTGTGATTTAGTTATGTTGATAAGAGATTCAATTAGTATCTTCATTTATATGTTATAAAATTATACCTTAACCGTAAACACATGTGTTCGAGGAAGATAAAAATAATGATATAAGAAGGGTATATGGTCTTTGTACATTTATGATTAACAGATGTAATGACACACTTTATTACATGGGCATATTTCATACTATTTTTGTTGAATGATTTCTCGTTTATTTCAATACCATGCTCATTGGTTATACTTGGGAATTTCTGAGCATTTCCTACATGTGTTTCCAATGCCAAAAAGGGATAATCGAAAGTCGAATTCATAATGTTTCAAGCGGAAATGAGTTTAAATAAACTTTGATATTCAAAGACAAACTCTTAGTCAAACTAGAGAAGAGAAATACTACTATCTCCATGATAACAGTCTTTGTTAACTCGCTTATTAAGAAGATAGAAAGCTCTGATACATAAAGGCCCCACACCTTAGAAGCATGCTATTACTCAACAAAAATTCTCCTTTCAACGAAAGCACAACCCCTTTGGGAGATGCTCATTGGGCCAAAAGAAAGATTATATGCCCAAGCAAAGTTAGAGCAAACCTGTTAGAACAAAACCACAGCCTAGGCAACAGTTAAGGCACTAACAAGCTCGCTAGGACCTCAGCCCTCATTGGGCAACCTAGGTAGAAATTAGAGCATAAAAGAGAGGAGAAAAACCCAATTGAACCCCAACCCAAAAGTTGTAGTTTTGGAACTACCTAAAAGGCCTAATTCCCTCATTGGGATACATAGGCAATCACTCGTTGAGATGCGGCCTAATATGTTTAGAGCAAAAGAACTTTCAAAAGAGGCAGTGCCAATAAGCTTTGTGTCAATTGATTAGCGAAGTTAACTTTACGTATTGAGCTTACAAAAGATGAGCATCCTATTTTCAAAGGGGCAACCACATAAGTAAAGTCACAAAAATTGTTGTTTATCTTTGCTCATTTCTATATATAAAAGGACGCTAACAAGCTCGCTAGGACCTTAGCCCCCGTTGGGCAGCCTAAGTAGAAATTAGAGCATACAAGAGAGGAGAAAAACCTGAGTAAACCCCAACCTAGAAGTTGCAGTTCTAAAATTACGTAAAAGGCCTAATTTTCTCATTGGGATACATAGACAATCTCTTGTTGGGATGCGGCCCAATATGTTTAGAGCAAAAGAACTTTCAAAAGAGATAATGCTAATAAGCTTTGTGTCAATTGATTAGCAGAGTTAACTTCACGTATTGAACTTGCAAAAGATGAGCATCCTGTTTTCAAAGGGGCAACCACATAAGTAAAGTCACAAAAATTGTTGTTTATCTTTACTCATTTCTATTTGCAAATACAAAGGGCTTGACTTCCCGAAATCTCAAGTTTGGCAAAGAGACCAAAAGAATGTGGCAAATGCATAAAGGAAGCATGAATTGATCACAGGCAGGGAACAGAAGAAAAGGGAAAATCGTTTAACCCAAGAATTAAAACCTAGCTTCCTTGGAATAAGCAGAAGTAACTGCCAGCACGCCGATTTGTCGGTCGCCAAATCAATTTCCCATCTGTGGGAATTACATTATTCTGGTGATCACAACAGAATTTTCACAAACAGGACTTTGATTCCTCGGCCAACATATTGATCTGTTGGCCGTGACTTCTTTCTGCTATTTATGGCAGCTGTAGGAAAAACTAGTGCCGAAAACAGTAATCGATTTTACTAATTTCTGAAAATTTACAATTTAACAGAATATTACATGAATTTGAATTACAAAATATGAAACATAAACTGTAAGTAGGGAACAAGAATTTGCAAACTGAGACCCGTTTTATTCAATAGTGTCCTTAAGACAAATTTGCCGTCTCACCGGTTCTAAAGGTTGTGTCGGTGTTTGTCTCCCAAGGTTGACTCAGTTCCTACTCAGCTGTCGGAGCACCGTCGTAGACTGCCCGCCAAACCAACTTGTGTACTCTCTCTCTCTAGAAGAATAATTTCAAGAAGAAGGAGAAACTCTTGGATTTCTTGGTGTGTGAAACAAAGGAACCAAACTCCTTTATATAATCGAGGAGCAGTCTTCTTATTGACATATGTATAATGGTAAGTCTAGACATATGTTGTAAACATAATACTGTGGGCACACTCCCCTAAAAATCTCATTTTTAGCTCAAGAAAAATTCCGGGTTGCGCCCTTTTTGTTTTGGAAAGCATAACGAAATGCTGAATTGAGAGAGTCGCCACTCGGGTTTTGCGAAAAACACCCAAGGAACCGGTTTGGAAAACGTTTTGCCACGTTTGCTTGATTTGAAAAGGCTTGTAGATTGGACCGTCGTCACCTTCGATATCTCAGGTTCGGGAGCCAGGTTACGAGAGGGGAAGGGTTTTATGGCACCCCTCTCGCCCAATTCGGAGATCGGTCTCTACTCAGGCATTTCTATAAAACATTTGCATTTTTCTCTCTTTGATCATTTTTTTAGCCAGTTAGGGTGGGGGAACAGTTAATGGGGATTAACATAGTGGCAAGTTGTATTTACATGGCAAAATGAGGTGAATGGCGTATGAACAATTTATAATAGATTGAGAACAAGCACTTCTGTGAGCGTTTTGAACAAACTGGAGTGCACTGCCCGGGAGTGACATGCGCAAGCGTCGTATCAGTATGCTCTGGCCATACCAGTGCATGCTAACACCACTGGCGCACGCCACCCATCAACTGGCGCACTTCAGTGAGCCCAAACTCACAACTTCTGTTCTCAACCCTCTGGGCTCTGGAATGGACCAGTGCACACCCAGGGCAAACCACACAGTTGATATCAGAGATTATATACAGTTACAGATTGCAGCAACAAATCAAACAGAAATGAAATGGACAGAAAACCCTATAAACAGTGTGAGGATCAAACAGAGGCCAGGACTAAACTAATATGCAATGGCCAGCCATTGGATCCTTGGCATACCTGGCATGCGCCAGTCCTTAAGGACAGTGCGCCAGTTGTTCCATTTATCCAATGCTTGGCTTTACATCATTTGGGTTCTGGAACATGACCAGAAGGATCCCAGAGGCCTTTCTGAATAGTTATAACAGATATCTAACTACACAGTTCTAAAATATGGAAAAGCAATAAACTGGTTTTAACATGCTGCATGGTGCTCAGGATAAACATAATGCAGAAAAGAGTCATCTGTGATCCCCATGCCAGCCTTGCCATGCAGCCATAACTGGCGCACGACACACAATGACTGGCGTACGCCACATAACACATTGTACAATCATTGAATCTTTGCCAGCTTTAGGGCCAAGACTGGTATTGATTACCATCCTTGACCCTACCAGCGTCGCTCAAGGGTCTGAACAGTTTATAGAAACAAAGGTGGTATACCTTTGGGTTGAGTTTTGAGTGGTGGTTTGAGCTTTGAACCTTGAAATGAATGGATGATGGATGAAGAGAGCAATGTGGTGAATGTGACTGATCTTCCTTATTTTACCTTTTAATGGATGAAAGAAAAATAAGAAAGAACTAGAGAAAGAAGGGAGGAAAGCTTGGAGACTCTTTAATGGAGTTAACCCCTTGCAAATAAATGCAAGGGGGGTATATATAGGCCAGTGGGCTAACTGAAGAGGGGTTGATCAGTTGAGCCTTAAGGCTTGTTTGGGTGGCAAGGAGCCTCCATGCATTAAATGCATGAGCCTCTTCTTGAAAGGTGGGGTAGGGGAGAAGGGAGCAGTTCTGCACGACTATAATCATCAAAACACTATAGATTACATCAGGCTGGACGCAAAAGTCTTGGGCAAGTGGCTGAATAAAAGTGATTTGACTGGGGTTGAGTGGCATGCGCTAGTGGATTATTGGCGTGCGCCTGTGGAAAGTGGTTTAATGTTTGATGACTGACACATGGCAATGAACCAGCGTGCGTTAGTCGATCACCAGCGAGCAGAAGCATGGTTTTGCTGAGGCCATTTGGTTCTGACTCGAAGGATTTGAAAAGGGGTTTGAAAGGATTCGAACGAGATTTGGAACGCTCAAAGCTCAAACACACCATCAATCTCGGATGTTCTTGACCTTTAATCATCATTGGGGAATCAAAGACCGTAAATAAACTAATCTGGACAGTCCAGAATATGGTGTCTACAGTAGCCCCCTTTTGACAGCACTTGGAATACCATTGCCTTGGAACAAGTAATGTCAAAGGTTTTTCTAGACACCCCTTTCGGGTCATCCAGAACAGAATCATACGAGTCCATGAAAATACGGAACTTTAGAGAACCTGGTTGAGTGAAATGGTGGACAGATAGATTGCTGCCTGTTGAACTTGAAATTGAACGGGCAGACCGTCGTTTGGAGAAACCATCTGCTGGGGAAAGAATAAATTGACGGGCAGGCCGTCGTTGATTTGAATTTGGATTCTCCTGGGGAATAATCCTTTGAAAGCAACCTGCAGTCACGTTGTTTGATTTTGAAAACGGGACAAACAGACCGTTGTTGTTTTGAAATTGGACGAGTGGATCGTCATTGACTTGAAACTGAACGGACAGACCGTCGTTGATTGACATTGGACGGGAGGCGGACTCGTCTGGGGATAACTCGCCCTTGGAGTTGCTTGATTTGAAATTGGACGGATAGACCGTCGTTGATTTGAAATTGGACGGATAGATCGTCGTTGATTTGAAATTAGACGGATAGATCGTCGTTGATTTGAAATTGGACGGGAGGCGGACTCGTCTGGGGATAACTCGCCCTTGGAGTTGCTTGATTTGAAATTGGACGGATAGATCGTCGTTGATTTGAAATTGGACGGATAGACAGTCGTTGATTTAAAATTGGACGGACCTTGCTTGGGGAACCACCATCCAAGAGAGGTAATACGATCTGATGACCCCGAGCCTTGACTTGAAAGAATTTTGATCCAGGAATGCAATTTGGGCCTCAGGCCCAAGAACAACTGGCGTGCGCAAGTACCCTTGCGCCGTATGCCGGTAGTTTTGTAACATCTGAGCCCAGATCCGGCCCAGTGCTTCCCTTCGACGTATAAACTTCTGGTAGAATTTAGAAACCGCCATTCATCGGTTTCAAAACTCCCAAACTCTCCCAACCTCTCTCAAACCCTTAAATCTCCATCCCCCCTCCTCAATCCGCAAAAACACACCTATCTGTAGGGAGGTAATCCCGAATAGGTGTAAAAGAGGCCCGAACACGTGGTACGTGGGGCCCAGGTTAAACATAATCGGAGCATCCGCCGTGTAGCACGGTGAACGGTAGTGAGGACCGGGGACACGAGAGGTCCCAAGTCCAAGATACCCGAAGCAGGGGTATGGTCCAAAGAGCAAGAGAAGTTGTTGGACCAGTCGCATGGTAGAAGGACCAGTGATAAGAGAAATCATTGGTCCAGATAGTCTGTTCGGCAACGAGAGGCCCGAACAGGAGCGGCATTCTGGAAGAGATGCTAGAAGACGCTCCAGAGGGGTCCAGAAATGGTAATACCCAGTAAGGAAATGAGATCTGGAGAAAATACCCAACGAGAATGGGATGAACGGCCAGTTAAGGAAAGAGTTCCTAAATGGTCTATAAGGTAACATGCAATTAAGGGAATGAGAATCCCTGATATTCTGAGTTCCCTTTACGTGAAAGGAAACTTAGGGCAACAAGATGGCTTGGACAGCAAGCATACGAGGGTCTATAAATATGAGGTAAACCTAGAGGTAAAGGTACGCAATTCCTGGCTATTTGCTCATTACCTACTGAGAATTACGATTTTTACTAGTACGAGATACTAACTTTGGCATCGGAGGGCCTTTGCCACGAGAAGGCAAAGCTGCGCTCACCCTTTGTCTGTTTTACAGGTTCAACTCCGGCAGTGTGCTAGGGCTCCGGCGAGGGGTTCAAGGTAGCCGTTACGATTTGGTGCGGTTCAAAGTCTCTTTCGTTTTCTTGCACTTACAATTGGCGCCGTCTATGGGAAACGAAAGAGATCCCTTTGAAAAAGCGACCATGGTGGAGGAGGATCCAAAGACCCCAGTTAACCCGAATAATCAACTGGGTGGGGGAGGTGACAAGTCCCCGCCGGATCCTCCAAGAAAACCCGACGGTGGGTGTGCGGGGAGGACCACGAGCAAGAACCGCCCCCTGACAATCCGTGGCGATTCCAGAAACAAGGACGGAAGGACGGCCACAGGATCCACGAGAAGGAGTAAGTCCCGCCGTGGGAGGGAGTCAGTGGCACATTCGAAAAGTGTGCATAGCAGGGAAGATATCCTGGACAAGAAGAGACAGGAAATAGAGGAATAAGCTCGTCTGATTAAGAGGCGAGAATATGAGATTCAACAACTGCAGCAGATACGAAAACATCCGGAGGATTCTGGACTTTCACGAAGAAAGTCCAGGAAGGAAAGGCTGGATATGGCGGAATACAAAAGAACTTCTTCACGAAAAAAAAGGAGCAGGAGTCTCACTCCGAAACGACAGAGAGCTTCTTCACGAAAGAGGAGAAGCAGAAGCAAGAGTTCCACCTCTGAGGAAGCGGGGAGCAGGAAGCACCACATGGATAAGTACGAGAGACCTGATTCTGACTGGGACAGAAATAATGCCAAGGCTGCGAAGGTGTCAGAGGAGGGGACCGTGTCTGCACGAGAGGCGGCACGGAGAGCCCTTAACAACATAGCAATTTCTCCTTTTGCAAAGAGATTGCAGGAGGCAAGGTTGCCGAGCAAGGTTAAGCACGGGACGTTTATCTTGTACGAGACCAATGCAGACCCGGTGGCACACATACAGCATTACCAGCAGGCGATGTTTATGCACGATGGTGATGACGCGATCATGTGCAAGATGTTCCCATCTAGTTTGGGAAAAGTGGCCCTATCCTGGTTCCACAAGTTAGGGCCGAACACCATACGAGGGTGGAGGCAGCTGGCCGAGGAGTTCACTGCTCGGTTTTTGACGAGCAGGAAACCACCCAAGACTTTTGAGAGTCTCTCAGTTATGAAGCAAGGAGAGAATGAGCCGATCAGGGACTACGCCAAGAAGTATTGGGAGACTTTCAACGAGATTGAAAGTTGCAGTGAGGAGTATGCAATAGCAACGTTCAAGACTGGACTGCCTGTTCGGGGGGAGCTACGAAAGTCCCTAAACATGAGTCCAGTGAACACGCTGGCAAAGCTGATGGAACGAATTGAGCAGCATGCCAGGAACGAAGATGACATATTACGGGAGGATGGCAAGTTGAGTGCCGAGCAAGTCAAGGGCTCCGCGAAGAAGGCGGATAAACCCGAGCCCAAGACTTACAAAGAGAGCAATGGAGCTGGATTACGAGCAGAATTCGAGGGGCGTGATCCATATGATACATGGATTAGCCACACCTTATACGAGAAATGAGGTGAGGTTTGTCCAAAGGCAGGTAAAACACGACCAGCACGTGATGCGGTTGGGAAAGAAACGAGGACGTGAAGCGGAAGGATGCAACGAGGGCATAGTCTTCACGGATGAGGACCTGGGAGGAGTCCAGGTGCCGCACAATGATGCTCTTGTGATAACCCTACGAATTGGGAAATATGACATGGAGAGGATCCTGGTGGATTCAGGAAGCTGCACCGAGGTGCTTTATTACGATGCGTTCAAGAAGCTGAGATTGACACAAGCAGACTTGGTATAGTCAGTAACTCCGTTGGTTGGGTTCAGTGCAGGGGCAGTCTGGCCATTGGGCAAGGTGACCCTTCCTGTTCGGGCAGGAACAGTGGTGCTGAGAACCGACTTTTTGGTGGTGGACGTGCCATCTTCCTATAACGCGATTATAGGAAGGACTTGGTTCCATAAGATGAGGGCAGTTTCATCCACCTACCATCAGATGGTGAAGTTTCTAGGGTCCAATGGGATCTAGAGAATAAGGGGGAACCAGAAGACAGCCCAACAGTGCTTAGTTTCCATAATCAAAAAAGCACCCAAGGCACAGTTGGTGCAAACAGTTGAGGTTACCAACCAGCCGACCATCGAGGATGTCGGAGGGAATCCAGCCGAGAAAGTGGTGGAAGGATTGAAGAAAGTCCAGATCAACGAGAATGATCCTGAAAGGTATTTCCTGATTGGGGAAAACCTGTGCAAAGAAGAGGAGGAAGAGTTGGTGGAGTTTCTCAAAGAGCACGTTGATGTGTTTGCTTGGGTGCCCGAGGAGATGCCTGGGGTGGATGCAAACGTGATTTGCCACCACCTGAATGTGGACCCACAGCACAAACCTGTGATGCAGAAGAAAAGAAGATCTGCCGTACAGCATGTGGACGCTGTTATCGAGAAGGTCGACCGTTTGCTCGAGGCAAAGGCAATCCGAGAGGTATACTACCCCGAATGGTTATCCAACACAGTGGTGGTGAAAAAGAAGAATGGGAAATGGCGGGTATGCGTCGATTTCACAGATCTAAACAAGGCTTGTCCAAAGAACAGTTTTCCCCTGCCCAGGATAGATCAATTGGTGGATGCAACAGCTGGGTATGGGCGTATGAGTTTCCTCGACGCTTATCGAGGATATCACCAGATAGCCATGTACGGCCCCGATCAAGAGAAGATGTCCTTTATCACACCACGAGGGTTGTACTGTTACAGTGTTATGCCCTTTGGTCTGAGGAATGCTGGAGCAACTTACCAGAGACTAGGAACGATTATGCTAAAGAAGTTGCTCGGTAGGACCATGGAGGTATACATAGACGACATGGTGGTCAAAAGCAAGGAGAAATGGGACCATATCGCTGATCTGAAAGAAGCTTTCGAGATACTAAGGGAGTACAAACTGAAACTCAACGCCTCGAAGTGTGCATTTGGAGTAAGTTCTGGGAAGTTCCTAGGTCACCTAGTGACCATTAGAGGGATAGAGGCGAATCCCGATCAAATAATAGCTTTGCAGAAGCTACAGAGTCCAAGGACCACGAAGGAGGTCAAGCGGTTGATGGGGACGGCGGCAGCCCTTAACAGGTTTATTAGTCGTTCGAGCGACAAGTGTAGACCTTTCTTTCAGTTGTTGAAGGAAAGAGAAGGTTACGAGTGGGGAGCAGAGTGTGAGCAAGCGTACCAAAACCTGAAGAAATACTTGGCGTCCACCCCGCTACTGTCCACTCCTGAGCTTGGTGAGATCTTGACTTTGTACTTAGCAATATCTGAGCATGCTGTAAGTGCAGTCTTACTGAGGAACAAGGGATCCGAACAAATCCCTGTCTATTATGTGAGCAAGACGCTACTGGACGCAGAGACGAGATATCTGCCCCTTGAGAAATTGGTCCTAGCACTGAGGATGGCGGCTAGGAAGTTACCCCATTACTTCCAAAAATTGTCGTCTACACAGAGTTCCCGTTGAAGTCGTTGCTTCGAAAGGCCGATTTCTCGGGACGAATATCAATGTGGTCGGTGGAATTGAGCCAGTATGATATTGATTATCGCAGCGACGGCGCCAAAGGGCAAGTCTTGGCGACTTCGTGGCGCCTTCTCCCACGCTGGCTCCACCGCCTCCTACGAAAGAAACAGCTTGGTTGAGCCAAGCGAGAAGCGGGCGGCACCCGCCGAAAGGTGACCCTTCGAATGGAAGCTTTTTGTTGATGGATCCGCATGCAACACCGGATCTGGAATTGGGATAGTGCTTTTCCCTCCTGACGGAGTTATGATCGAGTTGTCCCTGCGCCTGGGTTTCAGCCAAACAACGTGGGCGGAGTACGAGGCACTCTTGGCGGGATTACGACGTAAAGACCCTGAAAGTTAAGAGAATTGAGTATTCCGTGATTCACAACTCGTGGTGAATCACTCCGGGGAGTATGAGGCTCGGAATGAAAAAATGGCAGCCTACGTGGAGGCAGCTAAGGATTTGCTTGACACCTTCGAAAAGGTACACATTGAGCAGATAAGCTCTGGGCAGAATGCCCACGCTGACTCATTGGCTTGGTTAGCAGCGGCCGTGCCAACAGAGTTCAAGAGGAAGGTGGCAGTGGATTGTCTTGCTGAGCCGAGCATTGGGAAAAGTGTGGAATTGGTCCTGGACGTGAACCAAGGACCAAGTTGGATGGATCCAATAGTGGAGTTCCTACGAGACGGGACACTCCCCACAGATAAAAAAGAAGCTCACAAGATAAAGACAAAATCTGCAAGGTTTTGGCTATCGCCAGAAGGGAAATTGTATAGGAAGTCCTTCACTGGACCATACCTGCTTTGCGTGCATCCCGAGATGGTGCAGAAATTCCTCCACGAGATACACGAGGGAACATGCGGAAGTCATGCAGGTGGGAGATCCATTGCACACCGTGCAATCACCCAGGGTTACTGGTGGCCGCACATGCAAGAAGATGCAAAAGTGTATGTGAAAATCTGTGAGAAGTGTCAGAAATTCTCACCCATGATCCGGACACCAGCCGAAGATCTGGTGCCCTTGACAAGTCCTTGGCCGTTTGCGCAGTGGGGAATGGACATCGTGGGTCCGCTCCACAAGGCTACTGGGAACAGGAAGTTTCTGTTGGTAGCAACGGACTACTTTACCAAGTGGATTGAAGCAGAACCTCAGCAAAGATCACGTAACCTATGATAGAAAGGTTTGTATGGAAGAGCATCATCACTCGATTTGGAGTTCCTTATTCCTTGATCACTGATAATGGGTCGCAGTTCCAGAAAAAGTTCAAGGCCTTTTGTGCCCAGTATGGAATAAGGAACTACTATTCCACCCCAGCCTACTCTCAGAGCAATGGGCAGGCAGAGGCGTCCAACAAGACTATACTTGACGGGATCAAGAAAAGGTTGGACAAAGCAAAAGGCAAGTGGCCCGACGAATTGCCATTGGTCCTGTGGGCACACCGAACAACTCCTATTCGCTAGCATATGGAACAGCTATTCGCTAGCATATGGAACAGAGGCTGTGATTCCACTGGAGGTTGGAATGCCGACCAACAGGACCACTGATAGGCATGCAATATCATAGATATAAGCGCCTAAGTAGGGCATTTTAGCGCGTTAGAGGCGCGGTTTATTCCATTTTCCACTTGATACTGTGCATTGTCTTGTTTTTATATTTTTTTTAGTTTCGCAGGAAATAAGGCGGTTTTAGCGCCAAGGTTGGAAAGCGTGGTCTCGAGGCCGATTCGTACATTGCCGGAGTGTCAAAGCGGAAGTTGCTCAAGCTTGTTTTCAAGAAATTTGGATAAAAATAGAAGTGAAAGAAAGTTTGGGGTTAAAAGTGCAAAGTGCTTTAAAGTCGATTTCGTGAGTTGTTATTATACATAACCCGAGGGAGGTTTGTGTAATTAAAGCATGTTTAACCTAGTCCCTATATAATGACTTCAGCACAGCAGCTTTTCGAGAGGTTTTTGTTTTGTTTTTTTTGTTTTAAGGACGGAAGAAAAAAGAGAAAGAAAGAAAGGGCTGCTGTCGTGGGAAAAAAAGGACGAGACGGTGGCTGCCGTGGGATCACTGTTGGAGAACGAAAAAAACAGTGAACGAACTGATAGGGGCTGCCGTTCTTTGGTTCTGTTAGTTTTCTTCCGAGTATTTCTTTTCACCTAGTTATTTAAAGTCTTGTTTAATTACTCGCACTCCAGTAATTCGTTTTAATTTATGTTCTTTACAAAAGTTGTTCGTTGGTTCTTATTTAACTTAGATCTTGTGTTTATTTTGTATTCCGAGCAATAGAAGCATGTTTCAATTTAGGGTTTCTTTTGTTTATTGCTTAAATATGAGTGAGTAATTTTGTATAGTGCGGCCGCGGGGCGAAGGCGTCTCGTGGCTAGTTTAATTAATGTTTTTATCTCGGGTTCGAATTAATTTAATCTTTAAGCAATTTTAGAAGACGAAAACTCTTCTAACAAACAAACCCAGGCATCGCCAGAATTCGAATGCGCACGGAAATTGGTGACAGGTGGTGCGCATTTGTTAGGGATCCTTTTTCCTATTCTAAAATCAACAAAGTGAATAATTGTGACCCGAGTAAACATTGGTTAGGCTAGTTGCGGACGTTGAGTTCCTACGGCTGTACTCTCCTTTTTAAATTCTTATTTAATTAATTCAGTTTGGTAATTTAGTTAGTAAATCAACCTCATCGAGCAAGGGGTGGCTACCTAAGAGCCAAGTTAAACTAGAATTCAACACTTTTGAGTCAAACACCGTTCGTCTGTCTCTGTGGTTCGACTCCGGTACTTCCGGATATTGTGCTACACTGGTCGAGAGTCCTACGCTTGGGACGCGTCTTATTTTTAGTTACCCGGTCGGTCAAGCATTTTTGGCGCCGTTGCCGGGGACGGCGACGTGTGTTTAAGAGCGTGAGTTTTTATTTAGTTGAGTCATCATAGGTAGAAATAAGAAGGTGCCCCCTAAACAGGACCCTCTCTATTATCGCGACCCGACTCGTCGTTTAGTTCGAAAAGAACTGGAGTCGAGTCAGCCTGTGTTGTTTAGTTCTTCATCTTCTAGTGTTGAGTCAGACTTTGCTGAGCACCAATCAGAGTCGATCCCCATTAGTAGTCTCTATATAGATTTACCTTTTGAGTCAGTTAGCGTTAGCAATCCGCTTTTCCAGCCAGAGTTAGAGTCAGTTCCAGAGTCAGCGTTAGGGTCAGCACCAGAATCATCTGAGATGGGAGATAGGCAGTTAGCTAATCCGCAGTCCTTGAGCCAGCATATGCATCCTGAGAGGACCACTCCTCTCGGACCCATTGTGTTCCCTCAGGAGACACAAGAGGCACGTAATGCCTTTACCGTTAAGCCTGGCGTCCTTAATAACCTTCCTACTTTCTATGGCAAGGAGTGCGATGATCCGTACGAGCATGTGCGGACATTCGAGGGGTTAGTGCGCAACCTTGCGTCTAATACCCAGTATGAGAATGCGTGCCTCAAACTGTTTGAGGCAACTCTGAGAGATGGTGCGCTTATGTGGTTTAGAATGCAGAAGTCTCAATCTTTCACCACTTGGGCACACGTCCGCGATGCCTTTTATAGGAAGTACTTTTCTGAGGCTAAGAATAAGAATTTTATGCGTCAAATCCAAGGGTTTAGACAGGATAGGGATGAGTCGTTTCTCAAAGCATGGGAACGCTTTAAGGAATTGCTCCTGAGGCTTCCACACCATGGCTTTTCGAGAATTCAGTTAGTCGGTTTCTTCCATCTGGGTCTCAATGCTGAGACAGTCCAGCACATAGAATACTCATGCAAAGGGGACGATTTCTTATCTAAAACAGCGGATCAGGCTTGGGATTTCTTAGATGACCTAGCTGATAGGCAGAGGGCATTAGAACCATCCGATTTTGAGCGATCCGGACCTTCTGGGTCCAACATTGTCCCGGTTATAATTCGTGACCAGCGACTCCAAACTCAAGTTGAGAAGATGGCTCAGAGATTAGAGGAGCTAGAGGTGAGGCAGGTTCGTCCAGTTAGTGAGGTGTCAATTGAGGAAGTTTGCTTGTGGTGTGAATGTAAAGGGCACACCGCGACCGTTTGCCCTGGGTTTATTGCCGCAAAGGGGGCGAGTCAGTTTAATCAAGAAGAGGTTAATGCAGTCAGGGCTTGGGATCCTTATTCGAACACGTATAATCCTGGATGGAGGGATCACCCCAATTTTGGGTGGCCAGACTCCAGGCCCGTAGGTGGAGGCCAAGCTCAACCCCTTGCGCTACCTCCGCTGCAGCAGTTTCAACAAGCCCAATCGTCCAGGCCTTCTCAGGGCCAGGTCATCCCATTTCAATTCCAGCCACAGCCTGGTAGGGGGGCAGGTCCATCCACTCGTGGTCCTCCCCCAGGTTATTCACAGATGACTGCGCGTGATCATAAGTTAGAGGATAATGTCAATTCCCTGATGCAGTCGCAGATGACCTTTCAGACAGAAACTAGACAGCAAATAGGAGCCCTTACAAACCAGATGTCTCAACTCACTGCTGTTCTAGGACAAATGCAACAGGAGAGGGGCCGTTTTCCCTCTCAACCCCAGGCCAATCCCTCAGGAACCCATTTTATAGGGGATGGTAGTACCCAGGACCCAAACTCTAGGGAGGCGAAGTCGGTGACCACTCTTCGGAGTGGTCGTGTCATTGATAAGACTATCACCCCCAAACAGAACCCAGTTGCACCGACGGGGCCAGCAGTGGTCCCTACAGTTGTTCCAGACTCAACAGAGGAGTCTGAGGAGGAGGAAAAGAAAGAGGAGTCACCTGAGGTGGTAGTGCCTGCACCTGCAGCCCCCACGACTCCAACGGTACCGGTCGCCCCATATCCCCAACGTTTGGTGGCGAAGCCGAAGGTCAATGCGAACTCCCAAATTCTTGAGTTGTTCAAGAAAATTCAATTTCCTATATCATTGATGGAGGCCATTGACACGATCCCTCAGTTTGCGAAAGTCCTCAAGGACTTATGCACAACTAAGAGAAAGGGCAAGAACCAGGACGAAGTGTTCCTGGCGGAGCAAGCGAGCTCCATTTTTCGGTCTGATCTTCCGGAGAAGCGGAAGGATCCAGGTTGTCCCACCATCTCTGTAGGTATAGGAGGCCAGCAATTCGATAAGGCTTTACTCGATTTGGGGGCAAGTGTCAACTTGCTACCATACTCTGTGTACTTGAAGCTGGGCCTCGGTGATCTTAGGACCACACCCGTCACGCTACAGTTGGCTGATCGGAGTGTGCGAGTCTCAAAGGGAGTGGTAGAGGATGTTTTAGTACAAGTAGGGGAGTTTGTGTTTCCAGCGGACTTTATTGTGCTAGATACTTGCCCCGGTCCTGAAGTTTTTGAAAAGACTCCTATCATCCTAGGGCGTCCATTTTTAGCAACCTCCAGTGCTATGTTCAATTGCTCAACTGGACAGATCCAGTTATCAGTAGGAGAGTCTAAGATGGAGGTGAATATGTACTCTATAGATAGCCTGATAGAAGATGATGAGGAGTACTATGATGTGGGTTCTATAGACACACTAGTTCAGGAGCATGTTGAGAGTGTGTTGTTGAGAGATCCGTTGGAGAATTGCCTGACAGCCGATGGAGCGGCATTCATGGATTCTCCAGAGATGGGGGGGTTGTATGAGATGCTAAACATAGAGGATGTGTGCGCTGTAAATCCTTGGGTTCCAACTATGGAGCCTTTGGAAGCCACCTTGCCCAAAGTCCTCCCATCTTCAGTCCAGCCACCAAAACCAGAGCTTAAGCCATTGCCTACACATTTGAAATATGCTTTTCTCAAAAGCGATGAGACTTTTCCAGTGGTGATCTCCTCTACCTTGGAGGCTGATCAAGAGGCTAGGTTGCTCGATTTGTTGAGAGAGCATATAGGCGCGATAGGCTGGACCATTGCGGATATTAAGGGTATCAGCCCTACAGTGTGTACAGTGTGTACACACCATATTTACCTCGAGGAGGATGTGACACCTTCTAGGCAACCTCAGCGTCGATTGAACCCTCATATGAAAGAAGTAGTGCGAGCTGAGGTGCTTAAGCTATTAGATGCGGGCATTATTTACCCAATTGCTGATAGCAAGTGGGTAAGTCCAGTCCAGGTTGTGCCTAAGAAGGCAGGAGTCACTGTAGTAGAAAATGAGGCTGGAGAATCTGTGGCCACCCGAGTTCCTAGTGGGTGGCGAGTGTGCATAGATTACCGGAAGCTCAACGCGAGCACCCGGAAGGATCACTTTCCTCTACCATTCATTGACCAGATTTTAGAGAGGATAGCCGGCAGAGCTTTTTATTGTTTCCTGGATGGATACTCGGGCTACAACCAGATAGAGGTAGCCCTGGAGGACCAGGAAAAGACCACGTTCACCTGCCCTTACGGTACATTTGCCTACCGTCGCATGCCTTTTGGCTTGTGCAATGCCCCTGGCACATTTTCAAGGTGCATGATGGGAATTTTCAGTGACATGGTAGAGAGGATTGTGGAGGTGTTCATGGACGATTTTTCGGTGTTCGGGTATTCATTCGATAGATGCCTGGATAACTTGAGACATGTTTTAAAGAGATGTGAGGAGAAGAATCTAGTTCTCAATTGGGAGAAGTGCCACTTCATGGTGACCGAGGGAATAGTTCTGGGATACATTGTCTCAGCTAGGGGTATTGAAGTGGACAAGGCAAAAGTTGACCTCATTGCTAATTTGCCAACTCCAAAGAGTGTTAAGGATGTCCGGTCGTTCCTTGGACACGCTGGCTTTTACCGGCGTTTCATCAAGGATTTCAGTGCCATCTCACGGCCACTATGCCAATTGTTAGCGAAAGATGCATCGTTTGAGTGGTCTGATGCGTGTGAGGAGGCGTTTCAAAAGTTAAAGTGGAGTCTCACAACTCCTCCCATTGTTCAGGCCCCTGACTGGGACCTTCCTTTCGAGTTGATGTGCGATGCCACCGAGTACGCTGTGGGGGCTGTTTTAGGACAGAGGAGAGGGAAGGACCCATTTGTGATTTACTATGCGAGCAAGACACTAAATGAGGCACAGATGAATTACACCACTACCGAGAAAGAGTTGTTGGCAGTGGTGTTTGCCTTAGATAAGTTTCGATCCTATCTGGTGGGTTCGCAGATCACGGTGTTCACAGATCATGCGGCCCTGAAGCTTCGATGACCAAACAGGATGCGAAAGCTCGCCTTATTCGGTGAGTTCTATTGCTGCAGGAATTCCATCTCATTATTAAGGATAAGAAAGGGGCAGAGAATGTAGTAGCCAGATCATCTGGTCTCGCTTGGAGTTCGAGATCCCACCTGAATCTTCCCATTGTAGATTCTTTCCGGACGAGCGATTGGTCACGCTAACGAAAGCGAGTGCCCGTGGTATCTTGATATTGCCAATTATTTGGTAATTGGGATTCCTTCCCATTGGCCTACCCAGGAGAAGCAGCGTTTCTTAAGAAGTGTCCGCCAGTACATCTTCGATGACCCATATTTGTTCAAATACTGTGCGGACCAAATTGTGCGTAGATGTGTCCCCGAGTCTGATCAACAGGGGGTCATGGAGTTTTGTCATGGGGAGGCGTGTGGGGGGTCACTTTTTCGCGAAGAAGACCACCACCAAGATTCTGCAGCGCGGGTTCTGGTGGCCCGATATGTTTAAGTATGTGCATGTTTTTTGTAGGTCATGTGACCATTGCCAATGGCTGGGCAAACTGTCTTCACGTCATGAGATGCCCCTCCAGCCCATTCTTGTGCTAGAGGTGTTTGATTGCTGGGGCATCGATATTATGGGTCCATTTCCTAAGTCTCATGGGTTCGAGTACATTCTGTTAGCAGTAGATTATGTGTCAAAGTGGGTGGAAGCAATTCCCACTAAGTCTATGGAGTCTAAAGTCGTGCTAGAGTTTCTTAAGGCTATTATCTTGTCGAGGTTTGGCGTGCCACGCGCCATTATCTCGGATCAGGGCACGCACTTCACGAGTCGGTCATTTGCGAAATTGATGGGGGAGTTTAAAGTCACTCATAAGGTGTCCACTTCGTACCACCCCCAGACTAATGGGCAGGCCGAGTTAGCTAACAGAGAGATTAAGAGAATTTTAGAAAAGACTGTGGGTGTGACTAGGAAAGATTGGTCCACCAGATTAAATAATGCGTTGTGGGCCTATCGCACAGCTTACAAGACCGTATTGGGTGCTTCACCCTATCGGCTAGTTTACGGTAAGGCCTGCCACCTGCCAGTTGAGTTAGAGAAGAAGGCCTATTGGGCCATTAAGAAAGTAAATTCTAGTTTGAGTGAGGCGGGCGAGCATAGGAAGTTACAGTTGTGTGAGCTCGAGGAGCTTAGGAATGACGCGTATGAGAATGCTAGCATTTATAAGGCTAAGGTTAAGGCGTACCATGATAGGAATATTCAGCGCAAAACCTTTAGGATTGGTCAGAAAGTGTTGCTCTATAATTCGCGTCTCCATCTGTTTCCAGGGAAGTTGAGGTCACGTTGGGAAGGTCCCTATGTAGTGGTTCAGGTGTACCCAAATGGTTCAGTCGATGTCCGCAATCCTAAGGATGAACATGTGTTTAAAGTGAATGGGCAGCGTCTAAAACCCTATTAGGAATTTCTGGAAGTAGGTGAACCCGATGAGGAGTTAGTCGATCCTGTCTATAGGGACGATCCAGTTGGGTAGGCTTTCTTAGCCATGTTTCGACGGGTAGCTCACGCGTACCCTGCTCTTCATTGAGTGTGGACCCGGCTCCTAGCAATAGGGGTACCCATCATTGACTTGGATTTATAGCTTCGCACGCCGCTATTAAAATAAGGATCGTGTGCCCAGCTCCGGTTCGAAGGGCAAAATTTGTAAATATTGTACATATTTGTTTTTTTCTTTGCTTTTACCATGTTTTACTTAGTTCTGCATTTTAGTTGCACTTTAGCATGTTCGTTTGTTCGCATGTTTTGTTTTGTTTGGTGTTGCATGTTCTGAATAAAGTCTTGGAGATGTTTCACATGAAAAGATTTCACCTATGTTAGTGGAAAAAGGGCTTTCATTAGTTTTTCTTGGTAATAGTTTATCGGTAACGATCCATGCTCTCTGAATAGGCCCTTATCAGTGGCAACTTAGGTCTGTGGGTGAGGTTTGATATTGCCTGGATTACACGCTAGGTTGTATCTTGTCTTACTTTGTTTAGATCGTAGGGGACGCTGGACTTGATTGTTTGGCGAGGTCGAGCGATAAGTTTTATTACGGGTGCTAGCATAACACATTTTCAACGGTCTTGTATAGCCACCCGTATCTTGCTCATCCGCTTGACACGGAGAGAAAAGTATGACACGTGAGACTGCGTGAATGTCTGGTGGTGTTCTTTTCTGTTCTTTATTTATTATTATTGTTATTATTTTGTTTGTTTGCGGCCCGGATAACACGTGACGGGCAGGACTAATGCCATTTGCATATTTTCGGTAGTTGTGGTTTCAGTCTTTTGGCAGGGTACGCGTGCTACCACACCAGTCTTGGTAGATTAGGCCTCACCGCTGGGGTGATGGAGGCATTCAGGAGCTCTAAGTCATGAGTGCCATTACGTGTGGCGGTTGTAAGCCCGAAGCCCCCAGCGCGGCCTTGTGTGACTAGCTGTGGTCCTATTCTTTGAGCCGAAGGAGTAAGCTCTGGAGCAGCTGCAATGACGAGGAATGCGAAGGCGACAAACTCCTCGAACATCGGCCGAGGTCATGGTGGTTGGCTGTCACCCCAGGTTCACTCTTTCCTTCTCTTTGTTTTTATTTTTCTTTGTCTTCATGCTCTGGGGACATAGCATGCTCTAAGTTGGGGGGAGGGTGTACTTCGTACTTGTTTTGTTTCATTTTGCATAGTTAAAATCAAAAAAAAAAAATGGTGGATTTTTTTTTTTTTTTTACATGAGACTTGAAGGCTGTTGAGATTGGCTCGTGATTGATAGAGTTTGAGATGTGATAGTCATTTTTTTTAATTAGTGATGGCATTGTAGTTCTTTTTGCTAGCTTGTCACGAAAAATTTGTCATGGCATTTGTTTTTAGCACATCTGTACTTCACGCCTATTTGGGCTTTGGTTACTAGTAAGTTATGGCTTAAATGTTTTCGATGGCTTGTTTAGTGGAGACTTATGCCCATGTGAGTTTAGAGCCTATCTTTTCTTGGAGTGGTGTCAAATAAACTCTTGTTTGTCACGAAAGAGCAAATTCGTTGTGGGTCTCATTATTTTTGTTGTCAAGTGTTGAGAATGTTTTAAATTTTCTGCTTATCTCTTAGGTGTGGAAAGTTGCATGGTTGGGTTGCCTCTTGGAGAGGATTATAGGCCATCTTTGTTATTTTGAGCAGGTTCGTTTCTTTCTTGCATATATTTATCTCTTGTGAGCCCATTTGAGCCTCTCGCATGATACCCTTTTCTTGTTGAGCTCCACCATTTGTATTGTGTCTTGAGAAGGCTTCGTAATTATGTGGAGGTATATTTTTCAGAAGAGAAAGAGAGAGTAAATGTAGTGAGAATTGAATTTTATTGATTGGTGATCGTTCCCATAGAAAAAGAAAACAAAAACAAAAAAAGAAAAAAAAAAAAAGCAAAAAGGGAAGACACCGAATTATTGTGGAAAGGAGAAACACTTGTTCTTAATGTAGAGATTGTGTTAAAAGTAGGGAAGAGAGATGTGGTGGAGTTGAAAAGAAGGAAAATTAAAAAAAAAAAAAGGAGGGCACACATCATTTTATTTGCCCTATGTGAATTGTTGTTAGCCTATTCTCGGACACTTGAATGTTTACCCTAACCTTGAAATACATTTCCTTACCTGATGTTATCACCGGAATTGAAGTCCTATTTGATCCTAGGGGCAATGGGTTGTGAATTGATGGATAGAGAGAGTTTCCAACACTTGGTATCCTTTTCATGAGATCGTGTGTCCACTTTATAAAGCTTTCTTTTCGTGTCGTTATGTGCGGAAGTATTTTTGCTTTCATTTACATAACTTCTGCCCGCACATATTGAGAGTAATATGCACCTTGTTTCGAGTGATTTCATTTGTTGAGTGCATGACACGGTGAGACTTGAAGTCGAGACTCGGTCCGGAGAGAACTTTTGGTTATTTTTCACTTGTGACTGAAGCCCTTATTCACACACGCTGAGTTTAGGTGCCATGACTCATTTTTATGACTTCATAGTATCTAGAACTGCTTATGCCCGTTTATCTCTTTGTGATGGCTTCATATTCTTTGCTTGAGCTATCATTGAGCTGTCTTACAGTTTTGAATGAATGTTCGAATCTTTTGTGTTTTGTGGGTGATCACCGCTGTTGAAAACCCTCACGAGACTTCACTGTCCCCACGGGACCGCCTGGGGGTTTAAAAGATCTATCCTACTATTTATTTGTTTTATTCTTCTTGTTGCTTAGGGACTAGCAACCCTCAAGTTGGGGGCTATAATAGGCGGGCAATATCATAGATATAAGCGCTTCAGTAGGGCAAAATAGCGCGTTAGAGGCGCGGTTTATTCCATTTTCCACTTGATACTGTGCATTGTCTTGTTTTTATATTTTTTTTAGTTTCGCAGGAAATAAGGCGGTTTTAGCGCCAAGGTTGGAAAGCGTGGTCTCGAGGCCGATTCGTACATTGTCGGAGTGTCAAAGCGGAAGTTGCTCAAGCTTGTTTTCAAGAAATTTGGATAAAAATAGAAGTGAAAGAAAGTTTGGGGTTAAAAGTGCAAAGTGCTTTAAAGTCGATTTCGTGAGTTGTTATTATACATAACCCGAGGGAGGTTTGTGTAATTAAAGCATGTTTAACCTAGTCCCTATATAATGACTTCAGCACAGCAGCTTTTCGAGAGGTTTTTGTTTTGTTTTTTTTTTGTTTTAAGGATCGGAAGAAAAAAGAGGAAGAAAGAAAGTGGTCAGCTGTCAAGAAGTAGGAAAAAAAGGACGAGACGGTGGCTGCCGTGGGATCACTGTTGGAGAACGAAAAAAACAGTGAACGAACTGATAGGGGCTGCCGTTCTTTGGTTCTGTTAGTTTTCTTCCGAGTATTTCTTTTCACCTAGTTATTTAAAGTCTTGTTTAATTACTCGCACTCCAGTAATTCGTTTTAATTTATGTTCTTTACAAAAGTTGTTCGTTGGTTCTTATTTAACTTAGATCTTGTGTTTATTTTGTATTCCGAGCAATAGAAGCATGTTTCAATTTAGGGTTTCTTTTGTTTATTGCTTAAATATGAGTGAGTAATTTTGTATAGTGCGGCCGCGGGGCGAAGGCGTCTCGTGGCTAGTTTAATTAATGTTTTTATCTCGGGTTCGAATTAATTTAATCTTTAAGCAATTTTAGAAGACGAAAACTCTTCTAACAAACAAACCCGGAATTCGAATGCTCACGGAAATTGGTGACAGGTGGTGCGCATTTGTTAGGGATCCTTTTTCCTATTCTAAAATCAACAAAGTGAATAATTGTGACCCGAGTAAACATTGGTTAGGCTAGTTGCGGACGTTGAGTTCCTACGGCTGTACTCTCCTTTTTAAATTCTTATTTAATTAATTCAGTTTGGTAATTTAGTTAGTAAATCAACCTCATCGAGCAAGGGGTGGCTACCTAAGAGCCAAGTTAAACTAGAATTCAACACTTTTGAGTCAAACACCGTCCGTCTGTCTCTGTGGTTCGACTCCGGTACTTCCGGATATTGTGCTACACTGGTCGAGAGTCCTACGCTTGGGACACGTCTTTATTTTAATTCACCCGACAGGTCAAGCAACCACATTGGTGGAAAGTGTGGGCAATGACAGAGCCCTGGAAATTGAGCTGGACCTTGCCAAGGAGAGGAGAGAACGAGCTCTGGTGCACCTGGCATCGTACCAGGAGCAGCTGATGAAAAGCTACAACAAGAACGTCCACCCACGAGAGTTCGGTGTTAGAGACCTTGTGCTACGAAAGGTGCTCGGCAACACCAAAGTGGCCAACGAGGGCAAGTTGGGGGCCAATTGGGAGGGCCCATATCGAGTCACAGAGGTTGTGGGCATTGGGGCATATCGATTGGCAGACCTGGACGGGAACCCGGTACCAAGGCCCTGGAATGTTCACAACTTGAGAAAGTTCTACGTGTAAAGAATTTCGATTTCGTTTTTACTTCTGTTTTAGATGCACATCGTGATTGTGTGGGAATTACGAATAAAATTCTCTTGTGTTTGCTTTTATTGGTTGCAAGGGGTACGCTTAACGCCCCTTTGAGTTTTCGAATTATGAATAAAATTTACGGATTTTGATAACACAGTCACTGTTTTTTTCTATGCTTAAAATACGAAGTCAAACTATCTCCTTAGTCCTCACTTCGTATTGGGGAGCAGAGGTATAGGGTGACTAAATGAAATTTCGAACGTTTCAAATTCTGCCAAGTACGAGTATACTTGACTGCTTGCTCGGGTACGAATACACCAAAAACTTTACCAAGTACGAATATACTTGACTGCTTGCTCGGGTACGAATACACCCAAAATTTTACCAAGTACGAATATACTTGACTATCTGCTCGGGTACGAATACACTTGACTGATTGCTCGGGTACGAATACGCCCAGAGTGCATACGAGATTATGCACACTATTCTCAAACACGAATATGTTTGGGATAATTTCAAGTACAAATAGATTTGTTTGCTTGTGCGGGTGCATGCCCACATGAACTTGTAACATAATCTGGGTATGAATAAACTCAAGATTACCTAATCCAAATACGAGCACATTTGGGTAACCTAAGTACGAATATACTGGGGAAAGTTTCCAAGCACAAAGCATATGGGCTGCATACGTAAACATACAGCAATATCTAAAGTACGAAAAAACTTGAGGGTTGCTCAGGTACGAACAAACCTTGAGCACCTACACATTAAACGAATGTGTTTAAAAGCCTGCTCGGGCACGAACAGACCTTGAGCACAAACAAGTGTACATGATAAGCTACGAATGCGACTAGCACTCTTCTAAGGTATGAGAAACCTGCAACAGTGTAAATGAGAATACAGCTAAATCTTTGACAGGCACGATTAAAACCTGCGGAACACACGTGAACGTGCATAAAGCTAAGTACGAAAGGACCTAGCATGAAAAGTACTGGCCATGAGACGGCCACCTGTAGTAAAGAAAGGCCAGCCAAGCATAAGATGCCACGAAGGGCCAAAAAACCAGAGTTAAAGTATTTTGAAATGTATCAGGTGTCACGCAGGGCAATGCCAATGGCCACGCAGGGCCAGCAGAAACTAATTCAGAGGTTCCAAATGTCGAGAGAAACCGACTTACTCTTCAACTGTCAGGTCTTCGATGACAGGGGAAGTTGGAGCAGTTTGAGAAGAGGATAGAGCGGTTATGTCCTCCACTACTGTGGACGATTCTGGGACGCCGCCACCAGCTTCCTTCTGGCCAGCAGCAGCGTCATCCACATTAGCAGTTGCTTCATTCTCTTCCTGCTCGTTAATTTGAGCATTTTGTGTTCCCTCCACAACGTTTCTTTCCTCTACCTCATCTTGCTCCTCAACGACTTGGGTGCTCGGAAGATCAATCTCCGTCCAGAGGGGAGAAGAATCTACTGCACCAGATTTTTTGAGGCATGCCAACCAGCCAGCCTCGAAGACTTGATCTTGAATCCCGGGCATTTGGTCCACGTAGCTCTCAGTGGCCACGCGGATTCCCTCGTTGTAGCCCTGCTAGGCGGCCTTGCGTTCTTGCTCACCTCCAGCTCTGTGAGAGTCTGGCTCAAACTGTCTTCGGCTCCCTCCAGCTTGCCCCTTAGCTCATCAGCAATCCCACGAGCCTGGTTCCTTTCCCTCTCCAGCCTGACGATAGAATTTTGTAGCTTGGCGTTCTCACTTGCCAATCTGGCACGCTGGGGCTCAGACTGGCCAAGCTTTTGTGCCATGGCCACCATCCTCTGCATTGCCTGGAGATTTTGAACACGAAGCAACGTCAGGCAGATAACAGGAATAACGATCTGAAGCCATCAAGCAGACAAAAATGAACATGACAAGTTTACCTTAGCACTGTGGCTCATGAATGAGCCAAGGAGGTTGTCTGGGGAGCTGGTGATCACTTTCTGCATGTCCCCAGGAAGCATGAACGCCTGGGACAGTGCAAGTGCAGTGCCTTCAGACTCCGCACTGTCGCGGACAGTGACTGGCCGTCTGCCATGGGTGAATTGAGGAGCCCAGAGGGGGGTTGAAGGTGCTGTGAGTTGGGAAGGAGATTGTTCGGCTGAAGAGGCTTCCAACCGTCGGTGTTTGTCCCTGTGGCTGGCCTCAATCTCTTCGAGGGAGAAGCCTAGAGGGACGTCCAGTTGAGCTGGGCCACGGCGGCCATGAGAAGATGCCGGGCTCTGGGAGCGCCCACGGCCACGAGATGTGCCGCGGCCCCTCCCACGGCCAGCTCCTGGGAGGTTGAGGAGGCTGCTATGGTTGATCAGTTGGTCCATTTCTTGAGGAGGGGGAGGCGGAGAGTATCCACTCGAAGATGTGAAGGTTTCTTCTACAAGCTGAATGGGCTCGTTGGGAAGCGGAGGGGTCCGAGAACGCCTTCCCTCTTCTTGCTTGGGCTGTTGAACGGGAGGATCTGGGAGGATGGGATTGTCCGCCGCTCGGATCCGCCGGTCAATGAAACCCCCGTACGATGCCCTGTAGCTCAGGAGAATCTGCGCTGCTCTTGCTCGGCCAGCCAAGCACGTGCCTTGCCCGTTGAAAGCAAGTGCACGGTTAATATCAGTAACGTGAACCTGAGGGGTGATGATGGCGTGCCCCTGGTTGACGTTTGTGGCTGCAAATACAAGAAAAATTAGCAGTCAATAAAGCGAAAACATGTAATGCAATACGAAATATTGCTCGGTATGAAGTTCTACGAGAAAGAGAACTAACGTGGAGTGCCAAATCTGTGGGGTGCGTGAAAGCCGACGACTCTACCATCCTCGTCTCTGGGCTCGAAGTTCCCCGTGACGATGAGGAAGTCGTCGTCGTCCCCGCGAGCAGAGTTAGGCAATTAAGCGTCTTTGGTTCGAGAAATACTGTGCAGATGGTGAATATCGTGCAAACCTAGGGACGTACCTAGCATCTGGTTCAGGGCGTGTACGCCCATGACAACCCTAAAGAAGTTGGCTGAAACTTGCATAGGAGATAGTCTGTAGTGGGCCAGAACCTGGCGAAGCAATGGTGCCAGTGGAAACCTGGCGCCGCCTCTCAACTACAAATGGCGGCGGCTGTGGATGTGCAGGGTGTCATTGTCAAAACACTCGCGGATGGCATTTTCAGGGGCCAATGTAGTGGCCACGTTGTCTGGGATCTCATAGCGAGATCTGAACTTGGCCATCCTTTGGGGAGTGTCACAGTGCCTACGAAACCGACCCATGATGAAAATTGCGGGTATGGGTTTTCTAAAAAGAAGGTTGGGTACGAAGAAGCCCTAAAAGAGACTGTGGGAGTCCAAAATCAACTAGGAAAGCGGAATAGAAAAGGGGAATAAGAACTTACGAATGAGTAGAACCCTAGAATCAGACCCTGAGATGGAGAGCAGAGCTTCAATGGCGGGAGCGCTTGGGCATGCTTTCTGTAGAGGGAACTAAGGTGAGAGAAAAGTGGGTTTGAAATTGGGACGAAAACCCAAGTATACCCCAGCAAAGGGGGTGACATATGAGAAACGTCACCCCCGACGCCGTTTGGGCGTTTCGTTCCCCGAAATGTCTGCTCGCATTTAATATGGGCAGTACAGAGCGTGCCGCGTGTGAAAGTGATAGCTGGAAAAGCCTGTCGAGACCAAACGATGAGACGTTTAGCCTGGACTAATGATGAAGTTTGCACCAAGTACGAGAAATAGGGTGTAGGAGCAAAGGACGAGAACCTTGCTCGGTGTTCCGAAGCTTTGCTCGTCATATTAAGAGAAAATAACGAGTAAAGCTGGGGATCCATTGTAGGGAGGTAATCCTGAACAGGTGTAAAAGAGGCCCGAACACGTGGTACGTGGGGCCCAGGTTAAACATAATCGGAGCATCCGCCGTGCAGCACGGTGAACGGCAGTGAGGACCGGGGACACGAGAGGTCCCAAGTCCAAGATACCCGAAGCAAGGGTATGGTCCAAAGAGCAAGAGAAGTTGTTGGACCAGTCGCATGGTAGAAGGACCAGTGATAAGAGAAATCATTGGTCCAGATAGTCTGTTCGGCAACGAGAGGCCCGAACAGGAGCGGCGTTCTGGAAGAGATGCTAGAATACGCTCCAGAGGGGTCCAGAAATGGTAATACCCAGTAAGGAAATGAGATCTGGAGAAAATACCCAACGAGAATGGGATGAACGGCCAGTTAAGGAAAGAGTTCCTAAATAGTCTATAAGGTAACATGCAATTAAGAGAATGAGAATCTCTGATATTCTGAGTTCCCTTTACGTGAAAGGAAACTTAGGGCAACAAGATGGCTTGGACAGCAAGCATACGAGAGTCTATAAATATGAGGTAAACCTAGAGGTAAAGGTACGCAATTCCTGGCTATTTGCTCATTACCTACTGAGAATTACGATTTTTACTAGTACGAGATACTAACTTTGGCATCGGAGGGCCTTTGCCACGAGAAGGCAAAGGTGCGCTCACCCTTTGTCTGTTTTACAGGTTCAACTCCGGCAGTGTGCTAGGGCTCCGGCGAGGGGTTCAAGGTAGCTGTTACGATTTGGTGCGGTTCAAAGTCTCTTTCGTTTTCTTGCACTTACACCATCCATGGCAGAAACAGGTAGCGGCAGTGGCAATGGCAGCGGCGACGGTGATGATCAGTTGAGGGTGGAAGAAAAACAAGGCTGAAAGACCTCCAATCGATGATTAACCCATCGCGGGGCTTCATCGAGCGTTGGTGCAGTAGTTTCAGGGGTTGACAGGGGCGGCGACGGCCATGCAGAGGAGCTCAGCGGCGACAGCGAGTGGCGTGCGCCAGTGGATCTGGTGCGCACGCCGATGGAGCTTGGTCCAATGGGCCCGCGGGTGAGTCAGATGGATCCTCGGAGTGGCGTGGAGCATTCGGTGGTGACCAGTTTGGGCTCGACTGGGGCCGGCGCCAGTAGCAGTGGTGGTGCAGAAGGATATGATGGTTCGGGGCAATCGCCAAGGGATCCGACGAGCGGGAAGGTGGCGATGGTGGCAGAGGAGAGTATTCCGATAGAGAGGCCAGCGCACATAGAGCGGGTGGAGTTCATGCCACCCGTGGGGTCGTCGAGCCATGAGCCCACTATGAGTAGCGACTTGGCGGAGTTTGTAGGCCATGACAGGCTTGCCCGGCTCATGAGGGAGGCACCCAGGGTGGTCGAGGCGGTCTTGACAGCCCGTGAGGAGAGGTTGGAGGAGATAGCCCGCTGGAACGAGCAAGAGAGGCTGATAGGGGAGCAGGAGGCTGTCGCGAGGGATCAGGGGGAGTTAGAGCGAGAGACAGAGGCAGCCGAGAGAGGACAGAAGGAGATGGCGTGGGCTCAGGAGCGTGCTGTGACACTGGCTACTTGTAGACACCCTAATTTGGCCTAACGATTATTTCAACTCCCACCTTGGGACCATCCTGATGATGATACGGATTCGATGATTGCTGATTGCCTTCTTGTGAAACCCCTGGACTTATGGTACGAACTTTGAGCCACTTAGAGGACCCAATCCAGAGCCAAATAGCCTTTAAGACAGAAACATAGAGTGTTAGGAAAATCCATCGGTCGACTGCAACATCGATCTCACGGCCTTAACATCCATTCCTCACCCGAGCGACCTATTGCTAGCAAAATCTCCCTGAGAGATCAAAGCCTCGGCCGCCAGATCAATGGCTCGGCCGCCACATCCATTTCCAGGCCGCGACATCCTTTACTCGGCCGCCAGATCGGCCCTTTTCCAGACTCTCGAACCTTTGTCGGTTGTTTGATCCAATTACGCCGCCTCTCCGATGCGTTCGGGCCATGTTCAGAGATTGCAACGAAGAGTTTGTGTTACAATGCAATTGCAATTGCAACCCCGTGATTTGATTGGACCGAGTGAGTCACCCCCTTGCCTATATAAAGAGACCCTCGGATACAACAAAGAGATACGAATTTCCTTAGATCTATACACTCTCAAGCCACGAAACTCTGGCTATATACTCCAAAAATCCCTCTCTACAAAAGCCCTAACCTCCCGAAGGTCGCCCTAAATCTAACGATCAAACTCCGGAGTTCAAACCCTAGTTCTAGGGTTTCGTTCAAGAAGCAATCAATCAGTCAATCCCCATCGATCCGAAGCCATCAAGCAACTGAGGGATCAAGGTGGTGAGGCCCAACGGCCTCTGGTTTGGTTTATTTTCTGTTTAATTCACTAATCGTAGCGTTTTGATTGCCCGTTAAACTTTTTATCTGGTGTGAGGAAGAACACCAGCCGGGGCTTCGATGCCTCAGCCGGTACATTGAATCAGTGTGATTACTCGGCCGTGACATCCTTTCACTGGCCGAGTAATCGATCTGTTGGCACAGCTTTGTTTTGCTTTCTGCTTTCTGACGCATGATTTATTTATAGTATCGGCTCACCTTATTTACTGTTTAAGGCATAAAAACAGATTACGTGATTGGGTTAAATAAAGCATCTATATGTCTTATGTTGAGCAATTATGGGCTAGTCTAGCGGCTAGGTAGAGAAGGGTGCCTAACACTTTTCCCTTACTGTACTTTTGGCTTCTGTACCCAGAATCTCTATTTATTTTCCTAACTTTAATAAACTAGGTGGCGACTCTGTTTTGATGATAACCGCTATCGTGTGGCGATACCTCTAGCCATGGAAGTATCCACGATCTTGGTTTATGAAGCGAGCAACCAATCAAGCAAACGATGATAATCCAACTGTATGGCGATGCCCCGTTTGGGAGGTGTCTACAGTTTTCTGGCGACTCTGCTGGAGATATGAGAGCCATAACCAGAAAGTTCAACATAAGATTAATAAGTGCCTTATTTAATTCATTTATCATGTGCATCAAGCAGGCAAGCCTCGTTGAGTTCACCTAATATCCCGGCATGACACGGGCTATGTTAGGGGTTCCAGCAAACTCCACAGTCATTTGTACCTATTCGTATATCAAAAAGGAAATCACCCAATCACCGCCTATGATGGGTTGGTGAAAGGACTGGTGCCCTTTGACAACGGAGCACCCTGAGACCACCCAAACCTTACATGTGTTAGAAAGCCATAGAACCTATCAAACTAAGACAGGAACCTACAGGCTAGGAACCTACTTGCATTTTGCATTTTGTTTTCAAGTTCTTCCTCACACCTTGTATATGTTGTTTTAATATCTCTTTCTGTGCAGAAGGGTTGGGGCATGAACTAAAAGCCCCAACTCTAAATCTTTATAGCTAAGCCATGAGGCATGCCATTGCCGACAAGGTATGTTTTTAGTAAGTTGAAAGCATCATTGCTTACTTAACACTTCCGCTTTACTTAAAGCACCGCAAAGCATGGATTTCTAGAACGAAATCAGACACTGGCCGCCTCGTCGGCAATTGAACTAGGGATCCCTTTAGCAATCTTTGCCTTGTGAGGCTAAAGGAAAGAGGGAGTGTAAGGTAGTAGAGCAGGTTATGGATGATTGGATATTATGGATAGAACTTGCAAATACTTATTTCTCCATGAATGATTTAGCATGACAAGTGTAGGACTTTGGTTCCCATTTCCAAAACGACCTAGCAACCCATCTTTCAAAATTCAAAATTCAAAATTTTGAGCATGCTTACTGCAATGAGCCGGTAAGATTTAGGAGTTTGTCAATGTGCTAGCAAATAATCAAGTGGATTTCAATTACCTCAATCCCGTTGTGAGAAAGAATCTTCCCAAACCAAGAATTGAAAGAATTTTCAAAACTTTTTGCAATATCTAATTCTCAAATGACAAGTTTTTCTGAAAGATTCAAATGGCCGCTAGCATAGTGATGGACTCCGAGTCTACTTTCCGTTGTAGTCATATGCTCAACCTTTTCGGGTTGTCTCCTAATATGGATTGGCTTGGAAGTAAGATCTTAAGTGGTAGCAACGGGTCTTAAGAATCATCCATATCAAAAATTGCTGGCTATCAATAGCATCCGATAAACTCATGCATACAAACGAATTGCAATGCATGCCTCATCCATAATCTGTGAAAGTAGCTATGGTGCTATGTATATCATTTTGTTTGCCTTTCTCTAACCATACAGGGGACTAAACCAAAAGAGGAGTCAATCACCCTCATTTCTTCTTATAGCACATTGCATGATCACGTGTCAACATCTATTATCATTTGGTTAAGCCCCCCATCATGCTAGATTTGCAGTTTAAAGGCAACAAGTGTGTTTGATATGTGCATTAACACTTGATTTTGGACATCTCAACTTGAGCGTAGCTAAGTTCTTGCTTTTCCTAAATTTTGGGTTTGGTCTTAGACGTGACAGCAATGGCCGACAAGAAGATCGAGGCTCTGGCTGCTAAGGTTAATGTATTGGTTGAATCAGTGGCTGCCTTAGCCACCGTTGTTCACAGTTTGCAAAGAAGTCTTCCACAAGCTCAAGCTCCACCTCCACCTCCCCCTACTAGATGGCTGAAAAGGGCAGCTCAGAGAGAAACTTATTCCATTGAGGACAACCAAATTGAAATGGTGGTGGATGATCTGCAGCAGCAACATGAAAAACAACTTCTTCTCAATACCATCGATCTAAACCAGGAATCTCTCAAAGAGAAAAACAACTGTAAGATGAACATAAGCAACAGTAATATTAAAATGGTGGGATCCCATCTCGACCGCAGGCAAAAGAGACACTTTGTTCCTCTTAAAATGAACTTGGAAGAGGTGTTCTATATCTTGGAAGAAAAGGGGTATTGAAGCCGTTACAGCCAAAATTTCCAAACTTTATACAAAAAGGCGGAGGGTATTGCAAGTACCACCAAGTAAATGGCCACTCTATCAGAGAATGTGGGGCTTTCAAGAATGCGATCCAAGACCTCATCGATCAAGAGAAGATTGATCCAGGTGAGTTTGATCACTGGGCAACAGCAGCATCCATGCCTGTCACGTCTTAGGCTAAGAGTCAATCTTTTGAGGAGTTTTATCTAGCTAGTCCTAGCTACTATTTTGGTCTATATCTGTTTCCTTTTCAAAGGTCTATGTCTTGAGTTTATTTTGGTCGTAAGCCCGTTTGTTGCACCTAGCATGAAATGTGGACATAAAATAAGAGTCTTCTCGAATATGAACTACGAATGGCCTGATTCTCTTTTTGAGATACGTAGGCACCTTATGGTCGGCCACAATCTTCAAACTATTTTCCCATGTGCTGAGTTGCTGCTACAGAATGCTCAGGATAACATCAAACGTTGAAAACAATCCGCAAGAGTTTCAAAGTAATCTTATAACATCTTTTGAAACACATCATAATCACTTGAATTGTCAAGAGCATGAAATGAGTTTTTCAAAGCTATGACCCGCGTCATTTCTGTTGAGCTAAGAAGGAGTTGACACATCTCTGAACCCTCACAGAGATCACTTGTAAGCACGACATGCTGTTGAATATGAAGAGTAGAAAAGAGGAGAAAGAAGAAAAGAAAAAATAAAGAGAAGAAAAATGATGAGCTCGCTAGATTGAAAACCCATAAGGGCGGTCTAGGCAAAAGTTAGAGCACGAACAAAGTGAGAAATTAGCCATGTTTCCATGCATCTACTATGTATTCTTTTCAATCTTAGAAAATCCACTTGGTTAAGCATCGAAGCCCCTAATCTCTTAGTTAGGATCTTTGCCACTTTGTCGTGTGTTTCAAGATGACGAAAGGCATTTATTTCTCTATCCCAAACACTTATCCTTTGCTAGCCACGTTGAGCCTCTGAATAATTCTTTTGAAAAGCCTGCTAGATAGCCATCCCCTACACTGGGGCATACAAAAAAAAATTGCAAGGAGAGATGAAAGAAAAGTCAAATGAAAGAATGAGAGCCCTGTCAAGCAAGGGGCATTTTGAAAGAAACATTTCTTCCAATACATGCAAAGGACATTTTTGAAGAAAACAACTCTTTCACACAAAGTGAGACAAGAGACGACAAGAGTTGATAAAAATGTTAAAGATGGCTGCTAGCTTTTAAAACCCAAGCGTGAGTAGAAATTAGGTTTGAGCCTTTACATCCACTTCTTTCTCAAACCAAAACCCCAAGCCTACATTATGGTCTATAACAAAGTCCTCTTAGATTGGGGAACACGACTTAGTAGCAAGGTTCTAGACACTAGGGGCATTACCAATGTGGGACTTAACTCGAAGGGCAAGAATCCTGGAATTTGCATCATCTTGACAAATCACATAACATGGAGAGTTACATGAGACAAAGGGGCATGGCTATGTTCCCCTTTATGCATTTCTCTCAAAAGTATCCAACCTCTTATGTGGATCTCAGTAGGCGCTTATCAATCCAACTCAAGTCAACCAAATCAAGCTCGAAGCAATAAACTCACCTAATTGACTAGGGGCGTGGGTTTGCAAAATAATTTTATGTTCTTTGATGATTGAATGACGTGAGTGTGGAACATGGATAGAATGATATGACCTTGAAATCCTCGAGGAAAAGCTTTCAAAGTTGATTTTGTCCTAAACATTTTTGACACAGCAATACAAGCACAATTGCTTTTACAAACTTTAGAGGAGATAAAATGAGTTTCTCATTTCATGAGGAGTGTAACTAGATGGGCCCTGAGCCAAACAATATTTTCAGCAGTGTCGCTAGAGTATTGTAGTCTGTCTTTTCATAGTCACTTAACTAGTTTAAAGTCGATCTTGGTCTCCTTAAATCAAAGAAGAAGCATTAGCTTAAACGCGCGAAAGTTGAGATGTCCATAATACATTGTGGATTTGTTTGCATAGCATTATCACCCTGATTCTAGTATTTCATGTGTATGTCATTATGGCTGCTTAATGATAATAGTTGTCTTGGTTGCACGACCTAACCCCAAGTAGGAGGCGTTCTTGTGCTCAAGTAAGGCAGGTTCATCAAGGCATCATGGCCATCATCTCTATACAAGGAATAAAGGGCAACAAAAAGGATGCACTGTAAAGTCTACCTCCCTGTCAACATACTTAAAGAAAGCTCAGCCTAAGAAGCGTCATATCTTGGGGGAACACCTCAACTCTTTTGTGAAGTGCTGTCACACAGCACTATAAAGGGCACGCCAAGATCTCTGCCAAACAGAAGCATTGCACTCACATTCATTGCTATTCATGTTGCATGTTTATATGCTAGGGGCAATTAGATCATTGTCATCATGCACAATTGAGCTAGGGTCAAGCATTCATAGCCTAAACAGGGGGCTTGCATTTCTTTTTAAAATATTCAAATTAACATGCCTATATGTTGCATTGCAAACCATGTCACCCAAAATCGTTCAAGCTCTTGAACTAGGGTTCTCTAAGTGTGGTGGTCCTGCCCCTAGCAGTCAACATAAAAGGACTTCGGCCCGTGGTCGATTCCAAGCCTGCTGCATGTTGTTTTCCTATCCATTACTGTTTTCTAAACTATTCAAATGTGGATTGCTGGATTCTCCTGAATTTTGGTCATTGAACCGACTATACCAAGCTTGGTATCTGTAACCGACAAAGCCAAGTCAAAGAGGTTGAAAGCTTCTTGCTTCGTGCTATCAGCAAGCATATCAAGCAGCTCTACGCCAACCAGCTCAGCGGTTCTATCTCCATAATCATTAAATGGCCTCACTCACCTAGCAGCCTCAAGCTCATCACTCCAATAGTTAGGCTCACTCCGTAGCTCCAAGTAGCCACCTGGCAACACCATGTGCTCCTTGCTCGCCATCTCAGACAACATCATAACTCAGCAACTCTCTGCAACACCATGTGCTCACTTTTCAAGCCGTTCAACAGTTCTACGCTCATCCTCGTGCTCAAAAACTCCATGCCTAAATCACCCAGCAAGCTCCATCATCATTATCCTAACATCTCCAGCAGCTTCAAAAACTCCGAGTAACTCTACACTCAGGCCTTGCCATATGCACAGCTTCGCACTCAGCAAGTCCCATCTCAACAGTGTAGTGCTCACATATTGGAGCTAAGCAGCCTCGCCATGTCCAAGCCAGCAAAACAACCCTGTGGCCTTCACTTAATACGTTGAGTGAACAACCAACAAGAAAAAATGCACCTGTATAAGTTTGCAATATCCTAGTGCACACTTCAACCCTTCAGCCCTTCAGAAGGCATCTATGTGGCTAAAATCCTCCAAAAAGGGCATCCGTGTTGTTAAAGCCCTTCAGAAGGCGTTTATGTTGCTAGCTTCCAGAAAGCATTTGTATGGCCAGCTTTCAAAAAGCATTCGGCCTCCGGAAGGCACCCCGTTAATGGAGGCGATGGAAATCTCCCAAAACAAGTTGAATTTACCAAAAGAAGGCGAAGGAAATCTCCTAGAGCGTATGTGTGGATCACCCCATCAGTCGAGGTGATGGAAATCTCTGAAGGCCATATTAGCCAAAGTGTTTTACAAGATTTATGGCATTTGGGTCAACAAGTCGACAGGATCGAAGTGGAATAGGATCAAGAACTAGCCTTGGAAACATCCCGAGCATGTGGAATCTAGAATTGGGACAATCCTGAACATACTCAGAACTAGCCTTGGGGGGAAGTCCCATGCATACTCACAACTAGCCTTGGGGGGAGTCCCGAGCATACTCAGATCTAGCCTTGGGGGGAGTCCTGAGCATCTAGCCTTGGGGGGAGTCCCGAGCATACTCAGAACTAGCCTTGGGGGGGAGTCCCAAGCATACTCAGAACTAGCTTTGGGGGAAGTCCCGAGCATGTGGAATATAGCCTTGGGGGCAATCCCGAGCATGTGGAAACTAGCCTTGGAAGCATTCCAAGAAAGAAGAACAAATCAAACCCCGTGAAAGATGGAAGATGGAATATTCAACAGCTCAACAAATCTACCAACTCATTACTCAACAACGCCATATCACCTACTCTCAAAGCCTGTACTTTGAATGCTCAAGCCTGTACTTGAATGCACAAGCTCTACGTTTGGATGCCCAACCATTGTGTACTGGACGCTCGAACTCGACGTTCGAATGCTTAAGGTTTATACCTTGAATGCACAAGCTCTACATTTGGATGCCCAACCATTGCGTACTGGATGCTCAAAGCCTGTACTTTGAATGCTCGGATTCTGCCATCCGAATGCTCGAGCTCTATGCTCCGAGTGCTCAAGTCCGGAACTTGAAAGAAGCTTTATGCTTATATCAAACACACACGCACGGGCCCGTGCACATTAGCATCAATTGCATCACCATTATTATCATCGAGTCTGCATTATTATATCTGCTCATATCTAACCACTATCATCATATACATATTATGCATATCTTTCATTCATGAACCAGGTCAATCCTGCAAATCAACCGGCTCTAAGCCTCAGTTTTATTGATCGGCCCGGCGCCATGATCCTTTGGCTCAAAGCCAAAATTTATGATGAGAAAGCTCCGTGCACAGACCATTAGAATGCAACCGGTTCTACACCTCGGTTTTATCACTTTAAGCTCCACAATTCAGTCCTAGGCCTCGTGCTACCATATCTCAAAAACCGGCGTCCAATTCATCCCCAGCAGATGGTTTGGATTCCACCCCAACTACATCAATTCCTTCCAGCTCATTCGCAAGGATAGGCTACTCTATCGAGCTTCTCTCAGTTAAAGTAAAGATGATCAAGAAAAACAAACACACTTGCCGTGTACTGATCTACCCCAAAATACTAAGGTAACTATCCGCAAAAACATCCCTGGTAGCCCCGCGCTCCTTCAACTACTCTCCGCCAAAATCCTGGCTCCGCCTAGGTACGTTGCACTACAGCTTTTAAAGCCCGAAGGTACATCTTCTATCTCTAACCCTCCAAACTTTTTCTTTTTTATTGCCCTCCGAACTACGATTGGTCTGAATTTCCCTTGAGGAATACGTAGGCAGCCTCTTGGCCCGACCATAACAAAACCTTTTTTCAAAAACCCTTAGAATAGTGGTTGGACCAAATTGAGCTGCTTTTACAGCTTTGACTATCACTCAAACATGTCTCGCGATCCGTCTGAGCTCAGTCAAAGAGGGGCATCTGTAGACACCCCAATTTGGCCTAACAATTATTTCAACTCCCACCTTGAGACCATCCCGATGATGATACGGATTCGATGATTGCTAATTGCCTTCTTGTGAAACCGCTGGACTTATGGTACGAACTTTGAGCTACTTAGAGGACCCAATCCAGAGCCAAATAGCTTTTCAGATAGAAACATAGAGTGTTAGGAAAATCCATCGGTCGGCCGCAACATCGATCTCACGGCCTTAACATCCATTCCTCACCCGAGCAACCTGTTGCTGGCAAAATCTCCCTGAGAGATCAAAGCCTCGGCCGCTAGATCAATGGCTCGGCCGCCACATCCATTTCCAGGCCGCGACATCCTTTACTCGGCCGCCAGATCAGCCCTTTTCCAGACTCTTAAACCTTCTGTCGGTTGTTTGATCCAATTACGCCGCCTCTCCGATGCGTTCGGGCCACGTTCACAGATTGCAACGAAGAGTTTGTGTTGCAATGCAATTGCAATTGCAACCTCGTGATTTGATTGGACCGAGTGAGTCACCCCTTTGCCTATATAAAGAGACCCTCGGATACAACAAAGAGATACGAAATTCCTCAGATCTATACACTCTCAAGCCACGAAACTCTGGCTATATACTCCTAAAATCCCTCTCTACAAAAGCCCTAACCTCCCGAAGGTCGCCCCAAATCCGACGATCAAACCTCGGAGTTCAAACCCTAGCTCTAGGGTTTCGTTCAAGAAGCAATCAATCAGTCAATCCCCATCGATCCGAAGCCATCAAGCAACTGAGGGATCAAGGTGGTGAGGCCCAACGGCCTCTGGTTTGGTTTATTTTCTGTTTAATTCACTAATCGTAGCGTTTTGATTGCCCGTTAAACTTTTTGTCTGGTGTGAGGATGAAAACACCAGCCGGGGCTTCGATGCCTCGGCCGGTACATTGAATCAGTGTGATTACTCGGCCGTGACATCCTTTCACCGACCGAGTAATCGATCTACTGGCACAGCTTTGTTTTGCTTTCTGCTTTCTGACGCATGATTTATTTATAGTCTCGGCTCACCTTATTTACTATTTAAGGCATAAAAATAGATTACGTGATTGGGTTAAATAAAGCATCTATATGTCTTATGTTGAGCAATTATGGGCTAGCCTTGCGGCTAGGCAGAGAGGGGTGCCTAACACCTTCCCCTTACTGTACTTTGGCTTCCGTACCCAGAATCTTTATTTATTTTCCTAGCTTTAATAAACTAGGTGGTGACTCTTTTTTGATGATAACCGCTATCGTGTGGCGATACCTCTAGCCATGGAAGTATCCACGATCTTGGTTTATGAAGCGAGGAACCAATCAAGCAAACGATGATAATCCAATTGTATGGCGATGCCCCGTTTGGGAGGTGTCTACTCTACTTCTTGGCTGGGTAAGGAGAGGGCTGCATTCACGCCGGAGACGTACGCACCTCCTGAGGCACACCTGTTTGTCCCTTCCGGTATCGACAGCTACGAGCCCTTACATGACAGCTATGACAATGAGCAGGTGCTGAGAGACTCGAGGCACCACTTGTCCGTTTCCTGGGAGCAGGTATATTCTTTCATATGGCTTTAGCTTTCATTTAATACCTTGTAATTGCTTAGAATACTTTTGATGCTTGACTTAGGATTGCAACTTTGACTGATAAATCACCAATAACTGGACTGAAATTGACTGGCTATGAATTCTGGAATCGACTGTAGAATACCTCGACTAGTAACACGGCCTAGAAACCTTGAATTCGACAATAGACTGCTCATGTGTACCTAAACTTGAACATTATGATACCTGATATAACGTGGCTTTGATTGATTGATAACCTGTCTGTTAACTTGAGATCGACTGTAGGACATGTGATGATTTGATCTTGACTTGAAAAGCTGCTTTTGATAACTCGACTTGTAAACTGTAACTTGACCTGTTTCGACTATAGGATGCCTGATAATTAGACTCGACCAGTAATGTGCCTCTGAATGTTCGACCACTGGTACAACCTGAGATTGTTTGGGAGATTGACTGATAATTCGACTGCATGTTGTTTCTGCCTCTAGAACGTTTGGAATAGCTTGATTCGACTGATAGAATACCTTGTAACTTGTAGCTTAGTTCGACTGATAGTACCATGCTTGATAAATTGCCTGTTTGTATTGCACGTATACTAATGCATTTCCCTTATTTCGACTATTGTTGTGTGCAGAGAGGAGCAGCGGCCAGCTCAAGAGGGCACGGCGGTCCAGCCTACTCGCTTGAGTTGTATAACAGCTTGCCTGAGAGGGTGAGAGACTTGGTGGATGCTGTAGGGTTTGGACCGTTCATACAGACGTTGACAGCCGTGAAGAGCGACCATGCCTTGCTGACGGCCCTGGCAGAGAGGTGGTGGGACACGTCCAACTCCTTCCATTTCCCGCTTGGAAAGATGACTGTGACTCCGACAGACTTTGTAGCCATTACAGGGTTGAGGGTAGGAGGAGACCCGATTCCTTTTGACTCCGGGATCCATGGAGACAGAGAGGCATTGAGGTGGTTTCTGGGCCACGTGCCCGCTGGCAGTGCAGAGATGGTCCCTTATAAGCCATTCAAACAGTATCTGCAGAACAGGGTTCCTACTTCAGAGCTAGAGGAGGCACCGATGGCTAGGGCCTACCTTCTATACTTGTTTGGGGCCACGCTGTACCCAAATAAGCGGTCTACAGTGCACCTGTCCTACTTGCCAGCGCTTCGTGACCTACGCACAACCTCTCGGTTTGACTGGGGCGGAGCAGCTTTAGGGGCATGCTACGGCTTTGTGGGAGAGTTCTCACGAGGAGCGAAGGCGACTGCTGGGTACTGGAGAGTGTGGGAGGTAAGAAAGAAACCTTGTAGCTGTAGACACCTCCCGAGCAGGGCATCGCCATACAGTTTGATATCGTTCGTTTGATTGCTCGATTGGTTGCTTACTTCATAAACCAAGATCGTGGACATTCCCATGGCTAGGAACATCGCCACACGATAATGGTTATCATCAAAACAAAGTCACCACCAAGTTTATTAAAACTAGGAAAATAGACAGAGATTCTGGATACGGAAGCCAAAGGTATAGTAAGGGGAAGGTGTTAGGCACCCCTCTCTGCCTAGCCGTGAGGCTAGCCCATATTCATTCAACATAAGACATAAAGATGCTTTATTTAACCCTAGCACGTAATCTATTTTCATGCCTTTAAGCAGTGAATAAAGTGAGCTGAGACTGTAAATAAATCATGCATCAGAAAGCAGGATAAAACAAAGCTGTGCCAGCAGATCGATCACTCGGCCGGTGAATGGATTTCACGGCCGAGTGATCAGGCTGATTCAATGTATCGGCCGAGGCATCGAAGTCCCGGCTGGTGTTCTTCCTCACACCAGACAAAAAGTTTAACAGACGATCAAAAATCTACGATTGAGATTATGAACAGAAATTAAAACAAACCAGGGGCCGTTGGACCTCACCACCTTGATCCCTCAGTTGCTTGATTGCTTCGGATTGATGGGGATTGACTTATTGATTGCTTCTTTAATGAAACCCTAGGTTTAGGGTTTGAACTCTGGGGTTAGATCGTTGGATTGATGGCTGCCTTCGGGAGGTTAAGGCTTTTGTAGAGAGGGTTTGTATGTATATTTCTGCAGAGTTTCGTGACTGATGAGGGTGTGAAAGTATATCAATTTTGTGGTGCAAAGGCCTCTATATATAGGTAATTTTGATGACTCATTCGGTCCAATCAAATCACGCGATTGCAATTGCAATGCAATTCGAACTCCTCGTTGTGATCTCTGAACGTAGCCCAAACGCATCGAAAAGGTATCGTGGTTGGATCAAACAACCGATAGAACATTCGAAAGTCTGGAAAAAGGTCGATCTGGCGGCCGTAGAAAGGAACTGGCGGTCGAGGAATGGTTTGGGCGGCCGAGCCATTGATCTGGCGGCCGAGGCTTTGATCTCTCAGGGAGATTTGCTTAGCAATAGGTTGCTCGGGTGAGGAATGAATGCTAAGGCCGTGAGATCGATTGTATGGCCGACCGATGGATTTTCCTAGAACACTGTGTTTCTGTCTGAAAGGCTATTTGGCTCTAGATTAGGTTCTCTAAGTGGCTCAAAGTTCTTACCATAAGTCCAGGGGTTTCACAAGAAGGCAATCAGCAATCATCGAATCCATTTCATCATCGGGATGGTCCCAAGGTGGGACTTGAAATAATCGTTAGGCCAAATTGGGGTGTCTACAGTAGCTCAAATCTCTTTCTTATATTTCTATACCTTTCTTGAATTATGCCTTGCTGTATTTAGATGCTTCGCTTGTTTTGAAAACCTTGCAGTTGTGGGCCTACGAGGTTTTGAGGATGTTCCCTCCAGAGAACAATTGCCGGGAAGTGAAGACGCTGCCACGTGCTATGATCTGGGGGCCTTTGCGCATTGGCAAGAAGAAGTCACGGAAGGGCTTGATGGACTTCAGACTTTACCTCGACGAGCTGTCGAGCATACAGGTAACAAATTGACTTTTCCCCAATGTTTGCTTCCTCAATTGCTCCATCTATTGCTTTAATGCTGTCGCTGATATTCCATGCCTTGGTTGTTTGAATGTGTTGCAGGTGGACTGGGACCCTTGGGTCAGTGCTGTTCCTGAGCTTGAGTACCTAGCGAGAAGCGGAGTGGTAGCAGCGAGCCGCGTGTTGCTGGAGTCGGCCTTTGGGTGGCAGTGGTACCTAGGTGACCGGGTGACTCGCCAATCGCTTGGCCTTACAGAGTTCCTGGTTCCTGGGCCACTTTCGTCTCGTGCTTCGCACACGAACAGATACACGCTTGCTGAGCTTCAGCGTTTCACTATGCCAGAGGCTACTTCTTCTTTCACGAGGCCCACTCGTGACTATGCCATGTACCAGAGGTAGCACTTGGCGAGGCCGCTCGGGGTGATAGAGCACATAGCTATTCAGAATGAGGCATTGGAGGCTGGATAGGAGAGACAGGGCCAGAGAGGCAGGTCATCGCGCTCCAGAGAGAGGAATGTATATGCAGTGGCAACAGGACTTCCCCAGCTTTCGTGGATACTGCCGGTGTAGGACTCACAGGGATAGGTAGCTGAGGTTCGCCACGAGCCAGCCAGGACAGAGCCAGCAGAGATTACAGGGCCGGTATGATTTACTTACTGCATTTCCATATTCGACCTGTATCTAGCTTGGATTTTGGCGAAGAGTAGTTGAAGGAGCGCGGGGCTGCCGGGGATACCTTTGCGGAAAGCGCCCTTAGTATTTTGGGGTAAATCAATACACGGCGGATGTATTTGCTTTTCTTGATCATCCTGATTTTAACTGAGGGAAGCTCGGTAGAGCAGCCTATCCTTGCGATTGAGCTGGAAGGAATTGATGTAATTGTGGGGGAATCCAAGCCATCTGTTGGGGATGAATTGGACGCCGGCTTTTGAGATATGTGGGCAGCATGCCCTGGAATTTCCGGATTCCAAAATGCAAGGGCCCAGATCATGGGAGCGCGAGCGGAAAAGAGGCAAGCGCTCGGAATACAGAGTCGCCACTCGGGTTTGAAGGTCCGACACCCAAGGAACCGTATTTCGAAGCACCTGCCGCGCTGTTTGATTTGAAAAAGTGTAGGCACCAGTCTGTCATAACCATATCTGGGTTCGGGAGCCAAATTTAAGAGAGGAAGGGTTTTAAGGCACCCTCTCGCCCAATCCGAGATCGGTCTCTACTTAGGCATTTTGTAAAAATATTCGTGATTCGTTTTTCTTCTTTACCCAATTTTAAGCCAAATAGGGCGGGGAACAGATTAATGGGGATTAAAACTGTAACACGATTTAGCAAGATGTGTTCAAATATGCCATGGATGGATGAAATAAAAGGAAATAGGGGAAAATCCAACCCCCTGATGAGAAAGGAACCAGGCTGTCCAAGAAATGAATGTGCCATACACCATGGCCACCTTTGCATGCATGGATCAACGTGCATGCAAAGCCAACCGCGCGACACACTCACACACTCGCGCGAGGGATCTAACTCACCACAGGCTGAATTTTAACCCTCTTCTGGGCTCTGGAAGGACCAGTGCACACCCAGGAGGCAAACCAAGCAGTTTATAAGGACTGGAAGTAAATAAATATCCCTAATTATTACAAACAGATACCAATTTAATGGAAATACAACCCCTAAACAGTGGGGGGTGTTAAAACAGAGGCCAAGGGCTAAGCTGTTCATGCAAGGGCAGTTTCTGGACTCAGGAGAACCCTCGCGCGAGACACTGATTCCCACGCGCGAGTGTCCTGACTGGACTTCCAGGAATTGCTTTGCATGCTCTGGGCTCTGGTACATGTCCAAAAACAAGCCAGCAGCAATTCCAACAGAACAAGTAAGCAATAAAAGTCTAGTCTATGTGTTTTAACATGCAAAACAGTGATCTAAAAGGCTTACAAAGCTGTAAAATAAATAACAACATGAAAAACAAGAAAACCTAGCATCCCCAAACCCCACGAGGACTGTCGCGCGAGACAGTGAACTGTCGCGCGCGTATGTGAGTCACTCGCGCGAGGGTATGCTTGAACCAATTCTTGTAACTCTGCTGACTTACAGAACTGGTATTGATTACCAATCCTGGCCCTGACAGCCCCCCTCAGGGATCAAAACAGTAAGCAATAAAAGGTGTTTATACCTTTTCTTGGAAAGTTTTGGAAAGGTTTGAACAAATTGAGAAGCTTGTGATGGAAAATGGAGTGAAGAAATGGATGGGAAGTGAGCTAGGGTTGAGAGCCTTTGTGCTTGCAAGGATTCTCAATCTCCTAAACTTTCAAAGTTGGTGAATTTTTGTGACTTAGTGACCCTTTCAAAGGAAGAACAAGGGGGTATTTATAGGAGAAGCCAAGGGCTGGCCAAGGGTGGTGGCAAACACCTCCTTAAACTTGGTGGCTAAGCTTGGTGGAAAGGTGATGGGAAGGGTTGTGTGAGGTTGTGTTCCCAAGGCCCTGCACTGTACAGTGCTCTATGGAGAAAACGGGGCTCACAGCTCAGAGCTCCTGGCAAGCAACCAAGTGGTCGGCAAAGGTGAAAGGGACAGCCCAGGACCATCGCGCGAGAGAGTGAGACTCTCGCGCGAGTGTACCACCTGTCGCGCGTGGGTCAACAGTCAAATGTTTGACTTTGACCACACCTGGCAAAGCCGACTCTCGCGCGAGGCAATCACTCCCTCGCGCGAGGGTCAACTCCAGACCCAGTGTTGACCATCTTTAATTTCTTGGTTTAAGGGTTCAAAGGGTTCAAAGGGGGTTCCACACACACCGAGCTCAAACCTTTCCAACCTTAAGACTGCTTTTCGATCTAGTTCATCATCGGGGAAACAAGAAACCGTAAGTAAACTAATCTGGAAGCCCAGATTGGGGTGTCTACAAGATATAAGGTGGAACCCAAACCATCTTCCGGAGACGAGTTGGACGCCGTTTCTTGAGATATGGGAGGCGCAGGGCCAGTAGCTTAAGCACAGAGCATAGGATTAGAGGAACTAAGGCACGGAGCCAGTAGAGCTTTTGATGAAACCAAAGTGCGGAGCAAGTATTAATCATAAGGCGAGATAGAACCGAAGCGCGGAGCTGGTGTTTAGTCATAAGGCGAGAGCCTGAGGTGTTGGAGCTTTGATGGAACTGAGGCTCGGGGCTGGTAAAGAGTTTTGCCTTCTGAAGGTGAGAACTTGAAATGTCAGAGCTTCGAGTTTGACGTGATTGAACCGAGGCGTAGAGCTGGTTGTATTTCTGATGATCTGTGCGCGAAGCTTTCTCACCATAAATTTTGGCGTGGAGCCAAAGGATCGAGGTTCTGGACCGATCAATAAAATCGAGGCGCGGAGCCGATTGATTGCAGGATTGACCTGTTCGATGAGAGATATGCTGAGCATGTATATGATGATAGTGGTTAGATGTGAATAGATATGGTTATGCAGACTCGATGTGATAATGGTGATGCAATTGATGCAAATGTGCACGGGTCCGTGCGTGTGTGTTTGATTTAAGCTTAGAGCTTCTATCAAGTTCTGGACTCGAGCATTCGGAGCGTAGAACTTGAGCATTCGGATGGCACAATCCAAGCATTCAAAGTACAGGCTTTGAGCATCCAGTACGCAGTGGTTGAGCATCCAAGCATAGAGCTTGAGCATTCAAGTGTAGAACTTGAGCATCCAGTACACAGTGGCTGGGCATTCGAAGAGCTTCGAGCATTCAAAATGTTGGATTTTGAGCATTCAAGTGTGGAGCTTGAGAATTGATGATGTCTTGATTGGGGCGGCGTGGAGCCTGCTGAGATAGCTGTTACGGCATCGAGCCAGCTGAAGTAACGGGCTTGGAGCCGCTGAGACGGTAGGCGTGGAACTTGTTGATTTACGACGTGGAGCCAGTTGCTGAGGCGGTAGATATGGGCGTGGAGCCTGGGCTGATTCGATTATTGGTTTTGTTGATCATGGACCCAAGGCTTCATAATGGCTTGAGTTGGTGCATTGAGCAAGATCTGGTGCTGCTGTGGGAAATCGATTAAGGGGCCAGGAGATAGATCCAGCGGCCGATTCATGGATATCTCGGTTGCGTTATTTATGTCTCGGCCGCGACATCTCTTTATTTCCAGAGCCCTATAAAAGGCCACAGCCTCGACGTTTTGTTTTCTTTCTCTTTTTTCCTTTCTTCGTTTTCTCTTCTCCAAGAGCTCCACTGAGGATTCTCCACTCTTTTTGCTTCGTTCTCGTTGGGTCCGGGGATGAGCGATGTGCGGCCAGCGATCGCGGAGGGAGTCCGCGTTGTTCTTGGTTCTGTCTTGCTGCTTGATTAGGGACCCTTGCATGGGTGGCTTGCTTCCGTGACGCGGAGCTTCTGGGGTGGCGCTTGTACCCGGTATGATGGTTTTTCTGGGCTGTGTGATGTCTCTTCTGCACCGCAGTGCTTCTTTGGTACACGTTGCCCCGGAGGTTTCTTTTTTCTTTTTTGTAGCTGGTCTCTGGTGTTTGGATTTACCAGAGAATTCGGCATCCTCTTCTCCTTCTTTTTGTGTCCCTGCATAGGTTAGTCTGATAGGAAACTGATGTATAGCTTATTTAGGAAATATGGGATGATTCACCTTGTGATGTAAAAGAACTTTTGTTATATGAAACAAAGTATTTTGCTTTGATACGTGATTGTGCACGCTTTTGTCTATACCTGTGATGGCACAAAATTGGTTTGATAGAAATTTTGATGAACTGATCTGTGGAAATTTTCTGTAAAATGGTCGTTCTAGCGGCCGACCTTTCGATTAAGCGGTCGAATCTTTGATATGGCGGCCGAGATATCGATTCTTGTTACCTGATCTGTGATTGGCCGCAGAAACGGCCGCTAGATCGAAGTGTCGGCCGAGAAACCGACTTGATTTCCGAGGATTTTAGAATCTGATTCCGATTCGAACTAGGACTCAATCTAGCCTATAAATATACGTTCTACGAACTCGATGGTATTTGTCAGCAACGATTTCATGGCACAACTAGTCCTTGATCAGTGGTTGAACTCCTTTAATGGCCTCGATCGTTTACACTTTAAGTCCTTGGTATGGACTTCATCTTCTCCCTTCACCAAATTCCTGTGAATTTTGCTTTCCTTCGGGTAGCCACTAGCTTGTGGGACCCTATTTTCCATGCCTTTCGATTTAGAAAAGAGGAATTGTGCCCTACTATCGAGGAATTTACAGTCATCATGGGTCATTCGGATAGAGAAGGTCCCATTATTCCTAACCCTTTGTTTAATCGGGGCAATCTCCTAAAGGATATGCTCCAAGTTCAGAAACACGAAGCTAGGTTTTTTATTGTGAATGGAAGGTTGGAAACCTTACAGCTTGTTCAGCGTTTTGGTACCACTGAAGCTCATCGTCAAATTCCTCAACAAAAGGCGTGCTTTCATGCGCTGTGTATTTGTCTTCTTCATTACTACTTGCTCGGTCCTTCTTCTCGCCGTGCTGACTCTATGCTGCTTGACTTTGCCCAACAGATGGGAAACCGTGTAGGTTTTGCTGGTTTAGTGTTGGCAGAGACTTTGATAGGCCTTGATATGGTAAAGGGCAATCCTACAGCCCAGTTTTCAGGCAGCCCTTTGTTATTGCAGATTCGCTCATTGTTATTTTTCTTTCTTTTGCTAAGTTTATCTTTTTGCTCGTCCCTCTTTTGTTTTGACTCACGTGTTCTCACAGCTCGCAATTTTCCCTTGTTTTCTATAGGTATGGCTTTATGAGAAGTTGAGGGTGTGGGACGTGCCGGAGCGGCTGCCCTATAGTTCAGATCACTGCGTGGAGCGTCGTGTGATCAGACAGTTTCCCACTAAGGCTGCTTGGAAAGCATGGATGGAGAATCGTAAGGGTGACCAGATTCAATGGGTGTGCCCCTGGTATGGTATCGGGAGTATGACTGCAAGTACCATGAACCATTTTGGTGTAGCAGTGATTGGTATCACTCAAGTTACCTTTTATTTCCCCGCTCGTTTCCAAAGGCAGTTTGGGGCTAAACAGGTTAAAGTTTTGGGTGACCCTGAGTATGTTGTTTCTAAGGTTCATGACGCCAACCTTCGTCGAAATGTGCTTCGTTTATGGCCGAATCGAGTAATGCAAGAGGTTGCTGAAAACTTTGCTGTCAAACTATCGGGTTCGTATAAGCGTTGGCTAGAGAAAAACCTTTTGGAGGACAAAAGTGCAAAGAGAAGGAAGACCTAGAGATCTACACTTTGCTTATGATTTTGAAAGATTTTGATTCTAGTTTTCATAGACTGGGAATTGTTTGAGCTTGCTTTTCCTTTTTCCTTGGAAGTAAAAAAACATTGGTTGCTTTATTTTGAAAATGTTGTTGCCATGGTTTGACAGTTAACATGCTCTAGGATAGACCTAGAAATCGGGAAGTGATAACAATAGCAGTGGTCGAATCTCAATTCAAAGATTGCCTACGTATCCCATGGAGGGAATCAGGCCATAATCGTAGTTCCCACAAAGTTTGTTTGTTTTAGTTAAGGTTCACTTGGGTATTTTCCTCTCCTTTTGTGCTCTTGATTTTGCCTAAACTGCCCTTGCAGGTTTTCAGTCTAGCGAGCGCTTTTATTTATGCCTTAGTTTTTGCCTAAGCCGCCCTTGCGGGTTTTCGACCTGGCTTGCTCTTATTTTTGCTTGGGTCCGCCCACCCTTGTGGTTTTCGGCACAACGGCATCTCTCAGGAGTAATACTATCTCAGCTTGTCAATGTTGACTAGCGTTGCGAACTCCATCCCATCCAAATCTGCAATGTAGGCTGCTCCTCCAGACAGTATGCGCTTGATAAGGTAGGGTCCTCCCCAGTTTGGTCTAAACTTGCCTCTTGGGTCTGAAACATGGCGACGAATGGCTTTGAGCACCATGTCTCCCACCTTGAAGTCTCGCGGTTTCACCTTTTTGTTGAATGCTTGTGCGATGCGGCGTTGATACCCTTGCACATGGTATAACGCTCTCAATCTCTTTTCATCTATCGACGCTAACTCATCGTAGCAGTTTTGAATCCAATCTTCTTCGATCATACCAGTCTCAGCTAGAACCCTTAACGACGGTAGCTCCAGTTCGATAGGTAAGACAGCTTCCATCCCATAGATAAGAGAGTAAAGAGTGACCCCAGTTGAAGTTCTTTTAGTTGTTCGATAACCCCATAGTGCCAAAGGTAGCATTTCTGGCTAGTCTGTGTAAGTGTCGGTAGTCTTCCGCAGAATTCTCTTGATGTTTTTGTTTGCAGCTTCGACTGCTCCATTAGTTTGAGGTCGATAAGTAGATGATCGATGATTCTGTATCCCAAATTCGGCAAAAAGCTTTTTTGTCGCCCCTTTGAAATGTGACCCATTATCGCAGATGAACTAGTGAGGTACTCCATATCGGTAGATGATATTGGTGCGAATGAATTTAGCCATATGAGTAGCCTTAAGGGTGGCATAGGAGGCTACTTCTACCCATTTGGTGAAATAGTCCATGGCTACTAAGATGAACTGATGCTTGTATTTTCCCTTTGGATTTATACTCCCTATGACGTCTATTCCCCAGGTGGAGAATGGCCAAGGAGATGTCATGCTGTATAATTCCGTAGGTGGAATACGCATGCGATCAGCGTGAGCCTGCCATTTGTAACATCGGCGAACATAATTAGCACAGTCGGCTTCCATCGTAGTCTAGTAGTACCCCTGACGCAGGATTTTCTTTGCCATTGTGGCCTCGTTCATGTGCGGCCCGCGGACTCCCTCATGCTCCATTATCTTATGGCTTTCTTCTGTTGTGACACAAAGCTGATTGGGGCCTAGGTACGCTCTTCGATACAATGCTCCCTCGCAGGTTACAAATCGAGTGGCAAACTTTTGTAGAGCCACATTGTCTTTTGAAGTGGCTTCAGAGGGGTACTCTCTTTCTTCCAAGAATTTCTTCACATCCTCATACTAGGGCTTACCATCATCTTCATCCTCTTCAATGAAAGTGCACTCACATGGTGGTTTGACCTTCTGCTCGATCATAAGGAGTCGCATTGTGAATCCCAAGGGTATTTCGACCATGGAGGCCAATGTTGCCAATGCATCTGTGAATCTATTGCTTTCTCGGGGAGTGTGCGTGAAGATGACTGAGTCAAATTGTGGAATCAGGTCTTCTAGTACAGAGTGATATAGCTTTAGCGTATCCTCTTTGACCTTCCAGTCTCCTCTTGCTTAGGACACTACTAGGTTTGAATCTCCAGTGACTTCTACCGTTCTTGCCCCTAGTTCCAGGGCCACCTTCATTCCAGCAATGCAAGCTTCATATTCAGCCTGGTTATTGGTGACTTCAAACCTTTGTTTATATGACAAGGGGATATGAGAATTGTTTGGGGAAACCAGCAGTATCCCTATGCCATATCCACTTTGGTTCGATGCTCCATCGAAGTATAGTTGCCAGGTGTCGTCTAGGAGGTGCAAGATGTCTTCGTCAGGAAACATGAAGTCCTTTGCTTCGGCTTCTGTCACAGGGTGATCTGCCAGAAATTCTGCCATAGCCCTTCCTTTTACCGATTTCCTTGTCATGAATTTGAGGTCAAATTCTGCTAGAAGCAATAACCACCTAGCTAGCTTTCCAATAAGTGCTGGCTTCTCGAAAAGATATTTGATTGGATCTAAACGAGAAACTAACACTACTAGATGTGCCAATAGGTAGTGCCTTAGTTTCTTCGTGGCCCATACTAGCCCCCAACAAGTTTTCTCCAGGAGAGTATACCTTGTTTCATAGTCCATCATCTTTTTGCTGAGGTAGTATATGGCGCTCTCTACTTTGGTGTCGTTTTCTTGCGCTAGCATGCACGCCATGGATGTGTCTGTTACTGAAAGATATAGAATCAATGGCTTCCTAGGGATGGGGGGGTGATAGCACCGGTGGATTTTGAAGATATTCTTTGATGGCTTCGAACGATTGCTGATAGTCTTGGCTCCACTCAAAATCAGTACCTTTCTTCAGAAACTTGAAGGGAGGTTCGCAGGTGATTGTGAGTTTGGAAATGAATCTGCTGATGAATTGCACTGTCCCCAGAAAGCTCCTTACCTCCTTTTCTGTCTTTGGTGGTAATATCTCCATGATAGCTTGTATTTTGGAAGGGTCTACCTCGATTCCTCTTTGAGTGATGAGAAATCCTAGCATTTTGCCAGCCGTCACCCCAAAAGTGTATTTTTGAGGATTGAGACGTAGCTTGTATTGCCTAATCCTCTCAAAGAACTTTCGAAGTGCTTCGTAGTGTCCCTCCCTTTCCTTGGATTTGACTATCATGTCATCGACATACACCTCTACTTCCTTGTGCATCATATCATGTAGTAGTGTGGTTGCCATCCTTTGGTAAGTGGCTCCAGCATTCTTCAACCCAAATGGCATCACTCGGTAGCAGTAAGTTCCCTATGGTGTGGTGAAGGTGGTCTTCTCTCTGTCCTCGGGAGACATCAAAATCTAATTATACCCAGAAAACCCATCCATGAAAGATAACAGTGCTTGTCCCGCGGTGTTGTCCACGAGTTCGTCTATGTGTGGTAGTGGGAAGTCATCATTTGGGCTGGCTTTGTTGAGATCTCGGAAGTCTACACAGACCCTGATTCCTCTAGTTTTCTTTGGCACTGGAACAATGTTGGCTACCCACTGTGGGTATTCGGTGACTATGAGAAAACTGGCGTTGATTTGCTTAGTGACTTCTTCTTTTATTTTCAAGACCCAATCAGGGCGCATACGTCTTAGCTTTTGCTTAACAGGTTTTGCATCAGAATGAAGTGGAATTTTGTGCTGAACAATTTCAGGGTCTATCCCAGGCATGTCTTTGTAAGACCAAGCAAAAACATCTTTGTATTCTTTTAGCAAAAGGATTAATTTTTCACTTTCTTGATAAGATAGTATTGCGCCAATTTTAACCAGTTTGGGCTCGTTTTCAGAGCCTACGTTTGCTGTAATTATTTCCTCGAAAAAGGGTTTAGCATCCCTTTCTTCTTCTCTTTCGATGAATTCCAGAATTTCTTTGGGCATTTCTTCCTCAAAATTCGGATTGTCAGAATCCGCACAGTTGATTATAGGCAAAGTGAAATACTCTAAATTTTCCTTCTCATTGCTAAAATTGTCAAAAGACATTTCAGAGTCAAACTCAAAATAGATGTTATTCTTTGGTACTTTGACCAGGTTTTTCTCACTAGACTCAGTAGTTTGGGAAGATAAAAAACTAGACTCGGATTGAGTTGACCTAGAGTCGGAATCAGAATCAGAGCTAAGATCAGAGTCAGCATTTTTGGTTTTGTATTTTAAAGTGTGTTCCACGGTCTAGTTAGGGTAGGCCCCTCTTTCAGCATCCATAATCAGCTCAGAGCAGTCTTTTTCATCACTAAAGTTGACCATCAGCACTTCGTTGTCACTTTGATTCGCACTTTCATCGTTGTCACCCTGTAAGTCTTGGAGGGCCATTTGATTTGCTATTGCCGTTATCTCCTCTAGTTGAGCTTCAATTTCTGCTTCGTCGGTGTTGTCGATTCTTCGTGTGCCAACAAATCCCCACCAATTACCAAACCTATCTGTGATGGGATGGATCACCCTTATTTCGTTGTTGGTGACCTTCTCATCAAAGAGTAAGTTTAGTGATACTTCGTCTAGTGGATCATTGTCAGTAGATTCTTCTTCCCTTGCCTCTTTAGCTTCAAGTTTGTTGACCTCATCGATCGGCCAATAGTCATCGGTAGGTACATAAGGGTCATAGAAATAGATTAGGACCCTGCCAAGCCCTTTTTCTTCCATCATGTCGTTTATCTCTTCTTCATAGACCGTTCTTGCGAACATGACATGGTTATCTTCAATGATAGTTATCACAGGCCTTGGTTGTTCTATCGGAGTGACGTATTTGGAGGGATCGAAATCCTTGACTGCAGAATGGGGTGGACCAGACAGCTTGGTAACAATTTGAAAGTGCGAATTGAACATGAACAATGAGGTGGCCATTTTCCTGAAAAAGTTTTGCTTCAATTAGATTAGATTAACTTACCTACTTCCATTTGGTTTAGAAAGGCCCCTAAGGCTTAACCTGCAAAAGAAGACTTGACAACATACATATATACAATGGGTGTGAGGAAGAATTATTGCAATTAGATGCAAACAGGTTCCTAGCCTGTAGGTCCTATCTTAGTTTGATAGGTTCTATGGTTTTCTAACACATGTAAGGTTTTGGTAGTCTCAGGGTATTCCGTTGTCAAAGGGCACCAGTCCTTTCACTAGCCCATTATAGGCGGTGATTGGGTGATTCCCTTTTTGATATATCGATAGGTACAAGTGACTGTGGAGTTTAAAATAGCCCCGTGTCATGCCGGGGTATTAGGTGAACTCAACGGGGCTTGCCTGCTCGATGCATATGATAAATAAATTAAATAAGGCATGTATTAGTCTTATGTTGAACTTTCTAGTTTTGGCTCTCATATTTCCCCAGCAGAGTCGCCAGAAAACTGTAGACATCTCCCAAACAGGGCATCGCTTTGTTTGCTCGATTGGTTGTTTGCTTCATAAACCAAGATCATGGACATTCCCATGGCTAGGAATATCACCACATGATAGTGGTTATCATCAAAACAGAGTCGCCACCCAATTTATTAAAACTAGGAAAACAGATAGAGATTCTGGATACGGAAGCCAAAGGTACAGAAAGGGGAAGGTGTTAGGCACCCCTTTCTGCCTAGCCGTGAGGGTAGCCCATAATCATTCAACATAAGACATATAGATGCTTTGTCTAATTCAAACACATAATCTATTTTTATGCCTTTAAACAGTAAATAAGGTGAGCCGAGACGATAAATAAAACATGCATCAGAAGACAGAAAGCAAACAAAGCTATCCCAGGGAAATGGATCCCGCGGCCGGTGAATTGATGTCACGGCCGAGGGATCCTCCTGGTATAGATGTATTGGCCGAGAGATCGAAGCCCCGGTCAATGTTCTTCCTCACACTAGACAGGAAAGTTAACAGATTAACAAAACACTACGATTAAGCACAAAAGTGATAAATAAATTGAACCAGAGGCCCCTGGGCCTCACCACCTTGATCCCTCAGTAGCTTGATTGCTTCGGATTTGATCGGGATTGACTGATTGCTTCTTTGAGAAACCCTAGGGTTAGGGTTTGAGACTTCGGGGTTTGATCGCCGGATTGGTGGCTGCCTTCGGGTGGTTAGGGCTTTTGTAGAGAGGGTTTGAGAGAGTATTTTAGCAGAGTATCGTGGCTTGAGAGGGTGCAGATCTCATTAATTTCGTGTGTGTATGGTGGTGTTTATATAGGCAAAAGGATGACACACTTCGTCCAATCAAAACGCACGATTGCAACTGCAATTGCAATGGAATTCCAACTCTTCGTTGTGATCTCTAAACGTGGCCCGAACGCATCGGCGAGGTAGTATAGTTGGATCAAACAATCGACAGAACGTTCCAGAGTCTGGAAAAAGGGTGATCTAGCGGCCGAGGTATGGATTGAGCGGCCGAAGGATCGACCTTGCGGCCGTGGGATGGATCTCTCAGGGAGATTTTTGTGTACAGGTTGCTCGGGTGAGGAAAAGATGTTAAGGCCGTGAGATCAATGTTACGGCCGGCAGATAGATTCTCCTAGGGTTCTGTATTTCTGTCTGAAAGGCTGTTTGGCTCTGAATTGGGTCCTCTAAGTGGCTTAAAGTTCTTACCGAAAGTCCTAAGGTTCTTAAGAAGGCAATCAGCAATCATCGTATCCATTTCATCATCGGGATGGTCCCCAAGGTGGGACCTGAAATAATTGTTAGGCCAAATTGGGGTGCCTACAACTGTGTGAGATGTTCTATCATTTGAGATGTTTGAAATCAATTTTTTTGATAGAAAATTAAGAGGAATCCATGTGCTAAAGGTTGATTGCTCTTAATTGGTGAATACAGGAAAATGAAGAGGACTCGTCTTACTATTTCAGCAAGGAAGAGGAAGGCTGACCAAACTTCAACTTCAGAAGTTGGAGAAGTTCAGAGGACGACGACAAAGGCAAAAGAAGGTTGTCAAAGAGGCCGGGGAGGAGGAGAACAGGCTTGAGGCAGAGCAACAAATGGAGGAGGTTGCTATAGAGGTGGAGGACGAGGCCAGGCCCGATGCACAGGCGGAGGAGCCCGATGCACAGGTAGAGGAGGATGAGGCCAGGCTCGATGGACAGGCAGAGGAGGAAGGCAGGCTCGATGCACATACGGAGGAAGAGGCCAGGACCGATGCACACACTCAGGCGGTAGAGCTAGAGGCCGAGCGACATGAGGACGATGCACACACAGAGGCTTCAGTTGTATGCAGAGGGCGAGGGCGAGGGCGACAACAGAGGCAGAGGCATGATGAGGTTCCGGTTGGTCCAGAAGATCCGAGCTTGTTAAAGGATTTCAGGAATCATGTTGCAGCTGATATTTGGAATGGTAGGGAGCGACAGTTGTTGAAAATATATAACCACTCGCGTTATCTGAAAATTTGGGAGCTACCAACAACCAATAGTAGGTTCATGGATAGGGTTACATCTTCAGGGTTGTTTCCACTCGCTCAAATTACTTACAGGTATTGCAACAAGGTGTTAGTGTCTGCATTTGTGGAGAGGTGGCACCTTGAGACAAACAGCTTCCACTTTGGGTTTGGGGAGATGACCATTACACTTGAAGACGTGCTCTATCTCGTTGGGCTCCCAGTCGAGGGGTTAGCTGTGCATGTAGAGGTTCATAGTAAGGAGGATTGTGGGAGATGAATGTGGGAGATGATGCCACGGATGAGAGGGTGGATTATTGTGCACGGGCTTTCTTGTTGTACCTTATCGGGATCGCACTATTTAAGGACAAGACTGGAATTAGGGTGAATGTTTCCTACCTTGCTCTTTTGTCTGACTTGGGACAAGTTAGGAGGTATGCTTGGGGTGTAAGAGCATTGGGGTTCCTGTATAGGCAGCTTGGACAAGCAAGCAGGAGTCACGTTATGCAGATGGGTGGCTATACGACCTTGTTGGAGGTAGTTAGTTATTTTCAAAAATATTGCTACATGAACTACGATTTAGATATCTCTCACACATTAATTGCATGTACTTATTCATTAAAGACGTGAAAAAATTAGATATCTCTTGCACATTATATACGGACAATTTATTTTAAAAATTGAAATGAGAGACAGAGAGTTATAGAGAACATAGAGAGACATGTTCAAACTTAAAGAGATTTGCTAGAGAGTGAGAGAGAGAGAGAGGATACGGATACATACACGTTGATGGACTTTGTACTTTTTATAATTGGGACATGAATTTTATAGATTTGGGACATTAATTTGGACACGGATACAGACACGTTAAACTTGCAATGTACACATGGATTCTGAATTACTAAATATATGAATTATGTGTACTAAAATGCAGGCATGGATTCAAGAGCTTTTTTCAATGTTCCAACACGCCATGAATGCAAACTGCACGGAGGACCTACCACGGGCAGCACACTGGCAAAGTCGTAAGGGGGCTAAGTCGGCCACCACAGTCCGCTACTGTGAGATGTTGGACGATGTCCAAGCTAGTCAGGTAACTAGAACACATACTTGTAAATTTTATTGAACCAATCTTTTGACTTATGCAAAATTTGTTGGGCAGGTGGTTTTTAACCCGTATAGAGAACGTAGGCAAGTTGTGGCAGATATATAGCTTTATACACTGGCTGCATTTGTTGCATGATCATCGTTGAGCTCTACCTATCGGAAGAAGTTTTGAGGCAGTTCGGCCTTGTGCAGTTAGTCCCTAGGCCTCCGTTAGCCCCGTTGCGGGGTACTAGAGGATCTACGTCTGCTACCTACAGTGTGGTGTACCAGTATACAGATGCTCTTTGGCAAAATTGGCGTGACCATATGCTGCATGAGGACAAGCGAGTTCCGATTACACCTAGAATCCCTTGGGAGTCACACCAAGACTACCTTCCGTGGTTTATGAGGGTCGCACACTTCAAGGTGGCACGTGGTCATGGAGATGGGCATAATACTGAGAGTGCCGAGGAGCGGACTGCAGCGGCTTTGGTCCTTTTAGACAATTGCTTGAGTGGAACACATATTTCCCCGTTTGAGATGAAAAATACCCTTCATGAAGTGCAAAGGATTTTGAGGGGCCAAGATGCTGCGCACCTTAGCACACCAGGCCCTAGCTCGGGTATTAGTTTCACTAGGCACTCTCGGCGCAACCAATTCACTTGACACATGCTCCGTGGTGGAATAACTTATGTTTTATTATCTATGAGTAATACCATATGTTGTTCAAATCAGCGGCGATCTATCCGTCCAATTTCAATTCAGCGACGATCCATCCATCCAACTTCAATCTAGCGACGATCCATCCGTCCAATGGGTGCACGGTATTTTTACATATCCATCTCCATTTTTTTTAAATTAGCTTTCGGGCGGGCTTGATGGGTGTCTAGAAATCTTTGACGTTACCCATACCAAGTCAATGGTGCTCCGCGTGCCGTCAAAGAGGGACTACTGTAGACACCCCAATCTCGATCTCCTGATCGTTTTACGGTTTCTTGTTTCCCCGATTATGAAATCGAATTAAAAACAGATTTGAGATTGGAATGGTTTGAACTTTGTGTGTGTGGGACCTCCCTAAAACCTTTTGAATCACAGAAACCCTAAGCCAAAACCCTAAGCTAGGATTGACCATCGCGTGTGCATTTGAAAGACTCGCGCAAGGGTTGTGTGCCAGGTGTGGGTCAAAGTCAAACTATTGACTGTTGACCCTCGCGTGACCTTTTGAACCAACGCACGCGTGTTTGGAACCCTCGCGCGAGGGTTCTCTCCTGTCCCCATCACCATTTTCCAGCTGGATTTTGTGATCATCAGGGGGTCTATGGGGCAGTAGAATCTTGTTTTTCTCCAAAACAGCTGTTGGTGACTGCATGGTTGGCACCTCCCAATGTAACCACCCCCCACCTTGTTGGCCACCTTCTCCACCAAGCTCTTGGCTGGCCAGCCTTGTTGGCTGGTGTTTGGGCCATGTTTGCCATCACCCCTTGGCCTCCCTTTGGCCTATATATATCCCCCCATGCTTCCAAAGCTAAGGGTTACAAAAAAATATCAAGCACAAAGCTCACAAACCCTCAACCATTCTTGCTATTCTCACTCTTGTGTTCTACATACACTCATTTTCAAAGCTACACCACCTTGTTCAAACCAATCCAAAACAACTCAAGCAAAGGTATAAACATTTACCTGCTTTCTGTTTTGATCCCTGAGGGGGGCTGGCAGGGCCAAGGCTAGTAATCAATACCAGTTCTGGCCTTAAAGTCAGCAAAGTTACAAGAAGCAGTGGAGCAGGAACCCTCGCGCGATGGTTCCAAATACTCGCGCGACACTTCGTGTCTGTGTGATGATGAGCCACGTGGGGAAGGGTATCCTGATCTTTGTGTTCCATACATGGTTCTTACTATTTTGAAGCATGTTTAGGCGTTTAGATCACTGTGCTGCATGAAAAAGCCATGGTTTAGCTTAGTTTGTTGTCTTATTTAGTTTGGAATGCCCTTGGGATGTTTTCTGAGTATGTTTCAGAACCCCAAGCATGCAAAGCAATCAGTGGAGGTCCAGGAAGGAACACGCGCGCAAGTGTTCTAAACACACGCGCGATGGTTCTTTACTTTCCAGTGATGGCCCTTGCATGGCAACTAAGGCCTTAAGCTTCTGTTTATTCACCCCCACTGTTTAGGGGTTGTATTTCAATTTATTTGGCTTCTGTTTGTCTTAATTTGTAATAATTATTTCATTCCAGTACACATATAATTGCTTGGTTTGCCCCCTGGGTGAGCACTGGTCCTTCCAGAGTCCAGAAGGGGATCAAAATTCAACTTGTGGTGGGCCACAAACTCGCGCGATGGTTTAGAATTGTTGCGCGATGGTTCTTTGCATGCACGTAGATCCATGCATGCAAAGTTGGCCATGGTGCATGACATGCCTAAGTCTTGTGCAGTTTTTGAGGTTTTTGATCAGAGGGTTGGGTTTTTATCCCATTTTCATAGTATTCTATCCATCCATGCTCAAATATAAACACATCTTGCAAATCGTGTTACAGTTTTAAATCCCCAATTAACTGTTCCCCGTCCTAATTGGCTAAAAATTGGTTAAATAAAAGAAGAATCACAAAAGTTTTCACAAAATGCCTAAGTAGAGACCGATCTCTGGATTGGGCGAGAGGGGTGCCTTAAAACCCTTCCCCTCTCGTAACCTGGCTCCCGAACCCAGATATGGTTATGACGGACTGGTTTCCTTCACTTTTTCAAATCAAACAGCGCGGCAGGTGCTTCAAAATACGGTTCCTTGGGTGTCGGACCTTCAAACCCAAGTGGCGACTCTGTATTTTTGCGAGCGCCTGCTTCTCTGCTCGCGCTCCCTCAATTTCTGGGCCACTTTGGCAAGACGGGAAACGAAATCCTCTCTTTTCCAAGGGCATGCTGCCCATAGTGGCGACTCTACTAGGGATAAATCGAACCAATATTAATCCATACTTAGTGTTTAATACGTTTGTAAACAATTCCTTAAAAGTCTGTCAAAACGGTGAGCTTCGCGCTGCCGAAGGTTGGAATGGTGATTTAATAGGACCTCGTGTCTGACCAATCTGATCTGGGACTTTTTCAATTGTTCACTTGCGTAGTTTCTTCTAAAGATGGACTAAATAAAGCGAGCCAAATTTGAAAAGGCATTTTTGCGATCTTGTGATTCTTCTTCTTTTTAATCAAATTCTAGCATCTCATTTGTATCGATGTGGGATAAGCCTCGTTGGATCATTTTGGCAATCCGGCACGATTTACCAGAGCCCGGGGACCCCGAAAGACTAACAACCTTCGACGATAATGGGTCATGCTACCATTCGACTGTTGCTCTGCGAATTGCGGGCAACGGGAGGTATATCTGTGGCCCTAGTCCGAGGAACCCGTTACGAACCAAAACCGGTCTTTGCATATACAAAGCATTAGAACTTTCCAAACTAAGACAAGTACCTGCAGGGTAGGATCTATCTGCATCTAACCCCATATACTGTCTATGTGTTACTGCTTTCCCTATCGCATGCTCTGTTCATTCATACCATTCTGCGTAGAAGCATGTTTTAGGGCGACTTCTAGGTTCTTGTTTAAAGACGAGTCTATCTTAAATTATCGGGACACTACCGGGCCCGATGAAGAGTCGTGCATCTCGATGGTGCATGTTTTCAATTCAAAATCCTTAGGGGAGAAGGGACTTTGGGAAATCAGAAATTTCTACACCCTTGTCCTTATGTCTGCTTAAGGTTTCAAACAGAGAACAAGGAGCAATAAAGAGAAGGCCGTGATGCTTACACCAAAAGGTAACAAGTGCCTCGTCACTTACACTGCCTGGCTAAACAGCGCTGTGCCGCTCACGCCATTATGGTTATGGTATCATGACATTCATACCGAGTTGTTCCAGCTTTAAAAGTTGAAACCCTAATCACTGAAATGGCCGAAGGTTTAGGTTTCTTTTGGCATCCTTTAGCCCTGTTGGCCTCAAGTAAGGATACGTGTCCAAAAAGAATTCTGAGGATTCTGGTAGTGTTCGGATGATTTGAGACAGACTCGTCTTTTAGTTCTAAAGTCTAGGGGACACGGACGACGCGGCTGCATTTACGCTTTAGTCTTTTATTTAGATTAAAGTAGCAGCAGGACCCTTATCTTGGCATTCTCTTTCTATGCAAGCAAAGGTTCTGAGCTATTGCACCTCCGAGGAAAGTGTAACAACTCGGATTTTTACTGAATAAAAATTTCGTTGTTATCTAAGAAATTCTTTATCATATTAATACTTCTCTTTTTAATTCTAATAATCGGTCATAATTAGATTCTATCACCTCGGTCGATAAGATCATTTTCTAAAGACGAGCATGCCTATTAAGACCTTAGTATAATTACTTGGTAATTGTAGCAAAATCTTAAGAATTATATTTCTCGGCTGGAAATCCTACTTGGCGACCGATTAGTTAGCGACCCCATATACCATTTGGCTTAGTTACATTTTCCTAACCTAAGAGCGTTGCATCGATGCCAAAGGGGATAATTTTTAGTCTTACCTTAGCAGTTGACTTAACTACCTTGCTTTGGCTTTGCTGGGCTGCCTTGCTCTGCCTTGGCCACTGCTTGGCCACTGCCTTGGCCACCGCACTAGTAGCAGGGCTGCCTTGGCCACGTTTACACCTTGCCTTGGCGTTTGGCACCGTCGGGCTTTAATATTCCGTTATTAGGTGAGTTCCTAAATAAAACCAAAATACCACTTGAGCAATGGAAGCCTAGATTAAGTCTCGTTAGCCTAATGCCCATTTAGCCTAATTACTTTTCCCTAACCCTAGAAGGACTATTTTACCCTTTCCTTTTAATCTTTATCCATTGGACAATAGATACTAGGGTAGTCTTTATCCATTGGTTATTACATGCTAGGAAGACCTTTGACCATTGGACAATAGTTGTTAGGGAGAAGACCAAGTTTGACTAGTAGTTGGAATAGTCTAGTCAAAAGCAAATAGTGTACTTCATGATGACTAGTCTTTACCCATTGGTTATTACATGCTAGGAAGACCTTTGACCATTGGACAATAGTTGTTAGGGAGAAGACCACGTTTGACTAGTAGTTGGAATAGTCTAGTCAAAAGCAAATAATGTACTCCATGATGACTTTCCTTGGACCATTGGTTAATAACCGCTAGGGAAAACTTTACCCATTGGATAATAGACGTTAGGATTTGCCAAATAGGATGACAAGACAAGTCATGTGCTTCCTCATCATTACTTCTTCGCCCATTGGTTAATAACCGCTAGGGAAATGTTAGACCCTTGGACAATAACCATTAGGGAAATCATTATCCCTTGATAATAGCATTGTCCAATATTCCCATGGGATTCTTGGTGAAAGATATGATAGTACTTTCTCCTACAAAAAGAATAATCATAAGCCATGTGAGCATTTAAGTGGTCTTGTCCTTTTCTTCCTAGTTCTTTCCATAAATGTGCATATATGTATATACATAGATGTACTTTGACCAAGAGAGAGAGATGGCCGAATGAGAGGGAGAGGGAAGGTAAGATGTATGTGTGTCATACTTTGACAAGTTGTAGTACTTGAACACTATTTGACCAAGTTGCACTTGTTGTTGGGATTTGGCTTGATAAGACTAGACAATGGAGCAAATCCATGGAAGAGAGAGGGAGATATGGCCGAATGAGAGAGAAGGGGAGAGTGAGGTGTATGTGCATTGAACCTTGGCATGTGGGTGTACTTTGAACACTATTTACCAAGTGGCACTTAGTTGGCATACTATTGCATGACAAGACTAGACAATAGAAGCAAATCTATAGGAGAGAGAGAGAGAGATATGGCCGGCCAAGTGGAGTGAGGGGGGAGCTTCATTTTGTCTATAAATAGCATCCATTCCATGCCTTTCAACTCACACCTTCACCATTCAACTTCTCTCTCTAGAAAGCTTAGTGTTCTTGCTTGTTCTTGCTTTGTTCTTGAGTGTTCTTGAAGTTCTTCTCTTGTTCTTCAAGAAACTCATCCTAAGCCGCCACTAAACCACCACTCCACCACCCTTCGATCCATAAGAGTTTAGTAGTATAGACAAGACTTAGTTTCGAGAGAAACCTTTCTCTTTCGAAGCTACCGGAAGTCCACCGTAAGCCGTTACTCCGACAAAATTCCCGTAGCCACCCTACCGCCAAGAAGAACGGTAGAGTTCTTCGAACCTACTTATCCTAAGTATAATTGTATGCATGTTGAATTGAATGTAGTTAACCCCTAACTACTTCCTCTAAGTATATTGTATTGTGTGAGCATGAAGCCATATATGTAGTATGATTTGTTTTACGTAGTTTGCCTTGATATTATGACTACTTAATTGCTTGATCTCATGATAGTTGCTTGTTCATGTATGAACTCATTAATAAACATATGTTGTTTTTGAAAACTCCACAAAGGAAGAAAGAACGGATTTTGATAATATATTATTGTCTTTGAGGATGATTATGAGCATGTATGTATATTTGCTTTCATTCTGTGGTTGCTTGATAAAGCATAAGTGGCTTTCAACTCCAAGGGCCGTACATGTGGCGCTATGCTTTAAGTAATAATTTCAGTGTACGAGTAGGTAATATAGAGTTGGATGTTCTTGCTAGTTTAGTTTCAAGATTTTTTTAAAGTGATTTGTCCCGCCGATGAGTCTATGCATGATTACGAAGACACGAGAACCGAAAGTAGAAACATGACACCTAGGGTGGTGGATAAAGGAAAGAATTGAACTTGGTAAAATACTTTTGAAATTACATAATGGCCGGACTTGGTAGCCTTTGTGTAGACTTGCGAAAACCGCAATGAGGCCGGACTTGGTAGCCCATTGTGTAGATTGCTAACGGAGCTGGACGTGGTAGCTTCATTGGTAATTGGGCTTGGTTATCCGCGAGAGGAGCCAATGCAAGATTTGATAACGTGGTCGAACTTGGTGCCCGTTGGTAACAAAGAATGAGAAATGATTTTCAAAATGTTGATTTGGAAATGGTGACTCGTTTTACTATGAGTCGCGTAGGAGAAACAAAGAAAGGCATACACCAACGGAGGCAAGATAATGAATGCGGATGTGTCATTGTTAATTATGTTGTTGAATGAGCATGTGTAATTGCCTTTGTACCTTCGTGTTATAAGTTATGGATTGAAGGTTGGATTATTCTATCGAGCTTCTGTAGCTCACTGTGTTACCTTTCAGGTGACCCCGACATATTATAATCGGGGCGACGGTATAATGTGTCGATTTTATAGATGAGCAAAGATGAACAAGACACTTTGGAGGCCTTCGGAGCCGAGGAGCTTGCAAGGATGGAAGAAGAGGCTGAGCAGTAGTTAACCCTAGATTCTCTCCTTTGTTGAATAAAAGTACTCTTGTGAGAATTATGTTGTAATAATGAGCTAGGCTCTCTTTAGTTTATTCAATAAAAATGTTTATTTAACGTACCCAAAATTCGGGGCGTTACAGAAAGTATCGAAGTGAAAGGGGAAAACCCGCTTGGGAACGTCTGCAACGGAATCCGGGTCAGAGGCGTGTTAGGTTGCAATCTCAGTCAGTCACCATGGAACACTCTCCGTTTTCTCCATTGGCAGCTCAGTCATCCACCTCACCGATAGTTCAACGGGAAGGACAGCCAACTTCTCCATCTTCTGTGTCAACCACTTTTGAAAATCCCGACATGGCCGGAATACCACCACATCAGCTGCTTACCATTGAGGATATGCTCATGAATCTTCAGAACAGCATCGCCACAATGCAGCAAAGATCAGATCAGACCGATGCTAACATCACCCGTCTCAATGACCTTATCAACACTCGTCTTCCACCCCCACTTGAGGAGGAAGGCGAGGACGATGAGGATGACCAGGAGCAGCCTATCATGGTCCCAGATCCAAACAACCCAGGGCGTCTCATTGTGCAGCACAACCCTAGGGTGCTTCGTGTACTTGCTATCAATCCAAATCTTGCAGGCAATGTCCTGGTTGCAAATCCAGATATAGATGCTCTTACGGCTAAGATGGCCCAGCTTGAGGAATCCATTGCAAAAGCAGAAAAAGTCAAAGTTGGTGGAATTGACTTGGATCGTCTCTGCCTGTATCCCAATGCCAGGCTCCCTGAGAAGTTTAAAATGCCAGACTTGGCAAAGTTCGATGGAAGTGGTGACCCTCGAACCCATCTCTACAGTTACCATGCCGCTATGAAGCTCTTGGCAGTTGAACCCGAGGCCATGTCACAGCTCTTTCCTCAGACCCTCTCGGGCCCTGCTTTTCATTGGTTCTTGTCATTCGACATAGCCAAAAGAAGGACTTGGGAGGATATCGGAGCTGCGTTTATTTCACAGTATAGCTACAACTCTCAGCTAAAGATGACTATACGGGAGTTAGAATCCACGAAAATGGAAGCGAAGGAGACCTTTGCTGACTTCGTCAAGAGGTGGAGGGCCAAGGCTGCATTAATGACTGATCGTCCCATCGAGAAAGACCAACTCCGCATCATCTCTCGGAATCTCCAGCCAGACTATGCTAAGCATCTGGTTCTCGCAGAAGCGTCTGCAAACTTTGAAACCTTCTTCGATTCTGGCCTGGCCATCGAAGATGCACTGCAAAGCGGGATACTGTCAAGAGGGGAATCTTCTAACCCTCCGAAAGCAAAGCCTCGTGCTTATTCTGGGAATACCAATGCACCGTTCGGGGGTGGAACTTACTCCAACACAGCAACCAGTGGCACCAACGCCACCTCCTCCAACACCGCCAACCACATTTCCGATGTCAATCAGGTGCAAACACCACAGAACAACCGGTCTCGTGGTCAGCCCCGCAGCTTCTCTGCAATTGAGGCACCTCTGTCCTCAGTTTTGGAGAAGTTGGTCAAGTCAGGGCACCTGAAGCCCCTCGACCCAATGCCTTTACCCAAATATCCCCCAGCAAACTTCAAGGCCAACCTGTACTGCGCCTATCATCAAGGAGCTGGTCATCTCACGGATTCCTGCTTTCGCCTCCGACATGCGATTCAGGATCTCATTGATGAAGGGACTTTCCAGGCTCCGCCTCCACCTTCTCAAAAGCCAAATATCCTCTCCAACTCCCTGCCTATCTACAAAGTTGTCCCCCATATTAGCCAAATATCTCTCAGCTCCAGTCAAATTGATCCCAACTCTACCTTATTTGACCCCACTAGCCATATGATCTCCGCAGATCAACCCAAGCTAGTTGTATCTTCTCCACCCGAGCCTTGTGCCAAAGTCTCGTATTTACGAGTAGAGGAAGGCCAAATTACTGATACTGATGTGCCTTTGGCATGTTTACAAAATGGGGCCTTTATGCTGAGCGCGTCTGTCAGCGACCTTTTTCACCAGCCGATCCCCGCCGTGCAGCTCAGTTCTGCCTCTTCCCTCGACAGTCCGTACTTCACCGTGACGGACCCTAACCCATTTCCCAGTTTGACAGACCGGTTGCCATTCAGTGCACCTCCTCCAGAAACTGACATGTGTGCTATAAGTTGGGCCATTGCCGACGATGCGGATTATGCCACTCCGATAATCATCGAGTGGTTCGCACTCGAACTAGATGGATTCCCGCAACAACCTGAATATCTCCCCTTTGATCAGGCTTGGTATGATGGTTGGATGGTTGGTCAAGAAGCCGCCTTGGTCGATCCTTTGGATGAGTTCTCCCTTTACATGTTGTTCCATCAGGTTAAACCTGTCATCCTCGAGGAAGAGTACAATTGGGACCTCGAGCTGATCTGGCAGGATCCTGTGGTTTTGGATCCTAACCCTCAGCAAGACTATGCTATACCTGACTATCTACAACATTACGTAGAAGACAACTTGGTTCAGGAAGAGCCTCGGATCTTGGGAGATCACGTTTCTACGTTCAACTCAGTCTTCGACTTGGTCTGTGATGCTGATCACGACCCTTGTTCTTACATCACTGATGGGAGACTTCCCCATCTTGAGGTTCCATATCCCAACAACAAGGACTGTAGTATCATGGTAACCGATCTCGTTCTTCCCGCTAATCTGTGGGACGTTGACGAGGTTGTCGATATTTAAGTGGGTATTGAAGTATGGGCAGTTAACCGCTCCTTGGCAGAGGGTGAACTGTGGGATGTTCCATTTATGGTCAATCCGGAGCCTGTTACTGAAGTAGCAACGGTCGCTGATTTGAGTTTCTGGGACTCACTTTTGATGAAGGACCTGGCTGAAGACTTGGGGCTAGACATGGAAGTACCGAAATCTACAACAGCCACTGACAAAGGGAAGCATAAGCTAGGGGAAGTTCTTGCTGAGCTCTGGGATGTGAATGAGGATCCTCAGGTTGTGCCTTCTTCGGGAAACGTGCATAATGTTATGAGGAATGGACGGATTTTCCAACCTGTGAATCTGTAAGCTGGGACTTCGTCCAACCCTTCTAACCCAAGGAATGAACCCATTCCTCTTCCAAAATCTGCACCTCTTGAAGGATTGACTGGGTCACCCACTACTGATTTAGTTCAGCGGCAGCTGGAGCGGATTCCCACTGCCATATCCCTATGGGGACTAATATGTTCCTCCCGAGAGCACCGTCAGATGTTATGTCATGCTCTCTCCCGTCTCGAAATTCAAGCCGACATCACTCCTGAGGCGATGATATCTCTCATCCTCCCTCCTACTTCCAAGAACACTGTGGTCTTTACTGACAAGGATCTCCCAGTTGAAGAGGTCGATCACAACTGCCCTTTGCATATCACGGTCAAATGCCGCGGACTCTGGGTCCCAACTGTCCTCATTGACAATGGCTCAGCCATCAACGTTTGTCCTATGAGGGTGGCCTATCATTTGGGTTTCGCCAAGAAAGACTTTGCACCTTCAAACCTGGCTGTCAAGGCATATGACGGCACCCGTCGTATGGTCGAGGGTATTTTAATGCTTAAGCTCGATGCAGAGGGCTTTGAGATGGACGTTGAGTTCCATGTGGTTGACATTCCTGCCACCTTCAACCTGCTGTTGGGCAGGCCATGGCTCCATCGGTCAGACATCATGGATGTGCCCTCAACCCTCCATCAGAAAGTCATGCTGGGACTACCTGCAGGTACCTTAACCATTTGCGGGGACTCTGGAATCCACCCGCTCAAAGAAGATGGAACTCCTGTTTGGGGATCATGCACGGAGAAGAAGATGTTGACCTTGGGGGTTTCTCGTTCGACACTTCTGGATCTGTTCTGGCTATCAACGTGGACGGGGACTTCCTCATCAGTTCTGTTGCAATGGACATCATGCTAAGGATGTCCTATTTTCCTGGTTTGGGTTTAGGGATTCACCAACAGGGAGTCCCGAAATTCCCTACCTTTCCTTTTTGTGAGGGGCGTTTTGGTTTGGGGTACACTGCCTCTGCCAATAATGCCAAAAGAAGGAAACACACGGGAAAACCTCGTACTCTCTATGGCGATCCTGACAGCTATTTCGTGCGTGAAGTTAGGAACGCTGCCTACACTGGACAAGGAGAGCCATTTATCAATCCTGAGACCGAAGAGCTATTGCCTGGTTTCGAGGTTTTTGCTGATGACACCTGGTCATCTACTGATGAAGAGCCGGAGAAGGCGGAATTCAAGAGGAAGTTTACTCAGCCAAAGTTGAAGACTGACTGGTTGGGAACTTTTGATTAGGGGAGGTTGGAGCTGTTATTCCAGGAATTCTCCCAAGCGGGTTTAGCTGAGGAAGCTGAAGTGTTTATGCTCGGGTCAAATGCTCTGGAGGATCCGACATCACTCATTGTGGAAGCCAAGGGCAGTCTTAAAAATTGCATTTTCAAACCGCGCTTAACTTGCATTGATGACACTTCTGAGTCTAAGTTTGCGTCTGAGTCGGAGTCAGAGTCCAGTGAGTCGTCTAAGTCTAGCTCTGAGTCGGAGTTTGTGCCTCTGGGGCCTCCACGTCATAGCTTTTATTTCAAGTTTGATTCTCTTGTACTTGGCAACCCCGAGGGGTTTTGTGAAATGAATGACTTGTCTTCTGACTACTTGCATGATCGATGAAGGGATAGATTTCGATAGGGACATTCCCAAGGAAATCCGTGCCCTTATCGAGAGGGAAGACGAAAGGCATGCTTAGCCATTAAAAGAAGAAGTAGTTTCTATAAACTTGAAAGATGAGAACGATCCCCGAATGGTCCAAGTGGGCTCAACGCTTTCACCAGAGGAGCATCGTGACTTCAAGGAGTTGCTCACCGAGTATAGTGATGTTTTCGCATGGTCTCATCAAGACATGCCCGGCATCGACCCTGAGATAGTGAAGCATCTGATTCCTCTGCTACCGGATGCTAAACCTGTGAAGTAGAAGCTCAGGTGGATGAGGCCGGATTGGGTACAGAAGATCAAGGATGAGGTTACTAATCAGATCGATGCTGGTTTTATCATGGTTTCCCAGTATCCTACTTGGGTTGCCAACATTGTTCCTGTCCCTAAAAAGAATGGGCAAATACGAGTTTATGTCGATTTCAGGGACTTAAACAAAGCAAGCCCTAAAGATGATTTTCCCTTGGCTCACATCGATGTGCTTGTGGATAATACTGCAGGGCATGCCTTGCTCTCGTTCATGGACGGATTTTCAGGCTATAACCAAATTCTCATGGCACCTGAGGGCCGTGAGAAGACAACATTCATCACTGAGTGGGGGACTTACTGCTACTTGGTCATGCCGTTTGGGTTGAAGAATGCTGGACCTATTTATCAACGGGCTGCTACGACCATCTTGCATGACGTGATGCATAAGGAAGTTGAGGTCTATGTCGATGTCATGATTGCCAAATCTAAAACGCGAGAGGGACACATTCCCGTGCTTAGGAAGTTCTTCGAAAGACTCCGCAAGTTTCATATGCGTCTCAACCCGCAGAAATGCACCTTTGGGGTCACAGCTGGCAAGATACTCGGTTTCATGATCACTACTCGAGGCATTGAAGTTGATCCATCGAAAATCAAGGCAGTACTGGAAATGAAACCACCGGTGTCTGAAAAGGGAGTGCGGAGCTTTCTGGGGAAGGTTCAATTTATCAGCAGATTCATCGCCAAGTTGACCTTAACTTGCGAGCCGATGTTTTGTCTACTCAAGAAGAACACACCGTTCATATGGTCCGACAAGTGCCAAGCAGCTTTTGAGTCTATTCAGAACTACTTGCAAAATCCTCCGGTTCTGATGTCGCCTGTGCCAGTGAAGCCCTTGATACTTTATCTGTCTGTGAATCCTTCATCTATGGGATGCTTGCTAGCTCAGGAAGGAGATAAGGGTATCAAAAAGGTCATTTACTACCTGAGTAAGAAGATGGTAGGGTGTGAGGAACGCTACACTGCTCTTGAAAAGACATGTTGGGCTCTTGTCTGGGCGTCCAAGAAGTTGAGACACTACATGTTGGCTTATCCAGTGAAGTTGATTTCTCAAATGGATACTCTCAAGTATCTATTTGAGAAACCAGCGCTTACTGGTAAGTTAGCACGTTGGTTACTCTTACTGGCAGAATTCGATCTCGAGTATGTCACAAGGAAGTCCGTCAAGGGACGCGCAGTTGCAGAATTCTTGGCTGATCATCCTGTGGATGGGCCAGAAGATACAGATTTTGTATTTCCAGATGAAGAAGTGCTAACGGTGGTTGACGATGTGTGGACTCTCTACTTTGATGGGGCAGCCAATCAGAAAGGGTATGGAATCGGTGTGTTGTTGATAACACCTGACAGCTTCCATATTCCGCTTGCTTTCAAACTCAATTTCGATGTCACTAATAACCAAGCGGAATATGAGGCTTGTATTGTTGGCATAGAAGCCGCCTTAACGCTGGGAGTTGAAAAACTCGAGGTCATTGGCGATTCTAATCTTGTTGTATCGCAAGCCAATGGGGACTGGAAGGATCGTGAGGAAAAGTTAAAGCCTTATCATCAGGACTTGGAAGATCTTATTCCTCGTTTTAACAAGGTGACTTTTACTCACATTCCCCGCTTGAAAAATCAATTTGTCGATGCCCTGGCAACTTTGGCTTCCATGGTTGAACTTCCGTTGGGTGTTAAGCTTCGTCCTATCCTAATTGAACAGCGGGACTGCCCTGCTTATCAGTATGTTAGCACTATTGATGATGTCGATGATGGCATGCCCTGGTACCATGATATATGGAACTTCGTTGAAAGGGGTGAATATCCGGCTGAGGCCTCTAAAAAGGATCAACTTGCGTTGCGAAGGTTGTCAGCTCAATACATCATTTGCAGAGGGAAGCTCTACAGGAGATCCCATTGTGGGATGCACAAGCTCTGTGTCAATGGTGCTGAAGCCACCAAAATAATGGAGGACATTCATGAAGGAGTCTGCGGCCCTCACATGAGTGGTGTCATGCTTGCTAGAAAGATCTTACGGCAGGGTTACTTTTGGTCTACTATGGAATCGCAGTGCGTGGATTACGTTCGTCGCTGTCATAGGTGCCAGATCCATGCCAATCTTATGCATGTCCCTCCCTCCAAGCTGTTCGGCATGACTTCACCTTGGCCCTTTGCTGTATGGGCATTGATGTTATCGGCATGATCAGGCCATCTGCTTCAAATGGTCACCGTTTCATCTTGGTTGCGATAGACTATTTTACCAAGTGGGTGGAGGCCGAATCTTATAAAACCCTGACTGCTATTCAGGTGGCTCAGTTCATCAGGAAGAACATTATCTACCGATACGGTGTTCCGCAGGCATTTGTCTCTGATAATGGGTCTCATTTCAAGGGTAGGGTTTTGGAGCTCTTCGAGGAGTTCAAAATTGAGATACACCATTCGACGGTCTATCGCCCACAGGCCAATGGGGCAGTTGAGGCCGCTAACAAGAACATTGAAACAATTATCAAGAAGTCTGCAGAGTCCGCCAGGGACTGGCATGAGCAGCTACCTCTGGCTCTTTGGGGGTATCGAACGTCAATTCGAACATCAACGGGGGCAACTCCCTACTCTCTGGTGTATGGGATGGAAGCAGTACTCCCTATTGAGCTTGAGGTACCATCTTTGAGAGTCATGGCAGAATGTGGACTCACGGAATCCGAGTGGCTCAGTGGGCGGTTTGTTGAACTCATGCTCTTTGATGAGAGGAGGCTCCGCGCATTGTATCATGCTCAGGAGTATCAACGTCGGATTGCTCGGGCTTTCAACAAGAAGGTGAAGTCTCGCAATTTAGCTGAGGGGGATATGGTTACAAAGGAAATCTGGGCTCCCATCTTTGATATGCACGGAAAATTCCGTCCAAAACGCTCAGGGCTCTATCTCATCAAGACTATCCTCTCCGGTGGGGCAGTTCAACTCATGGATCTGGACGGCAACGAGTTCAACACTCTAGTCAACCTGGATCAACTCAAGCGTTACTATTCTTGAGAGAAGCTCGCTGGGCCGAAAACCACAAGGGTGGGCGGTTCCAGGCAAAATTTAGAGCATGCCTGCTAGACTGAAAACCTAAGGAGGCGGTCTAGGCAAAAATAAATAGGCAAAAAAAAAAAAAATCAAGAGCTCGCTAGGCCGAAAACCCGAATGGGCGGCCCTAGGCAAAAATTAGAGCGTAAAAGGAGAGCCAAAAATACACGAGTGAACCTTAGCCTGAATTACGTTTTGACCTGATTCCTTGAAAAGGATATGTAGGCAATTTCTCAATGAGATTCGGTCATAATCCATCAACCTGATTCGGGTTCCGAAGGGTATCTTCAACATACGGTGCGGTGTTCAACACTTGAGCAAGAAGGGAAAGTTCTTGATCCTTCAATTTTATTCCAAAACTACTACTTCTATTACACAGGCTGAGCAGTCTTTCAAAACAGTTAAAGCATAAAAACAGAATAAAATGCTAGAGGCCCTCATGGGCTCACAGTTTATTCTAGATCATCGAGGTCGTGTCAGAAGTCAGTCCGCATTTTGTCTTCTGATAATCTGTCTTCTTAGCCATGTTTTATAACGGTCTGTTAGCTCAGTGCTGAAACCCGGATCTGCTCCGCCGAGCTCCCTCAGTCCCCAGTTATGCTCATACCCATTCAGGTTTTGTGCGGTAAGGGCAGGAACATGAAAGGTCTCCGCTCCGGCTCTGTGTGATCCTTGGCTTATCCCTAGTTGCCGAAGGATGCGGCCTGGAATGTAGAATGTGAAGCTGGACAGTCCAACAATTACCACTCTGTCATAACCTTCAGATTTTACAGCCATATCGGGAATGTCCAATGCCTCGTGCCTCCAGGTGATTTCTTCGGGTGACAATTCATCCTTGAACCTAATCCACTCTTCTGTGGACATCACCGGATACAACATCTCTCTCTGGTGCATTCGCCCGAGTAAGCGGGGCCAGTTTGCCTCCGGAGCTACAATCAACCCAAGCTTATCTGACAGCCACAACTGCTTTGAGAGAAAAGACAAGTAAGGAGCCACATAAAACTCGAGCGGAAAAACAAGTAAGGGCCCTTCGTATAGCCTTGGCCGAGTGATGAGGTAAAAGCAGAATGTCTGAAAACTGGAAAAAGGTGAGCTGAGTGAGAGTTTACCTGCAAAAGGAGCGGACTGCCACCGAATATCATGGTTTGGCCGTTTGCTACTAAATCCAGCCCCATGAGTGTCTCAGCAAGAACCATTGGCACCACGTTTCTTCGGCCGCCAAGCTATGTGGTCACGCTCACCAGAGAGGGGTTGACTTGTCCGGACGGGGAAACCAACAAATACGCGGCAAGCACGCTGATCACCAGTGCAAACCGACGGCGAGCCTGCAAGGCCATGTCCCCAGTATCACCTTCGGGCCCGTACCATTCCATTAGGCGCATGACGTTTATCTGTCCGCCACTCAGCAGGCTTTCCGCTGCACTTGTGGTGATGTTCAGGCTAGTTTTTAGAAGTTCGGACATGCTCTTTCGATATGGTGGTATAACGATCATATGGGAAGCAAAACTTTGGAGGTATGCTTGGAATTCCTCCACAGTCGGACACAGCTCATTATCTCCAAATCTGAATACATGAACGGCTGGGTCCCAGAACCGCACAGCTGACTGCAAGATTTCGGGGCGCAGCCGTATGCTTCGAAGGAAACGGATAGCAGCTAGGCCGTGGGTTCGGAAAGATAGCCAATCGGTTGCCACAAAGGTTTCTAGCCATGGGTCAATCAGGGCTGGTAGGTGGTTTGCCATCCGTTGTGGTTTGCACGGTCTTTTGTGAAAGAAGTGGCTTGCATTGTCACATGAGATGCTCTTTTATAACCGAAGGGATGATAAATATCCGTATGCCCATGTAAAATGTCAGGCAAGGTGGCAAGTCCTCTTCCCTTCAAGAGTACACTTATTGGAACATCCCTGAGCATCCAGGACGGCCAAAGTAATGACATGGCCTGCAACTCCTCACTTTTTGAATAAGTCAAGGCTAGCAGCTGTGTCTGGTCTGAACCCTCGCGCGACGATTTTATTATGTCGCGCGAGTTTCAAATGCTCGCGTGATGGTTTTGATTCCTCGTGCGATGGTTTAGCTTATTGTGGCCAGACATAAGCAGCCTACTGACTTTGTGGAGGGTGATTTTTCACATTTGGACCTGAGCCCGTTTTTGAACTTTAAACATTTCCAGTTGGCTGTTATGGATGTTTATCACCGTATGGAAGTTTTGTTTGCTCAAATCGCATTTTTGATGATGGGTTTCGGGCCCCCGGAAGGATGGTGTCAACACTTTGTCTTTGCACAAGTTGTTATTTCATTAAACGAGCTAGGCTTAAAGGCCATACAGCTTACAATAGCAAGTGATTAAAAGCAGGAGACATAGCTCAGACAATCCAACGGTTGGGAGCTTATTTCTGGTACAAACTTGGTTTCGGCAGACTTCAGAAGTATCCCCCTAATCTGGCTTTGACCTCTCTGTGAAGCCACTTCACGTAACAGCTTTCCAACCACGTGATGGGATCAGGAAGAGGCTCCTCCAGTTCTCTGTTGTTCCAACTATACTCGTAGGCCTGCAAGTTGTGGCTGTCAAACGCAGGAAGCACGAAACGTTCTCTCCCAAAGCATCTACTCTCTTGGTTTCTACCCAATTGTCGGAGGGTCCGTCCTGGGATGTAGAAGGTGAAGCTCGTCATTTCGGCAAGGATCATTCTTTTGAACCCTGCAGAGTTTACAGTCATCGCCGGCAAGTTTAGCCATGGACACCTCCAGACAATATCTTCCGATTGCATGTCATTCAGAAAGGCATACCATTCTTCAATCATCAGCTCAGGGTACACCATCGATCTCTCGACTAGTTGCCTCGGGAAATGTTCGAAGCCGGCCTCCGGAGCCTTAAGTACACCCACTTTGTTTGAAAGCCAAAGCTGAGTGTAAGAACAAGTAAGAAGTCAGATATAGCCAGAGTGAAAAGACAAATAAGGTTTGTCGAGTGATCCCAGCCTGAGGGTTAAGATAAAATGAGAAAATGCGAGTTGAGTGAGAACTTACCTGGAGCAAGAGAGGACATCCGCTGAACCAACTTGCTTGGCTACTTTTGACCAAGTTTAAGCCTATGAGGGTTTCCGCCAGAAAGACGGGCATGATATTCTTTCGAGCATCCATTTGCAGCACCATACTCACTATGCTAGGGCTAACTCCTTCGTTAGCAGGGATCAGCATGTAGGCGGCCAGCGCACAGACTGAGAGCACAAAGCGTCTGTGAGCCTGGCCAACGTAATCTCCCAGGGCTCCTTCGGGACCGTACAGCTAAGACAGTCAATGTTGAGATTGCCGTTTTGGATTATGCTTGCTGACAGCTCTTCGGGAATGTTGAGTTTTGTCTGCACGAATTGGCTCATGTCCTCTAGGAACGGAGGAATGGCAAGGACTTCACAGTCAGTAAATCCTTGGAGGTAGGCTTGAAACTCCTCTACTGTCGGGCACATCTCATCGTTATGGAAGCGGAAAACATGCATGACAGGATCCAAATACACCATCGCAGCTTGAAGTAGCTCAGGGCGTGGCTCCATGAATCGGAGGTCACGAATGGAAGATAGGCATTGGGAACGAGGACTCTCCCAATCAATGGTTTCGGGCCGTGTCAGCCACGGATCGAGTATGGCAGCCAGCGGACTTTCCATCTTGAGTAATATGGGTGTTCTTAAGCTTCCGGGGGAGGATGCTCTTTGCATTGCTATGCATGCCACTCTTTTATAGGCAAACTTTCCAAAAATATCATCCTCGGTTCTCATGCCAAGGGTTAAAGCTTCATGAAAGGTTAGGACACCTTGCCATGCAAGGACACTCATCTCTGTAAACTTCAGGATAATCTGCAGGATGTTTGGGAAAGATCACAGGGCCCCTGGTACCTTCAAAGGTTGGCCTGGTCAAAAAGGGCAGTCTGGCAGGACAAATCGTCGCGCGAGCATTCACAAACCCTCGCGCGAGAAGGAACCCTCGCGCGAGAAGGAACACTCGCGCAATTATTCCAAACCGTCGCGACGGTTCGTCTGCACTTTTGACAACTTCTGCCGGCTACTGTCCAAATTTGGTCGTCTTTCGTTCCAGAGGGTTTTTGGCAACTAGGTTGATTCCAGCAAGTCAAAATGGGTATTTATGACTGTGTGCAAGCATCGGATTCAAAATGTCGTGCTTAACGAAGATTTCGGACCCTCGGCGGCCCGTTTCAAGAAAAAAATCAAGGTTTTGAGAGGTCAAAACTTGTTTTATGCATATTTACCAAGTTCTTTCATGTTGTACAGGTCATATGGACCTTACATGGCTGTACGGAGGTGTCGGTTTCAGTCCGGGATATAATTGAGTCATGTTTTGCGTCGCGTATCCCTTTTTGTGTCTTTTGAACACTTTTCGGTGTAGATCTCATTTCAAAGGGCCTTTTTGCATTCCGTCAACTCGTGCAAGTCACGTTACCTGTGTTTGACCCTACAGAGGCGTCATTTTCAATCAAAGTCGAGTATTTTGAGTTTTGACCCGTTAACGCTCAAAATTTCATTATTCTTCCGTATCCTCGTATCCTGGCCGTGTCCTAGGATATATTTTCCATTTTCTTTCGAGTTAGTCACTCCTGTACATACATGTGTGTCTGCGGACAGTCTCGGTGTGTTATCAATGCAGGTTTGGTATTAGCGGTTGGCGTTTGTTCTCTTTTATGCATAATAAGAGCGAATAAACTGTGAAAGTGCAAATTTTATGACTAAACCATGCTATACCATATAAAACCAAAGGAAAGTACTGTGCGTAAGGCACTCTGGCCAATCAAAAACCATTAAAAGCAAAACAGGGCACACTCACCCACTGTCAAAAAGGCACGCAGGCCTCTAAAATCCATATCAGTCTCAGTACTAGGGCACATCCGCCCTCCATCTGCGTACTTGGGCAAGCAGGCCCCCAAAAGTAAATCTAAAATACAGAAAATAAAAAAGGCTCCGCTGTGAACCTCAATCCTCACCTCCAAACTAGTCCTTCAGGCCAGTATCGCCACCGTCGTCATCACCATCGTCGTCGTCAGCTCTCTCCTTGGGATCATCCTTGTACGCCGGATCATCAACTGAGTCGTCAGAATCGCTGCGGGCGGATGAGTGCTCCTCCTCCTCTTCTCCCTCTTCCTCATCTTCCTCCTCTTCTCCATCATCTTCCTCTTCATCCTCGGAGGTCGGAAGCAGAATCAGCTTGGGCTTCTTTTGGGCTCGCTGCTCCTCCGGTGTTGGTCTCTTGCGCACTGCGATCCGAAATTGCTCCTCAGCACGTACTGCGGCCTGTCTGGCTGCTCTTTACTTGCAGCAACTGACTGCGAGCTCCTGGTCTGTCGCTGTGATGCAACCGGTGGTGCAGTTGTCCTGGCTGCTAGCTTCTTCTGTGGAGGCAACCGTGTCCTCTTGCTCCTAGAAGTCGCCTGTCCTTGTGCCTGCATTGTCACATCATGTAAAGCATTAATATACATTGTGCATATTGTATATATCAAATGTTTGGATACAGGTACATTTTACCAAAAGACTACTAAAGCATATGTTTTGAAAGCAGAAGTGCATCTTTAAGTATCGAAAGCGGGAATGTATCATTGTATACCTGAGGCTTCTTGGCAGCAGCTCGCTGAGCTCGTGGGAGAGACGGTACTGGATAGCGCAACTCTAGTGGGAAGCCACCTGCTGCTCGCTTAAACACATTCTCCAACGCCAGCATACGGCGAATGGCTTCATTCACCCACTCATTGGGCACCTGCAAAGGCAATTCTATATCATCAAGCTATTCAATAATGGTGCATATATCGTAATGTAAATAGGGTTCATACCGGAACAGTCACGGGCGATGGCTCGACTCAGGCAGGCGCCAAGTGTATCTCTGCTGGATTTCCTTGTGCATCCACAACTGGAACTGTCCATGACATTTCTGGGGGTCCGCCTCTCACAGGTACGCCTGCATGGTGCCTGACACGGCCTTCGCCGCCTCTCGCTCTCTCTCCAGCAGCTCTCCTCTCCTCGGCAGCTCCATGTGCCTAACTCTACACGTCTCTCAAGGCCCGAATACCCAGTGGCCTCGCCAAGCGGTCTCTCTGGTACTCCGCATAGTCCATCTCTGGGCGCAGGTATCGTGTCAGCTCCGTGTCAGGCCGTGTGAACCTCTCTAGCTCAACCCGGGTGTATGTGCTCGTATGTGAAGCTCGTGGCGGAAGTGACCCTGGCACCTGGAACGCTGTGTAGCCAAGTGACTGGTGCGACACCCGGTCTCCAAGGTACCATTGCCAGCCAAAGGCCGACTCAAGTAACACCCTGTTGGCAGTGATGGCTCTGCTCCTAGTCAAGTACTTAGGCTCTACTCCTGCAACCCTCCATGGGTTCCAATTGATCTGCACACAGGTCAACAAACGATGGAAACAATTGATCAGCAACAGCATTAAAGCAATTAAGAGTATTTTGATCATGAGGATTTTATGGTATACCTGTGAGGCTCTAAGCTCATCCAAGTACAGCCTATAGGCGTTGAGGCTGCCTCTACCTTCCTCCGGCCCCATGTTTTTCTTACTCCATATCAGTGCACGGGGGAGAGTGCTCAAGTCAGGGTGCTTACATTGTGGCGGATACATCCGCAGGACCTCATAAGCCCAGAGCTGTTCAAATTCAAGTAGGCATGTGCATTAGTTACAGGATATTATGCAGACATGTGTGCAAGCAGGTTATAATTGCTGATAAACAAGTAATGCAAGTGCAATAGAAGTTGTGCTGTGTTATTTTACCTCCCAGACTCTCCAGTAGCCAGCGGTGCTTTTCCCTGTCCTCGACGAGTGGCCTAGAAAGGCGTAAGCTGTACCCAGCGCTGCTCCACCCCAGTCAAAGCGTGAGGCTGTCCTCAGATCCCTCAAGGCTAGCAAATAAGACAAGTGCACTCTGCTACGCCTGTTTGGATACAGGGAAGCGCCGAAGAGGTACAGTAGGTATGCTCTGGCCATTTGCTTTGCCTCCCGCTCTGTAGTCACCTTCTTCTTCAGGTATTTTGTGAACTGCTCGTACTTTGCCATCCCCTCCTCAATCTTGGGTGCATCACCCAGAAACCACTCCAGTGCAACTCGGTCATCCTGAATGCCCGAGTCAAAAGGGATGGGCTCTCTTCCAACCCTCAGCCTTGTAATCGACGCGAAATCTGCAGGCGTCACTGTCATCTCCCCAATCGGCAGGTGGAAGGTGTTGGTAGTATCCCTCCATCTCTCGGCAAGCGCCACTAACACAGCATGGTCAATTCTGCTTCGAGTAAAAGTCCGTATGAACTCCCCAAAGCCTGCTGCATCCACCAGATCCCTCACTCTCTGAGGTAAGCCCTCATATAGTACCAAGGACCTGCAAGCACCGCCGAAACCACGGATATCCCTCTGAGCTGCTCCCTCCTGTTTCAAGTACACAGACAGGCAATAAGGCAAATGTTAGCATACATGGCTTTCATTTTCAAGTCCTAGGTAATCAATGCAGCGGTATAACAACGGTTCTTTGATTCATGCTATTTGCATGCATGGCCTATCAGGGTTATGTTATCAGGCAACAGGGCAAATGTTAGCATACATGGTTTTCATTTTCAAGTTCTAGGTAATCAATGCAGCGGTGCACCAACCGTCCTTTGGTTCATCCGACTGCATGCATGGCCTATCAAGGTTATGTCATCGAGATTCTGGCTTCAGTGCAGTCAGTATTAAGATGGTTGGTTCAAGTTATTATTTTACATGGCATGCATTCTACTTGGCATGCAATTCAGCGGTTCTATTATCATGACTGAGCTATTTCATGGTTAGTTCAAGGGTTCTTTCATGCTCTTCCATACAACCTACTAAACATGCAAGTAACGCGGAAATTGAAGTGTAAATGGGGTTTTTCAGAAATTACCTCGGCCCGAGTGTTCGCGATGTAGTCTGAGGGTCCCTCAACACCGTCTCGTCGTCATACTTTGACCGCTGTAGTGTGTATGCTAAAAAGCCAGACGGTATCAACAAGTGCGGCATAGGGGGTGTGTATGTCTCTGCTGCATAATCAGGCCGACTCATGGTTGCCGCCTCTGCCACGGCTGTCACCCTAGGCCCCTGAGCCTCCTCTGTGGCCCTCTCTTCGGCCTCCATCTCTCTCAAAGGCTCCTCTCTATCCTTTCTCTCTCTCTTGGCCTTCTCTGCTCCTCCCATGCAGCAATAGCCCGTGCTCGTTCCTCCTTTGCCTTCAGTACTATCTCACCAATCTCAGGATTCTCTTCCAACAGCTTTGCAAGCCGATCGTCGGGCAAGTGCTCGGCAATATCTTGCTTTGTAACCGGTACATGGCGTGATGATGTGGCTGCCGTCTCCGCTGGTCGGAACGCTATATCCTGCTCTCTGTACTCGACAGGAATCTCAGTGGTCTCTTCTTCCTCCGTCGCGACGCCCTTGCCTCTCGCCAGGTCTCTCGGCGGAGAAGCATTCGGCCCAAGAATATCATCCACGGCGCTGCTACTGCCACCGTCTCCCAAACTACCACCCCCAACTATGGGCGAGCCCTCGGCCACTGTGCCCGAGCCTCCTGATTCAACGATGGACCCCACAGCCCCTGCCAGAACTGTCGCGGCGCGGATTCTCCTCCATCGCGCGATCCTTCTTTGCATCTCCAACCTCCTACTGCTGGCCTGCTCCGCCATCGCTGCCAACTGCTACCACTGCACCTTGGCCCGTAACAGCCTCCACTGGCCTTTGATCTTCTGTTTCGACCGCCATTGGGCCACCTTGATCTTCTGGCCGATCAACGACCTCTCTTCCACCGCCTCCATCACTGTTACCTGCCACGGATGCGCGTGGGTGTACTGATGTGCTTGATTTGGAACACGATCTAGGCTTTTTAGTCTGATGCAAGGGTTGGTTTGAGAGTTTGAGAGAGTTTTGAAGCTCTTGGAACTGCCCGTTATGATTCTGAAACGTCCCACGGAAGAATAAAGGGTGGCACGAGCACGGGCCAGGTTTGGGCCGGTTCCAGATCCAAGCCCTGAGAGACAAACCCTCGCGCGTGGATTCTGGCTGCTCGCGCGATGGTTCTTTGGACCTCAGGCCCATTTCCCCAGCAGTGCTGGCCCAATCATGCATGTCCTTATTGTTGTGGCTCGCGATGTGTTGTTATGCTTTTGAGTCATTTTTGGGAGTTCTTTGGAATTAAGCCCATCGAAATTCAAGTTATTTTCTATCGAGTTATTTTCTATCCCTAGCAGTGGTCCGCCCGCACACGCTCTGCAAAATTTCAATCCAACGACGATCCATCCGTGCAATTATCGATCCATCCGTCCAAATTTCAATCCAGCGACGATCCATCCGTCCAATTATCGATCAGCGACGATCTATCCGTCCAAATTTCAATCCAGCGACGATCCATCCATCCAATTATCGATCAGCGACGATCTATCTGTTCAAATTTCAATCCAGCGATGATCCATCCGTCCAATTATCGATCAGCGACGATCCATCTGTCCAATTTCAATCCAGGGACGATCCATCCGTCCAATTTCAAATCAGTGGCGATCTATCCGTCCAATTTCAATTCAGCGACGATCCATCCGTCCAACTTCAATCTAGTGACGATCCATCCGTCCAATGGGTGCACGGTATTTTTACATATCCATCTGCATTTTTTTTAAATTAGCTTTCGGGCGGGTTTGATGGGTGTCTAGAAATCTTTGACGTTACCCGTACCAAGTCAATGGTGCTCCGCGTGCCGTCAAAGAGGGACTACTGTAGTCACCCCAATCCGGATCTCCTGATCGTTTTACGGTTTCTTGTTTCCCCGATGATGAAATCGGATTAAAAACAGACTTGAGATTGGAATGGTTTGAACTTTGTGTGTGTGGGACCTCCCTAAAACCTTTTGAATCACAGAAATCCTTAAGTCAAAACCCTAAGCCAGGATTGACCATCGCGCGTGCATTTGAAAGACTCGCGCGAGGGTTGTGTGCCAGGTGTGGATCAAAGTCAAACTATTGACTGTTGACCCTCGCGTGACCTTTTGAACCATCGCGCGCATGTTTGGAACCCTCGCGCGAGGGTTTTCTCCTGACCCCATTACCATTTTCCAGCTGGATTTTGTGATCATCAGGGGGTCTATGGGGCAGTAGAACCCCGTTTTTCTCCAGAACAGATGTTTGTGACTGTATGGTTAGCACCTCCCAATGTAACCACCCCCCACCTTGTTGGCCACCTTCTCCACCAAGCTCTTGGCTGGTGTTTGGGCCATGCTTGCCATCACCCCTTGGCCTCCCTTTGGCCTATATATATCCCCACATGCTTCCAAAGCTAAGGTTTACAAAAAAATATCAAGCACAAAGCTCACAAACCCCCAACCATTCTTGTTACTCTCTCACTCTTGTGTTCTACATACACTCATTTTCAAAGCTACACCACCTTGTTCAAACCAATCCAAAACAACTCAAGCAAAGGTATAAACATTTACCTGCTTTCTATTTTGATCCCTGAGGGGGGCTGGCAGGGCCAAGGCTAGTAATCAATACCAGTTCTGGCCCTAAAGTCAGCAAAGTTACAAGAAGCAATGGAGCAGGAACCCTCGCGCGATGGTTCCAAATACTCGCGCGACACTTCGTGTCTGTGTGATGATGAGCCACGTGGGGAAGGGTATCCTGATCTTTGTGTTCCATACATGGTTCTTACTGTTTTGAAGCATGTTTAGGCTTTTAGATCACTGTGCTGCATGAAAAAGCCATGGTTTAGCTTAGTTTGTTGTCTTATTTAGTTTGGAATGCCCTTGGGATGTTTTCTGAGTATGTTTCAGAACCCCAAGCATGCAAAGCAATCACTGGAGGTCCAGGAAGGAACACGCGCAAGTGTTCTAAACACACGCGCGATGGTTCTTCACTTTCCAGTGATGGCCCTTGCATGGCAGCTAAGGCCTTAAGCCTCTGTTTATTCACCCCCACTGTTTAGGGGTTGTATTTCAATTTATTTGGCTTCTATTTGTCTTAATTTGTAATAATTATTTCATTCCAGTACACATATAATTGCTTGGTTTGCCCCTGGGTCAACACTGGTCCTTCCAGAGCCCAGAAGGGAATCAAAATTCAACCTGTGGTGGGCCACAAACTCGCGCGCGATGGTTTAGAATTATTGCACTATGGTTCTTTGCATGCACGTAGATCCATGCATGCAAAGTTGGCCATGGTGCATGACATGCCTAAGTCTTGTGCAGTTTTTGAGGTTTCTGATCAGAGGATTGGGTTTTTATCCCATTTTCATAGTATTCTATCCATCCATGCATGCTCAAATATAAACACATCTTGCAAATCGTGTTACAGTTTTAAATCCCCGATTAACTGTTCCCCGCCCTAATTGGCTAAAAATTGGTTAAATAAAAGAAGAATCACAAAAGTTTTCACAAAATGCCTAAGTAGAGACCGATCTCCGGATTGGGCGAGAGGGGTACCTTAAAACCCTTCCCCTCTCGTAACCTGGCTCCTGAACCCAGATATGGTTATGACGGACTGGTTTCCTTCACTTTTTCAAATCAAACAGCGCGGCAGGTGCTTCAAAATACGGTTCCTTGGGTGTCGGACCTTCAAACCCAAGTGGCGACTCTGTATTTTTGCGAGCGCCTGCTTCTCTGCTCGCGCTCCCTCGATTTTTGGGCCGCTTTGGCAAGACGGAGAACGAAATCCTCTCTTTTCCAAGGGCATGCTGCCCACAACTTTCAATTTAGAGAATTCGAAATATGACATCAACTTCATACATTAGAATGTGATAATCCTTGTAAATTTCGAACTCTAGAATATGAAGTTGTACCAACATTTCAGATTCTACAAATCGAACCCCACCCAGTCTTTATCAACACAACTTCAATTTCTAGAACTCGAAATATTACATAAACGTCATACATTATAATATGAAAATCTGTGTAAATTAATTTTGAACTCTAGAGTATGAACCAATACCAACATTTTAGATTCCAGAAATTGAATTACATAATCTGAAATATATATTCTTGAAGTGTCATTAATTATTGGTCTACTTTGGCAAATCATATGAAAAGTGATAATAATTATGGTTCGAAGTTAGTTTTTCTTTGCTGACGAAAAAATTCAGGACGGAGGAAGTATTTGAAATGACCTCGAACTTTCCTTTCACGGATCCAAAACTATATACAAATATGAAATTGCAGAACAACATCAGAAATTAAAGTATGAAATTTTGTACTAATTTCGAATTCATGAGATTGAAATATTTTCTAAATTTCATGTACTAGAGTATGATAGTAAGTGGTTTTCTAGAATCTGATAGTTCTTTATCCGACTGCCAACATTCATCCATAAGTACCAGCCTACCAACTGCCAACATTCAACCATAAGTACCAGACTGCCAACTGCCAACATTCATCCATAAGTACCAAAATACGTACAACTACAATTTGTCAGATACTAGTGCAATCACCATTCTAAAACAAAATACAAGCACAAGGTACAAGATACATTTGACAAAAAAAAAATGCCTAATCCACATTGATGACCTTCTTTGTTGCAACGTCATTGCCAATGATCTCCTTGAACTTTTGAATGGCTTTGACATATGGTACATCCCAATTTTTTGCTATAGAGTCGCGATAGATTGTCCAATTGCAAGCTATTGGCGGCATGGGGGAACCTTTTTGAGGAACACCAAAAAAAATTAACTTTAATTGGACTTTAAGAGCAATATTCGTTATATAGAAATGTGCAAATAATAAATCAATAACTTAAATACCTGTTCAAAGTGTTTGCCATCAACAATTCCAATAGCAATAACCTTTCGCTTCATGGAAGGTAAGGGTTTAGATCGGAGGGGAAGGAACGTAAAGAATTGTAGTTTTGATAAGTGGATAAGGACACAGTTATAAGTAGAGGCTATGAAGTGACCCATGTCTGGCATTGTCATCCATTTAGCCTGTGGTACAGGACTTTTATCTCAATTTAAGATGCAATGTAATTCCCAAGCCCTCCCGCCCCTCAATGCCACTCTTTCGTACAGGTCAAAATTTGCATCCAACTCTTTTAGCAAATCAATTCTTACCTGTTTCCACTCATGCTTATTGCAATCCTCATTGATGAAGGCTGATATTGCCCAGAACCCACAATTCTCATCAGACTCAAATCAATTCTTAGCCATAATGTTGTAGCCGAGCCACTAGATGTTGCATTTGAGTTCTCCCGGCTTTCTCTATCACTTGGTACTTATGTCGTGCATTGTACACATGTTTGATTGTCGTGACGTTTGAAGGATCATTGCCCTTTAACTGACTTAGAATTTGTTTGGGTTTAACCAAAGAGACTGACAAATCCACCAACATGGCAGTTTGCTCCGTCGACAACCTTCCAGGATACGAATGCCCCTCCAAGTACACCATTGGAGGATGATTGTGAGTGCCATTGTGGACAGAGACAGTCCAACCATCATTGCCCTTTACACCTTTCAATAGAAATGGGAATTCAATTTTCTTTGTGCCCGTGGAACGCGCCGCCTTCTTCTTCACAGCCACCACCTCCCCCAAAGACTTCTTCACAAACTTCCTATACTTCCTGCTTCTTTCGCATGAAAACCTCATCCTTGGTTTGCGATTCTTAATAAACTTCTCTGAGGCCTTAATGATAATGACAAAGTTGTATCGTTTACTCGTAGATCTTGTCCACTCTACCAACTCTTTCTTGGACGAAAATACCTTTAGAAAAGTTAAAAAAAAAAATTATAACCCGCACCATAAGGTTGCACATGAAAAAAACTCCATGGTTTGAAACACTCACCTTGTCCGTTGTGAAATGCTCAGTATAATCATATAGTGTAGGAGTGGGAGTAGGATTAGTTGCGGGCCCTACATGACTACCAAATGTTGAAGTGTCACCCTAGAACATCCAAAGAAAAACCAATTAAACACACTCTACGCAGTATTCGAACTCTAGAGTTCAAAATTTTGACAGCATTTCAAGTTTTAGAATATGATATTGTCAACAAGTTTCAAAACTAGAGTTTGAAATATTGTGATAAGTTCAAGTTTTAGAATATGATACAAGTTTCAAACTCTAGAGTTTGCAAATTTAGCATAATTTCGAATTTTAGAATCTAAACACATCGGGAGTGATTATTGTCTACAATATTCAAACTCTAGAGTTTGAAATTCAGCAAAATTCCGAGTTTTAGAATATGATATTATCTTCAATTTTCAAACTCTAAAGTTTGAAATGTTGGCCTAATTTCAAGTTTCATAATCCGATAATGTCGTGCCAGACCCAGGTTTAAAATGGAGTGACAAGTTTTGAACTCTAGAGTTTGAAATTTTAGCAGAATTCCGAGTTTTAGAATATGATATTGTTTTCAATTTTTAAACTCTAGAGTTTGAAATTGTGGCGTAATTTCAAGTTTTAGAATATGACAATGTTGGGACAGAACCAGGCTAAAAATGCAGGAGTGATGAGTTACCTCTTGTTTTGATCTCGGCTCTGAAACTACAATATCCATGGCTCCCTCTTCATTGTCAACTTCCATTTCCATTGCACAACCTTCCAATCCCCAATCAAAATGCACATTGCTCTCATATATTGAGTTAAAGACTTCTTTTTTACCAATGGAAGGAGAGGAAGCAATGGAGGTTTCCATTGAGAGTTAGGAGGTGTGTGGTGAGAGTTTGGAGGCAGATGTTGACTGGGTTTATGGTGGGAGGTGGGAGCTCAACAATGGTGGTGGCCTGGAATGGAATGGAACCAGAAGAACCAAAAGAAGATGGAGGGAACATGGAAGGAGATGCAAAAAAATGGAGGGAACGTGGGTGGGTTATGGGGTGTGTGTATTTTGGATGTGGTTATATGTTTGTGGTTGTATGTAATAAAAATAGGGGTATTTTTGTCCACTTTTACAAGGGTATTTTTGTTCGAATATTATTTACTTAAAAACAAGTTACATGCAGTAAATTCGCAGTTGTATTTATAAACTCCCATAAGAAAACATGTACTTGCTCAAAAACAATGTATTACTACTTTATGCTACATTTTCAATTGGCGCACATGTACCTGCTCACAGTGTTTTGGTTGACATCTGTTATGACATGTTGAGCAAGACGGTTAATTGCATGAGGGTGAGCTGACACTAGTTGGCTGGGCGAACCAACACGCTGAGCCAATATGACACTTCGAAGGAGATCGAGTTGTGTCCCAAATTGGCAAGGTGTTACCTGAACCAAGGTGTCCGAGCTTCAGGACCCGAGAAACTGACGGTTAAGTACATTCACCAAGAGGTCAGGCTCGTCATTCTGGCTAAAGGACCTCTCCTGCCTGAACCTTGATATTTCGGCCCAATACATTTCTTCCTTAGGCCAAGCCATTTCCATTGTGCCGACCAAATGTATTTCATCTTCCTTCTACCTTCCTTTATTTCCCTCTTTCAGTTGTGCTCGATAGTAGCGCTAATTTTGGATCTGGCAAAGAATCTGCACTGCCATGTCCTTTGCGGTGGTCGAGATAACTCCTTCCATGTTCAAATCGATTTGTCCCTGCACCTATCGGTTCATTTGGGGGCTCCCCTAGTGCCTTGGGATGCAGCTGAACCCTGATCGTTGTTGTTGACCCTTAAGTTAGCCGGTAGTTACCTTGAGTCCTTCATTTTTTATAATGCCTTGGCATACAGCTGAGCCCTGATCATTGTTGTTGACCCTTAGTTAGCCGGTAGTTACTTTGAGTCTATCATTTTTATCGGCCGGTTCACCTCCCACAATTAGAATAGGCAGTTTATAAATGCAATTGCAAATTTACTGCATGTAGCCTTTTGTTAACTAAAACCATAAATTTTCTAAGAATTTGCTACATACAACCTCAAAATACCCATGATCTTCCAAAATTACCCTCTCCTACCACAACCCACCCTCCCTCCATACCCCTTCTCTCTCTCCCCGTTCTTTACTTAGGCCTCCCCAGTTTTGAAACTCAAACCCCACCACCATTCCCCTTCTCCACGTTCTCCTCCCTCCCTACCCATTGTTTGAACACCCCATCCTCAACCTAAACGCCACCACCACACCACAACACCGCCGCACAGCAAACCACCACCTCCATTCCTAGAGAAGTATTTTGACCCAACAAATGAAAGCAATATGCATTTTGAACTTGGTCTTTGGGGATTAGATTCATTTGCAACCAACATGGTGGTTGACAAGGAAAAGTAGCCACGGATGTTGTAGCTTTGGAGCCAAAACTGCAGCAAGAGAAAAACTCATCCAATTTCTGTTTCTCTGTCCCAACATTATCAGATTCTAGAGCTTGATTATGTTCAAAAATTTCAAACTCTAGAATCCGAAATTTTTAGAAAATATCATATTCTAGAATCCGAAATTTATAGTGAGTATCAAATTGTAGAATCTGAAAAATATATCATATATTGTACATAAAAATACGAACTAATATACGTCTCGGAGGTTTTAAATGGTTCAGATATATATATATAAGTACGAAATTAGTAAGCAGTTTCAAATTCTAGTAATCAAATGTTGGTCAATGTAGTGTTTGGTTTTTGTGGATATAATACATGGAGAAAATTCATATTGTAATACCTAAAATTTATGTAATGTTTCGACTTTTGTAATCAGAACAACACCGAGTGGAAAGAATTGGGAATAACAGCACCACGGTAGACCCACCATCAATTACTAGAATCTGAAATTTCATAAATATTTTGTTTACAAGAACTCGAAATGATACAAAAATTTCGGATTCCAAAACTTGAAATGTTACAAAATTTCGGATTATAGAAGTCAAAACATTACATAAATTTCAGGTACTACGATATGAATTTTCTCCATGTATTATATCCAAAAAAACCAAACACTACATTGACCAACATTCGATTACTAGAATCTTAAACTATTTACTAATTTCGTATTTATATTTCTGAACCATTTAAAACCTCTGGGCCGTATATTAGTTCGGATTTTTATGTACGATATATGATATATTTTTCGGATTTACAATTTAATATTCACTATAAATTTCGAATTCTAGAATATGATATTTTCTAAAAATTTTGGATCCTAGAGTTTGAAATTTTTGAATATAATCAAGCTCTAGAATCTGCTAATGTCGGGACAGAAAAACAGAAATTGGAAGAGTTTTTCTTTTACAGTGGTTTTGGCTCCAAAGCTACAACATCCGTGACTACCTTTTCCTTGTCAACCACCATGTTAGTTGCAAATGAATCTAATCCCCAAAGACTAAGCTCGAAATGCATATTGCTTTCATTTGTTGGGTCAAAATACTTTTTCTATAGCATTGGAGGGAGAGGAAGAAATTGAGATTTTCATTGAGAGTTGGGAGGTGAGATTTAGAAGGTGGAAGGTGGACTGGGTCGGTAGGAGCACCTAGTTTTTCAAAGTTTCAGCTATGGTGGGAGGGAGGAAGGGAGGAAGATTGGATGGAATTGGAGGGTTGTGTTGTAATGGTGTGGTTGTATAGATGTGGTTATATGTAATAGATTTATGGGCATTTTTGTCAATTCTATTGAGGGCATTTTTATCCAAATATTTCTTAATTAAAAGCGGATCGTATGCAGTAAATTCGCAGTTGCATTTATAAACTACCTTACAATATTAGTTTGAAAACCTAATTATGTCCTACTCTAAGATTGACTTATACTTCGTTAAAGAATTCGTATTGATATTTTCTTACTTGCCAAAGCATCCTGAGACTTGAGTCAACATATTTATGCGAAATACTTAATAAGTCCAGAAAATTTGTTTCCCTTTGCCTGCTTTTATGTAAGCTATGGGGCGCCTCGGGCTTTCCCCGGCTAATTTTTGGAGTAGATGCTATCCCAAATCCTAATGTCGCAAGCATACTAAACCAATTACTCCTTGAACTTTTTCCTTTTACTGTACATTTTTTTGGTCAACTAATCCATACTTGACTTTGGTCTTCAAAGTGTTCGGTTGCAATTTCCGGAAAACATTTCCGGAAAAAGTGTAAAAGATTCCACTTTTCACTTTTCTCTCATTCCAATCATTACTCTTTCATCCGATCATTACCCCTATTCTCTTCCAATCATTACCCCTATTTCTCTCTCTATCTCTCTCCAATCATTACCCTATTTCCAATCATTATCCCTATTTTTCTATCAAATCATTACTCCAACAACCATTTCTAAAAACCAAACCAAACACTAACTCAAAATTTTTTTTCCGGAAATGTTTTCCAGAAATTGCAACCGAACACAGTCAGTTCGCTAAGTCCACCAAAGGACACAACTGGCTCATGGTCACCATTTACATGATAGTACTGTTACGGCGATCATATTTGAATCACATTTTGACGGATCACACAATAGTACACCACATACTTACCCAAAACATGAAGTAACAAAAAGCATAATAAAAAGTTGAAGCAAAATAATTATCCAAAATGAGGCCCTCACGGTTACAAGTGTATGTCGTGCCATCGAATATGATGCTAATAGATTACCATGTTAAGTTAGCATAGCCAGACTTTTGACACTTATTCATTAGCTGAAACCAAACCAAACGAAGCAACCATAACTCAAGGTCATTCCATCATTTGTCATTGAACTTCTTGTCCAGAGTACAAGTGCATAACAACCGTATTTATATACAATAAAAACTAAAACTATGAAAACGTGATTCCGCAAACAATATAAACTGAAAAGAAAATTCAAATCAGCAGCAGTGAAGATAGGTCGAAATACAAATACAATACAAAAGTTCATTAAAATGGTGGATTTGCCTCAATAGGAAGGCCAGCCCTAAAACTTATATGAAACCAAACTCATTCTTGCTTTTCTGCGCTCGCTGATGGTAATGGAAGACCAGCTTTTGCTTTCACCTCTATAGGGTTGAGGACATGCGATGAAGTCAATCTGATTCGTCAAGCTTCTGCAGCATTTTCCTTTGATTGTGAAGATTCTTCGCCATAGTTCCACAGGTGTTTCAGCTCACGTCTAGTCGCACCCAAGATGACCGCAAATCCTGCGATAAAAATTAAATGTGACTAGAAGAAGTGGAGAAATGAATTCCCTTTGAATCTAATAAGATGAGATGCAACCAAACGTCATTAAAGCTGGGTTTATGGAGGTATTCGCAGAGGGAAAACAATACCAAAGGGAGAGGAGGGATTTGCAGATGGAAAAGAAAACCAAATGGGAAAGGAGGGATTTACAGACAAAAAAGAAAACCAAACAGGAAAAGGTAGAACAAAACATTAACTAATAACTACACAAAGTGCTTCATTTTCTTTTCCCTCCCCAAATCCCTACAACCACCCAGGTTTTAAACAGTCTAAAGTGGCACTTAGCTAAAAATGCAGAACTAAAATAAAGATAATTACCTAATGTACATGGAACAAGGTACAGAAGAGCAGGTTGACCGTGTCCATCCATTAGATACAAGCCCAGGTAAGTGAAAAAGAGGCCTATAGTAAGAAAACCATCCATTAGGTTCAAGTAGAACGAAAAAACAATTTACTCAGTAGTACAAACAATTTTCAAAATGCAGCAAGCAGGAAAAGAAAGATATGAAGACTTCCACATCTAGCTAATTTCCTCAATGGGTCAAAATTATATTTGTTTGCTACTTCAGCTTGAAAGACTAAAGACATGTCCGGTACAATAAAGCAACATGGCAATATCTTGAATCCTTGATTCAGGCAATATGAACAGCTTATAAACAACGAGGTTTTTTCAGTCAAAAGAACAGCAGATTAGGAGAGCCGCTTGTTGCCAGCACTATCCAGGTTGTAGTAATGTATGAGGAAAAGCCACTGGCAAAATTACACAGTAAAATGCTAAATCCAGAATCAACCAAACCCCTAGAGGGACTAAGCAACTACAGGAAGTTCTATTGTTCCTTTTATATCAACCCTAACATTATAGAGTACCACATATTTCCCAGAAGCCAATTCTAATAACAGAATACAACTTAATAGGAAGTCTCCCTAATTGTTTTCCAATCAAATTATTATATTTCTACAATGCGATCCAAAGCAAGCACGCTCAATGTTAATTCTTACGAAGAAAACATCACATCTCAACTAATTAATTGGTAGTTGGTACCTTTACCCCATCTACTACCTTCCCCCATTAATTACCTCACCAAAATTTTGACTTATGTTAGCAACGTCCACCAGGTGCCAAGACAGATTGAACCAAAGTCTCCCATCCTCCCATCCACAATCTTACCATTTTTTTTCCAACCACTGCCAGTCTGCCGCTTAGTCAAAAATCTCGTAGATCTTCAATTATGCCCAGAAGGAGGACTAAACATATCTAGGGCAAAGAAGCAATTTAACCACCCAAAGCCCAGCTAACCTCTATAATCCAGCTTGTAATCCTCAATTGTTGAGCGACTCATTCAAAACATCCACAAGAGATTGAAGTAGTTGATAGAGCTTGTGCCACATTGACAAATCATCTGCAAAACTAGTTTATGAGCCTGGTCCGCCTCTCCTCTCATTTCCAGTTGCTTTTGAATTACATGCTTTAACATCGTACCAGAGCGGCTTTTTCAGAGGCATTTGGGCGAGATCTCTGGAGCAATTACCCCTTTCATTGTGCCACAAGTGTAATTTGTTTTGTTGTGATCCCTATGTTCTGGATCATCTATTTACTCTTCACGTGTGAGTCGGGTTAGAGCTTGTCCCCTACTGGTTAATTATCACCTCTAGAACTAGAATGCAAGCTTGTGTGGCCTCTTCACTTATTGTCAATCGATTTTGAGTTGGATAGTTTCACAATAATCATCTTCTACACCCATAAGATCGAGAGAACGTTGTGGTCCATGAACCTTTTCAACCCCCCAAAGAAGATTCAATGGATCTTTTAAACAGTTTTAAATTAACATTCGGTTTCACCAAAAATGTTAGCTGCAAACTTTGTCGCGATAAAATTGTACAGTCGAAAATATACCCCATTTTTTCCCTTTTACTTGTTCATTGTTCCTTATTCACAAAAAAGTAGATAAAATAATGCATCCTACCACATGTCAATATATACTTGGATAAGTGATTGTATTATCAAAACCAAGTGTTCAACCATTGATGAAAATAAACTATACACCAATTTCGTCTTCCCTGTCCAGACTACTAAATGAGGAATAACCTAGTTCAAAGCAAGAACTTAGCCAATCCTACCAAATCCCAGGGTTTACAAGAAGACTAGTTCAGCCTGACAAATCCAAGGGGGAACACTAGTTCAAATCTGCTGGGCTATCATTTTGAAGAAGTGGAATTGTAGGTTAGCCATGGCTGGAGTATACCTCTCCTAGGACCATAGATCGAGAAGATCCAAGCTAATGACTGCCGGAAAAACCTCTAAATAGAAAATACTTGCCCAGATACTTACACCTAGTACAGAGAGTAGTCACCAATTATTTTTGCAGATTCATTGACATTCCGAAGAACATTAGCACACCGTGCATAATATGGAGTGCCATATAGTTTGACAAGATACAGCTACAAAAGAATCCCAATTGCAAAGTGAGTAAATTTTGTTTTCTAGGCAGGCCTGGCCATGAAAAGGAATTCTCAATAGTGCCATCTTTTCATGGAAAAAAAGAATCAACTCCATTTAAGTGCCAAAGATGTTAAATGAAGAAAACAAAATGCAGGAATACCCACCAAATCCATAGCCAATTGTCAACCAAAGGAAGTATCCATTAAGTACACCCTTCTTATTTGCTTTGTCGTACCTGCAACGATCGAACAAAATGCACAAGAACTATAAGAAATAAACAAACATCGGGAAAAAAAACTGACAGTAATATGAGCTACCAAAAATCCATAAGAACAAGAGAATTAACCAGTCTTGTACTAACAACATGTTTGTGAAATCTAAAAGTTACTGGAAGCTAAACCAAAAAATCCAACTTCAAACATTGGCTATTTGTCAACTCTAAAGCTGTTCATCGCCAAAGATCCATTAACTGAAATATATTTGGCGTCACTGATTTCTTTTTACGGTTGTCCTTTCTACTTGGAGAACTAAAGACATAACATCGTCTGCCTATTGGCTGTTATATTGGCATGTACAACCTCATATTCTTCCAATAGAGAAGCCTCCAATGAAAAGTTACAACCTAATGTACTTTATCACCTGACTACATGTAAGGAATTAATTCGTATAAAATTTTAAATCAAGGAGTAAGATGTCGCTTCAAGTTTAGCTCGCACCGATCAATTTAACATTTATGGGAAGGAAGAAGAAGGAAGAGAGAAAGAATAGTTAGGTGAAAGATAAAGAAGTGATAAGGAGGAGAATCCAGTTGAAATTTGTAGTTTCAATTGATTAATTTAGTCACCTACTCGTAGAAAATCATGGTGGAAGTCCTTTGTATGAGGTTAAATTGGCTTTGTAGGATACCATCTCATGGTGTTTTCGTGGATCTGGCTTTGATAGCTAATGAGGTAGGTGGAAGAGAACTACAATAACTTAGACAAAGAAAGCGCACTAAGATCTTCATTGATTTTGTCCCAGATTTATCGGTCTATAAATCCAAAAATAAAGGTTTATAGCTTTCTCAAGAATTTGTCACCTTCTCTTCACCATTTATTGAAAAAGAATATACATCTAATAGTTGTCAAGTAGTTTAATAGAAGTTAAAACCATCAACAAAAATACCTAAAAGCAAATGAAACTAGGAGACCAGGGAAGAGAATGTCTCCAAAGCCAATCATATCATAACCCCCCCAAGGATCAAAAGTTCGAGGAACTCTCAAAAGCATTGGAATGGATTCTCCACCACTGTTGTCACCTCGAGCAACCTGTGTTCAGAAAAAAGAGAGAGGCTAAATTCGAAAAGCAAATAACCCTACTACAGTAAAAAAAGATATGCGGATACATCTATATCATCAAAGCATTACTGAAGGTATAGCTAATGAAAAATATTCATGAGCTAAAAGCTTAGGGAAGTGTTTCCTCCATATAATAGAAGTCATTGTGCATATGTATATGATATTGTCATATATATAATTGCTTTTCCATGATAAATGTTTTCAAATGAGGTATCATCTTGTAAAATTTAAGGCTAAGAAGTTTGGGCACGGACATCGACACAGACGCAAATATGATCATGTGATACGACAATACTATAAATACAGACATGGACGTGCCACAAACTAAACCATTACACACATCCTTATAAAAGTGTAACTATGTTTAATAGGAATATTGTATCCACAAAAATGCAAAACTAATAGAAACAACACTAACTTAGCACAAAAACGGTAAGTTACATTGCTTCTACACCACAAATTGCAAGTGTCAACTTCGTTGTAATTTTCAACCCATGAAATAAGTTCTTTATATCATGAAGTGACACCTCGCAGTGTCCCCATATATGAACTTGAGACACGGGGACACGTATCACAGATGTGTCCTCTACTTAAACATTATTTTAAATAACTGGACATGCCAAGTAGTATCCCCGCGTGTCCCCAGCGTATCAGTATCCCGGCATATCTGATACGATGCATGATAGGTTGAAGACCTTTCTCATATACTAAGAGATGCATAGTATAAGCGTGTAATTCATCAACATGGAAAGGACAAATGTTTCAGACACTTTATAGGGAAGTTGCATTGCTACTTCCTCCCCATCAAAATATACCCGGTCACCAAGTATGAAATATACTCCAAACCATCAAGACCTCAAAAGCCAAGGGCTGGCTGGTCTACTAGCACATTTCCCTACAAAGAATACAAGCCGCTGCCCTCTGAGGAGATCCTTAGAGATAAATTCCAAGCTACAATGCTTTGAATTGAATGTCGATGGAAAAAGGATGTTTGCTTCTGAAAGATCATCCACATGAGGAAATGGCAGAGCTAGCATTGTGCTTGATCATATTTCAAGAAAATGATATAGATGACTAGAGAGCTCTTACTATCACCGCGCTAAAGAACGGATTAAGGAAGATTTACGTTAGTGAGTTGAAGTACTTCCCCATCTACCAATGGATCCTTCACCACAATGGTCCCTAGTCGGTTGGTTAGCCTAGACATGTCCTACAAATTTACACAAGGAGCCTAACTTGGAAGCATGACATAGGACCTCCATTTGGGATCCATCATGTGGACTTTTGCCTTGGAGGCCAGCGCAAAGGCTCTACCATGAATCCATGACCAGTGAAAAGGACAAAGGGCATGTTGACCAAAGCTCTTGGTTCCTTAAATTTATAATCACAGCTCGCAAGGACACATCACAAGTACCACTGTCATTCCAAAAGAGAGGCCATCGGGTCATGATACGTGAAATTTTAGGTAGACTGAGATACCTATGATGGTCAAAAGTAAATAGGATGTGCCATGTGTCGAAGGTGAGTTGTCCCTTTCTCTTTGTACACCCAAGATAAAGGGGTCTCTCCATCAATGAGAAAACCTTCCATCGCCTTCTAGTCTTTCTTAGTCACTCCCTAAGGGCCACTGCAATTGTAGACACCCCATCGATATCCTTCCCCAATTCCTTTATTGAAACACAGAACATAATGTTTGTTAGCATCCCACATTGATTGATTATAACCTCCAAAACTAGTATATTAGCTTGTGCAGCTTCTCCACTCATTGGTTTTAAGTTGGATGCTTTAACAGTGTACACCTAAGTGTGAGCAAACGATTACAACAATCGAGCAAAGACTAAACTATCTATAACCAAACATGTTTTAGACTCAGAGGCAAATTTCTTGGAGCATTTATGTGCCTTATTATTATTATTATTATTATTTATAAAAAATCCACGGACTTCAGATTTCAATTTTGTTATGTTTATATATATATATATATTTTTTCCACCAGAGGAAAATGTCTAGAGAAGCAAAAGATAGATATGGGAATCATTTTGGATCAGTAAATTTATTGTATTCCAATCAAAGAATAATTTTTTTTAATCATGTGCTCGAAGTGCTCTAAATTTTCTAATCTAATGTTTCTTGCAATGTTAGGGGAGATGGCGCTTCCAGATTTCTCAAGCATTGCACTTACAGCATGATAAGTATGAGTCATGTTCCTTAATTGGATCCAAGGACTCCACCACCACTAAATGATGCTAAAAAATAGTTCTTCGACCACAAATATAAAAACTGTGAGAACCGTTTTCCTCTGGTCCTACACCTTTTGGTTGAGGATTGCCTTTTACTGCCACCAATTGGATAGAATGATATTCCCTATTCACCTCCAATGTTCTGCACAAGAACAAACTCGTTATAGACACCCCGGTCCGCTTATTTTACCAGAAATGTCCTCCGACGATCAAGTTAGTATTCAGAAGATCCGAAGAAACCAACTTTATCTCATAATGCAGTACTATCTTTTCTTTTCTTTTCTTTTCTTTTTCACTTCATCCTGAAGTTTCTTCTCCTATTTATATCCTTTTTTGAATATTCCTCGAAATGCTAACTTTTCCATCTTCTCCCGAGCATCTGCCGCCTCGTATCTCTTCTCGGCCAACTGAATCCTGTCGGTAATCGGCTAAGTGGTCGGCCTTTGGATAACCTCCCGCGGATAATGTCTTTGTCGGGCGACCGAACGGAGAACTGTCTTGTCACTTCACATCCATGTCTAACCTTTTAGCCACCCTAGTATGTAGACCCTTGACGTGTTATGGTGTGGTCTGGTCATCCGTACTCTGACCTGCCTTGTCAATGTCTAGTCTGAGTAAAAGATCTATTGTCCAAAGGTCCCTCCTCACCCATTTTTCCCATAAATAGGAACACTCCTCTTGTTTCCTCATTCTTTCCACAAATAGTTGGATGGTGTTGGCCAAACTTACTTCCCATTTTGTCTTACTTTTTAGTCATCCTTGGTGGTGTCCAGAGTGCCTTCGTTCTTTAAATCAGCTTTGCTTTTGCTGTTCGGCATGGTGGGTTTTGGGAATAAAAGGAACTGAGTTCATTGAACAGGGACAAATGGTGGCCTGGGTTCATCAAAAAGGGACACACGGAGGGCTACTCGGCTCTTCTCGTCCCTTTTCTTTGGTGGGCTTAGATGCTACCTCTGACGGCCGATTGGCATGTGGGGGTTGCCATCCCTCAGTCAGTTCCAAGCTGGGAGGGATACCTCTTGTGGCCCGAATTTCGCGCCGACGGCAAACCCGACCTTGGACGGGTCATCCACACACCCTCCCGGATTGAGGTTTTCCTTCAGAGCCCTCATGAATTCTTCTCGCGGCGTGGAGCTCTTCAAATGGATGGAGCTTCACTGTTTCGGGCACCATCATCGGCAGAAACAGAGAAACAGAGGCCTGCCGCTCAAAGGGAGCCCGAGGTTCACCATCGACTTTGAACCTGTGTGGATCTGAGGAACCTGAATGACTGCGCGTCATTTGTGTGTCGTCGGCTTGCTTTTTGGTGTATGACTCACGCTAGGGGTGTTCCCTGGGGTGAGTCCCTTCCTCTTTGTAACGGCTATTTTTCTTCCTTTGTGATGTTGTTTCTGTACTCGGGTGTCTGTTTGATCAGCTAAAAAGTGTGTAATTATATGATTCGATCAATAAAATCCGTTACCCTTGATACTCGTTTCTTTTTCCTAAATGTTCTTTTGGCCTTTAACCCTGGGAGGACATGTGGAAAAACAGGTGTCATCTTGACTTTTCCAAGCTGATTGTGTCGCGCGCCTTGACTTTTTGACTTTATAAATTTTGGACTACACAAAAACCTAACACCAAAACAACCTAATCTCAAAGGTGTCAGTTTATAATTGTCAGGTGAAGTGCAGCAATTATTATGAGCTTTTGGAAAATTAATAAAACAAGAACTAGCGAGACAAACTGCTAAAGCAAACAAACCTCCCATGAAGGCAATACCTTGCGAACAGACAAGAATAAAAATGCAAAACAAACAGAACATTTAAATCAACTTTAAATGGTACAGAACACTATACAACTTTAAATTGTTCCCTTAACAACTTTTTTCTTACATTATGATTAAAAAAAAATGGTAGAAAAACTTACAGCAATCATCACACTGTCATGGAAAATAAGCGGCGATAGGAAGACCCAAAAGATGTCGTAAATAAATGCACAGCAAAGTAGTACTGTTGCAACCTAAATAAAGATAATACTATCAGAAAACAGATTTGAAATTTTAACCAAGAATATTTACAGTACAGCAACCCACTGACCTTTATGTTAGGTAATCGAGCCAACTGCAAGATTGTTATCATCAAGCAAACACCCTGTCAACAATAATATCCTTAAATAAGCTAAAGACAAAGCTAAATTTAAGATGATGAAAGCTCTGTATCTGCAACATATCACACCATATTGCCATTTAATACAAACTAAATCGAAAGAATCATGACCCATGGGGAAGGTAACATATCAACCAAAATTTTCCCTCTAAATCTTGCTTACGTTTGTAAGAATCACATCAGCAACCAAGACTTAATTATTTTTCCATTTGCAGTTCAAGAGAACATTTCTGTGGATGTGACATGCCTTCTAAGATGATTGCTGTTGCAGAATCTGATTTTGCTATTTCACATTTGGTGCTTGAAAATTGTAAATTGTGAGATAGTTTCTTATTTACCAATGCAAATGCCATATCTCATTATTCTTCAAATAAAATCTACGTAGCACGGGAAGAAGTGCATACTGCACTTCATTTCTCATTAAAACCATCATATGATCGCTTTAGCTAGTGTGGGTGAATGTAGGAACTGGAAAAGGCAGGGCCTGTATGTCTCCTGTTATCTATTGCACATGCTTGAGAAAAGAATCATGCCAATGATTACTTTTCTAATTGATTGAGGAAAGAATCATGTGCATCGTATAATAGAGTATCGAAAGGCTTATAGCATAAACAGGCCTAACTTATTGAAAGTACAGACTATTTAGGTAATGAATGTCATAAAATTGCACATATTGTCCAAAAATAACTGCAGTTAGAATTCGTACACGATTCGTGCAGGAATGACAAACTGGCAAAACAGGTAATACAGAACTTACAAGAATATCTTGACCAACCCATGAATATGATTCCTTCCGTTTGGCAGCCCATACAATGGAAAATGCTAAGCAAAATAACAAGACCACAATAGAAAGAACTGAAATCTCCCCCAAAAGAGGCAAATTAACTTTCTTATCCCCGGAATTTCTCCATTTCCTGCACAACAAATAGAAGATGTGTCATGTAGGAGGAATGAAGAGTCTTTGGATCACTTAATTTTGCATCACCCTTTAGCTATGTTCCTTTGCATCAGCTTTTTGATTGGCGGATATTTGTTTGGTGGCCTCGGGCACATGATTCAAACATTTTTCCAACCGGGTTTAGCGGTTTCAGTGGCAACAAGAAGGTGAAGGTGTTGTGAGATTTTGTCCAATTTTCCCTCTTTTGGGTTATTTGTTTAAAGCATAATACTAGGGTCTTTGATGATAAGTTCAACAATATTGAGTCGACATGGGATAGAGTATGTCATCTGTCATCTTTTTGGGCACAGATTCTCCCTCTTTTCAAGTGATTTCTTTTTCTTGAGGTCTAGGCCCTAGGGATTGGAACCTGACAGTAAAAGCATGTTTGTTTATGTGTTGACTCTTTTCGTAGTTTCAAATTAGTATGGTCTTTAGAGGACTTGTCCTCTTTTTACTTGTCCACAGATTTGATTTTCCTATAGTCATTTGGTGGTTACGTTTTTGTTGTTTGGAAAGGTAATCAAAATGTTTAGCGTGTTAATTAACCCTAACACAAACACTCATTATTTATATAATGGGATGCTTCATTACAAGACTAAACTAACCAATGTGGGACAAACCACTAAACAATACTCTAACACTCCCCCTCAAGCCGAAGAATAAATATCACAAAATCTCAGCTTGTTACATAACAACTCTAAATATGGTTTCATGAAGATATCAACCAACTGAGCTCCTGTAGACACAAAGGGAGTAGTCGACACACCACCATCTTTCTTCTCTCGAACAATGTGACAATCTACTTCAATAGGTTCTCCTATGAAATACCGAATTGGAAAATGTATTGCCGCCTGATTATTACAACACATAGGGATAGGTAACTGCACACCAAACCTAACTCCTTGAGTAAAGATCGCACCCATACAATCTTACGTGTAAGCCTTGGTTCAATACTTTGCTTCTGCGCTAGATCTTGCAATAACTGTTTGTTTCTTGCTCTTCCAGGTAACTAGATTGCCACCAATAAAAGTACAGTACCCAGTTGTCGACAGTCTATAAGACGGTGATCTTGCCCAATCAGCATTAGTGAAGGCCCCAACTTGTGGATGAACATTAGAATGGTAAAAGAGACCACGTCCAAGATGAGCTTTAAGATACTTCACAATACGAAGACAAGTTTCCCAATGTGAAAGACTAGGAGCTAACATAAACTGACTTACCATACTAACAAAGAATGAGATATCAGGACATGTATTGGTAAAGATAATTCAACTTGCCAATAAGCGACGATACCGGTCCGGATGAGGAAATATCTCTCCCTCATCAACACAAAGTTTGACGTTTGGAGCCATAGGAGTTTCCACAGGCTTCACTCCCAATAAACCAATCTCCTCTAGAGTATCCAATGCATACTTTGAGAGAGACTAATTATCCGAGAAATACCACAACTTACCCAAGTCTTTGGTTTGAGACTGACGTTTATAAGAACTGTTTCAACTCATCAATACCTTTCTGATCATCCTCAGTAATGATGATACCCTTTACATAAACAATCTAACACTATTTTCCCCTGATCCGACTGAATAGAGAAGACAAAATCATCAAAATGAGCAGCGCATACCAAACTGTAACACAACATCACTAAACCTGCCAAAACAAGCTTGAGGTGACTGCTTGAGACCATAGAGAGCTTTACGAAGATGACACACCTGAGAACGCTCCTTGAGCAACAAACTCCAAAGGTTGCTCCATATAGACTTCCTCATGCAGATCACTGTGTAAGAAAGCATTCTTGACATCCAATTAAAACAAGGGCCAACCAAGGTCGGCGGCAAGAGAAATAAGAACTCGAACATACCCTTATTCTGTGGGAACCGGAGAAAAGGTCTCAGCATAATCAACCCCATACGACTGAGTGTAGCCTTTGGTCACAAGGTGTGCCTTGTACCGCTCGACAGTACCATTCAAATTATATTTGACCATAAAGACCCACCAAAAACCAACAGTAGACTTTCCTGGTGAAAGAGGAACCTAGTTCTTCGTGAGTGACTGAACTCGAGAAAGCAGAAAAGTTGGGTTAACTTCATAACCTAAACACCCCGATGCCATTCAACAAGGGAACTCCCAAACGGAAACACCTAACATAAGACCCACTCCCAGAAAAAAGGCAAGGAGGATTGGAAGTCTTTCAATACAGAATGGTATTCGTAGATAGATTGGACTGATGGCAGGAAAGAAGACTGATTTAGCACATACTCATTTATCGCACTGAATAAAGATATAAAGATATCGCACCACAGATTGACCAATTAAGGAAAAGGAAAGACCAGCATCCAAGTGCCATTTTTTTCATGGAGAGCAGACATCTCAACCTCCATTGCTATCCGCCACTCAACCATAGAGAGCTTCATAAACGGTGTTAGGAACATATATAGAGGAAACAAACAAGTGAAATCACGAAGAGAAGGAAACAAGTGATCATAGGAGACATAATGAGAATTTGGATGAGAAGTGCAAGAACCACCTTTATGGAGAGCAATAGGAAGATCAAGTGGAAGTGCAACTGGATCTTGGGATGGAGGAGGCATGGTGGCAGGCACTTGAGGGCTAACGATTTCGATCGACAAACATACACCTACAAGGGTTTCACAGGAGGGACATAAGGGACAGCCACAGGAAATACAGACTCGAACTCGGACTAGGGTAAGTTAACGGGAGCGAGTGTACCCAAGTAGAATGGCAATGACTCATTAAATGTTACGTCAGTGCAAACAAAATGACGACGAAAAGAGGGTGCGTAACACTTGTAACTTTTTTGAGTGCGCGAGTAACCAAGAAACATGCACCGGATTGAACGAGGATCAAGTTTGTCCCGGTCAGGATTTAGAGCATGAACAGAACACGTGCACCCAAACGCCCGAAGAGGTAATGGGTGGAGAGAGCATCTAGGAAATAAGATCATATAGGGTATCTGACTGCCAAGGCCAGTTGATGGCATGCGATTAATCAAGTAGCACGCAGTAAGGACAGCATCACTCCAATAAGACTTTGGAACATGCATTTAAATAATAAGGCATGCATAACCTCTATAGAGTTTGAGCAACTAGTGAATAATGCCATGATCATTAAAGAACTGACAAAGAGCGTTATGAAAATATTCTCGGGCATTATCAGAATGAAATATACGAATGCAAGTATCAAACTGAGTTGTAATTTCCATATCAAATAACTTAAAAATAGAAGACAACTATGACCTCTCTTTCATAAGATAAAGATACATAACACGAGACAAATCGACAAAGATAACACAATATTGAAAGCTAAAAACATTAGGAACACGCATTGGGCCCTGAATATCAGAATGAACTAATTGAAAAGGACGTGACACATGACTCTCAACCCTAGGATGAAAGGACACTCTACGATGTTTACTAAACTCAAAGACTTCACAGGACAAAACATCAACACAGCTACATAAAGGTACTAACCGTTTAAGGTTCTAAAGGGATGGATGACCAAGACAACAATGATGTTGATATGGTGACACCGAAGACTGAAGAGCAACAGAGCTAGGGTGAACATTGTCGGTAAAATAATACAGGCCACCACGTTCAGTACCACCACCAATTTTTCTCCCCGTCTTGAGATCCTACAACCATTAAGGAAGAATGTGACAGAGCAATTCAAAGAGTTGGTAAGTTGAAGATTTAATAGACAACGAGGAACATGCAATACGAAGTCCAAAGTCAGAGATGAAGTATTAGTGGTAGAACCATCAGCTAAGGTAACACGAGATGGTTTCCAATAGACTGACGATAAGAAAGAACAGTAGGAGTACCAGTCCTATGATTAGATGCACCAGAATCAATCACTCAAGGGGTAGAAGAAAGAGAAGACTCAATGGAAGCAACAGAAACTTGTCTGAGATAGCGTAATGGATGAAGAACCCATAGATGAAAGCTGATTTGACACAAGGCGTTGGTACTCCTCTGTAGAAATAGTCACCACGGTGTCGGCATAATGAGTAAACGGCCCAATATTCTCTAAAGCAGTAACCTAAAGAGCCTGAGGAAAACCATGAAAATCATAACAATACTCCACTATATGATTTGTACCTCCACAATTTGTGCACAATTTGGAACCACGACCTCGACCATGGCTGCTAAACCTAGAATCACAACCACGACTACTGAATCCAAAATTGCGACCACGGCCATGGCTAGATAGAGAACCAAAACCACCAAAAACAGCGGAAGCAGTATTAGATTCCATTGCAATAACTAATCATGGACAAGAAACCAACAGATCAACCACCAACCAATCAACTTTGTCTGCCATGGAGTCAACAACCAACAACTAAAGATAAAAGATGCCCAACAAATCACCAACAAACTTAACTAAGAGAACTACTCGTGGTAACAAACACTGATCAACTACAACCAATCATTGTGTACTCCACGCATCAAAACCGAACACTAAGCCCTTGTTCGGTTTGGAATTCCAAACTCAGGATTTCGGATAAAGTAACTTTTTTACTTTTTCTCTCTCTAATTTTTCAATCATTACTTTCATTTTTCACTCTATCTCTCTCTACTTTTTACTTCTCTCCACAATCATTACTCTCATTTCTCTCTCTACCTTTATTCAAAAACATAACTCAAAACCCACAACCGAACAAAGCCTAATAGTCTCCAATTGGCTTAACAGCAGCAAAGAACATAGATAATCAAGATCGGTGGAAAGGGATAAACCATCGAACAGATATCAAAACCAAGTACCACCAAACAAATATACTACCAACGAACAGTAATTTTCAGTGACATAACCAACACATCCACTGAAATAATAGACAATAGCTAGAACTTATAAACTGGAACTTATTACCAATGACTAGACAAACAGACGATCGAATCGCGTCGAATAAACGTGAACTACAATCAAACAAATGGACAAATCAATCAGCACATGCTGCGTTTTGGGGTTTCGAAGAGTTGGAGGAGAGGTGTTGCCGATTTAGGGTTTGGTGGACTGGGTGTTTGCGTTTTGGAGTTGTGGAGGGTTTCAAAAAAGGTGCAGCAGGTCGGTGTCATTGGAGGCTAGAAGTCGAAGTTTTGAGGTCAAATTGCGTCAGGAGGATGGCGTCTAGGGTTTCAGTTGACTAGGGTGTTATTTCGAGTCGATTAGGGTCGATTTTTGGGGTCGATTTCAATCTGTTAGGGTTTGATTTGGTCGATTTTGGTGTAATAGAGCTCGATTTTGGTTGAAAGGAGTCTAAATGCGATCGATTCTGAGTTGAATAGGATTTGTTAAGGGTTAATTTTGGGCAGCAACGTTGCAGGAACTGTTAGGGTTTTTCAAATGACAATGGTGGCAGTGCAAGGGTGGCAGAAGTGTACGATGGTTACGGGTGGATTAGGGTTAGGTTAAGGGTGGCTCTTATACCATGTTGTTTGGAAAGGTAATCAAAATGTTTAAAGTGTTAATTAACCCTAACACAAACACTCATTATTTATATTATGAGATACTTCATTACAAGACTAAACTAACCAATGTGGGACAAACCACTAAACAATACTCTAACAGTATTTGTATTGTCTTTTGGTGGTTTCGTATTTGTACAGTTGTACCTCTGTCTTTCCTTCTGAATTAATAAGTCTTTCTTTGTTGATTGTAAAAAGAAGCAATTGATAGAAATGTTAAATACGCACTAAGCATAGAATTCCAAGGTGAGAACTTTAAGCATAATTGGATTTGAAGCATACCTTAAAATCAGAGCTACTATACAAGAATGCATTCCCTGATACAAAAACAATTCTAATGATCAAGACCAGAATTCCGACCATAATTTTTTTTCCTACAATCATTTTAAATTTGTGGGCGAACAACTAAAATTGCTTCGTTCATATTAAAGGCAGTTAAAGCATGAAATTTATTAGCTGCAGTCAATGCAAGTAATGTCGATTTCATCTTTTGGGAAAAACCCCTGGGGAGAAAGGGCCTTTGATCTGCTTTAAGCAAAAATTCTATCTACAGAATGATTGTCCTCAGAAAAGCATGGTTTCCCAGTAACTAAAACCACTTCAAATGTACAAGACTAAAATACAAAGCACAAGATCAATTGTACTACCTTTCCTTGTTTAATGAACATGCAAACAACTAAAATTGCCTCCTTCAAGATTCTATTCTGGGAAAGTCTAATCAAGAAATGTATGGAAGGGAGTCAATGAGAGATTATGCCCTTCATAGAGCAGGATAGCAAAGAAGGATTCATGTACTCGAACCTAAAGGATTGCACATAGACACAACTTGAACTTTAGGAATGAGAAGAAAGAGAGTTGAGGGGCGTAAGGCACAAAGGCAATTATTTTTGCAACTGCATAGAGCGGTTCTTCTTCTGTGGTTATATAAATGCCACACAGCAAGAAATATTATGTGCATTAGTTGTCGTGGTGTTGTGTCATGCTCTACACAGAGGTGTGCAATTGATGTGCACTGTGAGTGGACGTGGGGGTGCATCATTGTGCTCACACAGAATTAAGAGAATAAAGGGTGGGGTGTTTAGGAAGTGCAGTAAGAGATAGATACGTATACAATCTAACTTTGCGGGTCATGATGCATAAGATGTGACTGAGATGTGGAAGCCATAGGCTCTCTTGCTTGGATTTGTGAAGGAACTGCCATTGGCGGTCAAGGAAGTTCATGGGTAAGACACAAATAAAAGAACATAGAATGAAAAGATAAAAGTGAAAAGTGAAAAGAAAGAGTGAAGAGAAAGAAAGGGAGTGTGGCGAATAAGGGAGAGAGAGAGCACAAGTCTCTTAAGATAAGTGCTGATAGGTAGAAGGTCAAGTGACTAGAGTAGAGCATTTTGAGAATACAGCGGGTCCCTAATGGCCAGAAACCATGGAGCTGTTGGTCAAAGCTAGCACATTAGCACAGATAGAAAGAGATTGGCAGCTATCTGAAAGAGGGAGATGACCAGAGGGTTAAAGCTTGGTATGTAAGTTGTTGGCTTCATTAATAGAGGAAGCCTGTATGTAGTGGTCAATCCTATGATGGGGACAAAATGCACTGGGGGCATGGCCCGCATGTCCAATGTGGGAACCATTTGAGCCATCTGAATTCCAAAGTGGTCGTACATAGGACGGAATTTGGTAGTTGCAAATTGCCAGAACCCAGCTATGGTACGCACAGCAAGGTGTCTGGTCAACATCACTTTCCTTCAGGGTGGTCAAGGTGGAACCAATACCATAGAGCGGTTGGCCGAGCGACGACAGCCAACTATCAAGTAATTGTGGTTCATGTTTTGCTTTGCAGCTGTTCAAAAAACTTAGGAGTCGTAGATTCCAAAATCTGATATAACAAACCAAACCGAGCCTTATGTCCCAATCACTTGGGGTCGGCTACATGAATCATTTTCCTCCAATGAGCTCTGTCACAGGGAGAGGTACACCTACATTGACATTAGATGCTGTGGTGCGCAAAGATATGAGTATATTAGGTGGGAGGCAAATTGATGGATATAAAGATATTAGCACCTTCAGCTACATAGAATTAAGTTACCATCAATAGGTCTTCGACAATTCAAATATGATTTTCCCTGGCAAGCAATTCTCTGGTAGTATGCATTGTAACACTATTTGATGATTAAGACAACCTATCCCCAAAGGAGAATCTAAGACAAGTTGCACAGCCTGTCAGCAGGCAATCACAATTTTAATTAAGCAGCAAACTAAAGAACATAACTAAGAGGAAGGTTGATACCTCAATACCGCCAATACAGAAAAGTACAATCAGCAACCAGACAAACCAAGAAGACATAAACAGATAAAGTAACACCAGAAAAGTGGATGCTGATATGACGAACACTATAGCACTCTTTGCACTAATATCAACTACTTCGTCCTCTGCATCATCTTGGACCGTTCCAGCATTGGAAGATTCCTACAAGGGGAAACATTTAAAGGGACGATGTATTAAATACCGCATAATATCTGGCACTGGAATGGTTTCTTGAGCAAGACGAATAACCAAATTCAAGATAATCTTAGAACACATTAAGAAAAATATATTGTTAAAGCATCCAACTCGAAACCAATTGGCTAAGAGTGGAGAGGCCGCCCAGGCTCATATACTAGTTTTGGAGGAGATAATTAACCAATGTGTGACAAATCCCAACACTCCCCCGCACGTGCGACCCCCGATTCGCACATGGAGAGGTAAACAAAGGATCCAGAACACACGGATCACAATGAAAGAAAGTGCAACTATGGCACAGACAAAGGGGAAAAGCCTCCGAAACCCTAGCTTTGATACCATGTTAAAGCATCCAACTCGAAACCAATTGGCTAAGAGTGAAGAGGCCGCCCAGGCTCATATACTAGTTTTGGAGGAGATAATTAACCAATGTGGGACAAATCCCAACATATATTTAAGACAAAATAAGCAACCATGAAAGAGAAAAAGCCAAGGTTGCTAAACATATCTCCCACAGTTACTCCACAGATTGCAACTGTCCATCTCTCACCCACAACACGGCCAAGATACAGACCACCATGCTTAAAGCTAAAGATCAGGATATGTTCCGAGCAGGTCTCAGGCTGCGTAACTCCAAGACAGGTACATGGCACTAACATGATATTAACAAATTATGTAATACGGCAAGGCTGCCAGAGATCCATAATGCTGGACAACAATTTTCACAGTTTCAATGAGAAGCAACACCCCATCACCAATATGGTAAATCAATATAGGAGTACGGTGTGACGCCCTACCTTTTCTGCTTCTTTCTCCTCATTCATTGTTTTTCACTTTTCACGACATAACTGCAGAAAAAGATCCTTCAAACCCAGACCCCAGTGACACTAGAAAGCCTACTGCATAACCCTAAGTTCTCGTCCATTCAATTAACCAACCATATTGCCCAAATGAACGGATAGCATCCCAAGGCTACCATTGACAACTCCTCAACAGACCATCCCTTGTCGTTTGCCTACAAACCTAAGGCCCCTATTCCCACAAATATAAACCTAAACGCCTGTGTATTATTATCACCATCGGAACACAAGTTATCAAGTTGAACCCATAGAGACTTATTGTGCCATGTCTAACTCCTTGTGGGCTCACTATTCATAACCCTCTGGGTGAGCAGCGAAGAAGTCCCATGAAAATTCAAAGAATCTGATTAAAGAAAGCTGTGTATTGTAGGGGCAATCCATAATTGAGATGGGTTAATTTTATGGCACCAAAAACTGAAATCTCTCAAAGAGGCACTAAAGATGCTGAAATTCCAATTTTCAAGACAAATGAAGTTAATATTATCAAAACCTTTGGAGACAGTTCATTATAGCGCTCATCATTCTTCTTGCTTCCAGTAAACTCAGACCAGAGTGAAGCACAGACAATCGTGCCCACAGCCATCAGCCATAAGAACACCACTGAGAAGTCCACAATTGGACGATTTGGCGAGTATAACAGGAGTTCCACTGCATTGAAGGATAAGTGATTAGTTGCACTAAATAAGATAAAGAAACTGGAATCAAATTGAAAAAAGTATCATTTTGTTGAAAAAATGTTAAAAAAACACTAATGCACAGGCACAGCATTATTATAGCATATGTGACAGTTAGCAGACTACCTCATAATACAAGCACATAAACTGCAATAGGTACCACAGCTTTCCAAATTAGGATTCTGAAAATCTATTTGCAGATGGAATGTATAAAGAGAACAAAGTTGGCTCAAACCGCATTATGCTTTTGTTGCATTTCTTTTCTTTCATCACATGAATGAGACCCACCTTGAGGTTTCCAAAATCAACAACTCAACCCCCAACATCCCGAGAAACAAGGGGGGAGAATGGGCACAATGTCATCATAACAAGTACCTTTTTTTTCGCTCAACCATAACAAGTACATTAACCCCCAGGAACTCAGCCTCCGCATCTGAATTTCATCCAAAGACAACATTTTTCTGTAGTTTTCTCCATACCATGTTACTAATTTGTGAACAAAAAAATTTTCTGATAAGATTAATACTCCGTAACAATGAAAGCAGAAAGGAGAAACTTAATCTCAAGTTTAATTTGTGTTGGAAATATGAGGAGAAAGATATAAATTAAACATCAACTTTGGACACGTTCTAATTCAAATTTAAATGTTTTGTTCCCTAATGATGTTTCAGCATTTCCTCTTGAGTTGATCCGCAATATCAAAAATATTCATCAGTAGAACTACAACATTTACGGATTACAAATGCTTCACCGAGAAGTCCACAAATTATAGATATCACCAAGATAGAACCAAATTAATTATTATTTAATTCCATATTAGTTTCAAACTAGTCTCTGGCATTTCAATCACCATTATTTTCATCGTATCTAAAATTTGTTTCGCTCATACAACTATCAAAGATTTTAGTTTGGATCAATCCAATTCATCATTATTGAGAGGGAAGTCTCTCAGATTTCTAGCTTAGCGAATCAGAACCATTGCCCTTCTCCACCATCACCACTTGTTGCCTCTACCACTACTTGGCTGATTTTTTTGTCTAAATGTAGATTACATATTTTAATTGGTTGAGCAAGTGGGTCCCACAAGAAGTATGGGGCTGTAAGTGTGACGCTTGCTGCTGTGGGACCCATGCTGATGTTATTCATGCCTTTTCAATATACTAAAATGGAACTGCAACTGCAGGACCCACACAAGATCACTTTGAGGGAGGGATAAAAAAGCTGGAGGGCGGAGAAACACCCCCTCTCGCGTATTAACCTCTATATAATAAGGGAAGTTTTTGAATCCCAACATAAATCTAACTGTTCAGAATCAATTGGCCTTGAACTAATGGTTAAGATTGGTTTCATTCAAGATCTAAGGGTGTAGATCAAGCTTATCTTTAAAACAATGGCTAAGATCACTTTCCATTCTCCAACTCTTTCCGCTCAAGAACATGAACCCCACAGTCCCACTGCTCCTTCGAAGTCTGCATATTTCTCTACAGGAGGAACTTGAAACATAACTGAACTTCACTCAATCAGAAATTGACAGCAGAGAGAGGAACTGTATCGAAATACTGTACAAGAACAAGCTGTCCACCCCAAGCTAGGATTTTGTGATATTTATTCTCCAGCTTGAGGGGGAGAGTTAGAGTATTGGTTAGTAGTTGTCTCCCACTGGTTAGTTGAGTATTGTAATGAGGTGTCTCGTTACATAAATAATAAGTGTTCATGTTACTTTTTCCTCTTCTGATAACACTTACCTTGAGCCCAGATCCTACCGAGAAGCTTGTTATGATCCTAACTTGAGTGTAGGGGCGGTCAAAATTATGATTGTTTACTTGCAAAGAAGTTTGACCGACCACTCACGCGACAACACGGGGAGGGGTCGTGAGAATGACATGTGGCTGGCGACTGCCACGCGGAGAGAGAATTGGTGCCACACGGCACAAGATGAGACCCGCGAGCTGAACAAGCTTGCCAGGGCAAGATGGGGCCCCGCGAGACTGAACAGGCTGGCAAGGGCGCGAAAGCCTGGTAGAGTCATCCGCAACCAGAGGGGTCCTACGAAGATTCTTGGCCTTTGCCTATAAATAGCAGTAGTTGAATTCATTTATGGACAAACTAGAGAGAGAAAATTTGTATCGCGAAGATGTTTTGGCCTGCGAGAGCTATCGCGAAGGCATTCTAATCCGCTAGAACCATTGCGAGAGGACCTCGACCCGCGCAGCCCGATTGAGGAGCTAGAGACGCGAGAAGGGTCAAGATATACAAAGTTCACCCAGATGTCTAACACACGCCCTGGTCATAAGGAAGGACCAGAGGGGCCTTGTCAAGACACGATCGTGGTAGGATCGCAACCCTGCTCCCGCGGGAATTGAGGGGGGTCTAGTGTTTTGGTGGCTTAGGGAGAAGGACCGTCGTGAGGAGGGCACGCCTGCAAAAAGGAGCCCACAAGGGGTGACGTCACTCTCGTGACCTGGAGGTACAGAAGGGACATGTGTCAGGATTTCACTGGGCCACTCTAGGCCTGACCCAGGCCCAAATGCCTATAAATACTAGACGTTCCCTCAAATTTAGATGATGGTTAGACAGAGATTTTCCTAGAGAAAGAAAGTGTTGGGCACTAGGAAGGAGAACATTCTTCCAAGGAGTAACCGTGCCCAATCCATCTAGGGAAACCTGTTTTTACCACTCGCGGAAAGGACTAAAGGACACGCTGCCTTGGTCTCTTCTGTCCTCCTGCTTCTTCCTTCACCCCTCTACATTATTCCTCTCTTCTCTTTCCTAATCATCAACCAATTGCACCTATTCACACGTTAGCTACCTACCGTGAACTACGAACCTACACTGACTGAGCACCATAAATGAGGAGCTCACTGCTCTTCCTAAGACTCAAACCTCAGAGTTAGTTTGTCCAGAGTGTGGAAAAAATCTTTGTTATTTGAGAGAGAAGTGAAAGTGTTTAGGCCTGCTATATGAGGCTATTGGAGAGAAGTAGATGGGATGGGTGCAATGCTGAGTTACAAGACAACGTTATCGACACAAAAAACATTTGGCCGACGTTCCGATGTTCGAGGGTCACCTGAATTAGTTCCAGAAGGTTGCCTGGGTGTAAAAAACGGAAATGGATGCAGAATAGCAGAAACAAAGGTCGTTGAAAGGTCCAACAAGGGTCGCCGAAGTACGAGAGAGATCAGGCAAGGGTTGCTTGTGGAAAACTAAGTCAAGAGAGGTTCAAATTGAGAAGAAATAACATCAACAGTCCTGAACAATGCATATCAAGTAGAAACATTGGCAAGAGTTGCCATAGTACGAGAGAGGTTTGGCAAGGGTCCCTTGTGGCAGATGGGTCCGCTAGTGGTTGGATTGAATGCTCATCGAGATCTAGACCCACTGCAAAACAATCCAGAATTCGGTTTTGCTGAATGTTACTGTGGCTGATTAACGTTGTACAAAAAGAGAAAGTGAAATGAGGGAGGATACAATGCAAAAGAGAATTCAAAAGTTTACTGCTAAAAGAAAGTTCCTCAAACAATACAAAGGTAACCTCTAGGATATATAGCCAAGCTCTACGTAACCCCAAGAAACATAAAGACTTAACTACCCTTGTCGAACAAGATAAGTAAGAATATACCTAAATACTAATACTAAAAAAAATTCGTCTACACAATGATCCTTGGCCGGATGCTCCTTGCAAGGGTGTATCCCTGGCTGGACGCTCCATGTACCCAGCAAACAGTCCTTTGATCTGGATATGAGTTCATAAATATGAAACAAAGATTCTTTCACTTTCTTGTACAGAGAAAGTTGTTAATGCATATACACAAAGTCACATGTTACACCAAAATTCATCTCACCCATCATTAAACCCTATGCTTATCCTCTCAACCAGAAGACACACTGTCACACTCATCCTCTTACCCATAAAACCAACCATACACACCCATGACAAGTTTCACCACCACCATTGCGGAATTCGGAGACTTAGAGAAATTAGAAGAAGTTAGCGAAAAAAATGGTTGGGTCCAATAGCAAATAAGTATCAGATCACATGGGTTCACTTCTTTTACCCGAAAGGCTAAAATCGGAGATGAGTAACACTATCATATCATCTCAATGTTTGTCAAGGAAACTACAAAAAGTTTAAAGAGGATGCATTTTATAAAGACAAAAGAAGCAAGCTAAATCTCTGATCCCTGCCCCCACCAACCTATGAACAACACACAAAAAGTACACAAAGAGTAAAATAGATTTTCAACCTCAAAAGGAAGTTTACAATCAGTTCTATGAATGAGAGAGATAACTGAAGCACAAATTCCGGCATATTCACAATACTCAGAAATGGCAAAAGGAAACCATCCAAAGCCTTCGCTTTATCAGGATCCCGCAGGGTAGACATGTTAAACTGTCAACGTATTTTTCATCTTTTCTCCCATTTCCAATCACAGTCATCAATCATGGTACATCTCCCTCAAACATACTAAGGCTTCATTCTCCTTAACTTTTTTGTCTATTTTGTTTCTCGTGTTTTGTTCGTCTTTTCTAAATTCTTGTTTGATTCGCGTCATATTTTTGGATTAATTATCCAACTTAACGAGAGGAGTCTAAGAAGTACAAAATTATGACAAAAAGAAAAAGTTCACTAAAGACGAAAAAAGTGCCAAACTACTATCTTTTTTGTATAAAGGGTCATCTTATCTGAATTCTTTTCAACATCGGCCACACTTTATACTTTTTTGATTTTTTTCATCGACATGAATGACTAACCCCAAAAATTATGACGAAAAGCTCAACCAAAAGTTACAAAAAGTAAAGAAAGAAAAAATACCGAAAAAAAGTTCTCGACAAAAAGTATAGGAGAATGGAGCCTACGACTCTCAACTCCAGAACTCGTGTTCCAGTAAGAGTAAAATTCGACCCAAAAAAGATACCAACAGCTGAAGGGCTCACCTTTCTTGCTACTTGTCATGGATTTCCCGATAGCCCCCCCTCCTGACTTTGAGATCATCACAATAGGAATTGTGATGTTAGAAACATGGTCCTCACGACAAGACATCTCCAGAAGCTCTGTAAAGAGGCAGAACAAAAACAAAAAGGAGATGCAGAAGAAGAAAAGAGTTCAGATGAAATTGTCAACAAAAGGACTTACAGATGTCAACAAAAGGACTTACAGATGTCATCTACTTTGCAAAGAATCATCAAAATTCCAAAGATAAATTAAAATTTCAGATTTTGAAATGCTAGGAATTGCTGAAATATGGTGCACCAAATATTACAACCTTCTCCATCATTTATAACCAACAACCCTGCTGCACCGCCTGATTCCGCAAACTCGGCCTTGGTCATGAAATCACAATCACCACGTATAGACAAAGCAATAAAACCAGATAACTGTAAAACAAGAAAGAAAAATTTACACCAAGCTAGGGAGATATAACACAAACAACTACAAAACCTATGGGTTTAACAGGACATAAATTCTTGATAATCCTTTACACATATCAAGCAACACTCAATCTCTTAAGGATTTATTCCTTCCAAAAGGAAAGAAAATAAGGGGGCTTACAAATGAAACTTAAATTTCAAACAGGGATCCTCGCATTTCGTACAATTTGTTAGCATCACTTGTAGAAGGAAATATCTTGATGATGATTAAAGGATTCATGCATTTGAATGTATCTCTATCATTTTTCCCCTCCATGGCAATACAAGGTTACGAAGGCTTTTGAATACTAAGTTAATCACTGTAAATTTTACCACTAGAAAAAATGGCTAATTTTCAAATAACAGCTCAATAAAAGACCCGTTATACATTTTTATCAACAAAAGGTCCGAAATACATATATCATCAAAAGTTGTTACCAACTAATCCAAGCAAGGTATGTCCTATCTTAACAACTTACACATCTAATGTCCTTCATCAACTACAACTGAAATTTCACTGCTTTTAACGAATATGCATACAAAGTGATTAAGGACCCTAAAACACAACTTTTATCTCAGCATTTCAATAGCTTCAATTTTTCTTCTGATCAAATCTTAAGAACTGAGATACATTTCTGCATTCATATCTCATTAAATGGGAATAAGCACTTTGTATTCTCTTGTCATTGCTTAGCTGTTTCAAGGAAATAAAATAATGTAAACTTATAGTTGAAAATTTAATTGTCTCTTCTCGTCATTCCTTGGCAAAGAAACAGCAAGATTGAGAAGATGGTAATGTAAAACTGCAGAGTCCATGATAATGTAAGAACAGCTGAAATATGCTCAATCAACAAAACAAGGTAAACCTTTGAAGAAGAGTTGGAACAACAGTTTGAGGGATTTGTGAAAACAGCAGGAAACCTTGTGCCGTCTTTCGCCTCTGTGGGCAAACTACCACCAAATCTAGCAGTTAATCCACCTAGTACACTACCTTCAGCACCATCAACCCAAATCTTCACCTTGACCTGGTAAACAAGTTTGGAAAACAAACCGTATCAGTTCACTTGCAAACTATTATGCAGGGACACTTCATATTGGACCCCATATTCATGTCAAACACTCAAGAAGCATCAATGACTTTCAGACACACATGTGCCCATGTTGGACAAGCCACATGACATGTCACATGTTTTAAAGTATAATTTTCTCTCAAGGCATAAGATCTATGAAGCATGGATACTTCTAGAAGGGAGTCATTTCTGTACCAATCTAAAATAGATAGTGATACTCTTTGGATACTTGCACATGAGTCTCTGACACTTCTAATACATTTTCTGATACTTGAAATTAATTTCTTTCGATTTAAGAAGTACTGGAAACTTTTCAGATACACTGAAGTCACACAGCCAAACTTTTATGAAATAGTTTGTGATATTTGTCCTATAGAGTACAAATATCAAGGTCTAGATATGTAAAAAAAATAGTTGCTAGACATGTAAAGATTAGTTTTCTAATATTTTCGATACTTTTTAAAGAAGAACAAAAAAGTTAAATTACTATAATATATTCTACTTTTTGATAATTTGTCGTTTTGATACATCCTTATTATGTCATACATGCTCATCCACATCCCTTAGACTGGCTAATGGCTAAAGGCTCGTCGCCAGTCGTTAACTTACATGTAACAAGATTCTAAAATTTTTAAGACAAATTTTTTAAAGCATATTGGTTGTATCCATATCTTATTATTTTAGATTTTTTCAAATCGGTGCATTCATATCATGTCGTATTCATATTCTGGATCTGTGTCCATGCTTCATAGCATATGGGACATCCTATGAACACACATATCCAAACTCCTATGTCTAGACTCATTTTTTGACACATTGAAAGGTTTATTAAAGGTGAGGAGATAGTTAGGAAACAAAGTATGATATCTCAAAATAAGAGAGTAAATTGGCATTGGTCCCCTCATCATGTCATGCAAAACCTTTACCCAAAATTGCAGATCCATTCCAATTACAAAAAAGAGAGGGAGAGCAACCCTTAGAGCATCTCCAACGGGGAGCCAAAAATGGCAGCCTAAGCCATCTTTTGGTTTCCAGGTCAAAAAACCGAGCTCCAATGGGGAGCCAACTTTGGAGACAAAAATGGCTGGGTCATTTCGTTGGCCAAATTTGACCATGACAATGTCGTGGGCCATTTGTGCCGCATCAGATTTTTAATTGATTTCAACTACCATAACATCAACAACAACATATATACACAAATTACACAGTAATAATTATGCAAAAACAAAAAAAAACAAAATTTTCACCATAATTCACAATTCGTTAAAGCAAAAATTATTGATTGCCAGAAAATGCAGATCTGATTTCAACCCACAAGAAATCAAAGGACCTACATCTAGAAAAAGAGAAGTACGAAGCGGAATGATTTGGTTTCGAGTCGCCAGACCAATCAACAAACATCTATCATCCTTAATTGCACAATTTACTTATAGCGTATGGTTTACTAATATATTATATTCAATTTTGATTAATGAAAATGTATTGACCCATTAAAGCTCATAGATAACTTTATCTGTTAATAATATGAATGAGATTCAGAGACAAAAAAAGCCATTGAGAGAACTTTATCTATACAGGAAGAATAAAATACAGAAAACTGAAGCTCATAGATAAACAATGGGATAAAGAGAACAAATAACTTTATAATACAGAGAACGAAATCTCAGAGATAACTTTAACTGTTAAGAATATGAATGGGATACAGAGAACAGGAGATAATGTTATCAATTAGTAGAACTCAGAGAACCACTACAATTACTACTACAAGGTGACATTCTGCTTAAATGTAGTTCTCCTTGTCACGACCACCAGTGTTCAACTCAGGAAAAATATAAAAAAATTAGTTGGTAATTCAAAAGTTAGTTAATAAAAGGGTAGTGGAAAGGTAGTTAAGGAATGTAGCCAAAGTTTATCTTTGCCACCGCTGGAGCAGTTTGACCAAATTATTGCAAAAAGGCACAGTAGCAAGCCAAAATTTGGCTTTGGCTGCCGAAAAAGGGCTTGAACATTTGGAGATGCTCTTAGTGCGACTCATTTGGTTTATGTTTAATTATCATGCTTTGATTACCTAAGTGGATAAGCTTTGGTTTATACATCAATTATGTGCTTCTACACAATAACTAAAAATACATAAAGATATATACTATGACACTTCCTCATTCTTGGAGAGCCCTGAGGGTCAGTCTGGGATATCGGCGAGAGGACGAAGGCCCATGCTACCAGAGGTAGAGCAGAGAGCCCAAGAAAAATATTAGAGGGAGGGTGGCAATAGAGAAAGCAAGTATTGCGCGGTAATGTAATCTGTAAGTGGGTGTTGGTAATGTGTTGGACAATGGCAAGGGCCTCTTTTTACTGGTGAGAGATGGTATGGGATCTAGCTAGGACGAGAACAGGTTTTAGGTCCTCCGTGGCTGGTTGTCTGAAAGTTGTAAGCCTCTGAGGCCATACGTTAGACCATCTGAGATCAATATATTACGAGAATATGGTATCATGGTTTTGAGGCCTGATTTGCAAAGGACACTCACGATTTGCAGAGGACAAGTGTCATGCCTATGAGGTCTATGCGCCGAAGGTCAATGATATGTGGGTTTCCTATCATGGGACCTTGGGGCTGCATCAATGTCATCGAGCATGTATGACAAGTCAAACGAGGTCGTCAAAACTCAAAAGGTACGATATGAAGTCAGAGAATCTCTGGACATGATGGTGAAGTCCCCTGGAGGCATGATTCCTTAAATTGAGCATAGCCATGCTCCTAAAGCCCTGAACAAGACTTTCCTTTAAAGTAGCGTATAAGAGGTGAGATTGTGGCTGAAGGCTATGAGTCCCCTAGAGGGGTGGTTCCTTAGCCAGGGAACTGAGAATAGCCATGCTACTAAAGCCCTAAGGAGGACTTTCCCCCTACACCGCGCCTAAGAAGCACGGATACAGATACGGGATACGGACATGACACGACATGGATACACAAACACGTCATTTCCCAAAAAATTAGGACACGGACACAACAAGAACACATCAAATGAAAAGTAGTATTTGTATTATAGAGGCATTTTACGAATTCATATAAACGTCGGAAACATTTTAATGTGTCGTCAGAATGTTCCAAGAGTGTTGCCAACATGTCCTAGTAAAGAAACATCATAAAAACACTCGACAAGTATTTAGGCACGGCCAATACGTGTCCGGAGAGTGTCATGTCGTGTCCGTGATACGTGAGGCCACTAGACGTGTCCGTGCTTATGCGCCATAATTTTCTGCTAAGAATTATTACAGGTCCCAATCTAACAAGTGTCAAATAGACATTAGTTATACAACTATTAACCTTTAAGACTTCAAGCAATGAGTCTAAGGAAGATACAAATAGACTAGGGAAATGATGGATAAAATGGCGGAAATTGCATCAAGAGCTGTAATCTGATAGTGGAATTTTAACCAGATTGATCAAAAAGAAAATTGGTGGCCATCACAAGCCTGCGATGTTGGTTGGTAAAAACTTTTAAGCGATTAAGAAATAACATTAAATATTTCTCCAAATGAAAATATTGAGATGCATCAATAGTTTAAGAGGGAAAAAAATAACTATAAATGTGTTCATAAGAACCTGTGAATCACCAAAACGTCAAAGAATTTAATGTGTATTTACACTTCTCGGACACGCGTCTGACCAATACTCTTTTTCGTGTTCCAAAAGCTCGTGAAGGTGTATCTGTATTTGGTGGAGTAGGTGAAAATACCCTTGAAGGAAATGACCTTTACAAGGAAATGAAAGAAACTGGAGTGATTAATAAACAAACTATAGCAAAATAAAAAGTGGCTCCAATTATGAAACAAAATATTAACTCGGACACGTGTCTGACACTCTTTTTACGTATCCACCACGTCCTAGGTCTCTATGACTAAGAAAATTATACATGATCAATACATTTTAGACAATTAATAACATGTGATTTAGTAAAATTTCGAAACTCAGCATATCTCAAAGTGAAAATTTTTAATTTTATTTGGTACTTGAATATGAACTAGATATTACTACGCATACCATAAGTTGATGAAATGCAACTAACTTAGAAGAGCATTCTTTTATTCCAAGTATAATTCTACCTTGTGGAAAGAATTTCGCGTGAATACTTGTTAAATACATGTTTGCAGTTCATATTTTCTTTGTTGATACTACATTGAATTTATTCATGGGTTTATCTTGATGAATGTGGGTGAGCTATTCAAGATATTTGGTCAATTTTAGATGATTTTGGCTTCAGGGCCACGTATTGAGAAATTGGGATTGATATACAGATCAGTGTCCAACACTGGGGGCACAAGGCAAGCCAGGACACGGCAAAACACGTATGGGACACGCCACGTGGCGTGTCCACTATATTTCATTAAATATTTTAAGGGGAACACGTATGGGGACACGGCATACGTTGGGTGTAAATGTGTATATTTGATTGACGAAGGAAAATTTCACAATCAAAATTGGGCAATATGATGTGCGTATATGATGCTTGTACATACAAATTGATGCTTCATGCTTCTACATATAACTATGTTTCCACTAGTTTGGAATAAATGACTACAGGCGACGAAGAAAGCTCTCAGAATCCTCTCCTCTCTCTCGGGTATCTCTCTCTCTCTCTCTCTCTCTCTCTCTCTTGTTCCTCTCTGTCTCTCTCGTCTCTGCTCTGTCTTTCTCGTCTCTGCTCTGTCTCTCTCGTCTCTGCTCTGTCTCTCTCTGTCTCTGTATATATGTGTGTATAACTGTATATATATGTATCAGTATAACTGACTCTCTCTCATCTCTCCTGCATACTGTTTTCAGACTTTACTATATATATTTGTATTTATGCCTTTAAAAGGACTGTTTTTTACCTGCGTTATGTTTTTTTATTTATTTTAACCATGTTAATCTCATACATTAATCATATAGAATAATAGGACATGTCTTCCTCAACGGGTGCTAGTAGTGCAGCCAGAACTGTGGAGGAAAAAGTACTTTGGCAATATGTAACTAAATTGGATAAATTTGGTGGAAAAGGAGGAAATTTCAAATGGAAGTGCAGCTATTGTGGTTTAACGAAAAATGGTTCATATACAAGGGTGAAAGCTCATTTGTTGAAAGTTTCTGGAGAAGGGGTAGCGGCTTGTGAGAAGGTAACAAGTAATGATGTTGTAAAATTTCGTAGATTGGTGGAAGAAGAGAAAGCAAAAGCGGAACAATCCCAACCAAAGAAAGTTCCATTGCCTCCTTCTACTGCCTCTCTTACGGGCATAAGTTTCAGTGAAACACAAGGAGGCTTGGGATCGAAAAAGAGGAGGGCAAACAGTAGTGAAAGTGATAATCCTGTCATTAAAGCATTCAATGTTGGGGCTCGGGACCACTTACATAGCGAAATTGCTCGAATGTTTTACTCCGGGGGATTGCCTTTCAACTTGGCAAGAAATCCACACTATGTTAGTTCCTACATGTATGCTGCAAACAATAGCATACCAGGATATATACCACCGGGGTACAACTTGTTGAGAACTAGATTGCTTGAAAGGGAAAGGGCGAATATTGAACGATTGTTAGATCCTATTAAAGGGACATGGAAGGAGAAGGGCTTGACGATTGCAAGTGATGGATGGAGTGATTCTCAAAGAAGGTCTTTAATTAACTTTATGGCAGTCACCGGAGGTGCACCTATGTTTCTTAAGGCTGTTAATTGTGAGGGGGAAATAAAGGATAAACATTTCATTGCTTCATTGATGAAGGAGGTAGTTATTGAGGTTGGGCCAAAGAATGTGGTTCAAATTGTCACAGACAATGCTGCAAATTGTAAGGCAGCGGGACAAATAATTGAAGCCCAATATCCTCACATCTTTTGGACTCCTTGCGTAGTGCACACTCTAAATCTTGCCTTGAAGAATATTTGTGCCGCAAAAAACATTGAGAACAACTCACTTGTGTATGATGAGTGTAGTTGGATTACTATTGTCGTTGGTGATGCAAGTTGCATCAAGAATTTCATAATGAATCACTCGATGAGATTGGCTATTTTTAATGAGTTTGTTTCTTTGAAGTTGCTTTCGGTTGCTGAGACTCGCTTTGCTTCATCCATTGTAATGCTTAGGAGGTTTAAGCTCATCAAGCAAAGTCTTCAATCAATGGTAATTAGTACTCAATGGAATTCTCATAGGGAGGAGCAAGGGGCTTCATTTGTGAGGGAGACTTTGTTGAATGAGAAGTGGTGGGATAAGGTGGACTACATTCTATCATTTACAGCACCTATTTATGACATGCTTAGAGAATGTGACACGGATAAGCCTACTCTTCACTTGATTTACGACATGTGGGATAATATGATTGAGAAAGTGAAGTGTGCCATTTACAAGCACGAAGAGAAGCTTTTGGAAGATGAGAGAATTTTATGATGTTGTTCATAAAATTCTAGTGGATAGGTGGAACAAGAACAATACACCACTTCATTGCTTGGCACATGCTCTAAATCCAAGGTAATTGCAAGTTTACAACATAATTTACCATTTTTGCTAAGTCTTTATTGATCCATTCACCTCTTAGTTAATTATTTACTTTATAATTTAGGTATTATAGTGACATATGGCTTCAAGAGGATCCAAAGCGAGTTCCTCCACACAAGGATGAAGAGGTCACGAATGAGAGAAAGAAATGCTTGAAAAGGTACTTAAATGATTCCATGGAGCGTACCAAAGCCAATATGGAGTATGCTAAGTTCTCAACTAAGGAAGGGTCATTTTCCGATGTTGATTCCATTGAAGATAGATATAATATGGATTCTCATAGTTGGTGGGTAATTCATGGTGCATCTGCTCCGATTCTTCAAAATTTGGCCTTGAAGATTCTCACTCAACCTTCATCTTCTTCATGTTGTGAGAGAAATTGGAGTACATACTCCTTCATCCATTCATTGAGAAGGAACAAAATGACCCCTCAACGAGCAGAGGACTTGGTGTATATTCATAGTAACCTCCGTCTTTTATCAAGGAGAAGCCCACAATATTGCATCGGGGTAACTAAGATGTGGGATATTGCGGGAGACCAATTTGGCTCACTTGATGATATTGGGATGCTTGAGGTTGCAAACCTCTCACTTGATGAACCCGAAATGGAGGTTGTAGTCTTCACGGACGATGGAGATGGTGACCAAGCCAATAGCGATGAAGAAGTGGACGTTGGGTCTAATTGATAGTTGGACACCTGGCTACTTAGTTTATGGAACTATGGATGTTTTCTCTTTTGATTGGGTTGTATTAAATCTATGACTATGGACGTTTTGTTTTGCTTTAATGGACCGATGTTACGATGTATGCATCTATAATCTATTATGTTAAAACTACTAATGGTTAGTATTTATGTGGAAATATGAATGTTAAGTTGTATGTTAAGTTGTTAACTGTTAAGTTGTTCATTATTTACATTTTGCAATGTAAGCATGGAAATATATATATATATATGTATATATATGTATATATATATATATATATTAATATGTACACGTGGCGTGTCCCCCGCCGTGTCCGTATTTTCATTTTTTTAGAATTGCCGTGTCCCGTGTCCGTGTCCGTGTCCCCTGCCGTATCCGTGTCCGTGTCCGTGCTACTTAGCCACGTATTGAGAAATTGGGATTGATATACTTTTTGTGATTTTGAGTTGGGCCAGCGGAGGGCTCGGGTCGAATGTGACACCGTCGGTGAGAGGCTGTAAACCAGCACGGGTTAGGTTGCTTTGTTCTTCGGGTTAGTAGCCCATAAAGTGTAGATAAGCCGGAACATGTCTACTACGGTTTTCAGGTGTGCATCATTGAACAACTCATAAAGTTTAATGTCTTCGTGGTGAGCAAGTTTGAATTATGGTTTGGCTGGCTATGAGATTGTGGATTTGTTATTTCTCATTGTGACTTTCATGGATCACTTTCACTATTTGGATCTTGACTTTGCTTTAGTTGTTTAATAGCTTTCTTTTGACCATTTGAAGAAAATCAAAATTAGAACACTCACCATTGTGTATCCTGTCTAAAAAGAATACAAATAGTTTTGTATATCAAGTTATGCATGTCCATATCTACTCATTTAGAGTACTTCCTATGGGCTTTGGCTAACAGGGGAGTTGATGCTAATACGCTTTAGTTCTTTTATTCCACCACACTTCTTGTTGGTATCAAGGGCTACTGAATATGGACAAGATGGATCTTCCTTCTATCAGGATTTCTTAATGTTTTCTCTTTTTCTAACATGCTTGCATGCACATCTAAGTCTTCTTATACCCCCTTTGTTGAGGTAACCCTAATGAGTCCCCATCTAGTACTTTCTCCTTTCTCAATGATGAACAGTCAAGTTTCCCGAGCTAACATAGCACTGAGGATTGATTACTAATAACCAAGCAGTCAGGAAACCATTCTGGCAAACTCAGAAAGCCGATTGAACTCGAAAAACGTTACTGCTACATATTATGCAGGCTGTCGCGGCCTTTTTATCCCAATTTATGCACAATTTGTGAACTAAGAACATAAGGATTGTAATCTACAACAAAAAAATTAACAGCAGAAACCACCCGAAACTCCAAAGTTCTTATCCTTACCCATTTCCCTACCCAAACCCAAAATTTGGGTAAAAACACTTAGGCCCCGTTTGATAAACATTTGGGTAAAAATACTTTGTTTGGTTTTCAAAATTGGTCCGGATTGGTAGTCCCATGGGATGAACAAGCTGGCCCATAGGGGGTATTAGCAATACCCCTTGGGACTTGGTATTCATAGTCCAATCCCAACCCCTTCTCATTACCAATCCCTTCTATCAATCCAATCCCATCATCGAATCTCATCTCAAACAAACATACTCATTATCAATCCCTTTTCATTACCAATCCCAATCCTAATCACATCCCCTTGCGAATCTCATCCATCTATCACTGTTATCAAACGGGGCCTTAAAGCTCATCTCCAATGTCATACCTATTTACCCACCCATTTTGAGATTTACCCTATTCCTTACCCAAATTTGGGGAGACCCAAACTCATACCCATTTTTCTCAACACCTCTTTTTACTCCTTAATATTTACTAATGTGCCATTTTGTTTCAAATTAGGGAGGGAAAGCCTAGAAAACAATAGATTTGGGTAAAAAAAAAAATTTGGTATAACATTGGAGAAGACTACCCACATAGAGATTTTGACCCAAATTTGGGTTGAAAATTGGGATATAAGGGTCGGAGATGCAAGTGCAAGAACTTTGGAGTTTCGGGTGGTTTCTTTCCACAAATTAGGGCGCATAATCATATGGAGTATGATACATTATACAGACACAAGACTGTAAATGAGCTAGCAAGGAGAATTCGAACCAAGGAACCTTTAGTGATGAGGGGGTAACACACAACAAATGGAAAATGAAATATGTGGATTCGTGGTGAGAGATTTACCAATCTGAGAGTATTGTCGCAGGATGGGGATTTGGGGGCGGACCCATGATGCGAAATATCATCATCGGCGGCGGACGTAATTGATACAGGAGACAACAGGAGGAAAATGCCGAATGTGATGGCGACTTTCGCAAGATGGCGGAGGAGGAGGGGCTGAGGAGACGCCATCGCCACGGACATTTGCCACTGCTATTGCCTGCCGATCAATCTTCTCCCTTCCTCTCCTTTGCCAGCACAAACAAACCCTATCAACAGGTTTTGCCAATTTAATTCAGCAACTATACGCATAAATTATCGTATATTGAACGTAATTTTATTATTTGAACACAAAACAAATATACTCGAAGTAAATCATGGATGGAGAAAGAAGATAACTTTTTATGAGAAAAGAAAAGAAAAGAAAAGAAACATGCCAGAAGATTGCGCCGGAACGTAATTAGAAAGCCCCTCCTGATATTAGAGCGCTCTCTCTCTCTCTCTCTCTCTCTCTCTCTCTCTCTCTCAGCCCCTCCTGATATTAGAGCTCTCTCTCTCTCTCTCTTGTCGTGACGTTTGCGAAAAACTCGCTCGTGTGCTCGCGAAGCCTGTGGCAAGTAAATTCAAAAGGGGATTGCGTTGATTGGAGGGTTTGAGGTGGGTTCTCAAAGTCAACGTGACTGTTTGGGAACCGAATCCCACAACCGAATAATGATGTGTACAAATTAGATAACAAAAAATGCAAAATCATATGAAGCGAATTTGGATTTCACTTCAACTCTCATCGTACGACCAGTGGTTGATTTGTTTCTTTGTTGAACTGACCATCACAGCACGCCAATTGTTGTATATTACCAACTCTGTTCACAGTACCTCACGATCTTCTGTCGAATTTCCTTATACCTCGATCACGTTACAGACTACTCCTACGTGGTTCGTTCTCAAATAAAAAACCTAAGGACAAATAATTCTATGCACTTTATGCAAATAAGAAACCTTAATTTCACCAAAATTATATTTGTTATTTTAAAAATTATAATTCATACTACTAAAGAATTATAACTGCACTTTCATACTTATTCTCAATTATATTTTGAACTCTATGTTATTAAATACTTATTAATTTTCCTACATTAAAATTACAACCCGTTGATTAATTTAAATTATCGATAATTATATATAATCAACATATATATTCCTTAATATTGTCTACTTTAACTTATTCGATATATTGATTACAGACTCATCTCATATTGCAACACACCATATACAAATGCATTACCAAAATTTTAGCTAAGAGGCTACAAGTTGCCTAATGATACCATCACCCAGGACATTAATGTGATCAAAGCCACTTCTATTGACTCCTATTCAAAGCTAGAAGTGGCAATCTCAATCCATATTTTTTAATCCGTTCAGATCCGTCCACTTATAACCCAACTCAATCCGTCCATATTATATAATAGGTTGATATGGGTTGAACCCATATCAACCCATATTTACTTGGGTTTAGATGGGTTGAAAGTTGGTTAAATATGGGTTAGAGTTAAAAACCCACTCCACACACTCCAGCCCATACATTCCACACAAATTTAACAATTGCAGAAACCCGCCGAGACTTCACTTCACACACTCACTCACTCTCTCTCTCTCATGCTAAAAAGGGTCTCCCTACGAAAATGGATAGTCAAAATCAAACCAAATTACTCTCAATTTTATTCGCTTCTAGCTCGAACAAAATCGAGCCGACTGATTCTTTTAAATTGCTTTTTACTAAACATATAGGTGGCCGGCATACTTATCCAAAAGAACATATAGGTGGCATTTAATTTTTATTCTCACTACTACAAAAATGGATAAAGATCTCAGACATCTGGTGTGATCTTTCACTTTTAATCTCGCATTCAAAATCGTGGTCTATCAAGGTGCAACTAAAAGTCACTATCTTTTAACCACGGGATAAAAACCGTGATTAAAACTATGACAAAAAACATGAAAACTGTGATTAAAATGACAAAACCGTGACCTTTAATAGCTTAACATCTCAGTTTTACTATAAAACCGTGGTTATTTTTATATAGAAAAAATAAACTCAATTTTTGAAAAAAATCGAGATTAAAAGTGGTATTTTCCCAAGGGAAAAAATCCTACTCTATTTCTCTTGTTGGGTTTTGAACCCATGTCTCTTGAGTTTTATATAGAAGTTTTAACCAACTCCACTACACACACTTTTCAATATATAATTGAAATATTTAATATATATAACATATGCGTTTAACTTACAACCTCAGTTTTTAGATGACTGAGATTAAAGGTTCTTTTTATCTCAGTTTTTCAAAAACAAGATCTATTTTTTAAGTTACAATCTCACTTTTAGATTACTGAGATTAAAAAATCTTTTCATCTCAGTTTTTTCGAAATGAGACAAATTCATTCATATATAATCTCAGTTTTTTGAAAATGAGATCTATTCTACAAGTTACAATCTCACTCTTTAGATTATTGATATTAAAAAATCTTTCCATCTCAGTTTTTTCGTATCACTGAGATTAAAACTATAGTGCATAACATTTTATTATGCTTTTACAAAAAGTGAGATCTTTTTAGTTTTTGTACCGTGATCTTTATATCATTTTATAGTAGTGTCTCTCCTTCTGTAAAAAGGAAAAAAACACTTTCATCTAATTTAATTTTTATTCCCGGTTTTGTACGAGGAATTTTTTTGGTGCCTAGTCAGTATATCCCACGCGGTATCCGTTCGGTATATTCGGGCTGTCAAATTCATCCACACAAATTCTCTCTCTCACCAGTCCCTTGAGCTCTTCTCTCTCTTTTGGGCTTTTTTTCGTTTTGTTCTTATTCAACTTTTTTCGTATTTGTTGTTTTGGAACAAGTATTTTATGATTTTTGATTCGCTCCAATCGGAAAAGTAAAAAATTATGACTTTTATCCAAATTACTTTTTCGATTCTCTCGTCAAGACGAACTAATGGGGGTAAAAAGTTTGTTGCAAAACAATACAAAAAAAAAATTGAATAGAAACAAAAAAAAAATCGCTTGACTTTTTAATCCAAACATAAGCGGTTGCTTCGGCTCTTCGTAAGTATCTCTCTCTGCATACATAAACTAACCATATTTTGTACCCATATTTTTGAACAAGCATCATTGATTTTAATAATAAAACCAGAGACCATTTCGTGTTTTTTTTTAAGGCATATCTTGGGGGGTTTTTTTTATTGATTATGAACGGTTCGTAGATGTGGTGTTTTTGTTTAGCAAGTCTGAGTTTCGATATAGGGGAATTAGTTTTACAAAATACAAAAACAAAACAAACAAACAAACAAAAAGTAAATCGGGTCGGGTCGGACGGGTTTGGCTTTGGCTTGACCCATATTCGACCCGACCCGTTTCAACACGTTAATTTTTGACCCATATTTGACCCGTCCATATTTGACCCACGACCCGTTTCAACCCATCCGTTTGTCACCTCTACTCTAAGCTATTGGGTACCACGCACTCCACTCCTCATCTTGGCCCATCCAGAATCCAACAACTGGGTGGTAAACAACTCACTGAACCCAGGACTCCAATATCTGGTTAATTATACTAAGTGTAGAGACTCGTGTTTTATTTTATTTTCTTTAATTATTTTATGTGCGATATAATTAGTTTGAGCCGGATTATTTATTCTTCCGTGTATGTGTACGGATGTTTGGAGAATAGTTGGATTATGTGTTTTGATATTGTGGTAGTGTTTAGGAATATGGTGAATGTGCTAGTGTTGATCAGGATTCAAACCGATTGTTTGTCTTTCAAAAATCTAAGTATAAAAAAATGACTTTTCGAAAAAGTATCGATCTGCGGAATTAAAAATGGCGGTAATTGTTCATTGATTTATTCTAAGAGAAATTGTAAAATTTCATAGTCGTACATGAGGGGTAAGGTGGTGTTTCATCCATTTTTCTCTGAAGAAAAATTTGCAGTTTTGTATTTTGTACTAAAATTGAAAATTCAGATTTATATTCATTTGGAATTTGAAATTTTTTACATTGCTTCAAATGGGGGGTATTTTCTTATTTTATTTACTTAATTTTAAAGAATGAAAATAAGTATAGATGAGTTGGTAGTGAGCAGGGGCTGAATCATTGAAGAAAGGAGATATGACTAAATAATTTCCATGAGGTACCGGTATCACCTTTTCTTCGGTACCGATACTAGTTGTCTAGTAGTTGGACATTTGTGAAGTTTGTAAGAGGTACCGATACCATGTTTTACTCAATACTAGTACCAGCTGGGAAAAACCAGATATTTTTTACGCAAATTCGGACCACTGTAAATACAACACATTTACTCTTTTCACATCCCAAACCCACGAAACAAACCCTAAAATCACCCCTCTCACTTCTCTCTTTATCTCACCCAAATCTCTTGATTTCTCCACGAATCTCTCACAAAACGTCAAGATCTAAACATCTTACAATCTCTCTTAGTTTTCGAGTTTGGTGAGCAAAGGGGTAAGTCTCACATCTTTTCTCTTGGTTTCTCTGTCTCCACCATGTTTTTCTCTCTATCCTCACCATTGTTTCATGTTCTTAAGAGATCTTGACTCTAGATCTTGTAGGAGAGGTTGGAGTGTAGAGACCCGTAAATTCGTATAATTGATTTAAATGGTTTACAAGAAATAAAAGGAGGAAATTAATTTGGAATTGAGGTTTGGGGTGAACGTGTTAAAATATCTTATATGAGGGTAAATGTGTGATGTGTGCATAGTGTGTATATAGATTATGTGTGAGAGGTAGGGAATAACTTTCCCTTTTTTTTCTTCTCTCCACCTCCCATTTGTCTCCCTCTCTCAGCTCCCTCTGACTCTCATTCTCACTCAAACTCAAACTCAAACTCCACCCAAAACAACCTCAAATCCTCCACCCCTTTCGCGTATTTCAGTCCGTATATCACTGGTTTGAGCTTGGTGGAGGCGTATCCCATTCGGTTTCAAGCTTTGGAGCTAGGACTTGGAAAATCACTTGAGTTGTTCTTCAATCTTTGAGGTAGGGAGTTCTAACTTTCAATATATGTTTATGACTTGTTTCTTGTAGCTTGATTTGTGCCTTTGATCGTTGTTGTTGTTGTTGAAAAACCCATGAAAATCTGTCTAAAGTTTGCTCGAACAACAATGTTATCGATAACATTCCCCTTCGTTATCGATACCCTTGTGTTATCAAACCCAGAAATCACTTGTTATCGATAACAGTTGTTCTTGTTATCGATACCTTTGAACTCCAAAGCCCAGAAAACCCAATGTTATCGATACCCATGATCTTTGTTATCGCTACCCTTACGTCTGGACTGATTCTGACCAAAATGTTATCGATACCTTTCCCCATGGTATCGATAACATCATGTATTTGGGCAGTTTTGCTGATTTTGATCCCTACTCTATTATTTTGGGTTCCGATCACTTCTAATCTACTCTAAACACATCCCAAATGATCCATAACTTGATTATTCGTATCTAGTGACCTCCTCGAACGTGTCTATGATTTTTTTAATGCTCGTATGAACTTGATCTTACGAAAATCACTTAATATATATTGAAGTTGGATTTGAATGGTACAAACAAGACGGATACATGATTTTGGAACATTACGGACTCGACGAGAACATTTCAGGACTCATCGATGGGTGAGTGCCTGGCAAAGGACTTCGGGGTCCTATAATTGGCCCAACATGAGCTATATGCTCGTATTTGATATTTCAGGACCTCCCAATGGGCAAGGTGCCTGGCAGAGGACATCGGGGTCTTTTAACTGGCTCGGCAGGAGCTTCGGCTCATGACACTTGTACAAGACATAATTTAACATATGGTGCTTTTAAAAGTTATTCATTGGGACACATGATTGGTTCTGATAATGAAATGCTGGAATTGGATTGTTGTTACCGTTCATTCACCAAAACTTGTTGTCATTGTCCATCTTGTGATCTTTCCTACATTTCATGTGCATACATTGTTAGATTAGAGTTTTCTACTGGGCTAGTGTAGCTCAGACCTTACTTTATTTTCAGGTACTAAACCAGGGCAATAGCTGCACGTTTGGATTGCTTGGACATGGACATTGTTTTGAAAGCTAACATAGAGGAGTTACCAAGTCATCTTTGTTATTTATTTTTGGAAGATGTATTTGTAACCTCATTTGATAATTCTTTTGACTTAAAAGTGTTGTAAACCTTCAACTTTTGAATATTCGGTACTTATGTTAATTCGGGCCTCGGGGCCAAAATTGTAATCTTTTAGATACTATTGGAGGATGAAGAGTAATTATGAAAAAAGGGAAATGTCAAACTCTTTTGGGGGTATTGTACGGATTATTGCGAGGTTTTATTGATGAAAATCCTTTATATTTATGTTGAAAATCGAGGGTGTGACATGGAGGGAGGTTGTTCATGGAAGATACGAGCTAGATCTACTTGGAGTGATAGGGGTTTTGCTCAAAACCCTTTGGGTAGTAATTTCTCTCTCTCTCTCTCTCTCTCTCTCTATATATATATATATATATACACACACACAGTGCTTTTCTCCTAAGGACCCCACAATTTAAGGTAAAATGCGGACCTAGCTAATGGCTGTTGGATCTAATCCAACGGCTTATATCTAAAAACTAAATTCGCGGGTCAAAATAGGTTACCGTTCATGGGTTTTATGAAAACGGGTCAAAACAGGAGAAACAGATACCCTAATCCCTCATTCCTTTCCCACGCGAATAGAGAGAGAGGGAGGCGATTCAGAGGCGTTCAGATCCAAACCCTAGAAACCCGAAAAGGTCTTCTCTCTCTCTCTCTTCTCTCTTCTCTAACAAACTCTCTCTCTATTTTGTTCTAGCACCATTTCAGATCCAAACCCTAAAAAACGGGTTCCTCACCTTTCCATTTTCATTTTACGTACAGAAAAGAGAGAGAGAGAGAGAGAGAGAGAGAGAGAACGAAGATCGAAGGTATCTATCTCTCTCTCTGGTTTGAATATTTTTAGTTAGGGCTTTTTTAGAACCTTAAAGGTTCGATTTTGAGTTTTTTTTGGAACCGTAAAGTTTTGATTTGGAACCCTAATAGTTTTTGTGATTTTGGGATGGCTGATTTCTGACTTTGTGTTCGAAACCCAAGTTTCTGTGAACTGAATTTCAGTTAGGGCTTTTTTGGAACCCTAAATCAACGAGATAGGGCTTGAAAAAAAATGTTATTTTTTGTTCTTGAAAAAAAAATGTTATTCACAAAAAAAAAAATGTAGAACACATTACTACTATGTTCTTGAAATTTTTTTTTTGGTTGGATTTGTGATTCCTAATTCAACTTTAAATTGTCATGTCATTGACTATATAAAGTTATTACGGTAATTAGCGGAGGAAAAAATACCGTCTATTTGTTCTTCACAAGTTGTATATTACATGTTGGATTTAGCAATTTGCTCGGAAAAGAATATCAGTATCTGCAAGGGCTGCAATGATAGTACTGAATACCCCTTGGAAGAAAGCTTGTGTTTCACACCTTGAAGTCTACCTATGATGATGTTCTTTAGGACCCTCAATGATCTCACACCATGTCTACCTTCCGACTGTTTTGAACTGGTTTTGTTTGTGGAAAATGATGCATCTTTAGTGGTGGTGTTGGATTAGCATTAGTGAAGTAGCTATTTTGTTGATCATAGAGTCATTTTTCTCTTCATTCTGTGTATGATATTTCAACAGGCTGCAAAATGGGGAAATGGTATGTTGTGTTCGTCGGTCGGGTTCTTTGGGTTTATGACTCCTGAGCAGAAGCTCATGGTCAGACCACCGGCTTTAAGCACAATTCCTTTAAAGGTTACGAGACTGAAGTGGAGGACGAAAAGCTTATTCAACTTATTTGAGCAAGCATGATGGTTCGTCTAGCAAGAAGTCCGACGGTTCCCATGACCAACAAGCACTTGCATATCAATTGAAAATAGCACTTGAGCAGAGAGATAAGCTTCAGAAGGAGCTGGATGATCTCCAAGCAAAACTTGGTTCTTTAGCTTTAGGATGATGGACCTTGTAACATCGAGTTATGTGTCTAAACTTGGTTCTAATGTTATGCTTATTTCTAATGCATCAAATGATATGTTTCGTATATAATGTTATCCACAGGCTTAGTTTCTTTCTGTTTCTTATTTTGTTCATTTTCCAATCACTATTAGATGTTACTCCCTCCGTCTCAATTTGTTGCGCCCTTATTCCTTTTTGGGATGTCTCAAAATGATTTGTATGTTTCAAAACTTTCCATTTTTAGATATTTAAATTACCACTTTGCCCCTCCTTTTCTTTTATACATTTAAAAGAGGCTATGTTTTCAAGAATTCAAAACAAAGCAATTATGATGGACCAACAGTTTCTGAGCATGGCAGGGCCGCAGGGATACTTCCAGCAAAATACTTCCCGCCTCATTCAAAATAAATTAGAATTTCACTTTTTGCCTAATTTAAATATTCTGTCAAGGGGTAAAATAGTAAAATTGATAAAAAGTCAATGTAATTATGAAGTTTTCTTAAATTACGTGAAAGTCAAAATGGGCATAACAAATTGAGACGGAGGGAGTACATTTCTTTCTTTGCAATTTGCTACTTTGCATTGTTGGCATTTTTTGAAAGTAATTAGTTGGTTAAAATCTTATGGTCAAGGTCTAGATATTGGGATGAATTTGGAAACAATGCATGAAAAAACTGGAAATTAGGTTTCTTCTTTCTTTACAAACTAGAAATCTAACTTGCATTGTTTCTTTTTGCATAATGTTGTAGAATACTGATGTTCCGGCTAGAAATTCTAATGTTCATCATAAACGCACAATATCAAGCAACAGATTAGGGCATTATGATTCATAATACCGAGGATTCTCGTAATACTGATGTTCCCAGGATGCCAATGTCAACAATAGCTATCAGGGTTTCCCACGATTGCAACAATCTGGACAATTTACAACCATCTAATTGTTTAAATAACAACAGAAATTAGTCAAATTACAACCATAATTACTGAAATTTTCAAACGACAATTACATTTTTTTAACTTCACTAACTTCCAGATTGTGAAGCAAAATTACAACCAACTGATTTTTAAAATGAATAAAAGAAATCACGAGTCATTTTTGCACGACCCCATCTTCTCAAGACCCCATCATCTCACAAGTCATTTTTCCATCCCTGAAGTACGAATAGATCACAAGATGAATTAAAGAAACAACAAATGCAAACACTTATAACAAGTACAAACACTTACAAGTTTCACTCATAGTCAGTGTCATCCTCATCGTTGTCCTCATCATTCAACCTAACATCTTGCGAAGACCTAAGAAAAAAAGACATTGACAATTTAAACTTGGTGTAGCAATATGATTTAAATTATACATGAACATACTTAGATGCATACACATACATGTTGAGAAGTTTTGGACAGTTCCTTTTGTCATGTGATTGCCCTATTAACTCACAACCATTACATTTCCTTAATGCCTTGACAGCATTCTCTTTTCCTCCCTTGAGTCGTTTACCACAACCTTTTGCTCTAACTGGGAGTGGTTCTTTATAACTAAGTTGGCTTCCAAGAGAGAGATAGGAACACAGATACCACTCCCTTCGCCATCTTCACGAGAAGTCTTCGTGAGTGCAACTCTTTTTCTAGCTGATTCCAAAGCTTCTTCCAAAACTTATGTTCTGTCTCCGGTTAATAAGGCGTCATCAACTACATTAAAAAATAGTTGGAAGACACGTTGTCGCCTCATTAACATTGAATTGCCTTATATTTATTTCCCCTTTTCCCCACCCAAGTCATCCATAACCCTGCTAGCTTTTGCTACTACGGTCCACCTCCGCAATATGTATTGATCAAGCAATGCCATAATCTGCATTCTAGCAAAATACACTAGCATGTGCCAACATGGAATTCCATCAAATTCAAACATCTTACAACTACAGCTGACATGGTGTAGACACCCCAATCTGGCTTTTAGATTAGCTTATTTACGGTTTTTGATTCCCCGATGATGAAACGGATCAAGAACACTTCGGGAATGTCGAGTGTTTGAGCTTTGAGTATTTCAAGAACCCTTGAACCTAACCTAGCCAAAAACCACATCAAAAAGCCAAAAACCAATTGTCGCGCGAGGGTTTAGAACCATCGCGCGAGGGTCAAGTCGTTGTGTGTGGTCAACAATCAACCGCTGACTGCTGACCATCGCGTGCCAGGGAGAACCCTCGCGCAACAATTCCAAACCATCGCGCGACGGTTCTCTCCTGTCCTTTTCACCTTTTTCAGCTGGGCAGCTTAATCACCAAGTAATCTTCAGCCAGACCTCGTGGACTGGTTGGGCTTCTCTTCTTGCAAGCTTTCCATAAGTGGCAATTTGGCCACCAAGCCAAGTTAACCTTCACTTGGTTGGTTCTTTCTCCTCCATACACCATTTCCACCACTCCTCCTATATATACCCCCCATGGTGCTTCCATTTAAAGGGTTCCAAAAAAAAAAGGGTTAACAATCTTGGGTTCAAGAGAAAAAAAGAAAGAAGTACCAAGGTTCAAGTTCAAAAGGCTACACAACCTTTAATACACTTGGTATTTCACCACTCTAGCCACTTTCATACACTTATTTTCCAAGCTCTATCACCTTGTTCAACCTCAATTCAATTCAAAGCTCAAACACCATTCAAACTCAAAAGAACCAAAGGTATAGCTTACCTTTGTTCTGCTCTCTGTTCTGATCCCTGAGGGGGCTGGCAGGGCCAAGGTTGCTAATCAATACCAGTCCTGGCCCTAAAACCAGCAAAGTTACAAGAAGCAGTGGAGCAAGAACCCTCGCGCGACGGTTCCTAACACTCGCGCGACACTTTGTGTCAGTGTGATGATGAACTTCGTGGGGAAGGGTATCCTATTCTTTGTGTTTCATAAATAGTTCTTACTGTTTTGGAGCATGTCATGTTTTAGGTTTTAGATCACTGTTGATGCATGTTAAAACTTGTTTACTGCTTTTCTTAGCTTAAACTGCAAGTTCAATATGTCCAAATGCATTTCTGTTCTGTTGGAACATCCCTGGGATCATTCTGGACCTGTCCCAGAACCCAGAAACATGCAAACCAAAAACTGGAAGGTTGACCCGAACCCTCGCGATGGTTCTAAACCCTCGGCGATGATTCTAAACCCTCGCGCAGCAGTTTGCAACCATCGCTGTGACGATTTGACCCCGATCGGATCGGTAGCTAGCCATGCATGGTTAACTAGGTTTTAGGCTTCGCTTTTGTCCCCTCACTATTTAAGGGTGTTTTAGTAATTTTGTGGCTCTATAGCCTTTTAGAATTGTTTTAAACTGTACATTTAAACTGCTATAAACTGCTTGGTTTGTCCTGGGTGTGCACTGGTCCTTCCAGAGCCCAGAAGGTTTGAGAATAAGAGCTGTGGGTTGTGGGCTCAGCCTGTAAAACCCACAGCAGTCTGTTCTCATCCTATACTAACTGCTCATCCATGCTATCTATCACATCTTGCAAACATGTTACAGTTTTAATCCCCGATTAGCTGTTCCCCCCGCCCTAATTGGCTTAAAATTGGTTAAAGAAGAAGAAGAATCACAATATTTTCAAAATGCCTAAGTAGAGACCGATCTCCGAATTGGGCGAGAGGGGTGCCTTAAAACCCTTCCCCTCTCGTAACCTGGCTCTCGAACCCAGATATGGTTATGACGGACTGGTTCCTTCACATTTTCAAATCAAACAGCGCGGCAGGTGCTTCGAAATACGGTTCCTTGGGTGTCGGACCTTCAAACCCGAGTGGCGACTCTGTATTTTAGAGCGCTTGCTTCTTCGCTCGCGCTCCCTCGATTACGGGCCCTTGCTTCGGGAAACGAAATTTCCGAAGGCGTGCGCTTTGGAATCCGGAAATTCCAGGGCATGCTGCCCACACATGGTTTGATGACTTATTTACCGAAATCTTATGACATCTCGAACCTTTCATTTCTGCCCCCTGAACATTCCATAAACAACAATGTTCATCCTCATCCGTCTTCGTAAGCATATAAGCATCCTTCTGATGGATTTCCTCTTGGAACTTGTAAAAAATAGTCCACGTACACAATTCACTCATTCTCTTTTTCATCAACCATGAGGTTTTCAACACAGGCTTCTCATTCACATCTTTATGATCTAAGTCCAATTCATTATGCTGTATATATGAAAGTTCTCTATTAAATCGTGTCACAAACTCCAACAATGAATTATTCTTAGACACGTACCTCTTGAAGAATGCATGATCATTTTCACTTCTTTGACTACTAGTCATGTAGGCAGAGAAAATGTGTTTCGTATATACAGGAATCCATCTCTCACAGATTGTGTACATGTCATTTAACCATTCATTACTGAACAAGTTTACTTTTTGCACGATATCTAACTATCTAGCTTCAAGGTCATTCGGGTTCTCGGAATTCCATATACATTTTTTAAACTCCTCATAATGTTGCATATATGATAGTGCACCTAATTTTTTAGAAAATCTATTGACATTGTGTCAAATGCATAACCTGTGATGCATATTTGGAAGTGTAGAAGCAATTGCTTTTGCCATTGCCGGATCCTGATCGGTTATGATCATTTTGGGTGAGCCTCCTGGCATCACTTTCAACCATTCTTTAAAATCCACTCAAACGAATCACAAGTTTCGTCACTTAAGAATGCACACCCGAAAAGCGTTGTCTGCCTGTGGTAATTAACCCAAGGGATGGCAACGGGTCAGATCGGAGTTGGATTTTGCTTACCCCGAATGGGTTATCTACCTCTGAACCCGCTCCGATTCCCAACGGAGGATTTTTTAGGCTCCCCAAACCCACTCCTAACGGGTATTGGATCCCCCAAATGGCCCCGAAAATCCAAAAATATTGACAATATCATACATGAAAAAACTCAAATAAGAGCAATAGAGAAAATGTATGGTATTAGGCCCACCACAAATACACAACATACTACAATAACTCCATTCACCGATTACATTCTGTTAGTGTTTCAACAAAAACATGGCTAAATCAACAAATTAAGCCCAGAAACTAAGCCCTTGCAGCAGGTAGAAAGTTTCCACTAAACTAAGCCCATGGCTAAATCAAAACCTTTTACCTCAAATCAGCCACTTTCCTTCTACGGCAAAACTTATAGTGATCAACCAAATGGGAAGTTCCATTCTTAGATGCCCCTGCAAGTCTTTTATTACAATAGATACAAATAGCCTTCTCCTCCCCATTAGCATTTACCTTATCAAAATGTAGCCACACAGGACTTCTCAAATTAGCTTTTGATATTCTGACTTCATCATTTTCTTCCTCATGGGCCACAACGCCATCATTTTCTTCCTCATGGGTCTCAATAGTTGGCGATGGCGGTGGCAACACGTCATTTGATTCATCAACGCAATCAATCGGAGTAGTACTAGAATCAACTTTCACTGCAGACATATTGTCCTGTGTACCACAATGAAAAGAGATACCAATAAACCATAGAGGCTGAGAGTAAAAAAGAGAAGTGAGAAGAAGTGGATCTGGAGAGAGACAGAGAGCTAACCGCTGGTGGAGAAAAATCGGTGGTTGGTGGTCGGCGGTGGGATCGGTTGAATGTGAAGAGAGAGAGCCGTGAACTACTGGACTGAAATGAAGTGAAATAGTGGCTGACTAAACCCTATCATTTTCATATCTATATATATATATATATTGGGGTAGATTGTAATATGTTAAAATCTCAAGGGTAAAACTGCAAACAAATTATATGTAAATGTTTCAGGTCGGAGTCGGGGTCGGTTTCGGGCCGAATGTACATATAATCGAACCCGAACCCGAATCCGATTTTTTTTTAAATTTAAATTTTGTCCTCCGAACCCGATCCGAAATTCGAACAGTACATCGGGGGATCTGCCCCGATCGAGTACGGGGCGGAGGCGGATCGGATCAGTTCCAAATGCCATCCCTAATTGGATAAGCACCTTTTTTTGGATGAGAATGGGATAAGCACTTCGATTATTTCTTACCATAGGCACATGTGAGGTTAAAAAACATATGTGTGCATCTTGGAGTTGGATTTATGAATAACCATCTGTTTTTCTTTGTCAATATTTTTCTATAAAAAAAATATGGATTATATCCACCCGGTACTAAAGCGGGAGTTCTTAGCTTCCACCACTTCCAATTTTTTTAGGACAAAAATTGGTAAAATCCCACCTTTATTTAGGATAAAGATGTGGATATCCAATGGATATCGGTTGAATTGTCATCCCTATTTCGACTTATAATAGAGGGCATCAATCATGTTAATACTAGAAATAAGGGGAAAATGACGGCCCATGACGTGTTTTGATAATTAATACTCGTCAAGGACATTTTCAGCATTGACAAATGTTCTCAGCATGTTCTTAGCGGGTATTAATTATCAAAACACATCCCTGGCCGTCATTTTCCCAGAAATAATTTATGGGTTTGGCCCACCATTATTTATATCTCTTGCAACATGGTTGTTACGTAAATTAAAAAAACCAACAATATTGGCATCTATGCTTATATATGCATATATATGTATATATGCTTATTTGATTATATGTTGACAAAGTTTGATTATAACATCTTAATGGTTAAAGAGAGAATCTTTTTTTATCACGTTAAAGATAAAATTAATTTTATTTTCTCACTTTAAAGAAACAATAAGAAGATATGAAAGCTATGTACAACTATTTTCTTCCATAATTTATATCACCAGATACTTCAGATAAAAACGGATGCATGCATGCATATATAATGGGAACAAAAGAATTGAGGCTTATGACATATGTTAATGAAATAAAAAAATATATATTTTAGAAAAATTAATTTGGCAAAGAGTAACATAGTGATGAAAAATTTGATCTTGTAACATGAGCTCTCCAAATGGCAAAAACTATCTTTCAGACAAGAAGTGGCCTATTTTTGTGGTGCTGACGGTATTTTAATGTTGAAAATATTAAACTATTGCTTGATATGGTGTCCGGGTGCGATTACGCATCTTTAATCCTGAAGCTATGAGGTTAATGACTGAGCAAACCTACAAGGACTCTAAGAAAATTTTTTGACAGTAAGAGTTGAATTTGCAAACTTGAAGGAGTAAGAACCTTATTTGCTGCCATGTTGCTATTTGTCCAGCCCATTTTTTCCCAAGGTACAACGTAATAGTCAAAGGCAATTTAAGACTGAAGTCAAACACAAAAAAATTAAGAGAACGATTGGGCTGTCACAAGACACATTCCACACAACGTTTTCACGTTTCAAATTATTACTGAAAACATAATAATATGATGGATAAGAGTTAATCTACTATAGGTGCGAAGATCAAAGAACATTTATTTGTGTTGTAGGTACTATTAAACACCACCATGTCCCCAAAATACTTGTATGACTTTCTACATGTCGGATAGCCCAAAAATAATGTGTCATCCTCTGCTTATCATCCGTCTCGAATGTAAACGCAAACTCGGGATTCTTTTCTTTTTCACTCTGCAAATACTTGTTCATCATATTCCCGTCATGTCCATCTAATGATTTCCTCCTATCCCTTTTGGCATTGTAAAGATCTCGTTTTTTCAAGACCTCCACATTGCAACGCCAAAATACTCATCTGTTTGCAGGGTGGCACATTAGCATCTCCAAATTATTGCATTAAAGACTTTTGTACAGGTGTCACTTTACGATGCGAGAGCAAAAATTGCACCTTCCTTGGGGTCATTATAGGGTGGTTATGACCCTCGAAAAATTGGGAGACTTCAAATCCTTCACCTTTTCCCACAACGGTCACTTTTGCACAACAACCCTCTCTAATTATGCCCCGTTTGCGTTTAGCAGGCCCAGTAGCTGTTGGGTGTTTCTGCCCTTGTTTGAAACAAACAAATTCATTCCTAGTGATTTGACAATTCTTATTCGTCTTGCTAGAATGGACTCACGTACTAAATCTTGCTTGTCTAGCATAATTGTTGTAAAACATCTGAACTTTCTCTATGCTAGCAAACTGCTGTTTAATTTTTGGTATGAATTTGTCTTTAACTTGAGAATTGATAAGTACCTTAAAAGAATTCGCAGATGATTGAGCTGGATGCGCAGATGATTGAGCCGGTTAAGATGGTGATGGTGACAGTAGTTATATATCATCCAACGACTGTATCCTACAAAATGAAAGAGAAAATAATAAATAAAATAGGAATTTGTCCAACAATTATACTAACATTGAAAGTGGCAAAATGATGATCGTGGACTAATTAACAACTACAAGAATATTCAACTTCCTGTCAATTTAGTTCGTTTAAACAGAAAATCTGTGTTCTCATCCATAAAAGTAGTAACACTTATGTGACAAGTAAGTAACAATCCGAACAAATCGATTAGGAACAATCCTCAACGCAAAACCAACAAAAAAAAAGTACAATAATCAATTTCTTATTGAACAAATTTCTAGTAAACAAATTTCGAACTGGCTTTCTTATTGAACAAATTTCTAGTACAATAATCAATTCCGAACTGGTTTCCAGTGAACAAATTTTTAGTACAATAATCAATTTCTCCAACAACTCATCAACTGGTTTGAAACCCTAACCCTAATCCAAAGTGGTTCGAAACCCTAACCACCCGAGTTCTTGAACTAGTACAGAAAAGAGAGAGAGAGAGAGAGAGAGAGAGAGAAAGAGAAAGAGAGAGAGATACCTTAGATCTTATTCTTTGATCTTCTTCTTCTTCTTCTTCTTCTTCTTCTTTGTTCTTCGTTCTTTGTTCTCTGGATCATCTCTCTTTTCTGTTCGTAGAATGACAAGGGAGCTAGAGGTGAGGAACCTGTTTTGATATAACAGAGAGAGTTGGTGAGAGAGAGAGAGAAGACCTGTTCGTCTTCGATCAAGCGTGAATCTAGTTCTAGGGTTTGGATCGGAATCACCTCAAATCGCCCCCTCTCTCTCTGTTCGCATGGGAAAGGAATGAGGGATTAAGGGATCCGTTTCTCCTGTTTTGACCCATTTTCATATAACCCGTGAACAGTAACCTATTTTGACCTACAAATTTGGTTTTTAGATCTAAGCCATTGGATTAAATCCAACGGCCATCAGCTAGGTCCGCATTTTACCTTAAATTACGGGGATCCTTAGGAGAAAAGCACTGATGTGTGTATGTGTGTGCATATACACTCACACACACACACACATATATATATATATATATGAACCGTGCTACTGGTACAATAAGTGATGTACAAATAGCGCGTACAACGCGCTTTTGGGCTCGTCTCGAGTCCAACAAAGATAATCGGAGCCACTCATTTTGTTCAAAATAATTTGTTTTAGGTCACCATAAAAAATTAGCTCCAACCGATATCGTTAAAGGCGTTGACGAATTTAGGCTAGCAAATATGGACATTTCATAAATGCCCTTCACGATATCGGATGAAGCTTATTTTTTATAGGGACTGTAATACCCCAGATCTTTAAATATGTTAAAGTTAGTTTATGTGTAGAGTTTGGGTTAATTATGGGAGAAATGAGTTTATTTTACTTGTTAATTGAAATAGGAACACAAGGAAGCACATGGTCACACATGCACTGAATCATTTTTCTTTACGGCACGTTATTCTTGTTTCTATCGTTTCCACCGCGAGAAAGAGATAGAGAGAGAGAGAGAGAGAGAGAGAGCACCGTAGAAGAAGAGAAGAAGAGAAAGAAGATGAAAAAGGAGGAAAACAAGAGGGAGTTCTTCTGGATTGAATTGAAGCTCAAATTAGGTAAACTCCAAGCTTTTGATTGTTGAATTCATGTTCTGGGTAGTTTAATTCTATACATGCTAGTTGATAATTTCGGATTTTACATGTAATTAAGGGTGGTGTCTCATGAATTGGGTTTTGGGTTGAGTTCCTAGAGAACTCAATAAAACTAGTTTTGATTTATTTGAATTCACAGTTTCAAATCTGTTAAGGGGCATGATTTGCTCGGGTTAGCAGTAGTTCGTGATAACAGCAAGTTTGGGTGCGTTTAATAAAGCTTTGATATGAATTTTGGTAGAATTGAATTTGAGGAAGAACATCACTTAAAATCCTTGAATTTTGTGTTTAGATCTTACTTTGATCCATGAAATTAATGCATCTTGTGTGGATCCTTAATAACCACGAGTTAGAGCATGATTTACCTTAGTTTTGGTAAGTTTAATGTTCGAATTGTAGAAAAATCGCTGAACAAGACAGATTGGCAGGGTGAACTTCAGATAAGCATATCTTTGTCTTCCGAACTCCGATTAGGGTAAATTTAATATCGAGATTGATGCCCCGAAAGTCTACTTTCCAATGGAGGTGGTCCTAGCTTCTAATTCCAATCCTATCAAATAATATAGCCGAAATACCACAGGCTGTTTCTAGGACTCGTACCAATTTTGGAGTTTTGTTAGGTTTTGACTTTCTACTAGAGGGGACCTTTAGTTAAGCTACCGGGGAGGATCTAAAGAGAGTATTTAGAAATTTAAATGTATTTCATTGGATCTTAATTATAATTGTCTTGTATGTTTATGTAGGGGACTTGTGTGAAAGCTTGGATCGAGGTGAGTGACATATACGTACCTAAATTACATGGTTTTATACAAGTTTTCTACTTCAATGTTTTATCAGACATGTTTTGTACAATGATATGATCTCCATGGAAACTAATGAAAGGTGGAAATATTTTCCTATCTAGCAAAGACATTTCTATAATGTGACACATAAAACACCATGGGTAATGCTAAGACTTCGAAACTTATCCACTACCGGGGATGCCTGGTAGATCCACAAACTATGGGGAATGTGCTTTATATATCCAGATTATGTTTCTATGACTTGAATCTCAATGAAATGTTTTATCAATGTCCATGGAGAGCATATAAATTATGTATTGGTCACTCATACGAGTGTTAGTTTATGTGTTTTCTCCACCTTTCAGGAATTAAAGAGTTAGATGGCGTGGCACTTGTGTTGTGGAATCGGATCATATGATTATTTCATGGATAGGACTTGTATTCTAATTACTTTAAAATTATGTAATCATTGTAAGTAATTTGCTAAACCTTTTAATTAAGCTCAGCTCTGAGGTGTATTTAAGGATTTTAGTCCTTCGTAAATGTAGGTTGTCGTTATATATTGACTGCACAGGACATGCTTCCGTTAGTTAAGCACTCTTGTTCTTTCTGATTATAATTTTTGAGAAGTTGATTATATGATATGGCCTTGGTGGTGTTTTCACCGGTGCTTTGTTATGACCAAGACCTTCAAGAGCGGGTCAAGGTCGTTACAGGGACCATAAACAAAATATTTTTGAACAAAATGAGCGGTTCTGATTATCTTTGTTAGACCCGAACAGGCCCAAAAGCACGTTGTACGCACTGTCTGTACATTCCTTGCTGTACTAGTAGCATTTCTGTGTGTGTGCGTGTGTGTGTGTGTGAGTGTATAGATATATATATATATTTATGTGGCATTTTGAACATTATTAAGTGTTTAAATCCTTATTATTGAAGTGGATGAACTTTGGTAACAAGGATAAGTAATTGGAACATGTTTTGATCTTGTTTGAAAGAAGTAAACTTGTGTGTGATGATCTACGAGGTCTGAAGTACCTGGAATGCTATGTGATCTACGGGGTCTAAGGCACCCGGAACCTTGTGTGATCTACGAGGCCTAAGTACCCGGAATAATTTGAGATTTATGGGGTTAGAGGTGCCCAGAATGTTGAGGGATCTACGGGGTCTTTGGAACCCGAAACTCTTTGAATTATTTGTGGGTAATAACTACTTAGAGGATGTTATGGAATCTTACTTGTTCGGATTTATTTGATTTTTGGTATTTGTTCTTGAGATGATGTTTGGATTAATCAAATATACTCCATCCGTTCTATTTTCATTGTCCAATCTCGGAATACTACAAATTTAAGGGAACATCATGATTATCTTTTCAAAACTTCACATTTCCAATAATACCCTTGAATAAATTTTTGGAGTTGATGGGAACAAATTTCAAGCACCAATATGGAATAATTTTGGCCCCACTTGAATTTGCCGCACATGCACTTAAATTGGAGTAAGAAACTTGGGGGATATCAATCCTTGTGGCGGTAAATTGTGGTACTACCAAGTCAGCCAAGTCTAAAAAAAGGCATACAAAATTTAAAATTCAAACTTCCCTCTTCCAAAGGTTAAATGTCAAACTAAAATTTTCCACACTTTCAGAAATTTGAGAGAAGGGCAAAAAGGGAAAACTAAAGAATTTTAGGTCTTTGTCTTTTCATATGGACAATCTTTTTGGGACACAAAAAGGGGAACTTTGGACAATGAAGTGGGATGGAGGGAGTAATTGTTATGAAAATTTGGAAGTTTCACTTAGGACTATTCATACTTGTCATTCATATGTTCTTAATCTCATAAGCATATATAGTTTGGTAGAGTTTTTCTACTGGGCAAGTGTGTGTGTGTTTTTTTTTTGACAATAAAAGAACTTCATAGATAAAAGAGTTATTACATCCTAAAGTTCATTACAACACTAGGCATAAGGCTGAAAATAAAATAAAAGTACATCAAACATAACTAAGATACAATCTTCCATAGCAAAAGAACAAAAGTGGTAGCTCATCCGGTGTCAAAAGGGTATGTAGTATCCACTTCTGTATGGATCCTGGAAGATGCCGCGAACTTAGCCAAAAGAGATGCTTGATGTAATCTGCTAGGTGCACATAAAGACAGGCTGCAAAAGTGAAGAGACTGCACAAGGTAGCAGAAATCAAAAAACAAAGGAGCTGCAATGGCTGGGAACTCCTTAATGCTCCTCAGCTGGGAAATAAGAGAAGAATCATTAGTATGGATGTGAATATGCCACATTTTTAGATGAAGCCCAATGTACTGCCTCAATTAAAGGAAGAATGGAGGCACAATCTTTTGGGGAGGGAAAGCTCCGGAAAAGAGAGCCCACGGTCCTGGACTGAATTTTAAAAAGTATGCCCACTCCAGATTTGTTTCGCTACAAATTGTAAGCATATGCACAGAAAATATCCAAGCTGGGTGCATCACAGTTACATAAACAAGGACTGACGTGAAATGGAAACATATCTGTAGGAGGAGGGGTAGTATTTTGAGGGAAGGAGTTTTTGGATGTGGTAGGCAGTGGTTTCAGAGAAGTAAAGGCATGTGAGATGGTTTGATAAAGGTGTGTGGTATGAGAGACAACATGATCAGGTGATGGTGTGATAGATTCAAATATAGCCTTGTTTTTTTCCAACCAAATACACCACAGAGTACATGAAATTTTTTGGAAAAAACTCTTCTTGTTAAATGAGAGAATTTGGCTCATATGATGCAACCAACCTAGCCAAAAGGGAATAGAGTGATTTGCGGTTAAGGAAATGTGAAAGCCAAAATCTGATCCAAACCAAATAGCCCTTACAAAATCACATTGAAGGAATAAATGAGCAAGATTTTCAGAGTGTCGTGTGCAAAATGGGCATATAGAGTCTCCATTCCAACCTCTACTGACTAGAAGATCCCCTACTGGCAAACGTTCATTACTTAACTGCCATAGAAAAAATTTGATTTTGTGGGGGAGAGGAAGAGACCAAATGAATTTCCAGGTGAACTTTGGCCAAAAGCAATGAATCAGAGAAGGGGTGGGGGAATGGTGTTGAGTTTTGATAGCCAGGAGAAGGGAGTAAGCAGATTTCACTGTGAAGTCTCCATTTTTAGAGTAACCCCAGATTAGCCTGTCCTCAAAACCAAATTTAGATAGAGGTAAGGACAAGATTTGAGAGGCAAGAGTTGGAGTAAAGAAGTTTGACACCAGTGTAGTGTTCCACTCTTGTGTCTCTGGAAAAATTAGCTTGTCAACAGTGGCATGACTAAGAGAAAGGAAAGAATTAAGAGGGGCGTTATCAGAGAGGTGATCTTTCAGCTCAAGTGGAATGGGATATGGTAACCAAAAATCATTCCAAATGGATATCTTGGTTCCATTACCAACTTGCCATGAGGCCCTTAAGAAGGGCAGCTTTACCATGTAAAATGCTTTTCCAGGTCCAAGAACATGATGAAGGAGCTTTAGACTCAAGAAAAGGTGTAGAGTGATAATATCTTGAGAGAAAAAAAGAGGAAAAGAGACAAGACGATTGATCAAGAATCCTCCAGCTCTGTTTAGCTAGGAGAGCTTGATTAAAGAGCTGCAAATCCTTGATACCCAAGCCTCCATCAGATTTGGAGAAGCAGAGAGTTTCCCATCTAGTCCAGTGAAAGGATTTTTTAGAGGGAGTCCCAGTCCAGAGGAAATTAGAAAGAATGGAGGTGATTTTTTTGATGACATAGACAGGAAACTTGACATTGGACATGTGGAAAACTAGCATAGAGGTGAGAATGTACTTAATTAAGGAAAGTCTACCAGCTTTATTAAGAAGCAAAGAGACCCACCCCTGGCACTTATCATCAATTTTAGAGATAATGTCCTGAAAGATTTCTCTCCTTGTAGAGGTCAAGTCTAAGTTAATCCCAAGGTATTTCCCAAAGAATGGGGAGAAAGAAATGTGTAGGGAGGAGGAAATGGAGGAGTAAAGGGAGGGAGGGGAGTTTGGACTAAGAGAAATGCTTGATTTCTGGTAGTTGACAACCTGTCCTGAAAGCTCACAGTAGGTATTCAATATAGCATGAAGGGTAGGAAAACCAGATTCAGTAATTCTAAGAAAAAGAAAACTATCGTCAGCAAAGAAAAGGTGGATGATTGAGGGACCCAATCTGGAGATCTGGATGCCTTCTATCAAACCTTGCTCTGTTGCAAAACCAATCATAGAGGAGAGGATATCAGCACAGAGGACAAAAAGGTATGAAGAGAGGGGATCTCCTTGGCGAAGGCCTTGAGTGGGGTGAAAGAAAGGGGTATAAGAGCTATTCACAAGAACAGAATAAGAGACAGTAGAAACACATTGCATGATAAGATGAACCCATCTGGGTGGGAAACCATAAGTGTGCAGGACTTGCTCCAAGAAATCCCATCTAATTCTGTCAAAAGCCTTACTCATATCAAGCTTGATAGCTGCAAAGTAATTTGAGCCTTGTCTGTGATTGCTAACAAAGTGAGTAAGTTCTTGAGCAATAGAAATGTTGTCAGAAATAAGTCTACCAGGAAGGAAACCATTTTGAAAAGGAGAGACCAGAGAACCAATCACCATCTTAAGTCTGTTAGCTAAGACCTTGGAAATGAGTTTATATAGGACATTACAGAGGCTAATAGGTCTAAAGTGATCAACCAAAGAGGGGTGATTGGTTTTGGGGATGAGGGCAATGAAGGTCTTATTTATTTCTCGAAGAATTCTCCCAGAATTAAGAAAGGAGAGGACTGCAGAAATGATTTTGACAGAAAATTCAGGCCAACATTTTTGGTAGAAGATAGGAGGAATGCCATCAGGACCTGGAGCTTTCAGAGGAGGCATTTGGAAGAGAGCCTGTTTAACTTCCCAGGCTTGAAAGGGAAGATTTAACTGAGTTATCTGATCTGCAGTGAGGATGGAAAATGGAACTAAGGAGTGAAGAGCATCTAGGGGGAAAAAAGTGCAGAGGAGTAGAAGGATTTAAAATGTTGGAAGAATTCAGTTCTAATAGATGGTTTCATCAGTCAGTAAAGTCCCAGAGGATGAGGTAAGCTGCCAGATGTGGTTTTTTGCTTTTCTAGCTTTTGCCATGGAGTGAAAGAACTTTGTGTTGGAATCAACTAGTACGAGCCAGTGTTGTTTGGCTCTTTGTGCCCAAAAAAGTTCTTCTTGATGAAGTAGAGAGTCTAGTTCTACCCTCAAGGACCTTTCAAGTTGAACAGTTGAGGAGGTGAGGTTTTCTTGAATGGAACAAAGCTGGGATTGCAACTTTTTAATTTTGACAGGGATGGAGTCTACTCTTTCTTTAGCCCAAAGCTTCAGAACCTTAATCAGAATCTTATTAAAACTCACTATACGAAAAAGAGGAGAGCCAGTAGCAGGTAAATTCCAGATGAAAGAGATAATTTGAAGAGCAGTGGGATTTTTGAGCCACCATGCTTCAAACCTATGAGGGAAAGGAAAAGAATGAGAAGGAGGAGAAGTGGTAAATAGAATAGGAGCATGATTTGAATGAGAGATGCCTAAGTTGGTCATGAAGGCCCTAGGGAACAAATCTAGCCAGCTAATATTACACCAGCCCCTGTCTAGTCTTTCATAAGTACAAGCATCTCCTTCTCTATTGTTAGTCCAAGTGAACCAAGGCCCTACATTTTTAACTTCAAGTAAGCCAACAGAGTGCAAAAAAGAGTGAAAAGATTGAGATCCAGGAATGAGAAGGCTGTGTTTACCCCATTTGTCACTATGGGAGAGAACCTGATTAAAATCCCCACAAAGTAAAAGAGGACCAGGGTAGGAAGAGAAGAGGAAGTACAACGAAGACCAGACAAGATTCCTAAGTTCTAGCACCGGGTGGCCGTAAATGAAGCCACAGAACCAGGAGAGACCTAATTCGTCTAAGATGGAAGTGAAAATGAAATTTGGTGAAGAAGCAAGACAAGTTAAAGTCAGAAAATTGTTCCATCCTATCCAAAGACCTCCACTTGATCCTAGAGAGTCAACACCAAAGCAACTAGAGTAACCAAGTTTGGAAAATAACTTATTAATGGAAATTACATCAGATTTAGTTTCAGACAGAAAGAGAATGTCTGGAGCATGCTCAAAAACCAAATGAAAAACAGTTCTAACAGTAAGAAACCTACCAAGTCCCCTACAATTCCAACAAAGTATTTTCATGATCAGTGCCCGCGATTTCATTTGGTGCTAGTGCTTCATTCTTCTCGCGGGCAAGTGTGTGTTATTCCCTTCATTTTTAGGTACCCACCAGGACATATAGCTTAGAATGCTCGGAATGCATTTGGTTTTCTTTTGAAAGCTTATTTAGTTTACACTATCATCTCATGTATTTGGTCGGTGATAATGTAACTTCAATTATAAATCTTTTGACTTTGGACGAATGTAATAAATTTTACAACTATCTATTTTTCATTACCACGAAAACGCCAGGTTGTAACTAAATGAACTTATGCTTTGTTAAGATGTTGGATTGTTGAAATGACATGGGCATGACGATTACAGGTAATCATATATGGAGATGTTGATTTTTAATTATGAGAAAACTATCATTTTTATGTTTAAAATTGAGCGCGTGACCCTAATATTTAATTATAAAAGTTTAAAGTGGCAAATGTACCTCCAACAATGTAAGGACTCCACTAAGCTGCTTCATGTTCCACTTATTTGCGTGACCAAGCTGTCTATACAAGAACGTCAAGCCGCTAGCACCACATCCATAAGTAGCCACCCGGTCTAAGTACTCCAATAGTGAACGGTAGGTAGGGATGGCATTCAAGACGGATATGGGTATTTCGTCTCCGATCTCCGAAACCGATATACGACTCATATTCGCCCCGATAACCGAACGGGGAGGGAAAAGATGAACCATAACCGAACCATTCGGTTTTCGGGTAAACCCGAACCGAATGGATAACTGAACCAGATCAAAAAAGAAGGGGAAAAACCAACAATTAGTGGGTCGAATGAGAAAGAGGGAAGAAAATGATGCCAAAACGAGTCAGCACGAGCCGGAATCATAACGAGTTGCTACTGACTCAGTCCGTCACCTCAGTTTTCAACTTCGTTCGGTTCGCCGAGTTCAAGATCCTTTTTGTTCTGTTCTTCGTCGTCGCTTTTATCATCTTCAAAGATCTCACAGCCAGGTCCGAGTACAATCAAATCCTCGTGAAGATTGGTGGCCTTACTTGACAAGTTTATGGAGAAACATGAAGGATTGATCAAAAAGCATATCTGAAGAACAAAAATCCATGTGAGATTTGGGGGAAGTTTTGGGTTCTGTAAAATGAGTCCAGAGAGAGAGAGAGAGGGGGGGATCACAGACTCACAATCGCCACTCTCGACAGCTGATCTAACGGAGGAGTGGGGAAATGAGGACAAATTGTAACTGGTAGTGGTATAAGTGCATATATATATGTAGGGGTATTTTTATAAATAAATTGTTTCGGTTAGGTTTGGGTATCAGCTGAACCATAATCAAACCGAACCCGTTCAGTTATCTCCCCCCCACCACCACCATATCCGCACCAACGGGGAATATTTCGGTTATGGTTCGGAGGAAAAAGCAGTTACGGTTTAGATACCCATTGGTTCGGTCAAAATTGTCATTCCTAAAGGTAGACCATTAATACCTTCGTCCCTGACTTGTCGGAAAAAAGGGTGCACCAAAGAACATAGAGCAAGTATGCTTGAGCACAACGGTCAATCCTCTCACCTGTGTCCGTCTCATTTACCTCACTAAAGTTCATCCTCAACCAACGAAATGTAACTAAATTTCATTTATCAAATGCAGCGATCGCTACCTCCTCCAACACACCAAGCAAGCCCATTAAAAGAGTCTTCGGGACCCTTTAGGCTCCGTTCCGCAAACGAAATAAACTGCTTATTTTTTAAGAAGGCAATTTCAAACTCAAAAATAATGTGTTTACGCAAATAATTTGCCTACCACTATGGATCTTGTTTGATAGATCTCATCAAGATCTTTAATATGGTGCAAAAAAAATTAAAAAATTATTTTTCGTTTGCATTATTTTTTAGTTTGAAAATGTGAAATAAGCTGCTTATTTTTTAAGTAGGTTTCTAGAACGGAGCATTAGTCCTCCATGAACACAACCAACCCACCAACAGGGATCCCAAGCAGCTGGTCTACGTCATTGTGGGCTACCAGAGCCCAAGAGTGCCTTTTGGAGGCCTCCCCACATGCTCGTTTGAAAATTGAAAAGTCGCCACCCGGATTTTTGTAAATGGTTTGCGACTTGAGAAACCTGGAATTTGAAAATGATATTTGAGTTTGGAAATAAACCAGAGATTTTGGGTTCGGGAGCCAGGTTACGAGAGGGGAATGTTTTGTTTGGAAAAACAATCAGTCTCTATTAATATTTGTGGGATTTAAAAATCATTTTATTGCTTAACTTTTAATGCCACATAAACAGTTTATACCACAAAAGCAATTTAATTGAGAAAACATGAAAGTATAAACAGGCAGGCATGTTAGGAATACAAACATTTAATCGCAAAAAATAACTAAAACAACATTATGTCCCACGTAAACTCCACCGCACGGTAGATCTTTGTACCGTACGGTACATGTTATGTGGTTTGCAGTTTCAAAATAAAGCTATGGAACGTTTAATGTTTTAACAAGCATACATACTTGAAAACTACGTGCGCAATGATACATGTCAGAGGGTAAAAACAAGACTAATATGCATTGTAATTTGTAGACACCCTAATCTGGGCTTCCAGATTAGTTTACTTACGATTTTTGATTCCCCGATGATGAAATGGATCAAGAACACCCCGGGAATGTCAAGCGTTTGAGTTTTGAGTGTTTGCAAAACCCTTGAACCTAACCTAGCCTAAGCCGCTTCCAAAAGCCAAAAACCCTACTAACCCGCGCCAGGGCGCAATTGTCCCGCGCCAAGGTGCACCGTCGCGCGACGGTTTGACTCCATCGCGCGATGGTCAACCATCGCGCACGGGGGCGCACCATCGCGCGCCAGACCCATTCCATCGCGCACCAGGGCGCACCCTCGCGCGACAGACTGATTCCCTCGCGCGAGAGTTAGCCACACGCGCCAGTTGTCACACTCGCGCGATGGTCCCATTCCATCGCACGACGGTCCCAAACCTGTCACAGTCACCTTTATCAGCTGGAAAAACTTAGTCATGAAGTAACCCACAACCTGCATGTCTCTTTGCACCAGATCTACCTCCCTCTCTCCATTTATGGAAGGTGCTAACTCTATAAATACCCCCCATTTGTTCTCTTTCAAAGGGTTAACAAAAATTGGCATTCAAGGCTTACACCCCAAGAACAAAGCTTGTTCTTTCTCCCCATTTTCACACCTCAATCAATCTCAATTCAACTCAAAGTTCAAACACTTTTCAAACCAAAAAAGCCAAAGGTATAGCTTACCTTTATTCTACTCTCTGTTCTGATCTCTGAGGGGGGCTGGCAGGGTCAAGGCTGATAATCAATACCAGTCCTGGCCCTAAAGCTAGCAAAGTTTCAAAAACCGTCATGGCTAGAACCAACGAGCGATGGACTCACTGTATCGCGCGACGGTCCTCTGTTGCTCGTGACAGTCCACGTGGGGATTGGTGTCTTGCTGGTTTATGTTTTTCTTTTATATAGATCACTGTTAAGCATGAAAATAACCAGTTAACTGCTTTCCTATAGTTAAAATTGCTAGCTTGCACTTCGATACTTGGTTACGCTTCGTTGGAATACCCACAGGACCTTTCTCGAATATGTCTCGTAACCCAAAACATGTGAACCAAGCATCGGTTTGGTCCCCTCGCTGGCATCGACACCATCGCTACGAGCTGCGGCGCATCGTCACGACGCCAGTGTTGAGGGCGACGACTGTTGAGCCGCGCGCAATGGTTTGCTTCGACCGATGGTTGGCCTTGCATGGATAACTATGGGTAACTAGGCCTTTGGTCTCTGCTTTGTCCACACTGTTTATGGACTGTTTTGTTTATTTGTTGGGCTTTTTAACCTTTAAACTGTATATTATAAACCGCTTATCAACTGCTTGGCTTGTCCTGGGTGTGCACTGGTCCTTCCAGAGCCCAGAGGGTTTGAGAATAAGAGCTGTGGGCTTAGGCTTACTGGTGCGCACAGGTCTTGTAATAGCGCGCGCATGTGTGACTAGCATGTATTGACTTGATCAATGCATATTGGTTTCTTCCTGCGCACGATACTCCAAAACAGGGGCCTTCCAGTCTGTTTAAACTCCCACAGCAGTCTGTTTTCATCCTATACTAACTGCTCATCCATGCCATCTATCACATCTTGCAAACTGTTACAGTTTTAATCCCCGATTAACTGTTCTCCCGCCCTAACTGGCTCAAAATTGATTAAAGAAGAAAACGAATCACAATATTTTCACAAAATGCCTAAGTAGAGACCGATCTCCGGATTGGGCGAGAGGGATGCCTTAAAAACCTTCCCCTCTCGTAACCTGGCTCCCGAACCCAGATATGGTTATGACGGACTGGTTCCTTCACTTTTTCAAATCAAATAGCGCGGCAGGTGCTTCGAAATACGGTTCCTTGGGTGTCGGACCTTCAAACCCAGGTGGCGACTTTGTATTCCGAGCGCTTGGCTGCTTCTCCGCTCGCGCTCCCTCGATTTTTGGGCCCTTGCATCTTGGAATCCGGAAATTTCAGGGCATGCTGCCCACAGTGGCGACTCTGCTGGGGATAAATCGAACCAATATTAATTCATATTTAGAGTTTAATACGTTCATGAACGATTCCTTAAAAGTTTGTCAAAACGGTGAGCTTCGCGCTGCCGAAGGTTGGAATGGTGATTTAACAAGACCTCGTGTCCGGCCAATCTGATCTGGGACTTTTTCGATTGTTCACTTGCGTAGTTTCCTCTAAAGATGGACTAAATAAAGTGAGCCGAGCTTGAAAAGGCATTTTACGATTTTGTGATTCTTCTTCTTTTTAGTCAATTTCTAGCATCTCATTTGCATCGATGTGGGATAAGCCTCGTTGGATCGTTTTGGCAATCCGGCACGGTTTACCGGAGCCCGGGGACCCGAATGACCAACAACCTTCGACGATGATGGGTCATGCTACCGTTTGACTGTTGCTCAGTGATATCGCAGGCAACGGGAGGTATATCTGTGGCCCTAGTCCGAGGAACCTGTTACGAACCAAAACCAGTCTTTGCATATACAAAGCATTAGAACTCTCCAAACTAGGACAGGTACCTACAGGGTAAGATCTATTTGCATCTAACCCCATAACTGTCTATGTGTTACTGCTTTCCCTATCGCATGCGCTGTACATACATTGTTTTGCATAGGAGCATGCTTAAAGCAGTTGTTTCTTTCGAGTTTGTCTTACGTTGTCTAAAGACGTTGTTGGACCCGATGAGGAGTCGTTCATTCTGTCGAATGTTCGTTATCAATTTCAAAGTCCTTAGTTCAATGAGACTTTGAGAAATCAAAATTTGCTAAATCCTCTGCTCATACCTAATTAAGGATTCAACCGACAATAAGGAACAACAAAGTATTGATGCTATGTCACTGGCGCCACCCAGGTTGAAGTGCGTTGTCACTATACACCACGTTGTTCAAGGTTAAGGTGCCATGTCATCAATGCCAAGTTGTTTCTAATTCAAAATTGAATCTTCAAAATGGACTAGACGAAGATTTAGTCTATTTTGACATCTTTTAGGATCTATCGATCTACTCAAGGACACATCACCGAAAAGAATTCTGAGGATTCTGGCAACGTCTGAAACTCGTGAGGCAAACTCGTCTCTGGAACTTTAAATACATGCATGTCATTTTGCATAGGAGCATGTTTAGGGCGGCTTTTAGGTTGTCTCTCGCTTTCGAGTCTGTCTTATGCTAATTTGGACGCTGCTAGACCTGATGAAGAGTCGTGCATCTCGATGGTGCATGTTGTTAATTCTTAAAGTCCTTAGATCAACGAGACTTTGGGAAATCAAACCTTATTAAGTCCTCGGCTCATGCCTGATTGAGGAGTCAACCGAAAATGAAGAACCACAAAGTATTGATGCCGTGACACTGGTATCATTCAGGATACAAGTGCCTCGTCACTTACAACCACCCCGGCTAAAGCACAGCATTGCTCACGCCACCCCAGGTTAAGGTGTCACACCATCAATACAGAGTTGTTTCAAATTCAAAGTTGAACCTTCAAAAGGGACTAGTCGAAGACTTAGTCTGTTTTGACATCTCTTAGGATCAGTTTGATCTATTCAAAGGATACACCCTCGAAAAGAAATCTGAGGATTTTGGCAGCGTCTGAACATCATGAGACAGACTTGTCTCTGGTTGCAAAGTCTAGGGTTGACACCGACAACCACATGTACATTGCATTCTATTTGCTGCAGGAACGCCACTGAGCTTTCACTTACTTTACTGTCTAGTTCAAAGCCTTTGCACCGAGTAAGAGAGTACTGAAAAAAAGAGCCAAACCTGCTTGAGAACGTCTGCCGGGGCTGTTACACCTTTGCTTCCAAGGTCATATCGCCTTTCTCGTTCATCAATCTAGAATGGCAGCACAAATGGAGCTGGCGGAGCTTAAGAAAGCTATGGAGGATTTGGGTCACAAGATGGACAAACAAATGATTATGGTCCAGGGACTGGTCGGCCTCTTTACCTCTACAACCCTACAAACAGATATGGGACAAGTCAAGGAACCCTCTCAAGTCTGCCACGCTTCTGCGGTTGGGATCAAGCTGTGCCCGAAGGACATGTTCAAAGACCTGGCTGAGTTTCATGAGGCCAGGACCTACCCAAAGGAGATGCTGGGTCCTTATTCACAACCATGGCCGAAGGGGAAGACATGCTTAGTGATGATTTCAGCCCCAATGGCAAAAGAATGCATCCTGTTGATGAGGCAATGTGTTGCAACTGCAAAGCAAACAAGGGTCTTAATTTGAATTCTCAATCCGATCGCCGGAATCAACCGAGGACTTTCTCATGTTTCGATGCACCTTTGGCCTCGATCTATGAGAGGCTCCTTGATGCTGGTACCATCAAGCCCCTCAATCCAACTTCATTACCCAAGAAACCCTCTGCCAACTTCAAATATAACCTCTATTGCACCTACCATCAAATGCCTTGCCATTCTACCAATGCCTGCTTCCTGCTTCGACATGCCATTCAAGATCTCATCGATTGTGGCACCATCACAACCCCACCTCCATCAACAGCCGATGTCAATCAGGTTCAAAACACTCAAAGCTTCCGAGCCCGAACCCAACCTCAAAATTTCTCTGTCTTCGAGGCACCTCTATCTGTAGAAATGGAGAAGCTTTTCCAATCCGGGCATCTCAAGCCTTTAACCCCGACTTCCCCACCTAAAGTCTTACCAGCCAACTACAATGCCAACCATTTCTGTGCCTTCCATCAAATGCCTGGCCATCTCACTGATAAGTGTTATCGTCTCCGACACGAGATACAAGATAATTGACAATGGCACATTGCAAGTTCCATCAAAGCCCAACGTCACCTCCGACCCCTTGCCTCAACACGGCTCTGACCCTCTGGTTGGTCAGATAACTATCAACTCTACTCAAATCAACCCAAGCTCCAGGCCAACTGTACCCATCCTGTCCAAGCCTGAGGACAGCTTGCTAGCAGCCATTTGTGCGAATAAGGTTTTCACTGCTGACATCTGGATTGACAGTGATGAGGGGCTTGCAAAAGAGAAGACCGACTGGCTGAGGTCCATTGATCAAAGGAGCATTGAGTAGGTTTGGTTGAAGAAGCCGAAGTGCTGTTGCTTTGACCTGACACCCGCTGGATCCTACCTCTTTTTGTGGAAGCTACGGGTAGCTGTTTAACAAATTGCATTTTCAAAACTGTGTCTAGTTTGCATTGGCGATATGTCTGAGTCTAACACAGAGTCTTTTGCGTTTGTTTAAGTCTAGCTCTGAGTCGGAGTTCGTGCCTCTTGGCCCTCCACGTCGTAGCTTTTGTTTCAAGTTTCGAGTCTGCTATACTTGGCAAACCCCATGGGTTTTTATGATATGCATCATTCTGCTTCTAATTACTTCGCTGGCTTTTATATAAACTGTGTCGACCCTGACGACGAAGGGATAGATTTCGATGGGATCATCCCCAAGGAAATGTGTTCCCTCGCCGAAAGGGAAGACGAAAGGCATGCTCAGCCTATTAAAAGAAGAAGTAGTTTCTATAAACTTGAAAGACAAGTATAATCTTTCGAAAGGTTCAAAGTTGGTCCAAGCACCGCCCCCAAAGGAGCATTGCGCCTAGTCAGACAGGCTCGAAGAATTCATCGACGTCTTGGCGTGGTCTCATCAAGTCACGCCTTGCGTTGATCCTGAGATAAAGAAGCATCAAACCCCTTGCTACCGGGTACCAATCCAAAAAACAGAAGCTCAAGAAGGCTCCGGGCCTCATATCATGTTCAAAAAACAGAAACAGTGGCGTTCCGCCAAGTACAAATGAGAAAGTGTACAAAACGGCCAGGAGCAAGGTATTTCCAACCGAAGCACTCTTGACCCTGCGTCATCAAAGCCATTGTATCTGGGGCTGCAGCCAAAGATCGTCAACCTTGACGGCAACAAGTTCAATACTTGGGTCAACTTGGATCAATTCAAAAGTTGCTTTTCCCTGAGAAAAGCTCGTTGGGCTGAAAACCCCAAAGGTGGGCAGTTCCAAGCAAAAGTTAGAGCAGCCTGCTAGCCCGAAAACCTATGAAGGGGGTCTAGGCAAAAATGAATAGGCAATATTTGAAAGCTCGCTAGACCGAAGACCCGAATGGGCGGTACTAGGCAAAAGTTAGAGCACAAAAGGTGAGGTAAACACACGAGTGAACCCTAGCCTGAACTACGTTTTGACCTGATTCCCCAAAGTGGGATACGTAGGCAGTTTCTCATTGAGACTCGGTCACAAGCTATCAAATTAGGTCCATGGTTGACGCTTTGGTACACATCAAAGGTCGAAGAGGATTGAAGATCAAGTCAAGCTGCGATGAAGGAATCAGAAGGGGGAAAGCCTTTGTCTTTCAATTTTATTGCAAACTGCTATTTCTATTTACAGGCTGAGCATAAAGTCTTAAAAATATTTAAAGCATCAAAAATAGAACGAAATGCTAGAAGCCTAATGGCTTACAGTTTATTCTAAGTTCAGCGAGGTCTGGTATGAGCAGCTGCAGCCTCGCGTACTAGCTTATAGTCACGCGCGTTTGTTCAAAGTGATTCAATTTGGTTTCAGCCCTATGCGTGCTCTTTCAATTCCAGCGGTAGCCTGCTACTGCCCTCAAATGTTGTTCCAGGGGCTTTTGCCAAGTTTTGTCATACCATGCAGGTCATATGGCCTAATGTGACTGCACGGGGGTGTCGGTTTCAGTCCGGGCCTATATGAGTTATCATATGTGTCTTATGTCCGTCTTTGTGGCATTTTTCTAGTTTTTCAATCAATTGTCATGTCGAGATGCTTTTCTCGATTCTGTTTGTACAGGTCTTTGTACCTTTTGCACTTTCGTAAGTGTCAGTTTCACCTGTCTAAGCAATGTTGTGAGTTTTGGCACGTTAATGCCCAAAATTGCATTGTCTTCTGTGTACCTAAGGGTTCGCATTGTATCCTGGGGCTCTTTCTCCCTTTTCATTTGAGCTAGGCGAGTTTGTACATGTGCGCATGTCTGTGTGTCAATTCAGGTCACTTGTCAATGCAAATTAGATATTAGTGGCTAGAAATTGCAATTTTTACATTTACTACCTTAGCTCCTGTAATCTACAAGCTGTGGAAGTCTCATAAACAGCAAGGGCACGTCAGCCCAAGGCCAAGCAAAGCATATCTGTCTGGCTCATCTGCCCAAGCATCGAAGAAAGGGGGCATGCAGGCCCAATCTCATTGCTAAACATCAACTGGGGCACGCTTGCCCGCTCAATGTCTATCTATCTGGGAGCGCATCTCAGAAGTAACTGACAGTACAGTAATAAGGCTCAGTGGTAGTCCTTAGGCATCGTTGTCCTCTTAGGAGCCGTCCTTAGCTTGCATCTGCATTTTCAAAATTGTGCATTTGTTTACACATGATTGCATATTGTATATCAAATGTTGAAAGCAGGAAAATTCTATCAAGTGTCGAAGCACGCCTGTCCAGTATCAAAGGTAGCAAGTAAACAAGATTTTGGGGATCAAGCCTGTTGCCTGGTCACTTTTGTAACTGCGGCCGGAACCTCTTCTTTGGGATGATGTAGCTGTGAGAGGGGTGTCACACGCCGCTTTCCTTATCTCGTTTTCCATGGCAACTGGTAAGCCTGCGACCTGTACTAGCATGCGCAGGTAAATTCGGGCCCAATCAGCAGTTATCACCAATCTCTCCCCAGCTGCAGTCTGCCTTGCCTCTATCCATGCTATTATCAAGGATAACCACTGCTTGTGCTACTTGGGTCAAATCAACGACAGCCGGTCCTGTCCAATTTCTCAACGGCTTGATCATTCTGCACATTGATCTGCCCGTTTCAAGTCAACGACAGCCGAACCATTTGAACTTCGTGCAGTTTTGAAGGGAGGAGGCCCGCCTTTCCTCGAAATTTGGGTACTCCGGCCCTTCTATGTTGGCTATTTCGCATGAGGACGGCTCTTCATTCTCTTCATGGTGGGATATGGTCACCATCATGACGGCTTTCCCATTGTCATTCAATCATGGTCAGCCGTATCATCAATGACGGTCAGCCATATCAATCATTCAACGATGGTCAGCCATATCATCCATGACGGTCAGCCATATCAGTCATTCAACGATGGTCAGCCATATCATCCATGACGGTCAGCCATATCAGTCATTCAACGATGGTCAGCCATATCATCCATGACGGTCAGCCATATCAGTCATTCAACGATGGTCAGCCATATCATCCATGACGGTCAGCCATATCAGTCATTCAACGATGGTCAGCCATATCATCCATGACGGTCAGCCATATCAGTCATTCAACGATGGTCAGCCATATCATCCATGACGGTCAGCCATATCAGTCATTCAACGATGGTCAGCCATATCATCAATGACGGTCAGCCATATCAGTCATTCAACGATGGTCAGCCATATCATCAATGACGGTCAGCCATATCAGTCATTCAACGATGGTCAGCCATATCATCCATGACGGTCAGCCATATCAGTCATTCAACGATGGTCAGCCATATCATCCATGACGGTCAGCCATATCAGTCATTCAACGATGGTCAGCCATATCATCCATGACGGTCAGCCATATCAGTCATTCAACGATGGTCAGCCATATCATCCATGGCGATCAGCCATATCAGTCATTCAACGATGATCAGCCATGTCATCGCCGACGATCAGCCATGTCATCTCTTTCAATCCATCGACGATGATCAGCCATGTCACCGCTGACGATCAGCCATGTCGTCTCTTTCAAACAACCAACGAGGGTTAGCCATGTCGTCTCTTTCAATCCATCAACGACGATTAGCCACGTCATCGCCGACGATCAGCCATATCGTCTATTTCCATCTATCGCCGACGATCAGCCATATTGTCTATTTCCATCCATCAACAACGATCAGCCATACCGTCTATTTCCATCCATCAACGGCGATCAACACATCGTCCATCCAGTCCACAACGATGATCAAATATCGTCCAATGGTCCATTCATCCACAACTGTTTGTTCCCAGAAGAGTCCGTCTTGGCCTGTCCCGAATGACAATCACCCTCAGTCTAGCCGCAAGTGCATCTTCCAGCAGGCTTATTGCTCTGTCTCGGATGGTCTTTGATAAGGAGATTGGCTCTGATTCCCAACAGATGGAATTTAACATGCCTGACACGACCTACCCGTGTTTGTTGGAATACTTTGTGCCGAGGATAGCTTGATCCCCAGCAACGACGGCCTGTCCCGTCCAAATCTGCAGCGACAGCCTGTCCTGTCCAAATTCGATCAACAAGCGGCGATGCAATCGTCCACTTCTACTTCCATCCCCAGCGACGATCTGTCCGTCCATTCAACCAATCAGGTTCTGTAAGTATGCTTGTCTACTTTACTGTTTTGCTCTGGATTACCTTGAGGGGTGTCTAGAATTCTTTGGCGTTACTTGTACCAACTCAATGGTGCTCCAAGTGCCGTCAAAGAGGGGCTACTGTAGACACCCCAATCTGGGCTTCCAGATTAGTTTACTTACGATTTTTGATTCCCCGATGATGAAATGGATCAAGAACACCCCGGGAATGTCGAGTGTTTGAGCTTTGAGTGTTTGAAAAACCCTTAAACCCAACCTAACCTAAGCCACTTCCAAAAGCCAAAAACCCTACTGACCCGCGCCAGGGCGCAATCATCCTACGCCAGGGCGCAACCGTCCCGCGCCAGAGCGCACCGTCGCGCGACGGTTTGACTCCATCGCGCGATGGTCAACCATCGCGCGCCAGACCCATTCCATCGCGCGCCAGGGCGCACCCTCGCGCGACAGATTGACTCCCTCGCGCGAGAGTCAGCCTGGGTCAAAGTCAAAGATTTGACCGTTGACCCATGCGCGCCAGCTGTCACACTCGCGCGATGGTCCCATTCCATCGCCCGACGGTCCCAAACCTGTCACAGTCACCTTTATCAGCTGGAAAAACTTAGTCATGAAGTAACCCACAACCTGCACGTCTCTTTGCACCAGATCTACCTCCCCCTCTCCATTTATGGAAGGTGCTAACTCTATAAATACCCCCCATTTGTTCTCTTTCAAAGGGTTAACAAAAATTGGCATTCAAGGCTTACACCCCAAGAACAAAGCTTGTTCTTTCTCCCCATTTTCACACCTCAATCAATCTCAATTCAACTCAAAGTTCAAACACTTTTCAAACCAAAAAAGCCAAAGGTATAGCTTACCTTTATTCTACTCTCTGTTTTGATCTCTCGAGGGTGGCGGGGTTAAGGCCGATAATCAATACCGATCCACGGCCCTAAAGCTGGCAAGGTTTCAAAAACCGTCATGGCTAGAACCAACGCGCGATGGACTCACTGTATCGCGCGACGGTCCTCCGTTGCTCGTGACAGTCCACGTGGGGATTAGTGTCTTGCTGGTTTATGTTTTTCTTTTATATAGATCACTGTTAAGCATGAAAATAACCAGTTAACTGCTTTCCTATAGTTAAAATTGCTAGCTTGCACTTCGATACTTTGTTCTGTTCTGTTGGAATACCCCTGGGACCTTTCTGAATATGTCTCAGAACCCGGAAATATGTGAACCAAGCACTGGTCTGGTCCAGTCCCTCGCGCGATGCTGTGCCAGGGCGCATCGTCGCGCGCCAGGGTGCACCCTCGCGCGAGAGAGTGACTGTCTCGCGCGATGGTTTGCTTCTGACCAGTGGTTGGCCTTGCATGGATAACTATGGGTAACTAGGCCTTTGGTCTCTGTTTTGTCCACACTGTTTATGGACTGTTTTGTTTATTTGTTGGGCTTTTTAGCCTTTAAACTGTATATTATAAACTGCTTATCAACTGCTTGGTTTGTCCTGGGTGTGCACTGGTCCTTCCAGAGCCCAGAGGGTTTGAGAATAAGAGTTGTGGGCTTAGGCTTACTGGCGCGCGCAGGTCTTGTAGTAGCACGCGCAGGTGTGACTAGCATGCATTGACTTGATCAATGCATACTAGTTTCTTCCTACGCACGACACTCCAAGACTGGGGCTTTCCAGTCTGCTTAAACTCCCACAGCAGTCTGTTTTCATCCTGTACTAACTGTTCATCCATGCCATCTATCACATCTTGCAAACTGTTACAGTTTTAATCCCCGATTAACTGTTCCCCCGCCCTAACTGGCTCAAAATTGATTAAAGAAGAAAACGAATCACAATATTTTCACAAAATGCCTAAGTAGAGACCGATCTCCGGATTGGGCGAGAGGGATGCCTTAAAAACCTTCCCCTCTCGTAACCTGGCTCCCGAACCCAGATATGGTTATGACGGACTGGTTCCTTCACTTTTTCAAATCAAATAGCGCGGCAGGTGCTTCGAAATACGGTTCCTTGGGTGTCGGATCTTTAAACCTAGGTGGCGACTCTGTATTCCGAGCGCTTGCCTGCTTCTCCGCTCGCGCTCCCTCGATTTTTGGGCTCTTGCATCTTGGAATCCGGAAATTCCAGGGCATGCTGCCCACATAATTCTTGAAATGAATTATCATGGCATAAATCATTATTTGAATCAAAAACTACTTCTGGATGCATGACAGAAATACAGTACTTTACTCATGCAATTTCTAAGAAGCATAAAAGAGAGGTTTTAGCAAAAACTTGTTCCTTGGGGACATCTCTCCCGTACGACAGTAAGGTGTACCATCGGTAGAGATTTGAGGGATTCCAACTTTTATTTCTTGTAACGTTTAAACCATTTAGGCTTAGAACTGGTATGAGGAACCAATCTGAACCTAATGGTTCCCCTCAAAACTTAAGAACATAAAGTTGTACCTTCTTTGAAAAGTTGTAACGATTGCAAAGTTCCTTGACGCGTGCTTGATCAAATTCATCGGCTTGGCCTGCTCCGAAGGCAGGGTGTGAAGCCTATTTTCAAACTGTAGGTTGCTTTTCAACAAGGTTTTGGACTTGGTTTTGGAAAAAAGGATGTTTTTGGTGTTTCAAAGAGGTATGGGAATAAGTAAGGATTTTTTAGAGCATTTTTGTAGTGTTTCTCAATGTATCTCAGTGTGTCTTGATGTATCTCAATGTATCTGTCACGACCCAAAATTGAAGGGTAAAAATCGTGATATGGCCAGTGATTTAAAAATCACGCTAGGCCCTGATATCATACAACTAGAAATTTTAATTTGGAAACTCCCAGGTCCGTAAAATAAAATATATTACAATCAGAGCTATCTGGCGCATCCAAATACAAACTTTGTCTAACCATTTTGAAATTACATTAGACTTGCACACACAAGTGCCACTTATTATCACTCTTTCTTTTATTTAGCCATATATATTCACTACAATCTTCGACATGCAACGAGTAAACCTTCCTTATTCTTGATTCCCTGAAAGGGTTTTATGAAACACAAAACCAATTCAATAAGTTACGATATACTAATGCCACATAATAAACATGGGATTAAGTATAAAAACATAGCATAATAATCCATCAGCTTGTGAAATTGTAAGAAAGAGAACGATCATATTCAAGTTGCAATCACCACAAGTGAGACAAAGAGAGATATATCCATCATCGATCATCATATTATCATCTTGACCACCATAGTTTCATCTTAACCATCATCTTGGGCGGTAATCCAGTAGCCCGAGAAGCGACCCCAGCAAAATAATGGAATTGATATCAATCCAATGGATACCTGGCCGTATCCTTTCCACAATCCGTAGGTGCCAATTCAAATATAGCTCGTCAAAGCTCTTCGCCCGGATGTTACACCAATATCCATTAAACTTCCTTTTAAGAAAATCAATCCCATGTCTTTTTATAAAAATCTTTTTCATTTCACAATTATAATTATACAATTTATTTTTATTCAACATAAGATTTAATCAAACAATCATAAAACAAGATTTAGAAAAACAATATGTAGCCAGAGTATATTCGTAACTCATCTTGCCCCCGAAGCACAATTATCGTACTAAGAACCACTGATTAGTTAACAGTACCAAGTTTTTTTTTTCCTCCTCCTCTCTCTTTCTCTCTTCTCTCTTTCTCCTTTCTTTCTTTTCTCTTTTGTTTCTTTCTTGTTAGTGTCATGTGTGTGTGATATGTGTGCTTGTGGTGTGTGAAGGAGAGGGGAGGGGCCTATTTATACTAATGAAAGAAGGATCTAGATAATATCTAGAATATCTAATCATATCTTATGCAATCTAACAATATCTATATAATATCTAATAAAATCTAAACAAATCTTTTGATATCTAGGAATATCCAATAATATCTAGACTAAATCTAAAAAAAATCCAACTATATCTATTGAGTATCTAATATAATCTAACATTATCTAATAATATCTTGTATTATCTTTAATAAAATCCAAGTGTATCCCATGTAATCTTATTGAGTGAGAGGAATACCTAAAGTATCCCTACAATATCTAAGAATATCAAGATTATCTTTCATAAAATCTAACCATATCTTCTAGAATTATCTAATATAATCTAATCATTATCTATTAATACCTAGTAAAATCTATATCAAATCTTGGTGAATCAAATAAGATCCAAATGTATCTATATCAAATCTTAATGAATCTAATAAGATCCAAGTGTATCTTATTAGATTTCTATTCTAGAATAATCCCGCAAGGTCTAATCCAATTCCTTCCGGATAATTCTTTGAACCTTACGGTTGTCCGCCTTGCAAGGACTCTTGCCTCACACTCCCGTGCTGCGATGAAATTTTTGAGGATTGAAACCATATCGAAAATCTTAGAAAATATGCTAATTCTAACAGTAATTGGGCTGCCAAGTTTTAACTCCTTCTTCTCTTTTTATTCTTTTTCTCACCTTATTTGCTTGTAAAAGTCGGGGTGTTACAGTATCTTTCTCTAAAAACACCCTAGGGTATTTATAGAGAAGATTTTCAAAGGTTTTAGCTTGGTCTTTAAGTACATACCGGACTGCTGCAGGCCTACGGCGGCCATGGAGGGCTATGAGCTAGGCCATGATGGCCTGAGATGACTTGACCGTTAATTTTGAAAAGGTGGTGCAAGTACCGATGTGTCGTACGGTAGAGGTGTCTATCGTACTGTTTGGCTCGGAAATGGCTCAAGGGCTGAGCGGGCGTGCCAGGACTTGTCGCGTACCAACGTATGAAAGGCGTGAGCGCCTCAATCTGACTTCGTATGTAGTGCGACTGCGTGTGACCCAAAAGGTGAGGCCACAAAGAGGTTCGTGATTTGCCACAACCAAGTGGACTTAGAATTTTCCAACCGTGTGAGAAAAAGAAGAGAATATCGTAGAATAATTTTATTATGTCATAATAATAAAATTGGGGATACAAGAGAGATATGAATAACTTTATTACATCGTAATAATAAAGTTGGAGGTATAAGAGAGGTAGAAATTGGGGTAAAAAAGAGATAATTGCTTCGCTGGGAAGACTTTGGTTTAAGCGTTGAGCTTAATTGGTGTGTGAACCCCTTTTTTGTCTTGCAAACTTGTATTTATAGGCCAAGGGTCTTCGGATTTTCTGCATGCAAAGGCCTCGTTGTCCTCCTATTGTGGCGCCACTTGTCCCATACAACTTCCAAATCATGGGATCATGGGTAGTTAATATATGCAAAGCACATATTAACACATGTTTTTTCTTGTTCGTGGGTAGTTACTGAAGGTGAACAAGAAATCATGGGCCAATGCTTTCTCCAAAGCCTGCCACGTGTCCTGAAGTCCCACGAAGTCAAATGCTCCTTCAGCTTTCCTCGGTCGTGGGCAGTTAACGAAAATAATGGGCCACATCCTCCTTCCATCTTCGTGGGTCACTACTGATCACTAACCTTTTGACCCAGTCAAATGGTTTTTGGAAGGCAACAAGTATTTTCCCATCTTCCACAATTCATGGGCCTCTCGGGTAATGGGCCATTTAAATAAATTAAATGGCGTGCTAATATAATCAGCCCAAAACAAAACTTAACAAGCCTAAATAAATCATGGGCCGACCGAATTCTTCTTGCAAATAGGCCTAAAGCTCTAAAACTCGAACTAAAATAAATTGGGCCCAAGTAACATGGGTTTGGCTCAATTATTTTAGTCCAAGAGGTCTTCAATTCATGGCCCAATTTAATTAAATTTCAATTAAATAGCCGTCCAACGCTTGCCCAAGACTGGGTGCCAAAAACGGGTGTAAACAATACCCCCCCATACCTTGATCTTGTTCAAGATCTAGGCGTGTAGCTTAGGATAGAGTACAGTTTTTGGCAAACCAAACGAGTCCTTATCATAGGGTTTGAAATAAAAAGATAATCAGGCCTATACTTAGCTTAAAATCCTTTTAATCCCTTGCACGTTTAAATTTAAAAAGTTAATCAGGCTAAAAAACTGAGCCTAACAACTTTTCAAATTCCTATGTACATCTTTTAATTGGACTTGGACTCCTCTTCTTTGAACTGAACCAAATCCCAACGGTATAGGGATAAAATCCCCAACGAAGAGTCCTTTCCATGGCAATAATCATCACCTTTGTAGGGCTAGGGGACACGTGTCATTACCCCAGGCCTTGCATTGGCTGCATGCAGCTTTTCAAGCCGTTAGCACTCCCTTAGGTCAACCAAGAGTCCAACTCTTGGGTTACCTCTTCAAATTCGATCCAAGAAAGAGAGAGAGAGAGAGCGAGAGAGAGAGAAACAACGGCACCCATAAATCTCGTACCGTCCTTCATTAAAGCCCCAATCTTGAACCTTTATTCTCTCTCTACATCTTCTCCGCCTCCTCTCCTCTTGCACGAACGAAACCCAGAAAAATCCTAATCTGCCATTGTTCTACCGTTGAACTTCTTGAACCCCATAAGAGATGGCCACCCATAGAGCCCATGCTCTTCCTCCGAACCCTAACAGCCTAGCCATTCAAATCAAGAAGATCCTGGACGAAGAACACATAGCAATCACCAATGACGTTCGGGTGATTGTAAACTCCGACCGTGTTGGTCTCAGCCCCGGCTTCCAATTGGGGTTTCCCTCACAGCTCGCTCCCATGTATCCACTAGCAGAGGAGGCACTCCCTTTTGAGTCTCCATGCCTCGACTGGCACAAATTCTCCACCGACATCCCCAATCGCCTTTGGCACAGACCAGACACGAAGTACGTGGAGTGGCTCGATCGTGTGATGGAGGCCAAAAGAGATCTGTGGAGGCAGGTTGGGATCAGGGACGCCATCCAACTCAGTCGCTCCCTCATCGATATGGACAAGAACCTCTTCCTTGTTGCTTCCCAGTTCTGGTCTGTGACCACCAACTCCTTCCACTTCAAGGTAGGCCTCTTGGGTCCCAGTCTTCAGGATCTTGCCTTCCTGACAGGCCTCCGTCCCCATGGGATCGAGGCCAATTACTTTCTGTCTCAGAAGACTCCCTATTTCGAGTACAAAGAACCCATGTCCTTCACCCCCTTCATCAATCACTATGCCAAAAAGGGCCCTGTGGAGGATAGCGAGCACGTCGCTTTCCTCCTCTATTGGCTAAACAAATTCATCTTCTGCGTCTCCGCCAATAGGGTGACAAAAGATTTCATGGATCTGGCCTGTGCCTTAGCTTCAGGGCAGAGGCTGGCACTAGGCCCTCTGGTCTTGGCCCATCTCTACCGCGGGATGAAGGAACTCATCAGCAACAAGTTCATCTTCGCCCCGGGCCCCTTGTGGATCATGCCCCTGTGGCTGTGGTCTTACTTCCCCAAACTGGCTCCACCACTGAACAAGAACCCGGAACACACCTGCTATGGACTCCACTATGCTGGCATTCGTGGCCCTAGGTATGCCTTTGGCACTTACTTCAAATTCTTTTACCACGAGCTCACGAGCATGGGCAAGAACTAGATGCCCTTCACTCGAGACACCGTGCCATGGTGGCTGAAGCATAGTGCATCAGACCCTAGGGACGACTACGATGAACACATGGAGATCTGGACCAGCTTCTTGATCTTAAGGGACCTGATGTATGGCATGGCCTATACCCCAATGAACTACAAGTGCGGGGTCGAGTACTATAATGCAGCTCAGTTTGCCAGGCAATTTGGCCTGTGTCAACTCACTCCCGTCCCTCCATACCAATCTTTGAATGAGGACTACACTGACAGACCTGTGATCCAACCAAGGGACCTGGAGAAGGTTAGAAACGTTCTACTTGAGCGTAGGAAGGACTTTGCCCTTCATCCCTTTGTCGAACGTACTGAGAAGGGTGCTAAGTTCAATAGCTGGTGGGGAGGCTACACCAAGATGCACTTCTCCAAATCCTATCTGGATGTTCTAACCCCAATTCTGCCCAACCCTGCTGGCGTTCCTGAACCTGGCATTCATATGCCTCTGCAGCAGATCAGTCTTTCCCCTTCCCAGAGCACGAAAAGAAAAGGTAGCTTAGAGGCTTTTATTACTTCATGTTTCACCTTTTAAACCTCTGAGGCTTGTACTGAATTTCCTCCCATACTGGCAGGTTTGAGTGACGTGCTTAAGGATGTTCCTCCGGCCCCTTCAGCTCCTCAAAGATCGAAAAGGGTGAAGACAACTGCCCAAAGGCAATGGCCAAAGGTATAAATCCCATAACCCTTCGTTCAGTCCTTCAGGATAAGGTAATAATGCCCTTGTTCTTCTCTGCAGGCCTCTGAAACGACGGTAGTTGGTAGGACCTGAGACTGACCCTTCTGAGAAGGTCTGGGCTTTCCTTGCTCCTTCATCTCATTTTTCTTAGACCTCATCAAATGTTCTAACAACCTTACTCTTGCAGGCCACCTCTAAGATCCAAGAAGAACAGATTGAAGAGCAAGCTGAATCTGTCCCTTCCAAGAAGAAAAGACTGAGAAAGAAGACCTCTACCCCATCTGATTCTGAGAAAACCGAATCTGCCACCGAGCACAACCCAATTGTAAGGATGTACTGTGACACCGACTTCCCAACATTTATGGCCCCATATTATCACCAACTTCCTATTGTTTTTAATCCTCAGGAACTTGACGCATACCTGGAAGAGGAGATCATCGAGGACGAGGTTGAAATTCAAGAGAAAGGGCTGGACCAAATCGAAACAGAGCCTGAGCACGAGGCATCGTCCAGGACTCCAGAGAAGCATGGATCTCCAGTCATACATTCTTCTCCAACCCCTGACCCACCTGTTGAACAAGAGTTCATGCAAGTACCAGAAGAGGAAGACGATGATGAAGATCTAGACACTCTGTTCAAATCAGCCCAGGACTTAATGAAGGCGGCCACCTCTGGCACCTCAGGCAGCGGACTTGGCTCCAGTTCCCAATCCCAGTTCACTCCAGAGGAGGTCAATGAAGCCAAAACAGCCCTTAGAATGGCTCTTCTTCAGAATTTCCAAGCCATTGTTCACCCTGCTAGGGCCTCCAACGTCAAGAAGGCCATGGACGTGCTGGTGAAGTCCCAAGCCCTGGGACTAGATGATACTTCCCTCCAATATTTCCAAAAGGAATTCCCCAACATGGTCAAGACTCATGACGCCTCCACTCAAGATCTGGGCAAAGTGCATGCCAAGCTCTCAGAGCTGGAGGCGGTTGACAGGGAGATTACCAGGTTCAGTACTAAGTGGAACCAGCTGAAGGAAGACATCAAAGTCAACGGAGCCAATATCACAGCCACCTCCGAAGAAATCCAAGAGCTTAAGGACAAATTGGCCCTTGCTGAGGGTCGCCTGGAAGGTCTTCGGAAGGAGTTCAAGATCTTGGCCAAGCAACATGAAGACCTGAAAGCAGACTCCAAAAGCCAAAAGATGAAGCTCAATCTTTTGATTGAAGAAGTTCCAGATCTCCATAGAAGGCGAGAGACGCTTGAAGCTCAAATTACCAGCCTCAGCACTGCATGGGAGAACCTGAAGACAAGTCTTGAAGGCCTTCTGTAGGTCTTTGTCCTTCAAACTCTAACTCCTGAACTTTTCATTTCTGGTCTGTAATAAGTTTTGTTCTGCCTGGCCTGGAACTTTCCCTTAAATGGCCAAAGGCAGTAATTTGATATGGTTTGGATGTTGTTTTTGTGGCCTGAACTTGAGGCCTTTCATAGTTTTTGAATAGTAGGTACCTTGGCCTCCGTTCAGGCCTTGCTGGCATGCTTCTTATGGTCTGTTTGATTGATTTTCCCCAAAGTCTCTCATTTCCCACATAGTAGGGTAATGATGCTTTAGGTACTTACCATTTGTTAAATGTTGAAACAAACCGCCATTTAAATCCATAAGATGATAGACGTTACCTCTAAGAACTTTGGCAATCTGGTATGGCCCTTCCTAGGTTGGAGACCATTTGCCATACCTTGGATTCTTTTCTCCTAAGGGAAAGACAGCCTTCCAGACTAAGTCGCCTTCAGAAAAGCTCTTCTTTCTTACTCGTTTGTCGTAGGACCTGGCCACTCTTCTCTTTTGGATCAACATGTGGTCAAGGGCTGCGAGCCTGACCTCATCCAAGTCCTCCAGCACGACCAGCATGGCCTGTGTATAATCTGCAGGAGTGAGACCATGTTGGAATGCAGTCCTTGCTGATTTTACTACCACCTCCATTGGTAAGACTGGATCATGTCCATATACCAACATATTGGGAGTTATATTGGTGGCTTCCTTCGTTGAGGTTCTGTAGGCCCATAAGGCCTCAGAAAATAGTTCATGCCAAGCCATTGGGTTGTCCTCCACCATTTTCTCAATAATGTCGACCAAAGTTCTATTAGTGGACTCGGCCTGGCCATTTCCTTGTGCATAATAAGGAGTGGAATTGGACACAATGATGTTTTGCTGTGCAGCGAAATTGACCACTTGTTCCCCCATGAAGATCGTACTCCTATCCGTAACCAAGTGTTCTGGCAGCCCAAACCTATGGATGATTCTTTCCTTGATCACCTTAATTATTTCTTGTTGATCCACAGACTTCAATGGCACCGCCTCTGCCCATTTAATGAAGTAATCCGTGGCTACCAAGATGTAAGCATGATTTTCAGAGGAAGGAGGATAGATCTTACCAATCACGTCTAGAGCCCAGCCCCTAAATGGCCAAGGTTTGACTACAGCGTGATAGTTAGCCGCAGGAACACGCTGAATTGGGCCATGGGCCTGACAGGGCTGGCATCCTTTGGAGAAACGAATACAATCCTCTAAGATGGTTGGCCAATAATAACCATGCCTTCTGATTAGCCATCTCATCTTTATCCCTGATTGGTGAGCTCCACAGACTCCTTCATGGACCTCACTCATGACCCTCATGGCCTCAGGACGTCCTAAACACCTCAAAAGCAAGTCATCTTCAGGGCTTTTCTTGTATAATTCATCTCCAATGACGATGTAATTGATGGCTCTCCTTCTCACCTTCCTAGAAGCTCTAAAATGGGGCCTCTTGAGGAAAGAAACGATAGGTGTACGCCAATCGTTCTCGGGCTCGTCATCTGACTCTTCCCCTGTGAAGTCTGAAGTAAATACCTCCAGTCCTAGACCTCTTCTTCTAACAGAAGGCAACAATCTCTTCTGGACTGTGATAATCTTGTGAATTGTTTCTGGAGCTAGCTTCAGGCCTGTCGCGTGAAAGATTATTTGGCTTAGATTTGGCTCAAAGGACTGAGCGCGTGTGCCAGGACTTGTCGCGTACCAACGTAAAGAACTGGGCGTCCCTTTTTTGACTTCTAGATCTGTGCGGGCGATAGTTCTGCAACCTAAGGGCTGGATTGCAGTGTTCATACTCCTTGGGACGTGTTTGATAGTGACGTCGTCAAAATCTTGCAATAATTGCATGGCTGCCATATAATAAGGCGCTAAGTCCTCACTATAGCATTTGAACGTTCCTGCCAAGTGATTGATGACAAGGTTTGAATCCCCAATGACTCTTACTTCCTTGGCCTTTAAATCTCTAAGGATTTCGAGGCCTATAACCACTGCTTCGTACTCAGCTTGATTATTGGGGCATGGAAAGTCAAATTGAAAGGATAATTCAGTCCTCAGGCCTTGAGAAGAAATAGTAATTACCCCGCAGCCTGAGACCTCCTGAGTCCTTGACCCATCAAAGAGTAGTGTCCAAGGAGTGAGTGATATTTCGAGGGCACTCAGTCCTAGGTCAGATTCATCACCGATGTCCAAGCATGGATGACCAGCAAGAAAATCTGCCAAGGCCTGGCCCTTCACAGCCTTCTGAGGAATGTATTGGAAACTGAATTCCATTAGAGCTAAAGACCATTTGCCAATTCGGCCTCTCATGATGGGCTGAGAAAGCAAGTACTTAACTAGGTCTGTTTTACTCATGATGTAAACCAAAACAGGAAGCATATAGTGCCTCAACTTTATTGCTGAAAAGTACAAGGCAAGACAAATCTTTTCAATAGGACTGTATCTCCGTTCACATGGAGTCAGCAACCTACTTAAATAATACACTGCCTGTTCTTTTCCTTGAGCGTTGTCTTGAGCTAAAAGGGCTCCAATAGAGTCCTCAGCGGCTGAGATGTAGAGCTTCAAAGGCTTGTTCTTGATGGGAGGCATAAGGACTGGAGCCTGAGCTAAATAGCCTTTGATCTCGTCAAAGGCCTTCTGATGATTTGCCTCCCACACAAAGGTATCTTGGTCCTTCAGCTTCAAGAGTTGGGAAAAGACCTGGACCTTCCCTGCTAGGTTTGAGATGAACCTTCTCAAAAAGTTGAATGAACCCAAGAGCTTCTACAGCTCCCTCTTGGTGGTAGGAGGCTTTGCTTCCATGATTGCTTTGGCTTTGTTCTTGTCAATCTCAATCCCTCGGTTGTGGACCAAAAATCCAAGCAATTTGCCCGCTGAGACCCCAAAAGCACACTTCAAGGGGTTCACTTTCAAGTCAAATTGTTGCATCCTCAAAAACGACCTCCTCAAGTGCTCCAAATGCTCGTCGTAGGACTGAGACTTGACCACAATGTCGTCGATGTAGATCTCCATGAAATGGCCAATGAAATCGTGAAAAATGGCATTCATGGCCCGTTGAAACGTAGCACCAGCATTCTTTAGGCCGAAGGGCATTACGACCCACTCAAAGGTTCCTAGGGCTCCAGGACACCTAAAAGCAGACTTAGCCGTATCAGCCTCATCAATGAAGATCTGATTGTACCCAGAATGTCTGTCCATGAAGGACAGGACTCTATGACCAGAAGCTCCATCCACCAACTGATCTGCGACTGGCATTGGATACTCATCCTTTGGGGATGCCAAGTTTAAATTTCTGAAGTCCACGCACACTCTGACCTTGCCATTCTTCTTAAGGACTGGCACTATATTAGAGAGCCAAGTAACATACCTGGCTGTGCGTATGAACCCAGCATTGAAGAGGTGCTCAATCTCGTCCTTCACTTGCAAATAGACCTCATTGGACATCCTCCTCGGTGGTTGCTTGAAAGGCTTGAACCCTAGTTGAATGGGCAGCTTGTGCTCAACTAGGTCTCTGGACAGACCTGGAAGCTCCTCATAGGTCCAAACAAAACAGGACTTGAACTCCTTCAAGAGCTGGATGAACTTTTCTTTGACGTCTTCTGGCAGAAGTTGGCTAATATATACATGCTTGGGATTCTCTGCATCTCCCAGATTAACTTCTTCCAGAGGATCTTGCACATCAGCCCTTAGATCATCCAACTTAGTAGGGGCTGCTTCGAGGTCCTCCAGGCGGATTTCGTCCAAATCTTCCACCAGGTTTTCATCCTCATTGATCACTTTAGCCACATAGGCCGAATGATCATCCTCTGATTCTTGATTTCCCATTAGCCTCCTTTCAAGCAAGTAGGCCTCGAATTAGATAGCGTGGCTTGGAGTGCCACACTCTTCTCTTGCTCTGAAGGGTTTGCTAACATTGAGAAGGGCGTTTGAATGTAGTCGTAATCGGCCTGCTTGACTCTGTAATCATAGGGCCGATTAGCTCCTGGAAAAGTGCCTTCACTTCTTCAACCGACTTGTTACCACAAACAGAGGCAACCTTGTGGCGGCCATATTTGTCCAAACCTGCCACTTTTAATGGGCCAACCCCTTCGTCATATAAATGGGCCTCTGCGTGATTGGTAGAGGCCTGGAAAGGTCTGCGGTCAGCCCATACCACCTCCACGTCGTCTTGGTTCCAAAAAATAAGGCACTGGTGAAGGGTTGAGGGGACCGCCAGGCAGGAGTGAATCCAATCTCTCCCCAGTAGAACGTTAAAGGAAGAGCGGGAATTAACAACAAAGAAAGGTGTTGTTAAAGTTTTGGATCCCACTGTTAAGTTCATGATCAAGATACCTTGACACGCGGTCTCCTTTCCCGTGAAGTCAGTCAAGGTGGAAGTGCATGAGACCAGGTCTTGATCCGTCTTCCCAAGCTTTTGCATCATGAACCTGGGCATAAGGTTTGTTGCAGACCCATTATCCACGAGGATACGATTCACTGGCATCCCATCAAGACAGCTAGCAACATACAAGGGCTTGATGTGCTTGTTCATGGCAGGGCTGGGTCTTTCAAAGATCACGCTAGCCGCCCGGTCCTCGGTCTTTCCTTCGGTCTCGTCCTTCAGAACAATCACTGATGGTCCGCTCACTCCTATGGAGAAGGACTCGTTCAGAATCTCTGTTGTCGGCCCCATCTCCATAAAATCTCCTTTCAAGGCTGTCGGAGCATCATCTTTAGCCTGCAAATCTGCGGGCAAGATCACCACCATGTTACACTGCATAGAACCCCGTCCAGGCCTAAACTCCTTGGCCTGAGGGTTTAACCTTGATTTGCCCCCCGAGTTACTTGGTTCAGGGGCCATCTTTTTTAGCAGGGTCACTTGCCTTGGAGAAGGCTCAATCCTAGCTTCCTCCAAGGTTCTCTCCAAAAGTGGTTGTCTCTTGGGCACGACAGCTTGCTTTGGGGAAGGTTTGGTGACGGCTTCCTTGTAAGTCTTCCCCGCGGGTACTTACTTTTTGGGTAAAGTCCTTGGAGGAGGCTCAATGATAGCCTCCCTCTCCAAGGGCTTGTGTACTCTCTTAGCCTTAGGTTCCTCAACCCTAGGCTCCTCTGCCAGGACCTTTTCCTCCATCTTCCCCCTGACGTCATTTCCATCTTCAATCATTGGGTCGTCCAACAAATCCGTTTCCTCCGCAGCCCTTCTGGCTGCCTGCCTGAATCGCTGGCGGCGCCTCACTATAAGAAAATACAAGTTCGCCGACTAAAAGTTTAGTCGGCAAATGTCAGATTTTAGTCGCCGAAAGCTTTCAGCGACTAAATTTTTGGTCGCCAGGTTCGTCGTTGACACTTGGTCTGGGAAAGTTTTTCCCGACTAAAAATTTTTGTCGGCGAAAAAAATAACTTATGCCGACTAAATTTTTGTCGGAGAAAATGAACAACTTTTCCCGACCAAATATTTTGTTGGCGAAAATGAACAACTTTTTCCGACCAAATATTTTGTCGGCGAATGTAAAATTTTTTCAGATTTTTTTTAATTTTTTTTCGATTTTTCAAAAAAAATTTATATCGGCGAATGTAAATTTTTTCAGATTTTTTTAATTTTTTTTCGATTTTTCAAAAATAATTTATAATTTTTTAATATTTAATTATTTAATGAATCACGTGGCGCCCAGCGTGGCTGGCCACGTGGCTACCTACTCGAACTTGAGACCTTTATACACTACCCAAACTCGAACCCGAAACCTCTTGGTTCCTTAACTCGCGCCCGAACCAACCGCGCTACCTGCTCACTTGTGACTGTAGGAAGAACAACTAATATTTATATTATACTGCGCCCAGAATCAAGTCTTTTTTTGCTCAGATGAAGCCTTTTCCGGTCATTTTTTTTGCTGATTCTTTGCGAGGACCCTTAAAAATACGTTTTGAACATATTGAGCGGTTCGGATTATCATAATCCTATTTCCATCGTGTGGCTAAAGTACATTACACTATAGAACATTAGCTTTTCGTCGAAAACTGTTCCGATCAAGCCCTTCCCGATCATTTTTTTTGCCGATTCTTTGCGAAGACCTTTAAAAACACGTTTTGAACACATTGAGTGATTCGGATCATCATAATCCTATTTCCATCGTGTGGCTAAAGTACATTACACTATAGAACATTAGCTTTTTGTCGAAAACTGCTCCAATCAAAGCCATTTCCGGTCATTTTTTTTTTGTCGATTCTTTGTGAGGACCCTTAAAAACACGTTTTGAACACATTGAGCGGTTCGGATCATAATAATCCTATTTTCATCGTGTGGCTATAGTACATTACACTATGGAACATTAGCTTTTTGTCAAAAACTGCTCCGATCAAGCCCTTCCCGGTCATTTTTTTTGCCGATTCTTTGCGAGGACCTTTAAAAACACGTTTTGAAGATATTGAGCGGTTCGGATCATCATAATCCTATTTCCACCGTGTGGCTATACTACATTACACTATAGAACATTAGTTTTTTGTCGAAAACTACTCCGATCAAACCTTTCCCGGTCATTTTTTTCCCCAATTCTTTACGAGGATTCTTAAAAACATGTTTTGAACACATTGAGCGGCTCGGATCATCGTAATCGTGTTTCCATCGTGTGGCTATAGTACATTACATTGTAATAGATGACCTTGGTTCATAACTAAGATCTTCTACTGTAGTCTAATATACTATAGCCACACGATAGAAATAGGATTATGATGATCCGAACCGCTCAATGTGTTTAAAACGTGTTTTTAAAGGTCCCCGTAAAGAATCGACAAAAAAAATGACCGGGAAGGGCTTGATCTGAGCAGTTTTCGAGATCCGAGCAATTTTCGATGAAACTTCTCGAAAACTGCTCAGATCAAGCATTTGCCGTTCAATTTTTTTGCCGATTCTTTGCGAGGACCCTTAAAAATATGTTTTAAACACATTGAGTAGTTCGGATCATCATAATCCTATTTCCATCGTGTGGCTATAGTACATTTACACTATAGAACATTAGCTTTTTGTCGAAAACTGCTCCAATCAAGCATTTTCCGGTCATTTTTTTTGCCGATTTTTGGCGAGGACCTTTAAAAATACGTTTTGAACACATTGAGCGGTTCGGATCATCATATTTTTTTTTATTCCGATGGTTTTACACTCCCCATTTAAACACCTATTAATATCATTTTTTTAAAATAATTTTTATTTTTATTTTTGAATGCAATAATTTTCTTTTTTAACAAATGCCTTTAAATAAATCTTTTTTTAATGCAATTTATACTATACAAATAAGTTTTTTTTATTCCGATTATTTTACTCTCTCCATTTGAACACTCATTATACAAACAACAACTAATATTATTTTTTAAAATAAATTTATTTTTTATTTTTGAACGCAACAATTTTCTTTTTTAACAAATGCCTCTTTTTAACAAATTTATTTTTTAACAAAGGCTTGATCCGAACAGGTTTTGATAAAAATAAAACACTTTTATAGCGTTTTTAGCAAAATTGCTCGGATCAAACCCTTTCCGATCATTTTTTTAGGTGAATTCTTACGAGTACTCTTAAAATCACATTTTAAACACATTGAGCGGCTCGGATCATTGAAATTTGATTGGCCAAAAACAATATATTTTGTTTATAGTCGGCCAAAAAATACATAATTTTTGTTTCTTTTAATTACAAAAAATACTTTTGCCTGACTAAAAATATTTTAGTCGGAAAATCAATATTTTTTTGTTTTTTTTAATTACAAACAATATTTTTCCCCGACCAAATAAAATTTAGTCGGAGAAAGCATAGGTCAACGGCGACTAAATAAAATTTAGTCGGCGAAAGCTAAGCCAACGGCGACCAAATAAATTTTAGTCGGTGAAAGCAAAGGCCAACGGCGACCAAGTAAAATTTAGTCGGCGAAAGCTTAGGTCAATGGCGACCAATTAAAATTTAGTCGGCGAAACTTAGTTCAATGGCGACCAATTAAAATTTAGTCGGTAAAGCTTAGGTCAATGGCGACCAATTAAGATTTTGTCGGCGAAAGCATAGGCCAACGGCGACCAAATAAAATTTAGTAGGCGAAAGATCAGGTCAATGGCGACCTATTAAAATTTAGTCGGCGAAAGCTAGGCTAACGGCGACCAAATAAATTTAGTCGGCGAAAGATAGGACAACGGCGACCAAACTGATTTTTGTCGGTGAAAGGCAAGGCAACGGCGACTAAATTCCATTTAGTCGGGGAATTTGGTCGGCAAAAGTGTTTTTTCTTGTAGTGCCTCTTCTGAGACCTGGACAAAGGTGGAGGTGGGGAAGGAAACTTGGGATGCTCGACCCTGTACCACTCATTTGGATGAGTGACAGAGGGTCGCACAGCCCTAGGTTTACCCTCCGAGGGAGCAGTGATCTTCAAGTTGTTGAGCTCATCTTCAACTTCAACCAAACCTGGCTGGATCTGGTTGAAAATTGATTCACGGGCTGTCCTCCTTCCCTTAGGCCTGTATGGCTCCTTAGACCTTGGCTCAGTCCTTCCCACGATAACGCTCTTCAGGGTTGACTTGCTAGGACTAGCATGATGTCCACACTCTGCACATACCAAGGAGCAAGCTGGCCTTTCCGGTTTCTTCACTCCTGTAGGTCTGGACCACCAGGAGTTCTGCCTTTCAAACCTTCTGACCCTCTCAGTCCTGAAATCCCTCTCGTCATAATAGGGATCCCAGTTACTATCTGGGCTGGACTTGTGGACTTCTCTGGAAGGGGCACCCAAACTGATCTTTTGCCTAGAAGCAGTCCTGGGCATGCCTTTCATGCTGACAGAGACCATGTTTGTGCTTAGCCCTAAGGGAAATGAATTGCCATCTACCCCCATGGGCTGCTTTTCTTTCTCCTGGAACTTAAACTCTCGCCACTCAATTTTGTCCTGGATGTCATTTCGAAAAACTATGCAATTATTCGTTGAATGACTCCAAGAGTTGTGGTACTTACAATATTCTTTGCCCCTCAGCTCTTCCGCGGTCGGAATCTTGTGACCGAAGGGCAATTTGAGCAGCTTGTCAGCAAGGAGCTGATCAAAGATAGCCTCAGCCCTTCCAACGTTGAAAGTATAGGCCCTGGTTGGCCTATTAGGGGTATTCTGGATGGGCTGCTTCGTTGGCTCCATCTTGACGAAGGCCTTGCAGACATATGGCTTCTTGTTGATGATCTCTGCTACTGCCACTTCTGGATCTGCCTCTGCTTCCACTGCAACCACCTCATAGTTAGGGTCGCGGTACTATGTCCCTTTTGAAGCCGTTTTCTTGTCCTGCTCCTCCGCCAAGAGCCTTTCATAGTGAGAGGCCTTAGCAGACAATTCGAATAGATCTCTGAACTCCGTTCCATAGAACTTTTTCTTCATTTCAAAGCTCAGGCCGTTTAGTGCTATGCGCACATATTCGGCCTCTGGAAGAGCAATCTTGCACTTGAACCGAGCCGTCTTGAAACGTAGGAGATAGGACTCCATGGACTCCAGATGGGTTTGACGATAGCATGAGAGGTCTGCCAGCGTCACCTTTGGTTCTACCCTGTAAAACTGCTGATGGAACATCTCCTCCAACTGAGCCCAGGTCTGCACGGAGTTTGGTGGAAGGTTGATGTACCAAGTAAAGGCTGTCCCCGTAAGAGAATTGGGGAAAAGCCTCAACTTTAGAGTGTCAGTCGTTCCAGCCTCACCACATTGCACTTGAAACCTAGCAATGTGCTCCACCGTGGACTGAACACTTTCTCCGTTGAAGGTCTGGAATTCTGAAACTCTGTAGCCTTTCGGGGAAAGGTGTGTTGTCCACCTGCTCGGTATGAGGCTTCCTGTACATTGGCCTTCCCAAAGGTCTGAAGCCAGGTCTTAACTGCTCCTAGAGTAGGTTCAGGACTTGGTCCCGTCCTATGAGCATGTTGGGCACAAGAGGTGGCGGTTGGGGCGCCTCTTGTGCCGGCTGATTCCGGGCAGGACTTGCCCCCCGAGTATCAGAGCTTTGAGGAGTGTGAGCCACTTCTTTGTCCTTTCCAGAGCTCTGGCCTCCTTGCAGAGGCCTTTTGTCCGTCTTGTCAGGTCTAGGCTGGTCGTCGGCCAGAACAAACCTTTGTTCGTTGTTCACTGGAGGCGTCAGGGCTCTTCCAATTACGACTCCCTTTTCCTTATGCCCCCCGAGTGCAGGGATATTGGAAGAGGTTGCATGATGGAATATTTGAGGAGGGGGCGGTCCCCCTAGTAGGCCAGTTTGGTCTTGACCGTTGCCAAAGACCCCAAACTGTGGAAAGCCCTGCTACTGAGGAGCGAGCGGTAGCCTCTCTGTAAGCGCAGCAGTCATTTTATGGACTGCTATGGTCAGAGGTTCCAAGGACTGAGAGAACGACTGAGCGATTGACTATGTGATGTCATGAGAAATCTCGCATTCTGCAAAAAACATATAATTTTTGACGCTGTCGGTAGCGTCGTGAAGCTCTTGAGCGCTGACCGAAGGGCCAGCCTCCTGGAGTAATGGCACGTCGACTGCCACTCCCTCAGGACTCTGAGGTGGATCCGGGATGGGTGGATCCGGTTGCTGCTGCTGTTGTTGCGCCTTCTTGACCATGATAAAACCCTTAGATGATTAGTGTCCCACCGGGCATGCCAAAAAGATGTTTGGCTCAGAAATGGCTCAAAGGCTGAGCGGGCGTGCCAGGACTTGTCGCGTACCAACGTATGAAAGGCGTGAGCGCCTCGATCTGACTTCGTATGTAGTGCGACTGTGTGTGACCCAAAGGGTGAGGCCACAAAGAGGTTCGTGGTTTGCCACAACGAAGTGGACTTAGAATTTTCCAACCGTGTGAGAAAAAGAAGAGAATATCGTAGAATAATTTTATTATGTCGTAATAATAAAATTGGGGATACAAGAGAGATATGAATAACTTTATTACATCGTAATAATAAAGTTGGAGGTACAAGAGAGATAGAAATTGGGGTAAAAGAGAGATAATTGCTTCGCTGGGAAGACTTTGGTTTAAGCGTTGAGCTTGATTGGTGTGTGAACCCCTTTTTTATCTTGCAAACTTGTATTTATAAGCCAAGGGTCTTCGGATTTTCTGCATGCAAAGGCCTCGTTGTCCTCCTCTCTTGGCGCCACTTATCCCATATACTTCCAAATCATAGGATCATGGGTAGTTAATATATGCAAAGCACATATTAACACATGCTTTTTCTTGTTCGTGGGTAGTTACTAAAGGTGAACAAGAAATCGTGGGCCAATGCTTTCTCCAAAGCCTACCACGTGTCCTGAAGTCCCATGAAGTCAAATGCTCCTTCAGCTTTCCTTGGTCGTGGGCAGTTAACGAAAATAATGGGCCACATCCTCCTTCCATCTTCGCGGGTCACTACTGATCACTAACCTTTTGACCCAGTCAAATGGTTTTTGGAAGGCAACAAGTATTTTCCCATCTTCCACAATTCACGGGCCTCTCGGGTAATGGGCCATTTAAATAAATTAAATGGCATGCTAATATAATCAGCCCAAAACAAAACTTAACAAGCCTAAATAAATCATGGGCCGACCGAATTCTTCTTGCAAATAGGCCTAAAGCTCTAAAACTCGAACTAAAATAAATTGGGCCCAAGTAACATGGGTTTGGCTCAATTATTCTAGTCCAAGAGGTCTTCAATTCATGGCCCAATTTAATTAAATTTCAATTAAATAGCCGTCCAACGCTTGCCCAGGACTGGATGCCAAAAACGGGTGTTAACACGTACGGTGGACATATGTCCACCATGCAATGGAGTTTGTAACCATCCTAATTGCAAGGCGGTTGGGGTGACGTATGTGTATCATACGGTGGAAGTGTCTACCGTACGATGGAGTTGACTTTTGGTTGACTTTTGGTTTTTCAAAAGATTCATTCCAAAGTGGTATTATCCTTTTATCATCATCGGGGACTTAAAAGATATCGAAGCATCCAAATTGGGGTGTCTATAGTCATCAAGTGTCAACCCCATCTCCCTTAAGCCAAAGTGAAAGGTATTTGTCTCTGGATGCCACCTTTTGAAAAAGGCAAAAAGTCTTGCGGCATTGCAAAGCGAGTATTATTTAGGTTGCACAATAGAAGCAACCCCGATTTTCTAAACCAATCCTTGAACCTGGCTTCCGTAACTTACCATTTACCTAATAAACCTGAGTGGTGATGCAATCTCAGTGTACTCCACTAATGGCTTGAGCAACGTGCGTGCAAAGGTGCGGCCTCTTCCTGAGGCATAAACGAAGCCTCAGCCTCAGGTACGTCCTGAAGGACAACTTCAGTACGGGGGCCAGCCTCTTCCTATGGTTGTGCTTTTTGGGGCCGTGCCAGCCTTGACCTCTAAGCTGTGGACGCATAACTTGCATGTATATGCCAATAACACAAAGTTAGTAAGTATTCATAAAATGCAACAAAAGTTGGAAAGAAAATTTTTGACAGTAATTCGACATTCAAAATCGAAAACTTCCTAATATTTCGGTTTTTGGTTTTCCAAAAAATGGCACCAACTACGGGAATTACTTTCCGTAAACAATTCATCAATAATTCTGCTTCGGTAATTCGACCCAAAATTTTCTAATATTTCAATTTTTGGCTTCCGGAATCTGGCACCAACTAGTAAATAAAACATCAAAAATTTTGTACGAGTGTTTCAACATTACATTCCCGAAATTATTCTACTATTATGGTTTTTGTCAACCAAAATTTACAACTGCATACGGACCTTTATTTCCGTTTAAACTTTTCATGAGAATCTGAACCTACTTTTTTGCAACATTTAAAGTCCGTTTCATCGTAATAATTACGGGTTGTAATTCCCGTATAAAGTCAATTGGGAACTATGTTACGTTTTCGGTATTTAAATGTCGTTCAAGGTTAATTATTTCAACATTTACAATCCGAAACCTGTTCATCATCAACTTAGTTGTTTTTTCGATTCTCCTTGGGTTTGTGTTTTCAATCTCAAGTCAATTACAGTGCTCACAAACTATTTCAAATAATTTCACAACCATCTTCAACCTATTATTGGGAAAAAAAAATTGAAAATGCATGGTGCGGCGGTGTAGAGAGAGAGAGAGAGAGAGAGAGAGAGTGAGTGAGAGAGAGAGAGAGAGTGAGTGAGTGAGAGTTCTCGACATACCTTGAAGAAGGGAGAGAGTGGTGCTTCAGTGGTGCAGCGATGGCGTGTTGCTTCAGTGGTGGTGACGATGGAGATAGAGAAGAGGGAGGGAGAGAACGACTGTCTTAGAAAGGAGGGAGGGAGACATCAACTGAGAGAGAAGAGGGAGGGAGAGAGTTTTCAGTTTTCAATTCAAAACTTTTCAATTTTGTTTAAAGTGTAATTTTTAGGATAGTCTTAAGAGGGGAGGGGTATGTTGAGAAGTTTTGGTGAATTTATTGGGTTGTGTGGAGTAAATTCTAGTCTAAAAAATGGGAGGTAGGTTGTATGAAGAAATTGGGTTGTATGAAGTAAATAGTGGGTTGCAAATAGCAGCCGCATTTGTAAATGTTTAATGAAGAATTTTTTGTGTATACTTTTGTAAAATTGACAACACGAGTTTAATAAAAGAAATTGTTTAGTATTTGATTTTATTTGATTGTATGGATTTCCAGCATAGGCGAAGGTACATTTGGCTAGGTGGAGCCAAACCCCCTGTGATTTTTTTTTTGCTCACCTTTCAAAGTGTGGATTTTTTTTTTTTCAATCAGCCTGGTTTTTTTAATTTTAATGAGTAGTACATGTGCTCACATATGAAATTAGGAATTGGGGACTGTGTTTGTTGAATTCTTGAATATTGTTATTAAGGTTTCACTAATTTAAGACTGATTTTTTTTTTGTTTTAAAAAAAAATTGCATTTAGCTGCTTAACTAACATTTTGTGGAATCTAGCTATATGCTTGGACACACTAAAGAAACAGTTGATACTGCATCCATTTTGTTTAATACGTGTACCTGTGGGAGATAAACAGTGCAATAGTTTGAAAAGCTTCTTGTTTCATGTGTGCAGACGAGTCGGACCACCTATGACTCAAGGGGTCCTTGTGTCATTCTTTTTTCTTGGATTAACTAGGTAAAGTGGCATATTTAGAAGAACACCACCTAAGTTTTAACTCTCAGTAACTTATCCGTTTGAGCTTTCTAGAAAAATATGGACGTTCTGACCGACATAACATCCTACTAATCCAATCTGTTTGGTTATGTATGTGTCATTTTGAATACGTGAAATAGGATATTCGGGAACCAGCTACTGTTACTTCTCGGTCTTGGTTTCACAAATCCAAGTTATGCCGCTGCTATTCAACCTGCAATACCCGTCTTTACATTCATATTAGCTGTAACAATGGGGTCAGTTGATCAATTCCTAACCTTGTCTCAATAATGTGATCCTGCTGCTGCTGCTGCTGCTCTCTCTCTCTCTCTCTCTCTCTCTCTCTCTCTCTCTCTCTCTCTCTCTCTCTCTCTCTCTCTCTCTCTCTCATTCATTTGTGTTACTTTTGTCATACTTCTTTGCCGATTTCTTAGATTGCAATTGCTTGTTTAATATGTGTTCATGCCCGTTTTTAGCACCAAACCGTGGACCAGCGCTGGAGGGCCATTTAATTAATTGATAATTAAATTGGGCCGATATTCAAGAGTTTCTCGAGCTAAAAATTAATGGGCCTCATTAATTTTATGGTTTGGAGCAAGACCCAATTATGTAAAGCCCAAGTGAAGCGAGATACACTGAGTAATCTTCTATGGAAGTTATTATTCGGAGCTTTAGAAAAGAATGGTGGCAACTGGCATGTGTCTGGCATGTGTTTGTTCCAAAAGTGAAGTGGCCCACGATGCAGGAGCAGTTGGGTTTTTTACTTGGAAGTTACAAGCAATTAAGGACACATGACAACACATTAGGAAGTGGGGAGTTATTTACTCTACCCATGACCTAACTCAACTGCAAGTAAATATCCACGATTGGAGAAAAGGACATGGGCAATTCAATTTACTGCTAGGAACAGCCAACAACCTGGTTCGTGGGACACTTGGCACTGTAAGAGCAAGGCTGGAAGACACACCTGCATGCAAAACCATAAAGCCTCTTGTAACAACTCGGATTTTTACTGAATAAAAATTTCGTTGTTATATTGGAAATCCTTTAATTAATCTTGTTGTCTTAATAATTCCCTGTTAATTTTAAATATCCGTCATAATTAGGTTTTGACTTAGGAGTTTGGAATTCATCGTCTGGGCTGCCTTGGCCACCACCTTGCTTGTGGGCACGCTTGGCCATGCTCACGCTTGACCTTGGCCGCCGCCTTGCTTGTGGTGCCTTGGCCATGCTCACGCCGTCGGCCAGCCTTGCCCAGGCCGCCTTGTATGGATTTGGCCAAGTGCTTTGGCCGCCTTGGACCTTCAGCAGCTCTGGTTTGCCTTAGCCTTTGTTTGCCACCAGTGCGCTGACCAGCCACCGCTTCATGCCGGTTGCCTTGTACGCTCACGCCTAGTCTTGGCGTTTGACCTAGGTAATCTTTACCCATTGGTCAATAGGTAAACCTCGGTTAATCTTCTTAATACGAAATTAGATTAGTTTAGTTGCTTAATTGCAAAATATTATACTTTTGGGTATTAACCGTACATTGGATAATAACCGTTAGGAGTTTTATTAACCATTGAATGATAGACTAGAATCCTAGCCATTATTACCCATTGGTTATTAACCATTAGAGAAACTATTATCCATTGGATAATAGTTAGTCTTAACAATAATCATGTACTTGTTTGATTAAAATAATAGATTTTGCCATGTGTGTACTTTATTAAAATACAATTTGTACATTAGGTTAGTATTAATATACATAGTACTTTGAAAGTAGTAGAATAATTTAATAGATATTGGCATGAGGTATAGCTAGCCTAGATTGAGTAGTACTTGGCTTGTATATTATATCTATGTACTTGTATGTATATATATATAGGCTATATATATATAATGTTGTATATGTCATATGTGTATTACAATATTATAATAAGAAAATCTACACTTGGTTTAAAAAACAAGATTTAAAAAGACCCAAAGTACATGTACATATAATAGTATATTGTATCTCTTTCTTGAGTACAAACAAGTGGGAGAGAGAGAGAGAGAGGAGAGAGAGAGATTAGCGAGAGAGGGAGGAGAGAGATCCGAGAGAGAGAGAAGGAGGGAGAGAGAGAAAGAGAAGGAAAGAGAGGGAGAGATTGTACCTTAGATTTTCCTTGGACTTTCTTTGACCTTTGCTTGATTTCTTGGTAGTCTTTCTCCTACAAAATCTATGACCTAAATGTCCTAAATACATTTTTTTAATTGGGTGAAACTTGTACAAACCCTAGCTTGCCAAATCCTTACTCTTCCAATCCACCAAATTTTGTCCTTATATATATATATATGTATATATGGTTATCTATATATATATATACATAGTACAATGTACCAAGAGGAGAGAGAGAGAGAGAGAGAGAGAGAGAGGCCGGATTGAGGGAGAGAGAGGGAGTGTGATGTATGTGACTTGTGTACTTCCATCCTAGCCTAGATCACATTGCATCATCCAAGGTACAACCAAATCTAACCTTGCTTGTGCTTTCACTCCAAAGGACTATCAAATCCAATATTCTAACCTTTCAAAGGACTTGATTGGACTAAAACCCTAATAGAATAGCATTTACCTTGTCCTTGGTTGGAAGAAAGAACAAGGTAGACCTTTGGATAGTCTTTCAAGGCATGACATCACTTGGATAAAAGCTTTATCCAATGGATAAAGGGGGGAGAGGGCAGCCGGCCATGAGAGGGAGAGAGAGCCATCCAATTGCCTATAAATAGGCCTCACACTTCTCATTCAACTCACACCATTCCAATCTCCAACTTCTCTCTCTAGAAAGCTTAGTGTTCTTGTTGTTCTTGAGTAGGTTCTAGCTTGTTCTTGAACTTTCTTTCCACCTCCGCCACTAAACCACCATCGACCACCACCTCGATCCTAAAGTAGTAGTAATATAAGTCACGATCTAGTTTGAGAGAAACCTTTCTCTTCGAAGCTATCGGAAGCTTATAAAGCCGTTACTCCGTCCGTCGCGACTTTCTTAAATCGATCCTTTATTAGTCCTTTTCTACCGCTTGAAGAAAGGTAGTGTAATCAACCCATAATCCTAAGTATATGTTAGACACTACTCCTTGTCTTAGTTTTAACCCTAGCAAAGTCGTTATAATGAAAGCATGATAATGATAGTTATTTCTTAAAACCTTGGATGCATGATAGTTAGTGAACTTAATATTGCTATTGGATGATTAAGCATGATTAGAATCGACTTAAGATATAACTTCGTGTAGAAGTAATCGCATGTTGATCTTTTAACTTAACTATAAGCTTATATTCCATTGCTTGTATTACTTGTGGTATTATAACAAAGCATATGGTGGATTACCACCCCAAGGGCGTCCGCACATGTGGCGTTATACTTTAAGTAATGGTTATGGACATGCTACGTACTTGCTTGGATTATACTTACCTTAAGTATGCGTAGTAAATTTCTAAACATGAGTTAAACGGTTAAGGTATCAAAGCTAGTTAGCAAAACTTGTTTTACTAAAGTACTAAAGAAGAATGAGCATGTCAAATAATGACACGAGAGCCGAAAAGTAGAAACATGACACTTAAGGAGTGGTTGATATGGATAAAAAGAATTTTTGAAACTACATAATGGCCGGACTTGGTAGCCTTATGTGAGTTGTGAAAACCCGCAAGGTGGCCGAACTTGGTAGCCCTTTGCACAATGCGGACTTGCGAAAAGCCCAATGATTGGGACTTGGTAGCCCATTGTGTAGATTGCCTTTGGAGCCGGGCGTGGTAGCTTCATTGGTAATTGGGCTTGGTTATCGCGGAGAGGAGCTAATGCAAGATTTTATAACGTCGTGGGACTTGGTAGCCCGTTGAATGAGAAATGATTTTTGAAATGAAATGGTAACACAATACGATGAGTCGCGTAGGAGAAACCAAGAAAGGCATGACACCAACGTAAGCAAGATAGTGCATGCGGATGTATCATTGTGAATTATGTTGTTTAATGAGTATGCATAATTATTTATATGACTCTTTGTTGTAAGTTATGAGCTAGCGGGTTGGATTATTCTATTGAGCTTCTGTAGCTCACGGTGTTACCTTTTTGGTGACACACGACATATTATCTTGAAATGGCTTGGTATAATGTGTCAATTCCATAGATAAGCAGCGAGAGCAGTACCTTGAGGCCTTTGGGTGAGTGAGCTTGCAAGGATGGAGGAAGAGCGGAGCAGTAGTTAACCTTAGATTATCCCCTCTTTTGAATAAAAGTACTCTTGTGAGACTTATGTTGTAATAATGAGCTAGACTCTCCTTAATTTATTCAATAAAAATGTTTATTTAACGTACCCAAAATTCGGGGCGTTACACCTCTCGCCTATAAATACAAGTTTTCAAGACAGGAAAAGGGTCCAACACCAATGAAAGCATAACGCTTACAAACACTTTCCTACTTTCAGCAAAGTAGCATATCGAGTACCTCGTGCTCAAACCCCATTCAAACTCACTTCATCAAGTAGTTTGGATTTTTATTTTCCTTGTAATCAACTTTATTATCCGGGTGTAATAAAGTTACGTTTTCTTTTACGTTCCAATTCCTATACGACTAGGAAATTTTAAGTCCACGACCGTGTGGCAAACCCCGAACCTCATTGTGATCTTTAACCTTTGGATCACACGCAATCGCTTACAAGATAGAAGTCACGATTCACGGCAATCGTCATCCAAAGTTAGGCGCTACAAGTCTTGGCACGCCCGCACTCAACGCACTCACGCCTTATGCCAAAAACGAGAGTTTTCAATATGATACGTAAATCTTTTTTATGCATCACAGAAACGGTGAATCTTCTCAGGATTGAAGGTCAGGCAAAGATTGGTGGTACACTCGTATGTGTGTTTGGTGCCACATTGATGGTTCTATTTCGAGGTCCAGCCTTGATTGGGTACAAGGAGTCAGATTTTGCAGCAAATAATGAGATAAGTGCCAAGGGTCAACCAGAGCCTGCTGGATGGTTGATGTCTGGTTTTATGGAGTTTGGAATTGACCAATGGCACCTTGGCGTGTTGTGCTTAATTGGGAACTGTATGTGCATGGCTGCCTATCTAGCAATTCAGGTATTTTATCATATATCTCATCTTCACAGAGTTTGATAGTCTATTTCAAGGAAATTTCAAGGTAAAATCGTTGGATGAAGTGCAAATGGACTTTGGTAATTCCTTCTAATGTGAATAGCTCTCATAGACTTGTTGTTGGCTTAGTCCATGTGAGCGAGTCGAACTAGGAGTATCCTGAAAAATTTCACTAGTCGGTATCGGCACATTGCTATATGCGTATTTTGATCATGTATATAGCATCTGTTAGGTTTCAATTTCCGAAAAATGCGACTGGCAATATGGATGGAGAGAAAATTTATCAAAGTGATTATCTTACCGATGTGATTTCCTTTTTTTGAAGTGGTACACATTTGCATATTTCCTAATGTCCGCGTCCTACTTTTTACAAGACATTCTATGTCCTTACTTACTTCCTGGTTGTGCTATTAAGAGCAGTACATTCGAAATATCATTTCATTGTACTTGAACCAAGCCATACTGCTTGGGTACAAACAACTAAAATCTTTTATCTCACTAACTCAAAAGACGCAACCTGTGAAAGTTCTTACGTACCAAATTGCCTTCCAAGGGAAACTGGTGAGTCCCTTCGTCTTTATGCCTCCTAAAGGATCTTACCTCAAGTTTAATGAATTCTCCATCCCTTGATAAGTATTGTGAGCTTGAAAAATTGTTTCAATTGGGGTTTCAAACCACCCCACCTCTGAGTCGTCCCCAAAGGCTTCTTTATCCACTGCAATCCTCCATATATTTGGCAATTACATTTCAGATTGCAGGCACACACAAAAAAACACGTAAAATATCACATCCTGCCTTTCCCAAGTACATGAAAATACAATTACACTATTGCAGAATGCCAATCTTTTTCTCATACTCTTCAAGAGGCCTAGTTGGTGACAATAGTGGACTTCCATTCAGTACCAAATTCTTAATTTGATGACCTTAAATTGGGCTGATAACCTTCTTTTCTCGAATGTATTTGAGGACTTCTATTTTCGGAATTATGTTTGTGTGGAATTGTGTGTGATCACACCCTTCTTGCATTCTCGCCAGTGGGGGACTGGTTCCCCTCTTTTTGTCTTTTGTCTTCGCATTATCATACTCAAAGCAAAATCTGATCTTGCATTGATATCATTTTCAGTTTTTAATGTTAAGCCAAATGATGTAGCTACAGTAGAACAAGCCAAAAAGCTGGGTACCACTTCAAGAGAAAGTCTCTGATGAGCAAAACACTAATAAATAGTTGACTTTTGAGGGATCATAAGCTTATCAGGAAGTTAATAGTTATGTATTTCTCCCTGTCTCTCCCAGAAAAATAAACCGTATATTGAGTCTTGAGTAATTAAGGATAATTGTCCTTTCATTTGCTGTCTTCAAAGGATCCTCTGTATGTCAAGTCAGTCACCGTAGGAGAAATTAGGGTTTTTGAAAGGAAAGAATGGGGAAGAAGTTACCTATGCTTCAATCTTAGTTCTCCTTATACACCTTCGCTCTCCTCACAAATGGTCCCCAGCGAACACGCGTTCCCCCGTCCTCTCGTTCCCAATCTTTGTTCTCCTTATTTGGGTGTGGATTCCCTTTCCCTTCAGGGGCAAATGAGATGGTTTATGGGTCCGTGAAGGGGTCCCCCTACCTCAAGGAGGTGCAGCTCAGGCGGAGTCTTGTGTCTCGCCCCTTCTCTGGTCCACGTCTATTCTGACCTCCCCCATTCTGGGTCCATCAATCTACTTTGTCTGCTGGCAGTAGTTTTGAGAAATTTTGGCCGAAATGGCCCTAATTTTAAATCAAATTGGAAGAATACCCATCTTCTCTAACCTATTGTAAAAATAGGCTATCGCGCCCTTTCAAAAGGCGTTATGCCGGTTAGGTGCCATGTGGCCACGGTTTGGTTGCCACGTAGGATAGCTCCTTTTGAAAAGGAGCTATAGCCATCGCGCCCTTTCAAAAAGAGCTATAGCTATCGCGCCCTTTCAAAAGGCGTGCTACAGCCATCACGCCCTTTCCATAGGCGTGATATGGTTGCCACGTAGGATAGCTCCTTTTGAAAAGGAGCTATAAGTCTAACCCTAAAACCTTAAAAAAAATAAATAAATTAGATGATCTCACATGGATAAGGACGATACGTGGGCTTTATTGTCATCTAGCTCAGTAATATTTGGGCTGAGTTTATACTGCGGCAATTTCTTATGAACTGACCGTTTGATGTTAATTAAGATCTGAAACGTCGATCATTGAGTCATTCTAACCCTGCCAAGCTACTTTTACGCATGATTTGAAAAGTGAAAAGCAAATTTTTTAAGTTTGATTTGAGTACGTATGTCCTTTTCCAAGGCACTTGAGAAAACTAAAAATAAGAAACCAACCACTTTGAAAAAATTATCTAGGGCCTTGATTTTCAACCCATTCTTCCCCTTATGTGTTTATCTTTTCTGAAGTTACAAGGGTAGCATAAGATCAAGGAGGGGTAGAAATAGCTCGGGGTTGAGGCAGGGGCAAGGGAGACTTTGCATGGAGGGACGGAGTTGAGGAATCGTCCCTCGTCCAACACCCACTCGTTGCCATCCCTACCTAATTTGATGGACGATAAATTTATTTTTTCAGAAGTGTTTGGGAAAGTAACTGAATGTCCTACTTTTGTGAAAATTTATATAAGAAAACGGTTCATTTACTTAGAGAAATTACGTTTGGAAACACTTATTAAGATATAAAGGAAACTCTATCTTTACTTCTTATATACCTCTGTATAAATATGTAAACTACCCGACCAGTGCCAACTTACACCACACGAAGCTTAAAGATTTATATGGTAGTCCATAGACAATATTTCGTAGCTTGTAGACAAATTTAATGGTGTAGTATCAAAAGGTGATTATACTTCGAAATGCTACTTCATTTTTCTTTTCGTTTCCTTTACCAGTATATCCGTATGAGACATGACTGGATACATCTAAGTCATCCCCCAGTTGAGTTGCATTTGAACTACCACCATCATCCCCATTCAATGTCTCCTTCCTCTTTAACACTGGCCTGGCAAGAAAAGTTGTGTCCAGACCTCCTACGTTTTGCAAAGGGTAATCAAACCAATCTTAAGAGTCGTAAGGCATATCAGTGTGAATCGACAGCGGAGAAGTACTTTAAAACATAAGCGTGAATGGGTAGCTTGGCACACTCCCTAAATGTGCCGTAAAGGAGGAAGACACAAATCCCCCATCTGCATCTTGCGGCGCAGAACTAGTCCCGGCGTCCATTGTATCCGGTATGGGATCATTGTGTATTAATGGGTCCACCTCAATCGCAGGCTCGTGTAAGGGGTGAACCTCTTCCGCCACATTCACACCTTGTGCTTGAGGCTGGTTAGGGTCTATTGGGGGCCTCTTGCGCAACCACTTCTCCAAATACGCCATCGCTCCAACTCCTTCCTCCCCAATAGACCGAACCTCATGTAAGTCAATATCCTCCATTGTCCTTAGCCTCTCAAACAATCTCATCTGCATATTTAACAATAACATCATACAAATCATAAGAACACAATTGAATTACGAGAAATGACAACAAATAAAAGGCTAAATATCATACCGCCTTGTCCGCGCCTCCACCTAATCGACTAATATATGGTATCGTAATCCTCTCGTACCAAGTAACATAAGGATCATCGGCAGGGTACGCATACTCATGAGGGTCCGCCTCTCCGGCAGGTACAATATGGTTCAACCTATGATTCCACATCTCTAACTCAGCATGGTGGTCTTGTCGGTAATCCTTTTGCCCAGCCTTCCAGTTCTTTTCATGCAGTGGCTGCCTACAATTACAATGAGCAGGGATTGTCTGTCGAAGGCCAAACTGTCGCATCACCCTATCACGCATGTGCATTTGCACCATTGGAAAATTCAACAATGGGACCTTCGCCATCCAAATTGCCCTTCCAGCACGACAACTTGGAGGAAGACTAGCAATCAACTCCTCACTGTACGGTCTCCAAATCACCTATACAAATGAAAACCAAACAGTATGACCAAATCAATATTATCATACAAAGATTAGTTGATTGGCTATTCAAATAATAATTTTTATGAAACACAAACCTCATCCGCCCATTGTATGTCAAAATAATTTCTATAATATCCAAGAACATGGGTTGCCAAATCCGGTGAGTGAAAATGATCATCCCACCTAAACATAAGTATTACAAATAAAAAAATTAAAACATGCAACAAGCTAATCTAAAATTGGTAAATATAAATTACAATTAATGAAACCGTACCGTGCACCAAGAAGAGAACCTGGTGGACGCTAATGCGTACCCAAACGTCTAGGAGCAACAAAAGGAAACCGCTCCCAAGCCCATAGCGGTAGGAGAATGAATGCCCCACCCACATTTTCGTTACCACTCTTACAACCGTGGCATAGATAGTGGTAAAGATTTGAGAGGCAAGCGCTGCCCCAACTCCGCACAATCGTCAAGTCTTCAAGGAGGGTTAAGTAAGCTAGGTGGACTTGGGACCCTGAGTGGTCGGACATCAACACTCCACCTATCAACTGGAGAATATAACCTCGGGCCAATTGCTGAACATTTTCCTCCGTATACCCTGCCGCCAAACGCCCTTTAAAATGTTCTCGTAACCAGGTCATCGTTACCTTACCACCTTTTCTATCAACTTTATTTTCCGGCACTATCCCCAACAACCGCTGACACAATAGATCCCAATCTTCATTGGTTGACCCGATTATAGGTTCACCATCAATAGGTAGCCGGACAAAACCTCCACGTCCTGCAAAGTCACGGTCCACTCGCCCGTGCGCAAGTGGAACGAGTGGGTCTCCGGCCGCCAATGCTCTAATAAAGCTGTCATCAGGCCAATGTCAAGAGAGATAAATGGTAGATCTATAACACCACCAAAACCAGCCTGCCTAATCAATTGTAAAACTGGTGGCGCCAGGGGGTCGAACTTCTTCAGTTTTGATTGACTTCGTCGCACTTTAATAGTTTTCGAATCAACTGGAGGCTCTCCCTGCAAAAATAAATCAAGTTACTTTCACAATTTGAATCACATCAAGACTGTTGAGAAATACTTAAAATTTGTACTTACATCATTTGCCCATATAGAATGAGAGCGATGGCTTTGCTGAAAAGTTAACATCAACACTCCACCTATCAACTGGAGAATATAACCTCGGGCATGTTGCTGAACATTTTCCTCCGTATACCCTGCCGCCAAATGCCCTTTAAAATGTTCTCGTAACCAGGTCATCGTTACCTTACCACCTTTTCTATCAACTTTATTTTCCGGCACTATCCCCAACAACCGCTGACACAACAGATCCCAATCTTCATTGGTTGACCCAATTATAGGTTCACCATCAATAGGTAGCCCGAGCAAAACCTCCACGTCCTGCAAAGTCACGGTCCACTCGCCCGTGCGCAAGTGGAACGAGTGGGTCTCCGGCCGCCAACGCTCTAGTAAAGCTGTCATCAGGCCAATGTCAAGAGAGATAAACGGTAGATCTATAACACCACCAAAACCAGCCTGCCTAATCAATTGTAAAACTGGTGGCGCCAGGGGGTCGAACTTCTTCAGTTTTGATTGACTTCGTCGCACTTTAATAGTTTTCGAATCAACTGGAGGCTCTCCCTGCAAAAATAAATCAAGTTACTTTCACAATTTGAATCACATCAAGACTGTTGAGAAATACTTAAACTTTGTACTTACATCATTTGCCCATATAGAATGAGAGCGATGGCTTTGCTGAAAAGTTAACAAACTCTCGTCAATGGGCCCCTCCTGAAGAACCATATTTTACCTTGCGTACCTAAAACAAAAGGAGTTAAATTATCAACTCGACAATCTCAAAAGAGTAGGAACTTATCATCCAAAAGATTACAATTTTGTAAAAAATAAAACAAAAAATTTACAGAATATATGGTTGCTGATGGATTCAAACAAAAAAGTTGTAAATCATTTACTTACCAATGATAAAATGCCACATATGCATATGGTACAAATGGTTGTATACATGATTGAGTTAATAGACTTCCCCTAGGACACTAATGGTCTAAAACTGTTCGAACATGTGGGTTCCATATGATGTATCTAGGACTTACACACATCGAGTGGCTTTGGACACATCTTTGTTGAAACACACATCATTAAAGCATTTTCCGAAAACATAAGAGAGACAAGGTGCAAACGCAATGTAGCACATACGTGTTGGCTCGTTATGGCACTATTGGAGCTTGATACGAAATTGGGGATAAAGACGCGAGATGATGTGTTGAAGATAGGGATTGGAAATTACAATGAGGAGTGTAGGAACATTGTGACGAGATATGTGGGAAGTTGGAGAAGGTTGTGGCGAGAACAGGTCCGTGGATTGATTTTGAGAATGATTACAAGATGATGGACTTGAAGTTTAGGGAGAGTATTTGGTGGGTTTTCTCTCATTTGTTTGGAAAGGGCTATGAAGCACAGATACGGATACGGAATATGAATACGGCAATACGACAAAACCTAAAAAAATTATCGCGGTTGTTTGCAACTTATGAAGTGCCAGCAATTTTACACATGTTCTCATACGAGCATGTGAAAGTCTATATATGGTTTTGGGGATTCAGAACATAATTAACCCCTTCGTATGTTGTTCTAAATTTTGGTATAACTGCATCCTAAATATTCTGTATCTTACGGTTTAGAACTACAATGGAGGTCCATGCTATCGATGTCTATTTCCCACCCCGCCGCCAACAACAATATTTTCTGTATCTTACGTGCTCAAAGATGCTCTCAAAACAACAAAACCCTCCTCCTTCTCGCCGAATTCACACCACGCTGGATATCCAATCAAGGGATTTCCTCAGCAATAAACGGTATAACTCTAAAACGTATGTTATTAACCCCTAAAGTAAACTATTACGAATAACATGGCTGTACAATCCCTAATTAACTGCATAAAAATTGTAGAAAATCGGCATTCGGAACTCAAGGAATTTTATATTGCATTCAAGGTTTTGAACTATAGGAATTTTAGATTCAATACTCTTGATATATTCCATCGTGTCTTTAAAAAGTGTATTTTGAGCCATGACGATTTCTTGAATGCCGATTTTTCGAGCCAAACCCTAGTATATATATACACATACATATACACATACAAGGAAGATGGAGATGCGAAGGTCCCAGCAGAGGGGCAAGAATTACTCCAAAAGGAGGCCTCACTAACACTGAATTTCTCACAAATTCGTTCCTTCGCAAATTGATGAGCCGAATCGTAGGATGCCCCAATTGCTTCTTGTTTGGGTGCGTCCGGAACCCTCGGCTACATTTTTATCATTCATTTTTTTTTTTTAAGGAAGATGGAGAGAGAGAGAGAGAGACTTACTCTGAGCGTGAGTGACAACGGAGGGATGGACAGCACGACGGAACAACGGAGGTGGCTGGAGGAGATCACGCAGGTTCAAATGTCGCGATCGACGTGGAGAGAGAAAGGGAAAGAGCAGATAGGAGGAGAAAAGGGGAGGGTTCGATCTATGTTTGGGTTTTGAACCTATAGTGCTTTTTGAAAGGGCGCGATAGCCATAGCTCCTTTCCAAAAGGAGCTATCCTACGTGGCAACCCTAACCAGTATAACGCCTTTTGAAAGGGTGCGATGGCCTATTTTTACAAAACGTTTGAAAAGATGGATATTCCTCCAATTTGATTTAAAATTATGGCCACTTCGGCCAAAAACTCGTAGTTTTGATAAGAGGTTCTGGAATACTTTTTGCCGATACCTGCGTATTCGCATGAACCTGAAAATGCAACTGGCTCTATTTGTTTAAAACACTATTGGATGTCTTTTGGGGTTTCCAGTTGCTCGAGCAATATTTATGCTTACCTTCTTTTTTTTTGGGTCATGTGTTAGAATAATTTATATTGAAATTACGACGTACCCAAAAAAAAAAAAAAGAATAATTTATATTATCCCAAACCCCTTCCCAACCCATCACCAAGGGTATCAACTTCCTCACCATTTGAATTGAACCTACAACCTCACTGCACCTAAGTGCAGCTACACAACCATTAGGTTACTTTTCTGTTGTTCGTAGTTGCGTGGATTTAAATGGGTGGTCCTTTCTCCGTTTTTGTGCTTATAGCAAGTGTATTTTTTTCCAGTTTTATCTGCAACCATGTTTTAATTGATCTATTCTTATATCTCAATTCTTTTTTTTGCTGAGTCCTATTTCTCAATTCAACTTCATTGTTTTCACTTTTTTAATTATACTTCCTAAAAGATGGAAGGCTCATGTATGGGATATATATCCAAATCATCTTATGATTTAATTTTATGTAGTATAGCACAATTAGCGCCAGCACAGCTGATTGACAACCTTCGTTTTCCATAGGAAATACTATAAAAGGAAATCTTGTAGTTATATGTGGGATTGCTTAGAGCTAAAGTTAATTTGTTGATGTGGAGTTTGACCTATCGCTGTAAAATTATTTCAGGCTCCACTTCTTGCAAGGTATCCTGCCAGCCTATCAGTGACAGCATATTCATACTTTTTTGGTGCTGTACTTATGGTAGTGACAGCTTTGTTTATGACCAACGAGTCAACAGACTGGAGTTTGACCAAGTCTGAGATGTTACCTATGCCGTAAGTATCTTTCTTCTTTCTTTGCCTGTTTTTTTTCAAGTTGCAGTTAGTCTCTAGTTAATGAGCAATGCTACTAATACAACTTTAAAGCACAAGTCCGGATGCAACTGCGTCCAGAGCCATTCGATGCACATGGATCCACATGCATCGAACAGCTCCGCACGAAAAACAGAATTGTACATGTTTAAAAGTTGTGTTCGTAGACTTTTGCTAGTAGTTAATTTCATTTTTACCCTAGGTCAGCAATTCTGCTCAACAATTTAATTTCTTTGTGCTTTCTATGTAGCAAGGATAGTGCAGTTCCGAAATTTCATGGCTTGTTATCTTCTTCTTTTCACGTTAAAAAATCACAACAGGATAAGCGGTAGACTAATTATGGACTTTTGACCTATCCTTTGTTTTCACAGGGAATCGTTGCATCCGCCCTTAACTATGGACTTCTAACATGGTCCAACAAGATTCTGGGACCTGCTTTGGTTGCTCTTTATAATCCTCTTCAACCTGCTGCATCTGCCTTCTTATCAACAGTTTTCCTTGGAAGCCCTATTTTTATTTGGGAAGGTTTGCTCTCATCACTTTGGATCCTTTGCGCAACCTACTATTTATTCTTTTAAAAACACGCGACACTTGGCTCTGACCAAAAAGATATTTTCCTGTGAAGTAGTTTCGTGAACATCTGAACTTGTTTTGGAGCTAAAACCCTAATAGCTGTTCTAACTTTACCTGTGGAAACAGCATTCTAGGGGGATCATTTATCATTGCGGGGCTTTATTTGGTCACTTGGGCATCGAATAGGGAAAGACAGGCCATTATGGCTGTTATCCCTGGTGTTTCACGGCCGTCTGATCAGCTACTTCACAGAGACTCTACACTCAACGAGATTCTTACCAGATAGGTCACATTTTCTCTGGTACCTCTGTTCCGAAGTGTTAATTTTTTTGGCACTTTCCGGGGTTGTCCAAAACGCACCTTGTTTCATTGGTATTTATTTCACTCTTCTTTGTAATAAGGTAGGTTATATATGGGGTAGTTTCTCGCATGATGCTCCTCCGCTTGCCTTTGCCAATTTGATCCTGTGAAGCCGTTCCATTTATCAAAGGTAAAATCATTCACGGCATATCATGCATAATATTTTATTTGTGTTCAAAAAGCATAAAATGATTAAAATTGTATTGTGCATGTTTGGATCAAGTTTTTATATTAAGTGGTTCTTGTTACCAATTTTAGAGTTTTGATACTGCACGTTACTTTCCTTAATACACACATCTCGAAAGGTGATTTACTCTGATAATAGAAAAACAATTGGAGGCTAGTATTTTGGTATCTTTTTGTTAATGGGATACTATTACGTATTTTTTTCATTTCCTATTTTGATTAGGGTTCTGTTTACTAGAAAATCATATAAATACTCCTTAATCATTTTTTTTTGGAGACGATGTACCGAACCCTTTTTGCAGAAACATATCATTACACGGTTTTGGGATTTCATAGTTTTCATGAGTTGACAAACACATCAACTCATATTGAGTGTTTGTGACGATCTTGTCTCAACGTTCTTGCATCCTGCATCCATCCGAACGTTTTTGGATTGTCCTGTTAATACCGCACATCATTTATCATTCATTTGGTGATCCGTTCGTGCCTTGTTGCTATTGGCCGGATTGACGAGAAGTCTATTCGGAGCCGGTTGAATCCGGAGATCGAACTTGAGGTTCGTGGATTTCTGTTGAATCTTAAAGAAGCTCGGGGAGCATCGCAAGTTGGCGAGTATAGGTAACGCTTGTGGGTAAGCTGTGGGTTATTCTATTTCGCATCTTGTATTTCTTTTTGATTAATAGAAAATAGTAGACTAGGCCGTGGTTTTGTCTTAGGGTTATTCGGACCCTAAGGTTTTCCACGTATATCGCGTGTCTTGTCTCTTATTTATTTTATTCTGCTTTGTTTTGCTCAAGGGTGTGTGTTTGACATTTTGGAAGAAGAGATTTTTTTTTTGGGCTCAAGCATAACTGTTTTCTTGCTCAAGCAAAACAGCCCTTTTTCTAAACAAAGATTTGCCCTATAAATTGTAACCATTTAGTCCAGTTACGGTGACTGTGCCTTTATAAACCAATCACGCAATAAAGAGTTAACTTCGGGGCTGCTTTTAAAAAAGGGTATATTTTGAATAAATAGTCCTATTCACCCCCCCTCTAGGACAGGTTTACACTTCCGCGTAATTTCAATTGGTATCAGAGCCTAGTTGCTCAATTTTTTTTTTTTGGTTTTATCACCAGAGTTTTGATCCTGTGATTATGGACACAAATGCACCACGTGAGGGAGCCTCCAACTCGAGGCCACCCTACTTCGATGGGAATGATTATCCCTACTGGAAAGCACGAATGACGACACACTTAAGTTCCTTAGGTATTAAGGTTTGGAGGTCTGTGAGATATGGGTATGAAACTCCTAAAATAGAGGATACTACTACTAAGCAGATGAGACTTAAAGAAGACACCGAATGGAACACTGCAGATAATGAAATTTTTGAGGCAAATTCCCGTGCTTTAGGAGCTATTTATGGTGCTTTAAGTAAAACTGAGTTTAGTCGTATTTCCGCGTGCACCACTGCAAAAGAGGCTTGGGATATTCTCCAAGTCACTCACGAGGGTACTAAGACAGTTAAAACTTCAAAACTCCAAATGCTTACGACACGCTTTGAGGAACTAAGAATGTCTGAAGATGAAAATTTTGATAGTTTTATCACCAAGCTGAGTGACATTGTTAATTCTTTTCATGCACTAGGTGAACCCATTTCCAATCTCAAAGTTTGCCGTAAAGTTCTTAGGTCTCTTCCTGAAGATTTAGAACTAAAGTTGTGGCCATTGAAGAAAGGCCTGAAGTTGACAGTATGCTTTTTGAGGAGTTAGTTGGAAAACTCCAAACCTTTGAACTAAATCACCTGTCTAAGAAACCAATTTCTAAGGCTAGTAAGAGTATTGCTTTTAAAACTTCCAATGAGAAATTATGTCTTTCCCAAGATAGTGATGATCAACTTGATGAAGTGGAACTTGCTTTTTTTGCTAAAAAATTCAGAAAATTTGTGAAGTTTCGAAAAAATATTAAGCGAGGAAATTCTCCAGCTTCTAATGATGGTCCTAAAATGAACAACTTAGGTTTTGGTGATAAGAAGTTTTCTACTGATAAATCTAAGCAACCCCAAGGCATTCAATGTCGTGAGTGTCATGGTTTTGGTCATGTTCAAGTTGAATGTGCCAACACACTCAAAAAGAAATCCAATAAGGGGTACAAAATCACTTGGGATGATGATAGTGAGGAAGAGAGCGATTCTCAAAATAGTCACGATAAAACTGACGAAGTCCCGAGTTACACGGTCCTTGTTGCTAGTGTGACATCTCCGACATCACCGAAAGCGTTTGTGTCTACACCTCCGTGTAGTATTGAGGATAACTATGAATCTAGCGATGAGGATGTTATCGATGATGAGGATGACTTGGAATCTATTCATGATGCTTATAATGAACTTTTCAAAGAATGCGTTAAACTGAAAAAGAAAAAGAAAGAATTGATTCTTGTCATTAAAAAGGTTGAAACTGAGAGAAATGGTCTTCGTGTTGATGTTGATTCTAGGATTCACGAAATAGAAGAGTTAAAGGCGCACCAAATACATTTCAATGAAAACTTTGCTAAAATTGAAAAAGAACGTTTGGAGGCCTTGAAGGCTCTTGCGATATCTAAGGAGAGAGTCAAAGTATTGGAACACGATTTAAAAGAGGCCAGTGAGGCCATTAAAAGAAATGGTTGTGGCGCTTCTCGTATAGCTGAACTGACTCGTACTTTTAAAAATAGAAGCGGCCTTGGTTTCATCGATCCGCCATCTCTTGCTCCTAAGACTAGTGAAAAACCTAACAAAGAGATCAAATTTGTGAAATCCATCTCCTCAACTGTTCCTAAGACCTTAGATTGTCCTATCCCTAAGAAACGGATTTTCACTTGCCACCATTGCGGTACTCTAGGTCATATTCGTCCTTATTGCTACAAGTTTCTTAACAATAATAAAAATGGAAAATGTAAGTTTCAAATTTCTAATGTCTATTATGGGCCAAAACATACTGTCCCTAATTTTAGAAAACCTCGTGAGATATCGCAACCTAAGTCTGAAAAACATAATGAAAATTTTGGAAAACAATTGAGTCATTTGGCCTATCAGACATCACACATTGTTGAGGAAATTCAAAAACTGTCTAGTTTTGCTAAAGGAATAAACGAACGTAATACCTCACCGAGCCAGAGTTCTTTCAACCACCTATCTCAAATGCATAATAAACCTAAACAAGTTTGGAAGAAAGTAGATATAGTGTGTAATGTTGCTCACACTGCATTCAAAGCAGATTACTCTCATGCTTGGTATTTAGACAGCGGTTGCTCTAGGCATATGACTGGCAATAAGTCTTGGTTTAGTAAATTAGAAAAATACAATGGTGGTTTCGTCACTTTTGGTGATGGTAATACAGGGAGGATTGTCGGCCAAGGCACCATATCTACTCATGGTCTTCCACATTTGGAGAATGTCTTATATGTTGAGGGATTGAAAGCTAATTTGTTAAGTATTGGACAATTTTGTGACAACTTGCATGAAGTTCAATTTTCTAAAAATGGTTGCTCTGTTGTTAATGAATCTGGTATATGTGTAGTTAAAGGTGTTAGATCGTCTGATAATTGCTATTGTGTTCAAATGGATAATCCTGTTGTGTGTAATCGTATTATGCTTGATGATGTTGAACTTTGGCACCAACGTTTAGGGCATGTTAATTTCTCAGAATTGCATCGTATCACTAGAAACGAAGTCGTAAGAGGTGTGCCCAAACTTGCCAATGGGCAAGGATTAGTTTGTGGAGGATGTATGAAAGGAAAACAAATCAAAAGTTCCCACAAAAAGACTAACATCGTTGCTACCACTAAATGTCTTGAACTTCTTCACATGGACCTTATGGGTCCCTCTCGCACTGAAAGCTTAGGAGGTAAACGATATATCCTAGTTATTGTAGATGACTTCTCTCGTTTTTCTTGGGTCGGTTATCTTAGAGAAAAGTCTGATGCTTTTGCTTGTTTTAAATCGATTTGCCATCGTATTCAAAATGAAAAGGGATATCCTATCATACGTGTTAGAAGTGATCATGGTGGAGAATTTGAGAACTCCGAAATTGAAAAATACTGTGATGATAAAGGCATCAAGCATGAGTTCTCAGCTCCTCGCACACCTCAACAAAATGGGGTTGTTGAGAGGAAAAATAGAACTCTCCAAGAAATGGCTAGAGTCATGCTCCATGCCAAGCGTGTCCCTAGGAATTTGTGGGCCGAGGCCATTAACACTACTTGCTACACCATAAATCGGGTCTATGTGAGACCCGGAACTACATGTACTCCTTATGAGATTTGGAATGGTAAGAAACCCTCTATAAAATATTTTCGGGTTTTTGGTAGTAAATGTCACATTTTGAGAGATAGTGAATCTCTTGGTAAATTTGATTCTCGGAGTGATGATGGTATTTTTCTAGGATACTCCAACACAAGTAGAGCTTTTAGAGTATATAATCTTCGCACCTCCACCCTAGTTGAGTCAGCCAATGTAGTAGTTGACGATAACACTATTGAAGAGTCAGCTCCCCAGGTTGATGATGATGATGAGGGGAGTTGGGAAATCTTTGAAGGGGAGACACCTGTGAGCACTCCGATAGATATTCCTACTTTCGATTTAGGGGGAGAGCCTAGTGAGAAAGAGAAGGATGTTGAAACCGAGTCGGCGTTGGTGAGTCATCCTATGATGAGGAGTTAGGACAACATGATCTAATTCCCTCAAATGCTAAAGAACCATCAGCTCGAGTCAAACTTAATCACCCTAAAGATCTTGTCATAGGAAATCTAGATGAAGGTATGTTAACCAGAAGGAAAGCTACAAACATTGCCAACTATGTCTGTTACACCTCCTCTCTAGAACCCAAGAAGGTAGAAGAAGCTTTGAGTGATGAGCTATGGATAGGGGCCATGCAAGAGGAATTGCAACAATTTACTCGTAATAATGTCTGGTATCTGGTCCCTAGGCCTTCGCACACAAACATCATTGGCACCAAATGGATTTTTAAAAATAAAAAGGACAGTGATGGTGTTGTGGTTAGAAATAAAGCGAGATTGGTCGCTCAGGGATATACACAAATTGAGGGGGTTGACTTTGAGGAAACCTTTGCTCCGGTTGCAAGGTTAGAGTCAATTAGATTACTTTTTGGCATTGCATCTCATTTAAACTTTAAACTTTCACAAATGGATGTCAAAAGTGCTTTTTTAAATGGGGACTTAAAAGAGGAAGTTTATGTTGAACAACCTAAGGGTTTTGTTGATCCTTCTTTTCCCAATCATGTGTACCGCCTTCGTAAGGCTTTATATGGTTTAAAACAAGCTCCTCGTGCTTGGTATGAGCGTCCCACTGATCATTTGTTAAATACCGGTTTTGTTCGAGGGGGAGTTGACCAAACCTTGTTTATTCGTAAAATAGAAAGCGATCTTCTGATTGCTCAAATTTATGTTGATGATATAGTTTTTGGTTCCACGTGTGAGTTACATGCCAAACAATTCGGAGCCCAAATGTCCCACGAATTCCAAATGAGTCTCATGGGGGAATTGACTTATTTTCTTGGGTTTCAAATTCATCAAATGGATGATGGTATATTTTTGTCTCAGTCTACTTATGCTAAAGATATAGTCAAAAAATTTGGCATGACAGATTCTAAAACCACACGTACACCCATGAGCACGAGTATTAAAATTGGTAAAGATGTCAACGGCGTGAGTGTTGATCCTACTCTTTATCGTAGCATGATAGGTAGTCTTTTGTATCTCACCGCTAGTCGTCCTGATATTTCTTTTAGAGTTGGTGTTTGTGCTCGTTATCAGTCCGACCCTAAAGAATCTCACCTAACCGCTCTCAAGAGGGTAATACGCTATGTTAAGGGCACTATTTCACTTGGTCTTTGGTACCCGTATGGTACTAATATTGATTTAGCCGCGTATTCCGATGCCGATTGGGCAGGTAGTGCTGATGATCGAAAGAGTACCTCGGGCGGGTGTTTTTATCTAGGAAATTGTCTTGTTGCATGGCATAGTAAAAAACAAAATTGTGTCTCTCTGTCTACCGCCGAGGCTGAATACATAGCGGCCGGCAGTTGTTGCACACAACTTATGTGGATGAAACAAATGTTGAAAGATTATGGCCTACCTCAAGGCAAAATGACGGTTTTTTTGTGATAACACTAGCGCAATCAATATTTCCAAGAATCTTGTCCAACATTCTCGGACCAAACATATTGACATCCGTCATCACTTTATTCGTGAACTTGTAGAAGATGGAGTCATTACTCTCGAGTTTGTACCCACTCATGAACAAAAAGCTGATATTTTCACAAAATCATTAGATTCCCTTAGGTTTGAGTACCTTAGGAAGTCTATTGGTCTCGTTTCCATGGATTAGATTCAGTGGGTTTGCATGTCTCTCATTTGCGTGCTTTGAGTGCCATCATTCTAGAGTAGGCATGTAAAACTTTTTCTTTTATGTTTATTTCCATTTTTTTGTTCTGCATATTTTTTAAAAAAAAAAAAAAAAAGGGAAAAGAAAAATTTTGTGAACAGATGTTCTTTGTTTCTCATGTTCATTGCCCTTGTAGTCAGAATATTTGCATTCAATGTGCTCTTTCATCCTTGAGAATTTTTAGATTTTGGATGCACCATATTTCATGGCTTTATGATTTCCACTATATCATGTACATTATTTAGTGCTCCTCAACACCTTTTGGTTATTCTCATGTACTTGGACATGTTCATGTGTGTGTCCCCCTTGAAATTGACCTTTGGCTACTATTCCCTAGTGATTTTACCTTGTACCGTTATCTCCTGCAAAAACCTATCTGGTACTTTTATTTTCTCTACCTATCCGGGCGTTCATTGAATAACCGGACAATTGGGGTGAGGTATTCTCTCTCTAAGCGTTCGCGTCAAAAGGTGGATAGACCTTGTGAAGGTACGTATGACTCCTGGGCCACTTGCCTAATAACCGGACCTCTTGCCTCAGTAAGCAGTGAGTGTTCGCGTCAAACAGCGGTGGAGTAATAGTGGATGTCTTTATCCCCCTAAAAAAAAAAAAAAGGGGTTGTTTTGTTGAGGGGGAGTTTGTATTTCTCTTTATTTCACTTTGAGGACCTAGCTTGGTTTGACTTTTTGAGGGGGAGTTATCCTGAAAATCCTTGCGTACATGAGAATATTCCTCCTGGACTGAGTTAAACCTGACATTATTTACGTGATGCACACACACACTCTGTCATACGGCCTTGTTTTATGCTTCATTCTTCTTCTAACTGTCTCTTTGCTGAACGACTACATTGCGCATTCTTTTGTTCTGCTTATAAGGTGTTTGATAATGGCAAACATTGCTTTTGTTCACAAAAAGTGTATGAATTATGTTCTCGATGCATCCGTATGATTTCATTGTGTGAGTCATCCTAATCTTTCATTTTTTTTTCTTTGCCCCGCTTGCATAAATCAAGTCATACTAGTCATTAACAGTATAGTTTTTTTGGTCAAGGTGGTCAGGCTATTTGAAAGGCCTTTTCAAAAATAAAGTTGGTCAACCGGGTTATCAATTGAGCATCCATCGAAACTCTCTGTCTAGAATTCGGTTCATCGAACTATCAATCGAGTATCATCGCCACTCTTTGTCCGATGTGATTCTATGGAAAGTAGGTCGACCCCTTTGTTTTCCGTGACAAAAAGGGGGAGAAGTGTTTTGTGAGAAGAGCTTGATTTATAGTCATTTGGTGGATATTTGTTTGTTTTAACTTGGATATTAGATGGCTTGACTTGCTTGATTAGACGTGGTAAATCTAGGTTGGATAGTCTGTTCTTATTTTAGTTATTGATGTCGTATCCTTTTTGGTTTAGCTTATCAGAATCGCCTTATCCTGAATATACTATTGTTTCTCGTGGATATATCTATTGTGGTGTTTCTCTGTTGGTGGATTTTTAATGCAGGTTTTGTGGTCTATCGATCAAGCAGCTTTTGTCAGCAGTCTAAGTTTATCCTAGTTACTCTTTTTAATTTGTATTGGGTGGTTTTGTCCCGGAAATGCCAAAGGGGGAGATTGTTAGTTTTTTTGGCACTTTCCGGGGTTGTCCAAAACGCACCTTGTTTCATTGGTATTTATTTCACTCTTCTTTGTAATAAGGTAGGTTATATATGGGGTAGTTTCTCGCATGATGCTCCTCCGCTTGCCTTTGCCAATTTGATCCTGTGAAGCCGTTCCATTTATCAAAGGTAAAATCATTCACGGCATATCATGCATAATATTTTATTTGTGTTCAAAAAGCATAAAATGATTAAAATTGTATTGTGCATGTTTGGATCAAGTTTTTATATTAAGTGGTTCTTGTTACCAATTTTAGAGTTTTGATACTGCACGTTACTTTCCTTAATACACACATCTCGAAAGGTGATTTACTCTGATAATAGAAAAACAATTGGAGGCTAGTATTTTGGTATCTTTTTGTTAATGGGATACTATTACGTATTTTTTCATTTCCTATTTTGATTAGGGTTCTGTTTACTAGAAAATCATATAAATACTCCTTAATCATTTTTTTTTGGAGACGATGTACCGAACCCTTTTTGCAGAAACATATCATTACACGGTTTTGGGATTTCATAGTTTTCATGAGTTGACAAACACATCAACTCATATTGAGTGTTTGTGACGATCTTGTCTCAACGTTCTTGCATCCTGCATCCATCCGAACGTTTTTGGATTGTCCTGTTAATACCGCACATCATTTATCATTCATTTGGTGATCCGTTCGTGCCTTGTTGCTATTGGCCGGATTGACGAGAAGTCTATTCGGAGCCGGTTGAATCTGGAGATCGAACTTGAGGTTCGTGGACTTCTATTGAATCTTAAAGAAGCTCGGGGAGCATCGCAAGTTGGCGAGTATAGGTAACGCTTGTGGGTAAGCTGTGGGTTATTCTATTTCGCATCTTGTATTTCTTTTTGATTAATAGAAAATAGTAGACTAGGCCGTGGTTTTGTCTTAGGGTTATTCGGACCCTAAGGTTTTCCACGTATATCGCGTGTCTTGTCTCTTATTTATTTTATTCTGCTTTGTTTTGCTCAAGGGTGTGTGTTTGACATTTTGGAAGAAGAGATTTTTTTTGGGCTCAAGCATAACTGTTTTCTTGCTCAAGCAAAACAGCCCTTTTTCTAAACAAAGATTTGCCCTATAAATTGTAACCATTTAGTCCAGTTACGGTGACTGTGCCTTTATAAACCAATCACGCAATAAAGAGTTAACTTCGGGGCTGCTTTTAAAAAAGGGTATATTTTGAATAAATAGTCCTATTCACCCCCCCTCTAGGACAGGTTTACACTTCCGCGTAATTTCACGAAGGTCGTGGACTGAGCAATATATAGGATTTTAATTTTAGTTCCTCCTGTCATATAATGTTGTAAGAAAGTCATGCTTCAAATTGATTCAGTCGTGGCTTAAGCTTACAGAAGCCTACACAGAAATTATGTTCAATAGGAAAGTCATTTACCATTATTGTCATTTTCCTTCTGCTCCATCAGCTGCCAACTTTGTGTCATTCGCAATTTTTGGACACTTCAAATTAGCAGCAAATAGATACTTTGGGACTATCCCTTCTGTCTCAGATATTTTCAAAAGAGGAATTGAAGTCAAAAGACCACTAGGTACCATTTCTCATGCCATAATGAACGTCATTTTATGTTCTCTTGAACCTCCAAAACGCAACAGACGCCCTCTTACTTCATGAGCAGCATTCTGCTCCAAATTTGCGAATCTTTTATGATCTTCACTTGGGTTTAGAACATAATCTATATTTGTAGAATCAACCGGGGGGAAGAGCAAGGTCGCAAATGAGTCAAGCCGCTTTGTAAACTATTTGAGGCTCGACTCAGTAAAGGCTCGTTCGAGTTCGACAGCCTCAATTTTAGGCTCGTTTAATAAATGAGCCGAATCTGAATCTAACAATATTTGGCTCATGAACCTAGAGTGTACATAATAACTCAAAAGAATTTCACATATGAGCACTACTACCCACACTGGCAAAAATATGCACAGATTGTGCACATATTTTGCTGTGGGGCCCACCATATTTTGTTGTGGGGCTCACCACAGGACCCACACAAACGATTCAAGTCATTCATTAAATGTGGAACATTTTTTTGAGGGTCTTACTAAAAAATCAACTCAATTCGATACCTATAAGTGCTCAATCCAATCATCTAAAAGACGTAACGAGAGTATGAGAGTATAAATCTAAAATTCTACTTGTTAAGGCTTGTGAACAAGTTTGAGTTCAACTCAAACGTAGGAAAGCTCAGCCCATCAAATTTCCATTAAGCTCAAGCCCGGCTTGAATTTGATTAAAATCGTGATGGACGAACCTAAACATTCTAAAGCTTGCCTCGATCTGGCTCGTTGCAGCCAGAGAGTGAGAGAGAGAGAGAGATGAACTCACAATTGGTGCAACAATTATTCTATATCCCTTTTGCATAGAGTAACTAATACTAGTAGCATGTGGATTAAGCAGCCCTCTGTTAATCCAATGGCCAATGGGCTTAATGCACAGGTGGCCACGAAAAAAACATGTACAGATATTAAAGACGAATTGCAGTACAAGAATTAAAAATTTGTTAGACAACAATGCAATGACAAATTTCACAATGGAATCACTTTCAAAGGCTTCCATAGCATGAAATTGGCGCTGACTTGATCAATGTTTAACTCATGAATGCAGAAGTGGCCAACATCTGAAGACGAGATTAGTGATCAAAGAAATGGTTTCTCCACGGCATCATAGCAGCTCCTTGGATATCTCTCCTCAAGATTGCGAACGTACGCATCGAGCCTCAAAGTGTACATTTTGTTAAATGAGACCAACATTATTAGAGAATGAACTAAAACCATAGTTGTTGACTCATAGAGGAAATGAAATACCCAGAAAACTGCAACTGCAATACTCGCATTACCATTCATTTTCTCAAGAAATGCAATACTTATAGAGCCTCGAAGTGTACATTTTGCTAAGAAATGCAGAAGCATTAGCATCATGAATATCACATTGCGTTTCAGAAGATATTGGGAGGAACAGAGATTTAACTGGAATTTTTAGCATGACTGCATCATAAAGCTGCTTTCCAAACAATGTTAACAATCCAAGCTGTGTTTCCCAACTTCATCTTATGTATGTGCTGGTTCTGTTCCAGAACACAGTGTGTAGTAGCAAATAAGGTTACCTTCTATACACATTGTGGCTTTTGAATATGATAATGTGACGACAACCACGAAGTAGAGAATAAACAAACCAACAAGCAATCAAAAACAAGGACGCAAAGATATATGTGGTTCTGCTTAAGCACAAAGCAAGAATGTACTCCACGGGCAAAGAGCGAGAGAGAATTCACTGTGAATGAGGAGAGATTACAAAAAGCCCGCTATACCCGTAACTCTCAACGACGCACCAAACGATATTCAGGGACAAATCTCTAGTGGAACCCGAAAGGGAGACACAAATCCTAGTCAAATCCAAAGAGATACTCCACAACCCTAATATCAAGCCCCCATAACGAAAGAGACCAACCCTAGGAACCCCCAAGGTCACATAAGACAATGAATTCTAGTCACTTTCCAACAGATAATTTGAGAACTATACACATTTCTTGATTGGAAAAAACCTTGTATACCCAAATTTATCAAACCCTCTGGTCTTTGTCTATAGCTTTGGAATAACCGGACAATCCCACGTTATTCTTGAGCAGCATTAGTCCCTCATTCTCATTCTTGAGATCTCTATTTTTCATTCTTTCATTGATTTCTCCTCGCATAGCAGGGAGTGGCATCCACAGATTCTGTTTCTTTTCTTCTGTAATACAGGCTATACAGCGACTAACTCGCCAAAGGGGAAAATACAACTCAATTCATCTACAATCCCTCTATCTGGTTCTCAAGATTTCTACTCCCACAAGTAAACATGACTTCATTGAGTATTGATTCCTTAGGCTGCAATCCAGCTGACTTCATCGCGTAAAGAACTTTCATGGCCTCAATGCAATCTCCGTGTTGTATGTAACCCGTGAGCATGGCATTCCAACAAGCATCAGTTCTCTGCCCTCCAACCGTCTCAAACACTGTTCTTGCATTCCTTAGCAACCCACGTTTTGAGTACATGTCAACCAACCCACATTGCACGTAATCATTCAATTCCAATCCCAGTTTGATCACGCTAGCATGAACCTTCTCACCACACTTCCCATCGTCCTCCATCCTCCCACATGCTCTCAAGACGCTAGAAAACGTATACTCATTCTTCTTCACTCCTTCCCTTCCCATCTCATTAAACACATTAAGCACTTCATCAAAATTCATTTCCCTACAAAGATTAACAATTTTAGCCGTCCAAACCACAGTGTTGCCACGACAAGGCATGCGATCAAATACACAGTCCACTCCTTCAATACCTCCCAATTTCCCATATAAATTCATCAAAGAACTACTCAGAAACAAATCACTCAAATACCCAATCTTCGTCAACCAACCATGAATTTGCTTCCCAAGTCCCAAATTCTTCGTGTGGACACAAGCCTTCAAAATGCACACAACTATCCAAGAATAAGGGAACCCAAGCATATTAGCGTTTCTCCGTCCGTTTTGGTGATTGCGCATCATTTCGACAAACAAACAAATTCCTTCTTCATACTTGTCGTTGTCAATGTACCCAGCAACCATAGCAGCCCACGAATTAAAATCCTTAACGGGCATTTTACCAAACAGTCGGTGGGCATTCCCAATTAGCCCACAGGCAACATACATCAACAAGATACGGTTCAAGAAGTGCAACCCAGGTCGGATACCGCTCTTATTGATGTGGGCGACCAACGCCGAAGCTCCGGCGGGGTCCCGGGTTTCCGTGCATTCTTTGACGAGACTAGTATAAATGTCCACGGGTATCGGAAGGCCAAGGCCGTCCATCAGACGCAAAACGTCAGTGAGATGATTATTATTGGTGGTGGGGGTGGTGTTATTCTTCTTGTTGGGTGGTGAGATGATAGACGGTGGCGGTGGTAAGGGGGGACGGTGGTGGAGTTGTTGGAGGATGGTGGGTTTCTTAAGGGGCAAGTGAATTTGACAAGGGGATGTGGGTTTGGAAAGGGTACCTATGCTTACGGAGGACAAAGCTTGTTGCCCGTGAGCTGACGATGATGATGATGCGACCTCCATTGGTTTTCTTCAGCTCGGGCCATTCGGCTGAAGTAGACTCATTTTTACGAGTGAGGAGAAGAAAAATGCTCTCTTTTTAACTGCGTGAGGCCCTGAAACGAAACGGAACGGATGTGAATTTCATTTTGCCTTTACATTGAGAAAATGCTTCTGTTTAAGTTTTTTGGTGGCAGAAAATGCTTTAATGATTTTTTTTTTTGGCGTAATACTTTCCTTCTATTCCGAACATAATTATAAATTGTCCATATTTTTTGTCGGTAATTGATTTCTACACTCACCTTTTCTGTCATCTTGTTACGTGAATTTATAAAATTAACCTTTCTCCTTTTTTGTCATCTTGTTACGTGAATTTATAAAATTAATATTTCAGCTGTATATTCCTTCACACTTGAAAGGACAACATTGTAAATTCACATTATAAGACGAAAAAGGGGGTGTGGTTATAGAAAAAGTGAGTTAAAAACTTCCTCCAGACTGATGTCTTCTGATCGATGGAGGAAAGTTCAATTTTTTGTTTTTACATAAATGCACTACTTTGTTGATATGATTAAAGGGCGCCATTGCTAAAGAAACAAGAATGTGTCCTTGCTCCTCAAAAAAGAATGTGTCCATTTTGCCAAGGCTTTGATGGTAACAACTAACAACTGCACCAAAAAAAAAAAAAAAAGACAATGATTTGCAGAAAATGCTGTGATATTCCAATCCTTAATCAAGATCCACTATTGACAAATAGACACCTACTAGCATACCACAGAAGCCCATGCCCTGTGATAGTCATGGTATTTATGAAGAGGAATTGAAAATCCCATTTCTAATCAAGACACTCTTTTAACTTTTGGTACAACAGAGAGACGTTTTTTCAGTGACAGAACCTTGTGAGAAGCTTGGGTAAGGGGCTCAACAAAGTAACACAACTTCATATCATCTGAACACAGACACCACTCTTTTCAATCAAATAGATCTGTCACAGAAACAGGGACTGCAAAATAAACCCGCAGCAACAAGCCGTAGCCCGGTCTGGGAACTACCCTTGATCTTTCTGTCTTGCTGAAACAATACCATGCTTGTGGACCTGTGGTGCTTCTTTTAAACCGTACGAATCCAAGTTTCAGGTGACTCAACCTACTGAGAAATTTACGAAGCAAAGCCTCTCAAAGGGCAGTTCACTACTGATCATCATATGGTCAGGCCAAATTCTCCTCAAGCTTGTTCAAAACTCAATGCAAACATTAGAGCTGTTCCTGCTTTTGCATGTTCTCAACGAGAGCTCCTCAAAGAATAAACAACCTTTGGTACTGCGTTAGTGTTCATTTTTCGTCGCTATCACCATTTTAATCAGTCACATTCACCCTCTCGTCGGCATTGGTAACTGGTTCATCCCCTGAAATGAAAATAGAAGTATCTGAAGATGATTCAACACATCCCATTTCATGCAGCGCCTGATCATGCGACGATATTGAGGGGTAAGGAATTGATTGGAAGAAGTTTTTTTATTTTATTTTATCCGAATTGCAAGAAGTTGAAGTAGGCATATATCATATCGAACTGCATATCATAGCCAGATAAAATGGACTTCAGTTTCTTATACTCCTTTAGAATCACACCAAGAATAAAGTTCTAATTACAGTAGTTTATTGCGATAGTGCTTCCTCTGCTGCCTGGAGTCTGTCTAACATGATGAAACACATACTTGGCCTGCAGAAATTCAGCATCATTTTATCCAACTATCCATCAATATATTCATAAACAAGTAGGAGATTTTATGCTACTGGAACAGATCTGAAGACCAAAGATGGCAATTTCCCTAATAAGAGGAACATTAAATAGAAAACAGCATTTTTACACTCCAAACTTGTTAGAAGGCCAAATAACCAACGTACAGTATCCAATGACTACCCCCAAAAAAGGTGCAAATTTAAATTGAAGGACACTCGCCAGGCAATTGAATTACGAAAGTCCTAACCACAACCCTTAGGCTTAGGACAGCAGATATTGTGTAAAAGATGTATCAATATCCGAGAAAACTCAGAAAAGTGATTTGATAGCTGTGAAATTGTATTACCATCCATGACCATGAGATGTGTACCGAAATTCTAACTTGTTTGACATTATATGAATATTATCCACTGCCTAAAGGGTGGTGGTTAGCAAGACCCGTTGAATTAATGCATTAAAGCAAAAACCTTCACGATTCTATGTCCTTCAGCAACCCCTAACTCATTTTTTCATAGTTTCACTTTGAAAAGCACAAATCTATAAGCCGTAGTTATCACTTATCTGTTGGAGCCTGGAGTTGAAGTTCTTTGGAGTGACTTAAACTCAAAACTAAATTCAAATTTGCAGCACAATATCTTAATATTGTAGCTAGAATGTAACTGACTGACCTACATTGTCATACCACATCTCATCAATTCATCATTTCTGGTGTCAACGTTTTGAATTTGGTATGCAAGGTGACATGTCAATCAGCTTCTCAATTACAGTTTCATTACCAGGGCCAACGTTCAGAACCTCTGAACAACTCCAGAATTCATTTAAGTAGGAACAAGAATGTTAACCACGAAGAATAAAGCTTACAACTTACAAATAGACAATATCCGCAGCCTTTACTGTGACTTCAAATGGCTTTGGTCCATCAAAGTACAATGGAAATTTCGACCAGTCCATCTCCCTAATCTCCGGGGACGGCTAAGGATCCATGCACCAAGGCACATATCTCACTGGATCTTCAAGCTCCAATTTCAACTCTCCACTGTCCTGCAAATCAGAACCAAATCTTTAGTACTTAAAGCCATGTTTGACTGAACAGACTAATGACGAATGAACATATGACAATGACACTAGAGATATCTTTTGTAGTTAAAACCATATTTGATTACACAGACCAAGTGTGAATGAACCTACGACAATCACACCAGACATCTTTATACATCCCAATCTATTATATGTTCTGTCGCCATTTGTTTCACTGGATATGAATTTCAGATTGGACTATACATCCAAAATGACCACATAACTGGTGTTTGATAAAAGTATTTTGCCCTGGATTAACATCCATCAAATATATAATTCCGAAAAGTGAGGAACATACAACATGGCAGTCTGGCAGATGTGGTATTATTAACATATGACAATTATTCTGATGAGATATCTGGTGAAATTATTATCCATTCACTATTAGTCTCGTCAAAACAAACAAACCATCTATGTTTGGAAACTTCTTGTTCAGTAGACATCTAAAAATTTCATCAATTGTTTCGTTCAACCACCAAAAATGCCAGTATTTGCAATCTAATTCCACGACAAATTCATCCAATCAAACAGGCATGGGAGAAAGAAAAAATTACACATAAATATCCATATACGTCTACTACTATATCATATACAGTATATGTACTATATAACAGACAGACCTTTGAGTAGTGGTACTGAGCATTAGGCTAGTCTCGGATGTACATCCGGTGGACGTCCGTAGGCAGAAGGAGAAGGAAATGCTTCTCCCCCGTAACAACAGCGTACAGATTCTCATAATGAGCCCTATGGAATGAGGTCACCGACAACTCATTCTCAATCCACAAATTCATAACCTCAGGAAAACACCCCAGGGCTTCACTGGTCCATTCCACTTGGGCCTCACAGTAAGCCCAGAATCCCCCGTCCGAAAGCAGTCCTTCTGCTGCTGCGTGCACGCAACCAACTCCGAACGGATACTAGGCTAACACCCTTGTTGTTCGGCCCATCATATGAAGAGTATCACCAAATCTTTTACCGCCTTACAAACGGCTAGTAGAGCAGAGTCGGGTTGGTTTCGTAGGAGGGCAAAGTGTGAAGAGCCGTTGATCTCACGACCTTGAAACCTCTTGACCACCGAAACAACTTAGGAGTAAGCCTGGAATAACAAGGCTACCACTCTTCGTGGTCGGTCGATCTTTTTTCCCCTGATTCCTCGTCTCTTAAAAAGTGGATTTAGCACTCCAATAAGCAGAGGAAACTTTTTGAATGCACGGCAACTTTAGTGCATACAAGTCATGGCTGTTGTAAGTTTGTAATACAATGGTAGGAAACGATTTTTTTTTTTTGGAACAAATTAACACCGCAGAAAAATATTTGTTTCGTTAAGAAGTGCCCTGAATCTCAATTTTCCTCAATGAAAACTATATTAATATAACTAGAATGATCAGTATCCAGGAGGCAGAATCCAATTAGTGAACCCGATTGCTACTCCCTCCGTCCCTTTTTAAGTGTCCTGCTTCGTAACTCCAACTTATTAAAAAGACATCATCATTATACCTTTCACATCAACTTTTTCCTCCACTTTCCCTACTTACCCATTATCATTACTCTTTTACTCACTTACTTTTCAAAAAGGAATCTACTTTTAAGGACAAAATAGACAATACACCAACTTTTACCCACTAACTTTACAAAATGGACACTTATTAAGGGACAGCCCAAAATGGAATACTGGACAATAATAAAGGGACGGAGGGAGTACTAAATATTCTCTTTTCGTAAACTCAAGCTTACATTGCGAGAGAAGGAAGTTTTTCCACGACCTCGTGCAACATTTCAGCAACTCTCTCAAAAATTCAATGGGGAACTTTTCTGAGACCTAGACAAACACCACGGTAGCACACAATGAATGAATATTGTTCTGAAATTAGCAGCTAATCATTTGTAAAGTAAAGTTGCAACCCTCCCCAAGGTCCACTCCCGCCAGCGGGACCTGCAAGTTCCAATTATCAGTACACATCTTCGTGGTCCTTCCATCCACCAAGGGTGTTTTAGTCTTGTTCCACAAACTTCGACTTCTCCCTTCCATCTTCCCCCTCGGCTGAAGCCGCTTCTTGCAGCATAGGAAGGGATTTCCTTCCCTTATTTATTTTCTCGCAAATGTCCACCTGGGTGATCGCATGCTTTCTTTCTGCATATTTAGGTCAACATATTACAGCAAAGGAAAGGTTTCCAGGATGAATTCTGTTAGGCAAAGGCCTTGCAATGAGTCCATCGACTGGCCAACCCACTAGTTCACCGTCCTTTTTGACATGGTTGAACTCCCTTAGAACATAGTCCAGCGATATTTGCAGCTTTCCCCCTCGTCTGCAGTCATCAAACAACCTCCTTGTTTTGATTCCAAAATTTTTCTCTTGCCAATGCAGGTAGCTGACATGAAACATTGACTTGAGAATGTCTTGTGGCAAGGAGCTTTCTTTGAACATTAAACTCAACCACAGAGCTAAATTCAAAATGGCAATAAGTAGTGAGTTTTACTCTTCCTATCATAAGCTTATGAAAAAAAGGTAAACAAATGACAAAAGGAAAAAATTAAATCTTCACCAACGTCATCTTGTTATAGTCATTTATTGACTGATGCAAAGTCCCAAAATTTTGAAATGACAAAATACTTCTTTAACCTAAAGGTGTTTAATTTGTGGATTTTACAGGCCTCCTGATTTTTGACTCTTTTTTTGCCATCTTCACTTTGACCCTATTACGAAAAAGCTCAAAATAAATAAACCATAACAAAAAGATGGAGTTAAATATTTGTCAACCACTCAATTCTTTTAACTTTCGCAGGGAAAGTGTTTACTGTTTAGTGGTCAATAATATTTCAACAGCTTCAGTTGGAAGAACAAATTTGAAAATATCTAATGGCAAGAAACCCACCACACATAAACTGCTTCTCGTTTGAGATTGACAACCAATAAAGTCACTATTGCGTTCATTATTTCATAAACTGCTTCTCGTGCGATTTCCAAGATTGGGAGAGAAGGAGAAGATACTTGAACAGTAAAAAAGCAGTAGAACCTTGAAAAAAATTGGGTATGTTTCAGTCTGCCCAAAGTGATTGGTCCTATAATCTTCGGATGTATATATTTTTCCAGGACCAGAACTACTAGGGGTCACCAAAAGTCCATAACTGTGATTTCTAAAAACACTTGCTAGCCTACTCACTGGAAGGGGAGGAAAACTCAACTGATTGGATGCGCTAGAACATCATAATCTATGAATCTACCGAATCTCTACCCATAAATTATGAAGAGTTTAAATACTTGTAAACGTCATCCTAATTGGGAAAACGCCACAAGCCCCCACCCAAAGAGGTACAACGAACACACAGACCATGGCAAAAAAATTCAGTCTGAAGGTTAGATCTTCAGTCTACCATCCCAGCACCATAAATTAGCAAGAACAACACCGAATAATGGCTTTTGTGCATACCGATGCTCTGGACTATCATACCGATGCTCTGGACTATCAATGAAGGAAGCATGGTAATGTGCACATAAATTTAATTGGGTCTCTAGGCCTGCCCTCTCTGATGCCATTTGGATTTGATTTAGGGGCATGCTTCCACAGCAAAACAGGTATAGGGGGCCACTGTTTAAGTGGTATTCTAATATCAGTCACTTTGTGCATATTGCCAAAAGTTAGCTCTGTCTCCAATCCTCCCCGCCCATACCCCCAATGATTGGGGACGACATGGGTTCTGCTATTGTTGTTGTTGTAACACCGAATAATGGCCTTTCAATAGATTTGGTAAAATGCATGAAATATGAACCCAAACGACGAAAAAATAGCCAAGAAAAAAAAGAGAGAGATCCAAGAAAGAAAAAAAAAAAAAGAGGAGAGAGATATCCAAGAAAACAAAAGAAAGACCGAATTGGGAACCAAGGTAGGGATGTACATATACAAAATCTTCCCTCATGCTCAGTCAAAATGTAGCCTTCATCTCTGAAGAGGTCAAACAATCCAAGTGCATCACTCTTGTTTGTAACCACATCAGAGAGTTTGGTCCCCAGCTGCAGCCAAGCCTCAATAGCAGCAGCAGCATCCTTGGCTTCTCCTGAAAGTACTGCCAACTGTGACTGGAAAAAACCAAAATGCATAAGCATCTGCAGAAAACAATTCCCTGCTTTTTCATCTTCGTTCAAGATGAACGAATTAAAGCCTGAAATTTCGATCAAGAAAACATGTTCCAGACTGTCTATAATAATTCAAAACTACTCTCACATTGCCAACTCCCAAAACAGTAATTTTATACCAACATTTTATCAAGTTGCAAAGACAATACCACACTGCATATTATCATGGCATGTAATCCTCCTTTGAAAAAATATTACATATCAAAATGATACCATTCAACATTTATTGTCTTCCACATATAAGTTTTGTGTTTTCCTTAACTTTTCCTTTCCTGGTAAGGAGTGAGGTACCATTTGTAAATACCAAGTTCTAAAGGTCCGTCAAAAGAAATCGATATGAAACTAAAAGCAATTCCGAGAAAAGTGTTAGAATAGTTTAGTCCCACATCGGGTAGTCATGTTATGTAATGGGTCTCGACATAATATAAATAAAGCTCTTTATGTGTTAGGGTAAATTAACACCCTATATACTTTTTCTTCTTTCTCTCACAACATGGTATCAAAGTGGGATCTTAACCTTAATCCTAAACCACCACAACCCTAGCCTAAACCCTAGCCTCTGTACATAACCCCTACAATCACAATCCTAATCCTAGCCTCTGCCTTAACCCTAACCCTAATCCTAGCTCACCGATTACTGTTCACCATTAGTACTGTTCACCAAGTACTGTTCATTGTCGGTACTGTTCATTGTCAGTACTATTCATCATCGTTACTATTCATCGCCTTGTTGTTCTTGTTCTGTTTCTGTTCTGCCTCTGGTATTGTGTCTTTGACTGCTTATTTGCTCACTTTTTCATGCGTTATCGTCTTCTGGATGTTATTTCTTGCTGTTCATGCAATGGGGTTCAGCTGTTGTTCGCTTTGATTTACAGAGTCTGCAGTTATTAGTTGTGACGGATCTGTTATGTTGGAGATGTTGATGTTGGATACCGATGCAGTTTGGTGACGGTGTTAGTATATCAATCGATGTTGTTGATCAGTAGTTATTGATAATCCGCTTGGTTGGTGTTGGATACCCAGAGTTATTACCCATGATTGTGTATTCAATTTCGGGAAGAATAACTGTATCAGTTTTGTTCCAGAATTGAATTGTGGAATTAATTCCCCTATTGATTGTATAGGCTCCTCCATGAATATTTGTATTCATTGTCGTAATGATGGCAGAGGCCTCAATGTTGTATTTATAGCAGAGCCTCCTCCTTCAGCTATAAAAGGGGACCTTTACCTTTGATTTCAACGCACCAAAAACAATCCAAAGCATCTCTACTACTTTTGTAATACTATTGTTCTTTTCGAGAGAGAGTACAGACACAAGTTGGTTCGACGGACAGTCTACGGCGGTGCTCCGGCGGCTGAGTGGTAACCGAGTCAACCTTGGGGACGAACACCGACACAACCTCCAGCACCGGTGAGGCGGCAAATTTGTCTTGAGGGCACCGTTATACAAAACGAGTCTCAGTTTGCAAATTCTTGATCCTTTACAGTTCATGTTCTATTCACTGTAATTTTATGTTCAAATTGTAAAACCCTAAATTTGTAATTTTCAGAAATTAGTGAATTTCATTATTGTTTTCCGCACTATTTTCCTACAGATCTCACCAAAATGATGAACCAAAACCCTTTAATATCAACTGAAACAGAGAGCTAAAAACATGAACAAATCGGCCTCGAAGACTCACGTAGCAGTTGCCGAGATTTGTAGAACAAGATTGCACTTGGAGCTTTCCTTCCTCCACCGAACACACACATGCACACTGATGCACTCTCTTTTCTCTTCTCCACCGAGAACACAAACACACACACAGTGCACTTCTCTGTTTCTCTTTTTTTCCCTTCTCTCTCACCACTTCTCCGGCTGCTTCTTACCTGCCAGGAGACAAAAACCCTCGTTAGCTTTTAAGAGAAGCAGTTACTCATGTGCCAAATGGTGTGCAGAAAGTTGAAGGTCGGGCAAGTTCAGGTGGACCAAACATTTAAAACCAAAGACCAAAAAAAAAAAGTAACTCTTTGTTAAAAAAAATGTGTTAGTAATTGTAATAGTACTTATTTCACTTTTTATGCTTGTGATAAATGAAAATTTTCTTCCGCCGTTAAAAAAATAACACTAATTGTACTTTTTTGAGTTAATTTCTTTTTTTAAATAACCTGGGGGAAAGAAAAGAAAATGAGAGAAAAATAAGAGGAAAATTATACTGTGCACAATACTAAGGCTCTGTTTGGAACCTGCAGAAAGGAAAAGAAAGGAAAGGAAAGGAAAGGAAAAGGGAAGGAAAATGAGAGGAAAAGATGAGGGAAAATGTACTATTCACTACACTCAAAATCTTTATTTTCTTCTCACTTTCTCTTCTAACCAAACAATGAGAGGAAAAATTGTTTAGTTTTCCTTTCTTTTCCTTTCTTTTCCCTGGGTTCCAAACAGAGCCTAAAACTTTTTAGATTCTCTCCTCTTTCTCGCCATACCTCCAAACCAAACAAAACTATACATGAAAGAAATTTTTTTAATTTTTCTTTTCGGCTCCATTTGTTTCGATGTAAAATGTTTTATAGTGTAAATGTTTTCATGTAAAATATTTTTTTTTAGAAAATGAACTTTAAATTTTTACGTTCCGGTATTTGGTTGGCAAATGAATTTTTTTTTTTTAAATAATGACAGATTGTAGGTTCTGAAATATTTTAATCAAGTAATCATTCTCTCTCTCTCTCTCCTCCTCCTATTTCATTATGGATCTAATATGATTTGGGAGAAGAAGAGAATGAAATATGCGGTTTTGGAAAATGTTAGACCATCGGAAATGAAATGCAAAAATGACTTACGACCAAAATTAGAGAAAAACATTTTCACACCAATGGTGTAAAATGTCTTACCTAGAAATATTTTCCGCATTCTTTTTCTAGCCAAACAACAGAAAATGGGTAAAACATTTTACGTCCAAACAAACGGAGCTTCTTCTCTTTTCCACAAGTTCTAAACAAAGCATACATAAAAGCCCATCTTGGTTGGAACTTAATCGATCCAAAACTGGATTGGGTCATAAGAACCCAATTGGGCCATCTCAGACGGAGAATGCAACAAGAGATAATTTTGGGCCGCTCCTATTTTTCAATTTCATAATCAATTAGATCCTTTTTCTATAAAGTGCAATTCCTAATAGATCATGTGGAGTCTATTTTACATTTTTACCTCCGTTTAAAAACAAATGAACTCATACAACGTCCTACACCACCACCACCACCGCCGCCATCACGCCGCCTCTTACACCACCACTCCACCACCACCACCACCGCCATCATGCCACCTCCTACACCACCACCACCATCACTCCACCACAACCAGCGCCACCATCACCATTACCATAATGGCGCTGCCACCACAACGCCGTCGCCACCACAATGACCACCACCACCACTCCACCATCACCACCACAGTGACCACCACCATGCCGCCACTGCCACCACCACCACCACCACAACAATTAACAGTGTTAATTTATGTCTAAATTAATTGTGTTAATTTTTATTAAAAATTCATATCACAATTAATAGTGTTAATTATAAATACTGACACTGTTAATTATGATATGAATTTAGATAAAAATTAATATTATTAATTTAGACAAAAATTAACACTGTTAATTGTGGTGGTGGTGGTCATTGTGATGGTGGTGGCGGCGTGGTGGTGTTGGTGGCGGCGGCGTCATGGTGGTCATTGTGGTGGCGGTGGCGACGTTGTGGTGGGGATGGTGTTGGTGATAGTAGAGTGGTGGTTGTGGTGGTTGTCATTGTGGTGGTGGTTGTGGTGATCGTCATTGTGGTGGTGGTGGCGACGTGGTGGCGGTGGTGGAGGTGTAGGTGTGGCGGTGGCGGCAGTGGCTTGGTGGTGGCGGTGGTGGTGGTGGTATTTTTGTCTCTCTCCGATCTTTTTTTTTTTTTTTGCGAGGGGTATTTTTGTCAACAAAATAATGAAGATGACCTAATGGGCTATGAACTCTTTGGGCAGGACCTAGTGGGCTATTCTTCACCCAAGGAGGACCGGCCAGGAAGTTCCCTGTAACGACCTGGATTTTTGGGTACATTAAATAAACATTTTATTGAACATTAAAAGAGAGTCTAGCTCGTTATTACATCATAACTCTCACAAGAGTTCATAATTACACAAGAAGGGGAACTAGGGTTCCTATCTACAGTTCCGCCTGCTCCTCCATCCTAGCCAGCTCTTCAGCTCCGAAAGCCTCCAATGTGTTCGGCTCACCCTGTTCATCTACAAAGTCTTGCACATTATACCGGTCTCGCCACCAGTATAATATGTCAGGATCACCAAAGGTACCATGAGCTACAAAAGCTCAATAGATTAATCCACACCTACTAATCAAGTGATAAATATTCAACGATGTCTAACTGATAAGCACCCAATATTGTAGATATTTGGTGCGACTAGTCCCAACTTATGCTGCTTTTACTTATGTTTATTTAGCTTTTATTGTGATATTGCACATAAGGTAGGTTTTTGTGTATTTCAGGTAATCCGTGCAAATAAGGCGCGTTTGAATGCCAAGGAATGCTCTGGGTGCAACCAATTGCTCAAGGCCACGTGCCACCATGTTGTGGTGCCCTAAGAGTCATGAAGAGATGGTTTGGAGATTGCTTAGGGCACCCAAGAGTCAAGGAAATTGAAGGAAAAGTGAGGATTTTACCAAAGCCACTCATCTTCTGACTAGCTGAGGGTAGAATTGTCATATCTTTTGATGTACAAATGATATTGGTTCCAAACCACTTGGGTTAGAAATTAGACTCGACGAGCTTTCCAACGGTCCAAAAAACACCCAAATCCGAGTTCGGGAGTGTCTGGAGCGAGCCCGCAAAGTTTGCCCAAAAATCTGCCTGTTATGAATCGGTACGGGGTTTTGGTTGTACCGGTTCATGTTGTTCAGAACATTATTTTTGGTAGACTTTTCAAGCTTGTACCGGTATGGGGTTTTGGCTGTACCGGTACGGGGTTTTGGCTGTACCGGTTCATGTTGCAAAATCTGTGTACGTTTTGCTACTTTTTCCAGCTTTCCACTTTTATGATATTTTCCATTTCTAGCCTCTTTTGGGATATTTTCTGAGATATTTTGAGAGAGAGGAAGGCTTTGTATATATACCCCTCCCCTCTTTCATGTTTAATAGCTAGTTCATTAGTTACTTTAAGTCTTTTTAGTTTTAGGACTCCATTAATGGCTTTTAAGCTTTCATAGTCCAATTCCTTCAAGAACACTTGTAAATCTTTCTCGTTTCTTATTTTCTTATTCATTAATGTTGTAGCTACGGTTAAAATTGTTATTAATATCAAGTTTATTTCCGTTTTCATCGTTTAAAAGTTATGCCTAGTTTTTATGCTTTGTTTGTTGCTTTAAGTATGTGTGAGTAGTCGTTTGGCTAAGTTTCGGGGTAATCTTTCCCGAGAACTTAGGTTGTTATTTGGTTCTCGAGTCATCGGGCTTAAAAGCATGGTTTTCGAAATAGAACTTGTCTTGCAATTTTGGTCTAAACAAAGGGGTGTTAACTCCTCGGTATGATGTTTAGTCAAGCGGTCTTGGCAAGCGTCATATCGAGGGCTCGTGGCCTCCTATGGATTCGATAAATGTTAAAAACAAGTTAGTTTGCCTCCGTTTAATCACATCTTTCAATTATTGTAGTCATTAAAGCTAAATTCTCCGGGCGTGAGCACGCGGTCGTGACTTTCGCCTAAGTTATAATCGGGAACTGGTAACGGTCTTTGTCAAAGGAAAGACGATCCCTAGACTTGCCTCTTTTAGTTCATTAAGAACATTTCTAGTCTTTTTCCTTAGTATTTCTACCGTTTAAAGCAAAACCAAGTTAGCCGTCTTAAACACCGAAATCCAACCATATAAAGCCTACAATCCGATTAAGCTATATTCGATTCTCTGTGGGTACGATCCCGGACTTTCCTGTTATTATGCTATTGACGACCCTTCCCTACGCTTGGGGTATTTCAACCTTATTGGAAGGCAAGGTTGCGACGTAAGCACTAACTAGCACATGCGTATTCAACAATGTTCAAAAATGACACATCCACATTCCCTATTCATCTAACGTTTGGTGTCCGTGTTATCTGAGTTTCTCCTACGCGACTCGTCGTAGGCTGTGTCACCATCTTCCCTTTAACAGAAACCCATTCATCATTTCTCAAAAACATTCCAACCCTCGCTACCAATGGAGCTACCATGTCCGGCTCCGTTGACAACGCACACAATGGGCTACCATGTCAGACCACATTGCGGTTTCAAAGCATTTTCCTTTCTTGGCTCCTCTCCGCAGATAACCAAGCCACACCGTACCATGGAACTACCACGTTTGGTTTCATGGGAATGCACACAACCTCACAATGGTTCTGCGGTTCCAGATTCCCTTTGGAACACACTCATACACAACTCACATTAGGCTACCACGTCCGGCCATAATGTAGTTTCAAAAATATTTCTCCATTTGTTAACCACACCCTAGGTGCCATGTTTCTAACTTTTCTCGATTTTCGTGTCTCGTTTCTCGATTTTCGTGTCTCGTTCTCATGCATAGACTCCGCGGTAGAACTTTTCACACATTCAATGTAATTTTGAAACTAAACTAGCAAGATCATCCAACTCTATATTACTTATCATGCTCAAAACATCACTTAAAGCATAACGCCACATGTACTTTCTCAAACAACCTCAAGTAATGCAAGCAATCACACATTAAACAAATAATTAAAGCAAACTTGTATACATGCTCATAACCATCCTACGAATACTTCCCATCAAGTTTATATTTTCAAAACCCGTTCTTTCTTTCTTTCTTTTAGGGAAGTGCAAAACAGCATATGTTTTTCCAGAAAATAAAGTCGGATTAATTATACAACATACTCCCCTTCCTTTTCAAAACTTTAGTAAAACTCCTTTCAAGTTCCCATGCATTCATTCCACAAAGATCATACAATATAATACGAGATATACTCGGGACTAGCAAGTAAAGGAAAATCTACCTTTCTTCTTGGCGGTAGTGATGACTACGGAGGAAAGAAGGTACGTTGGCAGTTGAACGGAGTAACTTCCTAAGGTAAGCTTCCGGTAATTTCGAAAGAGAAATGTTTCTCGCGAAACTAGATCTTGACTAATACTACTAAAATTTTTGGATCAATAGGGTGGTCGAGCGGTGGTTTAGTGGCGACTTAGGATGAGTTTCTTAAAGAACTTAAGGAGAACTCAAGAACAAGAAGAACAAAGTAAGAACACAAGACTTTCTTAGAGAGAGAAGTTGAAGGATGAAGGTGTGAGTTGAATGGTGAGTATGGGGTGGTATTTATAGCCAAAAACTTGGCCTCTCCTTCTCCCTCATGGCCGGCCCCCCTCTCCTCTCTTTACCCCATGGATTTTGCTCCAATGACTTGTCATTTCAAGTCTTTCAATCAATCCATAGCCTTCCCTCACTTGTCACCTCCATTTTAGGCCATGCCTTAGGTAATCATGAAGGGTTCTTAGTCTAGTCTTGTCTTGGAAGAGGTTGCTTGGAAGAAAGAACTGTGGGTATTAGATATATCTCGCGACTGGATGCACCTTCTCCAAGTACCTCGCCGGTGACCATCTCTAGGAGGAGCATTCCCCAGGAGGGGGATGCCTCCCTCCACAAGCATTCCCCAGGAGGAGGATGCCTCATCTCACAAGATTTCTCCCAGGAAGAGCATGCCTCCTCCAGCCAGAAGATTTCACCCAGGAGGAACATGCCTCCTCCTCCACAAGATTTCTCCCAGGAGGAGCATTCGCCAGGAGGGGGATGCCTCCTCCCACAAGATTTCCCCCAGGAGGAGCATGTCTCCTCCTCCCACAAGATTTCACCCAGGAGGAGCATGCCTCCTCCTCCACAAGATTTCTCCCAGGATGAGCATGCCTCCTCTTCCCAGAAGATTTCACCCAGGAGGAGCATGCCTCCTCCCACAAGATTTCACCCAGGAGGAGCCCTCCTCCCACGAGATTTCTCCCAGGAGGAGCATGCCTCCTCCTCCCAGAAGATTTCACCCAGGAGGAGCATGCCTCCTCCCACAAGATTTCACCTCCGGGAGGAGCGTCCCTCCTCCACGAAGTTCACCTCCGGGAGGAGCATCTCTCCTCCACAAGATTCACCTCCGGAAGGAGCATCCCTCCTCCACGAAGTTCACCTCCGGGAGGAGCATCCCTCCTCCACAAGATCCACCTCCGAGAGGAGCACCCCTCCTCCATAAGATTCACCTCCATGAGGAGCAAGGCTTCCTCCACAATACTCATTTCCAAGAAGAACAAGCTTCCTCCACAAACTCCGCCTTCGGAGGAGCAAGACCTCTTCCAGGAACTCTCCACCCACGGAGGAGTGAGGTCACCTCCGGGCACCTCACCTCCTACTTAACACCTTGAAGACTCCACGAACTCCCAAAGGCGACTCTATACACCATCATCTTAGGCCGGGAGCAGGGCCTAGGTACCTCGCTCGGGACCTAAGGAGGAATGTGGCTTGGAGGCTAGAGCAAGGGGTTCGTCAAGGAGGACGAGCTTGCCTCCGGCAACCTCTGACTTGACCGGTCCTAGAGAGAGAGGGGGCATCGACCGCCATCTGACATCTTGGAAGAAGTATCATACCTACCTCCTGGTACCTCGGAGCCCGTGTCATGCCTACCACCTGACTTGGCAAATGATGCGGGTCTCCATGTATCACCAAAATAGCCTCTGCCGGTTCCTTGACTACGGGCTCCAAGGCCTGACTTGGGACTAAAAGAGGCAAGGAGGTCAACCTCCATTCTGCCCACCAATGGGAAGGAGCCTCACAGCTGGCTCTCTTTCTCCCCCAAGGCTCATATAAAAGATAAGCATTCAAGAGAGTATTCAAGACACACCAAACACTCACCTACTCTCCACTGCCATCCCTCTCTCTCTCTAAATCCGCCCCGAGCTCTCTCCTCTTCCACCTCCGGTGGTCTCGGGCACCATTGTAGCAACCGCCATATACCTGGAAGGCTACCTCAGGTACTCTTCCCACTCATACCTCCCACAAGAACAAAATCAAAGGCTAAAATCATGCTTAAAGTAGTCTAGTCATGGGTTGTCATGACATAAATAGGCTTAAGGCTAAAGGTGTGAAATGGTTCACCTAGGAATTAGGAAGGTCCATATGGTTCATAAGGTTCAACAATGGCTAGGGAGGTCTAACTAAAATTGAAATCCAATTGGTTTGGTTAACCAACTAGTTGGAATCTAATTCTACTTGCCAAGTAGGATTTCTAGCCAATAAATATAATTTAAAGATATTATTTACTCATTAGGAAAAATATACGAGTTTATTTTTAAGTATACTCGTCATGGAAGAAGGACTAGATTATCCGGAGTAAAAAGGATTCAATTTTACAAGTTTCAAATCTAATTATGACGGATTATTAGAATTTAAAAGGAATTTTTAAAGCAACTCCAAGTAATTAAAATAAAATTCAAATATTTCACGAAATTTTTATTTACCAAAATCAGGCTTGTTGCATGAGCAACTTCCTGGCCGGTCCTGTCTGGGTGAAGAATAGCCTACTAGGTCCTACCCAAAGAGCCCATAGTCTAGTAGGTCCTCTTTATTATTTTTTGACAAAAATACCCCTCGCAAAAAAAAAAGGCGATTTGAAAGAGACGATTGAGACAATCCAACCACCACCACCACCATGCCGCCACCACTCCACCACCACCCCCCACTACCGCCACCACGCCAGCACCGCCACCGCCACAACGCCGCCACCGCCACCACTACTGCCCCCACCACCACCACCACGACGATGCCACGATCACCACCACAACGCCGCCACCGCCGCCACCACCACGTCGCCACCGCCACCACTATTGCCACCACCACCAAATTAACAGTGTTAATTTTTGTCTAACTTCACACCCTAATTAACAGTGTTAATCCGCCATGATTAATAGTGTTAATTTTCGTCTTAATTCACACCCCAATTAACAGTGTTAATACCCAGATCAACAGTGTTAATCCGCCACGATTAACAGTGTTAAATTCTGTCTGGAGCTCGATCAAAGAGCACAATTGGAGCACGATCGGATTCGATTTTTGTGCGTCACCCGGATTTTTGAGATGGATGATCCGAGAAACCAAGAGTTTGATTTGAAAAAGAAAGGCTTTTGGTCTAGCGAAAACGTTGAGATTTTGGATCCGGGAGCCACGTTACGAACGGGGAAGGTTTTGTTGAAAAAGCACCCCGCTCGCCCGGTAAAACCGGTCTCTACTAAGCAATTTAAATGGGAGATTTAATACCATTTGAAAAACTTAACTTTAAACATATACGGGGAAGGGACACGGGATAGAATATAACACATTGGCATGCTTGTGGTGCAAACTGTACAGTATGAAATGGATGAACAATATACAGAAAGTGAAACAACAACATCACAATATGCATCAATGTATCGCGCGGCATGTCTTGCCCGGATGCATCGCACGGTGCAACTAACACACCGTACGGTACATCTGTCTACACATTTCAGAATCAGTTTGTTTTACATGACAAAACAAACCATAGGTCCGCAAAATAGTTTGTTATATTTTTCGAATATTTGAAAAATGATTTACGGGACCCTTTTGTTCATCTTATCATGTAAAATAATGTTAAAAGCCTTTTTGAAATGTTGAAAGATCTCATAAAGTAAAAAAAAGAAAGACTTTTAACATGAAACTTGAATCTAGAATGTACCCGCACGATCTTTAAGCAATATTAGCCGAAATATTAAAAGAAAAAGCAAAAAAAGAAAAGAAAAGAAAAACTTTGAATGTAAAGCTCGTTTGAGACCCAAACTCGGTATAAAAAGACCGAGAAGGGTCTCGATCGGCTCCCCTCAAAGCTAAATGTGATTTAGCTTAAGGAATTTGTTTATACCTTTTGATTGAAGCTTGGATGTGCTTGAAGATATTGAAACTTGGATGTGCTTGAAGATGAAGAGTGGAGGTTGATTTGGGTTGAGTTTTGAGAGACTTGAAAGCAAATGGGTATATAGAGAGAGAGATGTGTATAGTAGTGGTGGGTGTAAGAAATGTAGAGAGAGAATCAAAAGGGAGTATTTTTAGAGAAAGAGAGAGTGAGCCAAAAAAAAATGGCAGAATAACTTTACTTGGAGTTGAAGGAGTGCTTCTCAACTAGAGGGGGGGTGTATTTATAGGCAAAAGAGCCAAGGATGATCACTAAAAGAGGGGAGGTGGCTTCTGGGCCGAATAAAACTCAATTTCGGGCACAGACGCTCCTCCTGCAGGCGTGGCCGACAGCTTTCTGCGACTGTCAGAACTTTTTCTCAAGGTGCTGTGCGAGATAGTAAAGTCCCGTGCGACAGATTGATTTTTTGAATTTTCTAAAGTGCCGTGCGCCCTTTTGAAGTGCCGCGCGGTTTGTGAGTCAGCACAGCACACCAAACTTCGCGAGGGCGCCCCGGACACTCCTGAACTCGGATTTGGACGCGGTTCAAAGCGTTAGAAAGCTTGTCGAGTCCTCTTTCTAACCCAATTGGTTTCACTCAAAGCCATTTTATACATTAAAATATGTGTCCATTTTAAACTCGGTGTGTCATGGAAAAAGTTGTTTTTGACAAGGTAAACACATTTTTCTCTTTTGCAATTGAACCGAGGGCCACCCTACATGGTTGAAAAGGGGTTTTCTTGAAGTTAGAGATGGAGTAGCAAAGGAGCAATAATCCAAGCCTCGAAGGTATATTTTTTCTTATTTTATCATCGGGGAAACTTAGGCCCCGTTTGATAACGGGTTTGAGGGTTGGGATTGGAATAATAATCTCATGGGACTATTAATACTCCGTTTGGTAACAAAAAAAGGTCCGGACTATTAGTCCGATCGGATTAATAGAGGGGGTATTAGGGGGTATTGCTAATACCCCGTGGGACTTGGTATTAAGGGGTACTAATAATCCAATCCCAACTCCTTCACATTATCAATCCCTTCTCTTTACCAATTTCTTCTAATAATCCAATCCCATCATCTAATCCCATCTCAAACAAACATGATATTAATAATCCCATCATCTAATCCCATCCCAAACAAACATACTCATTATCAATCCCTTCTCATTACCAATCCCATCTTCTTACGAATCCCAATCCTAATCCCAGCTCCTTACGAATCCCATCCATCTATCTCTGTTATCAAACGAGGCCTTAAAGATTATTCGGAAGTCCAGATTGGGGTGTCTACAACCGGTCCAGAATTAACTCCATCTCAGACAGGCCCGCAACGCCAGTTTCTTTTGCACACTTGTAGTAGAACAAGAGATGTGAAGCCCGGTTTCTAAAAATGTACTTATGTGACACTAATTAGGTTACTAAACCCAATTTATAGGCTAAAAAAAAAGTGATTAAGGTTAAAGGGATATCTTCAGTCTACGTTTTGTTTTAGAATATGAGGATAACACGATATAATTATAGGAGTTCAATACTTTTCTTTAGAGAGCGAACGGCATCATAATAAGCTACACATTTTAATTAGTCTACGTTGTAATCTTTTTGAGTTCGAAACCCGGCCATGAATACTTGAATCATAACAAATTTTTGTTAGAAAGCAGAATTAAAATTTGGCATTCCAAATTACCTTAGTGTTCCATGTATCGTACTAGGAGATTTTGGTTGGCACATGTGTCCACATATCTCATACTCAAGGGTGTTTCTCACCTCTAAAAATACTTAATACATATGTATCTAATCCGGATCCCTCCGGATGGAGTTGTGGTGCGGGATCCTATTGTGAGGCATTGGATTTAATCCACCGGCCTGGATCAGAGAAGCCCTTAAATCTCGCTGGAAATTACACTTTCCCCCTTCTCATTTCATTTCACGGACAGACCAAAGAGAGAGATCGAAGATGAACGAAGATCTACTCGAAGACGAATGAAGATCCACCGAGGTATCTCTGTCATCTTTTTCTCTTAGAAAAAAAAAAAAATTCTGGATCTGAAGAAATTTTTTCTTAGAAATTAGCGGTTTTTTTAAAGGACAAACGACGAAGAACGAAGAAGATCGACTGGAGAACGACGAACGAGGTATCTCTGTCATATTTTTCTCTCTCGTTCAAAGAAATAAAAATATGGTTCGAAAGAAATTTCTCAGAAATTAGATTTTTTTTTTTTTAGGACGAACGACAAAGAACGAAGAGGAGAAGAAGAACGAAGAAGCTCGATTGGAGAACATGATTGAACCAAATAAGATATCTCTCTCTTCACCGTTTGACTGATTTGAACCCCTTTTTGCTAGGGTTTCGATTTCAATTCTGGAATGGTGTTTGGGTTAGGTTTTTATTTTGATTAGTTGTATATGAGAAAGGAAATTTGGGGAAATTTGTAAGTTTTAGTTCTGAAATTTTATAGAGATTTTGGCTAAGTTCGGTTGCAATTTCTGGGTAATGATCCGGGAAAAAAATTTTGAGTTAGTGATTGGTTTGGTTTTTGGAAATGGTTGTTGGAGTAATGATTTGATAGAAAAATAGGGATAATGATTGGAAATAGAATAATGATTGAAGAGAGATAGAGAGAGAAATAGGGGTAATTATTGGAAGAGAATAGGGGTAATGATTGGATGAAAGAGTAATGATTGGAATGAGAGAAAAGTGAATAGGGGTAATAATTACACTTTTTCCGGAAATGTTTTCCGGAAATTGCCGAAAATTGCAACCGAACACAGCCTTTATCTATCCAAACATGTATCTAAATTCTAGGATGAATACTGGATTAGTTTAAAACTCTAAAGCTAGAAGGAAAGTTTAAAATGCACTACTATGATTTATCTATGTATTTACCCCCAAACAATGATGTGGATGACTTAGTGTGTTTGGAACCTAGAGAAAGGAAAAGAAAGGAAAGGAAAGAAAAAGAGAAGGAAAATAAGAGGAAAATGGGGAGATTTACTATTCACTACCCTCAAAATCTTTATTTTCTTCTTATTTTTTCTTATAACTAAACAATAGAAAGAAAAATTATTTAATTTTTCTTTGTTTTTCCTGAGTTCCAAACAGAGCCTTAGATTTATGAGAATGCTGCCTCACCTAGATCTAGAGCGTCCCATTTTTAATTGAAGAGTAAAAGAAAAAGAAAAGAAACAACTAGAAGGGAAAGGGAAACGGCGAAGGAAAAGAGAGAAGCACTTCGTGCACCCCCTCTGGTTCGATCCGACTTCCGACATCCTTCGATTACCGTCGGATAACTTCAATGGGTAATTTCCTCTTTCCTCCTCTCTTTTCTCTTTTCCCCACACAGACCAGGCGGCGGCGGCGGCGGCGGCGGCGGCCCATGCCTTTTTCCCCTTCCTTTTCTCGGCTAGGAAAACGAGGATTAGCGGCGGCAACGTCGTGACTGTTTAGATTGTGTACTGTGTGTGTGTGTCATGTACAGTATGAGACATTACTTACGATGCTCGCCAACTATACAAAAAAAAAATGATTTTCGATGATAGTATGAAGACAAGAATATGTGAGGAACGAAAATTAAGCCCTTAAAGTTGTCAACATGTATCAAAATTCTAGGTTAAGTAGTGATGTTTGAGAAAGAGGATGGAAACAATATGTGAGTCCAAGAGTTAGAAAGATAGAGGGATTTTAATTACAATCAATATATGGGGGAGTAATGGTGCAACCAAGACACAGAGTTGGCAACCAAAAAAAAAAGAAAAGAAAGGAAGCCAAAATTAGGATAAAAATCAAGGAATGTTCAGATCAAACTGCCTAACTCATGGATAGTATCACTCGAGAGTATACAAGAAGGGATTAAGAGGTTGCTATTGCTATGAGGAACTAGGGCATATGAGAAATGACTGGCCGGAATCGCAAACAAATGCATTTGTTGTTTCTAAAGATAGAATGCTAGAAAGAAATGAAAATGTTTGAACTCTCAATGATAGTAACTAGAGTCAAGCTAGTAAGAAAGGACTTGGTCAAAGACAAGAAGGGACATACACACTAGTCGTAGACATTTGTACAGGAAACAGAGAACAAGATAGCAGGTACATTGACAACTTATTCTCTATCAACATTTTTGCTTATAGATTCAGTTCAACTTATACATTTGGGGCACTGCATTTTGCTATTAAAATTCCTTGAGTACTTGAATTCATTGGTTATGAACAACTAGTTTTCAAACCTTGGGTAGTATGACAACCTGTAGAATATTCTATAAAGACTGCAAGTTATTTACTAGTGATGAATGATTCTTGGATGACCTGATATCAATAAAGATGGGCTATTCTAATGTAATACTGGATAGATTGGCTATACCAGAGTTGCTGCAACTATGGATGTGTAAAGAAAAGTTTTTTAGGTTACATTTTTTTTTTTATTGTGAAAAGTTTCAGTTTACTAAAATAGAGGTAATGTCACCCTTATACTCATTCCGTGACCCATTGAGAATCGCTAAGGAATGCTATCAATGATTATCTGTTTAGTGTAACAATCACCCTAGAAGTAGCTACGATAACCACCATTTGTAGATTCATGAAAGTTTTTCCAATGACCTACCAGAAGCACTAGCAGAAATGAAAGGATTAAAGACTCAGTTATTGGACCTTCAGATTAAAGTCTTTACAAGGACCCTAAGAAGCAGTTTATGTAAGATGTTATAGGTATAGCTGAATGAAGGTATAGAATGGAACGCTCCGGTATGTCCGTCAGTAAGGAGTATACAACACTTGCAGTTTAGTTAATGTGTGCAACAGAAGTGAGGTTATTAGATGTACCTTAAAAAAAAAAAATTTCCCAAACTACAAGATAACACACATTATGGAAGAATCTTACCTGTTACGTACCAATATGAGTATATGATCATGTGTTTTTAATTATGAGAGAGTTCTACTCAGCTTTGATAATGCACCAAGTAGTTCCCATTACCAATGACGTCTGATTGTCACCTTCTTCTGAGCCTCTTGTATCAAAATATGATTAAAATGAATCGGAGTCACAGATATGTCCCATAAGTAACTTTGAAAGCAGGAATTTCTATTGTTGTCCCACATTCTATTCAATTAAGCCCTTAAGCTCTCTATTAATTTCAGTCCACACTTAAGCCTTCATAGGGCAGTTGATCTTGGAGATTTCCCTTGAAATGCATTAGGCCGACGCAGTTTCAAGGCAAATATCTAGATTAATCCCTTACGTTCTCTGATCTTGGAGGTTTTCTTTGAAACGCGCTGGGCCGACGCGGTTTCAAGGAAAATATCTAGATTAGTCCTTTACATTCTTTTCAATTCTATTTTCATCTTCCTTTCTGTCCTCGTGAAACCTTGTTCCTTGTCTTTTACTTGGATCTTGATGGTGAAACCCCGAAACTTTTGCAATTGAAGATTGTGTACCATATTGTATGTTCAGATTGCTGTTTCTAAAGAAAATCCCGTTCAAATTTCAAGTACATCGTTGACGCGATCATCAAGTGCCTCACCTAAGTTATCACAATTTGCTTTCTAGACCCATTACTAATCCAACTACTGCTTTGAACGTCTGTAACAAATGGTTGACGAGATTACGATACAACTGCAGAGGATCGAGGGTCTTAGCAATGACAAGTTGGAAATCTTTTCAACTCGATAGTCCATCAAAAAATTTTGAGGATTACTCGAAAAGGATTGCGTCATTAATGAAGTTGACAAGGAAGGGAAAGCTTATTGTTTTGGACACAGAAACATAACTAATAAAAAAAAAAGGAGGAAGGAAGAGTTTAGAAGTCAAAATAGAGAGACGCGAGGGCAATTGAACCACTTGTAAGTAGTGATCTCAAAACTTTTAAGTATTATATAAGTACTCATTTGAGGAAACGTAGCAGTTTAGTTGATGTGATACCCTCTATGAGTTGGTTATCTAATAACTTAGTAACGAAACTTATTGGATACTTTAGTTTTTCTTCACAATCCTAAATGAGAGAAGTTCTGTTTTAAGAGAAAAGGCCTTAAAGTACAACATACCTATGTACGGTATTCTGTTTGCAAGTCTGAGTCTCGAGAATTGTATTGTTCTAGGAAAGTTTTCACTTGTTGAAGCCCGGTGATTAAGGAGAAGCCACAGTGGAGAAAGAAGAAAATAAAAAGAAGCATTATTGAACTTATTGAAAATATATTCTCTTACCTAACTACTTAGCGAATTCAAGTTTGGAGGACCAAACTTCTTAAGGTGGGGGGGAATGTGAAGCCCGGTATCTAAAAATGCACTTATGTGACACTAATTAGGTTACTAAACCCAATTTATAGGCTAAAAAAAAAAGTGATTAAGGTTAAAGGGATATCTTCAGTCGTTTTGTTTTAGGACACGAGGATAGCACAATATAATTATAGGAGTTCAATACTTTTTTTTAGAAAGCGAACAACATCATAATAAGCTACACATTTTAATTAGTCTACGTTGTAATCTTTTCGAGTTCGGAACCCGGACATGAATAATTGAATCAAAACAAATTTTTGTTAGAAAGCAGAATTAAAATTTGGCATTCCAAATTACCTTAGTGTTCCACATATCATACTAGGAAATTTTGGTTGGCACATGTGTCCACATATCTCATAGGTTAAGAGTTACTCAGGGGTGTTTCACCTCTAAAAATACCTAATACATATATATGCTGGTAAGAGTAAATTAATTGAAGAGTAAAAGAAAAAGAAAAGAAACAACTAGAAGAGAAAGGGAAACGGTGAAGGAAAAGAGAGAAGCACTTCGTGCACCCCCTCTGGTTCGATCCGACTTCCAACATCCTTCGATTACTGTCGGATAACTTCAATGGGTAATTTCCTCTTTCCTCCTCTCTTCTCTTTTCCCCACACAGACCTCCGCGCGCGGCGGCGGCCCATGCCTTTTTCCCCTTCCTTTTCTCAGCTAGGAAAACGAGGATTAGCGGCGGCAACGTCGTGACTGTTTATATTGTGTACTCTGTGTGTGTGTCATGTGCTCTGTTTATGTGTGAATCTATTGTGGTATGTGTATAACATGTATATATAACTGTAGGTAGATGTATACGTTTAAGTAAAACAAGAGGATTAAGTTCACTCTCAAAGTTAATTAGGAGTGTATATGTTTGTTAAATCTTGTATACAAGCTAATTTTCATTTGTTATTAGTTAATTGTTGGAACTGATGTACGGGGGTCCTATTGAAAAAGAAAAGCACATCATTGAATAGCATAATCTGAAGTAAGATTTCAAGAGTAACTTGTTGACTGCCAAAACAGTAGGTGACCCAAAATATGACTACCCATATGAATTTATTTTGGAGTACAGATATAAGAATGGACCCAAACTACTTAATGTAGATTCGAAATGAATGTTACGCAACCGAGCCATCTCTAAATCCAGTAGGCCGACTCAAAACCGAAAAGGCCTAATAATATTTCGATTACATTTTTGAACATGTTGTGACACCAAGTAATTGGCAATTAGGCAGGTCCGAGGAACAAGTAAGAGAATGATTCAAGTCTTGAGAGCTCTCGAGAAGTCAAAGGTGAGATACTTTACCTTGGTTATATTGCTTTTCAAGCAAATTATGTTATGTGTTTCATATGCCTAAAGTTATGATATGTACACAAAGAAAGCATGATTTGATGACATGATTTATGCCTCTCATTTTATGCCATGGAAATATGCTATGAACTCTTTATTCAAAGACGACGATTTTATGAGAATGGCTATGTTTAAGAAGAGATGATTCCATGAACACCGGCCTTGCCATCTAAAGGTGACGGTGTAATGTTATTATGATTCTATGAACACCGGCCTTGCCAGCTAAAGGTGACGGTGTAATGTAATTACGATTCTATGATCTCAAAGTTTGATGCATCCAGACAGCGGTGTCCCGGGTAAGGGGGGACGGATTTTAAAGATACCATGACCAACGAAGGGGTTAATAAGGGAGGAATGTTATGTGGCACCATCTGCCAGTGATTTGATCATTTCACACCACGTGGAGTCGCTCCCCTATTCATGTTTAGCTCTTGGATGTTCTATCACAAGATTATGCAAGTTTTACATGATGCAAGCTGTTCTGATGAGCTTTATGCTATAGTTATGATATGCTATGTCTGAGAAGTTTATGAAAGTTATTTCCACGGTAAAACGTATAACTCTAGTATAGTATCTCACACGAGCTTTCGGCTTATGAAAATTAATTATTTTCCTACAGGTATTGCCAAGTAGGAATGAGAAATGCTGCTGCTTGGGGGAAATGTAAAGCAAGTATTTAGTCAACGTTTTATGAATTTCAAAGTTGGGAATTGACTACTCCCTATTTAATGTAAGGTCAAATTATGTTGTAAAGTTTTTGATTCTTTAAGGCTCTGATGGTGTTTTTATGTCAATAATGCTTCCACACTTTTAAATTTTATAGTCTTTGCATCCTTTAGACTGAGTAATGAGGCCTTGGATGGAAGTAAGATCCACTGGCCGGTCACGATAATCCTATCATTTTAACTTTTGGGATAGGGTCGTGACAAGAGAGGAGAGGGAGAGAGAGAGAATCAAATCGAGGAAGAAGTAGGGGCAGAGATCTAGAATTCTGCTGATTTTCAGTGCATTCTCATTGCGTGTGTGTGTAGTTGGAGAAAGAGAGATCAGAATCAGATTGAAGAAGAAGAAGAGGCAGAAATCGAAAATTCAGCTGGTTTTCATTGCATTCTCTCTTCATGTGTATGTATATATAGTATACGTGCATAGACGGGGGGGTAAAATAATGGGGACAGCACTAGCGCCAGGTTTGTCCCGGAAGCTGAAGAAGGTGCTGGAGACGAGGACGGACACGCCTGATCTGCTGGCTTCGCTCAACACTCTATCCTCGTTCTACGCCGACAACAACCCCCACGCCCGACGCAACCTCCGATCGACCATCGAGAAGCGCTCCCTATCCATCAACCACGAGTTCCTCCTCGCCTCCAACGCCGCCCAACAGGTTCCACTTGAATTCTCTCTCTAAAACTCTCCATCTCACTCTATGAAATGATTTTGATTTGTGTGGTGTTTTGGTTGTAGGCTCTAGATCGGGTTGAGGAGGAGGTCAATGCGCTGGCCGATTGCTGTGACAAGTAGGATCATGATCTCTCTCTCATTCTTCTTTTTTTTTTTTCGCTTCATTTCTCTTGAATTGTGTTGATATTTATTGTCTCGACTTTTATGTTTTTCTTGTGTGCAATGCTGTATTGTGTGTTTAGTTCATTTTGGACGGTTTGGTTGCCGTACTATCTAAATACTGCAATGTTATACGGAATGATCACTAATGTTCTTAAAAATGCTATGCGCTAGTCGGGCAGAAAAGGGGCGCCTACACGCCGACTAGTTGGCTGCCTACTCTAGGCGTTGGACCACCACCAAATGCCTTGGCGGGTAATGCCTAATTTAGGCGCTGGACCACTGCCTAGTGCCTTGGCGGGGACTAGTTGGTCTATGTTGGTATTAAACGTGGAAGCACCCAAGAACCGAGATTCGAAACGCAACCACAATCGTAACCAATGGAAATACGATGAAAAATAAAATAGAGAGAGACACGTAAGAATTACGTGGTTCGGCAAAAACACGCCTACTCCACGGAGAGGATCCTGTTCTTTCACTATGAGAGACTTAGTACAAGAGAACACCCAAGTTTGAAAACCCAAACCCATCCCTTATACACCCACTCCCACACCAAGTACTAGACTTGACTTTTACACTTGCGCACACATTGTTTTTACACCTCTCTCACTGCCGAAAACTTCTCCTCCATGCAGCCCTTATAAATACATCTACTAACCCATGTATTTATACCATAATACAGGTTCCCATGAGAAGTCATAAGGACACACGGCAAATGAAAGCAACTGGCACTTCGGTAAAACAAAAATGGAACCATGTGCAAGCGGCAATTGATTTATTGGGAATTTGAACCAACCCAACAAATCTCCACCTTGGTGAAAATTCCACGCATCACCGCGCCACCACCAAGTCTTGAAAAACGACAGCTACACGTACTGAATCGAATTAAGGTCCAAAGACTTGATTCAAACCACCTTTTTGCGTAGCAAAAAAAAACTTGATTCAAACCACACGGCCAAAACGTGTGTGTAGCCGCCCCGTGCCAATAATCATCAATTGACACGAGAGTAGGACCTCCACCTGTCCTCTCCACCAACAGGATTTACACTCTCACGAACATTGGCAACTTGGAAACATAACGTTGTCTTTGCCGCCCGCAAAAGACTCACACCTTGGGTACCCATTTCCTTGTGCACACCGTTTCCAAACCTTCGTCGAGTGAACAGTTTTGCCAATCAACCGATACAACCCTTTGCACTTCTCTCCTTTCATTAGGACCTTAACGCCGCGTGTGATTTTCATGGCTCCACCTCCAGCAAAGTACTTGCACCCAATGGAGTCCATCCGGCTAAGTGAAATTAGATTCCTTCGTAACTTCGGGACATAAGCCGCACCACCCAAAGTATGAACCGCTCCATCAAACATTTTTATCTTTACATTCCCAAAATCTCGAATTTCACATGGAGTTCCATCGCCCAAAAACAACGACCCACCATCTTTTTCTTGGAATGTATCATCTTGGAGCAAACATGTATAGTGCAACCCGAATCTAAAATCCACTCATCACGAGAAGAAGTGTTTACACCTTTGGAGACTGTGAGAAGATCTCCATCATCCGCTACCACCAAAGAACTACCCCTCGAAGCATCATCAAATTTCTTCCCTTTGTTCTTGCGCAAAGGACAATTGCGCTTTTCATGGCCAAATTCTTTGCAACTGTAGCATTGTATACCCTTTGGAACTAGACCCGGACATGTTGTTCCCTCCGGATCTACCATCAGATGTCCTTTTCCGATTCTCACTTTGAATTGCAAGTGCCAAATTTTCTTTACCCTCAAAACTTGATTTTTTCTGAGTAAAATGAGAAACCAATGCCAACTGCACCTGCTCCAAACTCACTACATCTTTCCCATACAAGAGAGTTGTCACCAAAGTATCATATGAAGTCGGAAGCGAAGTAAGAAGCAAAAGGGCCTTGTCTTCCTCTTCTATCTTTGCATCAATTTTTCGAAGTTGATCCAAATAACCATTGAACACGTTCATGTGCTCCATGATATTCCCGCCTTCCTCCATCTTCAGCTTGTACAACTGCCGCTTTAGATGTAACTTGTTGGTTGAGCTCTTCGCAAGGTAGAGCATTTCTAACTTCTCCCACAAGGCTGATGCCGAATCCTCATCCATAACATGGTTAATAATATTATCAGCAATACAGAGCCGAATAGTGCTCACACACTTCGACTCCAACTCTTCCCATTCATCATCTTTCATTGTTGCCGGCTTCACATCCTTTCCCTTCAACGCCTTAGTCAAACCTTGTTGAACAAGGATATCCTTCACCCTCCTCTGCCATAGAGTGAAGCTGCCGCTTCCATTAAACTGCTCAAGAGAAAATTGAGAGTTGATCATTGCCTTCATTGTGGATGTAATGGAACCCGAATCTCAAACACCGGTCAAGAACCAAGCCGGCTCTGATGCCACTTGATGGGATTAAACGCGAAAGCACCCCAAGAACCGAGATTCGTAACGCAACCACAATCGCAACCAATGGAAGTACGATGAAAAATAAAATAGAGAGACACGCAAGAATTACGTGGTTCGGCAAAAACACGTCTACTCCACGGAGAGGATCCCGTTCTTTCACTATGAGAGAATTAGTACAAGAAAACACTTGAGTTTGAAAACCCAAACCCAACCCCTTATACACCCACTCTCACCAAGAATCCACTCTCACACCAAGTACAAGACTTGACTTTTACACTTGCGCACACACTGTTTTTACAACTCTCACTGCCGAAAACTTCTCCATGCAGCCCTTATAAATACATCTACTAACCCATGTATTAATACCATAATACATGTTCCCATGAGAAGACATAAGGACACACGGCAAATGAAAGCAACTGGCACTTCTGTAAAACAAAAATGGAACCATGTGCAAGTGGCAATTGATTTATTGGGAATTTGAACCAACCCAACAGTCTTTTTAGAACCTTGTAAAAAAAAAAAAAAACAGTCTTTTTAGAACACTGACACTTTCTTTGGTTGTTCACTCAGAAATATTCTCTCCAAAAAAAATTTACTTTTTCGTCATCCGTGTTTTTTCGTCTTTAGTGATTTTTTTATCAAAATTTTTACTTAGTTTTTAGTTTTTGGATGTATATAGCATATCTCTATTCAAAAAATAAGAGTTCGTTAAAATGTTAGAAAAAAATGATTACAGACGAAAAAATATGCAAACCTATAGAACTTTTTTTATCTTAAAGATGACAACCAAACAAAGTGTGAGCGTTTCCGCTAGCCAATAACTTATGGACAGCTTCTTGTTGTCCAAAAATGTCAAGTTGTTGTTTCCACTAACCTGTGAGTTGTAGATGATATATGGGTGGGTGAATGGGGAAAATACAGTGAAAAAATAGTGGGAAAAATGAAGAGGAAGAAGTTGTGGGTTAGTGTGACCAACATGGCAAAATGAAATAACTTGTAGTCCAAAATCTTTAGTTGAAATGCCCCCTGATGACCACTATGAAACTGGATGATACCAAGTGCTCTTTTCCTTCACTTATGTTAGGAATACAACTAGGTCATGGCTACTAGAACCTTTAACGTTTTCTTGGATTTTGGTCTTGGGAGAAGCAGAATCATTAGGATTTGTCTGGGTATAGTAGAATTTCGGAGAGTTTGAAGTATGTTGATCCAGTTTTGAACTATTAGGATCAGAGTTCGGGAAATGTTGTTCTATGTAGCATGTACATCTCACTGAACATCACATACCAGGGTTGTACATTGATGCTCAAACCAGAAGTGTATAAGAAGCACAAACACGTTTACCAGCCTTAAGTATCCGTATCTGACATGTGTCCAGCACAGATGTGGCACGAGTCTCTTTGGACACATGTCAAACATGCCTAAATGCATATCCACTTTTTTTATTATAGCTTTGTTACTCAGATACGTTGGGACACTCTTGGGGCAGGTTAAGGGCATTACGAGTTGAAAATGTAATTTTTAATACTTGGTTCAGAGTCAAACTTTCCATAGATATTTAGTTCATGAATACTTATAGGGTGTCCTTTTTTCTTCATAGTAGTACTACTATTGACGGGTTTTATCTTAATTGATAAAAATGATGTTTTTGGTATTTATATATTTACGAGGTACGTGTATAATGCAAAATATATACTTTATGCTACGTGTCCGTATCGTTTCATGTCTATGTCCATGCTTCTTAGTGTTAGGGTATTGAAAAACAAAGTCAGTGTTGATGTATGCTTGTAGGGTACTCAGGTGATATTGATGAATCAGGGTGATTTATTACAAATTTGCAGGAAGTTGAGGTGGTTATAGTTCCATTAGCATCGAACTTTCTCTTTCCTGCTTTCTCTGCATTTTCCCTTTTGTTTCTTTTGCCTTTTCTTCTGTTAGCCATTCTATTTGATTTATCTCTGTAATGACTTACTTGCCTTGCAAAAGGGTTGTGGTTCAATTGTACATTCCCTGATTCTTATCGGATGGGACTTGGGAGAAGGGGATGTTGGGAGGAATCACATTTAATCCGGTTTGTAATAACTTGATTAAATGTGACTCACTTGCCTTGCGAAGGGTTTTTGGTTCAATTGTACATTCCCTGATTCTTATTGGATGAGACTGGGAGAAGGGGATGTTGGGTGGTTCAATTGTACCTCTGTAATGACTTACTTGCCTTGCAAAGGGTTCGTGGTTCAATTGTACATTCCCTAATTCTTATTGGATGGGACTTGGGAGAAGAGGATGTTGGGTGGAGTCACATTATAGCATATCTTTCTTTTGAGCTCTTGCCACTGCCTTAAAATTCTGTATAAAGGCACTTGTTTTATATTTTAGGTAGCAATTTGAAATCATTCAAGTTTGTAACTGCAGGATTGCAAAGGCTTTGAACAGTTGTAATGCTACAACGGGAGATATAATCAGTACAACAGAGAGGCTAAAACAGGAACTTGAAATTACTACACAAAGACAGGAGATTGTCTCTTGCTTCCTTCGTGATTATCAGCTTTCTAATGAAGAGGTATGGATATGATTCTTTAACAATATAGGTGCTTACTGCATGTATAAATGCTAATGGAATATTCCCTGTATAGATAAATGCTCTAAGGGACGAAGACCTGAATGAAAATTTCTTTAAGGCTCTTTCTCATGTCCAAGAAATTCATGCCAACTGCAAAGTATTGCTTCGGACCCATCATCAGGTAATCGCTTGTGTTGTCATCACAACAGCATGTTTTTTTCTTTTTAATTTAAGCTTGTGAGGGGTATTGTTTAATGATTTCTCATCTTGTTTCTGCTTCCTGTCTTTTGTTTTTTTATTTTTTTTATTCATCTGATTTTGGCTGATGAAATACATGTGCTGAGATCTTCACTTGGCTATCTCACTTGTAGTAATCATAGTATGCATACATGTTTTTTGAATAAGATTGGATGACAAGTATAGTTTGTCTAACGTACCATCTTCTCATGCAGGTCAGTTACTAGCATGTATTTGAAACACTTGATAAGATCAATATATCATTATTTGAGGCTAGTTCTCTTCTTGTTTTTGCTTGAAGAGCCAACAGCATACGTATCACCATAATATAGTTTTTGTAATAAGCTCATTAAGAACCTTCATGTCCCTCATTCACAACTTCACTTCCACTTTCCCACTCGATGCATATGAAGCTTCATTGTGATCTACTGGAGAGTTTATAGCTTTAGATTTATATGTTCTATTTTTGGGGAACCCTGAATCGATGACTGTCTTGGTATGGGGAGAGGGAGAGGGAGAGAGAGAGAGAGAAGGGGGAGGGTAGGAGAGAGACAGACATAGGGAGACCCTTAGCAAACTTTCGAAATTATCATCTTGTCGTAAATTAGTTTTAAGACTGATTGCACTTCTTGTCATGGTACATGAGGCCTGAGAGTAGAGAACTTTTCCTTTTCCAGCTGATTATTAGAATGAAGCTATCGTTGTATACTAGTTGCACGCCTTTTCTGCAAGCAGTCTTCATTCACCATTGATTTCAGCCGTAGCTGAGTTCATCGGTTAGAAGGCCTTTTACCTGTTGTTGATGATCTTCGACTTTTGTTGGGTGGAGATCTTTCTTTCTTTGTTGTTCCCTCTTAGGCGGAAATATTACATGGAATTCACCTGAGGGGCCTTCTCAGCGTGCAGGTTTGGAACTCATGGATATGATGGCTGTGTACCAAGAAGGAGCCTATGAGCGCCTGTGCAGGTGAGCTTGATGAATGGAATCTTAAAATAGTTGCTATCCATTTGCACTGGTATCCATTGCATGGCTTGCTAGCGTGTTGTTCTGAAAAATACCATTGACCTGTAGATTATTTGGAGAAGGTTTTTGAAACTAAACACATTGAAACCCTAACCTAAATAAGCATAAATTAATGACTAAAGTAAGGCTAAAATCTATCTTGTGCAAGTTTCCCGTCTGCCCAATTCCACTTGGGTTGGTTTAAAACCAACCAGTTTTCAAAATTTGCATCTTTTAACTTTGCTTGTCTAGCTGCCACTCGAGCTCTGTTTTGTAGGTGAACTGTAAAAAGGAACCTGCTTATTTATCAATGCAATTAGTTGGGACTTATTTGGGTTGAAATGTTTTGGAAGTCTACTCCATACCATGTCAACAAGCTAACATCTTAGAAGCTTGAATTGATAGAGAGTGTAACTTGAGTGTTTATAGTTGTATATCGGTACAAAGACACTTTCGCTTCTTCCTTTCTCGTTCTTTCTTTTCATGCATGTAGTGTCTATATGTTTGCTTTGATATGCAATTGATGAGTTGTCCATGGATAAGGCATCTAGGCAACGCCACCTGCTTTAGAAACCAAACACACCGAAGGCCTCAAATTACAGAAGGCACCTACGTATGGAGAGAACCCACACAATCTTAGAAAAGGTACAAGACTAGGGGCCACCGCACCGAAGACCCAAGAAAGTAGGATGATAAGAAAAAAGAGAAGTCAAAGTAAGTACAATCTTATGAGAGGGTAACTTGCCTAGCCAAGTGCTGAGTCAACTGGACCTATTTTATTCTTTCAAAGAGGGAGAGACAAACTTTAACCTACAGCATAAAAGGAAAGCTCTCTTCTTTTTTGTATTTCTGTTACCTTGAATTTTGTAAGTCAATTGTATTTTGGTGATTTTATAATGACAAGTGTATTTCTGTGTCAGGCTGAATAGTTGTTCACTTCTTCTTTACTCCCTTTTTTCTGGATACGCCCATTTAAGTTTGGCAAATTGGTTCAATTTCGTCATGTGGTTTGTGCGAATTACCTTTTATCTAATCTCTTCTCTCTTCATCTAGGTGGGTTCAGGCAGAGTGTAGGAGACTTGGTGACACTGATAACCCAGAAGTCAATGAACTTTTGAAAATGGCAGTTCGCTGCCTCAAGGAAAGGCCTGTCCTTTTCAAGTATTGTGCAGAAGAGGTAGTTCTATTATGGAAGCTGTAAATGTTGAGTACCTCAGTTGTACACATAACCTATGGTGTTACCTAACTCTCTATGCTCATCCATTTTTACCATGAAGGTTGCAAATATGAGGCATAACGCTTTATTTAGAAGGTTTATAAGCGCTCTTACTCGTGGAGGACCTGGAGGACTGCCTAGACCCATTGAAGTACATGCTCATGATCCGTTACGTTATGTTGGTGACATGCTTGGGTGGCTACATCAGGTGTGAACCCTATCCTCTTTTTGTCCCCCTCATTTCTATCTACAATGTTTTGAAAGGTGGAATTGTTTTAGTTATTTAAGATTTCTTGTTACATTTAAGCAAAATGTGTTTTTTGCTTTACTTGCAGGCCTTGGCATCTGAAAGAGAACTAGTCCTTGCGTTGTTAGATCCGGATGCTGTGGTTGATACTGGCCCAACTGCACGCCGATTCTCCAAAACCTTAGAGACCGAATCAGGAAAGACAGAAACTGACGTGATGTTTGTTCTAGACAGGATCTTTGAAGGAGTTTGCCGGCCATTTAAAGTTAGAGTTGAACAAGTTTTGCAGTCACAGCCCAGTATCATGATATCATACAAACTTACCTACACCCTGGAGTTTTATAGTTATACTGTAAGTTGAAAGATAATTCACTGATGGATGAATTACTTGTCTTGTAAGCATTTGTTTTCTTGTTTAACTCTTTGTTTTGTACAGATATCAGATTTGTTGGGGAGAGAAACAGCCCTTTGTAACACCCTTTGGGCACTGAAGGATGCAGCTCAGAAAACATTCTTCGACATTCTGAAGACTCGAGGAGAGAAGCTTTTACGATATCCTCCACTTGTTTCGGTTGATCTTTCTCCTCCACCAGCAGTGAGGGAAGGAGTGTCAGTGTTGCTTGAAATCATTCAGAATCATGACAGCATGATGGTTCCTGCATCAGGAAAGAAGCCTGTCTTTGATCCAGTGATAGCTGCCTTACTTGATCCTATTATTCAGGTATTTTATTCCACACTTTTTGTTGATCTTTTCCGTTCGCTTCATGAACCTACTCCTAGTAGTCCAATGCTACAAAGTTCAAACGTGGGCTTTATCAGAAGTGTTTTTAGCTTATTACTACTAGATTGTATATAATTGATAAAAGGAAATTCACATCCACCGTAATAATGTTTCACATACCCTGTGTTATTGGCTGGAAGTTGAGAAATTGTTTAATTGCTGTAAGGAAGCCCAACTTATTGCAAAATGCTTGAGGTCATTATTTCCACCAACAGCAGTAAAACATTTTTTACACTAGTTACTTAATGTAATCGCTGCCCAATCCAGTCTTTGTGTTTTCTGTGTCTCAAGTCTCAGACTCTCAATTAATATAGAAGGATGTTTGATAGGTTTGCAATTAGAGACCTAGCTCTCTGATGAATGGTGGAAGGGAAACGTTTTCTGGCTTTTAAGCTTTGCATGCTGGCACCTGGTATACATTGTACCAGATTTCTTTTGGAACAGTTTTAAAAACAACACACGTGGGCACCCGATATTGTCACATATTACAATCGTGGATTACAAACACCCCTTTTAGAATAAGGATTAGGATAGTCTTTGCATCATGAGCTGACAACCCTTTCAAATGGATTTTTTCAGATTCCACTTGAGTAATCATGTCTTTGACATATTGTAGCACAGGTACAGTGTCCCATGGGGATACTGAGAAGTCGGGACATGGTTTCTTTATAGACTTTGAGATAAGGTCATGTTTACAAGCTGTTGGTTGGAGTAGTCACACTATTTTTGGCGCACTAGCTTGAGTTTAAGGCTTAAGCCATAATAATGTACTCCGCCCCGAAAGGATGTCAATTTTTGATAGTCGTGCCATTTTTCATTGCTTATTATCTTTCAATCTATTATGTTTTATATGATTTTGAAAACTTTGTATAATAGAACTAATTAAGAACTATCAAACAAAATCCATATTGCATATTTTTGGAGATTCATATTGAAAGATATAAGGAATTGAAATTTGCACGAATATCAAAAATTGACATCCATTTTGGGACGGGGGGAGTAACTACTAACAAAGTCTACTAGGCACATGTGCTTTCTTTGTTCAGCTGAATATGGGCTGTGATCGTACGTGCTATCATTACACATTTCTTATTGATCCAGATGTGTGAACAAGCAGCAGAGGCACACAAGTCCAAAGGAGCCATTCAGTTGTCTAGAAGAAGTAGACCAAGTTCTGACCCAGGCCAATTGACTAAATCCTCTGTTGATGCAATTTTGTCGAACAACGGCTCGGCAGCTACATCTCAGGTTTGCTCTTGTTTGTGCCTTCATTCTTTCTTTATCTCCAGTCTAGGCTTTTGGTTTCTTAGTGCTTTTGTTGGAACTTATTTTACTTTGGGCTGTCTGCTGCTTTGGGAGGTGTCAGATTTAAGATTTCTTATGTGTTTACTGTAAAACAAGTTGATTGCTGGTCTAGCTAGCATGTGATGCATATTGCATGTTGCATATTGCAAATTACATTTGGTTCTATGACTGAACCCGTCCTAACAAATTAATTGACTTTTGAACCCCAATTTATCCTTGTTTTTTTCATTAAGAAAATCCGTCGGTTCCCTGAGTTGGTAAACTTTGTCTCTTGTCCCTTTTTATATGATGCTAAAGTTCTGCAATATTCCAAGCCCCTCACGGGTAATCTGACTCCCACTTTTTCTCTTTCTCTCCCTGTCTTAGCTAGTTTAGAATTAATGCTTTCTTTTTAGCTTGTTTTCCCTCAACGTGATATTTGGAGTCTCGTTGTGATCTTTGTTGGATGAAATGTTGGTGTAGTTGCTTGATTTTTTGTTGTGATTAATTCGTATGTTCGAGTATATCTGCAATCTTTGATCCATGTCTTGATGTGCGTTTCTGTGTTATCCGAAGACAATGTGATCCATGTATTGCGAAAATGTCTAGACAAAACGAAGTGATGTATTGCAACAATAAAACAAGAAGTAATGTTGAATATTGATCCTACGCGCATTTTTGTTCATTGCTTTGTAGTCTTTATAACCCGATGTATTGTGGGTCCCTCCCTGCAGACTAATGAAACACCCTCCAAGATTTTCCTCATCAACTGCTTGTGTGCCATCCAACAACCCCTACTCCGACATGAAGTTGCATCCGAGTATGTGAAAAAACTCGGAACAATGATTGATAACCACATGAACGGTCTTGTGGACAAAGAAGTCGACACCATTCTTAGAAGATGTGATTTGTTGAACAAGATGCCTCGCTTCCTCAACTCATTGAACGGTCAGGAAAAAACCCCATTGGCAGAGACAGAGGAAACGTCTCCATCCGCCCTTTCAGAGTGTTTGAAGGCTTTCTTTGGCCTTATTTAGGAAGCGAAAGTTCTCTGCCGGAGTTTGAGCAGATTCAGGTACCACAGTTGCGGTCCGAAACTTGTACCCAAGTGGCTAAATCTTTGGCTGAAGCTTATGAACTTATTTACAAGGCGATCATGGATCCGGAGAATCGGTACCCGGATCCCAAGTCCTTGGCTAGGCATCCTCCCGATCAGATAAGGACCATTTTAGGAATTTAAGATGCTATTGTCGACGAATTTTTCCTTATTACTCAGGATTTAAAACATAGATTCTACAGAGACCAAAAAAAAGGTTCTATCTGTTCTCTCTTGACTCATTGTAATATTTTTGTTGTACCCTGCCAAGAAAATTTTCTTTTTCACGTTTTGTTGTTTATAGTTCTTGGAACAGATTTTCCCATTTGCTAGTGTTCTTTGGGGACTGGTTTGGTGGGCTTGCTTCTGGAATTGAAGAACGTGTTAATGATGCCGAGACATTTCTCTCTCTCTCTCTCTCTCTCTCTCTCTCTCATGTATATATATGTATATACACATACATATACATATAATTTTCTCTTAAAAACTAGTACAACTGGCAATGGCATCAATAAATTAAGCGGTTACGACAATATAGAGTGGTATACATGGGATGCCAATGGCTAGAAGAAGGGGTTGAGATGTGGTGAGAGGGAGGTTTGACAGTCAATTATTTGTAAGTATTTGGTAGCGGGACAAAACACACAATTGGGCGACTTGTCATTTGCTTGGGTCCCATGATGCATCTTCTGAAAACAACAATACAAAAGCTCCATCCAAGAGAAAAACCTTTTTAGAGCCGTGAAAATAATCTACAACACTCAATCGCGTGCGTTCAAATGTGTTTTGAGATTGTCGAAATAGACGGTTGAGATTGCACAGATTCGTCAATAAGTTATTCACGGATTCTCTCCTCCATCCAAACAGTCCCTGCCCTGCACGTTGTTTGGCCAAACGAAAAGCACTGTATAATGGTTTTGTTGGCTTGCGAATGAAGGATATATAAAAGCTGCCTAACGGACCAACCACTTCATTTCATCAACCGTTTCATCACCACTCATTTATTCTAGCCTATAGTTATAACTAGCTTCTACTATTCCTCTAGAGAGAAAGAGAGGGGGGGAGGGAGGGGTGTGGAGCCACCGTGATGGCGGCGGCGACAGAATTTGTCGGAGGCGGAGGAGGAGGAGGAGGAGAAATATGGAAAGCACATACGGCGATGGCACTCGTACAAGTGTTCAACGGAGGATACCACGTGATTACAAAAGTAGCTCTCAACATTGGCGTAAACCAATTCGTCTTTTGCATCATCTGCGACGTCCTTGCCTTTTCAATTCTCGCTCCTCTTGCCTATTTCCACGAAAGGTCAGTATCTCTCTCTGGGTGTTTTTACAGATTTTGTTTCATTTGGACTTTGTTTACTTAATTGCTTTTTTTATTTATTTATGGATAATTGATGGATGAGGTACTCTCAATTTGCCTTCTGTTTATAAGGATGTGTGCTAGTTTTAGGAGAGGTACTAACTGACGAGAGAGAGAGAGAGAGAGAGTACCCTGATCCTAAGTCCTTGGTTAGGCATCCCCTGATCAATAAGGACCGCTTTAGGAATTGCAAATTAGGAAGTCACGTCTTTCTTTGGCCCAGCTTAATCGCATCTCCGCACGACGACATTGTTTGAGCTGCTCCTTACTGTTCTCGCTCGAGGCAGTCGCAGAAGTGCACATTAAGTGGATGTTGTTGGAACAATTGCTGGAAAATAAGGAACGGATTATCTCAGAATCTGTTACCAAAATATAGATTACCAAATCGAAGAATGGTTACACCAAAATCTCAACAGATACGCGATTATTTGGTTTGATGTGGGAACCCCGCCCTCCTCTTCCAACAAATGCCCCTCGGATTCGTAAAGTGACTTTCCTTTACAGGATTCTATTGAGAGTCCACTCGCGCAATATAGAGCCAAAAATCTATTTGTATCGTCTCTTTTGAGAAACTATGCTTATCGTATCCTATTTATAGAAATTCCACGATTCGACGACGTATCCTACTAGGCATATCTCCATTTGGTACATATTATACAATTACTTATAAACACACACAAAAAAAAAAGAAAAAAAAAAAAAAGAAAGACGAACCATATTGTAAGAAATGGAATTGCACATGTTTTTTAAGTAATTGGATCTAATTATGGCAATATTCAGACCACTTGAAAAACTTAACCTCAATCCCACTGGTACTCTAATAGAAAAACGAATCATTATCGATCTTTTATTGCATAAATTAGATAAGGGATCTTCTTCTCTTCCCTTGATTAAGGCACCAAAAAGCCTCTAACATGTTGTAGTAATTAAGGATATCCACATTGCTATAATCAAAAATTGATAACCAAAAGTTGCCACATTAGCTTTTGATTATTCATTTAAGAGATTGCTAAGATTAGCAATGTAGATGTCTACAATGGCATAATCAAAATTGGATAGCCAAAACTTGTCACATTATCTTTTTAAACTATAAAAAACTAAAAACTTTGAACAGTAGAAAATAGATTTTCTAAAAATAGTTTTGAAGCTAATAAAACCTATTTACTAGAAATAGAAATAGTTTTTGAAACTTTTTTTTTGGAAAAAAAAAAACTATTTTGAAAAAACTTTTTCCTAAAAAGAAAATTTAGTAAAATATTGTTTTTTTTCAAAAATATTGTTCGAAAAGGAAAGAGAAAGGAAAAGGAAAGAGAGATAGAACATTTTTGTATGATGATTGGTGTATTTGATTGAGAATATGTAGAATCTAGTAAATTTGGTTATTGTCAAAAGATTGCTAGTTTTGATTAACCAAAGCCCAAAATTTGATTATTTGTAAGGAAATTGTTAAGTTTGATTATATCATTGTGAACCATATTTTGCACCAACTTTGTTAACTTTAAAAATCTTTTATTAGAATTTTGCATCCTAAAAAAACTTTTATAAAAATTGTTCGAAAAAATAACGATCTTTAACCAACGTCGAGTTCATCTAATTGGACTCATATCTCGACCACCCGAATTTGTATAATGCCTAAAAAACTCCTTTATATCCTTAAAAAAAAACAAATAAGCCTCCAAAACACATATGGGCCCACAACCTTAAAACGTACACAACAATCATTTCTGTAAAAAAAAAAAAAAATTACTCCCTCCGTTCCCATTTTTTAGTCCCTTTTGGGAGTCTGTGCCACTTTTCAATTGATTATATTTTGCAATCTATAATTTTTTAGGTAATTTTGAAAATATCGTTTAAAAGAACTCATTGAGATCTATCAAATAAGATCCATATTGCATATATATAAATAGTATTATCAATTAAAAATTATAATTAATTTTTTATCCGATTAAAATAGGACGACAGACAAAAGAATGGTGGCGGAGGGAGTATCTAAATAAGATAAACCTTCCAAATACTTCAATTTGCCCACCACTAATACTGCCATCTCGGGCTTATTAACCTTTTTGGTTCCCAAAGTATTCAAAAAATCTCAATTTAGTCCCCAATCTACAAATAGGAGACATTTCGTCCCCAACGTTAGTAAATTTTTACCAATGTAGTCCCCCACCCCTCACGCCGTTACCCCAGACGTCAAAACCAGGGGCATGTTTGTCATTTCCCCTCCCCCACGGCACCTATTAGGGTTGGGGACTAAATTGAAATTTTTAAATACTTTGGAGACCAAAAAGGTTAATAAGCCCAATTTTTGTCTTTATTCAAAAAATTACGATCGAAATCTAATTTTTTTTTAATAAAGACAAAAATAGTCGAGTCGGGTATTGTGCCGGCCCTAATCCCTCTAATGTGGTGCGCCGATCCGTGAGCCCAACAGCACGTCGTCTAAGCCAAGTGGCTTATTTTTTTGTCCTTATTCAAATTTTTTTCGCATTTGTTAGTTTTTTTGTCAATTTTGTGGGGATTATTATTTCGTCATGACGAGAGGAATCTAAAACGTAAAAAATTACGATCGAAACCTAATTTTTTTGAATTAGGTAAAGGTATTATTGTATCAATCAAACACTTTTACAGATTCTAATTACATTTTAAAAATCTTTAATCTACAATTTTGAATTTTAAAAAGTAATTAACTCATAACCACTCCATTTTGGAAAATATACTTGTGAAGGAAAAACAAAATGGTTAAGAAGGAAACTGTTATAAGTATAGAGGAAAATATACTTGTTATCAGAAGTTGGATTTATTTATTTTTTCTTCTCATTTTCTTTCTACCGAACAAGGGAAAGTAAATTTTTGTAAATATTCTTTCATTTTTTTTCAATTCTTTTTCATATGCTCCGGACAAACCCTAAGAACTCCGAGAAATTTTTTAATGCATCAGTAATTTATAACTTCTCTTTCACATGCGTTGAGATCCGCACGTATATGGAGCTTATGACATATGAGAAAACATTAAAAATAACCGTTGCATTAAAATTTTTTCTACAAAACTCCATAATGATATGTGATGGTGCAGGAGTCTAGGAGAGCCTCAAAAGCACTAGATAGTTTCTCAAGAAATCGGGACAACCACCTTTGCTGCCCCACCGTGACGGCGTGCTCCTGGGCTCACGGATGGGCGCACCTCATTAGAGGTATTAGGGCCGGCACAACGCCCAACTCGGCTATTAAAACCTTTTATTCAAAAAAATTAGGTTCCGATCATAATTTTTTATTTTTTAGATTCCTCTCGTCATGACGAAATAATAATCCCCAAAAAATTGACTAAAAACTAACAAATGCGAAAAAAAAAATTTGAATAAGGACAAAAAATAAGCCACTTGGCTTATTTAGCCGAACAACCCCTCGATAGGGCCGTGACGACGTGCTCCTGGGCTCACGGATCGGAGCATCTCATTAGAGGGATTAGGGCCGGCACAATACCCGACTCGGCTATTTTTGTCTTTATTAAAAAAAATTACAGTAGATTTCGATCGTAATTTTTTGAATAAAGACAAAAATTGGGCTTATTAACCTTTTTGGTCCCCAAAGTATTCAAAAATCTCAATTTAGTCCCCAACCCTAATAGGTGCGTGCCGTGGGGGAGGGAAAATGACAAACATGCCCCTGGTTTTGTCGTCTGGGATAACGGCGTGAGGGGTGGGGGACTACATTGGTACAAATTTAGTAACGTTGGGGACGAAATGTCTCCTATTTGTAGATTGGGGACTAAATTGAAATTTTTTGAATACTTTGAGGACCAAAAAGGTTAATAAGCCCGCCATCTCGGTTATATGCAAAAACCACAGGGTCAAATCTTGTATGTGCCACTCGGGCCGCATGAAAAATACACTGGATTTTCCTCAAGGGAATAAATCACATCCCGTTACTCATTCTACGTACCCAGTGGGTTACAGAGGTACCAATATGGTCCATGACTTTTAGTCAAATATTTTTCGTATCTCTCATTCTAAAAAGTAACAACCACATTAACAATGAGCACTTGTAAATCAAAAAAATACAAATATCTGAGAATCAATTAAAAGAATACATGTGCAAAGAGATCTAGCGAAAATGTATTGTATATACTACCCAGTACCTCAAGTTACGATCGTGGCTGTAGAATATTTAAGTCTCTTTGCCATGAACGACATCCTAATTATATTCCACAATAATCGATTGTGTTTCACCGTACGATTCTAGCTCAATATCTCATCTTGGTATATAACCACCCAAAAATGCGACGGCCAAAAGACCACTTTTCTTCCTTTCTAACTCGCTGGTTTTCATTATTTTTCCTTGTCACAGCAATACTTCCACTTTCTCCATCATACTGTTGAAGTTCCATTTTACCAGTTTAAGTTTCTTTGATGGAAGGAAACTTAAAAGTCTTAAGGACATTTAAGGCTATGTTTGGTTTGAATTTTTCAGAAGATTTTTGGTGTAATGAGTGGAGGGAGAATTGAAAAATGGGAGTACCAATTGGGGAGAAAACTATTGGAAATGGTGCGTGGAGAGAAATGGTTGGCCGTTGGGTAACCCAAACCGAACACAGTCTGAGGGTCCCTAATCTAACTTCTATATAAACTTGTGATATCCATCAACCAAAGCAGCAAGTCTTGCATAGGTTAGAAGACACTTATATCTATATCCACAGAGTGGGAGGGTTGGTGTTCATCTTGAACAACCTTTGTCGAAGCTTAGTGCGATCTAATTTCCACTGTGTCTAGTTTTTATAATTTTATTAGAAAGAGCTCTTTGAAGCTTAGGTTATTTACCTGATAAACGAACGTGGAACATAGTATTTTTAGACTCGTTTAGGAATTGAATTAAGCTCGAGTTCATTCTTGCTTGCATACTCGAGTTCGGCTCATGTTCTAAAAACCCCAATTATGATCTATAAAGCATGGATACTGGTATGGAATACGAACACGAAATGATGCGGTATGGTGACTATACGGATACGGTGATACGAGAAAATTTAAAAAGAAGATACTTCTCAGAATTATCTCACTATGTCTCCCTCTCTCTAAAAATTAAGTTAAGTGCTACAAATATATCATTTTCTTTATTCCTAACAATTTTACTCTACTACTATGCAATAAAGTTCGGATATGTGTACGTTTAAGTATCCAAAAAGAATATGATATTTCAAACTTTAAAAGATTAATATTCATCTATATATGTTGGTGAAATTACCGCAGATTATATATTTAATAAATTCAGAACAATATCAGAATGGCTAAGGCGCGGGTATCTCGCTTTCTTCAAGGAGATATAGTCTCTGCGGTGGGTGAAACCCAAACAACCGATGCAACAGACAACAAGTATTCTCCCCTAGGATACATCAGCCTACCACTCAAGTTGTATGGCTCTCACACACTCTGCACCAGTGGTGTGAGCCCAAAGCTCCACTGAATAAAAACACATTTCTTTGCCCGAAATAGTGAAAATAATTTTTCCTTTGCTTTTTTACTACTTCACTTACTTGCCTTAGAAACACCTGAAGAAGACTCTTATATAGTCCTTAGGTAGAAACCCAATTAACTACGTACATGCCTAACTTAACACATTAAGTTAATTAAAGACTTTTACTCTAATGAACCGAACTCTAATGTTAATGATATTAGATTAATTAATATACTTCATTTAATATGAAAATGTAACAACAATATATATTGTGGATACTTCTAGGCTTTGTATCCGCGAGTATCGAAGCAGTATCTGTATCTGACACAGATACGATTCTCATCTAGAAGTATCCGTGCTTCATAGATTATTATACAATCCTCATAGATTTAGTCAGAGCTTGATTCCTCTTAGCCAACCTCCGAGAACACGATCGAGCTTGGCTCATTTACATAAGCTTGTCTAGAGCTCGAGACAGCTCCAATTTCTCAAGCACTAGACAAGTTTGAACTCGATTATTTGAGCTCGAGCTGCCAAGCTTGGATTGAATTAATTTTTCCAAAGCCAATCTCAACAAAACTCAACTCTACTCGACTCGTTTCCAGTTGTTTGTTCCCTACCTAGTGCATAAAAGTGGTTACCACTTGTACACTGGTAAAATTTTGTTTTCCAATATCAGTGCTTTTCTGGTCACTAACAACTACTGAACATAACCACTAATTAAATGACAGTGTTCCTCTCAACCAATACACTGAAAGAGTGCAATGCTGATTTATAGATGTGTATATCCCATATTGGCATATTGGACTAGGGAAGATTTTTGTGGTAAATTATACAATCACTTATCCCATTTTTTATGTGGCTATTGGTTTCTGTCACAAATGATTTCTCTGCAGGAGGAGAATATTAGAAAGAAAAGTTAACAAAAGTAAGATTTGAACCCGTGCTCAATATTCTGTAAGTGCTGAACATTCTCTGAGTAGGGCGGCTAAACAAATCAAGTTTGGCCTAGTTTGCACTTGTTAAAAGCTTGTTTAATAGTATCAATTTGTTACATAAATAAATCAAGTTTGAATATTTCCTTGAAGCTTGTCAAGATTTTAAATCTAGCTCGAACAAACTGCTACTTAAATTAACCAATTTGTTCGGCTTATTATGTATAAAAATTTGCAATTATTCAAGGCGGTTATTGATCAGCTCGATTGAAACCCAATGAGTCAAATGCTAAGATTGAATATATTTTAAAGTAGAGCAATGAATTGTTCTAGTTTAATACTACAAAAACTTAACCAGTTTAAAAACATTTTCTAGCATGACTTGTTTATCGAGTGAATCCATCCTAAACTCTAGTTAACGACCCAAAGTCAGCGGTTTGGAAACATACGCTGAGGATGCGGCCGCACCATCTAACGTGCTTGGTATGTGCGCACAGACCTTTTGAATTAATATGACATCCACAAGTCAAGGTGCTAATGATTAATGGCATTTCTGAGTTCATGGAAGGAGTTGGGAAATTGACACGTGGCTCGCACTGCTAGTGTGTTGTGTGGTGGTGGAGGAGAAATTAACGTGGAACTGATGGGAGAAATAGGAGTCGTCATTATATACTGGAAAATCCTTCGGCACAAAAGTACATAGATTTTCGGGATAGAGGAGATTGTATCCAGAAATAGGTGTGGTCATTTTATGCTGGAAAGTGATTTGTTAGATGAAGTTTGAGTTTCACCCTTAGTCACATAATCCTTCAAAATGTCTTGCGTCCGTGCTCTCAATTCTCATACTACGCTCGCCCTTTCAATCTCCGCTCTCGCGAATTTTAGTAGATCAAGATGCATTTCAAAGACGTTTTCATGCTTGCCTTCGCGCTCCCGCACACGAATTATGTACGTAACATTTAGGTCCCACCCATTCATCACTCAATCCCCACTTTTTTGCAATCATTATTACCAGTTGATTTCCTCCCTCCCTCTCCTCTTCTTGTCTTTTTTTTTTTTTTTTTTTTTTTGTGATTTGAGCAAATTGGGCTTTCCAACAACCCCATTTTTGTTCTAATAATGATTTGACACTTCTCTTAATTAAGGTGTTGAAAGGTTCCCATTTGTTCTCACGGCTGCACCCTAACTTGAGAAAGAGTGCTAGCTAGGTTAAGGGAGGTTCTTCCTATTCCTGAAGCCTTCTTGTAAAATACCTTTGTGGTCCACTAATTACTATCACGTTAACTGGTTAAGGCATTTAGATCGTTTGCATATGAGGGAAATATTTTTGAGCCGAGTTCAATCCCGGTCAAATAAATTCATGTCTAATGGCATATAGACGAATCTACTTGAGTCAAAGACGGGTCTACTTGAGGGCATATGGGGGCCAAGCCGCCCGCGTTGTTTCAGGTTTTTTTTTTTTTTCAAAATTTGATATTAAAATTTTTTGTTGTTTTTTGTTGTTAAGAGCAAGTGACTTGACTCATTTTCAAGCTCTGGATTCCACGATGACCGAAGACTAATCAACCTACAAACTTCTTTCACTAAAGGGTGTCTTGATTCATCTTCATCCCTGCCAACCATTCTAAAAGTTTGCCTTTGGGTCTTGTTCGTGTTGACCATATTCAAAACCCCTAGATCGTCATCATTGTCACTCTCACCCTCCACTTGTTCTACTACTTCAGACTCCTCATCCTCATCTGGGTCATCAAAATTACGAGTTTTTCTATGCTTGTCACTGGCATTACCACAAGAACTCAAAAGCCCAAATCGTTTTTGATCCATTTCATCAACTCTTGCATACCCATGTTTAGTATCATCAATTCTCTCTGTATCCACACATCTGGCACGTGGATGAGGGTTGATACGAGAACTAGGGTTAGGGTTTTCTCGCATTTGCCCTCAAAGTACTGATTTTACTGCCCGTTTGGTACGCGAGAGTTCGCGCGAGAAGAAAGGAGACGGGGAGAGAGCTTAATCTCTCCCTCGTTAGGAAGGGGAACAAGGCGAGAGAGGGTGAGAGATGGAGGGAGACCAGAACCCCTCCCAAGCCCAGTTCCGTTTCTTGCCAAAAGTGGCGAGATTCCGTAAGAAAGGGGAGCGTGTGATCCACCCCTCGTCGGATCATTGTCGGACAAATGGCTGTGCGTCGCTGGAGAAGAGAGAGAGAGAGAGAGAGAGAGAGAGAGAGTACCAGGTTTGCTAGAGAAGAGAGGGAGTGAGTTTTAGCTCACCGGAGAAGAGATCAGTCACCTAAGAATTTGATTTCTCACTGTTATTTGGATGGGAGGGTGAGAAATCATACCCCCTTTTTTTTTTTCCCTCACTAATAAGGGAGAATACACTCCTTTCTTCTCTTTTCTCACCCCTTCATCCAAAGGGGCTGTTAACGTTCCAAAAAACATGGGATAAATTAGGTCGAAGAAAGGAAAGGAAAATTGAGAGGGAAATTCTTCTTTGTTTTGTTATTTTCATTTTTGTTTCCTCTCAAACCAAACAAGGGAAAATTATTTTCACTTTTTTCCTTTCTTTTCCATAGGATCCAAACAAAGCCTACTACTGCTATACCGCATTTTGTTTTCCAAAATAATAAATAACCCATTACAATTTTATGATGCCCCCACACTAAATTATTTTTTCACTTGAAACCCACCCTTTTTGCAAGCTCCCATTAGGGGGCCGCTATGCCAAAAGCGGTTCCCTTGTGCCCCTTGATTTTTTGATAACGACTATTGATCCCCAATGAATTTGACTTACGTAAATTTCTTTCATCCCCTTAAAAATCTATGTAGTTCCTCTAAGTGTATGAACTTAATAAGCATGCCCTCCTACGAATTCTAAAGTTTTTTTTTGTCTTTAATATAACTTCAGATTTTGATGCTCGGTTTCAATCTAAAATTTTTTTTGGTAAAAAATGAGAAGATTATATTGATAAACGCCCAATTTGGCTTTTTTTTGGGTGATTAGGGGCTTTGTTAAATCGGAACATATTTTTGAGCTGGTGTATAAGTATATCCAGTTAGGGATTTTGGTTTTAAAAAAAATCATGATACAATTGATTGGGAGAATTCTTTTCGGAAGATTTTCATGAATGATTTCCCCTAATCAAGTTCTAGATCCGTCACTACCTGATCTTTAGTAAGATGCTCACAGGCCCATCGAACACGTTTAAAAGATAATTGTGCATGAAAAGAGAGGAATTCTAATATGAATGTCTGCTTCTTCTAATTCACAGTTGCTTAGACTATATAATTGTAGGTGTGACCGTACTTATTGAACTTTTTTTTTAGGTTCTTATAAATCTCAAATGCAATTAACCAATATTCAAATTGCCAATTGAGGAGGCCATAGGTCAACATTTCGCACTATCATAGATTACTGCCGAATCAGACACACGCACGCACACACAGAAATATCTATATATATGCAACTTTAGTTGGAGATGACTAAAACGCCAACCAATTTCATGGATTACGTAAGTTACCTTTAGCTTTATTATCTTGTCACAAAGTTAACACGATTAATTAACTAATCTTGGTGATAACCAAAGGATAATTAACTAATGCATGCTGATGATAAGCAAAAGGGCATTTTAATCTAGTTATTAATTGGCTACATAATTATAGTAGTGTTTGGATAACTTGCATGCCCATAGAGGAGTAGATAAATGGGTACTACAAAAGAGGTCTTGAAACAGCCACATAGATAGTGGTTAGGTTTTCGTTCTCATCTTCCTAGAACGGTTTGGAATGGTCGGACTACTCGATTTCTATAGAACTATACAAATTTGGACCGTGTGAAACCCTACTTGAAAGTTGCTTGTCCAAACCACAGCATAAAAGGATGCCATCCAACATTTCTTCTCCGATGGTGGTCGGCAGTGGTAATTCCCAGTTCTCTCTCTCTTCCCCCATGATTTTGAGATTTTCGTCATTGTTTTATTTGGGACCTCTTGTTTTGGGGAGGTAGTGGATGGTGTAGTGTTCGTAGCATTTATCTTTTATAAAATATATATCTCAATTTAAGAAATAAATAAAGATGGATTCTTGGAGAGAAATAGATAAAAACGGGTTTTTGAGGCAGAAAAAAGAAGATAAAACAGAGGTTATTATGTATCGTTTTCTAATTATGTGCTTGTTTTCTAGTTGACTTTTAATCAGTGGTTAAATAGTCTAACAGTTCTGGAAGACCCAACGAGAAGTCATTATTCATATGGGTGCTGGATTTATTGAAGGGTTTAATGCAGTCATAAAGGACTCTGTAGTTTGAATGAGGGGGGAATTCAACGGGAAATTACAAGCTTCTGTGCTCTTCTTAAGGGAAAATGTGGGTCATTGATCGTGGATTGTTGTCTCATTCGATGGGCCACTCAACCAGCTAAACGTCAACAACCACCTCCAAGGTCCTTTGAGGGTGGCTGGAGGACTTAAGGCTGGTCTGAATGACTTGCGAAGCATGGTCAATGCAGTTCACTACAACGAATAATACATTTGCCGGCGTTTGAATAACGCCGTTAGAGACCTGTTAAACGCCGTCAAATGTTCAGCGGCATTTTATACCAAGCGCCGGGGACGCGGCCATCATTGTATATTTCCAGCGCTTAAAAAACGCCGGTGTAGAAGTTTTGCCGGCGTTTTTAAAAACGCCGTTTAAAAGGTTCAGCCGTTAACATCCGCATCCGTCCAGTTACGGAGACGTACGGGACGTCATGATGACGTCGTACGCCAACGTTTTTACTATAAAACGCCGGAATCAAGTTTTACTGTAGACCCAAACAATGTCAGACCTCCACTATTTAGGCTAGAAAATTAGAATTCCATTATATTTAACCACCAATTTCCATTTTATAAGGTTTACTGAAATGATATGCTTTTTTTTTTTTTTTAAACGGCAAAAATTTCATAATGAAGACTTGATAATGGGTACATCAAGAGAGAGAAGAGGGGAAAGAAAAAGGGGTTGGGTGGGGGAGAAAATTCCAATGAGTGCGCTAGGTACAAAATTCCACAACTAACATCCAGAGGCTATAAATATCAACTATTAGCCGAAATCATCCGTGTAATTGCAACCAATCCATCCAAAAACTAGGAAACACCATCCAAAAACTAGGAAATACCATCCAAAGATGCCAAACTGACACAGGACACAAGACTTAAGGCTCCAAACTGATAGAGGGCACAAGACACCAACAAAAAAAAAAAAAAAAAGCATCATGCTTGAGTCCCTTGTTATTATCAATCCAATCGCACTTGAATAACACATACCTACGATCATATGAATAGTACAATTCAACAATATCCGTTACGTATCCATAGTACGTCACCTCACCCTCCACAGGATTCATGTCCTTAGCACTTGCATAGCTACATGTATTTGCTTTCACCATAACCCCACTATTTTGAGTTTTTCTTCTAAGCTCACGACTCTTTGTATGGTACTTGGCGCCATTAATCAGGTACCCGCTATATCTATTGGCCTTATCACTAGGTCCCGTAGCCAAAGTTTTAATCTCGTCTGATAACTCTATACCAGCAATTAACAATTGTTCAACCTGTTTGTTAAAAAGAGTAACAAATTTTAAAGTTAGCTAAAATTCCAAAGAATCCTATAATAAGTGTAACATACATGAGATTTGAACCATTTGGGAAATTCCTCGTTATGGCAGCGATCAACATCATAATCTTTGAGACGATGATGTGTCCTTCTAATTAATTTACGATGTTCCTTAGACAATCAACGTAAGTTTAAAGTGCATTAGCATTACAATTGGATCGGAAAAAGAAAGAGACAATTAAATTGGGGGTATAGAGGCACTTACTCCCGATAAGGGACAGTTGCAATTGTGTTAGACAACACATATCGATGAGCTTGTACTCGTGTTATAGTATTTAGCACAAATCCTTTTCCTTTTCCTAAACAAACAAATCAACAATGTGGACTGACTCCTCCAAAAATCGATCTCATACTCCAAAAATCAATCAAGTCAAACATTTGAATCATGAAAAGCTAAGGATTCAGAGAGCATAATATTAAACATTCCCAACAATTTTGATCAGAGAACACAAAACATGAGAATTCGATGAGGCAAAAGCACAGAATATTACCGAAAATGATGTTTGAGCTGAGATACAATTGTGTTTACACTCAATTAAGCGGGAGACCTACATAACCAAGTCACCAACTATTAGTCACAAAACTGAAACTCTATTCAACTGGAATAATGCAACAAGTTAGTTTGCTTCCTGTCTAGATAAAAAGAAACCAGTCATACACATTACTTTTCTCAATGCCGATGAACAAATTTCTAAAAGATAACAGAGGTAACTTAGCAAACCAAAATTGGAACATATATGAGTGGGTATGAATAAACAACAGAAGACAGAAAGAACAAGAAATTTCTTCCTTCCACATTTCTTTTGAATCTTTGTGACTGTGAAGCTAGGATGTACTTGTGGTAGCTTGTAAAACTTACCAAAGGTTCAATATCAAACACGGTGAAGAGAATCTAAAGTCAGTACATCTGCATACAATAACAAACTCATCATTTCCTATCTAAGGCTTAAAGGACCTAAAAACAAAATCTTAGGCAAAATCAGTACAAATTCATTTCGAAATCTTCCAAGAGAATAAATCCCTACAAAAATCAGTAGATTTGCAAAATCAGAAAATACTAACCTAACCAAATCGGTAGATCTTCAGTTCGACCACAAAATCCCTAACGAAACTTGACGAAAAGGAACCGAATCAGTTTAGCCATACAAAATCTCTAAAATCAAAAGCCTTACGAAACTTAATCGAATAGAAAAACAGAAACATAACAAAGTCGATCGGAATACCTGACAAATGGAGAAACCAGCAAAATCATGAAAGACAGTGATCGATCGACGAAAGGAGATAGTTAACATCGGAATACTTACGTCTAAACCGATCGGAATACCTGAGAAACGGAGATCGATGAGAGAGAGAGGAGAAAAAAAAATATTGATGGAGAGAGAAGAGTGAGAGACAAGCGATGGGTATAATGTCTAATTGTCAATGAGAGAGTGGATCTGAAACGTTGTTCTCCCTTTTGGCGTGTTATCTGTCGTGTTTTAACGCTTTTCCTTATTTTGCCGTTAAGTGGTGTAGTAATGAAGCTACAGCCAAGAAACGGTGTTAAGGTATTACTCGGCGTTTTAATAAATGCCTTGACAGTTGGCAGAACATGGCGCCTTAAAAAACGTTGGCTTAGCAGCGCCGTTTAAAATACATTTTCTTGTAGTGGTTGCAGCCAAATTTGTGAAGCCACTCCGCCCAGAGGATCTTCTATTTTTCAACACCGCAAACGGAATCGTAATCGGAAAAATTAAACACGCAATAAACAAGGCACAAAGAGAACAACCAATATACGTGATTTTCCAAACTCGGGTACATCCACGGGAGAGAAAGCAATTTCCACCATCACCAAAGATTTACAAGTAGGTTTCCAAAGAGATTCTAGGATCTCACAAACACTGGTACCCTAAATGTATCCAGCCAATTACAACAAGATAGTGGAAAGATCTCACCAAAATGATGAACCAAAACCCTTTAATATCAGCTGAAACAGAGAGCTAAAAACATGAACACACATGCACACTGATGCATGCACTCTCTTTTCTCTTCTCCACCGATCAAGAACACAAACACACACACGCACAGTGCACTTCTCTGTTTCTCTTTTTTTCCCTTCTCTCTCACCACTTCTTCGGCTGCTTCTTGCCTGCCAGGAGGCAAGAAAACCCTTGTTAGCTTTTAAGAGAAGCTGATACTCATGTGCCAAATGGTGTGCAGAAAGTTGAAGGTCGGGCAACTTCAGGTGGACCAAACATTTAAAAAAAAAAAAACTCTTTGTTAAAAAAAATGTGTTAGTAATTGTAATTGTACTTATTTCACTTTTTATGCTTGTGATAAATGAAAATTTTCTTCCGCCGTTAAAAAAATAATACTAATTGTACTTTTTTGAGTTAATTTATTTTTTCTTTTTTAAATAACCTGGGGGGAAAGAAAAGAAAATGAGAGAAAAATAAAAGAAAATTTATACTGTGCACAATACTAAAACCTTTTTCGATTCTCTCCTCTTTCTCTCCATACCTCCAAACCAAACAAAACTATACATGAGAAAAAAAAAATTTATTTTTATTTTCGGCTCTGTTTGTTTTCGATGTAAAATGCTTTATAATGTAAATGTTTTCATGTAAAATATTTGTTTTGGAAAACAAACTTTAAATTTTTATGGATCATGGGCTTCTACAAGAATCTTAAGGAGTGTGCAAGCGCTGAAGCTGAGCTTTGGGGAATCTTTAATGGCCTCAAGTTGATATCATGGCATGATCTCAAGAATGTGGACATAGAATCGGACCGTGAAGTGGGTGTTCAGATGATTAAGGAGGGCTCCCTCTCAATTCCCCTACCGAGCCTTATTGGAAGAATGTAGACTATTCTGTTCGCTCCATGGATGCTCATTTGCGCATACGCTCGGTGAAGGCAATCAAGCGGCTGATAAGCTAGAAAAGATGGGAATGGAGCAAGAAAACCAGCTGGATATGCTGGAAATGACACCGGTTGAAGTCAAGGACTTTCTTACTGCTGATCGTGCAGGCATTCAGTTTGAGAGGGGCTCAACCTCTTCTTAGTGCCACATGCCATTGAAAGAGATTGAAGCTGCAGCGACCAAGATGATTCATGAGTTTAAATAGAGAGAGTAGTTCACTTGCTTGTATTGTTTTATATCGTGTCCTATGTCCTGTGTCCCCTTTTGTGTCTTGTGTCCCATTTTGTGTCCTTGCGATGACCTTTCATGAGGTAGATGGTTTGGTGATTTCTATTTCTTGTTGACTTCTTTAATGAAACGCATTTTACTTTTGTTCATAAAATTGCGCCACTTTAGTTGTTGTTGACGATGGGTTATTCTTTTTGATTAACGGAAATGGACATAGACATGTTAAAATGTCAAATTGGTTGTTTGTATTCTTTTTGCTCCGGTTTTATGTTGAGATCATGATATTATTATTATAGAACATGGGATTGATAGTTTGGACCACTTCTTTACTTTCTTTCTGCTCCTGTATGTTGAGATCATGATATTATTGAACATGAGATTCTATTCGACATTATCATGCTACTGTATTTTGGTCCTAGCCCGACGTCTTGCATCTCAATCAGTACAGCAATAACAACAATAGAAAACAACATGAGGTTATGCACAAGCCCACCCCGGACATTTCTTATTCTAAATCACCATTCACAAGTCACATTTATAGGCAAAATCCATTGCCAAATTATTCATTCCCAACAAAAACCATAAAATAATATAGTCACACAAATAAACGATCAAAGTAAGATTTCGCAAAACTAAAACTTAATACTACAACTTGATATTTCAACAAATTACAATTTCATATTTCAAATTACAACAATTGATCATTTTCTTGGCCTTTTATTCACTTGAATAGCTTCAATCTCTTTCAACGGCATGTGGTATCTTGAAGTTGTTGAACTGCCAAGTTGAGTCATCTTTGTGCCGATATCTCTCTGTTTAAACTCACGAATCATCTCGGTCCAAGTTTCTTTGTTGGTTACAAGCACTAGTTGTTCTTTCTCCTCGAGCTCTTTCAATGGTCCAAGTTTCCTATATTCTTTTTCTCGTCATTGTAGAAAGGTCAATAATGTTGATGGAATTTGATGATGGAGCTGTAGCTGAATTGGCGAGGGCTATGATACACGGACACGGGTAGGCGAATTGGATTCGGGTACATATCTAAGGTTCAGACACGTCAAAGCTAAAAAAAGAGGATTCAGGAATATGTATCCGAATTTGGATACGGGTGCGGGGATCCGCTGAATATTTATATATGTATAAAAATATTTATATTTTCTATATAAATATACGAAAATTATCTCAAAAAAATATATTTTCTTTGAAAAAAAAAGTAATTTCCTCAAATTATAGGGTTAAATTGTATTATTCTTACAATTTAGGGGCCATACTGTATTATTCTTAAAGTAGAAGGGTTATAATTACAGTTTATTTATATACTACGGTTTCTAACCTAATCTCAGAATCAGATCTAATCTGTTGCTGCTGCTGCCGCAGCTCTCTCTCTCTCTCTCTCTCTCTCATATGATGAAGACCAAGACATCGGTACCCTTCTCTCTCTCAGAGTCATCTTCTTCTTCTTCCTCCTCTTGTTCTTGTTGCAGCAGCTGCTGCTACCACCGGCGATGACGACGCGACAACGACAATGCTCCTTCTCCGACGAGGCGACGACCACGAAGACGATCTTCCCCGTCTTTGTGAATCTCAGATCGACAGGTTCTCCCTCTCTCCTCTCTCTCCCCTTCTTCTTCTTCTGGCTAACGTGTCTAGATTTTTTGGGCGAATCCGGTAAGGGATCCCGTACCCGTGTCTGTGTCGTGTCGTGTCGACACGGGTACGTCGACCAAAATCCTGGATCCGTGTAACATAGGCGAGCAAAGTATACATTGCTGCCAGTGGTGGTAACTGCCTAATTTTGTCGGCATCGACAACACACCTGCACATGTTTTGCTATGCTGAAAATAGTATCTGTAGGAATACAAAGAAATGCTTAAGCGAGGCACAGGCCACACAATCTTTACTAACAGTGCATTTTGCTTACAAACCTGCACAAGCATGTCATACAACAACCTGCATGAGGATTTTTGTACCCATCGCTTCGATCAATACATGTTTGGAACGTTGATTTTGGATATGAGTGTTCAAGAGGAGTCTAAAAAGAAGGAGATTTTATCAACATCCTTATGCACTTGAAAAGTTGCCTAAGTATATTATCTAATAAAAATTGGACTAATATGCACGCATAGTCTAGAATATAATAACTTGTTTTCTGTCAAATCTAAACCAATGATCAACTTATAAGAAACAATTTGCAGCACTGCAGTGGCACATTAAACCCAAAATAGACAATTTTCAGAAATGTACATAGGATGTCAAAGGTTAATTCCACCACTTGGTTTGTACGTATGCAACTACAATTGATTCCACCAAACAACATCTTCCTTCCTCATTTTATGAAACAAGTATGAGAACATGAGCCTTGGCTTTCTTCCTAAAAAAGGTTCCCTATTTTGTCAAAGAAGCATAAGAATCTAGACTTCCTACCTCTACTAAAGAAGATCAGGTTTGGGGTAAATTTCGCTTGGCATTTTTGTTCAATTTGGACAATTATAGCCCTCAATTGCATGGATATTGTCTTTGTTGGGTTGGGTATAATGAGCATTCTACTTTTTGCATGTGGTGGGTAAGGTGGCGTCATCTGGTGTTTGGCGTCATCGTGAGGTGCTAGCTATCTTCCTCACATTTTCTTTCCCCCTCCCGCCACAGTTATCAACACAAACCAGAGATAACCTTTCAATTCTCTCTCTCTCACCAGATCGCCGGGCGCGACTGCCTTTGCATAGTCGAAAGACATTCGGCCACAAACACAGCCATCACCATGCCGGTGGGTAACTTGCACTATCTGTTGTATAGGTTATTATCATGATCTCGCATCATCTCTCTCCTTAATTCTCTCTCACATCTGCATTGTCTCTCTCTCTCTCTCTCTCTCTCTCTCTCTCTTTTCTTGCCTTGCAATTTTTTTGCAGATTTTCAGTACAGAGCTGACCCCGTTTCAGATCTACACTTTTTGGTCTACGATTTCTGGTAAGTTTGTTAAGATGATTTTGGTTTTCTTCTGGTTTTGCAATTTTTAGGTTGTTGGCCAGATTAGTTTTTCTTATGTCTTGGATTCATCTGTGTGGAATGGTTGAGGCTTATTTTTTAAAGTTTTCAGAGCTTTTTTCTTTTGTAATTCTTGTGTTTGATTTCTGTGTAGAGATTTATACAGAACTTCGATTCTTAGCTTCTCATCTCTTTTCCGTATGCCATTCGTGGTGCATGTGTGCTTTTGTTATATAAAGGATTTTCCCCCTGTGTTTTTTTAGCAATTTGCAATTTTTGTTTTGATTTCTGTGTGGAGATTTGTTTAGGACTTCGATTTTTACTTCCCAATTTTTTTTCCCAGCCCACGAAGTGCAAAATTGTAACTCTCTTGGGATAAGGAACCCTCTTTCCCCAATTTCACTGCCCGTTGACATAAATCATTGTATCTTTGCACCCTAGATTGCACATGTTCAAATGATTATCCAGTTAAACACCTACTCTTGGCACCTTTAGTCCACCGTTTCAAAATGTACTGACATGGGATAGTGGAAAAGGCAACAAATTTGGAAAACAATCAACGCATGTCTATGGGGAAAGCTTTTGAATTCAAACAAATGACACAAGATACTTCAGACTTTTCATTCCAAGTGACAATGAACTCCTGATTCTTTTCAAAATCTTGAACTCTAAAAGTAGTAGTTGTCTTTCTCTTTTTCGATGACAAGCAACTGCACCTAGAACCTCAGTTTGGAACTTCTTAAATATTGCATGTGTATACAATCCTAAAATGTGCTTTTCAAAAGGAGTGGAGACTTCAATACAGGGTACCGGCCTGTTCCATGTATCTGAATCAGCTTTTGTAGTTTATTTGTGTAGTTTCCTTGTTTTGTAGGTTTTTTTAATATTTGTTTGTTGAATTTATGTGTAGATCTTCACGGTCCTGTTGTATGTTTTCGGATTTTCTGCTTATTAGGGTTTATCACGTGTATAGATGGTGTTTAGGACATATGATGTATTGTAATTGGAAGAATCAAGATAGTAACAGTCGAAGAGTATATAAACTGAAGCTTTGTAACTGGAAAGGTTTGAATGTGTTGGAACAATGTGTTATATATGTTCACATAGCTTGATTTGAGTACGATATGTGTTCAGTTCATACCAATATGGATACATGGATTTGGTACACTATGTTAGAATGACATGTGGTGCATTGTATATCCGTATTTGCCACATCTTTCGTAAGTAATGGGGCTGAACCGCATGAACTCGGATTGATAACAAAATTCATGTTCAGACATGTTACGACATGTATGTGTACCAGATTAAAAGAAAAAAAAAAGAGTAGAATGCGTAACTGTTAATAGCTGCTAATAAGGTTTGGGGTAGAAACAGATTTTGTTCGTATACGTTGCTCTCCGTCAATTTACTTTGCACAACCAAAAAATATTGATAACTTAGGAATATTAGGTGTTTTTCCACATACATGTATGGAAATTTTAGGGGGTTTTCCCCACCCAATGGACTTTGCCGGGGCTAATCTCATGGAACTTTTCTAAATTGGCTTGAAGAACTTGTATAACTGGTGAGAATATTTGGAGTAGTGCATGGCTCGGAACACTCTATTTGTAAAACAGTAGCAGCAGCATCTCTTAGCCCTCGTAAGATTAGGAGTTGGAAGAGAGTAACAAGAATGATAACATCAGTTGGGCCTCTTAGCCCCCCATAACTTTGGAGTTTAAAAGAGAATAAATAGCAACATCCAAGTATCATAATAGCAAATTCAGAAATGATCATAACTGCTGCCACCTCTTTCATGAAAGCCATAGCAACAAGAGGAACCAGCAGCTTCCAAAAGAGAAAGCAGCACCAAGATATCAGATAACCATAGAACTTAGAGTGAAGAGGCATTCCAGGACTACCACTCAGCAGCAGACAAAAGAGAAAAGATTATAACATAATCCACATCATGATCCAAGCTGATTTTGTTAAACAGTTGTTGTGTATCATGATGTAGCACCTCTACTATGATTTAATTATTAATTTTTGCATAAGTTTCTATGTGATGGATGCTGGATACTACATTTCCTTTCCAGCTCGGAGTGATATTCTACTTTTCAGCCCATGCTTATTACCATGTAGTCATGATTCTGATGTGTAGTGGCATCATTCCTTCCTAATCGAGCTAATGTTGTTCCTTCTCTTTTATCCAACAAATTATGACTTGGTTGTGTAGTGTGAGTTTCATCAATGTTTTCCATAGTTGTTGCAGCATGTGGAATATGTGGTGGTATCCTTTTGGGTTGACTAAAATATTTGATTAAAAATTAGTTCTTTGTTGTCCAATGCAAGTCTTGTTGCTGCTGTAGGTTTTATGAAACTGTTTGTCGATAAATACTTATTGAGATTACGGAAAGTCTCTTGTTCTAATTTTGCAGTACCTACACAGTCTTGCTGCTATAGCTTGTAGGTTTTGTGGAAGTGTTTGTTTGTAAATATTGATTGTAATAATGGGAACTTTGATACTATACAGACTCTGGACAAAATTTGTTTTGAGAGCTTAACTAACAAGAGTAAGCTAGATGCACAACCAGGCTCTTTATCCACATCATTTCTGACAAGGCCAGCAACACTTTGACCATCATTGACAGTGGCATTGGCATGACAAAAGCTGGTATGCAGATGTGGTTTTGTACCATTATGTTTGGAATCTTGGGATCATTACATGCTATGCTTGGTTACTATTCTTCTCTAATCTTACGTTTCCAAATGGGAGCCCTTTCTACGGGTGTCGATGTTAGCATGATTGGTCAGTTTGGTGTTGGATTCTACTCAGCTTACTTGGTTGCTGATAAAGTCATTGTGACCTCAAAGTACAATGATGATGAGCAGTACATCTGGGAGTCTCAAGCTGGTGGCTCCTTCACAATAACTAGAGACACCTCTGGCGATGCTCTTGGCAGGGTTACAGAGATTACCCTCTACCTTAAAGAAGACCAGCTTGAGTACCTTGATGTACATAGAACTGTACATCAAACTTATGCAGCCCATATTCCCCCAAAAAAAAAACCCGTTAAATTCAACCGGCATGACATACGTGCCTTGCCCGTCGGGATGTACCTAGTTCTACTAAAAAAAGACGAACGCAATAAAAGCAACTAAGTCGATTTGGTTGCAGAGAGCATTAGGCATACTCAAAAATCCATTAGCCTGGTTCTTTGTAAATACATGAATCAAATGGGGATATTAGGATAAAATGAATCTCTATTCTCAGATAGCCAACAATTATATGAAGTAATTCTAAAAAGTTAGAGCACACTGATTTTTCCTATAAAATGAAACAAATCTAGCTATGTGACAGTTCTAGATACACAAAGTCTTAATTTAAGGAAAGAAAGTAGGATACAACAATACCTTCATCCATTTCCTTTCCAGGTTTTCAAAGCCCTAATTTTATAAAAGCCCTAATTTTCGAGCAACCGTAATCTCAGAACAGAGGATGTTTTTGAAAAATTAGGGCAAACTGATTTGTATTAAAATCAAAGAAGTCTAAGGAAGAAACACAAAATGGGGAAGATTAGTAGGAAAAAATGAGTGATTTACACGTTTCGGATCAAGCCATCCGACTTCGAGATTTTTACCTCTTCAAGTTTCATTCGATTCGATTTTGTTGGAGAAAGTGTAACAACGGTCTCGAGAGAGAGAGCACCTTCGTGGTGGAGGTAACAGCGCCAGGGTACCCAGAGGCCGGTGGTGCTGGCGGTCGCCGGCGATGGGGTTCGGGTTGTGCAGGTCGCTGGTGGTGGTGGTGGGAGCCCCTCTTTCGCACCTCTTGCCTGTATTCGGATGGACAATGCTACTTACACAACGATCCAAACACAACAATTTACACAACCTCTCACATGCATGTAGGGCCCACACATAGTAATGTGTGTGGAGCCCACATGTATGTGAGAGGTTGTGTAAGTTGTTGTGTTTGAATTGTTGTATGAGTATCATTTTTGGTATTCGGATCATGAAAAGGGGAAGGGCAACTGATCTGTTCCATGACCTTTTTTTTTTTTTTAATTATCAAAACGACGTCGTTTTGCGCTGACGTCAGCAATCGTGTGAGTTGTTATGTGGGAGTTCTTCGTTTGTAGCATTTTTGGGAGGAAAAGCGTCAATGGTACAAAACCAAAGCATATACTCCAAAGGGAAAATTACTGTTGTGCTGTGCTTGGACTCTAACTTAGTTTAAAATTAACAACTCCTCTTCCACGTCATAAAACGGTACAACTGTACAAAATTCTTTTTTTTTACATGGTCATAGATGTGAATGTCCCGATTAATTTACCTGTACCTTTGCCATTTCCCTCTTATAGCAGGCGGAAATTCTAATCAGAAAGAGGATTTTTAGGGAACCACGCAAGGAAAAATACGTTTGGGCTCATTCTGGGTCCCACAAAAATCTAAAAAAATATTCATAAATTTTTGAATATTACTCCCTCCGTCCCTTTTTAAGTGTCCTACTTCGTAACTCCAACTTATTAAAAAGACATCATCATTATACCTTTCACATCAACTTTTTCATCCACTTTCCCTACTTACCCATCATCATTACTCTTTTACTCACTTACTTTTCAAAAAGGAATCTCCTTTTAGGGACAAAATAGACAATACACCAACTTTTACCCACTAACTTTACAAAATGGACACTTATTAAGGGACAGCCCAAAATGGAATACTGGACAATAAAAAAGGGACGGAGGGAGTACTATTTTATGACGTGGAGGAGGAATTGGTTTAATTTAACCCAAGTAGAGTCCAAGCATTTTCCCCTTGGTTTTGTACGGTATGCTTTGGTTTTGTACCATAGGCTGACGTGGCAGAAGGGTATTGGTTTAGAGGAAAAGTCCATTTTTTCCTCCCCTGACGAAGAGAATTTATTCTCTTATTTAATACAGTAGCCAAACAAATTAAGCAAAAGGAAAGTATTTAAATACTGAATTGTTTTGTGGTTTTTTCGAGATGCCAATTGATCGAACTAAATATTGCATTTTGAGCACATCCTAACTACTCATCAACTAACTACTCATCAACTATCAATCATTCATTTGTATTGTCACTAGTGATAAGAGAACACGTTTTTCACTGGTTCACTTATTAGATTCAGAGTTGTAAAGTTTAAAAATAAAAAATTTATTAAAATAAAAAATATGCAATAAAAATCTTTTTTGCAAAAATAAATTAAAAAATTATTTTCATAAACCTAATATTTTTAAGCTTAAAAATATGTTCTTATTTTTTAAGTATTTATTTGAGAAAATGGAACGGAGCCTCATTACTAATATTATGTGGCTTCAAACACTATCCAAAATTTCCATGTACCCAAGGCCCAACAATTCTTCCAACTCAAAATAGACCTCATCCTTCCAAGGCCCAAACAGATTACCATATTTTGGTCCAAAATTACCATGGTTTGCTTCAATCCATCTTTCATTCCTTCATATTTCTATATTTTGGTCCTCCTGCAAGGCAAAAATGTGTTCTGGAAGATGTGCTTGCTCCAACCCATCCCCAAAACACATTATTGTCTCCATGCTGTCAAATGCGGGGGAAAATCTTTTTCCATTCTCCAAATATAAAGGATGAAAGTACAATTGCTCCCAAGTGGAGGACGTGTTGAGCACTAATTTTCCTCCAAAATGTGAGGATTGATGCCAATACATTTTTAGAGGATGGGTTGGAATTTAGTTTTCTCTTCAAAATGGAAGAATGAAGGAAATTTTGATGGAATAAAGCATGGGTTAGAGATACTCTAATAAAGCCCATTGGACCATTAGATTTTCTCTATTCCTTCATCAACTGGCCCAAAGACTTCTTAATTCTCTTCTGGGCTGTGGAATGTGGGCTCTCTCTCTCTCTCTCTCTCTCTTTGGCATTAGACAATTGACTTAAAAAATCGTCTCAAGCTGGATGCTTTTTTTTTTTAATCAGCAAGCTGGATGTTTGAAAGAGAGATTTTTCGTATTGTTTAGTTTATTGTTTTGTGACGTGGACTATGGAAGTTTAACTTTAGATTATATAAGCTGCTTTAGATATACTTCCGGGTACGGCGGTCGAGGTTATCTGGATCAACTTCCACGCAACTAGACTAATCTCTTTTCTTGTCGGGTCCAAGGTAAGTCATCCACCCTAATACTAGAAAGTTTACAAAAAATTATTTTTTACAGCCCGGTCCCAAGAGTCTACCCTTAAATAATTGCGGAAATAGCATACTCACCAACCACCTGGACAAACCCTCAGGTCTTGCTTTAGATACTTCTATGCACCGTGGGGGATTTATGTATCATTTCCCCGAGCATTGAATAAAATGCATTTGTATTTTTATTACCGGAGATGAGCGTATTGATTGATAATACATCTAGCTTATATATCTATATAATAAGGAAGAGCACCTCGATTTGTCCTGCACATATAACGGATTTTACTTTAATTGTTGTGTTGTGCCTTCAGACACGGACAATCATGACTAAATATATATACATGAAATGGTATTTCTAAAGTTGGAATGATGACCTAATTACGTTTCTGGAGGGATCATTGCAGAATAAATGTTGGATATGCCATTTGCGTATCTAACTTGATAATTTAATTGAACAACCTTAGTTCAACCCCACATTTTCCCCTTTTTTCAATACAAAGTTCTCCTCTTTTGTACTCCCTCCGTTCGATATTGAGAGTCTATTATGAAAAGTCGTGTTATTTTTCAAATAAAAAAATCAATTACTTCCGTGTATAATTTTTTGAATTTTTTCGCACCAAATTAAAATACTAATCGAGATCTTTAATACGGTGCGAAAAAATTTGAAAAATTATACACAAAAGTAGTTGATTTTTTTTATTGGAAAAATGGTAAGAGAGAGAAAGTGAGACTCTCAATATGGAACGGTTAGCTACCGCTTGAGATGTAAGTGGATCTACCCATGGAGAAAAAAAAACTTGTATGTTGTCGGTTTGACATTTTATTTTTTTTATAATCGGATGTTCGAGCATGCTCGCGCGCACCTCGATAAATTCTGAGACGCTGAAGTTAATGACTAGAAAATCCCCCCGGCCCCGAGATTTGGAATGTTTGGCCTCCATAGAATTTGAACATGCCACCTCATAATTTGCTTTCTCATACCCAGCCAAACCCTTGGGTTCAGATCCGGTCAAGTCTCCCCTGACCAGTTTCGTCCATTTTTTGAATCTTGACTGTCCAAAAGTGTTTTGGACGGCCTAAATCGATTAGTTCGGATAATTTAAAAAAAAAAAATCCCAAACACTCCGAACAAATCTGGGCCGTCCAAAACAGTTTTGAATGACCCAAATTTAAAAAAATGGACGAAATTGATCAGGGAAACTTGACCGGATCCGATCCCAAACCTTTTGGGGTTGAGTTTGACATTTTTTAGATGAAATATATAACCAACTCATGCTTAGGAAATGGAATCAAACTTTTAAAGTTAATAAAATTTTAAAGTCAGCTTCAACATTGATGTCATCTATTCCGTGAAAAATCTGTATAGTTATAAGCTTTCGATACAATAAAAATTAAAAGGCCTTGATCAGGCAGGTTACCGTTGCCGTCTAAATGAAAAATTTTGACTTTCATTAGGGAGTTTTATACAGTATATATACACTTTGGACTAGGTATATATGAATAGAATATTTTTTTGGTCAATAAATATGAATGTGACAATGAATCTAAAATCTAAACGATCTCAACAGTACTGATAAATAAACATCAGCATAAGGAGTGGAGATTTAATGCAAAAAAATAATAATAATAATTCAAAATTAAAATTCACGAAGATATGAAAAAGGTGTCAAAACGAATCTAGATTATTAAAACATAAGGGATTAATGTCCAGGCATAAAATGCTCATAAAATGCTCACAAGTCACAACTCTGATTCTCTGAATATGTTCGGTCACCTTTTAATGCAAAAATTGCATACGTCGAATATTATTTTGGAGATACATAGCATATTCCCTGATAGATAACCTTCGGGCAACGTTGTCTTTTCTAAAAATCAATAGCATGTTTTTTTTTTTCAATCGTCATACATCAACGGAGGTTAGTGAAGGTGTTAAGATTAACATGGGGTTCAGAAGCTATTCAAAACTTAGGAGCCAAGGGTATTGTCCCAGCAGGGGTCGAATCTAGGACTTCCCCCTTAAGAGAGAGATGACATACCAACTGCACTGGGCAGTGGTTGTCAAAATCGATAGCATGTGAAACGTGCAAATTAATGCATTCATAGCTTGACAAAGAGTCCTCCTACACACCCAGATTTTATTGTGGGGCCCACCACAGGTCCCACACTAATTATCCAAGCTGTTCATTAAATGTAAGACATTTTTTTGAGGGTTCCCGTAAAAAATAAGATCAATCCGATACCTATAGGTGTTTCATCCAACCATCTAAATTTTCATTCAGATTTCCAAATAATAGTTGGATCAACCACCTGTAGGTATCGGATTGAGCTTATTTTTTACGAGAACCCTTGAAAAAATATTTTACATTTAATGAACGTCTCGGATGATTTGTGTGGGATCCGTGGTGGACCCCACAATGAAATTTGTGCACAATAGATGCACAGATTGTATGTGTGGGTAGACTTTCTGCTTGAAAAATTAATTTATTGAAAAATGTAGCCTATACAGATTACAGAGCATATTTCCTATACAGATAATCTCTCTCTCTCTCTCCCTCTCTAAAAACCGATATATAGTATATCAAAACTACTGCTTGCCCGTGCCTACGGCACTACCCACTCCGTTTCGTGCCTACAGCACTACCAACGATAGTGCATGGGTTATCCCAATTTTTTCATTGTTCTTTTTCCTTTTCTTTTCCTCTTGGAGTATGCCCCTTACAGGCTGTACATTCGGTTAACCTTTTTTTTAATTTCAAGTTAATTCACCCAAAAAAAAAAAAAACGATGGTGCAAATCATGCAAACGCTGTAATGACCCTTTTTTGTGGTCAATAAAAATTTTGTTAAAAATTTAAATTTTATTTTAATTACTTGGATTTCATTTTTATAACCAAAAATCTGTCGTTATTGACTTATAAAAATCTCATTTGAAGTCTTGGTTGGCTATAAATTCTTTTAATTGCTTATTATCCGTCACGGTTAGGTTAAAACCTTGTAATGATGATTCTTGGCTGGAAATCCTACCAGACTAGTATAGTTAGTTTTTAACCAACCAATTAGAATAACTTAACTACCATTTAATTTAGTCATTGCCTTCTAACTTTTGGTAAACTTATTGAACCTTTTGAACCTTTAACCCTAGGAGAACCTTTTAAACCTTCCTATGTGAACCTTTTGGACCTTTGCCTTTTAACCATTGGTCGATAAATGTTAGGGTAATCTTTACCCATTGGACAATAGGAAATCTAGATTTTATTTACCAAAAGTACATTACTAGATTTGTTAAGGGAAAATTACCAGCAGGTGGTGTTGACTGGGGTTATTTACCACTTTGATGGTCTCCACTATTGAAACTACCCACCGCATGGTGAGTTCAAAAATTATGACCAAAACATGGTAACCATGATTCAAAATGACCCTTTTGCCCTTTAATAAAAAACATATTTGTTGTTGAGATGCGTCTCCCTCCGCTTCACAAAAAATTTCAGAGATTGTGGCACATCTTCTCTCTCTCTCTCTCTCTCTCTCCATCAGACGTTCGATCTCTCCCCATCGACCTTCGACCCCCGGCGACCAACAACTGCACAGCGACATCTTCCACCACCGCTAGCACCACCAAGTTGCGACGGCTCCCTGTGCCCCCGCCTCTAGACGCGCCTCTCGTAGTTTCCCCCACTAGGTATTATCCTCTCTCTCCCCTCCTTTGTACGCATATGTGTATGTTTATACTCGATTTGCCGATCCCCCATTTACGGTCCCTAATTTTCTCGTTTCCCATCTAGGGTTTTTTTAATTAGGGATTGCTGCCTGGCTAGAGCTTGTGCGGTGGGTTCGGGTGGAAGAAGAAGACAAGGAAAAGAAACGGTGAAAGGCACTTCTGGATTTCCCAAACCTCTGTAAGCTTTCATATAGGTAAATATATACGTATACTTATGTATATATATTTAAGGAGAAATACCTGATATATGAGAGTGAGTATATAGTACTACAACTCTATAAGGATGTATACAAGGGAGTAACTTCCATTTCATCTCAGTATTTTGTGTTAAATGGCGCTATTTTGTATGCCGAAAGTATGCGAAATCACCATTTAAGAGTTAAATGGCGCTATTTTGTGTTAAGCATGTGTGTACATTTACATTGATGCATTGTTGTATGTATTAGGTTATGGAATAACCTGTTATTGCTGTGGAGAAACTGAGGGAAACCAATTCTTTCGATTGGGAGCAGAATTATAAAGGAATGCCAAACTAATTCTAGTTACCATCATGGTTACTTCATGTATTCAAAAATCCAGATTGTCGGCTAAAGGTTATCATGTTATTCTGATTTAGGAGTGACAGGGATTTTAGGAGTTTGGTTCTGTCTAAGGAGTATCCCACCCGCGTGCTACCGTTTCTTGTGTTTGTCAATACAGGGCTTTCCCCTGCTTTGATTGTGCCCTCGCTTGTCAACTGTAGGATTGGCCCGGGTTAGTAGGTTCATTCAGTGGGATACCGAGGTACTAAAAAAAGGAGTATCCCTACCTATAAAAGAAGTCGTTACAAATGCGTCAACACAGAAAATTAGTAGGCTTGGAAATAAGAAAGATCGAGTGGAGAATACCGGGAAGTTAAAGCATATCATATGTTGTGTGCCTTGATATCTTGTTAAACAGTTAGGTAGTTATACCTTACCGCCTTAATTTCATGCTACCGCATATAATAGCATAATCACTCAATTCCGATGCAATGGAAAAAGTATAATAAGCCAATGCAACTGGATAAAATTAGGGGTCAAGATCTTGAGAAACGTTAACAAAAGCCTTGTAGTGTGGAGGCATAACCTGATTGCTTTAGGTGTTCATGCCTTGAGAAAGAAAGTAAACAAAATGATAGAAAACTTTTTCGAGATGATTATGAGTTACTTCCACTTATTGGTAATTATGGATCTTTAGATGTCAACTACTCAACTGTGGGTTGAATTTAATGTCCATTCAATTCTAATTTTAACATGGAATCCTAGCAACACTGTATGTTAATCTCTATTGGAATTAGTTTCTATCATTCAACTTTTCACTCAAATAGCATCCTTGCGAATCAAAATCAACCTTTTCTTTACTAGACTGTGGACAAGTTACAAGACGAGCAGGTTTTGACTAGATTACAAAGGTTGGTACATTGCACAAGGATCAATTCCATGAATAGGTTCTCCTCATTTTGTATTGCAAACCTCGTCTTAAGAGTTAGCAATACGAAGTTTGCTCAAGTTACCCTTCCAATGTGCTGACCGCATACATCTGATCTGAAGATAGTATTTCTTATCTGTAATCTGCCATGAACTATTTATCTTCTCCGACCCACTGAAATAGTTTCAATTGTTTGAGGCTTGTCATAAGCTCTAAACTGCTTAAAACTTTTTCGAGTGGTACAATGTTGAACTCACAAAAATTGCTTCTGGGTAATACATCTAATCTGTCTGATTGTTCCATGTAAATGAATGACATCAGTTATTTGAGTCATTTTAATATATCTTGGTTCAAATTCTACTACAGTGTGATTGTGGAAGTTTTGAAGGTGGATAGTTTGCAAAGACTACTTTGATCAACATTGTAGCCACTTTTCCACAGAATTGTAAGTCATCTTAATTTTTTAGCATGAATTGTTGCTGGATTAGATAATATTATGACTAGTGTCTTAGCGGATGTGTTTACCAGTAAGAGATGGAATTAATGTCATGACACTATATGAGCCTAAGCTTTCACTTTTCCTTTTAGACGTGCTGAAGTATCCTAACTGCATTGTTGCCATCCATTCTGATACACTAGGCATGTACATGTGAAACTTTGTTAAGTTTCTTCTCACATATTATTTAACAATTCCAACCATTCCAATGATACTATGGTTAAACACAAATTTTTTTACCTGGTAGACTCAAGAAAGATTGTAAATACATTATATTTCGGATGATATCTGATTTTTTCTGTATCACGTAACTATATATCCCATTTTTGTTAACATTGGTCTAATTTTATTGGAAAAACAGGTAAGTGAAGAAGTGGAGAGTGCTTTGTCAAAATCCGGCCATTCTAAACAAGCTGGGAGGTGGGTTTGTGTATTTAGACCTGCAGTTAACATTTCCTTTGTTATTTACGATGCCCTTAATGTGAGATTGCATGCTTCATACATGACGAGCTCATGGTCTCAAATGGAATTGACAGCTTTAATCCTTTTACTTATTTGTCTACATTTAAACAGTGACTGGATTGACATTGCCGTTTTGTTGGGAACAAACAGGACCCCATTTCAGTGCCTAGCTCGTTATCAAAGAAGTCTTAATTTTTCCATACTGAAGAGGGAGTGGACTGAGGATGATGATGATAAACTTCGCGCTGCTGTAAACACTTTTGGCGAGGGTAATTTGCATCTCGTGGCTTCTACTTTCGAAGGACGGACAGGCACCCAATGCTCTAATTGGTCAGTTAGCCATCTCAATGACAAGTTCGATTGGAATTTCACTGAGGCCATATAATATAATCAATAATGCAAAGTAGTTAAGGTACTACCATTCTTAAATTGTTATTTCTCATTATTGGATGCAACTTATTTTGTACCATCCAGATCTTACAGCTAGATGGCTGAATTGATGATATATATACATGCACATATTATTTATTAAACTATAGATAGTTATAAGTTTACAATTTCAAAATGCACGTTGGTGAAAGTTTTGTTATTAGTCCACTATCCAACTGTTTGTGCTTCTGAATGGGTTATTAGGTTAAGTTTAGGGTTGTAACTTGTAAAGTAATTCTACCAGCTTTCATACATTCTTGATAAAATTTAGCTACTGAAAGGATGAGAAATCAATTCTTTTCTGCTACTACCCTGATTCTTACTGCTTGATGATTAATTCTGTATGGTCAAGTTCTGCAAAACTCATGGTCGAGTTTCTACAAAAAGAGGAAATTGATGCCTTGTGACTGCTAACGAGTCCCGTGAAAAGAAGATAAATTGACTTTAAAGTGATTAGTGCAAGGGATTTTTAGTGCAATGCTTGGATTTAAGCTCTATTCTGTTGTTGGGAAAGTTGTACGATGTTTTAATTTTATTAGCTATTTGTCTTAAGCATATAAACAGGCTTGTGTTAAACAATTTTGGTCCGTGTAGACGAACAAAATGTTAACTCAGTCATAGATTTTGAACTATTTCTCAGGTAGCTGATCAGGTGGCTCTATCTCATTAGAAAAATTCCATAAGCACCTTTTTGTTTTAAGGGCACAAGGGTAGTGCCTGGGGCACTGGAATTATAAATTTGGCATTCTTACAAGTTTACCCTTATTGTACCATGTTATTAAACATTTGGAAGAGGTTTTTATTGATCAATTGTTGTTTAGTTATCAGTAGTGGTCTGCAACTTCTGTAGTTCCTCTCATACTATTTTAATGCTTCAGCTTTGGGTGCATTGGCAATACATCAGTAACATGATACCTATGTACATCTGTTTAATAAATGCAGATGGATAAAATCCCTTCACCCAGCTAGGCAAAGGGTAGGGAGGTGGACTTTGGATGAGGGCAAGCGACTGAAAGTAGCAATGGACTTCGTGTGTGCCTCCCCTTACTGATAATCAGTGTAAGAGGTAAATCATTTTTACCATTAGAGCGCCAAAATGTTCTCTGTGTCTCATTTCTATCATGTTACTCCATTCTTTTCCATTATTCCATTCTGTTCTGAACTTTACTCTCCTGACTTGTACTCCTGTATTTAATGGTGGTTTTCTTCTCTAGCTCTGTCTGCTATGATTAGGAGGTGGAAGGATATGCATCCAGTTGAATACCCCACCGCCCTTACATTTGATCCTTGTTATCTTCTACCCACGACCTTTGAAATATAGATCAATCATACCATCCTGATATCCTATATAGTTGGGTTAAATGTGCATTTGATAAAGACGTGACTGAAGTAGTTTCTACAACTACTGCATCCAAACACCTACATTATTGCTTGGTGTTCTTCTCCCCCACTTGTTTCCATGAATGATTTATGTCTATGTATAACTTTGTAAGGATTTCGTATGTATAATCACATCATGCTAGGAAACAAGTTTGATGTTGTTAAGATCATGGACAAAATTAGCTATACTTAGATTCTTGCATCTGAAATGCTGAATGGGTGAATGTTAATCTTAGTTGTCCAGTTGACAAAGTTCTTGTGGACTTTACACTAGGCTAGGGTATGCACTTTTTGGATCCTTTGTCTATAAGTTGCTTTGGTTGGCAATAACCACATAATTTATTTTGGCTGGATTATATGAGCTTGTTTTTCACTTTTGAGGATCTTTAGTGTGTTATAAGTTAACCACATGAGACAAGATTGGGATTTAGATGTTCTTTTGTTGCTGTAATTATTTTGGTCTGTTTTGGGTTGTCTGTATTATTTTCCACAGGAAAGGTTACTACTAAAAAAAAAAAAGAGGTGTGGGTACATTAGAGCAAAAACTTCTGTCAAACTGTTGCAATGACAAGCTTAACTAGGATATATCTGTAATGTCAGTCAAGCAGTGTTCAAAACTTGAAAGTAAATCCCGACTTACGTTAATCCTTTCCTGGATTTTGGCATTTCACTTTGGCTAACCAAGAAATTAGTTGAACAATGATGATACCTCTTGATTGTTTGCGTTCAAGCTTGCCAAGGTTGTTAGCTTTAGTTTTTTGGCAATATGATTTCAAGCCACGTGCTTTCGTTTGGACAATAGCTGATTTAAGAAGTCCATTTTACTGTAACTTGTTACTTGTGCGCTTTGGTTTCAGTTTGAAGTTGGGCACTTAAACTAATGAATGGATATTTCTAAGTTTATATAGCAATCTATCTTGGGAAAATTACAGGCAGGTGGTGTCAACCGGAGGTAATCACCACTTTCATGGTGTCAAGTCTCCAAATTACCAAGACATGGCACCTGCAAACAATATCACCAATACATGGTATGGGGTAAAAAGCATGATGAGACTGGACAAATATGCCCTTTGTTAAGACGGCACCGTTCCAATCCCTTTCCCTTTTCCCTTCTCTCTTTTTCTTCTCTTTTTCCATTCTCCACAGACGAACCACATCCTCCCCTCTCTCTAGGGTTTGCTCCGACTGTTCTCTCCTTTGTGCTCCCCACGCTCTGAAGACTTCTACCTACTCCCTCCTTCAGGAGCCGACCTTGTTCCCCAACTCCCTCCTTCGCATCTGTTTGAATCATCTGCCCCGGAGACGCTGCCTTCAATCGTCCACGCCGAACATTTCCATTCCCGGCCATCAAAGTTAGTTGAATCGATTCCCTTCCTGGTATGCATAGCTCTCTCTCTCTCTCTCTCTCATCGATAACTCAAGTGAGAGTCACGACCTCGCGACCTCTCTCGTACGGAACTGCAGCGAAACCCTAGGTCCGTACTCAATCAAGTACTCTATATCACATGTATCGACAATTCAAGCACATGGCAGGCGTATTTGTTTTTATATGTAGTCATTGGAATTTACCTCTTTGTGTTGTTGTTCTTGTTATGTGTAATTTAGTTGTTTAATCGACCATCCGGGTTTGTTACTTGATAAATTTTGGGCGTTTTTTATGTTGGTGCGATTGAATCACACACACATACAAATTAATGATGTGAGAACCTGGTTGGTGCCTCTAAAACAAAAGAAAACACAGAACAAAAAAAAAGCCCGATATTCGGGAATACGGTAGGTAGGTCCACATAGGCTGATTTTCCAGTTGAAATTGGAGGTGAATTAAGAAACCTCATTAGTAGCTTGAATCGATGTGTCGTTCAATCTGTTGGGACCTGTAGGAAGTAGGTCATTCACTTTGGAGGCTCTGAATGTGGGCAATCAAGTTTATTTTGATATCATCCCCCTTAAACCTGATTATCAAAACTTGTTCATTCCAAGCATTATCTTTATCTGGTTGAATACCTCTCCAATTAAGGTGGATGACAATATTATGCCCACATTGCCATGGTCGACCATATAACAAAGGGGATACACATCAGAACAATTGTATCAACACACCCACCCACGCAGCATATAGATCAAGTACGTTTCATCATGGCTGCGGTATTTCAACCAACAATGCTTCTAATACCAAGGCCCCCTTTATGAGGTCTACAACTAATGTCTCATGAAACTTTGTGTGTGGAAGTATTGGTATTAGAGCCAAGCAAAGAAAAATCCGAAGAATTTGTTCAATGCTATGGCACAGAGTTGGGAAGGATGGAATGCGTGTTCCAATAGGTTTGAACACTAAAAAAAAACACCCATGTGACCTTGGATTTCTGTCATCCACAAAAAAAAGGGCTTTGACCTCCCAGCATTCGATAGAGATTTAGAGGACCAAGGTTTAACCTTTGCAGTTAGCTTTATTCTTGGTTATCTTATTGGTTTGCCTTGTTCTGCAAGGGGAAAAGTCAAACGGTTTCCTTATAATTGAAGCAAATGGTGGTTTGAACCAACAACGATTATCTGTATGTCTGCCTCTCTCTTCTCTCTCTCTCCATTTCCTGAGCATAAGTTTTGGCTTCAGTTAAAGGAAAGACAGTGCTATAAGTGTATGGAGTGGAGCCGAGATTCTACTAATATCTTCTTTTGCAATTATGAATAAGTGTTCTTAAGTGCTGAAAGTGCTTTACTACTCCTTTTCGACACAGATATCGGATGCGGTTGCTGTGGCTGGACTTCTAAACGCAACTCTTGTTATTCCAATATTTCATTTAAACAGGGTTAGGCGGGATTCCAGGTGACATTGTTGTTCACTTTCTTTTAAATAACTCTGCCATTCTAGAATTATGATGTGCGCTACTGAAAAAAGCCACTCTGCATTGGGCCTTGAACTGAATTAGATTACGAATGAGCTTGATTAGTATCTTACTAATGTGAAAAACAGAGCGTTTACTGTTACTGCTTTTGTCTGAAAGCTAAGTTCTGATTCCTCTACTCCATTGTCCTTCTGACATCCAGTAGCACTAACATTGATATATGGCTCCTCTTCTGATTCAAGTTAAATACCCTGCGAGTTATTAAAATCAGTTAATTATCTTCTTGATCTCTATATTTGTGTGTCTTTTAATAAATATTATGTACGGCTTTAGAATATATTGCCACTACTGGTTCTTAATTGCGTAAAGTTTATTTCATTTTTTGTAAATCAAGGATGAAAAGAGGACAAAAGCGATCGCGGATGGAAAAAGGGAGTAGTAGTGGGACGAAGGCACAAATGGAAAGTACCAACAGCAATTCGTATCTACTATTCCTGTACGTATGTCTAATTTTGATTGAGCTTAACAACATTTTGTACGATTTCAAATGCAGTGAGTACTATAGTTGGCATGTTTGCATGGCTTTAGTGAGTATGTGAGCATGGGTTGTTTATATGCACCTGTTTGGTATGATGGTCGCCTCATAGTTCACTATGGTAGCTCTCATTAAAGTAGTTTATGGGATCTATGGTAGGCACCTTGCACTTCACGCTAGCAACCATGTCCATGATATTGACTGCGGAGTAGGTGGTTTCCTTGGAAATATTCAACAACAATTGTTTCTTACTTGCGTCATTCAGCTCCCTTACATTGAATTACATTACAAGTACACTCGTACTTGTACGTCGATGTCATTTTCTCTTTCGTACCAAACAATTTTGATGGTTCACTTTCACTTAGGACTAACCTGCTTGTCTGAAGCAGAGTACAATGTTTAGACTAAATACTGTATTTTTCTTCCAACAATGAAGCTTAGTTTTTCAACATAAATGGGCTTCGTATAAAGATAGAAAGAGACAATGGTTTATTCATAAATCTTTGCGCAGTAAGTTAATCGCCATCACTTTGTGCCTCCAATTGAACTGTTCGACTGTACGTTGTTTTGACTGCTCTGAGCAAAGTTCATTGAAGTTTATTAAAGTCGTAGCCCTTTTCAACATTCCCTTGCCAACTGCACACCACTGACGGTGAGATGTTTACATATATCATAGAGGTACATGCGAGAACTACGTATGTGTGGGCAGCATGCCCTGGAATACGTAGGCAACCTTTCGGTGCGACCATAATCGTCAGTAATATGTTCCAGGATAATTGGACATTGGCTAGCCCAGTGCCCTTCTTCTTAGCACATTGTCGAGAAGTTGAAAATTCATGTAAAAAATGTATTTTCCGCCCTTTTCAATATGCCCCGCCGTAGTTCAAATTTGGATGTGGAGTTGAGATCGTTCGTCCAATGCTTAAAAGGTTCTGAACATGTTTTAGTTGCGAAATTGCGTGCGAATGCGATTAGGGATGGATGAAGATAATCCTACTAATCTAATCCGGTAATCATTTCAGTAGTGAAATTATTAGTTTAATTGTTCCACCATTGTAGGCACGGAGGGCAATGGACACTATGAGAGAGATTTGCAACCATGTTGCCCATACCTCAAACTTCTTCCCACGGGGTATTGGCCATAATAGGACGTCCAAAACGCTCGAGAGTAAAATGCTGAAATTAGAAAGCATGTAGCTCGGCCAAGAACATATTTCGAGGATCGAGTGGTTGAACTCGAACTTGATCATGCTTGGAGTAATGATTGAGAAACGGACCTTGTTATTGTCTTGGGCCCACAAGCAATAACCCCTTTGCAACAACCAAATCTTATTTGATGATAGTACACTCTGGCAACTGCTATTTCTCTGCCACATCCATTGCACAGATGTAGTGCATACCTTGTGACCTTCTCCCACAGAGATGACCTTGAAAGGATGCCAACTTGGATCCCTGAGGTAATCCTCCCACAATGACCACATTCCCACCAAGATAGCTTCATCAAGTGCCATTTAATTAGTACGACATTTTTTTTAATCATTTGCACATTGATATTGCTAAATTGGCTATTTTATGTGCAATTGAATATGAGAAGTCGTACCAATGGTACTTAAAATGGTAATATATTTGCGGAAAGTTGGTAATTGTGGGAGGATTACCTTAGGGATCCAAGTTCGCATCCTTTTAAGGTCATCTCTGTGGGAGAAGGTCACAAGGTATGCACTACATATGTGCATTGGATGTGGTAGAGAAATTGCAGTTGCCAGAGTGTACTATCATCAAATAAGATTTGGTTGTTGCGAAGGGGTTATTGCTTGTGGGCCCAAGACAATAACAGGGTCCGTTTCTCAATCATTAGTCCAACCATGATCAAGTTCGAGTTCAACCACTAGATCCTCGAAATATGTTCTTGGCCGAGCTACATGCTTTCTAATTTCAGCATTTTACTCTTGAGCATTTTGGACCTCTACTTATGGCCAATACCCCGTGGGAAGAAGTTTGAGGTATGGGCAACATGGTTGCAAATCTCTCTCATAGTGGCCATTGCCCTCCGTGCCTATATTGGTGGAACAAATAAAGTAATAATTTCACTACTGAAATGATTACCGGAGTAGATTACTAGGAATATCTTCATCCATCCCAAATCGCATTCCCACGCAATTTCGCAAGTAAAACATGTTCAGAACCTTTTAAGCATTGGACGAACGATCTCAACTCCACATCCAAATTTGAACTACGGTGGGACATATTTAATTGGGCTGAAAATACACACAAGAACTACGTATGGTCTGATTTCCCAAATGGAATACGTAGGCAGCCTTTTGGTGCGACCATAACCGTCAGTACTATGCAGCAGGCTAATTCGACAATGGCTTGCCCAGTGACCTTCTTCTTATCACATTGTCGAGATGTGATAAAATCATCAAAAAAATTTACTTTCATCCCATGTCAATTTTTCCCCCATTACTTCAAATTTGGATGTGGATTTTAAATCGTTATTCCAATGCAGTTATAATGCCTTACGTGGATAATCTTACCCGCCTTTTGTTTACTACTGAAGTACATAAGTGGATAATGTGTTCAATTCCACCTTGTATTGAGATTCACAACATTTTGTATGATTTCAACCATATTCAGTGCTTACTATAGTTGGCACTTTTGCATAACGATAGTGAGTAGTTGACCATGGGTTGTTTATATGCACCTTCTTGATATGATGTTAGCATCATAGTTCAGTATGCTATGCAGAGATAATCTTTCCAATGTACTCATAATCATTCCCGCCTTATGTTTAATGCCAATGTAGTTAAGTGGACAATGTGTTACATTCCACCTGGTGTTGAGCTTCACAACAATTCGTATGATTTCTAATGCAGTGATGACTATTTAAAAAGAGCAAGAACGGCACATACTGGTCCGAGGTTTTTTGTTTCAAAGGTTAGAGTTATTGTGGTTCTAACTCGTACATAAGAGTACAGTTAAACAACATTGGGTTATAGAATTTAATTTGGACTATTTATGTCATGTTTTGGGTCTAAATATTCCTGTCAACTATGCAGCATAGCTCAGCAGCTGCGGCAGCATGGAAGAATATGTCTGATGCTGAGAGAGCACCATTCTTGGAGTTGGGCAACCAAAGAAAGGCCCGCAAGAAGAACAATGTCCCCAAGAAGAAAAAGACATCTACGTTGGTATGGCTTCACACTTTTGGTTGTTCATATAGTTCATTATTACGGTGAAATTATTATTTGTGTCTGAATCATGGTCCTATTAAATATTCAACCCTTACGACCATATCGAAACCTTTTATGTATGGTTTTATTATTTACATGTGCAGCCCGTATTTCGGAGTAGGTGTTCACCGAAGGCAGTGGTTAAACTAAATGAATCGTTAAACAAAGAGCAAAGAACTGCTGTTGAAATAGTTGGTTTTGGATCGATGCTGACCCTTCAATGCGAAATTCTTAAACGTGAGTTCATATCGAAATTGGTTCACCACTTCAACCCCAAGAACAAGACCTTAGAATTTGGGAGGATGAAAATCTATTCAATCACGCCGGTTGATGTTGGAAAGGCGTTAGGGCTACCCCTAGGAACCGTACCAGTTCCGACTAATTGTGAAGATTTCCACTATGAACACATTCGGGCCTTGTTCGCAAAACAGGATGAACAATTGAAGAGAGGGGTAACCTTTGGAATGATGAAGGAAGTTTTTGAGTCTGGTGCAGCAGATGCGAAGTTCCAGACTTCATATGTCTTGTTTGTCTTATCTGCTTTATTGTGTCCAACGACAAAAGATGTGGCCTCCACCAAGTTTTATGCAGCAGTGCATGATTTAACGAAGATTTCGTCATATGCATGGCCACAGTTTGTCTTGGATTGGTTGGTCAAGGTAATAACAAAGTTTAAGAATAGAGATATGAAGGACGTTAATGAGAAGAAGGATGCCCCTGGCGTTTCTGGATGTGTGTTGCTCTTACTGGTAATGTACCTTCCATTTTCTTCTTCAACATAAATATGTCTTCACCTTTGTCAAATTATTTCTTCAAAAATCTGAAATTTTGCCTTTTCCTTTGCAGCTTATATACTTTGACAAGGAGGACATGGGAATGAATGTTGGTTCTCTTGGTGTTCCATTGATTCAGTCATGGACGACGAATCTTATAATGGAACGAATTGCCAAGGAGGAGAATTTGGACTTGGTAGATCCCATTTCCGGTCAATTTCCTCAGCCTCGTTTATTGCACCCGGTGAGAAAACCTCATCTCGTTATGTCCAATTAACCCTTTATGTCATGTCAATGTGTAACTTTTACTTCACCTTATGTTAATAGGATGCGCAAAAGGCTTTTCATGATCTGCAGAAATCATTTATAGTTCAAATGCAACATATCATCATCATGGATGCTTCGTTGATGGCTCGTGTTTCTGAAACGACACGCCACAAAAATATGTCAAAAGGGAAGGAGGTGAGGGACATGGACAGTCCTTTTGACGATTATGCTTCTCATGGAATTCCGTCAAGTTCCATATCTACTCCGAAGAAGGCGACGAAAGGGGTTGTTATAAATGAAATGGAAGAGGATAGGATAACCGGTTTTCAAAATGTCCAGAATGATTGTGACAGGCCATTTTCCACCCCTGACCACCTGACAAATGATGTTGTACACACCTCCAGAATGGAAAAATGTGGAAGTCTATCGGGGGTACCATTTGACCAGCACAAACTCAACATCGACATTGAACAAGTGCAACAGGAAGTCGTGGGGGAGATGCAAGGGAAAGTCGACAGAGAAGGTGAACCAGTTCAGTTAGAAATACAAGTGGATGCTAAAGGGGTTGTAGAAGAACGTGCTTTGACGAGACCATCAAAGAAACGAGGTAACAGGACAATCAAAGCAAGTAAAGCTACAAGGACGCCATATGTGGCTGAACCGGAGGTGAAAGATTCGAAGTTCACAAAAGAAGAACTTCAATTGATTAACTTCGTTATGAAACCAGCTCGGAAGAAGGAAGATATGTATGACGACTAACTTGGACAAGCAGTCTCCGTGGTTTGTTAGATTCTGTGATGAACGTATAAGTAAATAATTACGTGTATGTTCATACTTGCAGGAAGGGTATTGTGAGTATGGATGGCATGATGTTCAACCCATCGCTGACAGATTTGCATAATGTGTTCAAAGAAAGGGGTCGCATGACGAATTTGGTAAATAATTTCCTACTTCTACTTTTGTGCACTTCATATGGAAAGGTGTGTACAACTTCTCCACGATAACCTACCCCCCCGCCCGCAAGTAGCTATGTGCCGAAGTAAATTTAACCCCTATCATTCATACACAGGCTTCTTTGGTTAAAAATGAGCCACGTCTAATACGATCATCGGTCCACCCCAAAAAACAACTGAAATGCATGGGGTACATGACCCCCTAGTAGTTTTCTTGGTAATTGGATAACTCGCCCATTTTTGGCCCACGAATCTAATTTCTCATTTTTTCCCACATTGCTTTTGTGTACATGTATTCATGTCGTGTTTTTTATTTTTACCCATTTTTTATCAGGTCATGGATAGCATTATTGTTTGGTTGATGAAAGAAGAAAAAAGGAAGGCTTCAACAAAGAACGGAGTCCCCATTCCGACACGCCACATGTTCTCAACCACATTTGTGGTATTTTGAAAAGGATACGTTACATCAAAGTTCTTCACTTCTTCATTTACTTAAATTTGTGGAACTTTAGACCATGTTTCCATCCATTGTAGGGAAATTTGCGAAATTTACGGAATTTAAAGAAGCAGAATGTCGTGAATGACAGAGTTGATCCAAACATTCTTGGATATGATGTCACGATGTGCAATTTGGCAAGTCTTACGTTTTATTTATTAATCTTCTTAAATTATAAATGCTAATTTATATGGTTGGGCCCTATACTGATTTCAAATTCATTGTGGATTGCAGTTGTTTCTTCCCATTTTCTTGGCCACATGCGAGCATTGGTTTTGTGTTGTCATAAACCTGGTTGAGAAGCGTATTGATGTCCTTGATTCGATGAACCAGAAAAGTGAAGAAAAGACCATTGCGATTGCGGAAGTGGTAAGCACATGTTTATTGTTTGATTATCCCAAACCAATGGTTTTCGCCCAATAATGTAGGAGACATGATTGTTGAAGCACTTTGTAATGGACTCTTTTTTTCTGCTCAGGTAGCGGCGCTCTTTAGTGTTTTGAAGCGGACACACGATCGAATGGAATACCCATGGACGAATTGGGTTATCAAACAAGCAGATGTCCCACAGCAAAATAACTTGTGAGTGCCTACAGTTGCTTTCCATATCCCATATAATCTTTGCATTATTATGAATGGGACACACTTATGTGGGTGCAGGGTCGACTGTGGGTTTTACACCCTAAGGTTTATGGAGCACTGGACTGGGGGAAGGATGAATACACGTGAAGTAGAGGTAAGAACTTCCGGAACAATTTCCATCAACCATGTGCACATGACAAATATGTGTAAGCTATTCACAAATGTTGAACTATACAGGCTAACATGGGTATTGATATGCGAAGGAGGCTACTCGTACGGTTTATATTATCCCCGCACAACAAAAGCCGAGAAGATGTACTGCTGAAGTGCAGATAAAATTTACCGGGTACCCTTGCATTCGTCATGAAGGTTGGACATGCTTTTTCATAACTGAATACGGAATGAAATCTGACTATTCAATGAGCACTACTGTTGGGGTGTACTGGATTCCTTATGAACTGGTTTTGTCTTTTGGATATTTAATCTGTTTTTTAGTCCACTAACTTTGTCTTTCTATTTCGACTAGACTAAGATAGTCAGTGCATTATTTTTCCAAATGATAGTACGTGGTTGTCGGTGCTGGTTTGTGGTACAGTCAACTGCTTGGTTATTGGTTTGGACCTGTTGAGGGGAGGGAATATTGTTCCTTGTATTCTTTGACGCTGTTCTTAGTTTGTATGTGCATTGCAAAACTTGGAAATTCGGGAAATGCTCCAACTGAGTTGGTTTCTGCTATATCTATTCTGAAAATTCTCTACCATTGTCGTACTTGCAGCCATGTGTGCGAAGGGTGAAGAGTTTAACATGTTTTAGTTTGTGGGTTGGATCATTTTCCATTACGTATTGGCTATGATGAATGTTTCCCTATAACACACATTTCGCACTTAGGCAGGGTAACATTAGATGGCCAATTGGCAACTAATGTTGCAGCCTTCAAGTACTTCGAAAAGGTGTTAATCTGAGCCAAATATTGACTAATTGCATATCGTTAGACAGCCATGACTACAATGTGTGTGTGTGTGGAGTTGCCGTATTTCTGCACGTACCTTGGTTTGTTAGTGCTTCTATTTCTGCACTGGACTATCACCAGTGTGTGTCTGCAAAGTGCAGAAAAAGTGCATGACAGGTAGGCTTTGCATTGGTTTTCTGAATAGGAAGCCACAGAACAGCATAAAAAAAAAATAGGTCGCCATACTGAAATGTTGGTTTGGCATTCAGTATTGTCTTAATTGTTACTGCTGTGTCCAAACTACTTTGTCTGAACTGTAGTTTGTTTTGGGTTACTGCTATGCCCAAACAGGGACTGTTAGGTGGTCGTTCTTTGAGGGCGAACTGCTTGAAAGTGTGTGTATGGATAGTATGGCAATCTGCAGTTCGGGGGGGGGGGGGGCTGCTTTTTCTGGTACTTGGTATTGTCTATGATGAAATTTATCTGAGACACATTGCATTACTTATAATGATGGTTTCAGGGCTGTTAACTATGTTGAACAGTGTTTGGAGGGTTCATTTTCTTAAAGGGTGTGTGTGTGGCATGGGTTACTTGGACAGTGCAGTTTGTTTTTGTGTCTTTCGACTGTTATGCATGGGATTGCAAGTGCAGATCAGTGTGTGACTTTGACCTCTAGTTTTGTGCATTACATTGCTGCTGCTCTTGTTTGCAGGCTGTGGTGTTGTTGAATTGGCAGTTATAAGGTTCCAAAAATGATGATAGTTTTGTGAGCCACATGGCAGTCAGTAGTTTTGACCTACTTGTTCCTGCAGGTGAAATTGTGCTACACCAAATGCATCAATTAATTTTAGGGTTTGACTTGTTGGCTAGGGCAATGATGAATGATTTAAGTTATTAATTAAGGTCGATACGTTGGCGGGGTAACATTTGTTGCAGCCAAGGTATCGACCTTATTATTTGAGCCCCATCCACTATGGAGTCCCTTTCCATTTCCTTCTTTTTTCTCTCCCTTTCCATTCAAGTTGTATAAGGAGCACATCCTATTTTGTACCACATGTAAGGGTGAAGAGTTAGGTGGTCTGCTCTGAAAGACGAAGACCAAGTCCATATTGCAGTAAGACTACATAGATATCTGTTTGGACCACATTCAAGTTGTATAAGGAGCACATCCAATTTTTTACCACATTTAAGGGTGAAGAGTTAGGTGGTGTTGTTTGGAAGAATAAGAGCACGTCCATATTGCAATAAGACTATATAGATATCTCTTTTGACCACTTTTATGTTGTATACTCTTTGTCTTTCTGAGAGGGTCAACGGGTTGACGACCGGTTGGCAACATAAGTTGTAACCAAGAATTAATTAAGACTGCACAAATCCTCCAATAATGCAATGTTCAGTATTGGGCCCATGGTGGCTCCCATCCTATTAAATGAGCCTTTGGACCATGTGGAGGATTTGTCTTCCCAAATCTGATAGGATCATATCCTTTGGAATTTTGGCAGGACTTTGAAGACGAATATGACAGGCGTATGTGGGCTAATGTGAAAAGTTTGGCAGCCCATGTGGGGATGCTTGCCATGTGAAATGGAAATATAGAGAGAGAGGGCCACACCAACTTGTCTGCAAATGTAGTGTATAAATGTATGTAGTGTGAAAAGAACAAAAAGAGAGCAGAGAGAAGAGAGAAATAAGTTGTATCCCTTTGGGGTTTTTCCCCTCCAGTTATTATATTTCATTAATAAATATACCTTGATTATTCATGTCTGGAAAATTAAATATTTGTTGAATTTTATAACATATATACCTTTTCAGTTTACTGAGTAACCTAATTAAATACTACACTACTCTTTGTCTTTCAGTAGCTTTTTACATCATCCCCTGCCTTATTAACCGTACAATTTGTTAACCGGGAAGCGAATAGGACTACAGGTAAACAATAAATAAAACAATGCCGATAAACCGGCTTCACAAATCAGCCTTCTTGCACACCCACCAGTGAAGCGCCAACAAAATCGCTTGTACGAACCCAAAACCAGTCAAAGTAGTTGATTAAATGACACACCATTTATTTTCCTATCCCTTCAACTGCCAATGGTGCATGTCATAAATTCTGCACAGTATGACCTGTGCAAACTTAGGTCACCCATGTACCATTCCAACTCAACAAACATTCACCAACCTTTCAACAAACCAACTGACATTACGAAATGCATACTTTTTTCAACTGCAATACCACATCCCCTTCAAGTTGAGCACATCATAATTCCTGAGTAGTTGCGATAAACCTTTTAACTGGCCGGTTCAATAATTCATATACCAATATATATAACTAGTCCAAACAGAGGAGGGATGTGACTGCAAATAACATGGATCCAAACTTCCCATTTCGAAAAAACCTTCAAATTGGAGAGAGTTCTCGTAGAGGGCCAGCGGGACGAAAACCCGAAATCAATCGTTGGTCTTCCACAGGGTTTGATGAAGCACAACTTCATCGAAGAGTGGAGAGAGTCCTCACAACAGATGGGGTACTTGTGGAACGACCCATACAGTTGTCGCCTCCCCGACTGCCATCACCACCAACCCAAACAACCGAAACTTATACTATGACAAATAACCCCCGTTCCCGACTACGAAGACAGATTGACGGAGGTCACAATGACGGCCCTCCAGAAATTCAACTTCCCCGTTTGGATGATTGGTTGGCCCATCACAAAGCAACAACTCGTGATGATTTGCCAGTTATCCACATGCGCGGGTACCGCGGGGTGATGTCGCGCAACTCATTTCGAAAATGGCGCAGGCCTAGACGGAACCACCACCGGCGGCGGTAGGTCGACATGAAGATCAACGCCGCCTCCCGAGATTAGACTACACCCTTGGTTTATACGACAAGCGCGGGAAACGAACGTTTATCGAGCCTACATTGCAGTATGATGCAACTGAAGATTCATTTTTCATACTAGATTGGAACCAATCTTCGTTTGAGGGTGATGCTGCTGCGGTACTTACCTGGCCTCTAATGTTTGAACGGAGGAACAAGTTGGAGGCAAAATGTCGTAAGTACCTACTATAAGTGCCTAAAGCACGATCTGCAGAAATGATAGATGGGCGAAGGCCAAACCGTCTCCACGACGACGTTTGCGAAAGGCTGGAGTTGGAGATTAATGCTATGTGCAAGCGACTAATTCGTCAAGGATTGATAATAAAGGCTGTGCGGGCTGCTGAAAGGGACAGCTCAGACCCATATGAAACAATTAAAGCAATAAAGAGGGATCCGCAATACGCAACCGATAACGAACTGTCAGATTATCCCGATGACGAATAGGCACTGAAGAGTTAGGATTATGTATTTTGGTGGGCCATTACGCTCAACTTATTATGTACGGGGTACGTAGTTTGTTGCCATATTCGGTTTAAATTATTACGTCCGGATTACGTATTATGTTTCATAAAATTTCGTTGACAGCAATCTGATTATGTATTTTTGTTGGATTTTTCCGTCTCCGCAATTGGACCTATCCTCCGTTCAACCTCAAGTTTATTTTTCGGCAAATTCCATCTTCTTAAAAGACTACACTTTAAATCTCTGTGGAGCACATGTTTGTTGTATACAGAGCACATCATATTTTTGGCAACGGTGCAAAGTTAGGTGGTCGTTCTTTAACGACAAAGACCAACTCCATATTGAAAAACGAGTAGACATTATTTCTTTGTACACCACATTCTAAATTTAGATATAGCACGTGCAATTTGTGGCCAACTCGTAAGCGTTGATCGTTAGTTGGTGGTACTTTCAAGACGAAGACATTTGCAATAACACTACATCATATACATCGATGGACCACATTATATTTGTATAACAAGCACTTCCTTTTTTTGGCCAAGTGATGAGGGTGAGAAGTTAGGTGGTCGTTCTTTGAAAGATGAAGACCAAGTCCATATTGGAATAAGAGTACATTAGATTCCTGTTTAGACCACATTCAATTTGTGTAACCAGCACATCCTTTTTTGGCCAAGTGATGAGGGTGAAAAGTTAGGTGGTCGTTATTTGAAATAGGAAGACCATGTCCACATTGGAAAAAGCCTAAATTACATATGTCTAAACACCACATTTAATTTGTATAAAGAGCACATCCTGTTTTTTGCGAAGTGAAAGTTAGGTGGTCGTTCTTTGAAATTGGAAGACCAAGTCTATATTGCAAGAGGATAACATTATATATCTCTGAAGACCATATTGGCCTTGTATAAAGAGCACATCCTGTTTTTGGCCAAGTGAAAGTTAGGTCGATCTTTGAAATTCGAAGACCAACTACATATTGCAAGAAGACTATATTATATATCTATTAAGACCACATTGAAGTTGTATAAAGACCACATCCTGTTTTTGACCAAGTGACAGTTAGGTGGTCGTTCTTTGAAATTGGAAGACCAAGTCTATATTGCAAGATGAGTACACTATATATCTCTGAAGACCATATTGACCTTGTATAAAGAGCACATCCTGTGTTCGGCCAAGTGAAAGTTAGGTCGATCTTTGAAATTCGAAGACCAACTGCATATTGCAAGAAGACTATATTATATATCTATTAAGACCACATTAAAGTTGTATAAAGACCACATCCTGTTTTTGGCCAAGTGACAGTTAGGTGGTCGTTCTTTGAAATTGGAAGACCAAGTCTTTATTGCAAGAGGAGTACATTATATATCTCTGAAGACCATATCGATCTTGTATAAAGAGCACATCTTGTTATATTGCAAGTGAAAGTTAGGTCGTTATTTGAAATTCGAAGACCAATTGCATATTGCAAGAAGACTATATTACATATCTATTAAGACCATATTGACGTTGTATAAAGAGCATATCCTATTTTTGGCCAAGTGACAGGTGGTCGTTCTTTGAAATCGGAAGACCAAGTCTATATTGAAAGAGGAGTATATTATATATCTCTGAAGACCATATTGATCTTGTATAAAGAGCATATCCTGTTTTTGGCCAAGTGAAAGGTCGTTCTTTCAAATTCGAAGACCGACTGCATATTGCAAGAAGACTATATTATATATCTATTAAGACCATATTGAAGTTGTATAAAGAGCATATTCTGTTTTTGGCCAAGTGAAAGTCAGGTGGTCGCTCATTGAAATTAGAAGACCAAGTCGATATTGCAAGAAGACTATATTATATATCTCTCACGACCACATTGAGTTTGTATGTTGAGCACATCATACTGTTTTTGGCCAAGTGACAGTCAGGTGGTCGTTGTTTGAAATTAGAAGACCAAGTCTATATTGCAAGAACACTATATTATGTATCTCTCTAGAGCATATTGATTGTGTATAAAGAGCATATCCTGTTTTTGCCCAAGTGAAAGTTAGGTCGTTATTTGAAATTCGAGGACGAAGTCCATATTTGAAGAAGACTACACTATATATCTCTTTGGACCATATTTATTTAGTATGAAGACCACATTTTATTTTTCGGCAACTGACGAGGCTGGAAAGTTAGGTGGTCCTTTTTTGAAAGACGAAGCCCAAGTTCGTATTGCAAGAAGACTACATTACATATCTCTTTCAACCATATTTAATTTGACTATAGAGCTCATTTTATTTTTGGCCACGTGATGAGGGTGGAATGTTAGGTGGTCGTTCTTTGAAAGACGAAGACCAAGTCCATCCTGGAATAAGACTACATTATTTATGTATTTGGACCACATTTATTTTGTATAAAGAGCACGTCCTTCTGTAGTCATGTGGTAAGCGTGGAAAGTTAGGTGTGTACTGATAATTGGATTGTGCACTGTTGGGGTGTACAATATAATTGGTGAAGGTACTGTTAAAGTAGTTAAAGGTGTAGGTTTGATAGTGATATGTGTATGACAAACGTGGTGTATTAAGTTTGGGTTTTAATAGGCTTTATTAGGCTAGGCTTACTTTAGTACGAAAGTCTATAGTCGTCTGGCATAGCCAATTATATGTATATACTGGATGGCATGATGTAAAACCCAATCCGAACCCGAGTATAGATATATATATTTTTCTATGTATATATCTACAAAATATTTCCTTGTTTTCATATAATCGGATGGGGTTTAACCCGATCCGATTTAACCCAATCCGAATCGAATCCAATTTTCGCTTATTATATTTTATGTCTTCCTAAATAATAAAGGCAAATGATATTGATATGCATGCAACGGAGTCAATGAAATTGAATGCTGAGTAAGTGTTTTCTGTACTTTTAATGGTCTATGGCATATAACCTGTCGGTTTGACAATGTTGGAAGATAGGTAGTTCAACCCCAACTTTCTTTGGTCCACGAAAAGAGCAAGTTAAATAATCTTGAAGAGCTTATATTGCATGCAACAAGACCAACATGTTAATAGGGAAACACTATGTCATATGTGGGGACTGGACATTTTCCTACCCCTTGTCCTATATTAATGGGATGGTCGGTCCAATGGGACAACATAATCAATGCATTGCAGACAGCACATCCCATATTAATGATATTCCAACCATATTCATGATAGATTGGTGGAATGGTCTATTGCTTTCAACCACCATTACCTGTTCCTCATAAAGGATAACTCAAGAAACGAAGACTACTATTCTCCTTATATTTTCTTCAGCTATAAATTAATCACACCTACCTCATAACTCATCAAACAAAGCAATGCCTAGACAAGGACATCCCCCAATTTCCCATCACGACATTGGTACAAGTGCGCCATTACAGATTGACATAATTCCAGGGGTCCATGATGCGCACCTGATTACCTTGAATTACACTTTCAAGGAGCTTCACATGGTGCTAGAACTAGCACCGGAATGGAACGGAGGCAGGTGGCATAGGATGAAAATGGCGACCCAAAAATCAAAAGAACAAGCCGATGCTGATCTCCGCTCGATGCTCCAGTGGGGAAATGATGCCACGTTGCCGGACATTCCAGACAATCCTAGTATGCAAATTATGGTATGGGATTGTTGTGGGTGCACAGCAAAGGAAATCATTCGCACGGTTCGTGCATTTGTATGTGTTCACGACCCAGACATTGTTGTGCTTGTAGGGGCGCCCAACATTGAACAGCGGCATAAGAAGTTTGGTCCCTTAGGTCACATGCGATTTACCAGCGTTCACTCCATGGGCGGCGGAAGCCATGGAGATGTTTTGCTCGCATACAAGAGCTACAGCTTTGAAATGGAGCCTAATTGGCATGATGGCAATGGGTTCGATGCTGTTATCAATCACACAGCATACGCCTGGTTCATCAGCCAAGTGCTACCTTAGGTTGAAAGAAACGGAACTGATTTGGAAAGACTCCTGTCTAGTTAGGTGGAGGTTATGTTAAATTGTTGTATCTTAACCATCGTGCTTCCCAATCGAATATTAGTCATGTTTGGTCCTCTTCTTAATAGTTCATATTACTCAATTTTTTACATTGTTATGTCCTTACCAGTTGGAACCAACTCATTGTTTCTCCATTTCAGTGGTTTTTGGATAAACCACCTTCAAATACGGAAAAACCCAGACCGAATATACTTCCTACCAGGGGCATATCCCATGAGGATCTTGCAAAAAAATAACAAAATACATTAAATATGTCTTTGGCATGTCAGAAGTGTGAACAATTATGTGGTGCTTATTAGAAGACCGCGACCAAGTCCATATTGGTAGAAGACTAAACTATATATCTGTGTGGACCACATAGTTATTGTATAAAGACCACGTTACTGCTGTTCAAGAATACGTCATATTGCTAAAGAATGTTTGAATCCCCTCTAGAGAGAGGGAAAGGAAACACACAACAAAAGTGTAATTGTGTACACCAGATTTACATAAAGCATTAATAAGAAAATATTTGGGTTTGACGAAGGGACCACTTCAATGCACGCCAACTTGCAGATTACTAAAATGCATGCACCTTAACAACATTGACATTGAAAAGATGATATAAGGTTCCAAACATAACAGGTCCATGAAACTGGACTGCACACAAGCAATTGTGGAATGTCTGTGTGCAATATCAGTATTAAACACATTGGAGCAGGAGGACCATGGGTGGGCTTACCACACAAGCAGTACACATTAGCACTGGAAGTGGAAAAATGTATGACACTGGAATTTAACGATGGCCCCTAATACCACAACTTCTGAACATATAGAACTAGATGAAATTATACAACAAAACCCAAGCCATCAGTACAGACAAGATTATGAATGCCATCAACCAACTTTTTTTCCCACGTTGCAGTAACGATGGCCACCACAGATGCAGTAACGCAAGCCATCACAGATGCATTACATTGCATTATCATAAGAACCTAATAAGAAGAAGTGTCTTCCAATCAACTAAACCCAAAGTCAGACAACAGAAGTACATTTTATTGCATTCAAATAAAAAGTACAACTTCGAATGCATGCCACGAATATACCAATGGTTTAAATGAAAGTACCATATAGAGTGGTTTACATAATCATAAAAATAGTTTGAACAAAGTATTGGTCGAACGATCATTCCAGCAAAGGAGACTTGCACGTGGTTCTATTGTGTCCAGGCTCGTGGCAAAGTCCACAAAAAATTGTTTGCTTGTCTTGAAATTGGGACTCAATCCTCTTTTTCTTCGGGCGCCTGGCTGGTCGCTTGGAATGGGGGGCAGCAATGCTGCCATGGGTGTACAAGACGATGTACCTATATCAAGTACATCGCAACCAGACTCAATCTCGTTCACGTGTGGGACCATATCAGTAGAAGAGGGCATGTCATGGAGAGGAACAGGAGACATTACAGTCGTGTATATAGTGAGTTGTGCCTCCACCCTAAACAAAGGGTCCACTAGGTTATATATATTGTATGGGGTACCCTGTATCGCTCGCACCACATGCTTGCAAGGGATTCCTGACATCTGCCATAACAAGCAGGTGCACGTTCGAGAGTGGAGCTTCACCGCATGAGATTTCCAGTCACCGTTGTGCACGAGGAACTCCGTAGGAGAAGTTTGCCGGCAAGTCAAACACTGAGATTTGAACTGAATTTCCCGAATCTTTTTTTCAATGTTATTCCCAACTGGCAAAGGATGCCATTTAGTGACCTCCATCTTCCTCCTAAATAACAGGTCAGAAGTTATGGTCACGTGGCCCTTCATGAATTGAATGATGTCCAAGTCTCTCAAATTTAATATCCAATTGTTGAAGCTTTCAGCGATATTCGTATACAATTTGTTCCACCTCCGGTGCATGAAAAAGGCATTAGACCAGTGTTGTGGACCATTGTCTTCGACCCACTTTGCCAACTCAGGTGACAGAGCAAATAATTTGGTCATGTACACACCATAGAGTCGCTGATCTCTTGCATACGCAATTTTTGTGAAAAGGTCCAATGCGGAACTCTTTGGGTTCCCCATCAATCCTTTCTCGTTGGCAAACTTACTAAAATTCTCTTTCACGTGGCGAACACACCATGCGTTAACTTCCTCGCCAAACACCTCCTTCACTGCCCTTAACAACGAATTGTTGCGGTCAGTGACTAACACAACTGCTTTATCCCCAACAGTTTCCTTCAAATTCTGCATGAACCATAGCCAATCCTCATAGTTCTCAGATGAAACAACAGCATATGCAACGGGGAACAACTGATCATTCGCATCATATGCCACTGCGGACAAGCAACTACCTCGATAAGAACCAGTCAAAAAACAGGCATCGATAAACAACATGGGTCGACATCCCGACAAGAAGCCCATAATGCTACAACCATAAGCGACAAAAAGTTGGCTGAACTTGCCACCCACATTCGAAGTCCAAACTGCCCTTGTGTTAGGAATCGATTCTATAAGGCGTTCACACATCCACGGCACTAAGTGATACGTCATAGGAATTGGCCCACTTATCAATTTACGGGCGCGTTCCTTAGTCCTCCATCCCTGCGAGTAAGTTAGGGGACTATGGAACGCTAACTCATAGTCCTTGCATATGGTCCTCGGGAGGAGCTCGGGCTGCACAAGTAGTTTGTCCTTGAAAATCATACCCATCTCTTTTGCCCGAATCCTTGGTTTGTAAGAAGCCGTGTCATGTGCAATGTGCAAATGTTCGTTGTTCAGCTTGATCACTCTAATAAGTTCGGACTTGCCTTGCGCTCTAGCCGTTAGCTTCCATGGACAACCCTCAATGACGCAAACCAACCTATAATATGCACGACTATTGTCCAAATATTTGAATGTGAACTTGTTCAAGGCGGAAAATAGAATAACAGCCTTCTTAAACAGGCTAGGGTTGTCAAACATTTGGCCGTCCCCAGTTAGGATGTCTTCACCTCGTTGTTGGGAGTATGGGACCAAACCCATTTCGTGGCAAACGGCCAAGGTACCATCACCATGCGAACAAGTTCCTCCACCAGCTGTGGAAGGGCTGGTACTTAACAAGTTTGACTCCCTACAAAAGGAATGCAAACAAAACACGTCAATCAAATAAAAAAATACACTTGTCCAAATCTTTCTATATCTCTCTATATAGTTAGGAAATTTGAAGACCAAGTCCATACCTGCTGCTTATGTTGCAAGGCAAGGGGGTAACAGTCTCTTCTTGTACATAAATGTCAACCTCATCATCATTTAAATGGAACAACATACGAACCCCATCTTCATCCCTAATACGCAAATGCTTTGACTTGTCCCTAGAAGTACTATAAAATAAAGTCTTCCCATCGTGGCTAATATCCATACGGGAGCAAACTTTTCTAACGAACTCGTCAAATGATATGCCCTCTTCGATGACTGTGGCTTCGGAAACACCACCCGAATATTTACCTAACACACCATCGGCATTGACCATGCGCTCACCACCGGCATAACAAAAGCACATCAGCTTCTTTTGAGGAGTCGTCGACATGGCTGCACAACCATATTCCGGTTTCATGATATAAGTACTAGACAATTGATACTCTATGGCATGATACAAGGTTATTTATGGACATTAATGTGAATTTGACAAAAATTGGGTACTTAATACATAAATTGAGTATTAGTTGGTGGTACTTTGAAGACAAAGACCAAGTCCATATCGATAAAAGACTACACTCTATGTCTGTGTAGAGCACATGTTTAATGTATAACGACCACGTCAACTGTAGCAAATCCGATAGGGTTGGACACCTGGGTTCTTGCATGATCAAAGTAAAACAAGTTTCGTACAAAGTCAGACAACATGTAGTAAACGATGCTTGCTAATAAATGACACGGTTAAATAGTCCACCTACCCTAATCCTACCACTGATTAATTGGGCATTGCAAAGTGAGAGAACATGTTTAATGACACAGAAGTGTACCTCATAGGCGTTGGTAATCTCCTTAAATTTTTGTTCTGCTCCAGGTTCTCTGCAGGAAAAGAACACTTTTTTATCAGGAAAGACCAGCTTACGTGAAGAACTGAAATGCAATACAAACGGGGAGTGAAATATGCCATGTGAACGTGACAAACGAACTAGTGAATAAGCAGATTGGAAGAGGCGCAATTTAGGGACTCAGAATAACACCTTTGAAGGCATTATTCACAAAATTTATACACTGTCAACACCTTGACCCCAATCCTTGTTGTCCACTTAGGCCTTCCAATCGAATCTTACCATTATGACATTGTGTTATCTCTCTTCAGCTGTCCTCACTCTCTCACTTTGAAACAAAAGGTGTATCAGAAAAAAGAGGAGGAATACAACTTAAGAAGCATCAGACACTTCTGATGTTTTACGAGAATAGTCACATCTATGGTCGTATTGCCGTCAGGAAAATGAGAAAAGAATATTGCTATCAGGAATGCTCGTACTTAGAAAAGCCAAACTTTGCTATCAGCAAGTGGTAGAAAGGCCCGGTCCAATAAATCAGGAGGCAAAAATACACCAAGGCAGCAAGGCTACTTATTAAAAAAACGGGAGACCAAATTTTAGCAGAACTAAGCCAACTGATGGTACATGTATGCATGACCTGGTAGGACTTCAGCTCTAAATAATAACTGAAAACATCGTCAATCGCATGGCCACTAGGTTGGTGATGTTCAGTGGTTGTATTTTTGTAAGGGGTTGTCTGAGCATATCCATAAATTAGCGAAGCTTACAACAGTCACAAAAGTAAATAATCAGCAAAAATAGGCAAGAATCAGGCATGGGCAATTCTAGGATTACTTCCCAGGGTATTTCATTACCAAGAGACCGTAAATATGTAATTAGTTTGTCAACAAAACCTCATGGATAGGTTCTTTTCTCGTAGCAATCACTAACTCGTACTTCTGAAGACAATGAAGATGAAGAATTTTACTGAACAAAAGCCGAACGTATTATACTTTTCATGTTAGGCGGGAGAACACAGTGGAATAAGGGAATTGAGAAAAAGGAAAAACGAAACCACTAACCACATAATTGGAAGAAGGAAAAACAGAGAGGAGAGGACAGCTAAGACATCTGGAGAAGAGAGGAAAGTATGACGAAAAGTGAATAGAGACATCCTCCCTCTCTTTCTCTATTCTCCTTGTTCGTCAGGTACATGAGAAATGCAAATGGCAACCGAGAGGGGAGAGTGCATGGAGACATGGAAAGAATGCCCTTTCTCTTTGTCTTGTTTGGAGTAAGAATCAGGGTATGTTTCTCGTTTCCTAGGAATTGAATATGGAGGTTCAATATTTAAGTCCAGATAAAGTAAGAACTTGCAATTGGAGACAAGGTGAGTCATGTGAACATAGAAAAAGAAAACAAAAGAAAAATAATACTAACAGACAGGGGAAGCAAAATTTGGAACTGTAAGAGCTGACAATAATATGTGCAAGCAAGTGATGTCTGAAGCAAATGATTAAAACAGAGATCTGAAGCAGAGAATGTTGGGACAGTTTGCATCCCCAATTACAACAAGAGCATAACACCCGTCGTCATCTACGATTACATAGGGAATTAAACCACCTATCTTTTGTGCAGATGACAGGATACGGTATGATAGATAAATTTCCAACCAAAACTGGCTAGAGCCATAGCTTCGCGAAAGATGACTGAAAAGTGCTGAAAGTGAAGAATTCACTTTCAGCAGGCCCTCTAGCATCACATCTAATGCAATAAATGGACGTAGATTTTGCCACGAGCAACTTCCGAAAGGGTTGGCACTATAGGCGAGTAAAGCTTGAAATCATATTTAGCTAGTAAAGGCCATATAAAAAATGGAAACTGACAGCTGATAAATGGGAAGCCAAAATGGTTAATAGCAAATTGTCCAAGTTTATCAGTCATTAAAAACAATCATAAGCTATTGAATGTACCATAGGGTAGTACTGGCTTTTCTGCAGATACTGTATAGACACATAGCGAAACACAAGGAACCAAAACATAAACAGAAATAAGTTAGATTGGAAGCAATAAAATTTGTAAGCAGATTGTCAATCACATCATCATGCACTAACATTCATCCCTTGATAAAAATTGAATGACAACAACTAATGACTAGAAGGGCAAACGGCCAATTAGCACACAAAATATTCAGATAAGGATGCACATAAAATTTCCATGACACAAATGAAAATCGATTCAGTAATGAAGAATCTAGAGAACAAGGATGAAGTGTATTCACCACTTTTGATTCCTGATTTGGTTGCAAATTTTTTGACCCCAACAACAGCATATAAATCCTGTGTGACAATAAGTTAGTACTATAAGCATATACAATAATGAAGGAAAGAGTAGAAGTAACTCCGAAGCTAAAATTAAAATAGGAAACTCACGCTCTCAGCTCTAAGAATCAGGCTGGCTCCCCTGGTATGACTTGGTACTGAAGATGGCAACGTATTTAAGAGTCCATGAAAGGAATCTTCAGAAGACTTGGTTGCACTAGGTGAAGCCAATGCTCTTATCTTGGTTGAGAGACTGCACAAAAAATGGTAATGCACAAAACGTGAATCCAATATAAAACATGTGACTCTCATGGATAACCAATATGCATGGTAGAAAATGTCACTATCCACAACACGCCTAATTGTTTACCGCTGCAAATTGGGTACGAACACAAATCTTCGAACCTTTCAAAAGACAGCTCAGTTTCATTTGCAGGTAGAATTCAGATGAAGTTCTCTTTAATTCTATGACGAAAATTACAAGTAGTACCCATACAACTTGACCAAGAAACAGTAAGTTATACAAGCCAAACGACAAAAACTGCGTTCGACTTATTGGGAGATGAAGTGCACCGAGCATCAAATTCATATCTTCCTATAATTTTCCTTCTTTTCATCTATCTCACAGGAAATCAATCACATTGCTAAAAAACACAAGTGTCCTCGTTTTGCGGCTTTGAAAGAAGAATAATGTGGGCTGTAAAATCACTTTCATATGAACAAACATAATCAATCACTACCATCATGATCCCCTTTTCAGCAAAAACTACACGAACAGTTTGTGCTGATGTTTAGGTATTAATTTGACAAAAATTGGGTGCTCAATACATAAAATCGGTATTAGTTGGTGGTTCTTTGAAGACAAATACCAAGTCCATATTGCTAAAACAAGAATGTCAATTGTTTGTGTGGACCACATGTTTGTTGTATAACGAGCACGTCAACTCTAGCTAATCCGGTAGGGTTTGACACAGTTGAATTACAACAAATGAAACCGATAGGTTAGCCTTGTGTTGGTAATAGATGTTGACATAGATGAACATCGGACATAAACCATGTAAGAAGTGAGCAACTAATTACTCCTAGTCTTTAATACTATATAGAGGATAGACAAACAAATTCTGTTTACAGTTAAGACAACAAAATGAGGCTATCTATTCCCCGACATGTAAAAAATGCATAAATTTGTAACACAAGTTATTCAAGTAATTGAGCATCTTGGCATCAAAGAATCTTTAGTTGGAAATCCAGGGCAAACTGGTCTTTCAACTGACCAGCGCAACAGATTAACAAATGCAGTGGAGCTTGTTTTCAATCCCTCCATAATGTTCATGGATGAGGCTACATCAGGTTAAGATGCTCAAGCATCAGCAATAGTCATGGGCACACTGACGAATAAAGTAGGTACAGGAAGGACAACGGTTTGCAGTATTCATCAACGAAGCGTTGATATTTTTGAGGCGTTCGATGAGATAAGATACAGATCCAACTAAGCAAATTTAAGGCTAAGTAGCTTCGAAAACCGGAAACGTATGATTAACATATTACAGTTCACAAACATAAACATTCCCTCCCATCAACCAAACACTGTCTCTTGTTATTTGAGCTTATTACAGAACAGGGCATAATGCATTCTAGTGCCTATAGTCAATGACAGAGAACCTTGAGGATCCAATGCAGTGGTTAGACGTATGCCAACCACAATTAGTCGACCCAACTCAACAACATACTGAACATGTATACATCGTGTGCTTTTCCCCTATGCGATACGATTACACTTTTCCTGTTGAGCTCATGGTACAACTTACTCATGATTGAGAAACATTAGTTCAAAAAAGGCTTACCGTTTTCTGGTTTGGTTACATGAGACCCACAACACAGCTCGCCTATCTACAGATTATTAATTTGTTATAACTGTACTTATAAGATACTTTCTCACTACATTAACCAACTTTTAGCGGACCCCAAAGGGTTGGGGATGTAATGCTTGGTTTGATTTGGTAATTAACGGTTTATTCTGATAGTATTCAAACCAGGCTTCTTGCATGAACAAACTAAATCAAGTTTCTTTCATTTCACCAGCTGGTACGTAAGAATTGAGATCACGGTGCCCAACTACTGTGTGTCCTCATATCTTTAGTTTTCGCAACACTACAATACCATGTAGTCAGTGCTTATCTGGACAATACATGTACATCCCACCAAAAAGACGACTGACCACTTTAAACCCTTCTGAACCAAATGTTTCTTTCAGTACCCTCTGGTCCTCATCTAAGCTACGCTGGTGTAAAAGATTTCATTTTTTGAGCTCCAGTTGACCAATATTATGACTTGTACCATTACTTGGATGGTACAAGATACAAGGTTTTACGTAAGCAATATATTGAATGCAAAGTGCAAACGATTCTATTGACAAGGAGAGGACAAATATAAATGCCAACAAAAACATATATATATCATACAGAAATTCAGTACTAAATATTTTCTTCACATATTACATATAACAACCAGCTTAATTGTCTCCATAATCAGGTTTCATAACATATTCTACTTACAAAAAGGGACCACTTAGTAGTCCCGCTTTACAAACTTCTAAACCCAAAGCATACGACCCTTCATTCAACGAGCCCTTCCCAAATACTTTTTCTCAAACCCACGTCCAGTTCAGATCATTCCAAAAATGATGACCACCAAAATGGAACATGCAACCCACGCTCCCCACATCATTCCAGTGGTTTTCCACACCTTGGCCTCCAAATCATTAATCTTTTTCTCCATTTCTTTCATCTTCCTCTTATACTCCTTACATTTGGTCTCTTGTTCCTTACACTTAAATTCACTTTTGTCCATCTTGCTCTCATATTCCTCCATCATTCTCTCATTTTCCTCAATACGCCGATGGAGTGATCTTGTGTCCCTTTCAGATACGCGAGCCACTTTCTCTTGGTCACCTATCTCACCATCCAACCACTCGAAGAAGTCGCAGTGTGGAGCATTCCTCTTTGGCGCACCAGGAACCCAAAAAGGGCAGCCAAAGAACCTCCTACCTGGATTTTTTTCAGTCCAAGAGGTGTGCAATACCGCTTCCTTCCCGTGGTTGCATAGTCGTATCCTCAATGGACTTGGAGTACCACTATTTGAACTACACGCCATGACTCCCCTACCATTCACAAAAATGACTAAGTATGAGAATAATCTAATTCTTCAAGTTCCAAACAATATTCCAATTCATCATCAATACTATTTTCAGATGAGTTAAACTATGCAAGTCAACTGAAGAACCATGGTTTGTTCCTTCAAAGGAGTACCAATTAAAGTTAAAAATCAACGAAATAAAACACAAGTGTGTGGACCCGATACAAACACAGTTTCTTTTAATAATGCGTGAAAATCATTTCATCCAACTGTTGATTCAGCTTTGTCCTCTTTCCATTAAAGTGCCCATAGTTTTAGACTTAATTACAAATATGGCATTACATTAAAGGCCCAAAATTTGGCCCCCATCTCCTTCGTACAGCCTCTCTGTCTCACAAACAATGTACTCTCCCTTCCGATATGTCTCACTGTACAGTGACATAACACCACTGTTCCCCCTATTCAAATGTCTACTTTCTCTCGGTTTCAAGGGTTCAGTATGAGTTTTGTGTTCGGATGCAACTTACGAAAATTAGATTCAGTCATGAGTTGAACGCAGGTTAGCAAGAAATGCAATGAGGTTTGGGTATTTTTCATTTCAACGCAGCTAAACAAGCGGCATTGTGAGGGAAGACGGAAAGTGCTCTTCGGATGTCCGACCACCAACTTGTCATTCCATCCTCCTCTATCACCACCACCAGTTCATCGGCCCTCACCGCAACTCATTTGCGACTGATATATTCCCCTTTTGGCCCTCTTCCCTCTATGCTTTTGCTCACAGTTCATACCTAGCTGAGAAGGCATGCTTTTGCGTACAACGTATTTGTGAAAATGCATGTTCAGGAGATTCAAACAAAGGGGAGGGAAATTATATATTTCCAGACTCCGTACTCAATTTCATCCCCATTTGTTCCAATGTCCTTTCTAATTTTGCCAATTGCACGCCAATTTCTACTGTTTCCATGTTATTTTAGGTTAGGATTCGTGAAATACATTCCAATACAATAGCAAGACCAAACTCAGTCATCAATCAAAACCCAAAAATCTTTTCCACTTCCAGTTCAATACAACACAAGACAAATCAAAGACTGTAACTAAAGGTGAACAAAACTACCATGATTTAAGCTTCGGCATGATTTTTTTCCCCCCAACTCAACAACAAGAAATTTACTAATGGGAACACGGTCAACATGCCCTAATTTCTTCTACGATATAGATTGCAATGTCCTTTTTCCAAACTTAATCAAATAGCTACCAGGTTTTTCGGTTTGAGGTGAAATGTGAATATGGACCACATACATGTTCTGTAAAGACAAAATCACCCAATCATAAATATCAAAACTCTATACCGACCATGGAAACCAACAACTCTGTTCAGATCAGGAGGTTTTTTACTTGCACGTAAAATTTGAATACAGACCACATACATGTTCTATAAATACAAAATCACCTAATCATAAACATCAAAACTCTATACCAACCATGGAAATGAAAATCTCTGTTCAGATCAGGAGGTTTTTTTGTTGCAGGTGAAATGTGAATCAGACCACATACATGTTCTGTAAGGACAAAATCACCTAATCCTAAAGATCAAAACTCTATACCAACCATGGAAACCATAAAATCTGTTCTGATCAGGTAGTTACACATTATTTGTAAACACACCCTCATGCCACACAACAATATGCACTAAACAGAGAGTACAACATAACAAAATCAAACACAATGACCTAAATATGGACATAATACAGCAAACTCACCAACTCAACCAACGTAGCTTCTGTCAAACCTTCACTCAGGGTTCACACAACAATGTGGCCCAATATCTGCATAAAACAACCAAAAATTTGTCTCAATGTCTGGATACTGCCAGTCTATGTGTGTGTGAGAGAGAGGGGGGGTTTGGAGTGAGGTTTTGTCCGCACACACACAACACACACACGCACCTACGGGGGTTTTGTCTGTGTTATTTCACAGAACACACACAGCCCACACACGCACATACGAGAGTGAGAGACTGAGAGAGAGAGAGAGAGAGAGAGAGAGAGAGAGACATAGATAGGAAATAGAGAGCGAGAGCGAGAGAGAGAGAGAGACCTACCTGGAGAGAGAGGGTCGAGAGCTGCTGAGGGATGAGGGAAACGCTTCAAGCAGAAAGCGATGGATTTGGGAGGGAATGAAAATTAGGGCATTTTACAGATAATATATGGGAGGGTATAGTTGTCTTTTCAACCAGGCCTACCATGTTTTGGTGAATATTTCTCCTCATGTCATGGCTGTGGTAATTTTAAGACCTCATACCATGGGGTGGTGATTATTCCCGGTCAAAGCCGCCTGCCGGTAATTTTCCCATTTGTTAAAGGTACATATATATAGTTATATATGGTTATATACACATGCTTGAAAGTATGTATATATATTATTCAAGTATATATTACTTTACCCTTTTACCCGTTGGACGCTGATGGTTAGGAGAATTATCACCCATTGGTTAATACGATTAGTCTTGCTACCAAGTACAAAGATCTATTAGTTTAGTCATTTTATAGATTCACCATGTGTTAATATACTTAAATATAAATATCATATACAATTATAATACTTTCTATCTTTAACCATTGGTCATTAACCGCTAGGAGAATTATTAACCAATGGATAATAGGTTAAGTCTTGCCAAAGTACTAGGGTTTATTAATTTAGTTATTTCCTAGATTTGCCCATGTATTTGAAAGATTAAAATAAGTTTAAGTACAATGTGTTATTTAATATAAGTACTTAGTACCTTGGTTGGTTTTAATATATGTACTAGTATTATTATATTGTAATAAACCATGTGTGCAATAGAATAGTTTATTAGGATTGAAATCTACCTAGATTATGTAGTACCCTAAGTACATACTTATATATATATATATATATATATACACACACTTAGTACCTTGGTTGGTTTTAATATATGTACTAGTATTATTATATTGTAATAAACCATGTCTGCAATAGAATAGTTTATTAGGATTGAAATCTACCTAGATTATGTAGTACCCTAAGTACATACTTATATATACATATATATATATATACACACACTTAGTACCTTGGTTGGTTTTAATATATGTACTAGTATTATTATATTGTAATAAACCATGTCTGCAATAGAATAGTTTATTAGGATTGAAATCTACCTAGATTATGTAGTACCCTAAGTACATACTTATATATATATATATATATGTATACATATATATATGAATGCGGCTCAATTAAAAACTGCTCAAAACAAACACTTTCCGGGCATATATTTTTGCTAATTTCTTACTTGTACCGTTAAAATCACATTCGCACACATTGAATCAGTTCGGATCATAAAATTTGATCGGTAACTATGAGATTGAGATTTGTTTTTTTGTTGTCAAATTTGTATATATATATATATACGCATGATAGGTCGTTGGAACCTTTAAAAAAACCCTTAAAGAAATATTCCATCTTAGCCCTCCATTTCAAGGGCTGAGATTAAACCCCTCATTTCTTCCCTAAAACTAAATCCACGCTGCCCCTGCCCCCTTTTTCCACCGTAATCTCGTCCCACCCACAGCCCCCCACTCTTCCAGCGCCCTCCACTCGGACCGACGACCTCACCGCCACCGCCGACGAACGACCCACCACCTCTGGCAACCGCCACCACCGCCGGGCTCTCTCTTGCACGGTTAGAACAAGGTATCTCTCTCTCTCAACAAAACAAACTGCTTCCAGCTAGAACCAACACAGAACACCTTAAATGTTTCAAGATTGAATGGGTTGAGCTGTAATCTGCACCCGTTTTGAAAGGTCAATTGAGTTTTTGAGTTGAGTTTTGGTTTGTGATTAAGCTTTTGATTACTACTACTATTATTATTACTCCATTATCCCTTCGGATTGTAGGGTAACAGTTATTAGTGGGTGCTAATTAGGTACCGGAGTGATTATTGTTGTGTAAATATGTGGGTAAATTTTGCTTTTTGATTCGGGGTGAGTACTGTATTTAATTAGTAACAACAGACCTAACTACATGTGCCATTCTTCTTTTGCTGGTCATGGCCGCGGTATATAAATTGATACTGTAGTACATTTAAATGGTCAAATGGGAAGTTTGCGCATGTGTCCTGACATTATAAGATTGGAGAGAAATGTTTCAAAAAAAATTTTGGTTTTTGTGTCCTGGTGTATGAACAGAGTAAATTACGTGGAAAATGGGAAATGAACTTTCTACAAAAAAATTCCTTTTTCATGTGGTTCTTCGAAGTTCATGTGCTTGTGGGTCCTAAAGTTGCGGCCCCTAAGAATTTTGGGGATCTCTCGAGTGTTGAACTTATTTAGATTTTGGCTCGGTTCGAATGGAACAATCTTTCCTAATGTTCACGGAACCATTATGGGTTGTTGTTTAATTGCATTACTTCTTACTTCTTCATTACCAATGGTGCTCTATTCTGTGTCTGCGCATCCGGGTATGATATGTATGTGTATTTTTGTAATGGATACTACTTTCCTCTTTGCAGGCAATTGAAGGGTGAACAATGGAGTTAGAGGCTTTAGATGATGTAGAAGTCAGGGATACGGAGACTCCAGATAACAATGTGGAAGGGTTTAAAACACCGACAATTGGAATGTATTTTGAGACAATTGAAGAAGCACGGAATTACTATGAACATTATGGTCAAGAAAATGGGTTTTGGATTCGTACTCGAGGTTCAGACAAAGGACGAAATAGGTCGGATGAAATCACTAGGGTGAAATTTGTTTGCACGAAAGAAGGAAATTATGCTGCAAAAAAGAAGCAGGAGGGTGTTCAACCGTTAAATGTGGATGTGGTAGACGAAGAGGAGAAGGTGATATCAAAGAAAAGAGCTAGAAATTGTTCAACGGTCAAATGTGGATGCAAGGCTTATTTGCAGATTATGCATGACAAATGGAATTACAAATGGAAAGTAACAGGTTTCGAAGAAAGACACAACCACCCACTAGTGACTCCAAGTAAGAAGATGAAAATGAAGTCAAATCGAAACATGCTGAAAGCAGTTAAGGATTTGACTGAGACATTTCATAAAGAAAATATAGATATTTCAGAAGTTCCTTCAATTTTTGGTGGTGAGTACATTGGCTTTGATAATAGGGACTGCTACAATCACTTGAGGAATGTGAGGTATAGAGACCTAGATTGCGGCGATGCACAATCAGTTCTTGACTACTTTAAGGACAAACAAGCACAGAATCCACAATTTTTTTTATGCGATTCAATGTGATGAAAGTGGGAGGGCAGTTAATTTTTTTTGGGTGGATTCTCGATCTCGCATGGCATACCGTTATTTTGGAGATGTGGTCACATTTGACACAACATATCGAACAAATAAGTATGACATGCCTTTTGCCCATTTACGGGAGTAAACCATCACATGCAGTCGATACAATATGGATGTGCACTTTTACAAGACGAGACAGAGACGACGTTTGAATGGTTGTTTAAGACATGGCTTGAAGCTATGGGAGGACGACCTCCAACTTCTATCATCATTGACCAAGACTTGGGAATGAAAGGAGCCATTGCCAAGGTCTTTCCCAACACCCGTCATCGTCTATGTCTTTGGCATATTAAGAAGAAATTTGTTGAAAAGTTGTCACAAGTGTACTATAAGAGATCGAAATTCAAGAAGGATATGAAAGAATGTATTAGGAGGACATACAAGAAAGAAGATTTTGTAAAGAGATGGATGTTATTGATGAAGGAAAATGGGTTAGAAAGCAACCAATGGCTTCAAGGGTTCTTATTTACTAATCTTATTTTTTTAATTGTCAATTTCATTCAATAGACTTGGACGAGGAAGCGAAAGGCTCAGATAGTGACCAAGAGGAAGGCTTAGATTGCTCCGAATGATCTTGGAGTATTTTGGCATGATGGCTTTGTTTTGTAATGTAATGTAGTTATTATGCTTTGGAATTGAATGTAAGAAAGATTGGATCAGTTCGGAATTGAATATAATGGGTTTGTTTATTTTGGCATGTTGGCTTTGTTTCGTAATGTAATGTAGTTATTATGTACACCAAGTGTTTAGTTATTCTGAAAAAAATTCGACAGAATCTCCCCTGTTTTTAGACTTAGCCCGACGTCTCGCGTCTCAGTTAGTACAACAAAATACCAACAAGAACCACATCAGCAAAAATCTAGATTTACAAACACCATTGGATACTACAGGAACTCAAAAGGAATTCAAAAGGGGCATTTGTTTTTCCCATTCATTACTCATGGTAGGCATTACATTACTACAGTCCACAGAAAAGAGAAAAAACTATGATATTGATACATGGCTTAGGAAATGACAAATATACTTCCATTACATGGCTATAACATCGATACATAGAACAACAATTGAGAACAAAAACATCGAAAGGCTCAACATCCAAGCTTCTATTGCGCCGACGTAGAAGTTTCATGGTTGCAAAGCTTTCATGGTTTCCGATTCTCGGCATAATTCACAAACTGTTTCTCCCAAGCACACTGCTCGCTGCATCCTTTCCCTCTTCCCTCCAACTGCCACATCTTTTCCCGAAGGTATGAGACTTTTTTCTTCATCAGCTCCAAAAGAAAAGGCACACAAGTCATTGGATTCTCATTGTTGCATTTGGTGTGCCACAAACCATCAAATGCATTGAACTATAGAAGCCAAAGAACAATACGCACAAGGTTTCTCCTCTTTAAGAATGATAAACTGCCATACAAAAACTGAGGGTCAATCGTTCAAATAGAAATACCTGAACCTGCAAAACGTCACGTCAATCCACCAAAACACACTTGTAATAAGTTGATGCAATACAGCTTTCCCAAATAAACTAAGTGACAAAATGACACCTTCTTCTTTTTTTTAACAGATGCTATAGGGTATGCAAACCAATAACTACTGTAATTTTCATCACCTGACCATAAACATAGAGAGAGACACAAACTGATGCTCAAATAAATGAAAATAATTACAGTGAAGAGAGCAAACCATGTAGTCATTAACTCAAATACATGCACTCCAATAAATTCCACTTCCTATTGGAAAACAGGGGAGGAAACTTTCCAACTTGCATCTTTTCTAATTCCATGCTAGATCTTTCCGCCCAGAACTTTTTTCCGATGGCAAGCAACTATAATTTCTTTCCAAATGTACTAAACAAATCAATGCATCAAACTCAAGCCACAAAATGCATCAGACTATATAAGATAGTAACATTTTATTGAGATAATTCTGGAACATTTACAGCATTCTTCATATTGCACTTCAAAACACTACAAAAGAAAGGAAAATGTTTTCTGAATTACACAAATTCCATCGGCGCTACAACATCAAGCAAGTATTCAAAACAATGCAAGTAGAATCCTAGGACATGGGTTTCAAAGCCAAGGTAGAAAAGACTAGAAACTTGAAAACTAAACAAGGTTGTTGCAGGTCTTTGAAGCCCCAACTATGGGAGTAAAAGGACTTCTTTCCAGTCTAAATTGAAGAACCGAAAGTAAAATTTCGCATTTTCTTGCATTTCTTATTCAAGTAAGCAAATGCATGGGGAACAGAAAATTGAGTTCCATCTGCCATGCAATTTTCCTAAAACCGTGTTTGTGTTTTGACTGAACGCTTGGAATGTGGAGATCCGTGTCTCCCTAACCCTAATTTTGGGGAAATCGAACCAGAGAGAGACAGAGAGACGCAATGTCAAACCCTAACTAAAAAAAAAAACAGATTCGAATAGGGAGGGGGAGGGAGAGACATACCTAGAAATCGAGCTCGAGCCCTAATTTGGTGGTCAAATCTGTTTCTTCCAGACTGTAGCAAACCCAGCACTGTAGCAGGCCTTCTTGGTGGGAAAAACTGAGCCCGAGAGAGAAAAAGAGAGACGCGGAGGGAGAGAGAGAGTCGTCGCCATGTGCGTCGTGGTTTGTCATCAGCTGGGGGCTCGTCGGTCGGTGGAGTGTGGGGAAACTGGGGGTTTGGATCGCCAGACGTGAGATGGGAGAAAGGGGCAGCCGTGTATTTAGATTTAGGGAAGGAAATGAGGGATTTAATCTCAGCCCTTGAAATGGAGGGCTGAGATGGAATGTTTCTTTAAGGGTTTTTTTAAAGGTTCCCGGAACCGCCCCGTATGTACATATATATATATATATAAATAATTTAGAAGGGTGTGGGGTACCACACAAGACAAATTGATCCAAGGGTTGAAATTGCTTTGATCCAAATGCTGTAGTGCATTCTCCTATTCTCAGTTAAGTATCCGCATTCTTTGAACATATTACATTTGTGCCATCGTAGATTTGAAAGTCGAAACACACAGCTTCCACCACGTGCATTTCAAAATTCAAAATTACTCTCTCTCTCTCTCTCTCTCTCTCTCTCTCTCTCTCTCTCTCCATTCCAAACCCTTTTCATATCCACCCCCAAGATGGGGAGGTTGCGAGCTCTAGCTCTGATGGGGGAATCAATTTCACAGTCAAGACTACAACGTTGGTGAGTCATTCTCACTCTCTCTTCCATTTATCTTTTCCCATCTGTTTTCTTTTTTATTTTGTGGTTTTAATCTTTGTGCCTCCTTTCAATTTCTAACTGCCAAAACCATTAGCCATCTCGCTCTTTCTTCTTTTTGGAAATCTACAGATTTCACAAATGGTGGAAGACACAGATTCTGCAAATCAAGTCAATATCAAGTCCGGTCGGGAATTCGTGAATCCGCTCTGATCAAATCAAGTGGATACCATCTCGCTCTTTACCGCCACTACTGTGGTACGAATTATGAATTTTCATTGATTTAGTTAATTTGTTCTTGAATCTTGATTAATTGTAGTTTTTTGGGGTCGATAGTTCAATATGATTTCTGGTTTTGTGTGCGTGTCCGAGGACAATATCTGTCGGAATTCAAGCTCATTGCTTTTTTTTTTTTTTTGGGTGGGTAAGTCAAGCTCATTGCTTGGTAGTTAAAACTGGGTATTTGAGCAATGTTTATGTTGGCAGTTCTTTGATTAGTTTTTACTGTAAATGTAGTGAGCTAAGGTATGCGTACGAAGTGTTTGATGAAATGCCCGTCAGAAATGTAGTGTCGTGGACGAACCCCAGGAGCTTCAATTTCCATGTAACTTTCTCCCAATTACTTCTCTGAGTTTGTGTGCGTGTCCGAGGACAATATCAGTTGGGTATTTGATCAATGTTTATGTTGTAAATGTAGTGTAAATGTAGGGAGCTAAGGTATGTGTACGAAGTGTTTGATGAAATGCCCGTGAGAAATGTAGTGTCGTGGATGAAAATCATTGTCGGGTTTGATAATTTTCCTGCTTCATATTGCATTGTTTCCTTAACTTCCAAACTTTGTAATCTTGTGGCACGGTTATGCTTGGGAAATAATAACTGCTGAAGGTGGCTATGGTCTAGATGAACTTTAAGTAGTCGAAAGAGTGTTCTGACCGGTATGTGTTTTGTTCCTTACATTGGGTGCAACTTCTATTGAGCATTTTCTCTATTAGAAAGGCGAATGGTTGACAGAGAATCATGTTAGTGCCGACTTTTTGATGGTTTTCGTCTCCATTCCAGGTCTGTAACTAACTAGACAAGGTTTTCAAAATTTAAAATTTTGTTCACATTTCAAGTATGTTAACGGACAGTCTTGGCAATGGGTTCAATTGTAAAGAGGTCCTGATATTTTCTAATTTCTAATCGGCCAATAAAATACTCTAACACGAACCTTTCAAGTGCTTTGTAACTTTAATGCCCTTTGTTCTTCCTTCAAAGGTACACAAATATGCGAAGCTAAAGGTCCCAGATCTCTTAGTTATCGATACCCCTGGCCACGAATCGTTCTCTAATTTAAGGTCCCAGGGTTCAGGTTATGTGACATTGCAATCTAAAACCACAGACTATTACCTCTTTACTGCCTAAGATCCCAGGAGATCAAATTGTTGTTTGTGGCATGCAGGCAATATTATTACCTCTTTACAGCCTAAGATCTAAAGAATAGTTGTTGTCAAAATCTTAGTTATATTTCATATTGCCAGGGACCTATTGTCACCACAATTTGAGCATTACTAACTCCCCACCCAATGAAGGAACTCCGTGTTAAGGTGGCAGAGAGAGAAACACAACATTGATGAAAAAATGTTAAGTTGGATTAGAACTGCTGAAGTTGGATAAGAACACAAAATTCCTCCACCTGCCAATGGTTTTTTTTTTTTAGTTCATCTAAATTGGTTTTTTTTTTTTAGTTCATTTGAATGACAATGATAAAAGTCCATTTAAATGGCGTCTAATTGTTGTGCTCAGGCTCAATTGGAATGGGTTAGGTACTTTTCCTCAGAATCTCGGATGAAAAATTGGTTACTATATGTATTAGGTACTTTTCCATGTCTGTTTATAATTTTTGTATCTCAGTATCTACATCTACATTTTCTGTTCTTATGCAGTGAGGATCTGCATCTAGCTTTTCCCAACAAACAAGATAACAGTGTGCAGATTGGAGCATAAGAAGCATGGATCCTAACTACTCAAAGTGTTGGAGCGCTTCCAAGGTTTGTCCACAAGTTAAGAAATTTAGATTTTCAAAGAATTATGAGCCTACCAAATGTACCCATTGATGAGTTTCTTGCAATTTGGCATGATTATGATTCCAAACCAGATTTTAGTTCCCAATATTGCACTGTCAACATTCACATCTTGGGAATTCGATTGTGCTTTCTTGATTGAAGCAGCTCTGATAAACTGCTCGCTGAATTGCATTTCAAAAGGAATCTTGAAAGAATATTTTGCTCTTGGCTTATCAAAGCCTTGATGTAGTATATGGCGACCTGAGCATTTCCCCTCTTTATGTATTCAAAACATTTGCTGAAGACATTCATCTCTTAGAGACTAATGCAGAGATTTCTTTGAAAAGCTTTCCTTGATTTGGCATAATTTATTCTTGCTTTTCTTGATTTGGATATCAAAAACCCTCTTCATCTGGGATTCACAACATAATACAGCCGCAGTAATTTTTGAATGCAACATCTCTTTCCCTTGCAAAATTCGGAAAGCATATTCATGAATTTGTAGTAGTTTGACTCCTTTTTTGTTGAGAAAGGGATACTCATTTGTTGAGAAGGGGGATACTTATTGAGTATAATTGACATTGGAAAGTTTTAATACACATGCCTTTTTGTGATCACACTTGAAGTCATACTGAATTTTGAAGTGTTCTTTGTAGCAAATTGATACTCCGTAGTTCTTTGTAGCTAACTTAAATGTATAGTTGGGTGAGTGCCGTAAGCACGGGTAATTCTTTTTCGTGTCACTAAGAAGAGGATCCCACACTAATTAATCGATTTAGTGTTTGAGCCACTAGCTAGCAAGTGCCGTAGACACGAGCAATTCCACCGGGGTGCGTATATAATATTTCAAAGCACACATGTGTTAAAAGAATTGTTTATTTTTTGAAAATCTTTATACTTGAAAGTTTAATAGATTGTTAGTACTTTTAGTACTTATATATATACTAGGACAATGTGTGTGTGTGTGTGTGTGTATATATATATATATATATATATATATGTAAGCTTTCATTGTACTAGAGTGTGTGAGAGAGAGAGAGAGAGAGAAATTGCCGAGAGAGGGAGAGAGGGAGAGAGTTGCCGAGAGAGAGAGAGGAAGGAAGAAAGAAGAGATTGAGTAGTACCTTGGGTGATTTTTCTTTGGTACTTTGATATACTTTCAATCTTTGGAGATTTACTTCTTCAAGCAAAATCCTTGTACAATTGTCCTTAAATGTACAAACTATTAGCCAAATGGCCCAAATCTTGTACAAATCCTCCTTTCTTCACCAAAATCTTCCATAATCAAATCCAAGTACTAGAACTAGAACTAGCCATGCAAGCCTAGAAACTAGGTATAGGTTGTTCAAGCAAACCTTTTATCCATTGGACAATAAATGTTAGGGAAAAATTTATCCATTGGGTAAGAAGCCAAGCCTTGGCCTATAAATAGCACCTCATTCTTGCCATTTAACCCACACCTTCACTCATTTGCTCTCATTTCTCTCTAGAAATCATTTCTGTTTCCAGTCAGCCTACTGCCATTCGTAAATCCTCATTTTTCTCCTGCTTAAAGTAGTTTTTAGAACCAACTCTCTTCGGGAAAGTTATAGAGCACTTCGAGATCTTCAAGTTAGACCCAAGAACCCCAATGGGTCAAGAAACGACAAAGATATCGACATCCGAAGTTCAGTAAAAATCTCGGATTTCCAGTTCCAGACAGCACACTGTCTCTTCCTTTATCGCAATTTTTCTCCTACCTAAAGTCGTTTCTAGGATCAACTTCCTTCACAAAAGTGGTAGAGCACTTCTAGAGTTTCGATTTCGACCCAGGAACGATCATATTCGGCCAAATATTGACCGAGTTACTGCCATCCAAAGTTTGGTCCAGATTTGTGAGTTTCACCGCCCGTAGAATTTTCCAACTAGCTTATTCGGCCCCGACTAGTTTCGGATCAAGGTAGAATCTTATTTTACCCCTATCTCTAAGTATAGTAGAATGTCCTTATCCCCTATCCTAAGTATATGTGTAGTTGATTATACTTCAATAAACATGTGTTGTTTTGAACTTTTCGAAAAGGAAGAACGAATTTTGAAAGATAACATTGTGGCCCAACTTGTTTGAGTTGTATGTAGAATATCTCTACTTACCTTCTCTAAATATAAATAAAAGTTAGTTTATTGCTTATGAAGTTTGGGATGCATGATCGCCAGTAAACTTATTTTGCTAATGGTAATATTAACATGTTGAATAAATGACTTTTAATCCAATAAACATATGTTGTCTTTTAAACTTCCATAAAAAAAGAAAGAATGGGTTTTGAAGTGTAAGAGTTTAAACGCTTGATTAGAAGTATTCGTATTTTGATCTTTTAGATGGTTATGAACTTGTTTACATGTTGTTTGCATTACTTGTGGTTGTTGATAAAACATAAGTGGTATCCACTCCAAAGGCGTCCGTACATGTAGCGTTATGCTTTAAGTGTTAATTGAGCATGGTTTAGTAATATAGAGTTGGATGATCTTGCTAGTTTAGTTTCAAGATTACAATGAATGATTTATGTGTGCTTATGTGAAAAAGTCCTGCCGCGGAGTCTATGCATGAAAATGAGACATGGAAATCGAGAAAGTAGAAACATGACACCTAGGGTAAAGAGATGTTAGATACCGCAATGTAGCTGGACTTGGTAGCCCATTGTGTGGTGTGTGTTGCCAATGGGACCGGACGTGGTAGTCTCATTAAAGGTGATTTAAATGTTGTGAAAACCATGATGTGGCCGGACGTGATAGCCCATCGTGAAGATTGCCAATGTGGCCGGACGTGGTAGCCCCATTGGTAATGTGGCTCGGTTATCCGCGGAAAGGAGCCAAAGCAGATTTTGTGTGCCAATGGGAATTTGGGACGGCGGAACCATTGTGAGGATACTCGGGAGACCGGAACGGCAGAACTGAGGTTGGGTGTGTTAAATGTGATTTTCAAAATGTTGATTTGGAAATGAAAAGTGAAATGGTGACACAGTCTACGAAACGCTGCGTAGGAGAAACTCTGATGACACGGACACTTACGCTAGTTGAGTAATGAATGTGCATGTGTTATTGTACATCTCTAAATGTGAAGTTATTGAATGCACATGTGTTAGTTGGTTACTATCATGTATCATGGCTTATTGACTTGCTATGTGTAAGTTATGGGTTAGTGGGTTTAGGATTATTCTGCTGAGCTCTTGTAACTCATGGTGTTACCTTTGGTGACCCTGACATATTATGCTGGTGGCGACGCAGGTATAATATGTCAGACTTTGTAGATAATCAAGGCAAACTGTATACCTTGGAGGCCTTTGGAATAGAAGAGCTGGCTAGAATCAAGGCGCAGGCGGAGCTGTAGTTAGGAACCTTAGTTTTCCTACCTTGTGTAAATATTGAACTCTGTGAGAGTTATGATGTAATAATGAGCCAGACTCTATTTAGTTTTATTAATAAAATGTTTATTTAACGTACCCAAAATTAGGGGCGTTACAAAAGCCAAGTTGCACTGAAAGGATCCAAATCCAACTATTCCCTCTGTCTCTAAATAAATGTCCGGTCCGTAAACATAGGCCTTTTAAAACATGCAATTTTTTTCGTTAAACACCAAGTTGCATTGAAAGGATCCAAATCCAACTAATATCATGTTACATCCATAGGAGCCAGGTTCAAACATGACACGAAAAAAAGACTCAATTAGAGGCGTCACACACAAATGTAACAAAAAAGGGTTGTAGGAAAAAAGACTCCATAAGAGGTAGACTCACCAATAATCTGGACTTAGGACCCAACAATTCCCTCGAGGCTCTTATGGTCTTAAAAATCAATCACACATGAAGAATAAGAAACAAAAATGAAATCAGAACTTTGTAAAGTTGACATTGGGCAATAAAAAAAGTTGATAGCACAAAACATGTTAACCAAAAAAATCTGTGAAACAATTAGGTTGAGTAGTAATACATCAATTGAACTGAAACATGTTTTTGATATACAAAAAAACATATCATCTAAGAGATACAAAATTTTCATAAATCACATCTAAAATAGAAATATATGGAAAGAAATCACCTCCTTTTGAGTGAACGAAGGTGGATAATGGTAAGAAACAACCTCTTATTGCAATGGAAATGAGCATCCAACCCCAAGTACGGGGAATTTTTGCAGGAAGTATTGGGGATGATTATTAAAACAAAAACATAAATTTTTGCTCCTAAAAATAGTTTACTCCACACTCTGGAAACAGAATAAGCCTCCAAAAGAATTAATTCCACACTTTGGAAACAGAATTAGCCCTCAAAAGAATTAATTCCACACTTTGGAAACAGAATTAGCCCCCAAAAGAATTAATCTTACACATGCATTTCAACAAACACCCCACAGGCGTCTTTCAAATATCCAAATCGAAACATCTGATAAACAATAGAAATTCCCATACCGAAACACCTGATGAACAATAGAAATTCCCATATCAAAACACCTGAAGAACATAATTAGTGTGTTGCCTGTGTTAATACACACAAATGATGAACAAAATAAATGTAAGTACTAAACGGTTACCAACTAAGCCCTCTGGAATGCCCGAACCCCTAGAATCCTAGATCAAGCCTTTGGAATAGTGTAAGGAAATGGTTCTCCTGGTTGAAGGAAGGAGGTGAGGGATGGTTAGCACAAAGATGATTTTGACCCCAAAAATAGTTCCAATAGTAATACTAAAGTGGAAGTTCCTAAGATGAACCCAAAGGTCAACCCTATTTTAGTGATAAGAACTTAAGGGTACATCCAACAACCACAATCATAGCATCATCCACTTGTCAATACTGAGTTTGGAAGTGCAAAATTTTTCTTGAAAGTAACCGAAAGACTTCGCTCGACAATGCTGAGTGCGTTGAGACTTGAGATTTTACTAACATTTTTTTTTCCTTGAAGAAGATGAACCTACACATAAAGTAACTTAAAAGGCAAAGGCATTTTACACGTGGAACCACACTTTCATTGAAAAAGGGAGACACCAAGTTGTGCGCTCTCCCTTCACCCTTTGATGGGGAACACTACTATAATAATATTTAGAAAACAAAATAAGATTCAAGAACCAAATTGTATCAATTCATAAACAGAATAACAAACTTTACCCAACCTAGAGTTCTAATAAACACGTTTTACCGGTATCATTTCAAGAACCCACCGAAATAGGTCTAGGTTTACATCCAGATACTAAAACTGACAAATGCTAGTTGGCCATATTTAAAAAAAAATGAAAAAAGAAAGATCTTACCAAATTATGAAGCTTGATAATGGCTCCAATGAGCATCATGAGTCTGAATCATAATCTAGAGTCAAACTACCTGGAAAACAATTCAAGTATACGCGAAAATCAAAACCTGGAATCAACACACAAATCATGATAAACAATTTCCTAACTAACAATTTCCTAAACCTGGAATCAATCACGTTAACCATAAATTTGCTACTAAATGGATCAATAAAGACTCAACTCCCTCCCTTCTGTCTGCATCTCCGGAACATGCATTTTCACTAACACGTTATAGGCAAAAGCAGAGAGGGAAGAGGGCCAAGAGGGGTTTGATTTTTGTGGTGGTGTTCCTCAATTTGGGGTTCGATTGCCATGAACCATTGGAGAGAGAGCTTGATCCGAGAGACAAATATCAGTCAGGAAAGAGTTGAGGTAAGGGCAGACTACATAGTGGTGTGGGCGGAGTTGCCGGTGATTGACTTCTCCGGGGAGTCTGTATGAGAGAGAGAGAGAGAGAGAGAGAGAGAGAGGGGTTTGAAATTTGAAAAAAAAAAAAACGTGAAAGGATCCGACCTAATTTTTGGGAAAGACATGTATAGCAGTTTAAGAAATTTATTAAAAACTATGGCCACTTTAGCGAAATTGAAAGAATTCATCTCAACTCTCAACTCTTGGATCAAATGAACCTCAGCTCTTGAATGTGTATGTATTTGTGTGGAGGCCTACACCATTGCGTTTTATTAGACAGCTTGACAAGCAGCAAGAACGGTACCGTTTAGTCACATGCAAGTGGCCTGCTGTGTTGGACTTCAATTCCTTGTTCACTTGGTCGACATTCTTGAACACTTGTTTTTTTTTTTTTTTTTTTTTTTTTTTTTTAGGATCCGTTACAGGACTTACAAAGATGATTCAAATTGTTCTTATAATACTTTTCTGTAGGTTCCTGAAAAAAAATTAGCCCAATCCGATATCGGTAAGGCTGTTTCAGAATTCGTAGGATGCTTTAGGAATTCTGAAACAGCCCTTACTGATATTGAATTATGCAAAAAAATTTCAGGAACCTATATAAAAAAATGTTTTAGTAATAATTTGCGATTTGAATCATTGTAGGACCGTAATGAGCCCCACAAAAATCAAAAAAAAAAATTAAATGGGCAAGAAATTAATTTTTTTTAAATTTTTTGGAGCCCATTACGGTCCTACAATGATTCAAACCGCAAATTATTTCTAGAATATATTTTACAAGTTCTTGAAAAAAATTTACACAATTCGATATCGGTAAAAGCTGTTTCAAAATTCCTAGCGTGTTTCAAAATTCTTAGAGCACCCTACGAATTCTGAAACAACCTTGCCGATATCGAATTGAGCTAATTTTTTTTAGAAAATCATACAAAAATATTATAAGAATAATTTGCGGTTTGAATCATATTTATAGGATCCGTAATGGACCCAACAAAAATAAAAAATAAATAAAAGTATTCAAAATTGCCGACCAAGCAAACAAGGAATTGTAGTCCAACACAACAGCTCCATGCATGTGACCAAACGGTGCCGTTCTTGCCACTTGGCAAAACTGCTTGACAGCGTGCCGGATCCTCCCCAAGTAGTTTGGTACGGGTAGGGGAGCAAGCAGCGTCAGCTCAAGCTAGAGTTTGCAGGATTGATTAAATAAAAAATTGGTCTTACGTCGACTTTGATGCATCTAAATTTGCATAGGAGTACTGATCATAATAGTTGGAAGGCTGGACTATTTGCAGTCACAAATTTTCTGAACGTAGCCTGTACATTATATGGTAAACATCTGTTTATAATATGATACACAAGTTACATTCAAGAAATTTGTGGCGCAAATAATCCGACCTTAGTTGGATGACATGTGTTAGGTTCTTCGTTATACTACTTGATAAACAATTTTTATGAAGCATAAAAGACAATTATATACGTAGACTATGATATACTCGAACAAAATTTTGGTGACTCAAAAAGCCTTATTAACTACTGTTTGGGTTTATTTTCCGCTTGACCGAAAAAAAAAAAAAAAAACTATTGTTTGGGTTCAAATTATGTTGCATCATGCTTTTAGGCACGCTATTGTCCTACTCTCCTAAATAATAAGAAACAGGTTGAGGGATGCCATTTTTCAATTGGGACAATTTTGCCCTTTAATTTCGGACATTTTGCCAATCGCCCAGGCCATTCGGATGCCATCGTTCAGACAATTTTGCCCTTTAATTGCTGGCCCTGTGTATTGCCAATCTTGTCCATTATTGTAATTTCGCTCTCGCCCACGTGGCACGATCTCTAGAATCTTCGACTTTTGATCTGCCCGGCCACTCCACCTACCACTTGTACGTCTGCGTTTTTAACCAAAGCATCATAGAAAGAGAGAGAGAGGGGGAGAGAGAGAATGAGGACAACAAAAGCGGCCACAACGGCGATGATGACGATGACCAAGACAGCGATGAGGACGGCAATGAAAAAGGCAAATGATCTGGTTTAGAGCTTCTTCTGTGTGTTTTGTTAGAGGAGGTAATTATTCGGATCTGGTTTAGGGCTTCTTCGCTTTGCTTTCCAGCGTCCACAGCTGTGTGCTTGGTAAGTATTTGTTTTCGATTTTTGATTTTTGGGTTTCGATTTTCTGCTTATGGACTGTATTTTGGCTGTATTTTGACGGTTTATATGGCGTAATTTCGAATTTTTGGACTCGATTCAGATTTTTGCTCATAAACATTGATTTCTGGGTTTGGGTTTTTTCTCACAGAATTTGATTTCCAGATTCAGAATTTTTGGGTTAGGGTTTTTATCACAGACTTCGATTTTTAGTTAGGATTTTTAGTGGCTCTTAGGACTATTGATTTGATTAATTTGGTTATTGGAATGTATTCAGGCGAAATCGGAGCTGAAAAGATCAGCTTTTGCCAACAATGAATCTGGAAAGAGCAAGCTTAGCGATGTTCAAACTAGCTCCGGGATGTTTATCGCTAAAGGGAAGGTTTGTGCTTCTTCTACTGTGTTCTAATTTTTTCGATTGCGACTATTGCAATATACGCAAGTATGCAATTTAATGTGTTTGTGATTGAACTTATGCTAATCAATATCGTGGTATGACTGGTGACTTGTGTCATTTTGAGCTTGGTTGAAGTTTTCACTTGGCAATCTTACCCTGTCCCGAGATATGAACTTAAAATGAGGAGCATTGGTTCATAATACCATATCACTTTTGTATGTATGCATTGCAGATTTATGAAGGGATTTATTGCATGAAAGGAAATCGTATAGCAAAAAGAATGAAGACAATCCAAAATCCAGACACAGCCTTAGAGAATTAGCACACTTAGCCGAGAAGATTTGGTGTGTGAGATTTATTGCAGCTCATTACAATCATTTTTCAATTTTTTTTTTATTGATGATTGTCTCGTTCGAAACATGCAAGTAGCAAATTGTGGGTTTAGAGAGAGAGAGAGAGAGGACTGGAAATGGATCATTTTTCTTTTTATCAGAGCTGGAAATGGGTTTTGAATAGCCCAATTGCTTAGGCTCTTGGGTTTTGGATTTTTGTAAGCTAAACACTAATTTTGCCCTTCTGGGTAGTCTTTTGACCTAGAATTGGATGGAGTCTATTGGAGATGCTCTCACAACACAGCAAGTATCGAATTGATCATACGCAAATAAGGAGATTACACAAACATGCAAGGGCACAAGCAAAATGAGTATGAGCCAACAAATTCTTAAAATGAAATTCTGTACTAATGTTGGTTCTCTAATGATGTTGGCTCATACTTATGTTTTATTTGCTAGAATTTTAAGTTTCCATTTCTAATTATAGCTGTGACCTAATATTTATTTAAAAGCATACCAAAGTTTTGTAGCTTTGTATCCTCGTAACTGTTTGTAAATATGCTAAGATAGCAAATGAGGTTATCCTTTGAATGGATTAACCGATTAAGTGTGGAATGGATTGCAGCCGCCTTATGTTGTCTTACCTACTGTAAGTATGTTAAAGTTTTGTTCTGTATTAGAAGTGTCATTTGCAGGGCTTATTATTGGTAATTCTGATCATTGGCAACCAACTATTGTTTTATTTTTCTACTTTCGAAGTAGTTTGTTCAATGCTCTCATATAAGAATTGATTATGAGAAAGCAATTCACTGAACTGAGCAAGATGTTGTTGAAGAGTAGAACTAGTGGAAGATGGAAGCTTTTTGGATAGAAACAAAGTTTCATAGCAGACTTCGAAATGGTGAATCCAACCATGTTCAAGAAGAATTAATGATAACTTTTTAAAAGCTGGATTTAATTTAGTTTACTGGGAGTGTAACAAGGAAAACTTGGGATTGAGTATTGTTAAAAAGAAATGGATGACTGGTTTGACTGAGATTGCTAATAAAAGCTGTGTGATCAGATATCTATTGAATTTCAATTTTCCAAAGGTTTGTTTGTAACACTTTGAACTTACAATAAATGTTTCAGACTTACTTTAGTGTACTGAATTTTCTTTTCCCATGTAAGTCTGGATTGGTACTGTCATGAAGAAGTCAAGTTTGAGTTTTGTTTATGGGAGGTCCAACGGCATGACTATTGCCAAAGTAAAAAAATAAATCTTTTGTTTGTTTGGACGCAAATAGCCATCAGTCTTTAGATGAATAAGTCTTGACTTGCCAGATCACCCTTTGCTAGGTGGACCCATCAATTGGCTTAACACGACTCATCAACACATGCCACATGCGTGGCCCAACTGTGGGTTGAATAGCCCATGTGTCCTGCGATGCTCTCGACTAATTTTTAACGGTGTCCAATCGGGGCTCTAAAAGCTCATCATTCTTGCACTGTTTTGTTTTACACTTACACCATTAGTCGCGGGATTAAATGTCAAATCATCTACATATTCACTCTGTCGTTTTGATGAACTCCAGGAGCCTATGAGTTATGACTACGATTAACTCCGAATCCATTTCAGTAGCAATTGAATATCTACAATTTTAGAGAACACATACTTGCTTTAAAAAGATAAAAACTAGAACGACAAACACGAGGCAACACCGTTAAAAATTATTCCACACACAAGTACCGTGCAATGGAGAGTAATAATTCTTTTTTTTGACGACTTTATTCTGTTTGAGTAATGATTTAGCAACTAAGGTGATATCCCGTACATCCTCTTTTTTTTTTTTTTTTTCATTTTGCCATTTCCAATTTTTTTAAGGGGACACACATTACTTATGTTTCCTTTGAAAGGTAGATTTGATTTCCAACATTGCCCCTTAATCGCATTGATCAGTTTGTCACACAAGTTCAGTTTATGCATATTTAACTTGACCATCAGGTTTAACTCTGCCACGAAATACATGCACCTGTTGTGTTTTTAATGGTAATCTAATTTTTTACTCTTGTTATCTCACAAGTTCAGTTTGTGTCTATAGCCTTTGTTCCGAGCTTGCATGTTTATTCGCTGCTCTGTTCAGAGCATGCATAATGAGATAACTTTGTCACTATCCACTACTGTTCGATTTGTGGGAACTTTGGGACTTCTATCCTCTCCCTTATTTGTGTTTATGGATTTTGGCTACAGATATTTGGGTTTGAGCAGATAGGGTTTTGTGTTTATGAAATTTTCAGATCAAGGATTCAGATATTATAAAGGTAATTTTCTGAGTTCTTTTTCCATGATTTAGGTTGAATTTGAGTTGTGATTCGGGTGCATTTTGTGTCCTGGCTTTATTCCAGTACTATTGGATTCACCTTTAAAAAATAAAGTCTGCGAGTTCTCATGTAAATTTACTCTCTTTTATGGAAAATCAGTAGTCAATTTTATAGCAAGAATGAGTGGATGGGTTGAAGAACCAGGAATGGTATAGAATGTTGTTGAGTCATGTACTATATTGATTAGCTATGGGCGTGGTCGCCACTTAATTTTCTTAAGTCTGCCTTTGATTTCTAAGTGAGTTCCTTGCTTTTGACTTTATCTTAGTCTAGTTGATTGCAATCCGTTAGTGTGATGTGGAATAAATGCTTGTGATTTCGTTCAGTACGTATTTCATGGTTTTGGACAGGTCAATCCTTTCAAATTACTATGCAGTATATGAATTTCTGTGGTTGCTCATGTGAATTTAGTTTGTCTTGCATGAAGATAGTAATGAATAATGGGAAAAGTTGTTTGTTCAGTTAAAGGAAGAGGAATGGGTTAGAGTGTTGGATACTGTTTGCAATCTAATTTTTTTCTTCCTTTTTTGCATTCTTTACATTGTAATATCCAGCTTTGTTGTGAAGCTACCTAATAAGATAGCATGGGATTTACGATAATTGTGCAGAGGCTGATGGTGCTTTGGATAAAGTGAGAAAAGACAAGAAGAGGCACCTTGAAGACACACTGAATCTTCTTCTTAAGAAGAGGAAGGTAATGGCGAAACTTTGACAAGAAACACATTGACTAGCATGATTGCTCTTTAGCAAGGATATGTGAACCTTTTTATAAGTTCTTACAAAAAAGTTAACATGGACATCGATTTTAGATGGTAATTACCTATGTAATTAAACTTCTTTGCAGTAATAGCAGCTTAAAGAAGAGATTGAAAAGTCTATGTCACATAATTGGCTTTGCTCTTGCCTAAGTATAACTTGAGGGCCAATTTCGATGTAGAATGTCAGATGAGTTTGAACAAATTTCTTGCTGTTTTGTGGGCAGTTTCATCTTTCTAAGGCATTTTTGAGTTTAACTAGCAGAGAAACAAAAAGGAAGAGGGGCAAGGCGACATAGGGTGCAGATACACACCGCTGCAGATTTCATTTCTTAATTGAGGGCCTGAGGTGTATTTCTTTTTTATGCTCGAGTTTGGAAGTTGAAATGGGCCATCTATATGCCTTGCTTGCTCTATGTTTTGGACATAAACTCTTTCCGACTATTAGATACGAAGTATTTTTCTATACTCTTAGCGTTTATGATAATAGTGAATTTAAATCTTTTGCTCTTCATTGCAATGCCAACATGCCCAAATTGGTATCTTGGCCAATCAAAAACTTGATGAAGAGGAGCTATCCAAAGAACTTATAATCCAAAGACGACTTTGGCATATCTATTTAAAAACGTGAACGATATTAGGCCACGTCTCCCCCTCTCCTTTCCTTCGCCTGGTTCAGAGACAGAGAGAGAGTTTTGGGGGTTCCTTTCGTTCCTTTGTGCTGCCTGCAAAGAGAAACTTTCATAGAAAATGTTTTGCTACGCATAATTTCCTTTTTGAGTAATTTTGGACCATCTATCTATAAGTACCACAAACTTTACTATAATTATGCTACTCCAGCATCTGTAAATAGTCTACGTAGTATATAATTTGTACGTAAATCATTTAATACCTTTGCTACTGTAATCAACCCATATAATGTACCTTTATAGCTAGAAAATAGTATAATGCCTACTCCCAGCTCTACTAATCTTATGCTCCTTGACCATCTGAAAATCAACTAATGCTTGTGATGCACTGTGTTGTCTATATCTGTATCAGTTGATCCTTTTGCTACTTTAATCAACCTATGTAATATATCTACGTCTATGCACTGTATTGTCCATAGCTAGATGAACTAATACTTTTGATCCTCTAATCAGTCTATGTAATATATCTAGCAACCTATTTCCATGCTACACCTATTTTCACCCACTTCTATTCCTTCCAACACTAAAATTTTGAACAAGGCATATCTAACCTATATCATAACCTCCTCTCTTCAACGGACATGCATTCGTGCCATGCACGAAGGGGCAACTAGTATGTTTAAAATAAAGCGACTTTGTACAAAATGTCTAGACATATAAATTAACGTAGTAGAGCAACTCTCCGGCCGTCCAATCATAGTTTTCATCTTTAGGTAGTAACAGAGTGATCAAAATATAATTATAATTCTACTGAGCACGAAACCATCCTCGCTCCAAAACACGACGCTGATGTGGACTGGGTTCCACGTCAGCTTTAAGTCAAAAAAATAAAAATAAAAAAGGCAAAATTTTGAACCCCCCCCCCCCAAAAAAAAAAAAAAAAAAAAAAAAAAAGATCTGGAGTGGAGCACGAAGAGAGAGGGACGGAGAGAGATAAGAAGAGGAGGAGGTCGACGAATTCATTGCCGCGAGACCACCAGCCTCACCTGCACAGTCTCCACTCCTTGGAAGTGGATTTGTCGTCGGTGGTCGTCAACGATGCATCGATTTTCTCCAAGGGTTAGTCGCTGGTGGTCGTGTTTTGAAGCGGGGGATGGTTTTGTGCTCAGACCTAGTTTCACTTAAATTTTTTTAAAAGTTAACGTTTAATTTGTCCTTATTTAAATTTTTTTGCGTTTGTTAGTTTTGCACCAAATTCTTGTGGATTATTGAGAATCGGAAAAGCAATTTTTTTTTTTACTTTTACTCAAATATTTTGAAAAATAACCACTTTTATGTAAAAAAGACTTTTAGAAAAAGTTAAAAGGGGAACTAGGCCTCAATAGACTTATTGAAAATATAAACAAGAGCAACCCTCCGGCCCGTCGTCCGATCATATTATTTTTCATCTTTAGGCAGTAGCAGTGTGATCAAAAGCAACAAAAAAAGAAAAAAAAATTCACTGCTTATTTATGCTTGGTTTGATTGTAAACTTAGCGTTCTTCGGCTTAATAACAAAGGGACTTATTTTTTTTGTCCTTATTCAATTTTTTTTTTAGCATTTGTTAGTTTTTCGTCAATTTTTTATGGATTGCTATTTCGTCATGACGAGAGAAATCTACAAAGTAAACAATTACGATAGAAATTCATTTTTTTTTAATAAAGATGAAAAAATTAGAATAAAGAAATTTAGGTTTCGATCGTAAATGTTTACTTTTTAGATTCCTCTCGTCATGACAAAACAATAATCCCTAAAAAATTAACGAAAAACTAACAAATGCGAAAAATATTTGAATAAGGACAAAAAGAATAAGCCCCTTGGCTTATTAAGCGGAACAACCAATTTGAGATAAAATGTGTTCATTCATTTCGATAAAAAACAAAAAGGAAATGATTTTGTCACTCCTTTTTTTGTTAATGCCACTTCCCTGCAGGTGTATTTTTACAAAAAATACACTTGCAATAGAGTGACATTAACAAAAAAAAAAAAAAAACAAGTATTTTTATAGTTAAAAATGCCTTTCAAGTACGAATAATTTGCTAGTCATACACAAATTGGATACAAAATCTACCCTTTACGCTCTCTATTGAGAGGTTAGTGGGTCAAATGGGTTGATGATCGTATAGTGTGCGTGAATTTAATTGTCCTAATTTTTGAATTAAAACAAACAAACTCGATCGAGAGTGAATATGCCTAGATAACTAATCTCCCTCTCTTTCTCTCTCAAAACGAGAGCACCTCTCGATCTCCAACCTCAAAATAGCCGTCACACTTCCTCTTCTCCTTCCCCTCCTTCTTCCTTGGGTTTATGCCCTAACTTAGGTGGCAGAAGGGGAGAGACCAATCCCTGCCTTCAGATTTGGCTTTCCTTTCCCCTTCTCCACCACTTCGCTCGCTGCCGCACTGCATCTGGGTTTGCAATTGCATGGTCGCCGGCTTGGGAACTCGATTAGTAGGGGGCTAGGCAAGAGAAGGGCTGGCTGCTCAATGACGGAGGGGAGTGTATTTTTTTCTCTATTTCATTTTTGTGACTTATTCATTCGTCTTATCGAGAGGAATCAGAAAAGTAAAAAATTTTGATCGAAACTCATGGTAATTTTTTTCAAAAAGACTAGAATAAGTAAAAAAAAAAGTTTGATTTATTGACTTATTTTTGTATGAGTTTTGATCATATTTTTTTACTTTTCCGATTCCTCTCGACGAGACGAATCAATAATACAAAACAAATAAATGTAATATTTTTTGAATAAAAACAAAAAAAATAAATCATTTGACTTATTAATCCAAACCTACCCTTAATATTTTAAATATCGTGAAATGAACTTTACTTAACCACGTACTATAACTTAACTCATTCAAAATTGAGTGCTGAATTGATAAAAAATTAAATAAAATAATTGATTGCTGAATTTGAGTTATTAAACAACTCATAAATCAAAAAAAACAACTGTCGAGATGAACAACTAAGATGCGCTTGCTTCATCGAATACAAACACCGACGGCAGAGAAGCCAGCCGGCCCCTCCAGCACATCTAAATTCCAGTACAGTGCGTCATGGAAGATGCTCTCAACTGATTGCCGACTCAAATACTCGTATTGCCGACTCAAATACTCGCATTGCCGACTCAAATACTCGTTTTTCTGCAGTGCTAGAATTGTTCCTAACGTTTACCAAATCAATTCCCCTTACTCGTAAATCAAATTTCCACTAATCGGCCTTAGTCTAGGATTCACCCAGAAAAACAATCTTTGAAATGTTTGAAAAAATTAAAAACGAGGGTTAATAGTTTTTACATGGAAAGGGTACGCAGAGTTGCAAACAGATTGTGCACAGATGGCCTTGTGGGGCCCACTTCGGAGTCTCATGAAAACAATTCAAGCAGTTCATTTATTTTAAAATATTTTTTCAAGCAGTCCGCACAAATTTAACTCGGTCGGATAACTTTACGTGCTTGATCCGATCTTTCAATTCTTCATTACGTATTTTGTGTCTTGAATACTGAATGAAAGATGGAAAGTTTAGATCAAGCACTTAAAGTTATCCGATTGAACTGATCTTTTAAAATGCCACTCTAAAAATGGTTTAAAATAAATGAATAGTTCGAAATGTTTGTGAAAGACTTCGAAGTGAGCCCCTGCAAAGCAATCTGTGCAAAATCTTTGCACATATAGTCAAACTGTTTTTTACATATTTTTATAGGGAATTGATTTTTACACTCCACATTTTTTTAATAACCACACTCCTTTTTTTTTGGATTTTAGTGTTAAAAGTGTATTTTTTTATTTTTTTGCTAAATGACAAAAAATGGAGTGTGAATATCAAAAAAGGGAGTATAAAAATCAATTCCCTCATTTCATTCTATTGAGAATTTTTGTATAGAAAAAATACAATCAAGATATGCTCAACTTTATAGCCATATAAATAAATAGTACTGTAGTAACTATTTCCAGCATGAAAGCAAATAAAAATGGTGGAAGCATTCCTCAATCAAGTGGGGTAACCATGGAGTACAATATTCCTCGGAAAAAGGAATTCTCAATCATGAATATCTCATCGTCACCATCTGTGGGCAGCGGATTCATGTTTCATCTATTAAACCAGACTATTTTTTGAGAGTGTCTAGTCTCTCTCTCTCTGGGAGCCACCGCCTGGTTTCCTCTTCTACCCCACCCTAGGGTTAGGGTTTCCGCCTTCTTTTTCCACCGCTCTACTCCTCCGCGCCTCCTCTCTCCCCCCTCATCCACCTCCCCCGCTTGTTCTCAGCCCCCGTTTCTTTTTCTAGTTTCCGGCTCTGGTGTTGTGATTTGGGGGTGGGGCTGCCGCCCCCGTGCCCCACCCTCGCCTGTCCCCCTCCCTGCCCACCACCGATCATCATCTCCACCGTCGGCCTTTCCATGGCCCTGCCAGAGTTCGCCCCCTCCCCTTTTGTTTTCTGCCCACAACCTCCAATGCTTTTCCCCTCCGCCCACCTCTCCCCCGCTACCTCTTCCTCCGCTGCCTCTTCCTCCAGCCACCTCTTGCCTTTTCCCTCTTCTGGTAAGGGCTCCTGTTTGGGCCGACAAGAGATGACGTTGGGTGGTTTGCTGCCCCCACCCCACCCCCGACGTAATAAGGCTCTGGATTTCGCAGGCGGTCGGCGATGGAGCTCAGTTTCATTCCGGGGAAGAAGCCGGGCAGCTCTCAGATCTGCTTGGTGACTCACTGCTTCAACTCAGTTAGGCGACTCAGTGAGTCAAATAGGGTGGTAACCCAGTGGCTTGATGGCTTTCAGTTTTTTATCTTTTCTTTTTCTGTTTTTTGTTCGCGTTCTGGTTGGTTGTTTATTTCATCCTTGTGCTTATTGTTCAAGGTCTGAACTGGGGTTCTTTGGAACCTTTACTTCTGAATCGCTGACGGGTCTCTCATACTAGCACGCAATGTAGGTTTGCTTCGGCAGGGTGCCCTAGAGTCTGTAGCCTGTGTGTTTAAAGCAGTAACTCGCGTCTCGTTTTGGTAGTTTTGGTTCATTCTTTGTATTTGTGATGAAATCTCTCCCTTCGGGTAATGAAATGAAGTGACATTTTCAAAAAAAAAAATATATATCGTCACCATCTTTTGTTTAAAATATCAACAGCATGTCATCGTCACTCAATTCATTCATATCTCGTCCTTACATTTAACAACCTTATCCTTCTCTTAGTCCCAGCTCTGGTCATCTTCCTTCCCAAGTCTTCTCGAAGGCAATAAATTTATTTACACACCTTCCATGTTAAAGCTACTCATGGTCGTCTCAAAATTAATATATAGTAGTTTATTACCCATTATGATAGTATTAATTAGATCCATATATTGAAATTTAGAGCTTAGTATTAATTATACGTTAATTTCGTGGTTAATAACACGGGGTTTGTTGGTTTTGCTTTTGTTGAAGAGAATGGTCATATATACACGTCCATCTGTAATGCTTCAATGAATGTTCACGTACGTGCATGCGCGCGCATACACATGCATTTATGCTAATGTACTAGGTGCTGTCTCGTGCGAGGCACGAGAATTATGCCCGTTGAAATGGGCCCGTTGAAATATGCCCGTTGAAGTGGGCCCATTGAAGTATGCCCGTTGAAGAGAGATTTTTGTGATTTAGAGTTGGAATGGATTTGTTTTAAATTGTTTGGGTTGGAATGTGAGTGTCGAGTCAGTAATTAGGGTTATAAGGTGGCGAAAACTGTGGTTTGGTAATGTAAGAAATTGACTTTTTACTTAAATGTTGGAGATATGATATCTACAGGAGAATGGAGGCCAACAGCTTATCATTTCATTAGAGTAGCGAACATATGAAGTAAAACATGAAATGAAGTTATGTTCCAAAGTGGATTTGGGTAATGCATAAATATAGGATGCAAAAGGGTAGGGAAACATAGGGATTATATTTACAAGATAAAACTATTTCATTTTGCCAATTTGTTGAGCTATCTCCACATTTTCAGCCTTCTCTCTTTCGGAAACTGCTGGAGCTGTGTGACCAGGTAACAGAGGGTTCTGACCCTGCAAGATTGAAACTAAACCAATCAAATAATAAGGCACAGAATCACTCAAGGCATCATCAGTATATATATATATGGAAAAAATCAGTTTGGAGCCTTGGACCACTGACAAATCATCATAACAAGGAAATAGAAGCCACCTGCACAGCTGTAACTGTATCCTATGTGGGAAGCTGAATGTTCAGGAGTTACAAGCTGATAATAATTGCACGTCCACTGACCATCAACAACAGTTGTATTCATAACATCCTTCTTGCGTAAGATGAGCCGGTGATTTTAATGTCCTATAAATTAGTAGGAGGATGGCAAGTTGCAAATTCCATTTGGGTACACCATGTATCCTGTTAATTCCTAGATAAGAAGTTAATGGTGGATCACAATTGTCCTCATTAATAGTGGCGATCATCAAATGCAATCTTAACAAAACGGATTTCTCAATATTTCAGTGTGCGAAAGGGGTGTCAAAAGATTCAAAACACCCAGGTACTCTTGAATGGAAGTAACGTGAATGTGGTCACACCATCCCTACCCAATATTTAGAATCCATTGCTTGAAAGTGAAAGCGGGGAGTTTTGTTTCTTCCCCTTTTTCTAGGGGTGATTAGTAATTTGACTGCAGCTGGAAGCCATAAATTATTGAAAGCCTTCCAAATACTACAACAGCCGTAGAAAATTAAATACTAAAAGGCAAAACAAACTCCATAAGTACCAACGATTAAATGTATAGAGGCTACAAAGGAAAAAGAAAGGGGTGGGAGGGAAGTTTGTAGAACAGAACACCTATGGATGCCCACTTTCACTTAACTTTCAAAAATTTGGTTGTTACCGATACCTTTAAAATCAACCATGAACTGTGGTTATTACGGTGTGTAAAGAGGGTTGCCAAGTCTTCGTATCATTAGCAACAAAGTCGTGAGCAGTCAAAACAAACTGAATAAAATACTTTCACCTTTTCAGGACAGCAATCTTAGGAGCTTACCAGCAAGTCTCCCTGGAGAATCAGCAGACCTCGTTCCTCATCAAATTTCATAGGTATCCTCTGAGAAAAAATTATCCAATGAGTCAGTTTTGAGTCATGAAATGTGATGTCTGAAAAGTTCATGAAAATATACTCAACTATTCAACCATTTCGGAGTGACGAAAACTTTAACTTCGATATAGTAATTTGTCAGATAGAGAGAGGTTGAGCTTGATATGTGTTACTTCCAGCCTTTGCAGGCATCAAGTTCTCCGACACCGTCCCACGAGCCCTTCACATGGAAACCCATTTTGTGTAACCCCATCTTGCACGCAGAGACACAAAAATCCAAACATAGACAAGTAGAGTGCAAGGGAAAACGAACGAACACAAAGCAAGATAATTACCCTAAAAGCTTAAGCTGTTAGGAAAGAGGCTAAACAATGCATATGAAACTCTCCAACACTTAAGTCTAAGGCAAGTTGTTCTCCAGGTAACTATGACTCCATTAGCAAATTAGCAATCCACGAACCCAAGGCCTGAACATCCAATTCAACATTTCAGTCATTAATGTGGTGATATGATTAGCAAAGAATCTTGCGAGAGATAATTTATGCTTAGTTATTAGTGAAACCATCTAAAAGCTCATGTACCAAGGGGTCAGCAAGAAGAGAGAATTCGAGCAGCAAAGGTTAAAAAGGAAAAAACACAATGCATATGGTGATGATGACAACCAAGATGACAAATCGAACAATTTTTTCTTAAATCCCCAGCAGCTTTACAGCCTGTAAGGACAGACAAAACCCATTTTTGCAAAATGAAAACTGATCGAGCTGAATGAGCATTAAGAAGAATCCACCTTATTCAGAGACCTAACTTGTTAGATGTGTGTTTTTAACTGTAAACTGTATTAGGGCAAAGGATCCATATTGGCTATTGCAGATACAAGGGAAAAACGACCATTAGTAAAGAGCTAGTGTATCACATTGGTTGAATCAACTAATGCAAACGTTCTTAGGTCTTAATTGATAGATTCATTCATATATAAAAGTCAAAATCGTGGGTTGATCTTCAGCAATTCACAGTCAACAAAAGCAATGAGGACAAAATTTCGTGATCTAACAAAGCCATCCAATAGATATAGGGCTAAAAAATTTGATCAATACCTGACCCCACCCAATATCAAGTCCAGAGAATTCCACATTTAAACAAGTGCTGCATGCCTAGGTCAAAGTGACAAGCTTCTTTTTGAGGCCTGTAAGCTTTAAACAGTAAGATACATCAGATGCCAAGATTTGCATACATCAGTTAAATATAAATGGCTAAATGCCCATACAATGACAAGTCCTTCTAACCAAAAGAAAATGGTAGGCTAAGTCGCTAAGGGAAGAGCTAACACACGAATATCAGCGGTGGATCTTCTTATGGCATCCTGTTCTGGGAAGCATAAGCACTCGCTCTTCAAGGAAAACAAAAATCACTGAGTTACTTCACTCAAGGCTGCATACATGCCCTTATTTTTTCTAATTCGTAGTAATAATGATTTGTTCAGAAACAATTGCCCTCACAAAATTGGCATTAGAATAAAGATTGATACAGATTTAACAACCTTTGCATTTGCGAAATGAATACAAATTGTGAGTTAATTACCTTGGCTTCCCAGAAGTAAACATCGGTGTGGCAAAGAGAGTTGAAGAGGATCTTCACACGAACCTCCATCTTCTGCGATGGTGCCACCTCCACTTCTTTGATCACCAGTAGCTTCCGTGCTTCCCATGCCACAAAAGCTGCAAACCAGAAATGACAGAAGGGCGGCATTATCAAAGAACACATTATGCTGTGTTTGGATCGTGGAGGGACTCATCAATTTTGCTTCTTTACTTCATTTTCCACTTTCTTTCCATTAACCTCCCACAAATCCTTATCCTAAGTAATCCTTTCACCAGATTAGTAATTTCCCTTCTTTTTTACACCAAATTAAAGAACTCATTAAATAATTTAATTTGGTGCAAAGAAATTACGAAGCCAAAAATACTGAGACCTTACAATCGCCCTAAAATATAAGTGTTGGAAGTACTCTTGGAGAATTCAAAGTAACATAACTCCACCCAAACTCAAAACAGAAAACCCTAAAAAGCTGCACAACATGGGAACTTCAATTCAAGAACTCAATCAATGATAGCCACACAACCAAACCAAACTCTACAAAACACCATTCAAGCAATAAAACACGCAAGACACTATGCAACGCTAATCGAATAAATCAAACAAGCTGAGCAGGAAAAACACGAAGCCAAAAAAAAAAAAAAAGGAACTCAAGGAAAGGGAAAAATCCAACCTCGCACAACCAGTCACAGTTGTCGACAACACTGGAGAGGAAGATCGAAGAGAACAGGAACATAAATGAAAACAGTGAAAACAGTGAGAGTAACCAGTCACAGTTGCAAACTCGTTCTCATTAGATTGTAATTATGATTTTTAATTAGATGAAAACAGTGAGAGTATTACACGTATATAAGTGGCTCAAATAGAACATAAATGTATCTGAGATTGTGCTGAAATGGAATTACATTTGTCAGCTCAGCTACGTTTGGAACGTAATCAATTAACAAGCGGAAAAGTATAACGTCAGCTAGCTGTGACGATGGTCTTCATTTTTTTTATCAGGTGACAGCTCTGTAGAAACTGATGTTGGTGTTTGAGAGAGTTTGAGTTTGTCATGCAGAAAAAGAAATCTCACCACAGCACAGCGAGAGGTTCAGTAAGTATGTTTGTAATTTGGAAGAGAGAAGGATCATGTTGAATAGTGAACTGTTTTAGAGCTATCTTTTCTTCAACAAAACGAAAATCAACTTGAATATGTTTTGTGCGAGTATGGAAGATTGGATTTGTGGCTAGGGAAAGGGCCGAATTCTTATCACACCAGAGGATAGGAGGAGCAGTGAATTGAACAACTAAATGAGCATTCCTTGTGTAGCCAGCATTAAAAAATGATGAAAGAGTGAGAGAGCTCTTGGAGAAGGTAAGCCCATGAGCTAAAGCAGTTTTGATGTAGTGTGAAATTTCTTTGACAGGAGTTAGATGACACTCTAATGGTGCATGCATATGTTGACTGATGGTAGCGAGAGAAAAAGAGATTTTTTGGCTGCTGACAGTAAGGTATTGTAAAGAGTGAATAAAAGACGTATATGACTCTGGATTGGCAAGAGGAGTGAGGTTTTTTCAAGTAACAGGTTTGAGAGTAGAAGGTGATTCATAAGGCTTACATTCAGTTATACGAGGTTTGGTAAGTAAATTCAGGGTATGGTTGGTTTCAGAAAGAATGAAACCATCAGCAGTGGGTATAGCTTGAATACACTGAAAGTAATGTAACAGTTGGAAATTGTTAAGAGCAAAGGAAGAACTAAGCTGAGTAAATATAGCAGCAACTAAGTGAGAAGTTAAAACCAGTAAGTTATACATTATCCAGATAAAGTAAAAGATAAACGAATAAAATTTGAAGTTTAGAAGTATAAGTAAATTAAATTATGCAGTTGACATTAAAATTTGGTAAGAACACCTAGAATAATTAAGGGAGAATAAATCAAGTAAGAAGCAATATGCATCGATGGGAAACAGTAGAACCATAAGCAAGATAAGCACAGAAAAAAGAGGACAATATTGAAGCAGAAAATGGCATCTTCAAACACTTTTCCCTCGTTCCGCCACAACAAATAAATGGAGTAAGTTGATTCCCGAACCACTCTCTTGCAATGTTTCAGGCTTCATTTCAGTGTACAGCAAATAAAGAAGAGTACATCGGTGGATGTCCCAAGCCTAACATGATAAATAACAGTTCTCTCTATTCACTACTGTTGCATCTAAAAACGGAGTCGGTGCGGCAAAACTTAGGACTCTTATCAAAACAGAAAAGATGTAGTGTTGCAAGCATAAACCAGCTCAAAACTACAAGTGTAAAATATCGTAGTTTAACTTAAAAATCGAGTATTGAAACTCAAAGCCCAAGAGCAAAAATTTATTGCGATAATTGATGCCATTTATTGTCGGGGTGGAAAACATGCATTGAGCTACAGCGGGACGAGTTCCGAAGCAGTGTGATTATGTACAAGTTTTTGAGAGAGAGAGAGAGAGAGAGAGAGAGAGAGAGAGAGAGAGAGATTACATTAAATTCCATACATGAATCACGCATAACAAGCCCCTGAGCATCCATCATTGCGAAAGCTATACAATATAGACTATTAAACGCTTCTTCATCATCTGCAATAGTAAAAATGCATCATTCTAATTGTTAGGAGCGTGGAAAACTGGACATCATCCTACTAAATTCAGGATGGAAAGACACCTTAAGATTTAATTAGCATGAACACTTAACCTCCTAATAATCTAACAAAATTGATTCCTAGAAGACATCTAGGTTTTACTGCAAAAGTTGCATCTAGATGAGCTCTGTCCCGACTACACTCAGTGTTCGAATCCCAATTTGCAAGACAATGTGGCCTGCATGCAGGTGCGCGCACCTTCAGGCTTCAAATACACACACAAAGATATCTGAATTGGCTTTGATCTGTAAAAGTAAGCCAAATAACTAAGGATTAGTTGATTCTTGAACAAGGGGAAACATTTATTTCCATTGGCATTACTTTGATCCCTAAGAATGGCAAAGAGCAAGCTAAAACTGCTCCATTGGCCATCTTCAAAAGAAGCTTATTTGCATTCATTTTCCGTACTTCATATGCAATGGTCATTCTGTGTCGATGCTCACTTGCAAACAGTGCTAGTTATATCACTCAACTGAACCAACTCGATAGGATTTTGGTGCTCCCTTTAGCCAAACTGGATCGCCTTCAGTTCAAGTTTCCTAAATGGTTGATTTTGCTACATACACATAAATCACAATGGTAGACTCTCTGACTGCACACACTGTAGAAAACAAATACTACCTCACAACATGGCGCACAAGAAAAATGGCGCTTAGAGAGCCTATACCGCAAAGTAACGGGAAAATGCAAAAGGCATAACAAGCATCACTTTTGGGCATAAAAAAACCCAACAAAGAACATGAAAATAGGAGTGAAAATGCATAAGTTCACCATTGGTTCTGATTGTAAAAAAAGGACATGAAAATATACTACAGAGTTTAAAGACTCAACATTATTGTTGGTGTTCTGCCCAAAATAGGAGTGAAAATTAATTCTATCCGGAAGGAAACAAAATAATAGCTTTAGTCGGACACTCCATGCCGGAAGACTTGATGAGTCACCAAAACACAACTACAGCATCAAACAAATCACTTACCTAATAAAAGAGATGACGTTCGTCTTTTGCTTTTAGAGACTGCCTATGAAGCACCGACACCTCTAGAGGTCGAAGTATCGGAGTGTCAGACACGGGGACACGGGGACACGTACGGGACACGCCACGTGGCGTGTCCCATAATTTAATTTAAATTTTTTACGGGGACACCGCGGGGACACGGTGGGGACACGGCTGGGGACACTGATGGGGACACGGCAGGGGCCAAACTGTAATTTTTGAGGGACTAAACTGTAATTTTTGAGGGGCCAAACTGTAATTTTTGAAAAAATTGGGGGTTAAACTGTAATTTTTTAAAAAAATTTGGGGCCAAATTGTAATTTTTTTAAAAATTCTGGGTGTCAAACTATATTTATTTATTTATATAAATATTTATTTAAATAAATAAATATACACGTGGCGTGTCCCCCGCCGTGTCCGTGTCCCCATTTTTTTAGAATTCCCGTGTCCCCGTGTCGGTGTCGGTGTCCGTGTCCGTGTCCGTGTCGGTTTCGGTGCATCATAGGAGACTGCATACAATAAAAGCACTTTATGCCATTTGGTTTAACAAATCATCAAGCATACTAAAAGGTGCACTGCCAAGACCAATTTTTGAGAGCTGTCAACAATTTCACTTGCCCACATTTACGAATCAAGTTTAGACAATTTGCAGTTGAGTCTTAAACTACGAAATCAAACAATAGGAAGCACACCAATTAAATTTGACAGTCTATTCATTTTTCGCAATCCTTGGACACTTCGAGCGTGCATATTCCATTATGAAGATCCCTATGAAGAGAACCCAAGTGGAAAAACACTATTGAGTTCATAAATCTAACCAAGGACCACAGCCAAATTTAGATTTCGGCTTTGAAAAATTCTAATCCTTTTTCACACCTTTAGTCACAGTCCAACGAAACTTCTACGAAGCCATCAATAGTTATGAATCATACCTATGATCTCATTGCTCTAATTCTGCGGCTATAATGTTGAGTTAAGCAGATGAATGCATTAACTAAGCAGAAATTCTCAGCGGCATATAGTTCCTGATGCATAAAAGTAAAGCGAACTCATCAAATTCAATCTCTTGTTTCTTTACTTGTTGGGGTAACTTTTTAGTTTGTCTATTTCCTATTTGAATTTTACACGGCAACTGGATTTTAGCTTTTGCCACTGTTCCATTTTACTTTATTTACCACATTTAACAAGAGAAAGAATTGCAAATTGGAAGATACATTAGACAGAATTGGGAGACGGAAATAGTTTACGCAAACATGGCCGGACACATGTGTACATAACTTTTCAATGTATTTGTTGTGTGTGAGGTTCACATATCTCGTAGCGAGTCTAAAAATTCGAAATACATTTTTTTTAATCTGCATCCAAATATCTGTAGCCATAGCAATGCAATTGCTTAAAAAATACTAAATCCACACATAGGTATACAGACTCACCCGTCTTAGCAATTCCCTGTGCTGAATTAAACCATCTATGATTCCCATCTACTCTGCTCTCATCTGCACCTACCTTGTTCGAATCCATTGCTTCATTTCATGAAATAACAAAAACTTTTTCCTCCATTTACAAACAATATTAAATAAAATATCAGTGCATAACTTTGGAAATCTGTATTACATAAGCTTCGGAAGAATAATGCCAAAATCGGAGCAATATAACCCAATAAAAAATGAGAGCCAAACAAGAAAAGAAAAAATCAACCAAGAACCACTTAAAATATAAAATAGCGGTCTGAAAATAAAGGATAAAGGGATTCACGTGTGCATGTGGATGTATGGAAGAGAGTTTGAGGTTGAGATCAAATTGAATCAGGCCAAGGACTCTGACTACGTAATGGCTGCAATGAGTTGCCCCGCCAATAAACGAACCGTTCCTCAAATCATGATTAGAACAAAGAAAAATCGATCATCACAGCTTTTTTCAACAACAGTATTTTTAGGGTTTATGGTCCGAGTTGCAGCTACTAATGATGGAGACCCAGAAAGACGATGACAAGGAACTGAAAACCCAGCAAAAAGGAATGGAAAAAACCCAAACCCCATTCTCTCTCTCCCGTCTACACAGATACATATGTGCAAATACAAACAGACCAGAGATCAGAAACACAAAAAACCAAAGCAACCCGAAATCGTAGACTAAAAAGAGCAGATCTGAAATGAAAATAACTTGGTGCTCAATATTTGCTTTAAATACAAACAGACCAGAGATCAGAAACACAAAAAACCAAAGCAACCCGAAATCGTAGACTAACAAGAGCAGATCTGAAATGAAAATAACTTGGTGCTCAATATTTGCTTTAAAAAATGACGAAACAAAGAGAAAGCGAGAGTGAGAAGACAGAGAGCAACGATGCGGATGGGAGAGAGAGACAGAGAGGGAACCTGCGCAGGACGATGGCTGTGATTGTGGCCCTAGATTTGAACTGCGCTGGAACAAAGTCTTCGTGCATCGATCGGGTGAGAAAGAGAGGGATAGGGAAAGAGCACACGAACCTACAACAACCGATCGACAAACCTACAGCGGTGAACTCCCAAATATCTCCTCATTATCGCCTTAGGAACTGGTCTGGAGATATATCAACTTTTTCCCGTAAAAAGCTAACAAATGCAGGATCTTTCCACATATAAGACCAAGAATAGGCTACCATTTCAGTTACGAAGTCAAATCGACAGCAAAGGGCCTAACATGGGTTCATACGCACAGGCGACACCATGGCTAAGTAAACAGCACAACAACCGGACAAATAATCCACGGCAAAGACACCCAATCGACGGAGCCCACGCATCCCAACCACAACCAACAGCCCAGGTGCACCAACCACACACAACCACAAACATCCACGCCGAATTGGCGGGAGCGTAAAAGAGGGCAACAAAAACCTAAACCACATATCCAAAAACACTCACCTTCGAGAGGACCCGACGACGATCAACGCAAAAGAAGAAGAAGAGGAGAGAAATCAGCAGCAGAAACCAACCAAAACCCACCTCCAGGGCACAGCATCTACCAGCAGCGTACCAAAGAAAAAAGAAAGAAAGCCGAAATAGCAACGCACGAGATCCATCCCAAATCCCGCAGCAGCTTCGGACGGGAACAACAGGACACAAGTCATCGCCGTCGTGGCCGCCTTCATCGTCCTCTATCCCTCCCTCTCTCTCTCCCTCTCTCAAACGCCGTTCTATTGTTTGTCTGTGTAAAACGTAAGCGGTGGGAGAATAAAGTGGTAGGTGGGAGAAGCGGCGGAGAACGCGCCACGTGGGCACGGGTGGAATTACAATTATACCCATCTGGCCTGGGCAATCCGTAAAATGCCCGAAATTAAAGGGCAAATCGGTCCGAAATTGAAAATTGGCCTTCCAAAAACTGCCTCTTATTATATACCTTCGGTTTGGATATGCATTAGTAAATACACGTGACATGTTAGACTTTATTGATCGAGAAGACTTTTATTTATACAAATGTATATGTATTAGTAAATACCGCTATATTTTCCCATGTCAATATTGTCAATTCGTGCATTATTTTAACATAAATAATAGGGGTCGTATCCATCATCCTCTTTTGCGAGAAATAGATTTATGCATTGATCAAGATGAGCTATATTCTCGTCGCTAGTTGCCTCATTTTTTTTAGATAGGGATCGCTAGTTGACTCTTTGAGACAGTGAAATATTGTCACTTAACAAATCTGCAACTTTTTAATTTCTACAAATTCTTTGTTATTTTTAAGTTTTAAGTGTTTTATAGTCTGAAAGAATGCACGAAGTAGAGAACAAAAGGTTAACTTAAAGGCATTAATAGCCAAACATAATCAAGTTTTATTAATTTTGTCCTTTCTGCCCCAATTCTTTTGTTGAAATTGCAACCTATGCTAAGAATTTTGTCTAATGTTTCCATGTTAATTTATTAGAAGTGATTGGATGTGTAACGACCCTGATTTTTGGTAAATAAAAATTTCGTTAAATATTTGAATTTTATTTTAATACTTGGATTTGCTTTTAAAATTCCTTTTTAATCTTAATAATCCGTCATAATTAGATTTGAGACTTATAAAATTATATTTCTTCACGCCAGTCGATCTAGTCATTTTCTAAAGACAAGTGTACTTGTAATGGCACTTGTATATTTTCTAGAAAATATATTTTAGCCTTAAAATGATATTTCTTGGCTAGAAATCCTACTTGGCAAGTAGAATTAGATTCCAACTAATTAGTTAACCAAACCAATTAGATTCTAAGTCTAGTTAGGATACCCTAGCCATTGTTGAACCTTGTGAACCTTTCTACACCTTAGTTGAACCTTTCCAACCTTTAATTAGAAAATCATTTTCTACCTTTACCCATTAGATAATAAATATTAGGAAAATTATTGTCCCTTGGATAATAGGAAACCTAGGTTTCCTAAGGTACATATATATGTTTATAGAGATATGTAGAGACCTGTATTTTTTAGGCCGTATTTTTTTTCTTTTTTTAAACGTATGGCCCGTAGAGATAGACGGTGCGGATATTCGGTGTGACTTATTCGTGGAAGGAAATAAAGGTAATTGAACGAGAGGTGCACGTGTGAGTGTGTGGTGTGAGAAGTAGGGGATTACTTCCCCGGGTCTTTTATTTCTCCAGGAGAATAATCCTCACTCTCTTTCTCACTCTCGGCTCTCTCTCTTCTCCTCGCCATCCAAAAACTCCACTCCCTCTTCTCTCTTCGATTTCATCAATTTAGGTCGTGATTCCGGACAAGGTCCGAGAATTAAAGTTGCTATACGAAGCACGGGCTTTCCGAATATTCAAGAAAATTCATGATCCAACCTCGTTGGAGCTCGGTTGACTTGGTCAAAGGTTCGGGTTTTGCTTAAAACCCATGAGGTAGGGATTTCTTACTCTCGTTATGTGTTTATACGGTGTTATGTACTTAGATCGTGTCTTGTTTCGTTGCTTGAGGTTGTTTCTTCCATTTCCGAGAATCTGCAGAACAGGGTCTTCGTTTTTGGGATTTTACGCCTTCTTAAGCTCGGAATTAAATTTTGGTTCCTTCGTATGAAATAGAGTAGACTTAGAGCCCGTTCTAATGCCGCTGGAATCACTTGAAACCATTGAGAATTGAATTTATGGTGATTTTTAGAATACTGGTCTGCAATCTGTCTCGTTTTCTGGGTTTCAGCCCCCTTCGAACGGCCATAACTTCCTCGTTCGATGTCCGTTTTATGCAAACTTTACATCGGTTCGAAGGTCTTGAAGTCAGCTTTTATTTGCCACCAGAATCGTCTTAAAACTCTTAGTACACAAAAAGTTATGATCGTTTGAGTGGAGGTGTGTCAATCTGTAATGCTGCGTGACAGATTCGCGTAGCCTCGGTAAACCCCTGTTTAACCACCCTTGGAGTGCATATTTGACTAGGGTTTCTTCGTGTCTTTCAAAGTTCATTCAATCGCGCAACTATTGGGACTGGAATCACTCAAAAATATTAAGAACTCGATTTATAGGGATTTTTAGAAGATTGAACTGTAATCTGGAAATTTGGGCAGCGTGCAGGGCTTCGTTTTTTTTTTCATCGTTTATTATAGCTAAATGACGCTATTGGTTATGGATCCTTATGGGTTTTAAAGATTAGTAAGTTGGTGATCTTTTGGCGTTGGAATCATTGAAAAATATTAAATGTGGAATTTTTAATGAATTGTCGAACACTGACTGCTCCCTAGGACAGTTTTGGTCCGTTGATTCTCGTTTGTCTGTTTTGACTCCCAATCACTTCTAACACCTTTTTAAACATCATTAAACCATCCCTAAACTTGATTACTCGAGTTCCTATGAGTTAATGATCATTCAAATTCCTTCGATACCTATTAAGCGTAATCTTAGTGTCGTTGTAAATGAAATATGTGATGTAAGGTTGTTTAGGAGTACCGAAGGCGAGGCAAAACCTAAATATTATATTTCAAATAATAAAATTATAAAAGATAAGAGAAAAACTAAATTGTCGTACATATCAAAGAATCTTGGTGTTGGCTAATATTTAAAAACTAATTCCCAAATTCCTATGATTGAGAAATAAAATCAAACTGCATTTAAGGAAATATTTCAAAAAAAACATAAAAGAAAAATTTAAAGAAATTTATAAAGGAAAAATTTAGAGAAAACAGAGTAAAATTTAATAAAAATTTTGAATTCTTTAGACAAATTTAAGAGAGATTATTTTGAATTTTTCAGAAAAAAGGAAAAAAATTGAGAGAAAATAGAATAAAAAGAGACGTTTGATTACGTGATTTAGGCAGATCAAAAAAAAATTACGCGATTTAGCAAATGAACACTGGTTACACTGCTATGGTACCAATAATAGTAGTATTGTAGTGGTATAAAATGGCAGCTTGATTCCAACTTGAGCCTACCCACGCTTTTTATCTTTTCAGACACATCCCCACTTTTTGCTCATTCCATCTGATACCCTGCATCATCATCCACACGCAAAAGGAAAATAAAATCCTAAATACAACAAACCATCCCTCCTGATAAAAATCCCAAATCAGAGTTCCTCTCCCACTTGTGGGGTTACCAATCACTCTCTCTCTCTCTTCCCATATCTACAGTTGTGTATATATGTATACAGTTCCTTTTCGTTGCGGACCTACGTTGCGGACCACCCCATTTCTCCCTTTCCCTATTGAATTTTGATGATCCGAGCTATTCAATATATTCAGAATGTGATTTTAAGGGTACCCGCGAGAAATCGGAAAAAAAATGACCAGGAATGACTTGATTTGAGCAGTTTTTATATGAACCGTTCAATTGAAAATAAACAAAAACTGTTCGGATGAAGCCCTTCCCGGTAATTTTTTTGTTGATTTCTCGCGAGTACCCTTAAAATCACGTATCACGTTCTGAACACATTGAGCGGCTCGGATCATCAAATTCGATTGGAAAAGGCAAAGCCCGCAACTTAGGTCCGCAACGGAAGCCCACTGTATATGTATATATACATACATTTATACTGAAACCAAGAGAGAGAAGGGGGTTGGTTAATGCTGCAATTGGGACATAAAATTTATTTGTTTAAAAATTTGCTATGGATGCTGACGATTATCCTTTTGTGGACTTTCATCATCTTTCTTTATCAGGATTCCATCGCTCGTATCCATTTTGGGTTCTTTGTTTGATTTCTGCAAGTGTTGTTGCCTTGGTACCTAAACCCATGTCAAAACCCACATACCCCTTCACTGTTTCCGTTTCTTGTTTCACTCCCAAGTCCTCTTCTGCTACTGTTGAAGCCTCTTGATTCCCTTTCTCAATTGCTAATTCTCTTTTCTTTTCTTTCTGTTTCTCTCACCCCCACCTTCTCTCTCTCTATACATACATAAATACGTATATGGACACTCATACAATGTCTTTTGCATAGCTGACTGGTTTGTGTCACCATCGGATGAGTTCAATTGCTGCTTCAATTGCAATCGGTCGAAGTTACAGTGACCACCGTTGTTTCAGGTAATGACTGTAATAAATCTTGATGATGATAACGTTTGATTGTGCTGTTTTTGTTTTGCAATTTGTGAGTTGGGTTTTTTTATTTTGCCGTTCATTTTGCAAATCTTGAGTTGGGTTTTTTGATTAAGTAGCTTATTTTGCGAATTCTGAGTTGGGTTTTTTATTGAACTTTTCATTGGTTATCCTTTATCATGTATATGTGGTTAAAGGGTTGGAGAAGATTCTGTGTTATCCAATCTCCAACATTGCTTTATTGATTATTCACCTGTATTGTAATCATCAAGTGTTATTACAGTAGACATAGTTGTTGGGATGAGGATGAAAAAGGGAAGAAGAGCAAATTCAGTTCGACTCTTATTATGGGGAAGCACAAGAATAGGAGGTTGAGTTTTTCGCCTCGGGCTAGTTCCGCTCTAGCAACGATGAGAAATTCGCCACATCCCCATTTTCATCAGGAGGTTTGTCTTTCGAATAATACCCATCTTTTTCCTCCAGAAATGGTTGTTTAACCATGGATTGACACTCATTAAATGAATGCTTGAATCCCTAAATTGTATTATGCCACTTACTTTTTGTTTGTCTTTTTGGGTCTATTATTGTTGAAAAGGTCACCCACTTTACTAATAATTCTATAACCAACTTTGTGATCAACGACATGGATTTTACCAGGTACTCAAGGCTGCAAGGGAAAAGTTCACTGAGGAGATATCCTTCCAGTCCAAGGACAAAGACATCTCCCTTGCAAAGGTAGTCTTGTCATTTCGTTTTGTATTATGTTATTGGCATGTGGATTGTCACAAGCCTCGGGTCATTACCTTCATTTCCAATACGTTGCTCTGAGATTAGGGTTATTGCCTTCTCGTATTTATTCTGTTCGAGTACCATTTTGGGGACTGGTACTTTGTATTTCCATTTTTTAGAAGCTGATCATATGCTGCTTTTTGAGATTTAATTGCTTCCAACATGTCATGTTCCAGGCTCTTCTGTATGTATCAGCTGAAGATGAGGCATTTATGGCTTTCAACCAAGAGAAGGATGCTCGTTCACTTCAGATTGAAAGGAGAGATACTTCGGTCAAGTCTAATGCCCAAGAATATGATTCATTGGAGGCTATGCCTTTGGCAGGAAAGAGTATCAGAGAGTGGTTGATTGAGTTGGATACAATTGCCGAAGAAGTCAAGGCAGAATTAGTTTCAAGAGACATAGGTTGCCATCTGGTTGAAGTTTTGGAGGCGGTGAACTTAGTTCTTTTCAAGTCAAGAGGTTTCATTAGGCCACCTGTGCTAATAAATCCTAAAAATTCTTATTTGCACTCAGTTTTGAGCTCTGGATGTGGCAGTGGTAAAGCTTCATTCTGCAATTTTGTACTTGCGTAAATAGATTACTTTTGTTTTTGGCCATACATGAGAACTCTATCCGCTAATTGATTTATGAATTACGTAGTAAATATTTGATATTTGACTTCGAGTTATCTTGTTGGCAGCAATTTTACTTAGCATAATTTACATTGAGGTTTGTCGAAGACTTCATCTGACTATTGTGGGATCTCGAGTTGGGGAAGAGTTTTTGATTTGGCCCCAGTCGGGGAACCCTGAGGTATGTTAATCTTGGAGCTTGTTATCAATGTCTAGTTGTCCACTGTTTTCTACAAATGCAATACCCTGGTATATGATGATTCTAGTACTTCTAAATACTCCTAAACTTGTCTTCATTTAGGAGCTCTTCAAGGTAACTTCAGGACACAGCTTGTTTGGAGTTGTTAACGGAAGGTGTGTGGACGATCCTAGGTCAAAGGCCTCAGATTTGAGCAGCAATTCACTTTCAGGACTTGACATCGCAACAAACCGAGACATTATAGGGATTGCTTTGGCGAATTTAATTGTATGTTTTGATCCCTAGAGCATTTAGTGCTACATGAATTTTTTAAGGTAGTCCAGTGACTCCAGTGTAATTGTAAGAAACGAATATTTTTGCAGAGGCTTCACTGGAAACGTGCTTCAAGATCAAACCATGGGTTGATGCTAATGTCTCCACTTAGGCCTGTTTGTGATGGTAATGAAAAATTTAGCAACATCGATGGTTCAAATTTTCCACTAGTGCGGCCGCAGGACCTGAGGTACCAATCTTATGCTCCTTTGTGGTAATGGTTGCGTTCTTTCATTCTCTTTCCTGATTATGCAGGCACTGTTTGCTGTTGTTCATACAAGTTCAAGATGCAAATTTTGCAAGATTGGCATGAAAAAGGAGATAGTTGTGAAATATTGGCTCATGATATAATTGCAATTAAATCCTAATTGCCTGATAAAGCTAATCTTTGGCTAGTCATGCTGTGCTACTTCGTATTTTTTATTGTCACCATCTGATTATCAATCTACAGCTGGGTGCTATGCTTCAGTATTACAACACTTTTAAGCTTTACTGCAGCAATGCACTCTTCTTATTTGTTAAGATTTTGGAGATACGCTATGGAGGTTTTCTTTTTTGCAGCTCATGGGTCTCCAATATGCAAGCTATGGATCATGGTTTAACACCTTCACTGTAGACTAGGATTTTAGTTTGGTATAGTTCACACTTTATGGAACAAACCTACCATTCCACTATTTGGGAACTTTAGGAGTAGTTGATGAGGAGTAAAATGCTTTAGCATTCGACAGTCGTGGACTTTTTGCTTGCTTTTTATTGACATAGTCAACTCGGAACACCCAAATTCTTAGGTTCACTACCTTTGCTTGGGTAGATATTCTAAGCGAGAATACTAAATCTTTGGTGACAACTACTTCTGGTAAACTTTTGATACAAGCAACCTAGTGTATGATGTCTAAATTGCTATGGCGTGAGGTGTCTGAATAATCTTGTGTGGAACTAAATCTTTTATTCAGTTGTTACTTTACTATATTTGCTTTACTCCACATGTAACACTTGTTTTCTTTTGGAGGTCAAATTTGTGCTATGGAATGCAGTGATAAATCAAATTTCGGCTACTTGTTGAAAATCTCACACATCACAATTGTTATGAACTTTGCTCTATTATAGTTGCTATCTCCGCTTATAATAACCAAATAACACATTGCATGGTATCTTAAACTATTTCTGTTAGGCTGGCTATCATGGCTTCAGAGAGATTGTTAATTCTTCAGCCACATAACTGGGCTTTGAGGCGAGACCATGGCATGATGTTGTATTATAGTAGGTATGAAGTCCAAACCTTCTTTGCTTGTATTTGTTAGGTTGATGGTTTGGCCATTCATCTCGTTTTGAATTACTTGGTTTGACAAAACTTTTTGCTTATTTCAGGGAATATGAGGCGGTGGTCCAAGAGCTTAGCATTTGCATGGCCTTTGCCCCTGAAGAAGAGGCAGGAATTTTGGAGCCATTTGTTGAGAAATTGCATTTGTTGCGGCTTGAATCGTCGTGGAAGTCTTTGGGTCATAAAGGTCTGTTGAGAGTTTCGTAACTTGTTTGTACAAAATACTTGCTGACTCCTTCAAAATCCTTTATGCATAGTATACTTAGGAAATCATGGCACTGTAACTGTAATCTTGTTCAGCTCTGTAATCCTTCTCTTCAAACCTGAGGAATTGCATGGTTTTTTTGCGGTTGAGAATCAATATATACTCAAATCATCTGATATTCCTCTATCTGGGTACATACTTTTTATGCCTGGCTTTTGTTTTTTGGGTTTTTGTTAAGTTTTGTGGCATGCCCAACTTCTTGGTCATGTTGATCAAAAGAAAAATAAATCTTGGCATGATTTAAAGCTGTTCTACCACTAAGTAATTGGTTCAATGGATAACTGACAGGAATTTCGTGATCAATGCTTGAATTCAAGTCTATAGTCGTTTGATGGGACTAAACATGCTCTCTAGCTTTTTTTTTTTGACCGGCTACTCTTTAGCATTTGTAGCATGTTACAGGACCTTGGTTCGGTCCTGACAAAGGTGGGGTGGGGTTCACTGTAAATGTCTGTGGTACAAAGTCAATAGTTCCTGACACATATGTAGAGTAGCCTATCTGCTTTTTCGTTTTTAAGATCAAAAAAAGTTTTAAGCAGTTCTGTTGGAACTTGAGGGGTTGAATCTGGCATCCATTTGCAATTTTGCATGGTTTTAAGTGTGAAGAGAAACATCTTCAGATTAAGTAGTGTTCTTTGCTTGTATTTTTCATTTTTTGGGGGAAGATTGAACAGATGCAGATAAGATTAGGTATGGGTCAGACCAACTTAATCCTAATATGTCTCATCCTTTTATTGTTTATTACAGTTCACTTCTATTATATCAGACCTAAGGTCCTGTTTTATATAGCCCACAGCACTCTAAAATCAATAAGTTGAACCTAAAGAAATACCTACATTATGTTGTGTTTGGATTATGTTTTGAATTTTATTTGAAAAATAGTAGGGGTAATAAGTGGAGAGAGATAGAGAGAGAAATGTTTAAGCATGGTATCTTAAACTATTTCTTTTAGGCTGGCTATCATGGCTTCAGAGAGATTGTTAATTCTTCAGCCACATAACTGGGCTTTGAGGCGAGACCATGGCATGATGTTGTATTATAGTAGGTATGAAGTCCAAACCTTCTTTGCTTGTATTTGTTAGGTTGATGGTTTGGCCATTCATCTCGTTTTGAATTACATGGTTTGACAAAACTTTTTGCTTATTTCAGGGAATATGAGGCAGTGGTCCAAGAGCTTAGCATTTGCATGGCCTTTGCCCCTGAAGAAGAGGCGGGAATTTTGGAGCCATTTGTTGCGGCTTGAATCATCGTGGAAATCTTTGGGTCATAAAGGTCCGTTGAGAGTTCGGTAACTTGTTTGTACAATATACTTGCTAACTCCTTCAAAATCCTTTATGCATAGTATACTTAGGAAATCATGGCACTGTAACTGTAATCTTGTTGGGTTCTGTAATCCTTCCCTTCAAACCTGTAACGACCCGGAATTTTGACCCAATTTTTTTTTAATGTTATTAAAAATTATTTTCCTAATACAATTATTATTAGTATTATTATTTTTTTAAGATACAATTATGCATGCATACTTTTATTTTTCCTACAATACATGCATGCATACAACTCTTCTATATCTCCCTCTCCTACTCCTACTCGACCTCTACCTCCTCCGTAACCCTAAAACCGTGCATAATTCGTCCATTCCAAAACCCACTTCCATTAGGACTCGATTTGATTCTATCTCATCAAAATTCTCTATATATACTTCATTACGTCGACCCTAGGGTTCCCCACGAAAATTATCACGCCCCAACAGTCCAGAAAAGAGAGATAATCGGAGGAAATCGAAGCTCCAAATCTATGGAGTTCTAGAGAGAGAAAAGAGAGAGAGAAAAGTGGGTTTGCGATCAAGAACCAAGAGGAACCCGATCCGATCATTCCAATCCCTTTCTACAACCTAGAGTATCGCCAAACATCTTTCAATTCGGTCCCAAGGTCTTCCAATTGTCAAATCCGAAGCTTTCTTCTCCAACGTTGAAGTTTCGATCGAAAACAAATTCAATCCGATTCGAGGTATTATAATTCGATCCGAAGCCTCCTCTACGTATAATTATTGTTTTTAGACATAACCCAACGTCCCCCAAGGTCCCATGCATCGAAAAACATGAGAGAAACCAAAAAAAACACAAGCTGACCCGTACCTTGCGGCCGCAACCTGCGGACCGCAAGAACCAGGCCGCAACATTGCGGCGGCGTCCTAGCCGCAGGGTCAAACCTTGCGGTTTGACCAGTTTTGCTTCGAACCCTCGTTTTGACGTCCCGAACACCGATTTTGACCCCCGATCTATTTTTCCTAGACTTGTCACACTTCAACAATCATAACTTGTTAATTTCATTTTTATTTATTTATTTATCTATTTATTAAATTTTTATTCGTTTTTATGTAAAAGTTTATAAACTAAAAATCCTTGCGACCTTATAAACTACTCTATAAATCCCCAAACTATTTTTCCTAGGTTCCTAACATATCAAAGATCATAACTTACTGATTTCATATATATTTTTTATTTTATTAGCTATTTATTAGACTTTTACTTGTTTTAAATTAAAGTTACAAACGAAAAATAGTTGCGACCTTACAAACAATGTTTTTAACATCTAAACTATTTTTCCTAGACTTCTTACATCTCAAAGATGATATGTTATTAAAATAATATTTTATTTATTTAATTAACTAATTATTATTATTTACGCATTGTTTCTAAATAAAAATACTTTAAAATATTATAAAAGATGTTAATAATGCCCGAATAATTTTATTTAGACTTCTTACAGTCCTAAGATGATACTTTGCTAATATCAATATATTTTTAATTATTTAACTATTTATTATCTATTTATCCTTCTTTTGTCAATTAACTTAATCTCTTTATTTAAAATAATCCCATGAACCTCCAAACCCAACTTTTAGCACTCAAACTTGTTATAGAGGACCTTTAGGACCCTTATTAAGGTTACGACAATTATTCTAATATTTTTACCTAATTAATGTATTTAATTAGTATTTAACCAATCTAATTAATTAAGAATAATTAATTAAAGCCTAGAAAAAATTATTTTAAATCTTTATTAAATAGTTCATACCTTATTAATGATTTTGTGGCCATACACGATTAAGGGCAACGGCCCAGTCATAAAAAGTTATGTGATTGCATTACCTAATATTTGTTTTGATCCGTCTGTTATTCGTTTTTTATTATTATTGAGAATAAAATTGTGTCGATGCTAGATTTGATTGCTAGATTGGACCCTAGAGACATGGGGTGGTATTCGAGATAGAAATCACTTAGACGATGTTAAGTAATGGATAAATTGTGAAGTTTCTTTCTTTTTAGAGGATTGTTCGCAGGCATGATTCTGAGATATGATGAGATTTGTGATGAGAAAGTATACAGACGTTGTTATTGCTAATGGAAAGGGAAAGACAAATGAAAGTTGTGGGCTTAGCAGGACCTCGGGGGTGGCCTAACAGGACCTCGTGTGATCGGGGGTAGCCTGAGTAGGACCTTGAGGGCAGCCTGAAAGACCCAGTGTCGCTAGGGTGGCCAAGCAGGACCTCGGGGGTGGCCTGACAGGACCTCGTGTGAACGGGGGTAGCCTGAGCAGGACCTTGAGGGCAGCCTGATGGACCTAGAATTGTGAGAAGGGCCAAGCAGGACCATAGGCGCAGCCTGACAGGACCTCAAGTATTGGGGGTAGCCTGAGCAGGACCTTGAGGGCAGCCTGATGGACCTAGGATTGTGATTTGAAACTGGCGGGTAGTCCAGTGATATGATTTGAAATTGGCGGGTAGCCCAGTGATGTCTGTGATAATTTAAAACCGGCAGAATAAGCCCGGAGATGATTTAAGACTGGCAGAGTAAAAAACCGGCAAAGTAAGCCCAGTGATGATATAAAACTTGGCAAAGTAAGCCCAATGATGTTTTGATAAAACCTGGCGGAGGTCCAGCGATATTTTATGTTGATAAAACCTGGCGGTGGTCCAGTGACGTTTTATGTTGATAAAACCTGGCGGAGATCCAGTGACGTTTTATGTTGATAAAACCTGGCAAGTGTTCCAGAGATATTTTGTGACGATAAAACCTGGCGTGTGACCAGTGATGTTTTATGGTGGTAGACTGGCGTGTGTCCAGTGGTGAGTTGATAGACTGGCGTGTGTCCAGTGATGATTGTGATGTGGTATATAAGATAGGCGAACCCTAGTTGTGATTCAGGCATGATAAGCTATCCCCTTGTTGTAGTATTGTAACTTAGGTTATCTACGACAGCAAAGGGAAGTGATCTCATGGGACCGAGCATGGCTAGCGGTTGGGGAGGAAAGATCTCGTAGGGAGATTTTGGATCACAGGTTAGGCTAATGGATAGTAATGAACTGGTTGACGTGAAAAATCTCTGTTTTACTTATTCGCATCATGATTATCCTGTTTTACTTGCTAGCTGTAATTGTAAGAGGGGTGGTTGGGTTGGATTATTCTACTGGGTGATTTATCACTCACGGATACGTTCGTATTCTGGCAAATCGATTGCTTCGGCGATCAATTGGCTAGAGGGCGGAGGATTCAATGGAGGAGATTCAACGATGATGCAGTTTGACACGAAAAGAATATAAGTAACGAAGATTGAGGATGCTTAGGATTCGTATCAAGTCTAGAGTCAGCTCTGAAGTTAATGTATTTTGAATTAGTAGATTCCCTTGAGATTGTAATAACTAAATCTTTATTTTGGAAAATTATGTTTATTTAGTGAAATTTTCTTAAGAAAATCATTTTATTTTGCTCCCGAAAAGTCGGGGCGTTACAAAACCTGAGGAATTGCATGGTTTTTTTGCGGTTAAGAATCAATATATACTCAAATCATCTGATATTCCTCTATCTGGGTACGTACTTTTTATTCCTGGCTTTTGTTTTTTGGGTTTTCGTTAAGTTTTGTGGCATGCCCAACTTCTTGGTCATGTTGATCAAAAGAAAAATAAATCTTGGCATGATTTAAAGCTGTTCTACCACTAAGTAATTGGTTCAATGGATAACTGACCGGAATTTCTTGATCAATGCTTGAATTCAAGTCTATAGTCGTTTGATGGGACTAAACATACTCTCTAGCTTTTTTTTTTTTTGATCGGCTAGTCTTTAGCGTTTGTAGCATGTTACAGGACTTTGGTTCGGTCCTGACAAAGGTGGGGTGGGGTTCGCTGTAAATGTCTGTGGTACAAAGTCAATAGTTCCTGACAGATATGTAGAGTAGCCTATCTGCTTTTTCGTTTTTAGGATCAAAAAAAGTTTTAAGCAGTTCTGTTGGGACTTGAGGGGTTGAATCTGGCATCCATTTGCAATTTTGCATGGTTTTAAGTGTGAAGAGAAACATCTTCAGATTAAGTAGTGTTCTTTGCTTGTATTTTTCATTTTTTGGGGGAAGATTGAACCGATGCAGATAAGATTAGGTATGGAATAGACCAACTTAATCCTAATATGTCTCATCCTTTTATTGTTTATTACATTTCACTTCTATTATATCAGACCTAAGGTCCTGTTTTATATAGCCCACAGCACTCTAAAATCAATAAGTTGAACCCAAAGAAATCCCTATATTATGCTGTGTTTGGATTGTGTTTTGAAATTTTTTTGAAAAATAGTTGGGGTAATAAGTGAAGAGAGATAGAGAGAGAAATGTTGAAAGTAGGCGGAATCTAGGGGGAATTTTTTGAAAAATTCTTTTTGAGGAGGGAAGAGAACAAGCCAGCTTTCTTTTCTGTAATCTTGTCGCTCTAAAGGTAAGTTTCTAGAGCTCGACCTGTATTTCATGCCAAATTGCCAATTGTGTGCTCCAGGGAAAAAGTAAAGTGAAAGTTAATAAAATCATACTTTTTTGGGGGACTTTCTCTCTCTCCATTGATTGAGATTTGTTTTTTGTTTTTTGTCAGTCTTACTATTTTGGGTTGGGTTGGGTTGGGTTGGGGTGGGGACTTTAGCTCACTTTGGTTATGGCCCAAGTCCCTAAAATCTTGCCCAACTTTTACCCCATTTTTGGGTTGGGATTTAGATTTTTGGTCCCATAAATCTTGCCCATTTTTTGTTCAATCTTTTCGCTAGTCCTACATCGGATAACCAAGGGAACTCACATCCATTAAGAACCCAGAGTACTCCTCCCCTTCGTGACTCACCTCGCTCTTCTGCTACCGAGCAAAACGAGCCGAGCTCGAGCCTAGTTTGAAATTGGTGAGCCGAGCTCGAGCCGACTATATTTATGCCGAGCCGAGCTTGAGCAACCCTGCTCGTTTTATAGCCCTAATGGTTTATTGGGAGGATATTTAGGCCGAGTTGAGCTTACAACAACTCAAAATTAAATAAATTTAATTTGAAGTTAACGAAATGAAATGCAATTGTGTTGGGCGGGCATCATAACTAGAATGGGAGAGATAGCATGGAAAAGAGGAATGAAAGGAAAAAAAAAAGGGTAGAAAGCTCTGTTTTTTGGCCAAGAAAGCCATAAATTGTGAAAAGATCTATTTTTTCGTTTATTCTAACGGAATAACTAACTGTCTCACTTTAGTCCGTAGTAAAGTGTTTAGAAATATGTTGATGGGGTGTCTCTAAAAATTACTCAAAGTAAAGGGGTGCAAGTGAAAATTCCCCTAATTAAACAAAATAGAACAATAGACCAATAAATTTCTTTTTAAAAAAATTGGTCTAAGGTTCACTATAGCATATTTGTAACCCACCAAGTCCACCTCTCAAGTTTGTAACCTACTAAGTCCACTCAGACAAGGGCCTTGTTTGGCTTAGACAAAAAAATATATTTTTATTCTCTTTCATTTTTTGTGTTGCCAAACTGGACCCTTGTCAAGCTAAAAAGGAATTAATACAAGACAAAAATGCCCTTGCTGGCTCTTTTTCTTATTTTTTATTTTTTAGAATTTTGACAGCTCTCTCTATCTTCATTTCAGATCTCACACGCTCTGTCGCTGCACAGATAACATTTGTTATTAAATTGGTCCGCGCAGCGTCCTCATTGACTTGCTTGTGATAACCATATACGTTTATAACAGAGTCCAGTTTTTCACAGATAACGTTATATGAGCTTATTACTACACAAGAATATATAACATTACATGTTTATATCTAAACTCATATATATGTATTATGTATGAGCTTCTGAAATCTTATTTATTACAATGCAAGAACATATAACATAATCTGTTATATGTTAATTTTATATGTTTACAATGCAAAAACAAACAAAGAACCTTATATGTATTACTTTTGTCACAAAAAAAGAAATCTCGTAACCTTATAATGTTATACATGAGATCTTGTCCTTACTAAATCCAAAAAAAAAAGAAAGAGATCTTGTAACTTCTTTCCCTTAGTCGTTGTCGCCTTCTTCACATTCGACTTCACAGGTAACTTAATACTTTTCACCCCTTGACCAACTGCACAAATAATAACAAACCAAATAACATTATACCACCTTAACTGAAAAATATGGTTATCTGTGAAGAACTTAACTCTGTTATAAACATATATGGTTATCAGAGTAAGTCAGTGAGACCGCTGCGCGGACCAATTCAATAAAGTAGAACATATACTGTTATATGTGAGTTTTTGTGTTGTGAAACTCCAAAAAAAAATTAAAACATAGAGTATTAACATTATATAGGAGCTACTGATCATGTGTACCTCCCAACAAAAAAAGAACACTAGTCTATCTTTTGTTGATTTGTTATTTCTACATATATGCAAAATAGTTATCCAGACGCTAACATATAACATATATGAAAACTGCGACCTATAGATCTGAATATATAACCATATATATTCACAGAACAGAAAAAAAACCAGAACAAACCCTAAGCATGTGTGTTACATTCCAGAATAATGTGTTGACAGTCCACATATAACCACCATATCCTCGTATTTTCACAAACAAAACTCTAAACTAACCAAACACAAATCACTATAAACACTACCAATTGACATATAACCATATATCCTCATTTCTGCACATATAAGAAAAAAGTTAAACAGAAGGAAACATATAGTTATATATGTTAAAAAAAGTATTCAAGGATTCGTATATTACCATATATGTTTCATGAAATCAGATGTCAAATGAAAATCTAAACGTTATATGTCTCATGATACACTATAACAGAAAATCACATATAACCATGTATGTTAAAAATGATGGCATGATACAGGGTACAGATTTGGATATATAACCATATGTGTCTCATATACAGAAAATAGACCATATTTTAGAAATATGGTTATATGTACAAATAAAATGAACAAATTAATACGATTTTGTGAAGAGATTATCTATGACTTTTGGGAATGTCATCGCATTTTACCTAAAATTGAACATCCTGTTGATACTTGGTGAGGGTTGGTTTGCAATCTTTGGATGGTATCCGTGTTTGATTGTAGTTCAAAAAAAGTTTTAAATATAAGCCGTTCAAAAAAAAAAAAAAAAGGGTTTGGCTTTCTTAGTGACTTCATGGCAACAATCTTGCTGTACTCGCACGAGTATTACCAAACTCTAGTTCTTTTACTTATTTTTTTCTATTTTAACTTACTATTTTCTGCTACTATTTTCATGCTTTGAGGTTTGTATTAACACTACTTGGCTTGTTTATTTCAGAGACTCCATATCCAGACAACATGGACATGATTTTCATATACGGGAAAACTAATACATTTACATTATTGAATTGGTCCGCGCAGCGGCCTAATAGAACCGAATATATAACTATATATATTCACAGAACAAAAGGAAACCAGAACAAACCCTAACCATGTGTGTTACATTCCATAATAATGTGTTGACAGTCCACATATAACCACTATATCCTCATATTTTCACAAACAAAACTCTAAACTAACCAAACACTACCAATTGACATATAACCATATGTCCTCGTATAAGCAATTGAATTCCTCATATAACCATATATTCGCACATAAACATAACCCTAACAAATATGAACCGTAAATAAAGAGGACGATGAAAAGCCAACATATGATTGACCATTCCACCACTGTCCTCCGTCAAAAAACAAAACGTGAAGATCTTACTACGAACGAATGAGAAGAAAACAAAACCTCTAAGTTATAGAACCTGATGCCATTTCTCTCCCTGGTTGGATAAGAAACATGCTGATGTAATCGTCGGCAACGGAGGATGTGGAGAGAAACGAAGGATTGTGCTAGCGACGACTGACGGGTCCATGACCACGAAAAAAGACGGCGACGACGATGTCCAATAGCGGCGACTGGTGGGTCCAAGACGGCGACGGTGTTTGACGACAGGAAGCGAGTGGTGGACGATGGTGATGAAAGGCAGCCGGTGTTGAACATGGGTCTAGGGTTTTCACGTTCTTTTATCCTCTCTCGCTTCTTTTGAACGGTTTCTCCCCAAATGGGGGAATAAATGTCCCGCTCCAGGTTTTTTTTTTTTTTTTAAAAGGGGTATTTTAGTCAGACCGGGGTCATTCTATCCCTACTAATAGGTTAGTGGACTTAGGGGGTTATAGAATTTAGAAGTGGACTTAGTGGGTTTGGAAAGTGGTATGGTGGATCTGGGAAAAATTCTCCCATTTTCTTATTAGCCATGGCAAATTGAGGTCCGATTTCGCTAAGACTCTTATTTTTTAAATATTTATTTTTTATTTTAAAATACAAATTACTCATAATTAGTATTAATACATTACTTTTAATTTAAAAAATAAGTACTTAATTTAAAATAATACTAATGATTTATTTTAGTTAAGGAAAAACAAAGAAATCGAAAGGACACTCCAGTCAGCCAATCCAATCAGATGGCGGCACTGAAAATTGACTCGGGTGTCGTTCCGTTTTCTTTTTAAAACCTTCTTATTTAAAAATAAGGTAATTTCAAGATCAAATATAATGAAAATAAAAATTAATTTTTTAATTATTTGCACCGTTTAAAAGATCTCAATAAAATCTATCAAACAAGATCCATATTGGTAGCAAAATTATTTACCTAAACATATAATTTTTAAACTTAAAATTATATTTCTTTTCTAAAATTTCATTTTTCTGGAAACAGGAACACCCCTCGATGGCGGGGGTTCTGGAGGGGTTTTGAAGACTCAAAAGGGAGTTTATAAATGCAACTGCGAATTTACTACACGTAGCATTTTGCTAACTTAAACCACAAATCTTATAAAAATTTGCTACCATACAACCTCAAAATAACCTTGAACTTCCAAAATTGTCCTTCTCTCCTCCCACCAAGTAATTCGGCCAAAATTTTTTTCAAAACCCTCCATTGAGTGCCCTCTATTTTTTGAAACCAAAACCCTTCGCTCCAATCTGAAAACCCTCCATCCTCCATCCCCCTGGCTCCAGTTCTGAAACCCACCCAAAACGCCACCACCATTCCCTTCCTCCTTCTCCTCGTTCTTCTCCCTCACTACCCCGCCGTCTGAACCACCACCACACCCCCCCAACCCAAACCAAAATGCCACCACCACACCGCAATATCGGTGCACAACAGACCAATTCTTGAACTGATGTCGTAAATGTCCCTTCCATAATCTGGTGCTCTTGCTTTCCTACGTGAACAGGTGATGCTTTGCACAGCCTACGAACAAATTTAGAAGATCCTAACAAAGTTCTTCAGAGTTGGGACCCTACGCTTGTGAACCCAAGTCCTTAAAAAGGTAATTTTTGAATCCCTAACTGATACAATCAGATTTTAGAACTTCATTTTAGGTTTTCTATTGTATTATTGGAGTCCGAAAATCTTGTGCCATATTCAGACATATGAACTTGAAATTTTCAATTTTTTTCAGATGTTTGAAATTGATTTCTGTGACAGATTTCAAACTTAAGAATCCGATTTTTTACACTTATTTCAAATGTTTGAATCTGAAATAAATCCCCTTTTTTTCGGAAACAGGTAATTGAAAATTATAGTGGTTCCTCTATGTTTGTTTTATATGTTTCTAATCAACTGTAAATAACTTTGCACACCATGTGTTCGTTGAAATTCGTAAGAGAAAAACCAATGTAGAAAAGAGGACTAGTTGATCTGATTTTTTTTTTAGTAGAATATAAAAATCCATCCATTTTGAGTTCACTAATCCAAATTCATCAGCATCCACCTTCACCTACACGGACAACTTGTTTAACGCCCCGATTTTCCAAAGAATATCGGAAACATTAACCCTAAAATACACTGACTTTTACAAACTTTTAGGCCCCTATTTATCCTTATACAAAAAAAAAAATTACAATTTCAAAATAATACAAAAATCTATATAAATTTATTTAACAAAAGCAATTCCAGTGCGACTGTAGTTTTGACACGAATTCCATGCAACGTTGGCCCAGACTCCGTTCCAGAGGTCCCACCTGTATCAACTGCTCTACTGTAGCATCCTGCACGCTCTGGCAAATTAAACACCGAAGCAAACGATTTGCCAGGATACAAACGTATTCGTGAGTGATAATTCACCCAGTAGAATAATCCTAACCCTACCAACCCTTACTCTACAATTAGCAGTTCAACAATTTAACGATTGATAATATACAGATGGTACAGAATAATAACACATCGTCTTTTTCTTTACTATCCATCATGTTACATGAAATCTAAGGATACTCTACATGAGATCCTTTCCTCCCACATCCACTAACTACAACCGTCTCATGGGTCCACCCTTCCTCTTGCTTGTCCTGCACCAGGGTCCTAGGTGAGCGCACCTAAATTATGTATCTAGTATGTTCTCACTTAAGACCATAACAGAAGGATCGAGTCATCCCATGACGCATCGTACATTAGGGTCGGACATCACCTACCACTAATTATAACCGTCTCATGGGACCTATTCCCTCTTGAACAAAAGAAGCGAATTTTCCCATGACGCATTATACATTAGCGTCACCACATCTCTCAACACTGGGCCCCATTGGTTACCCATTTCAACACAGGGGCCCATTGGTTACCCTTGCCATCGCCATGGCTCAATTTACAATCCACACAGTACTCACACTTTCAACACTTTGCCAATTTCCATTTTCTTAACATCGTCTACATGAGTCACTACTCGTAACCACCCAGGTGAACCTAAGTCCATTCTAGCATGTCGAACATGATACCATCAATAACAGCTCAAACATAATACATTTCAGTGAGACAACAATATAACAATTGATAAATACAAATAATTAAACACAAAAAGAAATTTAGATTGGGCCGATGCCTTTTCTAATATTTAAGTTTTATTGAACAAGTATGTTAATCTTATTAATCCTGCGGATTTCTGTTCGTGATCTTTAGTATTTTTTTTTATAAACTGATGAGCATTTAGAAATTCTAATGTTACAGGAAACATAATATATATTTTTTATTTGTAATATAATGAACTTCTGTAGGCATATTGATAGCAACTACAAAACTATACATTTTCCCGTTCATTAAGTTATCAGTGATGAGCTAAAATAGTTTTATTAATATTTGTCTATTTATTACTCAATTAATACAAAAGTTGAACTTCTATGTTATAGAAAATTTAGTTTGCAATAATGCCGAGCTTAGTCTTAATCATTGATATAGATTAATTAATTACTAATTTACTAGGAACACATAATATCACATGAACATTCTTCACAGTAATAGTAATTTCTAGTAACTTATTCCATAAGCCAGTGGTCAATTTAATAAGATGGATGGTCCGTTAATCCATTAATAACAATTTCTAGGGCCGAAATATAAAGAATCATAAGACTAAGGGTTAAAAGTGTAATAACCATATAAAGACTTAAGAATCAACCCGTGCATGTACAGTAGCCTTTCGGTTCCTTTTGCAAAACAGAGCATATGAGTGTTTCCATAATTTCGATGCGTGGCTACTATTTCCCCCATCATAACTTGTTAAAATCCGCATAAAGGGAACAAATATATTTAGGAGAAAGCAGAGAAACGATTATTCTACCTCAAGTGCGGTCGAAAATGTAGTGAATGGTTTTGGTGGGTTTTCGGCAAACGAAGAAGGTAACCGGAACGAGGACCTCGGGGTGGTCGATCTGGGACTGTTTTGAAGTCAAAACGGGCCGCGTTCGGGTTGTTTTCAGAGTGAAACGGGATCGTTTCGGGGGCTGGTTTTTGGGACTATTTTCCGAGATGTTTCGGAGAGGAACACGGCTGTTCGGGGACCATCGTTTCTAGGCCAGAACGGGGCTATGTTTGTGGCCGAAATGGTGAAGGAGAATAAGTGGAGGAATGGGTTTTGTAGGAGAAGAAGATATGTGCTGTAGCCTTCTCTCTCTCAGTAAAATTTTACGGATGAGAAATCAAACTCTATCTCATTTTTTTTTCTTTTTCTTCTCTGGACTGAGTATCAGAAGTAGAAGTGGCGTGAATGTGGGTTTAAATTTTCAGATTAAACGGGTATGTATAATGGGAGAGAATGAGATAGTGGGGAAGTGGGGTGTTGTAGTGGGTTGAGGGCATTGAGGGAGAAGTGGGGAAGTGAAGAGAGACAATCGGAGAGAGAGTCAACAGAAAAGAGATGAGAGGAGATGAGTCAGTTGAGAGGGATGAGAACATGTCCCATGTTTTGTGTAACTTAGGAGTATCCCCATGTATACATGATACACGTACATACATAGATGTCATAGTACATTTTATAACTTGTTAAGATTTGTAGTAATTACTAGTATATGTAATTAAAATAAAATAAATAAATAAAACTAACATAAAAGCTATTTACTAACTATTATAATTAAACTAATTAACATTATTTGAATGACAATAAAAAAAAATAGGGCAAAAATCCGGGTCGTTACAACTTGACTGCACAACGCCGGCGTCATTCATTGGCACTTTCATGCTTAACTTCATAAGTTTTTTACATTAAGAAAGAACAAGAGTCCCAGCACATTGTTATGCACTAACATCATAACAAATCACGGCCAGCTAGATATAATTCTCTCTTCCCTCCGAAAACTAAGTTGGCACAATTTAACTGCCCATTCAATACTTTTAAAACAGAAGCTCGTAGAGTACAACCGCATACAGTAAAGGTTAAAAACAAGTTCCAGCTTTATTTTTTGGGGCGATGAAACGGCACGGTCCACACCATGATCCGATTGAGCCAAATAAGTTTCAGCTCCTTGTATAGGAAAAGAAGACATTTTATATGAAAAGGTAAAGCCTCCAAGTCAAAACTTGGAAAAGATTTAGTGGTTCATTAAGGTCGGATTGGTTTCTTTTTTGAATGTTTGTTGGCTTGCTGCTAGTGTTTGGACTAAAACACATTGTGGAAGTTGAATTTTGTAGTTATTTCCTTGACTACTTTGAAAGGGGAAATGTAAACTTCTAATTTGTTTCTCATGGTATGACACTTATATGCGCAAATTTTTTTTTTGGCAATAAATGAATGCCTTTTCCACTTTGGTACTAGGTTTTTTTGTGTTTCTTTCTTATGATATTTTTTCAAGAATGAGTCTTATTTGCTTGCACTATGTGAGATGTTCTATCATTTTAGACGTTTGAAATCAATTTTTTTGATAGAAAATGAAGAGGAATCCATGTACTAAAGGTTGCTTGCTCTTAATTGGTGAATACAGGAAAATGAAGAGGACTCGTCCTACTGTTTCAGCAAGGAAAAGGAAGGCTGACCAAACTTCAACTTCAGAAGTTGGAGAAGTTGAAGGGAGAGGACGACAACTGAGGCAGAAGAAGGTTGTCAGAGAGGCCGAGGAGGAGGAGAACAGGCCTGAGGCAGAGCAACAAGTGGAGGAGGATGCTATAGATGTAACGACCCGGAATTTTGACCCAATTTTTTTTTATAATAATGTTATTAGAATTATTTTCTTAATACAATTATTATTATTATTCCTTTTAGATACAAATATGCATGCACAACTCTTCTATCTCTCACTCTCCTACTCGATCTCTACCTCCTCCGTAACCCTAAAACCGAGCACGATTCGTCCGTTCCAAAACCCAATTCCATTAGGACTCGATTTTATTCGAAACTCATCCAATTCTCTTATAAATACATTCCTACTCCGACCCTAGGGCACGCACGAAAATTTTCACACTCCAATCGTCCAGAAAAGAGAGAAAATCGAAAGGAAATCAAAGCTCCAAAGCTATGGAGTTCTAGAGAGAGAAAGAGAGAGAGAAAAGTGGGTTTTGTAGATCCGTTCGTCCGAGACCCAAATTGATCGTTTCAATCTCATTCTACAATCCCAAGCATCCACGAACATCAACCAATTACATTTGGTCTCATCGAAGAAACCGAAGTTTTCCTTCCAAATTGTCAAGTTTCGATGAAAACCAATTCCACCCAATTCGGGGTATTATATTCGATCCGAAGCCTCCTTTAAGTATATTTGATGTTTATAAGCGTAACCAATGGCCGATAGTCCATGCATCAAAAATCAAAAAAACCGAACCTAGCCGCGACCTTGCGGCCGCGACCTTCGGATTGGTCCAGCCGCATGCACCAGACTTCAGACCTTGCGGCAGCAAGGTCAAACCCGGTTCAAGTTTGCGGGTTCCCTTGTTTTGTTTCGAATGTGTTTTACGACCTTCCGAACCTAGTTTTCGACCCCCGAAATATTTTTTCTAAATTACCCACATTCTAAAGATCATAACTTGTTAGTTTCATATTTTTTTTTATTTTATCTTCTATTTATTTAATTTTTATTCGTAATCGTGTGATCGATTGTAAACTAAAAATCGTTGCGACCTTATAAAGCACTCTATAAATCCCCAAACTATTTTTCCTAGACTCCTAACATGTTAAAGATCATAACTTGCTGATTTCGTAGTTAATTTATATTATTAGCTATTTATTTAATTTTTAACTAAAGTTATAAACGAAAATTAATAACGACCTTACAAAAAATATTTTTAATATCGAAAATATTTTCCTTAGACTCCTGACAGTTCAAAGGTGATATGTTATTAAAATAAAATTTTATTTATTTGATTTACTATTTATTATTATTTAAGCATTGTTTCTTAATAATAATACCGTAAAATATTATAAAGAAGGTTTAAAATTCCAAATAATTTTATTTATACTTTTTACAGCCCCAGAATGTTATTCTGTAAATATAAAAATATTATCAAATATTTAATCATTTATTGTCTATTTAATCTTGTTTTGCCTATTTCTTTATTTAAATTAATTCCGTGAACATCCAAACCCAACTTTTAACACTCGAACTTATTATAGGGGACTGTTAGGACCTTTATTAAGGTTACGATAATTATTCTAATATTTTTACCTAATTAATACATTTAATTAGTATTTAAATAACCTAATTACTCATAAATAATTAATAAAAGTTTAGAAAATTATTTTTAAATCTTAATTAAATAATTCTTACATTCTTAATGACTTTGTGACCATCCGAGATTAAGAACGGCCCAGTCATAAAAGTTATGTGATTGCATTGCTTAATAATTATTTTGATCCGTCTATTGTTCGTTTTAATTAATTTTATGATTGATATTGTATCGATCTTCATTTGAATGATAGATTGGACCACTAGGGACATGGGGTGGTATGCTAAATAGAAATCACGTAAACGATGTTAAGTAATGGATAAATTGTGAAGTTTATTTATGTTTAGAGGTTGCCTGCAGGTGATTTAAGATCTGATGAGATTTGTGAAATGATTTAGGTAGCGAGTAATGATGATATACGTGATGATTTAGAGCGGCGAGTAAGTCAGAAAATGATTTAAGGCGAGTAAGCCAGTGATGTTTGAAATGATTTAGGCGGCGAGTAAGCCCGGTGATATGCGTGATGATTTAGAACGGCGATAATGGCGGAAATGATTTAAGGCGTGATAAGCCGGTGATGTTTGTGATGATTTAAAGCCGTGAAATAGCCGGAGATGATTCTGGCGAGTAAGCCCGATGATGTACGTGATGATGTTTGATAAAACTTGGCAAAGTAAGCGATGATGTTTGATAAACCTGGCGGTAGTCCAGAGATATTTTGTGATGTTAAAACCTGGCGTTGGCGATATTTTGTGATGTTAAAACCTGGCGAGGGGTAGCGATGTTTTGTGGCGATAAAACCTGGCGGATGGTCCAGTGATGTTTTGTGGAATAAATTGATGTCTGGCGAGAGTCAGTGGAATAAATTGATGTCTGGCGAGAGTCCAGTGGAATAAATTATGTCTGGCAAGAGTCGATGGAATAAATTGATGTCTGGCGTGTGTCGGTGGTGAATTGATAGGCGCGTGTGTCGGTGATGATTGTGATGGTATATAAGATGGCGAACCCTGATTGTGATTCAAGGCATGATAAGCTAACCCATTGTTGTAGTATTGTAACTTAGGTTATCTAGTAGAGAAGTGATCTCATGGGACCGAGCATGGTTAGCGTTGGGGAAGAAAGATCTCGTAGGGAGATTTTGGATCACACGTTAGGCTAATGGATAGTAATGAATGGTTGGCGTGAAAAATCTCTATTTTACTTATTAGCATCATGATTATCTTGTTTGCTTGCTAGCCGTAATTGTAAGAGGGTGGTTGGGTTGGATTATTCTATTGGGTGATTTATCACTCACGGATACGTCTGTATCCTGGCAAATCGATTGCTTCGGCGATCAATTTGCTAGAGGGCGCAGGATTCAATGGAGGAGATTCAACGATGATGCAGTTCGACACGGAACGAATATCAGTAACGAGGATCGAGGATGCTTAGGATTCGTATCAAGATTAGAGTAAGCTCTGAAGTTGGTGTATTTTGATTCCGTAAATCTATCTTGAGATTGTATTAGCAAAATCTTTATTTTGGAAAATTATATGTATTTAGCAATATTTTCTTTAGAAATTATTTTATTTTGCACCCGAAAAGTCGGGGCGTTACAATAGAGGCAGAGGAGGAGGCTAGGCCTGATGCACAGGCGGAGGAGCCCGATGCACAGGCGGAGAAGCCCGATGCACAGGCGGAGAAGCCCGATACACAGGCGGAAGAGGATGAGGCCAGGCCCGATGGACAGGCAGAGGAAGAGGGCAGGCTCGATGCACATACGGAGGAGGAGGCCAGAACCGATGCACACACTCAGGCGGTAGAGCAAGAGGCCGAGCGACATGAGAACGATGCACACACAGAGCCTTTGGTTGTACGCAGAGGGCGAGGGAGAAGACGACAACAGAGGCAGAGGCATGATGAGGTTTCGGTTGGTCCAGAAGATCCGAGCTTGTTAAAGGATTTCAGGAATCATGTTGCAGCTGATATTTGGAATGGTACAGAGCGACAGTTGTTGAAAATATATAACCACTCACGTTATCTGAAAAATTGGGAGCTACCAACAACCAATCGTAGGTTCATAGATAGGGTTACTGCATCAGGGTTGCTTCCACTCGCTCAAATTACTTACAAGTATTGCAACAAGGTGTTAGTATCTACGTTTATGGAGAGGTGGCACCCAGAGACAAACAGCTTCCACTTTGGGTTTGGGGAGATGACCGTTACACTTGAAGACGTACTGTATCTTGTTGGGCTCCCAGTTGAGGGGTTAGCTGTGCATGCAGAGGTTCATAGTAGGGAGGATTGTGTTGCTCTTGTGCATAGATGTCTTGGTGTGACAATGGATGAAGAAAGTGACGCTGTTTCTAGTGGTGGTGTTGAATTGCACTGGTTGAAAGATACTTTCATGAATGTTGGAGATGATGCCACGAATGAGAGGGGTGGATTATTGTGCACGGGCTTTCTTGTTGTACCTTCTTGGGACCACACTGTTTGTGGACGAGACTGGAAATAGGGTGAATGTTTCCTATCTCGCTCTTTTGTCTGACTTGGGACAAGTTAGGAGTTATGCTTGGGGTGTAGGAACATTGGGGTTTCTGTATTGGCAGCTGGGACAAGCAAGCCGGAGTCATGTTAAGCAGATGGGTGGCTACACAACCTTGTTGGAGGTAGTTAGTTATTTTCAAAACTATTGCTACATGAACTACGATTTATATATCTCTCGCACATTAATTGCATTTACTTATTCATTAAAGACGTGAAACAATTAGATATCTCTTGCACATTATACACAGACAATTTACTTTAAAACTTGAAATGAGAGACAGAGAGTTACAGAGAACATAGAAAGACATGTTTAAACTTAAAGAGATTTGCTAGAGAGAGAGAGAGAGAGAGAGAGAGAGAGGATATGGATACATACACATTGATGGACTTTGTACTTTTTATAATTGGGACATGAATTTTATAGGTTTGGGACACTAATTTGGACATGGATACGGACACGTTAAACTTGCAATGTACACATGGATTACTAAATATATGAATTATGTGTACTAAAATGCAGGCATGGATTCAAGAGCATTTTCCTATGTTCCAACATGCTATGAATGCAAACTACACAGAGGAACTACCGTGGGCAGCACGCTGGCAAAGTCGTCAGGAGGCTAAGTCGGCCACCACAATCCGCTACCGTGAGATGTTGGACGATGTCCAAGCTAGTCAGGTAACTAGAACACATACTTGTAAATTTTATTGAACAAATCTTTCGACTTATGCAAAATTTGGTGGGCAGGTGGTTTTTGACCCGTACAGAGAACATAGGCAAGTTGTGGCAGATATAGCTTTATACATTGGCTGCATCTGTTGCATGATCGTCATTGAGCTTTACCTACCGGACAGAGTTTTGAGGCAGTTCGGCCTTGTGTAGTTAGTCCCTGGGCCTCCATTAGCTCCGTTGCGGGGTACTAGAGGATCTACGTCTGCTACGTACAGTGTGGTGTACCAGTATATAGATGCTTTTTGGCAAAATTGGCGTGACCATATGCTGCATGAGGACAAGCGAGTTCCGGTTACACTTGGAATCCCTTGGGAGTCGCACCATGACTACCTTCCGTGGTTTAGGAGGGCCTCACACTTGAAGGTGGCACGTGGTCGTGGAGACGGGCACAATACTGAGAGTGCAGAGGAGCGGACTGCAGAGGCTTTGGTCCTTTTAGACAAATGCTTGAGTGGAACACATATTTCCCCATTTGAGATGAAAAATACCCTTCGTGAAGTGCAAAGGATTTTGAGGGGCCAAGACGCTGCGCACCTTAGCACACCAGGCCCTAGCTCGGGTATTAGTTTCACTGGGCACTCTCGGAGCAACCAATTCACTTGACACAAGCTCTGTGGTGGAATAGCTTATGTTTTATTATGTATAAGTAGTACCATATGTTGTTCATGAGGGGCATATCTTGGACTAGTTGGCTATGGTAGTTTTCGATGGATGTTATTTATTTTGTGTATGATAATCTGATGATGTGGTAGGATATGGCGAATGCTCGATACTATGTTCAATTTGTTGGTGCCATGTTTTTTGGAAATATGAAAATCATAGGTTGATGACAAAAATGTTGCTGATATATGTTTGCTTATTCGTGTATTTGACAAACACTTGTGACTACAGGTTAGCAGGAAAGTAAATAAACAGACAGGTGCCACATTTGTTTGTCCAACATTCGGATGTTAGAGTATGAAAAGTTATGTAAATCTCAATCACTAGAATATGAAATATTACTTACATTTCACATTCTAGAAATTGAACCCAACCAAGTCTTTACCAGCATACTTTCAATTTGTAGAACTCGAAATATGACATCAACTTCATACATTAGAATCTGAAAATGTAAATTTCATACTCTAGAGTATGCAATCGCACAGACATTTCAGATTCTAGCAATTGAACTCAACCCAGTCTTTACCAATATACTTTCAATTTCGAGAACTCGAAATATGGAATCAACTTCATACATTAGAATGTGAAAATCCTTGTAAGTTTCATGCTCTAGAGTATGCAATTGTACCAACATTTCAGATTCTAGAAATTGAACCCAACCCGGTCTTAAGTAATATACTTTCAATTTCAAGAACTCGAAATATGACTTCTTCTTTACCAATGGAGGGAGAGGAAGCAATGGAGGTTTCCATTGAGAGTTAGGAGGTGTGAGGTGAGAGTTCAGATACAGATGTCGACTGAGTTTATGGTGGGAGGTGGGAGCTCAACAATGGTGGAGGCCTGGAACAGCCACAAGAACCAGAACTAGACGCCAAAAAATTCCCCTGGAGAAGATGGAAAAAAAATGGAGGGAAATGTGGAGTTGTGGATGCGTTATGGTCTGGGGTGTATGTGTTTTAGATGTGGTTGTATGTTATAAAAGTAGGGGTATTTTTGTCCATTTTTGTAAGGGTAATTTTGTCCAAATATTATTTACTTAAAAACACGTTACATGCAGTAAATTCGCAGTTGCATTTATAAACTCCCACTCAAAATTGACCTGAGGAATATTCCAAGCAATAAGAGAGAAAGGAAGGAGAGAGGGAGAGGGAGAGAGACAGAGAGAGGGGATGGGCTGCAACTGCCGGCCCTTCTCGCCGGTGCAACTGCCACCACCACCACCACTTTCCCGCTCTCACCTAGCTCCAAGCTTCTCTTCAGCACCGCCTTCGACTGTCGTAAGCGGCTCAATCCCCTTGCCCCGCTGTTCTTCAGAAGCCCTAAAAATTCCTCTGCGCCTGCTTCCCCTCTCGTCCTCAATAACCTAGACAACCACCACCACCACCACAACAACAACAACAATGGCGGTGGAGGCGGAGGCGACGGTTGGAGCGCTTCCTCCGACGCCGACGAGTGGTGGCGAAACGACGGTACCGGCGTTCTTCTCTTCCTCTTCTCTCGTGGTTCTTCCAATGAGGGTGAACCATTTAATTCTCTACAAAAGCAGCTAATGTTGTTATTTTTTTCCGCTTTGTGTTGGTTTGGCCAATTCCAGTTGGCTTCGGCCCAAGCCAGAACTAATAGTTCCACCCCTAGTGGTGAAAATGGAAAGGAAGGAGTAGAAGTTGTTTGGGAGGTGAGGGGTGGGAGGTGGATCAAGCTCATCGCCGACCAGTTTAGGGACGCGTTTATTGTTTCGGATGGGAATTCCCGGTCGAGTTTTTCGGTTGGTGGTAATGATTTTGAGAAAAACTCGTTGCCTTTTGGTGTGGCGTCCGCTTTGTGGGTGCAATGCCGGGATTTATTCGTGCATTTTATGCTCCCGGAAGGTTTCCCTCATAGTGTTACAAGTGATTACTTGGATTATTCTCTTTGGAGAGGAATTCAGGGTATAGCAGCCCAAGTTAGTGGTGTCCTTGCCACCCAGGCACTTGTTCTCTGCACTGCAATGCAATGAGTTGATTGTAATTTTTTTTGAAGCTTTTAACTTCTCATTATGATTGGTCAAAAAAAAAAAAAAAACTTCTCATTATGATGTATGTTTGGGAATGTGTTTTCTTTATTCAACAGTTAAGATAGTTATATGCTTTACATGATGCTATGGCCGAACAATCCAAATGAAGACGGAAGACCCATATCGACTTCTGAGGGCAAGGGCCGATAATTAGGGAATGACAAGTACAATGGTACTGTAGTGCCGTTCTAGATTTAATCCGTCGGCAAAGAATCTATGCTAAGTGGTAAAAGGAAACAAGTAGAAATTGATGGAAAACTTGGAAATTTTCAGTCAAGTATAAACAATTTAGGTTAGATTCTCAGGTCTGAGGCAGAGCAACAAGTGGTCCTTTTAGACAGTTGCTTGGGTACGTGGAACACAGATCTCCCCGTATGAGATGAAAACTACCCTTCGTGAAGTGCGGAGGATTTTGAGGGGCCAAGACGCAGCTCACCCTAGCACACTAGGCCCTAGCTCGGGTTTTAGTTTTTACACTTGGCACTCTCGGAACAACCAATTCACTTGACACATGGTCTGTGGAGGAATAACTTTTGTTTTATAGAAAATTAGAGGCCGCCCCAGTTTTCTAGGTTCGGTTTGAACCCAACCCTAAAATATTTTTCCGAACCTGGACAGGCTCGATTATTTGCCTACTGACTTTTATACCCTCAATCACGCTCCTTCAAACCAGACCCACCTCCAGAGCACTACCTCACCCTTCGACGCCGATCTTCCCATCGATGCCCCCATTCAACTCATCGAATCCGACTCCAGCACGTACCATCGACGACGACGACGATTCCTTCTTCGAAGAAACGCTAATGCGTCAATAGTAGCAGCCACCTCTCCTCCACTGCCGCCGTCATCGACGACTCCACCACATACTAAAACCACCGCTGCCACCGTCTGTCGTTCCGCCTCTCACTTCGGTTTAAGTTATGCTTGGGCGTGAAGTTTCGAGATCTAAGGCAAGTACGGTGGCTATGGAACTGGCGCTCTGTAAAAGGCTCTCAATTCATTTCTTTTGGATCTTTTACTTCTCGTTCTGATGTTCGTCCTCGTTTGAAGTTGTACTTTGTAATACGAGTTGTTTTATTGAGGTTTTGGTTCTTTATGTATTGCTTACTGTTTGATTTTTGGGAAAGTTTTAAAGTAAAGCTGTATGAAGACAGTATTTGTGTGTGGCATACGGAATGAGGCTTATGACTACCACGTGTTTGATGTAAGTCCTCACTGAATTCTACTGATTGTGGATTTTTTTTTTTTGGGGTAACATTATGTTATGTGAACTATTGGAGTTGTCTATGTGAACTGTGTATTTTTGAACTGTGTGAACTGTGAATTTTTCTATGAGAACTGTGTATTATCCATGAGAACTGTCTATTTTCTATGAAAATTATGTATTGTCTATGAGAATTGTGTATTTTTTATGAGAACTGTGTATTTTCTACGGGAATTGTGTATTTTTCTTTGAGAATTGTGTATTTTCCATGAGAACTATGTATTTGCTATGAGAACTGTGTATAATCCATGAGAACTGTGTATTTAAATGTGTGGTGAGGCTATGTGAACTGTTTATTTTTCAGTTCACATAGCCCCTTCTCATAGCCAGTTCTCTATGAGAATAGTCAATTCTCATAAAACTTACCATTAGAATTGAATATGAGAATTGGCAGTTCACATAGCAAGCTCTCATAATTCAGTTCACATAGCCAATTTTCTATGAGAACTGAACGGTTCTCATAGAACAGACTATAAGAATTGGCAGTTCTCATAGCCCACATAAACAAGGATATTTTTGTCCGAAATAATATGGGTCATATAGCCAGTTTTCTATGAGAACTGAGCAGTTCTCATAGAACTGACTATGAGAATTGGTAGTTCTCATAGCCCACATAAATAAGGGTATTTGTGTCCGAAACAATATGGGTCACATAGCCAGTTTTCTATGAGAATTGAATGGTTCTCATAGAACTGACTATGAGAATTGGCAGTTCTCATAGCCCTCATAGCCAAGGGTATTTGTGTCCGAAATAATATGGGCCACATAGCCAGTTTTCTATGAGAATTGAGCAGTTCTCATAGAACTGACTATGATAATTGGCAGTTCTCAAAGCCCACATAGCCAAGGGTATTTTTGTCCGAAATAATATGGGTCACATAGTCAGTTTTCTATGAGAATTGAGCAGTTCTCATAGAACTGACTATGAGAATTGATAGTTCTCATAGCCCACATAGCCAAGGGTATTTTTGTCCGAAATAATATGTGTCAGGGATTGATTCTAAAAATATAAATTTTATTAAAAATGGACATGAACACAAAAAGTTAAGAAGAATGGGCAAAATAGTAAAATTGCATGGAAAGTCAAGAAAAAGGACTGAAGGAAAGAAAAAATATTTTTGTCAGGACTATTTGAAGTCCGAACCAAGAAAACGGGGCCGGCCTTTAAATTCCCCTTTGTTTTATTATGGATGAGTAATACCATATTTTGTTCATGAGGGGCATATTTTGGACTAGTTGGCCATGATAGTTCTCGATGGATGTTATTTATTTTGTGTATTATCTGATGATGTGGTAGGATATGGCGATTGGCGGATACTATGTTCAATATCTTGGTGCCATATTTTTTGGAAAAATAAAAATCATAGGTTGATGACAAATATGTTGCTAATATATGTTTGTTTATTCGTGTATTTGACAAATACTTGCGGCTATAGGGTAGCAAAAAGTTAAATAAATAAACAGCTGCCACATTTGTTTTACCAACAATCGGATGTTAGAATTTGAAATTCATGTAATAAATTTCAAACACTAGAGTATGGAATTATACTAACATTTCATATTTTAGAAATTGAACCCAACCCAGTCTTTACCAACATACTATGCAAACATTTCAATTTCTAGAACTCGAAATATTACATGAAAATCCTTGTAAAATTAGAATTCTAGAGTATGAAATTATACCAACATTTCAGATTCTAGAAATTGAACTACATAATCAATACATAATTTATACCAACCTTGTCTATGCAAGCATTTCAATTTCGAGAACTTGAAATATTACATAAACTTCATACATTAGAATATGCAAATCTTAATAACTTTAAAACTCTAGAGTATGAAATTACACCATTATTTTAGATTCTAGAAATTGAACTGCATAATCTGAAATGCATAAATAGAAATGGGCATTCAATTTTCTTTGTGCCCGTGGAACGCGTCGCCCTCTGCTTCATAGCCACCTCATCCCCTAAAGACTTCTTCACAAACTTCCTATACTTTCCGCTCCTTTCGCATGAAAACCTCATCCTTGGTTTGCGATTCTGAATAAACTTCTCTAAGGCCTTAATGATAATGACAAAGTCATATCGTTTACCCGTAGATCTTGTCCACTCTACCAACCCTTTCTCGGATGAAAATACCTGTAGAAAAGTAAAAAAAATAATCATAACCCGTATCGTTTACCCGTAGAGTTTGAATTGTTGGCATAATTTCAAGTTTTATTATCTGACAATGTCGGGCCATAACTAGTTTAAAATGGAGGACTGATTATTGTCTACAATTTTCAAACTCTAGAGTTTGAAATTTTGGCAGAATTCCAAGTTTTAGAATATGATATTGTCGTCAATTTTCAAACTCTTGAGTTTGAAATTTTGGCATAATTTCAAGTTTTAGAATCTGACGATGTCGAGACAGAACCAGGTTAAAAATGGAGGAGTGATGAGTTACCTGTTGCTGTGATTCGGCTCTGAAACTACAACATCCATGGCTACATTTTCCTTGTCAACTTCCATTTCCATTGTACAGCCTTCTAATCCCCAATCAAAATGCACATTGTTCTCATATGTTGGGTGAAAGACTTCTTCTTTACCAATGGAGGGAGAGGAAGCAATAGAGGTTTCCATTGAGAGTTATGAGGTGTGAGGTGAGAGTTCGGAGGCAGATGTGGACTGGGTTTATGGTGGGAGGTGGGAGCTCTTGGAGCATGCTTCTAATCAACAATGGTGGTGGTGAAACCAACGGAACCAGAAGAACCAGAAGTAGATGGATCCTGGAAGAAGAAAATGGGATTGAAAATATGGAGGGAATTTTTTTTTGGGTTATGGGGTATATGTTTTAGATGTGGTTATATGTTTGTGGTTGTATGTAATAAAAGTAGGGGTATTTTTGTCCATTTTTGTATGGGCATTTTTGTCCAAACATTATTTACTTAAAAACAAGTTACATGCAGTAAATTCGCAGTTGCATTTATAAACTCCCTATAAATCCCTTCTGATGAACATTACAATTTAGAAACCACCTTCCATTTTAATGATTATGGATAGATTCAAGCTCATATTATTTTCCAGAGTTAGATTACAATGTTATAGAATATATATATTTTTAATCTTTGTAACTTCCAAAGATTTAGGTTGAAATTATTTGGAACCTTTTTCAAGATTGTTTTATTAGAATTTTCCAAAATTTAAAATGGTTGAAAATCAAGAATTATTTTTGCTAAAAAGGGAATATGATATGTATCCCAAAAGCCACTTCAAAAAATATGGTGTGAATATATTTTTGAAAATAGAAAATCAAGCACAGTCAGACATTGACATAAATATGTCCTAACGTATTCAACATCTTTTTTCAGTCAATAGTACACCGGGTTTTATAAACTTTTATGTTTACCCAATGTCCTATTAGTAACAATTTCTTAATTTACAATTGACCTAATGACCTTGTCGAAGTGCTTAAATTCAAACAAAATTACCTTCTACAACTCTCTTCAACTTGTGAACTTAATTGTATATTACTAAAAAGTTCGAACAAAATCAAAAAAAAAAATTGGAACATAGATATTGCATACAAAAACACGATAGAAATTGAAGTAGAAGACAATTTAGATTTTCTCCTCCCATCATTATAAACTCTTACGAAGTGTACCCACTCCAAATTTAATTATATGTATTTCCTAAGCTCAGTCCCCAATGTATTTCCAATAATAATAATTATGTTCACAACACTCGAATAAGTTATTTAATTGATCTTGGCTGATTTCGATAATGGTCTTTGAGGGTGTTTGGATGGTTTTTTTTTTTACATTTTCACATGGTAACTGATATTGCCACGACTCCAATTGTTGGAGCCACAACTAATAAGCTGAAAACTCATATTTACCCTGTCCTCTTTGAAGACATCACCATTTTCTCCTTTCGTGTCTTTCTTTTGCCTTCCTACTCCACTGAAACTCTCCCCACCATTACCCCTCTCTAAACAAGACCATCAACACTCCATTCCTCTTTTAGTTTGTTCGATACCTCACTCCATCTTCTTCATCAGTCTCTTACCAATTTGATTGTTCAACAAAAGAGATGACTTCCATTTTGCTTTTATTGAACTAGGTTAGATTAATAGAACACCTAATTGATATGTAACCAAAATGGGTCTTCCCAAATGACAATTTTATCGAAATTTCAACAAGACCCATCTGACTTTTTTATAACCTAGGGGCAGCACGGTTGAAGTTTGCTGCCAACTGTGTAGAGTTTGAGCGACGCGTTATAACAGAAAGTAGAAGGAGTGAAGTGCAAATTTCAAATTGCTTTTAAACACAAACATAATCACCGCCTCTGGCTCCATCAAAAACCCACAACGGTCGAAACCCCTTTTTCTTCTCTCTCAAGTCTCAGACAATCTCCTCAAACCCCTTTATCTCCATCGTTCTCTTCTCCCCATTCGAACAATCACTACTATTATGGATCTCCTAAAGTCCTACGCAGAACAAGTGAATACCAAACCCTAGTTCCACCGCCTCCTCCCCCGACTCCTCTCCCCTCCGCACCCTCCCTTCCAAATCCGCCGCCCCCAAAGTTGACGACACCATGCTCGCAGAGGAGTACGCGAAGAAGGAGGATGAGAAGATAGGGGATCGCGAAGAAGGAGTATTCGCTTCTACTACGGACGACGAGTTCGGGTCAGACCAAGTTTTTTTTTTTCTTTTTTCCTTAAGAATTTCCGTGTATTGTTGAACTTCTTCTTGAAGAGCTTTCCGAATTTGAATTGAACCTAAAAGAAAAGAAGACGACCTTTTGGAATGCCGTCGTGTCAGCTCTCTTTCTCTTTCTCTTTCGAATAAGGTTTCAGGGAATATAAGTATTTAGGGCTTCTAATTATATTGTTGATGTTTGTATTTGATTTACTGACTTAGGGTTTCTGATTATTAACTATTATTATTATTTCAGGAATGTTGATTGTTGATTTGATTCAGCCAAGCTTGGCTCTCCGATGGTGTACTCTTTTATTCACTGTGGGCATGCAGCAGCTTCAAATGAGTGTGATTTAATGCCGCCCATGCATGGATTCTCATGCTGTAAACCTGTATGTATCTATTTATGTGTTGTGTTTGAATTTCGTTCACATTGGTGGGATTTTTGAGCGGTATATCTAATTTCTAACATATGTTCATGTAAGGTTGTTCTGTTTGAAACACCACTTCTTAGCGCTTCGCGAAGAGACTTTTTCAGTCCTCAAAAGCAAGTAGCTGTAGCTTCCACTTCGGCTACAATGAAATAGCGTGAAATAAAACATAAAAGTTAAAGTTTGTTACTAGACCAAAGTTTAGGGACTTTTATGCAAGCAAAGGACACACACTTCAGTTGAAAAATAAAAGTCTAATCAGGCGTTGAGGTCCGACCCGTTTCGTGGCGGGGCACCCAGAGGCCCAAGGAGATAGACTCTCTCTCTGTTCAGGTAACTGTGGTTGCAGCCATGGCAGAGTCACTTTTCGCCTGATTATTCACTGATCTGAGCCTTGGTTTTTCTTTCCCCTAGCATTAATACATTACATTACAATGGTATATAAATCGAAGGGTTGGCTGGTTGTTAAAGCCTGGACCCCTTTGGATGGAGGGGTTTCATGAGAAAAGAAAGGAAACTTGGGTAACGGGTTAATCTTATGTTCTGGTTTGTTTTGGCGGTTTCATTCCGCGAGAGCTAGTTTGGGTAGGATAATGTTCTTTCTATTGTTTGTATAGAGGAAAATTAATGATTCTGCTATGGGATTTGTTTGATTTTTCAACTGAATTATTTGCTGTATTTGAATCCCGGAAAATGATATGTAGCGGTAGACATAGCAGTAGAGTATGGGTTGGAGTTGCTCTTGTGGTCCTCTAAAGGAAGTTCAAGGTCATATTAACTAGGAATTTAAGCTTACTGGAATGTTTCTTTGGGTGGGATTAGCACAGATTGCACTATATATGCACAGGATTTTATATCAGTGTTTGGTTAGAATTTTTGTGGTCGGATTTGACGAACATGGATCTGATGGTAGATTCCACGAAAGAGGGATATATATACCATTGGGTTTGTGTGGTATTATTGATCCCTCACTGTTGGTTCTACAGGACTGCATGTCCTATCGGATAACATAGGTTTTTCACTATTAGTCTAGTCAAACTAGCGGGCTGTAAACTAGGAAACATCCGAAACAATGATGCACACTTTTAAGCAACTTCTGTGTTCTGAGATCAAAGTTGTCTGCAAATAGAATCACTCTAAAGAATTTCTGGATAATGAACTCGAGAGAATGAGGCTAAGATTTCTGAGGGTGGTTGCCCCTCTCTGTAGAGAACATTATCTCGATCCCTTAATCTCATTAGAGCCTACGATTTCAGTTCCATCAAGAGAATCAACAACCCTTCGTATATGCGTGCATGTGTATGTGTTCCCTGAATGGGGTGTTTGGGAGCCCATTATTTTTTAGATTGTGGACTGTCGATTGTAGATTATAGGTTGCAGGATTATAAGTAGAATCCGTGAAAATGGGTTTGGCTCCAAAACACACAAAAGCCAAATATATAGAACTCCAAATGGAAAATTGAAGTGGCCAAACAGGCCGAAATGTGGAGATTATTTTGCTCGTTCCTTCTTTCTTTCTTTTCTAGTTTTCGTTTTCTTATGCTATTGTTGATATATACTGGAAGCTCTGAAGAACCAATTATAAGAGGCTGTGATGACATTCTTCTCGGGTTCACATGTTGAGAAGATGGGTCCCATTACATGGCAGGGCAACTGATGTTGCAGCCATGGAGGGAAAGTCCTTCTCTCTCCTACTGTCAAAATACTGATCTGAGCCTCACCTTTTCTATCAATTTATCCCCACATTTCATTGGTGATTCTGAGGCGAGGATCAAAATGGTGTGCATTTAGAAGTACCCCAAACAGCTCAAGAGAACTTTTTTTTGAAAGCAACAGTGAAGGATATTGTCGTGCTTCAGATACTGAACTCAGAGAATGAGGCTAATAAGCAGATAGACGGGATGTTTCTATGGGTGGTTGCCCCTCTCTGAAAAAAGATGATCTTGATCCCTTGATCAGATCATCAAAGCCTATGATTTCAGTTCCATCTACAAAATCAACAGCCCTTTGTGTACGTTTGTGTATGTATATATCTGTGTGTGTGAGTTTGCTAGTAGTATTTGATTTTTGACCAAACAAAACCTTCAGCCAAACAAGGGTCCGGCGATGGCAAGAACAGATACTTCTCAGTTCTCACTCAGAATCAGTGTAAACACGATTGTGTTTCTCGGCCCTAAATTACTAATCGATCAGGAAAAAATCTACACCAAATCTTAATCTTAATCTTAGTAAAGAAAGCCCTGTATGGTCTGGCAACACAGGAATTGATAGCGCGCAGGTGAGAGTCGAACCATGACCAAAGGCTTCCTTGAGCGCCCTTGGTTGTTAGGTGACTATCGCCGAGGCTCATATACTAGTTTTGGTGGAGATAATTAACCGATGTGGGACAAACTCCGTCGATGTTGTTGTCGCCGGTACTAATGATGATAGATGGATATATTGATAGAGAGAACAAGTTACTGAATACTTCATGGATTTGAACTCAAAGAATGAGGCTCAAGTGGAGACAAGTGTGTTTCTAAGGGTGGTTGCTCCTTCGGTAATTTGATGAGCCTATGATTTCAGTTCATTTAACAGCCCTGTATATATTTGCATTGTACCGTTTGTGGTGATAGAAGGATATATATTTCCTCCATCCCAATGTGTTTTTTTCACATTTCCCTCAGTGGATATATATGGACAGAGCGAAAGAGTCTATATTGCTGAATAATTTCCCCTTGTATGAAAGGGGCTGTGATGATATTTTTTCAGAGGACATAGGTTGAGAAGATGAAACCCCCCGTTCATGGCGGGGCAACTGATGTTGCAGCCATGGTGGGAAAATCCTTATTTTCTCCCATCCAAATACAAATCTGAGCCTCACATTTTCCGTCAATCTATCTCCACATTTCATTGGAGCTGATGATTTTCAGGCGATGATAGAAATGAGTGTATTTAGAAACGCTCCTTGCAACTGTGGAAAACTCTCCTTGCAAGTAACAATTGAACAAGAGAGTGAACGAGGAAAAGCCCTTTGCTCTGCGGAAGGAAAATATCCAAGGTACATGTAGATGGATGATATGTGCTAACTGTAGTTTGATTATTGCTGTGGTATCTGCATGATTGGTTGTCATGTGTTCTATTGGGCGCAGAAGCCAGTGTGGGCGGTCCTTTCCTATGTTTAATGAACAAGAGTTAGAGGCAGTAACAGACTTAAGGCAACTTATTAAAGTGGCAGTTGACGTTGAGTCTGCAATTTTATCCTATGTTAGTTGAATTGATTGTGAGGTGATCCCTGGAATGGCTCCTTCTGCTACATTTTGGTTTTGGTTTTTGCAGGGGAAATATGGAAATCAGATAGGAAAGTGAGTAAACTGAAAGAAGTCATGTTTCTAGTTTTTTTTATTTCCTCATCTTCTTCTCTTCACACATTTGATATCCCAACACATGTTCACATCCTTTATTAAATAATGCAAAATCTTGGCAGCTACACATTTCTTTCATATGCATAGTGAGATTATTGCTTGCTTTGCTGCGAGACCCTTTTTTTCCAAAGGAATCAGCAACTTTATTCGATGTTTTGTGTTTAGTCATTCCAATCTTGAAAAGTTAAATGCATGCCTTTGAATTTGAATCACAATTGTTCGGCAGAATTGAATTCAATCTTTGGAATTGGATGTGGAAGCTATTTCAGGGTGTACTTTTTTCAGAGATATACTTGAATAACATGTCTTAGGCTTGTTTCCTCATAGCCATGCATAATGTTTGAGAGCACATTTCGATTTGGCATATAGTATGAAACAACCATCGTATCTCATAATTTTCGAAGATTAAATGCGTATCAAATCTTAATGGGGGTGCTTGGTAAATCCATTGTGTCTATTTCAACATGCTACAAGGGGTTAGTCTAGTGGAAAGTGATGGAAACTATTTTCATGTTACTAACCGTGGAACGTGACAATTTACTACCCAGAAAGACTTAAAACTCTTAAGTTGTGGTATGACTCAGCAGTCTTGTTTACCCTGTATTGTTCTTAGTTTTATGGCCTTGTTTAGTCTACAACTCTAATTGCACAGTTTTTTTTCCCCCTTTTTTCTCTAGTCTTTTGGAGCATTTTGGTTTCTGAATCATTTACGATTCTTTCCAGTTGGTTCTGAATAGTTGTGTTTTGTTTATGTTGTTATTGGTAGGTACTAGGGATTGAACACAAGGACATGAACTATTTGATAGAAATCCCCAGTGAGTTCTCATCTTGAATATCAATTCATTGCATTGTTCGAGTGAATTCATCACTGGGTTCCTGTTCTTGAATTGCACTTCAAATTTTAGCTTGGTGGTCATTCAGATTTCAGAATGCTGCTGCCCTGGATCTTAGAGCTGTGGAATCAGAAGTTTGCCCTGGTAAATGATCTACAATACATTGTTCTTTCCTTTTTTTGCTAGAAGTTTGTTGTCTTCTTTACTTTTTTGGTTCATCAAAGAGGAAGAAAAACCAAATGGTTTGCTGTCTGTTTACATTTGAGCTAAATTTTGAGATAGGAAAAATGGGTAATTAGAAGCATTACGAAGTTTTTTGTTTCTGAACCATGAGAGGGGTATTACTCGGGGTTGGAATTTTTGTTTTTTGCTAGTTGTCATATGTGAGTAGGTTGTTTAAGTTCTTAAGAAGTCAATTATTTGTGTATTCGAGTAGTAAACCACCTATGTGAATAACTCAAAACCAAATTTTGTCGGGGGTTCTACTTCCTTGCCAATCACAATGAGAATAATTAGAACCTTGTTAGTGCACTGATCAAGTTTTTAAATGTATGACAACTTAGGTGATTCGGTGAATGAATGACTATTTATGTCTAGTCTTTCAAGTTTCAATACATGCTGAATATTTTGTTTGGAAAATGGTATAACCATTGCGTTAGTAATTCTTGTTGTTTCACATGAACTGATTGGGCTCTGTAGGTGTTTCTAAGGAGAGAGAAGGGATGTTTCTAAGGGTGGTTGCCCCTCTGTGTAACTAGATGGTCTTAGGAAGTCATCCCTTACTCAGATCGTCAAAGCCAATGATATCAGTTACTTCAAAAAAATCTATAATCCTTTGCATATGTAGACGTATGTATGTATCTGAAAGTGCGAGTTTGTTCGTGGAATTTGGTTTTTGACCTGTTTGGTTCGCATTTCCTAATCTTTTCCTGTTCTGCTGCTGCTATTGTTGCTACATAGAGGAACCATGATCACTGAATAAGTAAGTATAAGAGGCTGTGATGATAATTTTTCTCAAGTTCAGAAGCTGAGAATATGTGACCCATTTCTTGGCAGGGCGACTGATGTTGCAGCCATGGTGGGAAAACCCTTCTCTTCTACAACCAAAACACAGATCTGAGCCTCACCTTTTCCATCAATTTATCCTCACACTTCTTCGGAGCCTGGAATACTGAAGCGATGATCGAAATGGTGTGCATTTAGAAGCTCCCAATTCCCAAACAGCTCTGGAAAACTTTTGTGAAAGCAACAACCAAGCATGACCTCAGAGCCTTGTTCAATTAAGATTAAGATTTTGGGTGGGTTCTGATTCTAATCGATTAGTAATCTAGGGCTGACACACATGAAATATAGTTACAGTGAAAACCCATGCATTTGGGGTGGTTCAGAAACTCAAATCTTAAAATGAGGCTAATAAACAGAGAGAAGGGATGTTTCTTAGGGTGGTTGCCCCTCTCTTGAAAAGATTATCTTGATCCCTTAATCAGATCATCAATGCCTATGACTTCAGTTACATCTACAAAATCAACAGCCCTTTGTGTATGTATGTGTGTGTATATATCTGAGTGTGTGTGTTTGTTGGTTGAATTTTGTTTACAATACAGAGCTGGCAGGTAGGACTTTGCCTATGATGGCGAAAAGAGCCTGTTTACGCTGGATCCTCTTCCGAGGAATAAACTAGAGTTCACCATTGTGCTGGAGGACGTCGTGTCTAGCAGGTACGGCGAGAAGAGCCTGTTTAGGACTCTTTCCATGTTGGTATTGGTATCTTTTCTGGATCTGTTGACACTTGCTGATTTTATACATTTGTAAACGATCGATGCCCCGGAAGTCCTAACGATGACCGGAAAAGGCAATGGAGACCATACAACTCTAAGATGTTTAAGGTGGAGATAAGCTATGCTGCCAAGATTCCGATGCAATCAATAGCCACTGCTCTAAGCGGTCAAGAATCCGAGAACTCTCAAGAAGCCCTGAGAATTCTGGATATCATCTTGAGACAAGGCTGGTGTTGGCTCGGACACCCTGGTTATCAGTAAACGAGTATGGGTTTTGGAGATGCTCTAATGAAAGTTGTGTGCAAATAGAATCACTTGAATGAGTATCCGGAAAGGAACTGAAGAGAATGAGGCTAATAAGCAGAGAGAAGGGATGTTTCTAAGGGTGGTTGCCCCTCTCTGTAACTAGACGGTCTTAGTCATCCCTTACTCAGATTGTCAAAGCCGATGATTTCAGTTACTTCAAAAATATCAACAACCCTTTGCATATGTAGGCGTACATATCTGAGAATGGAGAGCATCAAGCGGATAACTCTGTGTCCATTGAGGCTTATAGAACTGCATATTCGGATCTATCCAACACTGCGGAAGATGTTTCTCATGCTAGAGATCCTGCTGGTAACATCTTTGTTTAAGAACTCTTTTTTCTGTATTTCCATCTTTAGTTGTTTTGCTGTATATATTGGATATATAGTCGATCTTCTCGTTTCTTTTGCATCCCCTTCTTTTCAGCCCTCTTTCCCCTTCATTTGTCCGTCCTTGAATAAATGAGAGCATGGAAGTTTGAAGTCTTGGCTGAGTTTTGCGCTGAAACTTAAATTAGCCCAGATATTGGTTATTTACATTTCTTTCCTCTCTAATTTTGCGTGAGCCGCCTGGCATATAATTCTTATTTCATGCCTGTCTGCCAATATGCTCCCAACTTCTATGTAATATAAACTTGGTACCTACAAACGGTTGTCTGTACATATAGAGCATCTACCACTCATAGTTGTCAAAGGCGCACCCAGGCACAAGGCGAGGCCCACAACCAGCGCCTTGCTGACCCACAGGCGAGTCGACTTGAAAATGGCGAGCAAAAAGTGCAAAAAAGTGACAAGGCGCAAAAAAGCGCGTTTCTTTCAAATCGATCAAAAAAGTGCACACAACACAATTATTTTCAGAAATAAATATTTTTTTTTTTTGCATAGGTGCACCTCTCTTCAAAAAGGTGCGCGCCTCGCCTTGCGCCTCTCACCTCGCCTTCCCTGAATTCCTTATTGGGGCTTACATGGTCGGGCATTCCTGTCATTTTGTTGTATCACAAGTGGCAATTCATGATCTATAAACATGTTGACAGACTTAAACTTGTTGCTTTTGTTGTCATTGTACTCTTCATAAGAGGGATATTTTGCGGGTGTTGTGTGAGTAGAGGGTTATGTTTCTATGCAAATGGTTAACCCATTTGGTTGGTTGCTATTTAGGTAGGTAACAGAGTGCTCTGATTTCAGAAAGTTAACACTAAAGACATGCAAGTGTTAATATATTCCTAGGTGCTTCACTACAAGAAAAAAAAGGGAATACTTGGCACTTGGTTTCCGGCGTTTGTGACTTTGTGCAAAACCCCACTAACTTTTATATATATATATGAGGGGCGATTCATGATCTATAAACATGATGACCGACTTAAACTTGTTGCTTTTGTTGTCATTGTACTCTTCATCAGAGGGATATTTTGTGGGTGTTGTGTGAGTAGAGGGTTATGTTTCTAGGCAAATGGTTAACCCCACTATCCCCCTTTTATCCAAAAATTATTGTAGCAGAGCGGAGACCTCTTCTACTCTAAAATTACACTATCCCCCTTTTATTTAAAGCCTCCCAACTGCCACCGCGTAGAACAAAAAAAAAGATAGGGTTGCCGATGAGAAAATAAGATAAAATTTAGGGATTGTGATTAGAGGTTGGACAAGTTAGGGTTAGTTGATTATATGTTAAGGTGGTTTACAGCCGCATGAGGGATCTTGCTAAAGGAAAGGGGACAGATAATAGATCTTTGTCCATCTCCTCATCTGAGGCTTTGTGGTTAGGGATTGGACAGATTTAGGGATTTTTGGTTATATTGTGGTTAAATCTGGGGCTTTTGTAGACATTGATTAACTGTTTTACACTGACATTGGAGCTCTTGAATAAGGCCACTAGATTTCCTATTTGCTTCCCGTTCTTACGCTTACGCTGGGTTTAGATCGTGCAACTAAGCGGTTTTTTACTCTGATTTGTTTTTGCCTCTCTTTTCGATTCCACAAAGTTTTCCCCCTCCTTTATGTGTATTCTCAGAGTAACACATGTGTGGATTAAAAGAATGTTGTCAATAGTGCTTAATAATGGAGGAATTGTCTCTGTTGTAATGGTGTTTCTATGAATGTCATAGTTTATAAACATTTAGTTTTTGCAGGAGTGGGAGGAGTATGGCTTTTGCTTCTTGGTGGCCAAACTCAGTGGACTGTGGTCCCTGTTGCAACGTTGATTTCTATTAGCAGCATAATTGCAGCTGATACTTATGCTTTTGTTGGTGGCAAGGTACTTGTGCTAGTATAATCGAGCAGTTGGACTCTATGTTATCTTTTAATATTTGTATACCATCTTAGATCCTTGTTAATAGCATATAACTCCTGAATTCTTTTTCTTTTTGTTGGCCAAAACAAATATATAGTCATATAGCTACCTTGATTTCTAGAATCTGTCATTGATGGGAAAGAAGAATGTTCCATTCCATCTTAGGTGTTCTTGAAGAGGGGGTTTTTTTTTTTTTTCTTCAGAAAGGCTCCTGTTGACCCCTCCACCATGCTAACTAAATTCATCCGTAAAATAACTAACCGCTGAATAGTCACGTTCTCTTCAATTTGATGAGTTGTCTCACACTTCAAAGCTGATAAGTATGAGAATTTACTTTTATATGTGCAACACTATTGATCGGATACCACTTACCGCTATTAGTCCCAAGAAGACATGGGTGGGAGTTGCTGCGGGCTTAGGTGGTTGAATAGCCACTTTTGTTATCAAGGATTTTTAGTTGGCCACCATCTTATCTTTTCGTTAATTCTTTAATCCACTTCAACATTGGAGTGCAAGAAAGGTGTTTGTTGTGTTGATATATGCAATGGGTGAACTGTACTGATGTAGTATGGGATAGCTCTGAGTTTCTTACGTGACAAACATAATACCTGTCCTATAAAAGCTATCGGCTGGTATGTGTAACAACTCTTTGTGTGTGTGTGTGTGTGTGTGTGTGGGGGGGGGGGGGGGGCGCATGGGACATGAATGTTGTTTTAAGTTTCTAGATTTATCGTGTGTTTGGAGGTGTTTCCCCGCACGTGTGTGTGGGGGAGTATTTTAGTGGTTTAGGGTGATTTGTTTACAAAATCTGAAATGGAAATAGTTTTCCCTTTCTGATATATATATGACTTTCATTAAGATAATCATTTTTGAAAGGTTTTTATGATTTTCAATTACATAGTTTCTGGGATGATCATCATTGCAATAGCTTTTGGGATTCTGAACTTCTTTGGTTCTCTTTTTGGTGATCTTACCGAGTCGAGTCTTGGCTTGGATACCTGCAACACTACTAGATTTAGATGTATGCTTTTATGTGAGATTGGTAATTAGGCTACCTACTCAATGCATGTATGTAGCTAGATGAATCTAGAGTCATGTCTTGGCTCAACCATGATCGCAATATTATATGGACAACATAGTTAAAGAGCTTTGAAAGGCGAAGGCTTCTAAATCTATATGTCAATTGTATTATGTGAAAGTTTTGCTCAGAATGTGTTGTTTTGTAGCTCATATCCATGGATTTTCTTGTTTTTCTAACCTTTTTTTTTTTTGTTTTTTCCCCGTGTTTTACATGTTGTTGGTGTAAAAGAAGATATCACTCCAATAAACAAGAAGCACCAAAAAAGCTTACGATTTCAGTACATGAAATTAGAAGTACTTTTTTTGTTATGAGCTTGGATTCAATCTTCAATTGCGTGGAACGTGGAATATGAACACAATGTAATCTGAATTTTTGGGATATTTATATAGTGTGATTTTGAATGTATTGATGGTTTAATGAATTTTAGTAGTTTTGAAAGATTTCGCCACCCTTAAAATTTCCAAATGCAAGAACAATCTGGTTATAGCAAGCAGCATTCCTGCGAATTTGGAAAAAAAAAAAAAAACCTTTTCCGGGCATTTTGTAAATGCTAGTAAAGGTCCGCGGCCGGAATCGGAAAAGTCACCAGCTGTGGACTTTTTCCTGGGTTTTTGTAAACGCCAGTAATAATAACCAAAAACGCCAGCAATATTACTGGCGTTTATGAATCATAAACCGTTTAGTATTCCCGACACCGGCATTTGGGATATTTTTTAAAAATGCCAGGAAAAATGCCGGGAAGGCTTTTTCCAGCGTTTTTGGCACTTTTGCCGGCGTTTTAAAAACGAAAGTCTTTTTTTCTTGTAGTGTAAATTACTTTTTTCTGAAGTTTGTAATCTTCTGATCTCAAGAATTGGCTTGTTGCTTTGTGCAGTTCCCATTGCTTGCTTCTTTTAGGAAAATGAAATGAAAAAGCTCACACATGACTGGTCATTAATAGTGGTGGCACTCAAGGAATCTTCTTGTCTTGTAAGAACTTTATTATCTTCCGACTTTTCTCCCATTTGTTTCTCGAATCTTAGGCTTCTTTTCTCAACAGAGAAAAGAGTTTTTTGAGTATGCATGTGTGTGATGATATCAATATTTGTACTTGTGTTTTTTATATGAAATTGTATCTAACTAATGTACTGTGGTTTTGTACTATTTTGGTGGAAAATCTACCTGAGGATCAGTCAACAGAAAATGTTCAAAGAATATTTGATGAAGCTGGGAAAGTATGTGTCATTTTTTCATTTTCTTTTTCATGTTGCCTTGTCTTTTCTTTTATCATTCTTCAATTAATACATTTATTTTAACAGCTTTCTAATAATTTTGAAATTTCAGCATAAAGAATATTTGCATCCGTGATCCACATGCTGCGAGAGAGCCCAAAAAACGCACAATAGCGGAGAAGCTGTCGAGTGGTAAGGTAAGAATTCAAATTACATGATCTCTAACGTGGTGCACTAGAATTGTATCTGTTGGCATTGGTTTTCTTGCTAAAGCTTTTACCATATGGTTTAGAGTTATCACATTTGCTTAATATCTGAAAAACTTATTAAAGTTGGTACTCGGTTTGCTGGATATTCATTTCATGGTAATAGTTTGTTTAAAGAAATAGTGATTCCTAGTAGGTTAACGAGACTACTAGTATAAGGCTAGTAGGTGTAAAGACTATTGATCCTGTGAAAAGAAATAGTGATTCCTAGTAGGTGTAAAGACTATTCATCACTAATTGATAAGAACTTTGAAAGTGTGCATTTGAGATAATGAAATCGGAAAGATAGTGGTTCCTAGTCGGTTAACGAGACTGCTGGCCACAATATGTAGCTCCTGGTACAAGGCTACTGGTCACTGAAAAGTGTTTCCTATTAGAGGGCGACTGGCTACTGAGAATGGAATTTGTCAAAATCTTGTTAGACCAAGTATCTTGGATGAGTCTTAACTATATGTTTCTCCGATTCAAAAGAAAGGCCCAATTCATCTTATAAGTCCAGTATTGAGAAATATTTGCTGCCTCGATTGGTTTCGGAACCTGTGGATTCGATGTTACCTCAGTTTAATATGGATTAAAGTTTACGTACTAAATTTGAAACGTACTTATTGCCTCAAATAGATGTTGCAGCGGTCTACTATTGATCAGAGCTTACGTACTTGATCAAATAGGTATTTGTTGCCTCGAATCGATGTGCCCCCATTGCAAGAGTTGGATCAATTTTATAGATCTAGAAACTTGCGCGTTGCTTCAGTTGGAAATAAAATGAGCATGTTTGCTTGATGGGATGGAAATAAAGTGGTTCCTACTTCCTGGTAGGGTATGATTACTGACGACGAGAAAAACACATAGTGGTTAGTAGGTGTTTAGACTACTAGTCATGTGAAGGAAAAATAGCAAAACACATGACGGTTAGTAGGTGTATAGACTACTAGTCATGTGGAAAGAAATAGTGATTCCTAGTAAGTGTAAACAAGGTTTTCTGAGGCGAAAGGGCAAGGCGTGGCGAGGCGCTTGACCCTCCATGGGGCGAGGCGTATGCCCAGAGGCATTGAGGTGTAAGCCTTTTGTTTTTATTTTTTATTTTTTAAGTCATTAAATTAATAAAATAACTTAAAAATACAAAAAATGCGCATTTCATAAAAGATAGATTAATACAAAAAGATAGCATAAAGTAGATTATCAGTTAATAACTAATTGAGAAACCCTATAACATCACATTACTAGTTATTAACTTTTTATCTTATTAACTTATCACTTTATTAGTTATTAACAGAGCACATCAATTCGTCACTTAGTAAAGGAAAACAGAGCATGACTGTAGATGATGATCGACTTCAACAAGGCAACAGAAAGAGAGGGGGTTTGAATTACGAAATTACCAAAATTAGATTAGGAAAATTTCTCTCCTTAGGCGACTGCCTTTGTGGTTCACTGCCTAAATTTTCACGCCCTGAGGCGTTTTGGCATTGCCTCACTGCCCCAACGCCCTGAGGCGAGCCCGGAAAACGCCTTTGAAAACATAGAGTGTAAAGACTATTGATCATTAATTGATAAGAACTCTGAAAGTGTGTATTTGAGATAATGAAATCGGAAAGACAATGGTTCCTAGTAGGTTAACGAGACTACTCTCCAGTCGAAGGCTATTGGTCATTGAAAAAGTGATTCCTATCAGAGGGCTACTGGCTACCGAGAACGGAACTTGGCAAAAGCTTGTTAGACCATGTACCTTTGATGGGTCTAAAACATATGTTGCTTCGATTCAAAAGAAAGGCCCAATTCATCTTGTAAGTCCAGTATTAAGAAACATTTGTTGCCTTGATTGCTTTTGGAACATGTGTATTTGATTTTATGTCGGTTTAATACGGATCAGAGTTTACATACTACGTCTGAAACGTTCTTGTTGCCTCGAATCGATGTTGCCTTGATCTGCTATGGATCAAAGCTCACGTACTAATGTACCAAAAAAAAAAAGCTTACGTACTAGATCTGATAAGTATTTGTTGCCTCAAATCAATGTCGCTATGATTGCAAGAGTTGGATCAATTTTAGATCAAGAAATATGCTTGTTGCTTCAGTTGGAAATAAAAGGACCATGTTTGTTTGATGAGATAGAAATAAAGAAGTGGTTCCTACTTCCCAGTAGCGTATGACTGTTAACCACGGAAAAAACACGTGACGGTTAGTAGGTGTTTAGACTACTAGTCATGTGAAGGAAAGATACTGAAACACATGAAGGTTAGTAGGTGTTTAGACTACTGGTCATGTGAAAAGAAATAGTGATTCCTAGTAGGTGTAAAGACTACTGATCTCTAATTGATAAGTACTCTGAAAGTGGTGCTTTTGAGATAATGAAATCGGAAAGACAGTGGTTCCTAGTAGGTTAACGAGACTACTGGCCACAATATGTAGCTCCTAGTAGAAGGCTATTAGTCATTGAAAAAGTTATTCCTATTAGAGGGCTAGTGGCTACCGAGAACGAAACTTGTCAAAATCTTGTTAGATTAGAGGGCTAGTGGCTACCGAGAACGAAACTTGTCAAAATCTTGTTAGACCATGTACCTTTAATGGGTCTAAAACATATGTTGCTCTGATTAAAAGAAAGGCCCAATTCATTGTATAAGTTTAGTATTGAGAAATATTTGTTGTCTCAATTGGTTTTGGAACATGTGGATTCGTGTTACCTCGGTTTAATATGGATTAAAATTTATGTAGTAGATCTGAAACGTACTTGTTGCCTCGAATCAATTTTGCGTCGGTCTAGTATGGATCAAAGCTTAAGTACTTCACTTGATCCAATAGGTATTTGTTGCCTCAAATCAATGTTGCCCCCATTGCAAGAGTTGGATTAATTTTATAGATCCAGAAATTTGCGTTGCTTTGGGTTGAAATAAAAGGAGCATGTTTGCTTGATGAGATGGAAATAAAGAAGTGGTTCCTACTTCCTAGTAGTGTATGACTGCTGACCACTAGAAAAACAAATGATGTTTAGATTACTAGTTATGTGAAAAGAAATAGTGATTCGTAGTAGGCGTAAAGACTGCTGATTACTAATTGATAAGAACTTTGAAGGTGCGCATTTGAGATAATAAAATCGGTAAGACAGTGGTTTCTAGTAGGTTAACGAGATTACTGGCCACAATATGTTGTTCCTAGTACATGGCTACAGATCACTGAAAAAGTGATCGCTATTGGCTATCGTGAACGGAACTTGTCAAAATCTTGTTAGACCATGTACCTCTGATGGGCCTAAAACATATGTTGCTCGGGTTCAAAAGAAAGGCCCAATTTGTCTTATAAGTCAAGCATTAAGAGACATTTGTTGCCTTGATTGCTTTTGGAACATGTTTATTCAATTTTATGTTGGTTTAATACAGATCAGAGTTTACATACTAGCTCTGAAACGTACTTGTTGCCTCGATCTAGTATGGATCAAAGTGATAGAAAACAGAGAAACAGAGACTGAAAATACTGATCTTATTTCTGAATGAATTACAATGAGGTGAGTACACCTTTAAATAGAGAAAAGCTACGCCTAAGAAAGGAAGGTTACAAGATTTGATTACGATATGATTACCCTATGATTATGCTATGATTTGATTACGATATGATTACCATATGATTATGCTATGATTTGATTACAATATGATTACCCTATGATTATGCTATGATTTGATTACAAGAAGATACAGAATATATATTCAAGATACAGAATATATATTCACACCCCCCCTCAAACTCAAGGTGCGAGGGCAGAGAGCACCGAGAGTTTGTCAAGGAGAAAACGGAAACGAGCAGCAGTATGAGTCTTCGTGAAGAAATTTGCCAGCTGCAATGTGGAGGAGACGAAGGGTAAAGCAATGGTGCCAGACTGGAGATGCTGGCGTATAAAATGACAATCAATCTCAATGTGCTTCGTGCGCTCATGGAAGACCGAGTTGTGGGCAAGCTGAATAGCACTCTTATTGTCGCAGTAAAGAGGCGTAGTAGTAACAGAGACCCCCATATCGGAAATAAGCCAGCGAAGCCAGACGATTTCAGAGGTAGCATGGGCCATGGCACGATATTCAGCTTCCGCGGTAGAGCGAGCAACAACAGATTGCTTTTTGCTTTTCCAGGAGATAAGAGAATCACCTAGAAAAACACCAAGGCCAGAGGTAGATTTGCGGTCATTGACATCACCTGCCCATTCAGCATCAGCATAAGCATGGAGGGTTAAGCTTGATGTAGACGAAATCAGAAGGCACTGATGAAGGGTACCACGAAGATAACGGAGAATACGTAAGAGGGCAGCCCAATGCGTAGTCCGAGGAGCAGAGACAAACTGGCTAACAATGTGAACTGCATAAGAAATATCTGGCCGAGTAACCGTAAGATAAACCAAGCAGCCCACCAATTCGCGATACTCCGTAGGATCCTCAAGGGGGACACCATCAGAGGCAGAGAACTTGGCATGAAGTTCAAGGGGAGTATCAACAGTCTTTGTATCTGTGAGATGAGCACGGTGAAGGATATCAGTAACATACTTGGACTGTCCCAAAAGATACCCCTGAGGAGAGGAAGCAACTTCAATACCAAGGAAATAACGTAGCGGGCCCAAGTCTTTCATTTCGAACTCACGGAAGAGATGACTTTTAACTTTAGCAATAGCAGCAGAATCAGAACCAGTGATGATCATGTCATCAACATAAAGTAAGAGAAGTACTAGGCCATGAGAGGTGCGACGGAGAAATAGAGCAGAGTCATGCATGCTAGGTGTGAAGCCAATCTGAAGAACAACATCCTGGAAGCGTGAATACCAAGCGCGAGGGGACTGTTTCAAGCCATAGAGAGCACGACGCAAGCGACAAACCATACCGGAAGGATGAGAGAAGCCTGGAGGAGGCCGCATATAAACCTCTCCAGAGAGAATGCCATTAAGAAAAGCATTCTTTACATCCAACTGAGAAAGAGGCCACTGATGCACTGCGGCCACTGAGATCAAGGTGCGAACAGTGGTCATTTTGGCAACAGGGGCAAAAGTTTCCTCGTAATCAATCCCATACTCCTGAGAAAATCCTTTAGCAACTAGGCGGGCTTTATACCGTTCTAAAGAACCATCAGAATGAGTCTTAACCTTGTAGACCCATTTGCAACCGATTAAATTCTTACCATTCGGAAGAGAAACCAACTCCCAAGTCTGATTGTGAGCAAGAGCAGTAAGTTCAGCTTGCATGGCAGCCACCCAATTGGGATCATTGCAAGCTTCTTTATAGGACCTAGGCTCAAAATAAGTGTGAATGCGGGAAAGGAATGATTGATAAGAGGATGAGAAACAGGTATTAGTAAAGCCATATTTTACCGGTGGTTGACGATTGTCGCGGACGGGATACCGACGGGCAGGCGGATCAGGATCCGTGGAGGCAGATTGAGGAGCAGTTGTAGAAGTTGGACGGCGGGTGTAGACCTGGGTGATCGGGGCACGAAGAGGTGATGCTGAGGGGGCTGTAGAAATATCAGATACCTCAAGAGTGGAGGTGTACTCTTCGAGAGGCACATCCATATCCATAGGAAAGGGGTCAATATGGATCAAGTCTTCTTTGGCTACAGGAGCAGTGCGAGGAGGAAGAGTAAAATAGGGAAGACGCTCTAAGAAGACAACATGCCTTGAAACATAAAGCTTTTTGGTCACAGGATCATAACACCGATACCCTTTTTGATTAATGCCATATCCCAAAAAAACACCTAAGACTGAGCTTAGTGCGGTCTTTCTTGGGGAGGAGAACAAAACAAGTAGAACCAAACACTCGAAGAAGAGAGTAATTAGGAGCCTGACCATAAAGCCGCTCATAAGGAGAGCTACCAGAGAGAAGAGGGGTGGGCATCCGATTCAGGAGATAGGCTGCAGTGAGAACAGCTTCTCCCCAGTAACACGACGGGACGGAGGAAGACAGAAGTAGAGACCGAGCAGTATTAAGAAGGTGACGATGTTTTCTTTCAGCTCTACCATTTTGGGCAGGAGTGTCAGTGCAAGACGATTGGTGTATAGTCCCAAGCGAATCCAGGAATTTATGAAACTCTGAGAGTGAATATTCCCCACCCAAGTCAGACCGAAGAATTTTAACCGATGTAGAAAATTGATTTTGAACCATGGCATGGAAATTCTTATAAATCGTAAAAAACTCAGATTTGTGTGTCATTAAATAAACCCAAGTATACCGACTAAAGTCATCCACAAAAGAAACATAATAGACAAAACCACCTTTAGTAGCAACCGGAGAAGGGCCCCATAAATCAGTATGAACAAGCTGAAAAGGCGAAGTAGAGACAGAAGTACTTTTATTAAAAGGTAAAGCCGACATTTTTGCAAACTTACAACCACTGCATTCTGAAATATCACTGACTGAAATATGACCCAAATGACCTGACTTAACTAAAAGTTTTAGACGCTCACTAGACAGATGTCCTAATCTAGAATGCCAAAGATAAAATGGAGATGACTGATGATCTAAACAAAAAGATGACGCAGCAGTGGAAGAAGGTTTTATTGGGAGATGCAAGTGCTCCAAAAGATAGAGATCACCAACTCTACGGCCTGTCCCAATCTGCTTCTTGGAATCCCGATCCTGCACAACACAACCAGAGGAAGAGAAAACAACATCAAAACCAGAGTCGGATAATTGGCTGATTGAAAGTAGGCTCAAAGACAACTGAGGAACATAAAAGACATTAGGAATAGATAGTGACGGTGCAGTAGAAGATAGAATGGAACCAATAAAAGTAACATGCATGGGAGAACCATTGGCTGTGGCAATACTAATAGGAAAAGCAGGTGGCACACAATTACTAAGAAGAGACAGATCGGGAGTCATGTGGTGAGAAGAACCAGAATCAAAGATCCAAGTGGTGGGTTGGATACCTGAGGTGGGAGAACCACGCACACCTGAGTGAGTGGTAGTCATGGCAGAAGCTTGGGGAGAAACCCCTCGAATGGCTTCCATGTAAGCCTGATACTGCTGAAATTGCTCATAATCAAACTCTGGAGGTGCACTACTGGAGACCGGTGTTGCCAAGGCTGTAGGAGGGCGAGGATATTGTTGTGGTGCCCGAGACTGATGTGGGGCGTGAGAACCAGTTGACTGAGTAACATTTCGTCCCTTTGGCTTGGGACGGTTAGGGCAGTGATGCTTCCAATGACCCTTTTGATGGCAATAGTTACACTCATCTTCAGGAATTTGAGGCCTTGGCTTGGCTGCAAATTGGACAGGATGAAATGCTGGAGTGGGCGAGTGATGTGCCGGATACTGACTAGATAGAGCAAATGGTGGTTTGGCCGCAAATTGGACAGGATGAGATGTTGAAGTGGGCGAGTGATGGGCCGGATACTGACCAGATGGAGCAGCAAAGACACACTGTGAGGGAGGTGCAAGATTAGCCACTTTGAACCTCGTTTCCTCAGCGATAAGCTCATGAACAACACCATCTACTGAGGGCAATGGAGACCGATGCAAGATAGCCCCACGAAGAGGCTCAAACTGAGTCCGAAGGGCCATGAGAAACGGAACAAGTCGTAGCTCCTCACGAAATCTGACATAACTATCAAGTAGCTGCAAATCTGAAGGTTCCATGAGAGCTAACTGATCCCAATATGTAGTCATTTCATTATAAAATTCTTGAATCGATTTATTGTTTTGGGTGGTATTTCGGATGGACATTTCAAGCTCATATCGTTTAGCAAAATTTGATTCAAGATACAGAGCTTGTAGATAATCCTAAACTTTCTTTGCTGTGTTATATTTCGAAAAATTCATGCCAATACTTGGTTCTACGGAGTTGTGAAAACAAGTCAAAATCTGTGCATTCCTTGTGCTCCATTTTCCTAAGGCAGTGGCATACCCTGGGTCTTTTGGATCAGAAGGAGGTAGTGTAGAACCGTCTACGTATCCCCACATTTCTTTACCAACAACAAAATTTTTTATCACATGAGCCCAGTAGGAGTAGTTGTTACCGGTCAAACGAACACTAATAGCTTGATTTTTATCGCCAGACATGATGCTAACAGAGAAACACAGTCAAAAACAGAAAAGAAAACAGAATACCGGAGTACCAATCTGCCTTAGACTGGTTCGTCGGAGCTGTAACAGAGGTTGCCGGAGCTGCTACAGTGTCGGCGAGTGCTGCCGGAGGTTGTCGGAGTGTGGGTAGGTCACCGGCGGTTGGAGAGGGTTGGGTCTGCTGTGGGTGTTTCTTGTGATTCGGGCTGCTGAAAAATAGAGAGAGAGGGATCGATAGTAGCTGACAGAGAGAGAGATATTTGAGGATAGAAGGCTGATCGAAAAAAAAAAAACAGGGTTAGGGTTTCGGAACCTGCTCTAATACCATGATAGAAAACAGAGAAACAGAGACTGAAAATACTGATCTTATTTCTGAATGAATTACAATGAGGTGAGTACACCTTTAAATAGAGAAAAGCTACGCCTAAGAAAGGAAGGTTACAAGATTTGATTACGATATGATTACCCTATGATTATGCTATGATTTGATTACGATATGATTACCATATGATTATGCTATGATTTGATTACAATATGATTACCCTATGATTATGCTATGATTTGATTACAAGAAGATACAGAATATATATTCAAGATACAGAATATATATTCACACAAAGCTGTCATACTAGATACTAGATCCAATAAGTATTTGTTGCCTCGAATCAAGTCTGCATATCTGTTGAGATAAAGGTGTTTTCCACAATCAACATCTTGGTTTCATTCTCCTCTTTGGGGGGTTTATTAACTTGTTTGATGTTTTGTCAGAATGACTATGAAACTATCTAACATGTTTTTTCCTCAAAGTAGCCAAAATGTGGGTTTCTTCCATTTTCAAGATATATATCCGAGAGAAATGTCGTTAAAAAGAGAATAGCCCGCTTCAGAATGCACCAGTCATTGAAATTGCATGAAAGAGAGGTACTTTTTGTTTTCCCACTTTTTCTCATTGAGTGTAAGCTGATAATGAGAAAGCTCTTATTCAAGTGTGAAATTCACGTATTCAATATAATTCCACCTTGCTTTCTTATAGATCTGAAGAAGTCACTTATTTGATAGGCATTTTAGGTTATTGTCTCAACAGGGTCATTTTTCTCCGCAGGGAATATGATCCGCTCGATATGTTCTCTGGATCCAAGGACAGAGTACATAAAGCAATCAAGGCTCTCTTTGTTACTCCTCAGAACAACTTCCATGTTTTCTTGAACGGTTCCATAATATATGGAGGCTTGGGTGGTGGGGGTGATAGCATTAGTCATATGATTGGGAAAGTTGGGAAAGAAGATGTTCTCAGGTCTGTGATTCGGATAGATGATGGCCTATGCACGACGAATTTCCTACACCTTGTTGCTGAAACTGTTTTCAGATCAGATTACTAGATTAGCTTCTCAAACTTCAGAAACTGGATGTCTGACTTGGAAGGTGCAATTCATGTCTACTACAACTTTATTTCTCAGCCTTGTACGGTGTGTAGAGATTTGGGTGAACACAAAGTGTCAGACAGATACAAGTATCTGCATTCATTGTCTTTGGATGAAAGCTTCAAAATTAAACTATTTGATTGCTGCACCTTCAAAGGACTTGAGCATGATGATTTGTTTTCAGCCAAGGAAAGAGAATGATACAGAATCTTCATATAGTAGTGTATTTCTAAAGTCAACCAACCAGATATTGGGAAAGAAGACGTTCTCAGGTCTGTGATTTGGACAGATGATGGCCTACGCATGACGAATTTCCTACACCTTGTTGCTGAAACTGTCTTCAGATCAGATTACTAGATCGGCTTCTCAAACTTCAGAAACTGTATGTCTGACTTAGAAGGTGCAATTCATGCCTATTACAACTTTATTTCCCAGCCTTGTACGGTGTGTAGAGATTTGGGTGAAGACAAAGTGTCGGACAGATACAAGTATCTGCATTCATTGTGGGACAAGTGACAGGACTATTTTCAGAAACCAAATATTTTGCTCTTGATAATCTTTCTGAAACTCAAAAGGTATTCTTCTTTGATCACTTTTGGATTGTTTTCTTCCCTACTTCCATTTCTTTCCTATATATTCTTCTCATTCTCTCCTTATTCTGGTGGAAGTGGGCCGCATCCTCTAAACAAACTATTACGTACCATAATTTCAACTTGGGAAGCGGTCGGCTTCCATGGGAGGAGTGGCATGTACTTGGATGCCACTGGAGTCCACATGCAACACTGGTTAGACCCTCCACATACTTTTGGATTTGCTGATTGGGACTCTGATTGCGTCTATTTGACCATTGAGGTTGTGGTCGGATCATGGATCTGTGATGGGTTCTGCGACTGCTGTACTTTTTTTTGAACAGAAGAAACTTCTTGAATGCTACTTGGGATCAAGGATTTGTATGGAGATTTATGAAGGGAAAGAAAATGTAAAGCAAAATATATTAAGATAAGTGAGAAACTAAGTGTGTTTCTTTGGTTCCTATCCAGCATTCTCCAATATTATTCAGGGAAATGCTATCCAAATAGAATATATGAGCAGAATGATGTGGCATTGGGATAGCCAAGTCATCAATTAAAGCCTTGTTCGGTTTGGAATTCCAAACCCAAAATTTTGGAAAAAATAACTTTTTTATTTTTTCTCTCTCTAACTTTTCAATCATTACTCTCATTTTTCACTCTATCTCTCTCTACCTTTATTCCAAAACACTACTCAAAACCCACAACCGAACAAGGGCTAAAAAAAGACAACATTTTGCTTGTTAAATGAGGGGAAATGATTTAATGATCATTATGTATTCCGAAAAGAAGAAATGATTAATAGGCATCCTGCCTATTCTGTTTGTAGAAGTTTCATCTGCAACCCATTGTTCATCTGCAATCTATTGATCTCATTTTTCTCTGACGACATCATCTCTACAGTCTTGTCCATTGTCAAACCAGGCTGCTCTTTCATACAAGGGGGTATTTTCCCAAACTTTTCACATTATTTGGCTTATCATTTTTGTAACATTCATGTGTCGCTCTGTTCTCTTGTCTCCCTTAAAGCGTTGACAACCAGGCTGCTCTTTCATACAAGGTATTTTCCCAAACTTTTCACATTATTTGGCTTATCATTTTTGTAACATTATGTGTCGCTCTGTTCTCTCGTCTCCCATACAACAACAACAACATAACATAACCCATCTAGTCCCCAGTTATTGGGGGTATGGGCGGGGATGATTGGAGACAGACCTAACCTTTGGCAATATATGCACAAAGTGACTGCTCTCAGAATACCACTGAAGCAGTGGCCCCCTTAAACCTCCAAGAACCGAGGAGCTACAGGGACGTTTTGTTGTAGAACTATGCCCCTAAATCAAAGCCAAATGGCATCAGAGAGGGTAGGCCTAGAGACCCAAATCAATTTATGTGCACATTACCATGCTTCCTTCATTGATAGTTCAGAGCATCGGTATGCACAATTGGCTCCATTACACGTCGTAGCACTCCATCCCTGCGCTAATTGATGCACAGTCCATGTAATGCCCACTTGCGCCAAATTGACCCGGATATCTAGAAAATTTTTACAATTCAGGTTTTGCGCAATTTTTTGAAAATCTTATTGAAATGGCATAGCTGACTTAATTAGACCATCGTTTTTCTTTTCATATGATGTAGCAACCCTGGTCATTGAGATGGATAGGATCTTCAAGTGGATTGGTTTCGTGCTCCTCCGTCGTTTGGTTTCTAATGTTTTTTTGCCATTACTTTGAAGAACCAAAGGTTGCTCCAGTGCTCCTTACTGATCATAAACAAAGAAGACTTCTTCAAAAGGTGCCTTGGATTTCTAATTGATGCTTGTTTGTTTTTGGTATATTTGGTTTGGTTTATTCTGTTTTAAGGTCAAGCATGTTTTCTCTTAAATTTTTCATCCCAAGCAAGCATAATTGTGTGGTTGAACTATTTTAGTTGTGTTCTTTTTAAATTTCAATTCCTATTTGACATGTTGTTTATACCCGTTTTTGGCACCACGGATCGGGCTAGTCGTGATTGGGTTTTTTAATTAGTTCCTTAATTAATTTGGGCCGAAAGTTATGTAATTGATTGGGCCCAAGAAACACGCAGCGCATATGAAGAATGTAGCCCAAGATCTTTTGGGAAACTAGCCCACGGTTGGGCCCACGAAGAAAGGAGCAGATCTGGTCCGTGAGGTGCGGCCCACAATTATAGGGATTTGGTTGCTGCAGAGGTGGTTATTTTCCTCCAAAGTTCAAAGGCCAATTGACTTAGTCAATTGGCCATGTGGCAAGCTAGCACAAAGAGGGAAATCATGGGGAGTTATTGCTACATCACCCCATGGCCTTTCAACTGCAAATAACCACCCATGATCTCACATGCACAAAAGGAGGAACAATCATGGGACACATGTCTGCTGATGGTGCAATGCAGAATTCGGATTCAGGCCTGAATCAGCTTACTACTGATATCTCGGAAGAAGCATCATACCTATCGTCTGGCGCCTCGCAGCCCGTATCATACCTACCGCCTGGCTCGGCAGATGATATGGGTCTCCATATATCACCGAAATAGCCTCTGTTGGTTCCTTGATTACGGGCTCCAAGGCCTGACTTGGTACTAAAAGAGGAAAGGAGGTCAACCTCCACTCTGTCCACCAATGGGGAGGAGCCTTACACCTGGCTCTCCCTCATCTCCAAGGCTCATATAAAAGACAAGCATTCAATACACACCTACCTACTCTCCACTGCCATCCCTCCCTCTCTAAGTCCGCCCCGAGCTCTCTCCTCCTCCACCTCCGGTGGTCTCGAGCACCATTGTAGTGACTGCCATATACCCGGAGGGCGACCTCAGGTACTCTTCCCACTCCTACCTCCCACACCTACTTCTTAGTAGCGTATGACTGCTAGCCATGAAAAAAACACATGACAGTTAGTAGGCATTTAGGCTACTAGTCATGTGAAGGAAAAATAGTGAAACACATGATGGTTAGTAGGTGTTTGTAAACACCCCAATTTGGCTAAACAGATATCTCTGGTCCAACCTTCGAAACCATCCCGATGATGAATATGATATATGATTGTTGTGATTGACTTCTTGTAAGCCCGAGGGACTTTGTGAGTTTTTTTTAGCTATTTAGAGTGTCCGATCCAGAGCCAAAAAGTCTTTTAAGATAGATATACAGTTTTCTTTAATGAAATTGATCTGCTGGCCGCTAGATCGTTGTGCTGGCCGCCATTTCTTTCATTTCCCCGTGGAATCTTTTCAGTCCAAATCTCCAAGAGTGATCTTTTCCTTACCCGCTAGATGCATTTCTCGACTGCCACATCCTTTACGCGGCTGCCAGATCGTTTTGCCCAGAATTTAGGAACATTCTGTCATCGTTTGATTCGAGCACGAACTCTAGCAGCCGATTAGCGTTACTTTGGGGCTACGAAAAATGCTTCCATGTAGAGGTCTTGTTGCGCTATACTTCCATGTTAATTTGTGCATCATGATTGGTTGGAGTGAGTCATCCCATGCCTATATAAAGAGAGCTTTAGGGTTCCGAAATTACAACACATTCACCCCCTCTTGTGCCACACAACTCTGCAGAAATTACTCCCTATATCTACTCTACAAAAGCCTTAACTCCCCGTGAGAAGCCGCAATCTGAGCGATCGATCCCCGAAGTACCAACTCTAGTTCTTAGGGTTTTCAAGACACAATCCAATCAATCACTCTCAATCCAAGCAATCAAGCAGCTCATAATCTTGTATTTCAATAAGGTGGTGAGGCCAAGGGGCTTGTGGTTCAGTTTACTTTCGCGTATTCTTAACTCATAATCTTGTATTTTGATTTTTACTGAAATTGTTTGTGTTCTGGTGTGAGGAAGAATACCGGTCGCCACTTTGATTGGCCGGCCGGTACATCAAGCCAGTAGGACCCGCTGGCCGCGAAATCCATTCGCCGGCCAATAGATCCAGCTGCTGGGACAGTTACTTTTCTACTATATATTGCATGATCCTCTATCCCTGTCATGCGTAGTTTACTTACTGTTGTGGCTCATCTATTAAACTGTTAAAAGGCTTAATAATCAATTGTTTGTAAGATTGAATAAAGCAACTGATGAGTGATGCCAGTATTTAAGCTACTTAGGAGGCTTTTGAAGAAGAATTTTGGGTATTATGCGTAGGTCGTTTAGTAGTGAGTTCTTCTATTTTTGAATTTTTGACTTCCTGACATGTTTAGGTATTGGATTTCTGCTTTGATTACCTACCCCAAGTATTATGTATCTCTCATTGGGAGCCTGCCGGATACGTCACTACACAAAGAAAGGATATTAAAAACAAAGGTATGCATGCACCTTTCTTTTTTTATTTGGGGGAGATTTTAGTGGCGTATGGGGAAATATGTATGATATTTCAGTGTATTATATTATCACAAGTTCCATTGCTATATATATTATCACAAAGTGAACGTATCGGGGTTATACCATATAAGACATTTATATCTATAGTATACTATATAGTATTACTACCTCAAAAGCAAAGGAAAGGAAAAAAATAGGGCATTTTTTATTTTTTAGTATAGCCATTACGAATGAGGTGCAATTTAAAATCTCTGTTGTGCAACAATCTTGAAGGACTAGGAGCAGCGTAATTTTCACCTGAAGATCTATTTAGTTCTCTTTGTTAGGCAACATTATTATTATTATTTATCTGCTTTTAGGGAAACATTATCTGTATATGCTGTTTCAGAAATGGGTTATGGGTGGATATAGATGTTAGCAGTGGTCAGTTGCTCCATCTTCCCAATTGTTTTGAACACTTATACTTTTAAGTCCTATCCTATGTTACATGGATTTATAAATTTGGAAGTACCTGTGTCAAGGGACATTGAGCAAGGGTTTGAGAAGTCTCCAATATTTCTAGTTGGATTTGCGGCCATTGCAGCCATGTATAAAAACTCAAGTTCACTATTTAACTGATGACTTCTATTTTGCAAATGTCCTTGAGAGGACCCTCTATGTTAGTATGTAAATTCTAACTTATTTTGGGAAATGATTTTGCCACTCCACTTTTTACCAATGGCACTCCCCTTTTTGTCTTGTAGTGTGTGAATTTACAAAATAGTCCATGCATGTTGTGAAAATTTATTGCATTGAGGGGTAATTTAGTAAATTCACCCAACTAAAAGACAAAAGGGGAGTGCCATTAGTAAAAAGGGAGTGGCAAAATCATTTCCCATTATATTATGTATAAAAAAATGGAAAGATTTTTATTTGATGAACAAAATGCTCTATGTTAGTATGTAAATGCTAACTTACTGAAAAAGAAAAGAAGTATTTAAAAGAATATGATATCTACCTTTGTCATGGTCTAACACCTAGACATATAACGGAATCCAACAACAGCGCATATACAGTGAGCCTGTGACATAGATTCTATCACAGATTCTTCTACTGAATGGATGGAGTTAAAATTTGTGAGCTCAGTAGATGAATTATTCCAGAAATGCAAGAAATGATGATATCTTTGACACTGCTCTGCTTCTTTACTAGGTAACTATAATTATGAGGCACATGTGGATAAATTGTGAATCTGATGTATGTGATGTGTTTCATTTGGCAGAACGCATGGGGTTTACTTTAGTTGAACCCTATGATTTACTAACACTTCCTAGAAGGTGAGCCTGTTTGTGTCAGCCACTTAGTTGCACGAAGCGGGAGTGGAAGCGGGGTAATACCAAAGCTCCCAAGGTTGGGAGCATGAGAAGAGCGTGTACATATATTATGAAAATAATGTAGCATGAGTATTCTCTTTGATAGTACAAGGATTATAGGAAGTAAAAATATGGGCCAAGTCCTGAATAAGTGTAAGAAATGGGCTAGTGTTACAGTATATGGTGTTTTTTTTCAAGATATCATGACTTGGGCTAGATATATGAGTTCATCAAAGACCAATTAGTAAAGCCGAGTGATAAATCCCTGTTTTTCTGTGCAAAGATCATACAAAAGCTCCCATCTTCGTAAGGAGCGAGCTCCCGCCAAGCTCCTTAGTTGGGAGCACAAAAGAGGCTCCTAAGCTCGGTGCAACACCACTTTAGGAGCTATCTGCAACTAAGGTCAGCCATGAAATAACGGCAAGTTTAAAATTGATACTATTGACCAAATTGTAACGTACAAAAGATTATATATTCATCTGCCTTCTTCTTTAGATTTCCAAATATTACAAGTTCTAAATTTCAAACTTTCATTTGCTTATGGAAAAACGTTTCTAGAATAGGCTTGTAATTTCTATGTACACAATTTTTCTGGTATGCAATATGTGAAAATGAGTCCTCACTATTTTGAAATTGAAATATAGGAATGTACTTTTAACATGAATTCAGTGACTATTCTTATTTATGCATATGTAGTAGGTGGTTGTTTTTGTACTTCTCTCGATGGTGTTATGTTTTGATTGTTTGTTAAATGCTGTGGTGGGTTTCCATGATGTGTCTTATGTGTCCTATATCTATATATGTGATTTGTTGATTCAAACTAGGATATATTTGGTTTCTATTTGACTCCACAGTTTTTTAAAAGTGAGGACATTAATATGCGAGTGTCATATTTATTGTATAAGCTTGTTCTATGTTATCGCTGTCTGCATTTGTTTTTTTCCATTCGGGTGAGTCTGTATCTGACGCCTCCTTTCTTAATAGGAGATGACTGATCTACAGTGTTTAGTCCACTTGCTTGTAGCCATGTTGTTGTTGATCAATATAGTTGTTCTTTTTCCCTTTTTTTCTTCTTCTAGTGATGATGGGATTTTCAAAAGGAATTGAAGATGCAAAAAAGCCTGCGTTATATGACCATCGACCTTATCAATTGAACGAGGACGATTATTTACGAGTTTGCCAGATTCCACATAAAAAGGCTTGACAAGTTTGTTGTTTATATCATATTTGAGTTCTTATGTTTCTATGATGCTTTATCTACTACTATTGTAAGGAGCAAATTTTAGGGACCTCCCTGGTGTGGTTGTTGGACCAAACAATGTGGTACTTCGAGATCCAAAAAAGGAGCAAATGATGTTACCATCAGGAAGCCAATGGTAAGGTTTGTTGCTGGCCAAATGCTAGGCACTTTGTAGACACTGTTGAGCTGTGCACACTAGGCTTACCATTAATTCATTTCAAACTGTCAAGTCAAATGCTTATGTGAAACTGCCTCGGGCAACTGGATTTACTTATTCTATTCTTTCAAACAGAATATGGAACATGATAGATCCATTTGAGTCTTTTGTATTGGAATTGAGTTTTTCGTGTGATGCACAAGTAGGCGATTGATGAATGTCTTCGGCCTTGCAGAAACTACCCCAATTTCCACGTCCTACTCATGATGTTGTAGTTAGATATTGACCACCATCTGAGTTTGAGGTACTACTTTAACTTACATGAGCAAAGTTGGATTTTCTTTTTCTGTTTTTGTATCTGAGAAGTAATGAGCTTCATTTGTAGCAAAACATTGTTGCATATGATGCAGGTGAACATTGTGAACGTGAAGAAGCCGCCGTTCTTCGTGATGCCATCTCTGATCTTCCTGCGGTATTCAAATCATATTTAATTTGGTTGGTTTGTTGTTTTGATACCATTTCACTGTTGTCTCATCTACATTAATTCTGTAGGTCACTTGGCATGAAAAACGAGAGCAGATGGCATACGAAAAGCCTCCAGAAACAGAGTTCCAGAGATATATAAGGTTAACCAAAGATAGTAATAAAATTACCTTTTACTGACAGAATGCCAAACTAATCTTGATATGGTACCTGATTTTGAACTGCAGTTGAATATTCTTTTCTATTGTTTAGTCAGACTGAGCATTTACCTTTTTGACGTGCTAGTTTTCCATTCGAGATAGTCTTTCTTGGTGATTGATCATGTCATATGCAATCTGGATGATGCAGTTATGTTATACTTGTTGAGAATGAGATATCATTTTGTTGCTTTTGAATTCCTTGCTTGTTTATATTGTTAACTTGTGAACATAGTTTGTGAGAACGAAAACAGTCAATCTGCGATTAAGGTCCTCTTTATTCTTAACAGAGAATTCTTATTCAATTTTTTTCACAACCGCTTGACTAGATGTCAGATGAGGGCCTTTATAGGCACCCCCCTTGCTGTTAAACCCTCTCCAAATATGTAAAACACCCCCTCCATATGTTGAGTTTGTGTCTTCCCCCTCTTACCTTCAGTGGTGCGATTACTTGGGATGCTATCAGGCCTCATTCTCTTGTCGCATGTAATAGCCCGAGATTCATTCTCTTGTCGCATGTAATAGCCCGAGATGACATATTTGGTTCCGCAATGTTATTCTCAGGCACAACACCTTCTAGATGGACACTAGGGGGTTTAATATGCGGCGCTTGATGCTTAATTCTAGTTTGAAAGCTCATAAGAATTGACTGAGTTTTTCTCACTGGTAAATGTGGTGCTATTTCTTTAATGTGCAGTGTCTATGGATACTTTTGCTGACAGTACTTGGAGCCATGAGCCGGTTAATTATACAGCTAAGTTCAGTGTGTTCTGGCATGAATGGTTGTGCAAATTAAGGACCAATTTATCTTATAAGTCCAGTATTAAGAAACATTTGTTGCCTCGATTGCTTTTGGAACGTGTGTATTGGATTTTATGTCGGTATAATACGGATCAGAGTTTACGTACTAGCTCTGAAACGTACTTGTTGCCTCAAATATGTTGCTTCGATCCTTTATGGATCAAAGCTTACATAGTAGATACTAGATCCAATAAGTATTTGTTGCCTTGAATCAATGTCGTCCTGATTGCAAGAGTTGGATCAATTTTATAGATCCAAAAATATGTTTGTTGCTTCGGTTGGAAATAAAAGGACCATGTTTGCTTAATGAGATGGAAATAAAGAAATGTTTCCTACTTCCTAGTAGTGTATGACTGCTAGCCACGAAAAAAATGCATGACAGTTAGTAGGTGTTTAGACTACTAGTCATGTGAAAAAATTAGTGATTCCTAGTAGGTGTAAAGAGTATTGATCACTAATTGATAAAATCCTTGAAAGTGTGCATTTGAGGCATATGTATTCGATTTTATGTCGGTTTATTATGGATCAGAGTTTACGTACTAGCTCTGAAACGTACTTGTTGTTGCCTTGAATCGATGTTACCTCGATCTACTATGGATCAAAGCTTGCGTTCTAGATACTCGATTCAATAAGTATTTGTGTCTCGAATCAATGTCGTCCTGATGGGAAGAGTTGGATTAATTTTATAGATCAAGAAATATGCTTGTTGCTTTGGTTGAAAATAAAAGGACCTTATTTGCTTGAAGAGATGGAAATAAAAAAGTGGTTCCTACTTCCTTGTATCGTATGACTGTAATCACGAGAAAAACACATCACAGTTAGTAGGTGTATAGACTACTAGTCAGGTGAAGAAAAAATTGTGAAACACATGATGGTTAGTAAGTGTTTAGACTACTAGTCATGTGAAAAGCAATAGTAATTCATAGTATGTGTAAAGACTACTGAGCACTAATTGATAAGAACTCTGAAAGTGTGCATTTGAGATAAAGAAATTGAAAAGACAGTGGTTGCTAGTAGGTTAACCAGAGTACTAGCCACAATATATTGCTCTTAATATAAGACTGCTATTCACTGAAAAAGTGATTCCTATTAGAGGGCTATTGCCTACCGAGAACGGAACTTGTCAACATCTTGTTAGACCATGTACCTTTGATGGGTCTAAAACATATGTTGCCTCGATTCAAAAGAAAAACCCAATTTATCCTATAAGTCTAGTATTAAGAAACATTTGTTGCCTCGATTGCTTTTGGAACATGTGTATTCGATTTTACGTCGGTTTAATATGGATCAGAGTTTACGTACTAGCTCTTAAATGTATTTGTTGCTTTGAATCGATGTTGCCTCGATCAACTATGGATCAAAGCTTACGTACTAGATCCAATAAGTATTTGTTGCCTCGTATAATTATCACCTTGATTGTATGAGTTGGATATAGATCCAGTTATATAGATCCAATAAGTATTTGTTGCCTCGTATAATTATCACCTTGATTGTATGAGTTGGATATAGATCTAGTTATATTCTTGTTGCTTCGGTTGAAAATAAAAGAACAATGTTTGCTTGATGACATGGAAATAAAGAAGTGGTTCCTACTTCTTAGTAGTGTATGACTGCTAGCCACGAAAAAAACACATGACGGTTAGTAGGCATTTAGGTGAAGGAAAAATAGTGAAACACATGATGGTTAGTAGGTGTTTGTAGACACCCCAATTTGGCTAAACAGATATCTCGTCCCACCTTCGAAACATTCCCGATGATGAATAGGATATATGATTGTTGTGATTGACTTCTTGTAAGTCCGAGGGACTTTTGTGAGTACTTTAGCCACTTAAAGTGCCCGATCCAGAGTCAAAAAGCCTTTTTAGACGGAAATACAGTTTTCTAGTGAAATTGATCTACTGCTATCAAAGTTCTCTGAGCTACAGTTAATCCCCTCAAAAGGAAGGACATTAACTTTAGTATATGCGCCAATTGAGCCTTGGATCGAAGAAACTAGAAACATTTAGGTTTCGGTAGTGAAATCATGCATAAGATAGAATCTAATAGCTAACTTCATCTGTTCATAGTTCAAATAACAGAGTCCAAGTTGCCTCCAGTGAGGCAAGAGAAAGCTTCGGGTGAATCCCAATCCTTGGGTGCATTCGAGTGTTGGATGGGTGCAATAGTAGTCCAATCGTATGCGATTTCATCATTGTCTTCATTGAACACAAATAAATCGAATTCGAGGTGTCCAACACAAGTGAATAGAAGCAAGTAATTCTTGCCGATATTGTAAGCATGAACTACATTCATCCATCCAGTTGTAAAGCGGGAATTGCAAGAGGGATTTGGAAACTCGAGATGGAGCCAACACAAGAAATTGGCGCAACGAGTTCCCAGACTACGAGTGATGATTGCAAGTAGTGTGGTTTTGAATGTCGTCTCATTCATTTATTGCTGCATCATTTTGGATCGTATTTGTCGAGATTGTCGCCGGATCTTTGTGCTGGCTGCCATTTCCTTCTTTTCCCTATGGAACATTTCAGTCCAATCTCCCTGAGAGATCTTTTCCTCACCCGCGAGATGTATTTCTCGGCCGCCACATCCTTTACGTGGCTGCCAGATCGTTTTGCCTAGAATTCAGGAACATTCTGTCATCATTTGATTCGAGTACGAACCGTAGCAGCCGGTTAGCGTTACTTCGGGGCCACGAAAAATACTTCCATGTAGAGGTCTTGTTGCCCTATACTTCCATGTTAATTCGTGCATCATGGTTGGTTGGAGTGGGTCATACCATGCCTATATAAAGAGAGCCTTAGGGTTCCGAAATTACAACACATTCACCCCCTCTTGTGCCATGTAACTCTGCAAAAATTACTCCTTATATCTACTCTACAAATGCCCTAACTCCTAGTGAGAAGCCGCAATTCGAGCGATCAAACCCCAAAGTACCAACTCTAGTTCTTAGGGTTTTTGGAAGCAATCCAATCAATCACTCTCAATCCAAGCAATCAAGCCACTGAGGGATCAAGGTGGTGAGGCCAAATGGCTTGTGGTTCAGTTTACTTTCGCGTATTCTAACTCAATCTTGTATTTTGATTTTTACCGAAACTGTTCGTATTCTGGTGTGAGGAAGAACACCGGCCGCCACTTTGATTGGCCGACCAGTACATCAATCCAGTACGACCTGGCCGCAAAATCGAATAAGAATTTGTTCCCTCGAATCAATGTCGCCCTAATTGTAAGAGTTGGATCAATTTTAAAGATCAAGAAACGTGTTTGTTGCTTCAGTCGAAAATAAAAGGACCATGTTTGCTTGATCAGATGGAAATATAGAAGTGATTCCTACTATCTAGTTGCGTAGGACTGCTAACCATGAGAAAAATACATGACAGTTAGTAGGTGTTTAGACTACTAGTTATGTGAAGGATAAATAGTGAAACACATGACGGTTAGTAGGTGTTTAGACTACTAATTATGTGAAAAGAAATAGTGATTCCTAGTAGGTTTAAAAACTACTGATCACTAATTGTTAAGAACTCTAAAAGTGTGCATTCGAGAACATATGTATTCGATTTTACGTCGGTTTAATACGGATCAGAGTTTACATACTAGATCTGAAACGTACTTGTTGCCTCGAATCGATTTCATTTCGATCTACTATGGATCAAAGCTTACGTACTAGATACTAGATCCAATAAGTATTTGTTGTCTCGAATCAATGTTGGCCAGATTGCAAGAGTTGGATCAATTTTATAGATCCAGAAATATGCTTGTTGCCTCGGTTGAAAATATAAGGACTTGATGAGATGGAAATAAAGAATTGGTTTCTAATTCCGTGTAGCGTATGATTGCTAACCACGAGAAAAACACATGACGGTTAGTAGGTGTTTAGATTACTAGTCATGTGAAGAAAAAATAGTGAAACACATGACAGTTAATAGGTGTGTAGACTACTAGTTATGTGAAAAGTAATAGTGATTCCTAGTAGGTGTAAAGACTATTGATCACTAATTGATAAGAACTCTGAAAGTGTGCATTTGAGATAATGAAATCGGTAAGATAGTGGTTCCTAGTAGGTTAGCGAGAGTACTAGCCACAATATGTAGCTCCTAGTATAAGGCTACTGGTCACTAAAAAAGTGATTCCTACTAGTTGGGCTACTTGCAACCGAGAACGGAACATATGTTGCTCCAATTCAAAGAATGGCCCAATTTGTCTCATAAGTCCAGTATTAAGAAACATTTGTTGCCTTGATTGCTTTTGGAACATGTTTATTCAATTTTACGTCGGTTTAATATGGATGTAGACACCCCAATTCAGCTAAATAGATATCTCTGGTCCTACCTTGGGGATCACCCCGATGATGAATTGGATAATATGATTGTTGTGATTGACTTCTTTTAAACACGGGGGACTTTGTGAGTTCTTCGTAACCACTTAGAGAGTCCGATCTAGAGCCAAAAAGTCTTTTTAGACAGAAATACAGTTTTCACGTAAAATACATCTGTTGGCCGCCAGATCCATTTCACGGCTACTACTTTTTTCTTTCCCCCGTGGAATCTTTGCAGCCAAATCTCTCCCTGAGATTGTTTCCTCGGTCGCCAGATCCATCTGTCGATCGCCAGATTGTTTTGCTCAGAATTCTGGAACATTTTGTCATCGTTTGGTCCGAGCTCAAAACTTAGCAGCCATAAAGCTTTACTTCAGGCTACAAAAAGGGTTTCTGAGCAGAGTTCTTATTGCCCTATACTTATTGATTCATGTCATTTGATTGTCCGGGGTGAATCATCCCATGCCTATAAATAGAGGCTCTTAGGGTTCCGAAATACACAATCAATTATTCCATCTAGTACCTTGAAACTTTGCAGAACTTCCGAAATACACAATCAATTATTCCATCTAGTACCTTGAAACTTTGCAGAACTCATCGCTCACATCTCTTCTACAAAAGCTCTAATTCCCCGTGAGAAGCCGCAATCTGAGCAATCAAACCCCAAGATACCTATTCTAGTTCTTAAGCTTTTCGAGAAGTAATCTGATCAACCACCCTCTATCCAAGCAATCAAACTATTGAGAGATCAAGGTGGTGAGGCCAAAGGGCCAATGGTTCGATTTATTTACGTATTTTAATTCGTAGTTTTGTATCTGGGCTTTACTGTGACTGTTTGTATTCTGGCGTGAGGAAGAACATCAGCCGCCACTACGATTGGCTGGCCGATACATCGACCCAGTAGGATATGCTGGCTGCGAAATCAATCTGCTAGCCAGCAGATCTATTTGCTAGTATAGTTTTTGTCGTTTTCTGTTATTTGTTGCATGTGATTTATTTACTATCTCGGCTCACCTATTAAACTGTTTAAAGGCTTAATAGTTATTTGTGGAATTAAATAAAGCATTCATTAATTCTATGTTGAATGATTATAGGCCAGCCTCACGGCTAAGGCAGAGAGGCGTGCCTAACACCTTCCCCTTCCTGTACTTTTGGATTCCGTTCCCAGAATCTCTACTTGTTTTCTTAGTTTTCCTTAAACTAAGTGGTGACTCTTTCAAGTACAACTGTTATCATGTGGTGATATTCCTAGTCATGGGAATATCCACGGTTTCGGTATGCAACGATGAAACTCGTAGTGATGATCACTGTGTGGTGATGCCCCTTCAGGGATGTGTCAACAGTTTTGGCGACTCCGCTGGGGAATTATGAGAGTCAGAACCAAAAAGCTCAACATAGAACTAATTTTTGCTTTATTCAATTCCTTTCATGTGCATCAAGTGGGCAACCACATTGAGTTCTCCTAATATCCCGGCATGTCACAGGCTATGTTAGGGATTTCAGCAAACTCCATGGTTACTACTACCTCTGTGGTATATCAAAAAGGTCGCCCAATTGCTGCCTGTGATGGGCAAGCTAGAGGGCTGGCATTTTTTGACAACGGAGCACCTTTGAGACTACCTAAACCGCTGAACTGAAATCCTAGAGCCACCGCTGGGTCCGAACACTGTTTTATAAATTTGAAAAGCGGTGTATGGTTTGCTCAATGAATTTTTATTTCAGAGATAGTGACGTAACCGAATCGGACCTTATATGTATGTATGTATAGATATGTATACATTTATGTATGTAGTAAAAAAACATTGAACCAGTCCATTTATATATATTGTACATATTCTTTTCCTTTTCAAAACTTAAAATTTTTGAGGATTTTAGTGGTAACATGTATTGATTTAGAATTGGAACAAAGGTTTTACAAAAAATCAGAAAAACAATATTTGGTTTAGTGGTGGATGGTGAAGGTTCAGCACCATTGGTTACTTTGGTGGAGTACTGTGGTGGATATTTCTGACGATCTTTGACATTGAGATGTTTTTGTATTGGAATGGATTGGTAAGAAGCTATGTGAGGCGTCATTTAGAAGCGGGGGTGATCCTTTTTGGGTAGCTTGAAAAGAAAGGCAAGATGGGTTAGGATATACAGGATCCAGATTGAACAAATGAGGTCGATTGACTGAATTCGAAATTCGAGGGATCAAGAATTGGAAGAGCCGTTCATATTCCTAAGGATGGTCAAGGGAAGGGGTGGTGTCAATTACAGAAACATAAGGTTGAGATGGTTCACAAGAATGGCAATAATGGCTGACAGACTTTAATTCTCAAAGAGGTTATAAAGAAGGTAATGGTCAACATTAAGATCTTGAAGTGGCTTGGTTCACATTTAAAGAGGCTACTACGGATAACTTTAGCAAAGTTTAGGGCGATGTTGTGGGGAGAAGGCAGTTTTCGGACATCCGCTAAGATTGGGGATGTGGAGTTTCATGGTGTACCTATTTGGGCAGATTCTGTTGCAAACAAGGCACTTTCAAGTACCTGTGATGGTCGGACTTCGCTAGAGTTTTTCATTAAACAAACGATGCCGGGTGATGGCCAAATGAATAAGGTTTGTGGGAAAGGTTTTCGTGATTTTTGAGGGGCATAGCTGCATAAGTGGTTTTGTTAATTCGTTCTACACATACCTATAGGTCTGAATTTCAAATGTGAAAAGTCTAAGAGCTGTAAATCCAGGCCCCTGGCCTAAATAGAAGATGTTGGAGTCTTAATTCCAAATTGGACAATTTTGGCCGGTTTTTCTAATTGGGTCCTTCTGATTGGCATCTTCGCGGTATATGCTGGGTATATGCAGTCCCCTTAATATATATATATATATATATATATATAGAGAGAGAGAGAGAGAGAGAGAGAGAGAGAGAGAGAGAGAGAGAGAGAGAGAGAGAGAGTCCCCTTATGTGTGTGTGTATATTTATATATACATAATACATATACAGTCCCCTCATGAGGAATCCCTTACTTAGCTTAAGTGCGGACATCATAGATCCCGATCAAATTTTGATGATTCGAACTGTTCAATATGATCAGAACGTGATTTTAAAGGTCACTGCGAGAAATCAGCAAAAAATATTATCGGGAAGTGCTTCATTCGAGTAGTTTTCATTGAACAGTTCAATAAAAAATTGCTCAGATCAAGCACTTCTCGGTCATATTTTTTGCTAATCTCTCACGGGGACCCTTGAAATCACGTTTTGAACACATTGAACGGTTCGGATCATCAAAATTTGATCGGGAAAGAGAGGTCCGCATTTAAAGACCTCATAGGACAGGTAAAATATTGAGCGTCTGGAAATTACTGGTGTTGGTGATCCATCTGGAAGGGGCCTTGGTTTCAGCTACGTCCGTACTGCTACAAAGGCACCAGTATCAAATGCGATGGTGAAGAAGAAAACAGCTATTGGTGAAGAAGAAAACAGCTATTAATCGTGGAGGTTCAACTTTAACAGGAGCAGATGCTGATGTACATTGATTAAGCATGGATGCTGCATGAGAGGTGCTCTAACTTACCCTTTTGTTTTGTTAAATGAGTATTGTTTTCAGCAAGTTTTACTTAACCCAATCATCTTTTTAAAACAAATGAGCTTTACATGAAAAGATCTTATGGCTTCTTAAACGAGATCAGCACCATGTGCTAGATTATGTTTCCTTCTTGGCAGTAAATTTAGCTGAAAAGATAAGTTATTGATGTATAACAAAGTTGTCTATCATCTTTTGCTGATGATATTGTGGCCAAACTGAGGGCAGGTGGAGCCTTTGTTGACATAAAGGTTTTCATGAGCTCCAGTTGTAGGTGCAATAACTTTGTTGTGTTTTCAGAATATGCATATCTGTGAGAGACCTTTTAACAACATTATTATGCTAATGCTGCCTACAAGTAGATAAGTACAATTATGAAACAGACCACAACTTTTGGACTCCATGAGGCTCTTCAGATATCTCAATGAAGGTCCTTCAATAGGGACTGAGCTGTGATATACTTCTTGAATTTTAAGGACTTGAGACTCCCTAAGGCTCTTCACTGTTTTGATCTCTAAAATCTGATCTGAGACCTCATGAAATGACCCCTCAACACTTATTCAAGCTGTTGCTGACTGTTGTTAACAGACAGGCCAAGAACCATTTGCTGAATCATCTCAGCAGTGGTTGGTTCCCAACTTGGCAACAAGGAATTCTCAGCCTCTTAATTTCAGAAGAGATCACCTACATTTGTTTGATTTTAGTGGTAACGTAATTAGAGAGGAAAAACCACTAGGGTTATTTTTCATTCAACGTGGAAATATATACAAGCTGTACAATAATTGCACTATGGTCCTAAATACTTAAACTAATTACATGATAAGACACATAATTACATCTAACACTCCCCCTCAAGTTGGTGTGAAGATATCAATCAAGCCCAACTTGGACACAATAGGATGAAAACTCTTGCTACCCAGCCCTTTTGTGAATATATCAGCTAACTGATCTCCAGATCTCACAAACGGCATACATATCAAACCCTCGTTCAACTTTTCCTTGATGCAGTGACGATCAATCTCTATATGCTTCGTTCTGTCATGCTGAACGGGATTATGAGCAATGTTGATGACAGCGTTATTATTGCAGTAGAGTTTCATTGGAACACTGTCGGCAAACCCCAAATCACGTAACAAAGTTTGGAGCCACAAGAGCTCGCAAACCCCATGAGCCATAGCTCTATATTCAGCTTCTGCGCTAGACCTGGCAACTACCGATTGCTTCTTACTTCGCCAGGTAATCAGATTACTTCCAAGGAAAGTGCAATAGCCAGAAGTAGAGCGCCTATCATCCACAGAACCAGCCCAATCAGCATCAGTGAATGCCTCGAATCGCAAATGGCCATGATTAGAGAACAAAATTCCTTTTCCTGGAGCTGATTTCAGATACCTCAGAATACGATAAACTGCATCTAGATGTGAGGTACGAGGATCATGCATAAACTGACTAACAACACCCACTGCATAAGTAACATAGGAAAACAAAAAAACTTACCTGGACTTGGAAAAATTGCAAACATACCTTCTGAAGCCTTAATCCTAGACACATGTTTTTTTTAATTATTGTTCTAAATGAATTTCTGTGATTGAGAAGATTGCATTTTCGTCTCCTATCTTCCATCCAACTTGCTTGGGCGGAAAGACATGTGGTTTTGTCCTCCGACCTACCACTTCTCTTATGTGTTTTCCTCTGTAAACCACCTTCTTGGAAACAATCAAAAACCTTTCTTTCGTTTGAGTAATCCTGTATGCTGTGTTGATTCCTTGAGCAATATATCTGGAAATGCCTATTGATTTCTCATTAATGCAGTTTCGGACTCTACTGGGGCACTCCAAAATAACCGTTTCTCGAACATCTTACCGTTGCCCATGAACCTACTGTGGACTTCTTATGTTGTTATCCACTTGACCATTCTTTTTGAACAGAGTAATAGGGATTTGTTTTATTCCTTCTGCCAAAAGCATTTTGGAAGGCGAAGGCATGTTAACATAGCATCATTCAGGCCAACCAGTTAACTTCTTATTCTGATAGATGTTCAAATTAAAAAAATAAAATAGATGTTCAAATTTAAGTTTGAATGTGATATACTCTGAAATGCCATTGCAATCTCAAGAAACCTTTTTCAATAATTTCTGTTCAGTTTTAGGGTAATCGTAATAGGGAGAAAACTCATTAGGGTTGATTTCATTCAACGTAAAATATATACACAAGATGTATAATAATTGCTCTACGGTCCTAGATACTTAAACTAATTACATGATAAGACACATATTTATACTATATACAAATAGACCCATAATCTAACACTCCCCCTCAAGTTGGTGCAAAGATATCAATCAAGCCCAACTTGAATACAATAGGATGAAAAACTCTTGCTACCCAGCTCTTTTGTGAATATATCAGCTAATTGATCTCCAGATCTCACAAACGGCATACATATCAAACCCTCGTTCAACTTTTCCTTGATGAAGTGTCGATCAATCTTTATGAGCTTCGTTCTATCATGTTGAACGAGATTATGAGCAATGTTGATGGCAGCTTTGTTGTCGCAATAGAGTTTCATCGGAACACTGTCAGTAAACCCCAAATCACGTAACAAAGTTTGGAGCCACAAGAGCTCGCAAACACCATGAGCCATAACTCTATATTCAGCTTCTGCACTAGACCTGGCGACTACCGATTGCTTCTTACTTCGCCAGGTAATCAGATTACAGCCAAGAAAAGTGCAATAACCAGAAGTAGAGCGTCTATCATCCACAGAACCAGCCCAGTCAGCATCAGTGAATGCCTCTAATCGCAAATGGCCATGATTAGAGAACAAAATTCCTTTTCCTGGAGCTGATTTCAAATACCTCAGAATACGATAAACCACATCTAGATGTGAAGTACGAGGATCATGCATAAACTGACTAACAACACCGACTGCATAAGTAACATCTGGTATGGTGTTGGCTAAGTATATTAGTCGACCCACAAGTCGCTGATACCTCTCCTTATTAGTATGCTCCCCCACATCTCCACTAAGATGATGATTCGCCTCAATAGGAGAATTTGCAGGTCTACAGCCCAACATACCTGTTTCTTCCAAAAGATCAAGTATATACTTGCGTTGGGAAATAAAGATACCTCTGTCAGACCTCGCTACTTCCATTCCAAGGAAATATCTCAATGATCCCAAGTCCTTAATTTCGAACTCTTGAGCTAGACAAGACTTAAGGTTATGAATCTCACTCGCATCATCGCCTGTCATTATTATATCATCAACATAAACAATAAGAACAACAATCTTACCATTACTTCGCTTGATGAACATTGTATGATCTGCATGACTCTGCTTGTAACCAAAACTCAGCATACCTTAGAGAACCTGCCAAACCAGGCTCTAGGTGACTGCTTCAGCCCATAAAGTGCCTTCTTCAATTTACACACCTGTCCCTCACTTGCAGGAGAAGAGAAACCCGGTGGAATATCCATATAAACTTCCTCCTCTAAATCACCATTGAGGAGTGCATTTTTCGCATCAAACTGTTGAAGAGGCCAATTCAAGTGGGCAGCACGCGAGAGAAGAGCTCGCACAGAGTTCATCTTCGCCATCGGAGCAAACGTCTCCTCATAGTCAATACCATAAGTTTGAGTAAAACCTCTGGCAATAAGCCTTGCCTTATATCTCTCAACTGTACCATTAGCCTTTTGTTTAATAGTAAACACCCACTTGCAGCCCACTGGCTTCTTCCCTTCTGAAAGTGACACTAGATCCCAGGTGCCATTTTTTTTCAAAGCTGTCATCTCTTCCACCATAGCTCCTTTCCACTTAGGTATCCTAAATGCATCCTGCCAATTCTGTGGAATAGATATAGAGGAAAGAGAAGAGACAAAGGCATAGTACGAAGGAGACAAACGGTCATAAGAAACAAACTGTGAGATAGGATGTTGAGTACAAGATCTAACTCCTTTTCGAATAGCAATAGGAAGATTGTCAGGATCCATAGGAGGATGTTCAATAAGAGAAGAATCATTACCAGAAGAGTCAGCTGACGAATTCGGAACTGGAGTGGGTGATTGTGATTGACAAGGTGGTAACGCATAGGAAGACTTTCTACGTCTAGCATACCTCTGTAAGTTAGCTCCCTGCAGTCGTGCAGGTAGTTGTTCCTCAATGTCACCACCAATATCATGTGTTTCCCTTTCAACAGATACCAGTTCCTCTCCAGTGTTTTCCTTCTCCCCCTCACTATGATTATAAAAGGTAAACATCTCTTCCTCCTGCTGATGCTCCCCCTGAAGAGATGGTTTGGAGGGAGAATAAAAAAACTCTGTTTCCCAAAAAGTAACATCCATAGAGACAAACATCTTCCTAGAATAAGGGTCATAACACTTATAGCCTTTCTGGGTAGGAGAGTATCCAACAAAAATACACTTATGGGCTTTATGTCCCAGCTTGCCCCCAGAAGGTTTGGGGGCATGAACAAAACACACACAACCAAACACCCAAGGTGGAAGAGTCGTAACTCGACAATTGCTTGGCAGACACTCAATGGGTGTTTTAAAATTGAGGACACTGGATGGCATACGGTTGATAAGATATGTGGCAGTTAAAATAGCTTCTCCCCATAAGTATTTGGGAACATTCATAGTGAACAAAAGGGATCGAGTGACCTCAGCGAGATGATGATTTTTGCGGTCAGCGACTCCATTTTGTTGTGGAGTGTCAACACAAGTCGTCTGAAAAATAATTCCATTATCAACTAGATATGTTCGAAAAATCTTATCAATATACTCAGCCCCATTATCACTCCGAAGAATTTTAATATGTGTATCAAACTGAGTGCACACCATCTTATGAAAAGATTTGAAACAGGAAAATACTTCATTCTTTGACTTGAGTAAGTACACCCATGTGGCACAAGAATAACAATCAATAAAGGTAACAAACCATCGATAGCCCTTTAAAGAAGTAATGGGAGAAGGATCCCAAACATCAGAATGGATAACCATAAATGGAGAATCACTTCGTTTATTAATAGGGGCATAAAAAGAGCGTTTATGCTCTACGATGCCACCGATGTAACAAAGAAAGAATGGAACTCATATCTGCATGTAGAGCTTTTCCACATGATAAAGATGGCTGAGATGGATGAGATGCATGCTCCAAATAATAGATACCACCATGTGTTTTACCATTGCCAATCACCTTCCCTGTTTCCAGTTCCTGAAAGACACAGTGAGTAGAAAAAAATGTCACCGAACAGTTTGCAGAATGGGTAAAACTACTAACTGAAAGAAAGTTAGTGGCAAAGTTTGGAATATGGAGAATTGAAGAAAGTGAGATAGAGGGAGAATAGCGAATAGAACATTTCCCTGAAATAGCAGAGAATGACCCATCTGCAATTCGGACCTTATCCTTACCAGAACATTTCCCTGAAATAGCAGAGAATGACCCATCTGCAATTCGGACCTTATCCTTACCAGAACAAATAGAATAGGAATAAAAAACAAATGAACCTGTCATATGATCTGAAGCACTAGAATCTATAATCCAAGGGATACCGGAGGAGGCAGTAAATGCACTAGCTGGAATACCTGAATGAGCAAAATAGGATGCAGTAGGAGCTGTTGTGCAAGTAGGAGCTATAGTAGAGGAAGAATCAGCCCGAGCCATAAGACGCCTGAGAGCTTGCATCTCCGCTTGAGAGAAACCACCAGTAGAATCAGAAGGTGACTGAACTCCTGTACTGTACCCAGAATCGGACAAGGTTGCAAACGCTGAAACATGTGACTGGGCCTGAGAACGCCCGGGACCACGACCTCGACCTCCACGTCCATTGCCTCGCCCACGACAAGGACGACCATGTAACTTCCAACATAAATCCTTGGTATGTCCAGTGTTGTGGCAATGATCACACTGGAGTGACATGCGGTCTATAGTCCCACCGCTAGTACCAAGCTGAGATTTTCCATTGCCAAACCCAAACTGTCCCTGCGGAATAGCAACCAAGGCAGAACGATCAGAAGTAGGAGCTTGCAACATAGCACCCCTCCTGCTCTCCTCCTGCTAAACAATGGCACAGGCCTCTCCCAAAGATGGAAACGGGACACGACCCAATATCTGCACTCTAATTGGATCATACTCCACATCAAGACCAGCAAGAAAGTCATACACACGCTCTTTCTCTATTCTTTTTAACCAAGCACCAGCATTAACGGAGCAAACTGCCTGAAACCCCTGATAATAATCAAATTCTTGCCAAGCCCCACTGAGCTCAGCAAAGTAAACAGCAACAGATTGATTGTGTTGATCCATAGTACGAAGTCTCTTTCGCAACTCAAAACATTGAGCATCATTGCCCTGCTGAGAATAAGTCTGTTTGGCAATAGTCCAAATCTGATATGGAGTGTCAAGAAGCAAGAAAGGACTACGAATATCAGCCTTCATAGAATTAAACAACCAGGTCATGGCTAAAGATCGATGAGACTTAAACTTATTGAGTTCAACATCAGTAGTAGGCTCAGTAACAAGGCCTTCAATGAACTTAAACATTCCTTTAGCTTCAATAGCTAATATAAAAGTACGAGACCAAAGTAAATAATTTGTGCCATCCAATTTGATGGGACAAATATCCAGCGGAGAGTTATCCAGAGTCCCTACACGACTCAACTCATCCTTACCACTAGCGGAAGCCTGTTTTTTCTCTTCTGACATATTGAAATCAGAACAATAATGCCAAATAAACAATAAACAATGTTCCCAGCAGCTTTAGAACTCCAAAAACAATAAGTAAAGGTTCCAATAGCCCTAGAACTTAAAAAAAACCAACGGAATACCTTCGGATCTGACTGAAATAGTGCTGAAATTTCTTGAGAGAAGGAAAAAAATAGATCTGGTCGGTGAGAAGAAATGACAGCGAGCAGATTGTAATTGACGGCGATGACAAGCCCTAGCTGATTGAAACACTGTTCACGCAAAACTGTTCACGCGGTGCTGATCGACGAGAAGAACGTCGTAGGTTACCAAGTTCTATCGCTCTGATACCATGTTCAGTTTTAGGGTAATCGTAATAGGGAGAAAACCCCTTAGGGTTGATTTCATTCAACGTAAAATATATACACAAGATGTATAATAACTGCTCTACGGTCCTAGATACTTAAACTAATTACATGATAAGACACATATTTATACTATATACAAATAGACCCATAATCTAACAATTTTTGTATGTTTATGCATGAATGTTAGAACTGTTGGAAGACCACGAGTAAGATTGTTAGGACGAACTCTACTCAGGTTGGGGAGTTGGCTTTAAATGGATTGCTTAACGGTGCTGCATTTCATTCTTTGCAATCAAATGAAGCATATGCTTTGGAACAAAGTTCTCCTTCATTTTCCCCTCTTATTTCATGTCTATATTTTTTGTACTAGTAGCGGATACTGTTTTGTAACTAGGTTGGGTTGTCAGATATCAGAATGGATGGTAAGTCATGAAGATTGAGTTTGAGGTATCAGACTCAGACTATGCAGTCCGCATTGACTTGATGACAAAAGTGTTCGGTATTGATGCTGTTGAGCGATCCTTTGAAGGTCTCCCTCCCACTGCAAAAACTCGTGAAACCTACACCGCTCTGCTTCACTCTTATGCTGCCACAAAACTCATTGAAAAGGCTGAGGCACTTTACGAGAGAGCAAAAAAAGCAAATCTTTCTTTGAGTGCCCTCGCTTACAATGAGATGATGACCTTGTACATGTCAGTTGGGCAAGTGGAGAAGGTTCCTTCTGTTATCGAAGAACTCAAATCGTGAAAGGTTGCCCCAGATTTGTTCACTTATAATCTATGGATAAGTTCATGTGCCGCAACAATGGACATCAATGGAGTCAAAAGTATTCTTGCTGAAATGATTCGTGACTTTGCCTCTAATGAAAGGTTGGGTGAGGCATGCGTTGTAGCAAACATTTATGTTGTAGCAAACATTTATATTACTTCGGGTCACCTTGTGAATTTGGACCCAAACTCTCTCGTTGAAAGTGAAAAGGGTATTATTACACAAGGAGAGTGGATAACTTATGACTTCCTTATTATGTTGTATGCCGGTTTGGGGAATAAAGAGAAACTCGATAAGATCTGGAAATCCTTGAGGATGACGAAACAGAAAATGACAAGTAGGAATTATTTGTGTGTTCTTTCATCGTATCTCATGCTAGGGTAGTTGAGGGAGGCAGGAGAAGTTATTGACCAATGGATACAATCTGCTGCAGCAGATTTTGATGTCTCTACGTGTAGCAGGCTTCTGAAAGCATATAAAGATGCCGCGTTGGTGGAAACAGGCGAAACTCTTCGCATGCTTCAGACTGAGAAGGGCTGCACTACTAACATAGATGAGTAAAAGCAAGAGGCAGGCCTGAGTGGTTACAGTATCGATCAGTTTTGTACACGTTAGTGTTCAAAAATGTGACAATTTTTGAAATAATTGTCACATTTTTATGTATATCGAACAATTTTGAATACGTTAGTGTTTTAAAAATGTGCTCCGAGCAATGTTCTAAAAATGTGATCCTAGCATTGTGCGATTTTGAGTGGTTAGAATTTCGTATTTGGACTCATCTTTTGGCATGTACAGCTTGTTCGGTTGAGGTTTTTCAAAATTTGTTTTCTGACAATTATTTCAAAAAACTAACTTTCCCCTAAAAATAAATAAGCTGTAAAAGCATTCTTCTTTTCTTCCAAAAATGCTCAATAAGTCCAATTTTTTTTTTTTGCAAAACTTGTTCGGAACTATTCAAAAAACTAATATATATCCTTAGGCTACGTTTGTTTGGATGTAAATGTTTTATCCATTTTTCAAGTGTTTGGTTGCACAACATATGAGTAAATGTTTACTTGTAAAATATTTTTCCTGATGTAAAATGAATTACCGGCAAAACATCTTCCGTTCTGCTTTCTCAAATAAGTACTTGAAAAATAAGGCTTTATTTTCAAGCTTAAAAATAATAGACTTACAAAAATAATTTTTTAATTTTTTTTGCAGGGTTTGATATCAAAATCCATCAAACAATATCCATGTTACAATTTCTTTTTTAATTCAATAAGCCTACTATTTTAAGTTTAAAAATTGTAAATAAATATTTAATTTTTAAGGACCGAAAGCGGAACGGGCATCATTTTACTATTTCCGTTGATCTCCACTTTGAAACTCAGCAGTTAACAACCCCTCTCCCTCTCTCTCCAATTTCGTTCCCTTCCCTCACATGAATTACCTCTCTCCCATCCTTTCACTTTCTTCACCTATCAGAGATAAGTTCTCTGCGTTTGTCCCCTCTCTCTCTCTCTCACATATGTACACCCATATCCTTTACCAGATAGTAAGATTAAAAAACCAACTCCATATCCTCCCATTAATCGATTGGGGTAAAAGTAATTGCATTGAAAAAGTATTTTACTACTACTAACCAAACATCAGAAAACAAACAAACACGAAAACTTTATTTTTGTAAAAAACATTTTACACGGAAAATGTTTTCAGGTCTAAAATATTTTACGTTGAACCAAACAAAGCCTTAATTTAGGAATGTTGTGCGGAGAGTATTCATTTTCGAAAACTTCTGAATGAAAAGTAGAAGATTGGATCGAATACTTACATGTATTCAATTGATCTAATTTTTTACGGGGCCACTTGAAAAAATGTCTTCAAATTTATCAACGGATTGGATCATTTGTGCGGGAGACCCCATATAGCGATGTACCACGTATGTGGAGCAAGAGCCGTTGGCATAAATCTTTCTCGAGAAACTGGTGACCCCTCTAAAAAATAAGCAAAGATGGAAAAATCCTGGTCCGGAGCTGGTAACACTACATCTGCCTCGATTTTTGCAGAAAAGATTTATAGAAAGAGATTGCCTTAGCAAAGTCTGGGTGCACAGGAACCTCAGTTATCCATTGTTTAATCTTAGTGAAAGCCCTGAAGGCGGCGGTTGTCCACTTGAACTCTCCTTTCTTCAAGCAATCAGTAATGGGAGCCGTAATAGTGCTAAAACCAGATGCCCCGTATATTTTTGCACCAAAAATACCCTAGCAAGGGAGTGGCGTTAACAAAAAAAGGAGTGACAAAATTAGCAGCCTAAACATAATGTCGTCATAGATCTTAGGTTGTAACTTGATCTTGAGCAAATTTGTTGATGTCGCACCCATGAAATATGGAAAGTGCCAAACATTGGGAGCTTGACCAAATGATTTCATCAAAACGAAGGCAGGTTAGGCTGCTATTGTAACATGATGTTCGAAGGTGGATCTGGTTTCAGCTGGAATTGTTGTTCCAGTTTCCTTTGATTCTACAGATGGTGAGTGTCCAAGGTCCATGGACAAATGAAAGTAAAGTGATGAAGACTTCTCACCCACTAACAGTCTTCATTTGAATAGTTCGAATCTTGACCAAAAAGCTACGCTTTTGCAGTCGATTGATGATACAGAGAGCTCAAGCTTTTCCTTTCTTTTTGGGAATCCCAACTATTAAGGAGAAGATGGAGCAGTTATGTTCAGTTCAGCAATTATGCGAAGTAAGTCGACTTGGGAGTTCGTAGATATTGGGTCACTGCTACCAGCGGCTTGCCCAGAGGGATGTGGATTTGCTGTCCTCTGCTAGCATGCAGAATCCCTTTCTCAAAGAAAGGAGCAAGAGCCGTTGGCATAAATCCTGCATAAATGGAGAGGTGGAAATGGTTTGGGTTGCTAGTGGAAATGGTTTGGGTTGCTATATCAAAAACACGATAACCCTTTTGCGCATAAGGATAACCAATAAACACACTAGGTTTGGCCCTTTGAACAAATTTATGCAGGATGCTATTGTTGTGAGTAAAACATAAACTACCAAGACTCATAAAGTGGAATAATTTGGTTTGAAACCAAACAAAATTTCATGTAGTGATTTGTTAGACAAAAGAGGAGTTGGCATTTTATTAATGAGATAGGTGGCAGTGAGAACACATTCACCCCAAAACTTTAGAGGTAAGTTTGCTTGAAAACGGAGTGCACGTGCCACCTCAAGGAGGTGACGATGCTTACGCTCAACAACACCATTTTGTTTGGGAGTTCCAACGCAACTTCGTTGGTGAATAATGCCATTATCTAAAAAAAATGTTGCATATCTTTGGAAAAAAATTCAGCTCCATTATCGGAACGAACGAGTTGAATAGAGGGAAAAATTTCTGCACCATCATGAGAATGAATTAGATTTATGCATGATTGGAATTAAGTCTTGACCATGGAGCAAAAAGAATGTAGAATACGTTAGTTTCGGACTTGAGATGCATAAGATACATCCAAGTACACCGATTGAAATCATCCACAATGGTTAAAAAGTATCTTGAGCCACTCATGGAGGGTAGTGAAAAAGGACCTGTAGACACCCCAATTTGGACCCTTCGAATCTCTTTAATTCGTGGCCCGGAGGCTCCCCGATGATGAATTTGGATCAAAACAAGCCTCAGACCAATCAGAACAAAGCTCCTTGGAGAACTTTAAAAGGGAAAATAAAATGTCAAAATAAGTCCCAAGCGCTCAGGAACATTCCCATGCGCTCAAAACAGTTTTTCAAAACCAGGGGTTGACTCACTCTCGAGCGCTCGAGACCTCTGTGCTGCCCAATGGGTGATGAAGCTTCCCCACTTCCCATGCAGCCCATCATTACAGCCGTCTTAAGCTGGTTCAAACTTCAGACAACACTCCACCTCAGTCAGAGGGGAGGTCAGGCCTGAAGATTCCAAATTTCATTTTCTAAAATGATACCATATGATATTTTGCCTATATATAGGCTCATTTCAGCACAGAACAGGGCACGAAATACCTCTCTCTAGAAAACCTCTGACCATTCAAAGAAGCCCACTTTCATTCGCTTGAAAAAAATTTTGATTTTCAAAAACAAAACCACCAAGAGCCAAAGCATCAAGAAGATGGAGGAAGTTCAGATCACTACCAGTCTCTCTGATCTTACGAAGTTTTCACTTCCCATTCATCTTTCAAAGTTTTTCAAGGAGCAAAGTTCTAACCAAAAAGGTAGAAGCTTTCTACCTTAGTGTCAAACAAGAATGAGGCTGTTTTTCCTTTCTGAGGGAGGTCTCTTAGCCCTCTCAGTCTTTAATACTGAGCATGGGTTGAGAGACTTCAGTGTAAAAACAAGAGCAAAGGGGCATAAGTGTGTTTTCTGTACTTAGCTTACTGGAAGCACTCCCGAGCGCTCGGGACTACTCTAGCGCGCTCGAGAGTGACTCCAATCATATTTTCCTTCTTTTGGGCATTTAAGAGGGCATGCAAGGGGAGTGAAACATGTTTCCAAACAGATCAGTCCTTTTGAGGTGTGTTGGTACTGATGATCGTCTCTTTTCAGAGAAAAATAAGGAAGATCTTTCTTATTTAAAGACATGCAAAAGAGTTTTGTTCAAAATCTAAAAGAGAAGTTTTCATACTTCAAAAAAAAAGAAAAAGAAAATGCAAGATCTGGTGCACCAACATACTACATTGAGTGTATTGGTTGGTTGAAATCAGTCCTGGGGTATAGATAACTCCCAAGCGCTCGAGATCACTTCCAAGCGCTCGGGAGTGTCTGCATGTCACTCCACCCCATTTTCTTCCAGTTTGATCTTGATACTGCCCTTGCATGCCCATGCATGTGTCCCTTTTTCCCCTTTGGAGCTGTAAAATCACTTTTCAAAAAGGCAAGGATGCATGGCTTGGAAAAATGGGAGCTGATCCCAGTCTACTGAGTCCTCTATTGAGCCCATAATGTGTTTAAGGTTACTCCAGTTTACATTTCTAGTATTGTACTCTGTTGTACTAACAAGACTTGCAGGCTGGGCATGCAATACTCCCAAGCGCTTGGGAGTGCTCCCGAGTGCTCGAGAGTGAGATCAGTGACAGGGTTTCCAGTTTCTAACATTCTGCATTTCTTCACCATTTTTCAATCATCCCTTGTACATATGCACATGCATGCACACCTTTATTTGTTATGTTTCTGAATACCTGCTATTTGCTTGATGAAACAAAATCTTTTTCGAAAAATCCCACAAATGTTTAGTAGAGACCGATCTTGTATCGGGCGAGGGGGGTGCCGTAAAACCATTCCCCCCTCGTAACGTGGCTTCCGAACCCTTTTCGAATATCTGGTTTTCAATTCAAATCAACCATTTTCAGAATAAAACGGTTTCTCGGGTGGCGAACCATAAATCTGGGTGGCGACTCCTCAAATTTTTCGAATCAAAACCTTTATTGTTCTTCAGGCCGCCCCGATCCACCCGGGGCTGTGGTAGCCCACAGTGGCGACTCCGCTGGGGAGATGAATTAATTAATACTTGAGAAAAATCGGTACGTTGATGAAATGGCCCGATTTCCTTAAGCATTAATTAAATTAGTGAGCCAAGCTTGAAAAATATTTGTGGGATTTTCAAAATTATTTTGTTTCATTTTCCATTTTTGTATATATATCTTGTGCAGCCCCCGCTGTTGTGTTTCGGCAATCCTACCCGGTTCGCCGGTGATAGGGAATCCCGGAATGCTCAGCAACCCTCGACCGTGATGAGTCATCCCTACCGTTTGTATCGTTATTGGGTGTACGCTCAATAATGGGAGGTATACTTTGACTCTAGTCCGGGGAACCCTTTTCAAGCCAAAACCGGCCTTTCTGCATGTTTAGCGGGCCATAGAACCTTCCAAACTAGGACAGGAACCTACAGGGTAGGGTTACGTGCTATATCCCGCTTACGTGTTGCATCTTGCATTGTCATGCTGTCAGCCCCGGTTCTCGAGACTCGCTCGCGCGGTCTTCGGAAGGTTGCCAAGACCCGATGAAGAGTCATGCACCCTAATGCGTGTTGCTAAATCACACAAGTCCTCGAGCCTAAACCTAAAGGAAACTAAAATCTTGCTAAGTCCTCAACTAGTGTTTAATCGGGGATTTAACCAAAGGGAAGGGATGACAAGGGAGCAAAACGTTGTTTGGATGATCGTTGGATGAAAAGGGTAAACAGTGTGGCTTTTAATCGGACGGTTCTTGTGAATGGTGTACACAAGACGACAAAACAGCATTGGGTTAATCGTGGTCATTGGATCGTGTAATCTCTAAAGATCCAATGGCTGTGGTGAATGGTGTACACCATGCCTTGAGAGGCTTGTTAAAGTCTTACCCAGTCAAATAGTGTAATGGTGTAACAATCATTTACTAGAATGTCCTTTGACTATAACTGTACAAGTTACTTTATAAGGGTAATGTGGTCATTGAACTATGAGACAGGATGGGACCATAACTTTTGTAAAGTTTTCTCTCTCCTCCCACCTGGCCCACACGTATAATATTACCGTGTGGGCCAGCGCTTTGGTGTGTACGGCTTCACCTTTATTTCAAATCAGTGGGCCATGGTTATTATTGGAACTTTAATGGAAAGTGACGTGGATGTGTGTAGTGGTTCGTATGAACCTTGTTTGTGGTGTACCGTTGTGTTGACTGGTAGTCAATGAGGAAATTGGCCGGAATGTTCATACATTGTTTATAAAAGCTTATGTTGTCCATTAATATTAGGAGCATTTGTATTTGGCTTAGTTGTGGGTGTAAATTTTAAACATATTAATTAAAATATGTTTAGGGTTGGTCAGAGGCGCCCTTATATAAATTATGGTTTTCGTAAATGTAATGCCCCGAATTTTGGGTACGTTAAATAACATTTTATTGAACAACAAAAGAGAGTCTGGCTCTTTATTACATCATAAACTCCCAAAGGGTTCTAATAATACACAAAAGGGATGGATATCTAAGGTTATCTACAGCTCCTTCTCTTCTTCCATCCTAGCAAGTTCCTCAGCTCCAAAGGCCTCCAAGGTATACAGCTCCCCTTGTTCATCTAACAAGTCTGACACATTATACCAGCGTCGCCACCAGTATAATATGTCAGGGTCACATAAAGCAACACCATGAGCTTGAAAGCTCAATAGAATAATCCAAAACCCACTAACCCTTAACTTACAAATAGCAAGTCATGCATATATCATAAAGAGTCATAACAGCACATGCATTAATATAACAATAACAACAACAATGACACATCCGCATTCGCTATCTATCGTTGGTGTCATGTTTCCGTGTGTTTCTCCTACGTGACTCATCGTTTTGTGTCTCATCTATCATTTCAAAAAAATCACACGCACACACCAATGAGCTACCAAGTCCGGCTCATTGGCCACAATGGCTACCAAGTCCGGCACATTGTGGACGCACATAACCAATAAGCTACCAAGTCCGGCTTATAGGCCACAATGGCTACCAAGTCCGGCCATGTTATCAAATCTTGCATTAGCTCCTCTCCGCAGATAACCAAGCCCAATCAATCAATGAAGCTACCATGTCCGGCTCCGATAACAATCTACACAATGGGCTACTAAGTCCGGCTCATTATGAACGCACACAATCAATAAGCTACCAAGTCCGGCTTATAGGCCACAATGGCTACTAAGTCCGGCACATTGTGTCACATACTCATCTCCAAATGAAGCTACCAAGTCCGGCTCCATTGGCAACACATACCAACGTAAGGCTACCAAGTCCGGCTATTACGTAGTTTCTAAAATATTTTACCAAGTCCAATTATTTCCTTTATCCACACCCTAGGTGTCATATTTCTACTTCTCGGTTGTCGTGTCTCGTAATCATGCATTGACTCCGCGGTGGGACTTATCACATAAATCATGCAATGACAACTAGCAAGATCATCCAACTCTATACTATCATACTTGTTAATAACCATAAGTAAAACAAACAACTATCACGAGATCAAGCAAACACGTAGCCATAAGATCAAAGTAAACTACGTACTTAACAAGAAAGTTCTACAAGCTAAATTCAAGTCAAACATGCATATAACTATTCAAGTACCACATATACTTAGAGATAGCGGGGTCGGGGTAATCTACCGTTCTTCTTGGCGGTAGAAAGGTTTACGAAAGAAACGTCAGAAAGAAAGTCGGCACTTTCGAGCGGGCGTAGCGACTACGATAAGCTTCCAAAAGCTTCGAAAGAGAAAGGTTTCTCTCGAAACTAGATCGTAACCTATACTACTACTACTTTAGGATCGAGGTGGTGGTCGTATAGTGGTTTAGTGGCGGAGATGAAAAGAAAGCTCAAGAACAAGCTAGAACTACTCAAGAACACTAAGAATTCTTATGCTTTCAAGGAGAGAACTTGGAGATGGGAATGGTGTGAGTTGAATGAGAAGTGTGAGCTCCTATTTATAGGCAAATGGGCTCTCCCTCTCCCTCTTTGGCCGGCTGCCCTCTTTCTCTCTTATTCTCAATTTTTAATTCCAAGCAAATCTTGCTTCCTTGCAAGAAACATCCTAAAAACTAGGCATGCAAGGCTAGGATGTGTCCTTTGGATTGGATTTTGGAAGATTGGCCAAGGAATTGGATTTGTTTCAAGTAAACAAATGGGGTTTGTACAAAGAAGGACAAGATTGGATGGCGTTGGTTATGCTTTCACTTGAAAGCATACACAAACTAGGACAAGGATGACCAAGCAAGGTCAATCAAGGAAGCAACACATCACTCTCTCTCTCTCTCTCTCTCTCTCCATCCGACCTCTCTCTCCCTCTGTCAATCTCTCTCGGCTTTTCTCTCTCTCTCTCCCTCTCTCTCTCTCCCACTTGTACCACTTGGAAAGTATATATATATACTAATATATACATATGTACTATGGGTCTTTCAAAATCTTGTATTTAAAACTAAATATAGATTTTCTTAATATAATATTGTAATACACACATGTTATATACAATATTATATATATATACATACAAGTACACTCATATATATATATATATATATATATATATATACATGTACCACACAATATCTATACTAGATATGACCTAGGACCAATATCTAATATAGTATTCTACTACTTTCAAGGTACAACCATTAAAATACTAACCTAATGTACTAATCCTATTTTAATCAAATATCACACATGCCAAATCTAATATTTTAATCTACCTAGTACATGATTGTCAAGACTAACTATTATCCAATGGATAATAGTTTCTCTAATGGTTAATAACCAATGGGTAATAATGGCTAGGATTCTAGTCTATCGCCCAATGGGTAAAGAATCTCCTAATGGTTATTATCCAACGGTTAATACCAAAAAGTATAATACTTTGCAATTAAGCACTAAACTAATCTAATCTCGTACTTAGGAAGATTAACCAAGGTTTACCTATTGACCAATGGGTAAAGGAAACCCTAACGCTATTGTCCAACGGATAAATATTACCCTAGCTTTTATCGTCCAATGGATAAAGACAAAAAAGGGTAAAATGGTCCATCTAGGGTTAGGGTAACCTAATTAGATTTGGGATCCAAGTGATTAGGTTAACAGTCTATTAGGAATCTAACTAATTGGTTAAAGACTAACGATACTTAATCTAGGCTTTCATTGCTCGAGTGGTATTTTGGTTTTATTTAGTAGGAAATTGCCTAATAACGGAATATTAAAGCCCAACGGTGCCCAACGCCAAGGCAAGGCGTGAGCGTGGCCAAGGCAGCCTGGTGGCAAAGCGGTGGCCAAGCGGTGGCCAAAGCGTTTGGCACAAACAAGCCAAAGCACCTGGTGGCAAAGCGGTGGCCAAAGCGACCATGGCACAAACAGGGACAAAGCGACCGGTGACCAAATAGTAGCCAAAGGCGGCTCGGTAGCCAGCGATGGCAAAGGCAAAAGCAAGGCGCGACCCGACGCCAAGGCGAGGCAGCCGCCGACGCCAAGGCAGAGCAACCCGACAACGAATCCGACGCCTAGGTGAGGCAGACCCGACAATGACCCGACGCCTAGGCGAGGCAGGCGCGACAATGAGCCGACGCCAAGGCAACTCGGCGAGCCGACGCCAAGGCAAGGCAGCCCAGAAACCCGACGCCAAGGCGACCTAGCCAAGCCAAAGCAAGGCAGTCAAGTCAACGGTCAAGGCAAAGACCAAAAATTTCTACTAACCACTTCAGCATCGATGAAACATTCTAGGTTAGGGAAATGTAACTAAGCCAAACGGTAGTTAGGGTGGCTAACTAATCGGTTGCCATGCAGGATTTCCAGTCGAGAAATATAATTCTAGGATTTTACTACAATTACCAAGTTACTATACCCAGGTCTTAATAGGCATACTCGTCTTTAGAAAATGACCTTAATGCCCGTGCGATGAATTCCAATCTCCTAAGTCAATAAACCTAATTACGACGGATTATTAATCGCTAAAAGGGATTTATAAAACAAATAAAGAATTTTCAAATATAACAACAAAATTTTTTTATAAGTCAATAACGACCGATTTTTAGATGTTAAAAATGAAATCCAAGTATTAAAATAAAATTCAAATTTTTAGCGAAATTTTTATTGACCAAAAATCAGGGTCGTTACAGTAAAGGTGTAAAAAGACAAAAGATTTATGGTAATAAGCGTTCAGGATTTTCAAAAACTGGCTACGTTAGGCGCAGTCGTTTTACAAATTGTGGTAATAAACGGTTTTTGCCTTCACGGTCGTTGAAGGATGAAGTGTTTAAGTTGGAAAGCGGTCTTGTTAACGGGAATACGAGGCCGGATTATTTTACACTTCCCGAATTAGGACAAGGTGTTGGATGTCGTCACACTACTCGTATAAAATTATGGACGATTAATCTTGATGGGCGAATTAGTATATGTCCTCTAGACCAACAGATGGTGGAAGATCCATCTCAGCGTGGTGAACCTGTTAATATTGAAGGTTATGTTGGTTGCTTCGTTGTGTTGGATAGGATGCCTTCTGTTATTTCGTTGCCAACGTTTGAAGATGTATTTGGTGCTCGTCCTAATAACATATCGTCCATGTTAGATCAACATGTTCGCGTTGATCAGTTGAGCAGGTTTAAAGTGCTTATGAAGAAAAAGATATATGTTAATTCTCTGTTGCATGGGAGTATGACGACGTTGAACCGGTTTGTCAAGATTAATGGAAGAACGAAGATTATTACAACATTTAGAGATATGGGGGTGAATACGAGTGGTCGTTATGGTAACGTCTGAGATAATGCAATTATGATATTGTTAGTGTGGGAGTCGGATATTGCTTCAGCTATGTATTACAGCATTAATAGCCGACTTGTATACTTTCACTAGAGTGAAAGGTGTACTTTCAGTTGTTGATGAAGTGTATTAATGATAATTGTTGTGTGTTTATTTTCTGTTATGTATGAATTTGTTACTTTACAAATTCAGTCAACATTAAAAGTCTCAAGCTCTCCAAATCATTAACAAATTCAATCAACATTAAAAGTCTGCTGCGTTACAAATCATAAAAGAAAAAGACCCAAAATCATATGTTTTACAATCCCAGAACAACGCCACTTGACGAATAACAAAATTAAGAAAATAGAGCGGACGCGCAGCGTGATTCCCGTTATCCTTTACCAGATAGTATGATTAAAAAACCAACTCCATATCCTCCCATTAATCGAATGGGGTAAAAGTAATTGCATTGAAAAAGTATTTTACTACTACTAACCAAATATCGGAAAACAAACAAACACGAAAACTTTATTTTTGTAAAAAACATTTTACACGGAAAATGTTTTCAGGTCTAAAATATTTTACGTTGAACCAAACAAAGCCTTAATTTAGGAATGTTGTGCGGAGAGTATTCATTTTCGAAAACTTCTGAATGAAAAGTAGAAGATTGGATCGAATACTTACACATATTCAATTGATCTAATTTTTTACGGGGCCACTTGAAAAAATGTCTTCAAATTTATCAACGGATTGGATCATTTGTGCGGGAGACCCCATATAGCGATGTACCACGTATGTGGAGCAAGAGCCGTTGGCATAAATCTTTCTCGAGAAACTGGTGACCCCTCTAAAAAATAAGCAAAGATGGAAAAATCCTGGTCCGGAGCTGGTAACACTACATCTGCCTCGATTTTTGCAGAAAAGATTTATAGAAAGAGATTGCCTTAGCAAAGTCTGGGTGCACAGGAACCTCAGTTATCCATTGTTTAGTCTTAGTGAAAGCCCTGAAAGCGGCGGTTGTCCACTTGAACTCTCCTTTCTTCAAGCAATCAGTAATGGGAGCCGTAATAGTGCTAAAACCAGATGCCCTGTATATTTTTGCACCAAAAATACACTAGCAAGGGAGTGGCGTTAACAAAAAAAAGAGTGGCAAAATTAGCAGCCTAAACATAATATCGTCATAGATCTTAGGTTGTAACTTGATCTTGAGCAAATTTGTTGATGTTGCACCCATGAAATATGGAAAGTGCCAAACATTGGGAGCTTGACCAAATGATTTCATCAAAACGAAGGCAGGTTAGGCTGCTATTGTAACATGATGTTCGAAGGTGGATCTGGTTTCAGCTGGAATTGTTGTTCCAGTTTCCTTTGATTCTACAGATGGTGAGTGTCCAAGGTCTGTTGACAAATGAAAGTAAAGTGATGAAGACTTCTCACCCACTAATAGTCTTCATTTGAATAGTTCAAATCTTGACCAAAAAGCTACGCTTTTGCAGTCGATTGATGATACAGAGAGCTCAAGCTTTTCCTTTCTTTTTGGGAATCCCAACTATTAAGGAGAAGATGGAGCAGTCATGTTCAGTTCAGCAATTATGCGAAGTAAGTCGACTTGGGAGTTCGTAGATATTGGGTCACTGCTACCAGCGGCTTGCCCAGAGGGATGTGGATTTGCTGTCCTCTGCTAGCATGCAGAATCCCTTTCTCAAAGAAAGGAGCAAGAGCCGTTGGCATAAATCCTGCATAAATGGAGAGGTGGAAATGGTTTGGGTTGCTAGTGGAAATGGTTTGGGTTGCTATATCAAAAACACGATAACCCTTTTGCGCATAAGGATAACCAATAAACACACTAGGTTTGGCCCTTTGAACAAATTTATGCAGGATGTTATTGTTGTGAGCAAAACATAAACTACCAAGACTCATAAAGTGGAATAATTTGGTTTGAAACCAAACAAAATTTCATGTAGTGATTTGTTAGACAAAAGAGGAGTTGGCATTTTATTAATGAGATAGGTGGCAGTGAGAACACATTCACCCCAAAACTTTAGAGGTAAGTTTGCTTGAAAACGGAGTGCACGTGCCACCTCAAGGAGGTGACGATGCTTACGCTCAACAACACCATTTTGTTTGGGAGTTCCAACGCAACTTCGTTGGTGAATAATGCCATTATCTAAAAAAAATGTTGCATATCTTTGGACAAAAATTCAGCTCCATTATCGGAACGAATGAGTTGAATAGAGGGAAAAATTTCTGCACCATCATGAGAATGAATTATATTTATGCATGATTGGAATTAAGTCTTGACCATGGAGCAAAAAGAATGTAGAATACGTTAGTTTCGGACTTGAGATGCATAAGATACATCCAAGTACACCGATTGAAATCATCCACAATGGTTAAAAAGTATCTTGAGCCACTCATGGAGGGTAGTGAAAAAGGACCTGTAGACACCCCAATTTGGACCCTTCGAATCTCTTTAATTCGTGGCCCGGAGGCTCCCCGATGATGAATTTGGATCAAAACAAGCCTCAGACCAGTCAGAACAAAGCTCCTTGGAGAACTTTAAAAGGGAAAATAAAATGTCAAAATAAGTCCCAAGCGCTCAGGAACATTCCCAAGCGCTCAAAACAGTTTTTCAAAACCAGGGGTTGACTCACTCTCGAGCGCTCGAAAGCAGCACTCCCAAGCGCTCGAGAATACTCCCGAGCGCTCGAGACCTCTGTGCTGCCCAATGGGTGATGAAGCTTCCCCACTTCCCATGCAGCCCATCATTACAGCCGTCTTAAGCTGGTTCAAACTTCAGACAACACTCCACCTCAGTCAGAGGGGAGGTCAGGGCTGAAGATTCCAAATTTCATTTTCTAAAATGAGACCATATGATATTTTGCCTATATATAGGCTCATTTCAGCACAGAACAGGGCACGAAATATCTCTCTCTAGAAAACCTCTGACCATTCAAAGAAGCCCACTTTCATTCCCTTGAAAAAAATTTTGATTTTCAAAAACAAAACCACCAAGAGCCAAAGCATCAAGAAGATGGAGGAAGTTTAGATCACTACCAGTCTCTGATCTTATGAAGTTTTCACTTCCCATTCATCTTTCAAAGTTTTTCAAGTAGCAAAGTTCTAACCAAAAAGGTAGAAGCATTCTACCTTAGTGTCAAACAAGAATGAGGCTGTTTTCCTTTCTGAGGGAGGTCTTTTAGCCCTCTCAGTCTTTAATACTGAGCATGGGTTGAGAGACTTCAGTGTAAAAACAAGAGCAAAGGGGCATAAGTGTGTTTTCTGTACTTAGCTTACTGGAAGCACTCCCGAGCGCTCGGGACTACTCTAGCGCGCTCGAGAGTGACTCCAATAATATTTTCCTTCTTTTGGGCATTTAAGAGGAAATGCAAGGGGAGTGAAACATGTTTCCAAACAAATCAGTCCTTTTGAGGTGTGTTGGTACTGATGATCGTCTCTTTTCAGAGAAAAATAAGGAAGATCTTTCTTATTTAAAGACATGCAAAAGAGTTTTGTTCAAAATCTAAAAGAGAAGTTTTCATACTTCAAAAAAAAAAGAAAAAGAAAATGCAAGATCTGGTGTACCAACATACTACATTGAGTGTATTGGTTGGTTGAAATCAGTCCTGGGGTATAGATAACTCCCAAGCGCTCGAGATCACTTCCAAGCGCTCGGGAGTGTCTGCATGTCACTCCACCCCATTTTCTTCCAGTTTGATCTTCATACTGCCCTTGCATGCCCATGCATGTGTCCCTTTTTCCCCTTTGGAGCTGTAAAATCACTTTTCAAAAAGGCAAGGATGCATGGCTTGGAAAAATGGGAGCTGATCCCAGTCTACTAAGTCCTCTATTGAGCCCATAATGTGTTTAAGGTTACTTCAGTTTACATTTCCAGTATTGTACTTTGTTGTACTAACAAGACTTGCAGGCTGGGCATGCAATACTCCCAAGCGCTTGGGAGTGCTCCCGAGTGCTCGAGAGTGAGATCAGTAACAGGGTTTCTAGTTTCTAACATTCTGCATTTCTTCACCATTTTTCAATCATCCCTTGTACATATGCACATGCATGCACACCTTTATTTGTTATGTTTCTGAATACCTGCTATTTGCTTGATGAAACAAAATCTTTTTCGAAAAATCCCACAAATGTTTAGTAGAGACCGATCTTGTATCGGGCGAGGGGGGTGCTGTAAAACCATTCCCCCCTCGTAACGTGGCTTTCGAACCCATTTCGAATCTCTGGTTTTCAATTCAAATCAACCATTTTCAGAATAAAACGGTTTCTCGGGTGGCGAACCATAAATCCGGGTGGCGACTCCTCAAATTTTTCGAATCAAAACCTTTATTGTTCTTCAGGCCACCCCGATCCACCCGGGGCTGTGGTAGCCCACAGTGGCGACTCCGCTGGGGAGATGATTTAATTAATACTTGAGAAAAATCGGTATGTTGATGAAATGGCCCGATTTCCTTAAGCATTAATTAAATTAGTGAGCCAAGCTTGAAAAATATTTGTGGGATTTTTAAAATTATTTTGTTTCATTTTCCATTTTTGTATATATATCTTGTGCAGCCCCCGTTGTTGTGTTTCGGCAATCCTACCCGGTTCACCGGTGATAGGGAATCCCGGAATGCTCAGCAACCCTCGACCGTGATGAGTCATCCCTACCGTTTGTACTGTTATTGGGTGTACGCTCAATAATGGGAGGTATACTTTGACTCTAGTCTGGGGACCCTTTTCAAGCCAAAACCGGCCTTTCTACATGTTTAGCGAGCCATAGAACCTTCCAAACTAGGACAGGAACCTACAGGGTAGGGTTACGTGCTATATCCCGCTTACGTGTTGCATCTTGCATTGTCATGCTGTCAGCCCCGGTTCTCGAGACTCGCTCGCGCGTTCTTCGGAAGGTTGCCAAGACCCGATGAAGAGTCACGCACCCTAATGCGTGTTGCTAAATCACACAAGTCCTCGAGCCTAAACCTAAAGGAAACTAAAATCTTGCTAAGTCCTCGACTAGTGTTTAATCGGGGATCTAACCAAAGGGAAGGGATGACAAGGGAGCAAAACGTTGTGATACTAACACCGCCCTGGTTAAAAGCAAGTGTACCGCTTACGCCGCTTTGGTTATCGCATCACATCGTTCACACCAGGTCATCCCGAACCAATGGTCAAGTTGTCGATGGAATATAAGCCAAATACTTAGCTTGTTTTAGCATCTTTTGGGGATCGACGGTTCCTAAACGAGGATACACCCCAAAAATCTGAGGATCAAGGCAACCTCCCGTAAGTCAATCGTTTTTGAAAAGTTACAGTCGATGACGGTGACGATGATGCACGCATTTTCTAAAAACCATGCACAAATTTCATAAAAATGCAAGCAGGAACCGCGTCTGAGCACAGTTTTGCTTTGCTGTTAGTTCTGAGCAATTGGGCCGAAGAAGAAGAATATCATACCCTCCTGGACCAGACCCCTTGGGCAGAGATTGGAGCGGCTTCAACTTGGGTCAGATCTTAGCAGTGCTTCGGACTTTCAGGCAGAGATGGAACAACCGGTCGGGAATCCCAATCCAAACCCCAACCCTAATCCAAACCCAGAAAATCCACACCCGGAGAATCCCAACCCAGAGAACCCAAATCCAGAAAACCCGAATGGAGAAATGGGGGAAATCAAGAAAGCTATCTGACGGTTGGGCGAACGCACTGATAATCAGATTGCCCAGCTTATGCTCATGATCACTGGGGTGGCTCGACGACTCCCAAACCCGAATCCAAACCCAAACCCCAACCCAAATCCGAACCCAAACCCCAACCCGAATCCTAACACGGAACAACCAGCCCTCGAGATGGAAACCCCGTAGAACCCTGAGATGGCAGCCGTACTAGCAAAGATAACCCAATTAGAGCAGTTTGTAGCAAGGAATGAGAAGATCGCCACAACAGGCTTTGACATCAACAAACTCTGTCTGTTTCCTAATGCAAAGCTACCTGAGAAGTTTAGGCCCATAGACTTCGCGAAGTTTGACGGGACTGGAGATCCGAATGTGCATTTGACTCGCTACATTGGGGCACTCTCCATGTGGGGTGTAGAAAGAGACGCCATGGCTCAAATGTTCTCACAGACTCTTGTGGGTCATGCTCTCCACTGGTTTACGTCGCTGGATGAAAGGAGGAAACGATCTTGGGAGGACATATGTGCGGCTTTCATAGAGCAATATGATTATAACATTCAGCTGGAGGTCACTACCCATGAGCTGGAGTCCACGAAAATGGATTCCAAGGAGTCTTTTGCAGATTTCGTGAAGAGGTGGAGGGCGAAAGCGGCCCAAATGAAGGATAGACCATCAGACAGAGATCAGATCCGGATGATCGTTTGGAATCTTCAGCCCAACCTGGCAAGGCATATGGTTATGGCGCAAGCGTGTTCGGATTTCAAGACGTTCTTCGATACTGGCCTGGCTGTCGAAGAAGCAATCTAGCTCGGCATCCTTGACAAGCCTGAACCCGCCCCTAAGCCAAAGAAAGTCTACTCTGGTAACAGTAATGCTCTGTTCGGCAATTCCGGTTACACCAACCTCCCCAATACCTCTACAAACACCACCCAGACCGAGCCAATCAATCAGATTGTCGCTCAGAACAACCCACCTCGTTCTCAACCTCGCACTTTTGCTCAACTCTCGGCACCTCTCTCCGCTGTGCTCTAGAAATTGGTCGAAAGCGGCGTCCTTAAGCCACTTAACCCCACTCCTCTCCCTCAAAAACTCCCTGCCTCCCATAACCCTAATGCGTACTGTGCTTACCATCAGAATGTTGGCCACCCGAACGACAACTGCTTCCGCCTTTGCCACGGTATACAGGACCTCATTGATAACAAGACCCTTCCCATGCCTCCATAAAAGCCCAATACTATTTCCAACCCGTTGCCAAAACATTCAAACACCCAGACCAACTACATCTCCCTAGCCTCCCCCTTTAACCCAAGCCTTTACATCATTCCTACTACCCAACCCAAGCCAACCGTCGAACTGCCAGTTGAGGATGCTGTCTGTACACTAGAAACCGTGGAATGGGATTTCCAAAGAAGGTGGGATGATCTAGCGAATGACTTCTTTGCAGTGGAACATCGAGCCCTTATCACTGGAGTCTGGCCTGTAGCGCTTAACCCTGACCAAGTAGAGGAGTTGGAGCATGGAGATTGGAGACAGGACTGGGAAGAGATGATGGCTGACCCTTTAGATGGATATTCTTTGTTCGCTTTGTTCATGGAACCTGAACCGGTCGAAGAGGAAGATGAATGAGAATGGGAATGGGAGCCGGATCCCGACGGATGGCCCTGGATAGACGACTCCGATCCTTTAGATGAAACATCTTTGGTGTACCTCTTTCGAGAGGAGGAAGTAAAGCAGGAACTGGATTTGATGAATCCTCGTATGTTTTCGGGACTCTCTGTCAGGACCATTGTCAATCTCGCCAGGAACTCCAACGTTCTGAACTATGTGATGGATCACGCTTTCTGTCCGCAGGAGCATATTATTGACGAGTTCCTCCCGCAGCCAATGGTTGAGATCCCGATGAGCCCAACATTTGTGTGCTTGATTCCGAAGATATTTGGGGCAAAGCTAAATTGGTGAACGTATGGGTGGATGGCGAAGAACTAACCGTCAACAAGGCTATGCGAGATGAAGGATCCTTTGAAGTCAACAACAACAACGTCAACTTCTGGAATTCGTTGGAAGAGGAGAACATATGGAATGCCCTGGAAATGGAAGTTCTCAATGACACTCTTGAGAAGACCAAGCTTGACAAGGGGAAACGCAAGGCTGACACTGAACTTTCCAACTTTTGGGAAGATTCTCGGTGGGATCCTATCCCCGAGACAATTGGTAACCTCACCAGGAGTGGCAGAGTGTACCAACCAACCAACCTCCAGCAGGGAAGCTCATCCCGGGCACCTCCCCTACAACCAAACAACCCCAGCATCCCCATGAACCCAGTCAACCCCACAAACCTGAACACCCATATCCCTACTCCACAAAACAACCCCTCAAGCTCCACTAAACCTAACCCGCCTACCCAACCCAAACTGTCCATCAACCTCAACTCACTCCCCAACTCTGACCCCGAAGCCTCCGCTGACCCTATCATCCAACAACTTCGTGAAACCCCGGTCCACATGTCTATGTGGGGCGTATTGGCATTTTCCCGCGAACATCGCCGAAGACTCGTCAATACCCTCTCCAAGCTCGAGGTCAACGCAGATATTGCACCGAAAGCCATGATCGCCCTAATAACCCCAAACCTTACCCAACACACCTTGTCATTCACCGAGAAGGACCTGCCGCCTGAGGGAGCCGACCATAACAAGCCCCTTCATATCACCATGACGTGCCTGCGAAAGTGGGTTCCAGCAATCCTTGTTGATAATGGCTCTGCCATTAACGAGTGCCCCCTCCGCATCGCCTATTGTCTCAGCCTCAAAAATAAGGATTTTACATTGTCAACCCTGGGAGTCTATGCCTACAACAATACTCGTCGCGATGTTTTGGGAACAGTCAATTTAGAGCTGGCAACTGGAAAATTCAAAACTACTGTGGAATTCTGTCGTCTGGAAATCCCTGCCTCGTTGAACCTCCTGCTGGGGAGGCCATAGCTACACCGCTCTGATGTAATGGGGGTGCCGTCCACACTGCACCAAAAACTCATCCTGGGGTTCGACTCTGGGACTCTCATAATTCATGGGGACTCTGGCATCTGTCCTCATTCGGAAGACAACTTCCCGCTGCTGGAAATTATGCATGGAGAAGAGGATGTACCTATGGGGGGATTTGCTGTTATAACTTCGAAAGTGTGTACCATTCGGGCTGATGATGGTTTCTTGGTGAGTTCTGCGGCTTTAGAAATCATGAGAAGGATGAACTACCTGCCGGGCCTGGGCCTTAGTCGCAACCAACAAGGCGTATCTGAGTTTCCTCATTTCCCTGGGAGTGTTGACCCGTATGGTTTGGGCTACGAGCCTAAAAAGAATGACCCTGCAAGGAAGTGGCGCAATCGTGCCCGAGCCCAAACTGCTGAAGTAAAGTTTAGAGCCGGTCCCGTGATCAACGAGAAGGAAAAACTGTACTAGGGAGAACCAGAGCCATTCATAGATCTGGAAACAAAGGTGAAGTATCCGGGGTTCGAGATCTTTGCCAACGACACCTGGGAAAGTGATGAAGAGGCTGCAAAGATAGAGGAACTGTCTGAAGCACTGGATTGGCTCGAAGGTCAAGAAACAGGCCACTTTCAATCTCTGTTCGGGGGCGAGGAATTGGGGGGTATGATAGAAGATCCTGCCGTGCTGATGCTGGGAGAAGAAGAAGAGATCGAAGACCCCTCCATGCTCATTGTGGACGCCGTGGGCACATATGAAAAGTGCACTTTCATTCCACTTGTAAAACGCACTCACAGCATCGACACTGACACTGTATCTGAGTCTAGCACTGAGTCCTCGTCTAGCGCTGAGTCAGAGCTTGTGCCTATTGGCCCTCCTCGTCGTAGCTTTTACTTCGAATTTGAGTCCACCGTTGTATTCCCTTCTACCGAGGCCCCCGTTGATGAAATGAAAAATGATTTTGCTTACTTGCCGGACTTTGAAATAAATTATGTAGATCCCGACGATGAAGGAATAGATTTCGATGGAGACATCCCCAAAGAAATCTGTTCCCTCATCGAGCGAGAAAATGAAAGGCGTGCTCAGCCTCTAAAAGAAGAAATAATCTCAATAAATTTGGGTGATGAGGAGAATCCTCGATTGGTTCAAGTCAGTTCTGGATTAACTCCTAATGAGCTTCAAGAGCTCACCGATTTGTTGAAAGAATTCAAAGAAGTTTTTGCTTGGTCCCACACAGACATGCCCGGAATCGACCCAGAAATCGTTGAGCACAGGATCCCCCTCTATCCAGATGCCAAGCCCGTCAAGCAAAAATTAAGAAAAATGCGGCCCGATTGGGTGTTAAAGACAAAAGAAGAGATAACAAAGCAAATTGACGCAGGTTTTCTGATAGTAACTGAATATCCCACTTGGGTTGCAAACATCGTTCCCGTCCCTAAAAAGGATGGAAAAATCAGAGTGTGCGTCGATTTCAGAGACCTAAACAAAGCCAGCCCTAAGGATGACTTTCCTTTGTCGCATATAGATGTACTCATTGATAACACTGCAGGGCATGCTTTGCTGTCTTTCATGGATGGTTTCTTTGGATAAAATCAAATTCTCTTGGCACCGGAGGGCAGGGAAAAGACCACGTTCATCACAGAGTGGGGGACTTACTGCTATCGGGTTATGCCGTTCGGGTTGAAGAATGCTGGGCCTACCTACCAAAGAGCTGCTACGACATTGCTGCACAATATGATTCACAAGGAAGTCGAGGTGTACGTCGATGATATGATAGTGAAAGGGAAGGAGCGGAAGGATCACCTCCCAGCATTGAGAAAGTTCTTTGAGAGAATTCAGAAGTACAAGATGCGTCTTAATCCGCAGAAGTGCACGTTCGGGGTCACGGCTAGAAAGATGCTTGGATTCATGATCACGGCCAAGGGGATTGAGGTGAATCCTTCTAAGATCAAAGCCATTCTAGACATGGAACCACCCCGATCCGAGAAGGATGTTCAGAGCTTCTTGGGCAAAATTCAGTTCATTAGCCGTTTCATTGCAAAGTTAACATTGACTTGTGAGCCGATGTTCGGAGCTTCTTGGGCAAAATTCAGTTCATTAGCCGTTTCATTGCAAAGTTAACATTGACTTGTGAGCCGATGTTTCGGTTACTAAAAAAGGATGTGAAGTTCGAATGGAACGACAAGTGCCAAAAAGCCTTCGAAGCAGTGCGAACTTATCTTCAGAACCCTCCAATCTTGATGCCGCCTATCCCAGGAAAACCTTTGATCCTGTACTTGTCCGTCATGCCCTCATCAATGGGGTGCATGTTGGCACAAGAAGGAGAAGATGGGGTTGAAAGAGCCATTTACTATCTAAGCAAAAAGATGGTGGGAAGTGAAGAGCGTTGTACTTCGTTGGAGAAGACGTGCTGGGCGCTTGAATGGGCCACAAAGAAGTTGAGACACTACATGCTGTCTTACTCAGTGATATTGATTTCCCGGATGGATCCTCTCAAATATCTGTTCGAGAAGCCAGCACTTACCGGTAAGTTAGCACGTTGGTTGCTTTTATTGGCAGAGTTCGAAATCAAGTACGTTACCCGAAAATCATTGAAGGGCAGGGTCGTTGCGGAATTCTTAGCGGATCATCCAATTGAAGGACCATAACACACAGAGTTTCAATTTCCTGACGAGGACGTGATGACAGCAGTCGATGAGACATGGACTTTGTACTTCGATGGAGCTGCTAATCAGAAAGGCTTTGGGATTGGCACACTACTGGTCTCACCTGAGGGGTCGCATATTCCCCTCGCATTCAAGTTGAATTTTGAAGTCACGAACAATGAAGCAGAATATGAAACGTGCATCGTTGGAATGGAAGCCGCACTGAAGATTGGAGTCAAGGTGCTAGAAGTTGTCGGAGATTCCAACTTGGTTGTGTCACAAGCGAACGGAGAATGGAGGGTTAAGGACAAAAAAATGAAACCATATCATCAGCAACTTGATGAACTCATCCCGAATTTCCAAAAAGGGACCTTCACGCACATCCCGAGGATGAAGAATCGCTTCGCCGACGCTCTTGCTACTATGGCATCCATGCTGGAACTTCCAATTGGAGTGAAGCTGAGGCCTGTCATGATTGAACAGAGAGGAAATCATGTGTACGACTACGTCATGAACATCGACGAGCCAAACGATGGCCTCCCGTGGTTTCACGACATTTGGAATTTTGTCAAAAAAGGAGAGTTCCCTGCAGATTCAACCAAGAAGGATCGGATCCCTTTACAACGATTGGCATCTCAATACATTATCTGCGGTGCACAATTGTACCGGCGATCTCCGTGCGGAGTTCATAAGTTGTGTATTCACGGTGACGATACGAGAGCGGTGATGGAAGAAGTTCATGAAGGAGTTTGCGGGCCCCATGATAAGCCCGCAATTGTATAAATATTTGGGCATATCTCGCTCATTTTTGCCACGCTCGTGCGCATAACTCTTTGTTTTTGAATGATATTGCGCGAAAGGTGCGTTTTTTGTGCTTGCAGGTTCTCGTTGTTAATAAGGTGTATTTTGACGCCACGGGCTCATTTAATGTTGACCGGGGATCCAATCGGAGCGATTTCAGAGCTCGAGGACCGTCTTGGAGGGTCCCGGAACAAGTCTGGGAAGAGCTGTTGTGAAGCTGTCAAATCTGCAATACCTACCGGTAGGTATTAATGCCTACCGGTTCAACCCACCAACAGAAATGTCACAAGAGGATCTTAGCCAATACCTACCGGTAGGTATTAATGTCTACCGGTAGACATTTTGTCAAAACTGCCATCAACTTTTGGTTCATCCCCGTTCTACCGGTAGGTGATCAATGCCTACCGGTAGGTATTCTCCCGGTTTCTGCAGATTTTATTTTCTTTTTTCTTTTTCTTTTGTAACTTAATTAGGGTACTATATAAAGACCTTTTTGCACATTTTTAGGGTTATCTCTTATCATTTATTACTAGCACTTTCTCTCTCTACCTCCCTCTCCTCTCCTACTCCCAATCTCTCATCAACGGTGCATTGATCGGTGGGTTTGGAGGTGGTTGCTCTTCATTAATGTTGTAAGTACCTTAGAGATCCTTATTAATCTTGCACTTATCTTCGTATTCAGTATGATTTCGTGTTCCCCCTCTCCTACCCTTACTCTTTGCATTTCTCTTTGCATTATGTGTGAGTAGTGTAGCAAGGTTAGGTTATGGGATGATTAACATTCCGTAACCAAGGGTATTTCTTGTTCTTCTCTCGTCAATCTTCGTTTTCTAAGGGTAAACATGATTCTAGGGTATCTTTACGTATCAAAGCTTGGAAGTGTTAACCTCTTTGATCGTATGTAGGCTAGGGTTTCGATTCCTAGCCACAGATGATGCTTAGAGCGATGTCCTTCCGGGTATTTGTCAAAATGTCTCCAAAACCCTAATCCTGTTTACCACACCTGTCAACAAGAGAAGAACAAGTTTGCCTTCGGATTGCGGGTGTTGATTATCCCTAGACCTAACCTTTAGTTTAATCCTCAGTAAAAAGCCGTAGATAGGTTAAGTAGCTAGTAACTAAATTGTCTAGTTGGCCGTCTCAACACCAAAGTTTGGTTGGCAGTCCTAACGCCGAAAACTCTACACAAGCGAATCTCCAAATTGAACTATGGATGCGCTCCTAGTGGAATCGACCCCGGACTTTCGGGTTTTATTATGCTTTCAACCGACCTAGCTCTACGCTTGGGGTGCTCTTATTTCAACACACATTAAGGTCACAAGCACCCCACATGAATGGAATGATGCTGGCTAAGAAAGTCTTGAGACTGGGATACTATTGGTCAACCATGGAGACAGATTGCATCGAGTATGTGCGCCGGTGTCATAAATGCCAGACTCATGCTAATCTTATCCATATCCCGCCCTCGGAGTTATACTCAATGGCAACACCATGGCCATTCTCCGCCTGGGGCATTGATGTCATTGGAAAGATCACACCTGCGGCTTCTAATGGTCACAGGTTCATCTTGGTAGCAGTCGATTATTTCACGAAATGGGTCGAAACAGCTTCATACAAAACTCTGACGGCAGTTCAAGTGGCTTAGTTCATCAGGCAAAACATCATTTATCGGTATGGGGTCCCTCAAACCTTCGTGTCTAACAATGGTGTTCACTTCAAGGGGAAGGTTCTAGAGCTCTTTGACGAATTCAAGATTCAAGTGCATCATTCGACTACTTATGGGCCACAAACGAATGGGGCAGTCGAAGCAGCTAACAAAACCATCAAGATAATTCTCGAAAGGACTATTGAGTCGGCTAGGAATTGGCACGAACAACTACCACTAGCTTTATGGGGATACCGGACGTCTATCCGCACACCGACGGGGGCAACACCCTATTCTTTGGTGTACGGTATGGAAGCCGTTCTCCCTATCGAGCTAGAAGTTCCATCGCTGAGGGTCAGAGCCGAACAAGGGATTGACGAAGCCGAATGGATTAGTGGCAAGTTCGAAGAACTAATGCGGTTTGATGAAAGGAGGTTGCGAGCATTGTATCACATTCAGGGCTATCGGCGCAGAATCGCTCGAGCATTCAACAAGAAAGTGAAGTCGAGGGACCTGCAAGAGGGGGATATGGTAGTCAAGGAAATCCGTGCGCCGATTTTTGACCTATGAGGGAAGTTCCAACCAAAGTGTGCCGGGCCGTACATCATCAAGTCGATCCTTTACGGAGGAGCAGCCTCAATCATCGATCTCGACGGCAACGAATTCTCAAACCTTGTCAATTTGGATCAACTCAAACGATATTATCCTTGAGAGAGCTTGCTGGGCCGAAAACCGCAAGGGCGAGCGGTCCCAGGCAAAAATTAGAGCAAGCCCGCTAGGTCGAAAACCCGAAAGGGCGGCCCAGGCAAAAGTTATGGCAAAAAGTCGAAAAAGAAGCTCGCTAGGCCGAAAACCCGAAAGGGCGGTACTAGGTAAAATTTAGAGCACAAAAAGGAGAGTGTTAATACCCGAATGAACCCTGGCCTGAACTATGTATGGGCCTGATTCCCTTTCTTCAGGGATACATAGGCAATCTCACACAGAGGTTCGGTCCTAAATCACGAAAATTAAATCCAAATTGACAAATCAAAACATTTTCTTGCAAAGCCCATGCGGTTAATGAACCGAAAGGGGGAAACCCTTAATCAGTCAATTTTATTCAGATCATTTCTTTATTACAAGCTAAGCACGAAAAAGAAAAACACACAACGGGATCTACTCTTTTATTTCAAAGACCGGCAAAGTAAGCAATCAACCCCTTCTCGCTTCCACATCCCTTCTTAGCCACTTCCAGTACCTACCAGTCAGGGCAATGGAGTAGAGTGGATCACTCGGCTCAGTCCTACGAGATTCCCATGTCCGCGCGTAACTTCGAAGGTCCGGAATGGTGAACGGAGGGAGACGAAGCATTTCTGAACCCGGGGGCGGCATGTCCTGGCTGAGTCCAAACTGGCGTAGAATGCGAAAAGGTGAATAGAAGGTGAAGCCAGCCAAGCCTGCCACAAACACCTGTGGCAAGCCCATGTTACTCACAGTCATCGCAGGAAGCCTCAGCCAATGACATCGCCAAGCAATGTCATCATCATCTAGGGAAGCAAAGAAGTCGACCCAGTCATCCTCATTCCTGTACATCACCTGAAAAGGGCGATTCCATCCGCTTACACGATACCACCAGTTATTTCTGGGGGAGTCAGCAGGTTTAATTTGTCACAAAGCCACACCTGTCAGAAAAAGAGAGAAAACAAGTAAGAAGCCAGATAAAGCCTAAACCGAGCGTCGAGTGAGGTCCCGACCTGCAACAATAGCAGGCTACCACCAAAAACCCTTGTGCGACCAGCACGAACAACATCCAACCCCATCAAGGTTTCTGCAAGGACTAAAGGAGCAACGTCCTTGCGAACCTCAATCTGAGCAGCGACTCCTACCAGCAAAGGGCTAGGCTGACCGACAGAGGGAACCAGCAGGAAGGCCACCAAGAGACAGATGCAACAAGCCATCATCCGATGACCTTGATACTCAAAGTCCGTCAGGTTTCCAGGTGGACTGAACATCTCGTACAGCTGCACAATGTTGATGGCATTGTGTCGAGTGAAGAATTCGGCGGTATTACCGCTAACACCCAGCTTGGCCTTAAGAATGTTCTTCATGCTTTCCCGGATCATAGGAACAATTGGCTCAGTGGAATCATTGCTCCCAAGGTAGGCGTGGAACACCTCGACGGTGGTGCAGAGTTCTTGAGAACTAAAGCGAAAGACATGTACTTCGGAATCCCAAAAACGTGCCGCCGCATGCAGTAAGACAGGACAAATTGCAACTTCTCGGAGGTGCCTCAAGGCATAGAGTCGGTGCCCTCGGAAGTTCAGCCTGTCGATGCCTTCAAGGCTGTCCAACCAAGGCCGGAGCAAAGCTTGGTTTAACAAAGCCATGGGAAATGGGAGTTTTTGAAAGAAGAATGATGGATGGGATGTGAATGACTTGACAAAGCAACTCTTGGTATTTATAGAGGCCTAGGGGAGATGACACCACTTCCCCACCAACCTTGAAACCCATCAAGTTCCACATTTTCAAAACCTTTTCAAGATTCAAACTTTGGAAAACTTGAAAAAGCATTGGAAAAACACTAGTCTTGCTTTGGGAAGCCACTCACCTTTGGAAAACAGTCCAAGGAGAGTTACAAGGCGTTTTGAAAAGGGGCATACAGAAGAAAACGACATGGGGGAGCCAAGAAGTTGCCTTGAAAAAGAACACAGGTCTGCTGGTGACAGCAGTCCTAAGCGCTCAGGAGTGAATTCCCAAGCGCCCAACACCACTCTCGAGTGCTCGAGAGTTCTGCAGTTTGCAGAAGATTTTTGTTTTCCAGGTTTTGGCCTCGGAGTAGCATCGTAATCTCAGTGCACCAAGTTCAACAAGTTCCAACCTGTTCTTGGGGGAATACAACGGGTTCAGTTGTCCGTTCGCTTGAATACTCGAGTATATTCTTTGAAAAACCTCAAAATCCCGATGATTTCCTTCCCATGGGCATGTCAAAATTCGTGTCAAGAGCATTTGGTCAAATCAAATGGTGTATGCAAGTCTTAATACGTGTTGGTGATGGTATAACACTGTCAAACGTGCACTAAAGCTTATGAAGCCAATTTTCGCTTCCAAACTTCATTGCTCATGGCGACGTTAAGGGCATACACCTTGACCAAGTGCGCCCGTGTCCCGTTTTCGTGTCCAGTCACTGTCAAGTTCAGTTATCACTTCCCTTGATGATCGTAAATTTCACATTAAGGATGATCCTGTTATCTCAAGTCAAATTCTGTGAGTTAAGTCGGTCGTGTCAAGTTCTATCCTATTTCAAGAGTATCGGTGGAAATTCGTGTGTTCTTTACTTTCTTTCAAAGCTAGACAGACATATTTCATAAAATACAATTCTATAAAAGGAGTGCGAACGAATGCAAAGAAGTGCAAATTTTCATAACCAAACGGTATTTACAATGGATATAGAGGGAAGTACATGAATTGGGGTAAACACATGCCCAATCCTATCTACCGGGGCACGCAGGCCCAAACAAAACCAAAGCACGCAGGCCCGGAAGCTATAGCTACGCCGGCACGCAGGCCCATGCAAAAGAAATGCTAGCAAAGCAAAAACTTAAAGCTCAGTCTCGAGGAGTCCTCTTCCGTTGGTGTCCCTCGGACTCAGTGCTCTCAACCTCGGCGTCGCCATCGTCATCGTCATTGCCGGGAGAGCCTGAGGCGGTACTCGAGTCTGTAGACCCTAAAGCTCGTGACTCGAGCGCCTCCTCTGTCTCCTCCTCCGACTCCTCAGGAGCAGGTCTCCACTGGGACGCTGCTCTAGGAACCATCTCAAACTGTCTCGCCTCTGTCGTGGGCTGTGACGCCCTCTGTGTACCTCGGCCTCTCGCGCTCGTGGAAGCTGGAAAGCTCACGGTGCCCTGCGGCTGCGTCCTAGTCGAGTGTCGTGGCTGCACCTGCATATCATGAGCATTCATTCATTTGATACATGTTTTTAAATCAATAAAATGAATATGCATGCATTTTCATACCCGAGGAGCAACAGGTAAAACAGGTTCGGGAACAGGTCCAGTTCGGAGGATCCTTCCTTTTGCGCAGTCCTTCAGTAACTGTCGCATTCCCACCATCAGCATGATGGCCTGCTCTGCCCACTCTCGCGGCACCTGTATGATGATTCGAGAGTCAAGACAAAAGGTGCATGAGCAAGAAACATTTAAAGCAAGAAAAAAAGCAAGGTTATGTTCATACCTGAGCAGGAAGCCGCATCGGCAGCTGCGGGAGGAGTGGGATGTCAAGCAACGCCCGTGCCCCAGAAGAGCCTCTCACTCCTATCGTCCAATCCAACGACGGTAGCCCGGATGGAGCTAAAATCTCGGCCGTCTCCGGAGCCCGCGTGCCGCCTTCGCCTCGGCCCGAAGACCCAGCACCTCGCCCGCCAGCAGGAGGTCTAGCACCTCGACCCCTACCGCACGAAGAGCGACCCCTGTGGCCTCGTGCTCCGGTCTCATCCCCAGTCTCACCTCCAGCCTCACCCGCTGCCCTCCTAGCCTCAGCTTCTGCTATCCGTCTCTCGAGCTCCTTCTCCACCCCCAAGCTCGTGGCTAGATGTCTGTCTCTGTATGCCGCATAGTCCAGTGTGTGCCATAGATACTTTTCCAAATCAGTATCTGGCACCATGAACTGCTCCAACTCAGCTCGAGTGTAGGTCTCGGTCCTCTACACTCGTGGAGGAAGTGGCCCCGGCACGATGAACTCTGGAGAACCGAGTGACTGCCGTGTCACCCAATCCCCAAGTACCACTGCCAGCCCAGGGGACACTCCAGCAGGACCCTGCTCCGCGTCACCTCCCGGCTCCTCGGAAGGAAGTCAGCCTCCACCCTAGTCCAGCAATCCCAGTGAACCTGCATCCAATTTTCTTACATCAATAATCAAAAATTTCATTTTGTAAGTAGGCATAAAAAGAAAGAGAGGATGATGCTTGTACCGTAACCCCGATCATGTTGTCCAGCCAGCATCGAAAAGTCATCGCTTGTCCCCTCCGCTCCTTCGCTCTTCTATATTCCTTACCCCACACAAGTCCACGTGGAAGCAAGTGCGGATTCGTGCAAGTGTTCTCGGGTGGGAACATTCCCAAGACCTGGTAAGCTTAAAGCTGCATATTTTGCATGTCATTTCAATTCAAATTAGAGCATTTTCAAATCAATCAATCAATCATAGCGGTTTAAAGCAGTAACATTGAATCATACCTCAACTACCCTCCAATATCCGCCAATCGTGTCTCCCACTCCGCGTGAGGCAGCCCCGAGAAAGCAGTAGAGCGTGCATAGAGCAGCACCGCCCCAGTCGTACCGCCCCGCCTGCCTCAGGTCCACCAAACCCGCCAAGTAGCTGAGGTGAACCCGGGATCGCCTGTTCGGGAACAGAGAAGCCCCGAACAAGTATAGCAAGTAGGCCCTGGCCATCTTGGCCACCTCGACGTCGCTCGCCGGCTCATGATCCCAGTACTTCTTGAATTGGCTGTACTCCGCCACCCCTCCACTATGGCGCGGGACCCGCCCGAGGAACCACTCCAGAGCCGTGTCATCTAGATCTATGCTCGGATCGTAAGGGATGGGCTCGCCTCCAACTCGGAGTCCTGTGATCGCTGCGAAGTCGAGAGGAGTCACCGTCATCTCCCCGAAGCGAAGTGGAATGTGTTGGTGGTGTCCCACCACCGCTCTATCAGCGCTGTCAGAACTACACGGTCTACCCTCACTACCATCATCAGCTGGATGAACGGCCCGAAGCCGGCCTCCTCCACCAACTCCCGCACTCTCCGGGGCAGCTCCTTGAAGTACTTCAGCGAGCTGGCCGAGCCCCCATGGTCGTAAACATCCGTGGTGCGCTGTTTCAACAAAGCAAAGGAACGACATTAATAACAGTGCATTGATTCATAAAAGGCAAGTCTAATTAAAAAAGTTAAACCATTAAAACTCATACCGTGGTCCACCCAGAAGAGATGTGTGTATCCCGATCTCGGAGAAGCAAATCCTCGGGATAATCCGTCCGAGCAAGGATATAGCTGGTCATCCCGGTCAGCTCGAAGAAGTGGAGTCGCGGAGCATAAGTCTCCGGTACGAACCCAGGACGCGTTCTAGCCAAGTAGGCCTTCGCCTCGGCAGCCGCGGTAACCCGTTCCTCAACCACCACCTTCTCCTTTAGCTCCTCTCCCCCCATGGCATCTGTCTCCGGTGACCCCACATCCGCCGCCGTCGCCCCCGTACTACTCAACAACTCTCCTAACAAGAGCGCTGAGGCCTGATCCTCTGTCGTCCTCGCACCCCTCAACACCTCTGTAATCCCAGCGTCAAGGCCAAGTGCGTCTAGTATGTCCCGTGGCCTCGCCGAATCCAAGAAATCCCCCTCCGCGAATGGGACCGGGCACAGAGCACCAATCCCACTATCCCCGACCCTCGGCTCAGCAGCCGTCGCCCTCAGAACTGGGGTCGCAACAACGCGACCAGCTGTCACCACCCTGTCGCCAACACCTTCCCTCCGTTCACCGCTAGCCTGCTCGGCGGCCGCGAGTAACTCCTCTACCGTAGGAGTATGAGGAGTGCCCGTGGCACCTCCCCCGCTACCCGTAGCATCTCCTCCACTGCCCGACAAACCTCTGCTGCTCGTGGCCAGGCCGCCGTCCCCTCCTTGCGCGACCTCGCTGTCACCAATATCTCCTACCACCGCCAGACCTCAGCCACTGCTCTCTACTGCCTCTGCACCCCCGCTGGCCTCAACCACAGCAGCCAAATCCTCACCAATAACCCCCTCCTAAGCTGGTGTGATAGCACTGCTGCTGTCCGCCTCCATCACCGCCGCAGTCGCCACCGCCACTGCCTCCTCGAGGCTGGGCACCTCCCCGTCACCACCGCCGGCCATGGCTGGTTCTTCTCCTCCCCAAACCTTCTTCTTCCTCTTGATTCGTACCTCCTGGCACACAACCGCCCACTGGAAGATCGAAGAGATCTCAAGATCACCGATTCGATCCGTGACTGTGAGGAGAGGGAGAGGCCGACTAGAGTTTCGTTCGAGAGAGGGTGGGGAGGGATTGTCTGAGAGAGTAAGAGAGAAAGATCGCCTGAGAGAGAGAGTGAGACTGATGAAGTTGGGGACCGTACTCTGGTTCTCGAGCGCTGGGATTTGGGGTTTTAAACCCCAGATCAGTCGAAGAAGATGAATAGGACAGTAGGCCCCAACCGTGGTCTCGAGCGCTCGAGACCACTCCCAAGCACTTGGGAGTGGTTCTAAGCGCTCAGATCTGTCCTTGGCCCCTGTGCCAGTCGTCGTTGTCCCGTGCATTCACCACTTCCGAGACTTGCTTAGATTCCATTTCCTTTTACAAAATCAATCTCAGTCCTGGCTTCGCCCGCGTCGAACGAGACTATGAGAGGTGAACCTCCGTCGATGATGTGATTTTGGGCTCACGCTCCACGATTTGGCATTTTACTTAGTAGTCGATCGAAATTTGTCTATTCATGCCAATTTCAACATGGTTGTAGGCATTCATCCCCTATGGGTGCTATTTTAACCTTGTTTCGTCCGCCGAATAGAGTAATAGGTGGACTCTCTGCACATTTATCTTGTCAAGGTCTTGTCAATATTTCTCGTGCATGCATTACACGTGTTTGCATCTGCCCCAAAGAACTACGCTGGTCTGATCCCTGCAGAAAAATGTACGTAGGCAGTCCGAAAAGACGTGACCTCATGCATTGGATATGTCATTTCGCATCTGATTATTGAATTAAGGGTTTGACGTGTCTCGAATTGGGCTGTCTCAATCTTTGGATGTCACTCGTATCCAGACATGATACCGAGCAACATCCAAAGAGGGGGAAACTGTAGACACCCCAATTTGGACCCTTCGAATCTCCTTAATTCATGGCCCGGAGGCTCCCCGATGATGAATTTGGATCAAAACAAGCCTCAGACCAATCAGAACAAAGCTCCTTGGAGGACTTTAAAAGGGAAAATAAAATGTCAAAATAAGTCCCAAGCGCTCAGGAACATTCCCAAGCGCTCAAAACAGTTTTTCAAAACCAGGGGTGACTCACTCTCGAGCGCTCGAAAGTAACACTCCCAAGCGCTCGAGAATACTCCCGAGCGCTCGAGACCTCTGTGCTGCCCAATGGGTGATGATGCTTCCCCACTTCCCATGCAGCCCATCATTACAGTCGTCTTAAGCTGGTTTAACCTATAGACAACACTCCACCTCAGTCAGAGGGGAGGTCAGGCCTGAAGATTTTAAATTTCATTTTCTAAAATGAGACCATATGATATTTTGCCTATATATAGGCTCATTTCAGCACAGAATAGGGCACGAAATACCTCTCTCTAGAAACCCTCTGACCATTCAAAGAAGACCACAATTCCCTTGAAAAAAATTTTGATTTTCAAAAACAAAACCACCAAGAGCCAAAGCATCAAGAAGATGGAGGAAGTTCAGATCACTACCAGTCTCTGATCTTCTGAAGTTTTCACTTCCCATTCATCTTTCAAAGTTTTTCAAGTAGCAAAGTTCTAACCAAAAAGGTAGAAGCTTGCTACCTTAGTGTCAAACAAGAATGAGGCAGTTTTCGTTTCTGAGGGAGGTCTCTTAGCCCTCTCAGTCTTTAATACTGAGCATGGGTTGAGAGACTTCAGTGTAAAAACAAGAGCAAGGGGCATAAGTGTGTTTTCTGTACTTAGCTTACTGGAAGCACTCCCGAGCGCTCGGGACTACTCTAGCGCGCTCAAGAGTGACTCTAGTCCTATTTTCCTTCTTTTGGGCATTTAAGAGGGCATGCAAGGGGAATGAAACATGTTTTCAAACAGATCAGTCCTTTTGAGGTGTGTTGGTACTGATGATCGTCTCTTTTCAGAGAAAAATAAGGAAGATCTTTCTTATTTAAAGACATGCAAAAGAGTTTTGTTCAAAATCTAAAAGAGAAGTTTTCATACTTCAAAAAAAGAAAAAAAGAAAATGCAAGATCTGGTGTACCAGCATACTACATTGAGTGTATTGGTTGGTTGAAATCAGTCCTGGGGTGTAGATAACTCCCAAGCGCTCGAGATCACTTCCAAGCGCTCGGGAGTGTCTGCATGTCACTCCACCCCATTTTCTTCCAGTTTGATCTTCATACTGCCCTTGCATGCCCATGCATGTGTCCCTTTTTCCCCTTTGGAGCTGTAAAATCACTTTTCAAAAAGGCAAGGATGCATGGCTTGGAAAAATGGGAGCTGATCCCAGTCTACTAAGTCCCCTGTTGAGCCCATAATGTGTTTAAGGCTACTCCAGTTTACATTTCCAGTATTGTACTCTGTTGTACTAACAAGACTTGCAGGTTGGGCATGCAATACTGCCAAGCGCTCGGGAGTGCTCCCGAGCGCTCGAGAGTGAGATCAGTGACAGGGTTTCCAGTTTCTAACATTCTGCATTTCTTCACCATTTTCAATCATCCCTTGTACATATGCACATGCATGCACACCTTTATTTGCTATGTTTCTGAATACCTGCTATTTGCTTGATGAAACAAAATCTTTTTCGAAAAATCCCACAAATGTTTAGTAGAGACCGATCTTGTATCGGGCGAGGGGGGTGCCGTAAAACCCTTCCCCCCTCGTAACGTGGCTTCCGAACCCTTTTCAAATCTCTGGTTTTCAATTCAAATCAACCATTTTCAGAATAAAACGGTTTCTCGGGTGGCGAACCATAAATCCGGGTGGCGACTCCTCAAATTTTTCGAATCAAAACCTTTGTTGTTCTTTGGCCCGCCCCGATCCACCTGGGGCTGTGGTAGCCCACAGGACCCCATATGTTGCAATGAATCAAAGCAAAAGGCTTTTTTGTATTAATAGAATTTGAAGGAAAAGGTAAACGTGCTTGTTTTGCTTGAGGGCAAATGTTACAAGCTTTATTTTCTGAACAAGAAATCAAAGGAACTTCTTTTCCTAAAATTTGTAAAGTACGATAAGATGGATGACCAAGTCGCAAATGGCAAAGATTAATAGACGGAGGTTTAATCACTGCTAGTGCCTTAGCAGCCGCTTGAAAATAATATAGCCCTTCATGAATGCTACCCTGCCCAATCATCCTCTTCGTTGATAGGTCCTGAAAAATGCACTTGTGGGAAAAAAAAAGGTTACGAAGCAATTATTGGTTTTAGCAAGTTGACTAACTGATAAAGGATTAAACTTGAATGACGGAATAAAGAAAACATCATCAAGTTTAAGGGTGGGTGAAATCTGAACCGTCCCAATATGAGTAATACGGGCATTTGTTTCATCAGGAAGCTACACAAACGATGGAGATGGACATGGTTTATATGAAAAAAGAGTGGTAAAGTGTGGCACATATGATTAGCTGCTCCTGTATCGATAATCCATATGGAATTAGTTGGTACAGTGAGAGCAATACCTGCTACGTTAGCATTGGAATCTATGCTACCTTAAGAAAACATGGCCAGCAACTTGTATTGTTCGTGAGTGATAGTAGGTAGTGTTCTTATTACACTCTCTTTGGCCTTTGGTGGCTTAATAGGTGCACCAGATTTCTTTGGGGGAATACCCAATAAGTTATTTTTTAGCAATGATCCTTAGTGTGGTTATTCCTCCCACAATGATCACAGTGGAGCTGGTTCTTGCGGAATTTGGTGGAGATGGCTAGTGCCACCATTGGGAAATCGAGATCGAAAAAGAAAGAGGAACACTACTACAATAAACCATAAAGATCACAGCAGTTGGCTGTGATTGTAAGTTTTCCATCACTCTTGCTACCGTGATAGATTTGGGTGTGATTGTAAGTCACTCTCTTTTATCACGGTTATAAACCGTGTCTTTTATCACAGTTATAAGTCGTGATTGTTTCTCTTGGGCGTGTCACTTTAGATCACGGTCTATAACCGTGATTAAAAGTTCAAAATAATCACACCATAAACTGAGATGGAAAATCATTGAGCGTGATCTTTTCTTTGTATCTATTAGACTTTCTTTTCTTGTCATTGCCAAATTTCGAACCCATGCACCCTTGGTTGATTTCCCAAGCCCTTACCACTAAGCCAGCCAAGAACTTCTGTTATAATAGGAAAACAAAAATATTTATACTTAACTTCCTAAAGTGAAAAAACTTTTTTTTTCCCTTAAAATTTGCTGAATTTTTTGAAATGCAATTAACATGATATGGATAAATTTTATGAAAATTATCACAACCTGCAAATTGTAATGTTATGGACCAAAGTTCTGAATACCGTTTTGGATATGGTATAGGATTTGTCACTGGAATGGTACATACCGGTACCGGTATGTTACCGGGTACCGTTTCGGATTTATCGTTAAAAATATAAAAAATATATACATTTAATTATAACCCTGTTTTTTGTTACATAAATTCCTATTAGACTGTTACAATTTTAAAAAATCCAGTTAACATTTATTTTTAATATTCAAAATACTCCAACTTTCTCACTTGCCACGTGTTGTTGATCGATCCTCATTATTCGTGGGTTCAAAACCACAGGTTTTTGGTTTTCCAATCCAACTTTACTCTTTTACTAGGGAGCAGATGAATGGTTCAAAGCCCATCAAACAAACTTCCTTCTCTCTCTCGATGACCTTCTATTCCTACAGTCCTGCACACCAACTTATCTCCAAAATGGAGAAAAATGTTCAGAAAAATGGATCGATCAAGCCGGAGAAGAACAGTTGCTTCACCCACGGCAACAGTTGCCTCACACCGGAGAATGTTGCTCCGATCTTCTTTTTCAAAGTTCTTAAACGACATCGTTTTCCTCACATAATTTTTCGAAAACTCGCCTAAATGAGTACTACCCCGCCCACGTGAAAATTTAGACCACATGCCTAAATGGGTAGGCTTTTTATCTCGCCGCAAGAGTGAGATCATTTATATCTCATTTTTTCGCGCTAAAGTTTTTTTTATCACATTACAAGGGTGAGGTCTTTTGTCTTTTATTTTGGCACAAGAGCGAGATCTTTTATCTCATTCTTTTCGCCCTAAAATCTTTTATCATGCCACAAGAGTGAGATCTTTTCTCTTTTTTATCACACCACAAGGCCACAAGAGTGAGATCTTTTCTCTTTTTTATCACACCACAAGGGTGAGGTCTTTTCTCTTTTATCTTGCCACAAGAGTGAGATCTTTTATCTCATTTTTTTCTGCCCTAAAATCTTTTATCACGCCGCAAGAGTGAGATTATTTTTCTTTTATCTCGCCGCAAGAGCGAGATCTTTTATTCCGCGCTAAAATCCACTTTTTATCCTAGTTTTGGACTTAAACTGTGATAAAAAATTTTAAGCACCACTTTTTATCACGCTTTCACTGAAAACCGTGATCTTTGTGATTTTCCTTAGTGTGACATATATCTATTATTGTAGTAGTGGAAGGGAAAAAAAATTAACAAAAAATTGTTGAAGACAGATCGACGGCGACCCGCTCTAATACTATGTTAAAGCATCCAACTCCAAACCAATTGGCAAGAAGTGGAGAGGCCGCCCAGACTCATATATTAGTTTTGGGGAAGATAATTAACCAATGTGGAACAAACTTCAACAAAACTGGTGACCCATCTAAATAATAAGCAATGATTGGAAAATCCTGGTCCGGAGCTGGTAACACTACACCCACCTCGACTGGCTTTGAAGCAACTGCTTTTATCGAGCTTGGGATTGTTGAGCGAAGTTCTCATGGAGGGCATTCCAGATCTGATGTGCATGTAGACAACCATAGGTCGGTACCAATAGCACCTCTCTTTTATTGATACCACCACAGAATTTTTCGACAAACAAGATATATCTTTTTGCAGAAAAGATTTATAGAAAGAGATTGCCTTAGCAAAGTCTGGGTGCACAGGAACCTCAGTTATCTCTAGTTTAATCTCAGTGAAAGCCCTGAAGGCGGTTGTCCATTTGAACAATCAGTAATGGGAGCCGTAATAGTGCTAAAACCAGATGCACTGTCATGAAATCTATTAATAAGACAAGACATTTCATAACTGACTTGCTAAGTAACATAGCAAGGAGAGGCGGTTTTCGCACCTCCATTTGAGGGGAGGAATGAATGAAATACGAACAGTTAACATAATATGGTCATAGATCTTAGGTTGTAACTTGATCATGAGCAAATTTGTTGATGTTGCACCCCTGAAATATGGAAAGAGCCAAACATTGGGAGTTTGACCAAATGATTTCATCAAAGCGAAGGCAGGTTAGGCTGCTATTGTAAAATGATGTTCGAAGGTGGATCTGGTTTCAGCTGGAATTGTTGTTCCAGTTTCATTTGATTCTACAGATGGTGAGTGTCCAAGGTCTGCTGACGAATGAAAGTAAAGTGATGAAGACTTCTCATCCACTAATAGTCTTCATTTGAATAGTTCGAATCTCGACTTAGAATCTACGCTTTTGCAGTCGATTGATGATAAAGAGAGCTCAAGCTATTCCTTTCTTTTTGGGAATCCCATCTATTAAGGAGAAGATGGAGCAGTTATGTCCAGTTCAACAATTAAGAAAAGTAAGTCAACTTGGGAGTTCGTAGATATTGGGTCACTGCTACTAGCGGCTTGCCCAAAGGGATGTGGATTTGATGTCCTCTGCTAGCATGCAGAATCCCTTTCTCGAAGAAAGGAGCAAGAGCCGTTGGCATAAATCCTGCATAAATGAAGAGGTGGAAATGGTTTGGGTTGCTATATCAAAAACACGATAACCCTTTTCCGCATAAGGATAACCAATAAACACACTAGGTTTGGCCCTTTGAACAAATTTATGCAGGATATTATTGTTGTGAGCAAAACATAAAGTACCGAAGACTCATAAAGTGGAATAATTTGGTTTGAAACCAAACAAAATTTCATGTAGTGATTTGTTAGACAAAAGAGGAGTTGGCATTTTATTAATGAGAGAGGTGGCAGTGAGAACACATTCACCGCAAAACTTTAGAGGTAAGTTTGCTTGAAAACGGAGTGCACGTGCCACCTCACGCTCAACAACACCATTTTGTTGGGGAGTTCCAATGCAACTTCGTTGGTGAATAATGCCATTATCTCAAAAAAAATGTTGCATATCTTTGGACAAAAATTCAGCTCCATTATCAGAACAAACAAGTTGAATAGAGGGAATTAGATTTATGCATGATTCGAATTGAGTCTTGACCATGGAGCAAAAAGAATATAGAATACATTTAGTTTCGGACTTGAGATGCATAAGATACATCCAAGTACACCGACTGAAATCATCCACAATGCATGGTTAAAAAGTATCTTGAGCCACTCATGGAGAGCAGTGAAAAAGGACCCCATATGTCGCAATGAATCAAAGCAAAAGGCTTTTTCGTATTAATAGAATTTGAAGGAAAAGATAAACGTGCTTGTTTTGCTTGAGGGCAAATGTTACAAGCTTTATTTTCTGAACAAGAAATCAAAGGAACTTCTTTTCCTAAAATTTGTAAAGTACGATAAGATGGATGACCAAGTCGCAAATGTCAAAGATCAATAGACGGAGGTTTAATCACTGCCAGTGCCTTAGTGGCCGCTTGAAAATAATATAGCCCTTCATGAATGCTACCCTGCCCAATTATCCTCTTAGTTGATAGGTCCTGAAAAATGCACTTGTGGGAAAAGAAGGTTACGAAGCAATTATCCTCTTAGTTGATAGGTCCTGAAAAATGCACTTGTGGGAAAAGAAGGTTACGAAGCAATTATTGGTTTTAGCAAGTTGACTGACTGATAAAAGATTAAACTAGAATGATGGAATAAAAAAAACATCATCAAGTTTAATGGTGGGTGAAATCTGAACCGTCCCAATATGAGTAATAGGGGCATTTGTTCCATCAGGAAGTAACACGAAGGATGGAGTTGGACAAGGTTTATATGAAGAAAAGAGTGTTAAAGTGTGGCACATATGATTAGTTGCTCCTATATCGATAATCCATATGGAATTAGTTGGTATAGTGAGAGCAATACCTGCTAGGTTAGTGTAGGCATGTAAAATTTCTACCCTATCACAAATTGCCACATGTTGCTAGGGCATACAGATTGGCCAATCAAATGTTGCCAAGTGCCTATAAATCAAAGTCAAAGTTTCATGGACGGGCCAATCAAGTGATGCCAAGTGTCCGTGGTCAAAATTCAGAGACATATAAATAGACCAAAAATGGTGCCACGTGTTAAAATGACACAGTTATTATTTTATCAAGTCCGGCTAGTCAAATTAGGCTACTTGGTGAATATATAATAATATATCTCTTTAAATATAATTACTTTTTTCTGAAATAAAAGGAAAAGAAAAGGTAAATATCAAATAATAATTATTCCTTTTAAAATCAATAAAGGAAATAATTAAAGGGATCAATATGGAAGGTTAGAGTTGGAGTCTCCATCCCACATCCTTATAAATAGAGGTGCTCCCTCTCATATTTTTACATCTGCATATTGAAGCACACAAGCTTCAGTGTGCTCTAAAGATCAAAGCCCTCAAGCCCTTCAGAAGTCTTCAAGTCTGCATCCAACGAGAAGGTTCTTTAGATCAAAGCTTTAAAGCTCCAAAGAATATTCAAGTCAAATCTACATCAAATAAGGCGGTTCATCAAATCAAAGCTTCAAAGCCTTGAAGAATGCTCAAGTCAAATCTCCATCATCAAATCCAAGCATCCAAGCTCCAGAACTCTGAAGATCAAAACCTCCAAGCCCTTTAGAATTCGCATCCATCCATCACACGCTAGCTTCCGGAGTTTTGAAAATCAAAGCTCCGAAGGCCCTTCAGAATGTTTCGAGTCCACATCAAGCCAGACGCTCTTCAGTTCAAAGCATCCGAGCCCTGAAGAACGTTCAAGCCAAGTCTACGAATCATCAATCTTCTTCAACCAAATTGAAGATCTCAAATACCGATTTGAGACCAAGCTCTAAAGCTCTCAAATCAACATCTGCAAATCCACATCTCCTTCAACAAAATTGAAGATCTCAAATACCAACTTGAGAAGAAGCTCCAAAGCCCTCAAGTCAATATCCACAAATCGTCCTCTTTTTCACCTAAATTGGAGAAGTTCAAACAATTCAACTTGAGAAGAAGCTTCAAAGCCCTCAAGTCAAAGCCCGTCAAATTCGCCGTCATCTTTCCAAAGATCGCAGACGATATCACCGTTCAAATCGAGATCAAGCTGTCGAGCTTTCATTTTAACAACTGAAAAGAAGAATCAGAGGATTAATTTTCTTTGAAAATTGCATCAGAGATTGTAACCCTAAATTTTTCAAATTAATAAAATTGACTTATTCAGCATCTTTCCGTCTTTTTTGTATACTCAAATTTTGCGTGATACAGTTAGCATTGGAATCTATGCTACCTTTAGAAAACATGGGCAGCAACTTTTTGTATTGTTCCTGAGTGATAGTAGGTGGTGTCCCTGTTACACTCTTTTTGGCCTTTGGTGGCTGTAGACACCCCAATTTGGCCTAACGATTATTTAAGGTCCCACCTTGGGGACCATCCTGATGATGAAATGGATACAGTGATTGCTGATTGACTTCTTGAGAACCTTAGGACTTTCGGTAAGAACTTTGAGCCATTTAGAGGACCCAATCCAGAGCCATATAGCCTTTCAGACAGAAATACAGAATCCTAGGAAAATCCATCTGCCGGCCGTAACATTGATCTCACGGCCTTAACATCATTTCCTCACCCGAGCAACCTGTTGCCCAAAAATCTCCCTGAGAGATCAATCCCTCGGCCGCAAGATCCATCCTTCGGCCGCCATATCCTTTCCTCGGCCGCCAGATCCATGGCTCGGCCGCCAGATTATCCATTTTCCAGACCCTGGAACGTTCTGTCGATTGTTTGATCCAACTACACTACCTCGCCGATGCGTTCGGGCCACGTTCAGAGATCACAATGAGGAGTTTGTATTGCACTGCAATCGTGAGTTTTGATTGGACCGAGTGAGTCACCAATTGCCTATATAAAGGGGCTTTTAGACTCCAAAAATACACACAAAATTCATCAGATTCATACCCTCTCTAGCCACGATACTCTGCAGAATTACTCTCTCAAACCCCCTTTAGAAAAGTCCTAACCTCCTGAAGGTAGCCATCAATCCGACGATCAAACCCCAAAGTCTCGAACCCTAACCCTAGGGTTTTTCAAGAAGCAATCAGCCAATCCTGATCAAATCCGAAGCAATCAAGCTACTGAGGGATCAAGGTGGTGAGGCCCAGGGGCCTCTGGTTCGGTTTATTTATCGTTTTTCTGCTTAATCTTAGCTTTTAATTATCTGCTAACGTTTCTGTCTGGTGTGAAGAAGAACGTCGACCGGGGCTTCGATCCCTCGGCCGATACATCCAAACCAGGAGGATCCCTTAGCCGTGACATCCATTCACCGACCGCGGGATCTATTCCCCTGGGACAGCTTTGTTGTGTTTTATTGCTTTCTGATGCATGACTTACTTATCGTCTCGGCTAACCTTATTTACTGTTTAAAGGCATAAAAACAGATTATGTGTTAGAATTGAATAAAACATCTATATGTCTTATGTTGAACGATTATGGGCTAGCCTCGTGGCTAGGCAGAGAGGGGTGCCTAACACCTTCCCCTTACTGTACCTTTGGCTTCCGTATCCAGAATCTCTATCTGTTTTCCTAGTTTCAATAAACTGTGTGGCGACTTTGTTTTGATGATAACCGCTATCATGTGGCGATGTCCCTAGCCATGGGAATATCCATGATCTTGGTTTACGAAGCAAGCAACCAAACGAGCAAAACAAACGATCAATCTGTATGGCGATGCCCCGTTTGAGAGGTGTCTACAGTGGCTTAATAGGTGCACCAGATTTCTTTGGGGAATACCCAATAAGTTTTTTGCAGCAACGATCCTTAGTGTGGTTATTACTCCCACAATGATCACAGTGAAGTTGGTTCTTGTGGAATTTGTTGGAGATGGCTGGTGCCGCCATTGGGAAATCAAGATCGAAAAAGAAAGAGGAAGGCGATGTTGGAAATTTTCAGAATTTCGGATAAATGAAATCGGGGCAACCATGCTCGGGTTCGTTGAATCTGGACACACCACACCACAATCAATAGACGTATTGAATTGTGGGTGTATAACTCCCGTAACCTCCCTCTTCAATGGCAGAATTCATTGGCAGAATTTGTTGGCAGAATAATGGCTGCATTACTCCTTTGCTGCCTCCTTCACCCTATAAAAGGAGGCTCACGTCCTTGGGAAATTCACGAACAAATTCGCAATCTTCAGCACATTACAACATTCGTTCTTGAGAGAGAGAGGCAGGCAGTAGTCAGTTCGCCAAGGCGGTCATCGGAGGTGTTCCGACGGCTAGCGGTTCAACCGAGCTAACCCTGGGAGAAAGTCGCCGACGCAACCTACAACACCCACGGTAGGGGCGAATCTTTCTTAAGGAGACTGTGGCTCTGCACAGGACTCGGTTTCAATCCAAGATTTGTTTGTGTCTCGGTTTTCTTATTCTCTGTAATCTGCTTACTGGTTTCGTAATATGTTATGTTCAATTATGTAATTGTTACATGTTGATAATGGAAATTGTTCTCTGGATTTTCGTGACTGCCGAAATTTTTCCCAACAGGCGAAAAAATTAACAAAAAATTGTTGAAGACGGATCGACGGTGACCCGCTTTGATACCATGTTAAAGCATTCAACTCCAAATCAATTGGCAAGAAGTGGATGGGTCACCCAGGCTCATACATTAGTTTTGAAGGAAATAATTAACTAATATAAGACAAACTCCAACAAAACTGGTGACCCATCTAAACAATAAGCAATGATTGGAAAATCCTGATCCGGAGCTGGTAACACTACACGCGCCTCGATTGGCTTTGAAGCAGCTGCATTTATCGTGCTTGGGATTGTTGAGAAAAGTTCTCATGAAGGGCATTCCACATCTGATGTGCATGTAGATAACCATAGGTTGGTACTAATCGCCCTCTTCTTTATTGATACCGCCATAGAGTTTTTCGATGCATAAGAGAATTCCATATATACATAGTGAAAGTTTCATACTCTCTCTCTCAATACTCTTGGTCCAAATAGCAACAGGTATTTTAAGGAGATCCTTTGTTAAAATGTTAGTCAAAAATGTTAGGAACACGACAATCTAAATACATGCAACTTCTCACATACATGTGGGCTCCATAGGACCCCGTGTGGACCCCACGTGTATGTGAGAGGTTGTGTTTGGTGTTGTGTTTGGATTGTTGTGCATGTAGCTTATCAACTTTAATTTGGTATGCCAAATTTCTAATTCAACTCGAGGTTCGATATCTGAGATCAAACCAAAGCGGTGGCGAAAAGTCACCACCTCAATCTTGCCTCCTCATAGTCACTTTTCCTTCCTGCTTGCTCAGGCAAGCACTGAGGAAAAAAAATTCATTTCAAAGCATATATAACATTTTTTTTTGCTTATATAAAAACACACAATCATGCTTCTTTCTCGCATATATAACATTTTTGTTTTAAGAATAATAATGAAGCTTTGATCGATAATCCAAAGCAATTAGTATGCCCAAATTCTATTTAGCTCAAACACATGACAAAGCAAAACATTTATCAGTGCCCATGAAATAATACATAAAATGCCCCCAAACATCTTCGTAGTACGTCAACAACACAAGGCAAAAACACTCCCTGAAAATGACCTAAATATTAGAACTACCTTCAAAAACAAAGACAAAAATAAGCCATCGTGCATGATCACCTGAAAATGACAAACAATGCATCAACTACAAGCAGTGGTGGATCCAAGAATTTTATACTGCTACAAAGAAATGTTTCTACCCTTGACAAATCGATTTGAGTCTATCTCCCTTATTGAGCTGATTCGTTTACCAAGCCTCGATGACATGACTCTTTACGGGCTCTCACCTTTTGAATACAAGACCAGCCCTAAGATTTCAGGGTGAAAGATGAACCTTAAATATGGGGCCCTCAAATATTTTTTTTACAATAATTGAAAAAGATAAACATGATCCCCCAAAAAATGAATCTTCGTTGTGACATTGTTAAGTTTTTGAATTAAGATCATGTAATGGACAAAAGAAAAGAACAAACTTGCCAGGAATATCTAAAATAAAAAAAAATGTCCAAAATAGTACTTCTAAAATTGAATAAAATCTTTTTAATGATGTTTGCAAGTTTAGTACTTATTGAATTCGTAAAGGGAATTGATATTCGCGCTCCAAGATTTACTACAGGCGCTCCACCATTTTGTTTTTATACTATGATGTTGCTGGCAACATCACAGTGTAAAAACAAAATATACTGTGATGTTGCCAGTAACATCACAATATAAAAACAAAAAGGTGGAGCACCTGTAGTAAATCTTGAAGCGCGAAAATCAGTTCCCATTGGTAAAATAGTAAATGAAAGTTGTAAGTTACAGTGAGAGGAAAAAAAGTTTGAAACATTAAATTCCAGTGAGAGAAATTATGCACAGGACTTGGGGAGAAGAGAGTACTTGTGGAGCACTAAAAACAAAGCAAAAGACGCCAACAGTAGTTGAACCTATGATATCTTCGAGAAGAGAGTACTTTTGTGAGAAATGAAGACATATGTATTATTTATTAACATTTTAGGAGGGTCACGTGATTCAATTGGGCCAGCATTGAATCCACTCCTAGTCCGGCAAGAAAAGCTCATATGGTAATTGGGATTTTGTAAAAGAAATTTCGCCTTATATTTAACCCTAGTGCTTGCCCGTGCCTACGACACTTGTTAGCTAGTAGCTCAAACACTAAATCAATTCATTGGTGTGTAGTATGTGATCCTCTTTTTAGTGGCACAAAAGAGAATTACTCATGCTTACGGCACTCCCCCAACTAAACTTTTAAGGTAGCTACAAAGAACTATCAATTTGCTTATGGAATCCAGTAAATACCAAATAAAAGTTAAAACAGCACTACTATGGATCCCCCACCACATACATTAAACCCATTTGCAGAAATGAAAGAACATATTAGAACCTAGAAATCAAAAACCTCAATGTAACTTCAATCACTAATAGTTATCAAACACCATAAACTAACCATATAAAGAGTAAACAAAAATTAGTTTGGACCGCGAGAAAAAACAGGCTATCGAAAAAAGCTATAGAGAACTCAGGCTTTGGTTGAAATACCTCAGTGTAAGCGATCACAGGAGGCATAGTGTTTGTCCATGCCTACGACACTACCCACCCCGATGGAATTAGCTCAATTTGTTGAAAATTATGTACCCATGGAGTTTGTATTTTGAAGTTCAATTTTCTGCCAAGACTTGCATCAATTTCTACCGATGATAACAGAAAAAGTAAGGAAGAAAAAGAAAAAGAAGGGTCTAAAAACACATGGACCTGGGTGCGGACTGTGATAGGTGCTGAAAATCACCCTTTTATTCCCATTAACTTAGGCTTTGTCGATCCTTTCTAATGTTATTTAACGAGCTTTAATTGGTTTGTGGTGTTTCAGGCCTTACGGTGCATTCGGAAAGGATTTGGAGTAATAATCGTGAGTTAAGGATGTTCCGGAGGGATCCGCGGCGAGAAGAGGAGCGAAAAGGTGAAGGCTGGAAATTTGGTCTGGACCAAGGATTTGTTGGTCCGGACAACCAAGACTGGAACACGATATGAACAATCTGTTTTTCTGGTCCAGCCAATGAAACTGCTGGTCCGGACCAGCGGGCAGCAGACGCTATAGACGGAAATCTGCTTTGCATTTTTTTAGGTCTTATTTTTATGGGCCAAGACTATAAAGGGGGCTTCAGTTTATCACTTAGGGCACGTTATATTTTTCCACCACAGAGGGGACCTTTTCTAGCAGCTACGGGAGAGAGAGGCTTAACGTTAATAGAGATTTCTCCATGTTCTCCATGATTCCTTCAATCTCGATCACATCTTTCTTCTCCATGGCCGGCTAAACCCCTTGTCTAGGGGGAAGATGAAACTCCGTATCAAGTAACTATATTTTTGTGTAGGGTTTTGGTTTTGTTATTCGAATCGATTGTGAGACTAAGAACCCTTTCCGTTTCAATTGAACGGATTGATTTTACTTTTTCTTATCTATTGAGTATTTGTATTCCGGATTTCAAATACCTAGTCTTGCAATGGTTTTCATTGATTGTGGTTTGAGTTCTGAGATAGATTATGCTCGTAAGACGGATCGTGCCGTTAGGTAGCCAAACTGTGCTACTGAGAGACAATCTGTGCTATGGGATAGTCTATGCCTTTTAATAACCCGATTATTTCTTGACAATTATTGTTAGGATTTGCAAGTCTTAGCGATAATCCCTTTTGATTCAAATAAATAAACCTAACCTATGCATATTGTTGTTACGCGGTCGGAGTGGATTCCAAACCCTAGATATTTTCTCTCCAATCGTTACAAACTTTCCATTTAATTTATTCTCTTAGTTTAATAAACTCTCCAAATTCAAACAACCAAATTTCCTTTGCCTGAATTAATCTAAAAATTAATCGAATTTGTCGCAACTCAGCCATATTGTCTCCGTCGGAACGATACTCGGTCTTGACCACTATTCTACGGAGTAATAGTTAATTCTTAGTTTTCTAAATTTATTTTTGACACGGAACGACGCGGTCAAATTTTGGCGCCGTTGCCGGGGATAGTTTGCACGGTTACATTCTTTTGATTAGTTTTTATTTTAGTTCTTAGTTAGCATTTTTTTTTATTGTTTTATTATTTTCTTTTTGTATTAGTTTTCTGGTGCAGGATTATTGACTTTACAAGAAAAGAAAAATGAAAGCTGGCAACTGCTTTGTGGTGGAGAAAAATCTATTCATTCTGAGAACTTTTAACAAAGCGCTGTAAGTTTTTTTTTACTTGCATAAGTTGAGAGGCTTGCACTTGGGGTTTTTTTTATTTGTTTTTTTTCTCTATTTTTGTCTCGTTTTAAAAATCAAAATACCAAAAAAAAAAAAAGATGGCTTATTATGCAAGTTGCTATGGAGGGTACGAAAATCACTTTACTCGTTCAGTGTCCGCTTTACCCAATTATTGGCAACATGTGTTTGATGATTCAGTTCCTAAATTTTATGGTATCGATGGGGAAAATCTGTACTTACACTTAGACAAACTTGAGGAGATTTGTGGTGATGATGAAGTGGCTCTGTTTAGATTGTTTCCTTTGTCTCTAAGGGACGTTGCTAAGAATTGGTTTCATTCTTTAAGCCCAGACTTGATTCGTAGTTGGGGAGATATACATACACTATTTACCAGCAAGTTCTCCACTGGGTATGAGACTCATATGTTGTTATGCGGAATGTCAGATTTTTATCAACTACAAGATGAGTCTTTTTCTCGATGTTGGTGGCGGTTTAAATGTTCACTATTTGGTTGGCCACAACACACTTGTGATCTTGGGCGCATTCTTAGTATTTTTTACAAAAGTTTAACTTTTGAGACACGTGAGATGATAAATAAGAGGGGCGATCGTGAATTTTTGGATAAGGATGCAGAAGAGATTGATGCTTATTTTGATCAATTAGCTGATTCTCTTTCTTGCAATCAAGTTGAAATTTTTGAAGGGTTTAATTCTTATGCATTGGAAGAGGAAAAAACACTGGCACTTGTAACTAACGAAATAGTTGGTTCACTTGAAGTGCAACAATCTCCTCAAGAGCATTCTGATACACTTGAGATGGATTTTCATGATACGACTCTTGAGAAATCATTGTCAATAATTGTGGAAAGTCCACTTGATCTTGATATTCAAATATCCTCGACCATAGATGATGTCATCACTCCTATTGACCATCCACCATCACAAATGATTATTGAGTCAGAGCAAATTGATTTTCTTGGTGTTGAACTTTTTGACGTGGCTTACCACCCATTTTTATTGAAAATCATCAACAGCTTGAAAATTAATTTGGTTTGGAATCTGCACATGGTGGAATTTAAATTTCAAATGCGGCTAAGGCAATTGAGATACTCTAAGTATTTGATTTTGTGGCATGGTCGCATACAATTTTTAACAGAGTGCTTGAAGTGGGGTGAGATGTTAATATTGATTGCTCTTCATAGTGTGCTGAATAGTTGGATTTCACGTGATGGGAGTGAATGGCATTAATTTTTTGTATAAATTTTGTTTTTTTTTATTTCCTCTTTCTTTCTTTCTTTCTTTCTTAAGTTAGTTGCTTTTATTATTCCTTTTTGTGTTGTGAGGACTAATATTGCAGGTTGCTTCCATCTAAGTTGGGGGGTTTTCTCCCTTCTCATATTATTTCCTGCGTAGTTCTCTGTTGCGAGGTGATACCTTTCCCTTCTTTTTCTTTTATGTCCTCTATATTTATGTTCTTTTGCATTCAATGAGGACATCGACTTGTTCAAGTTGGGGGAGGAATTACTTTGGTAGTTTATTTTTCCTTAGACTCTTAAAAATCCAAAAAAAATTTTGAAAAATTTGAAAAGTTCAAAAATAGTGGGATCTTTCTTGCATGGAACTTGAAATTTGCGAGGTATTTATTGGTTGCTTGAGTTGAGGCATCTGGGCATTGTTTGGGTATTTTGTGGACTGTTAGTTCTTTATGCTATCTTGTTAATGCATGTAGCTATGGCACTTGCATCTCTGCACTTCATATCTATATGGACTTAGTTTGCTTGTGAGTGTCGTTTGAACGTTCTCGATGGCTAGATTAGTGGAGACTTATGCCCTAGTGAGCTTTCGTGCCTTACCTTTTTGTTGGAGTGGTGTCACGTAACTTCTCAGTTTGTCAATGAAAAGAATATATTTCTTGATGGTCTCATTATTCTTGATTGTTGAGTGTTGGAACTTGAACGCATAATACTATCTCTCGGTTTTGGTTTGTCACATGGATGTTACACCCCTGGGAGAGGATTATAGGCATTTTCTTGATATTTGGGCTGGTTTGTTCCTTTATTTTCACATTTATCCCTTGCAAGCCACTTTGAGCCTTTTATACTTAGCATTTCTTGGTTAGCTCCACCTTCCATATTGTGTTTGGAGAAAGGCAAGAATGTAAAGGTGAAATTTTTGGATAGATTGTGAATTTTTGTGCTTAAATTGGTGGTGTTCCTTAAAAGAAAAAAAAAAGAAACACAACAAAAGAAGAAAACAAAGAATAAAAGGGGCGCCGATGCAGTTGAAAAGGAGGAATCATTGCTTTATGGTTGAAAAATGTTGAAGGGTTAGAAGGAGAGATGAGGTGGAATTGGTTTGATTTAAGGGGCACACATTGCATATTCGCCTTGTTAAGTTGTCTTGAAATACTTGCCTCTTCTCGAACATTTAAATTTGATTTATCCTAGCCTTGAAACATGGCCATTCACCCAACGCTACAACCGTAAATGAAGTCCTATTTGATCCTTGAGGTGATGGAGTGTGGATTGATGGATGTGAGAGAGAGTTCCAATACTTGGTGTTTCATTCATGAGACCATGTGTCCACTGTATAAAGCGTTCTTTTCGTGTCTTAGTGTGCGGGGTATTTTGCTTTCACTTAATTAATTTCTAAATCGCACACTTGAGAGTTCATATGCACCTTGTTTCAAGTGATTTTATTTGTGAGTGCATGACACTGTGAGAATTGAAGTCGAAACTCGGCCCGGAGAGAACTTGGAGTGACATTTCATCAGTGACTAAGTCCAAGTGTTCACACACGCTAAATTAGGTGCCATGGTTTATATGCATGTCTGGATAGCATTTTGAACTGGTGTTGCCTATTATACTTGTGCAATGACTTTGTGCCTTGGCTTGAGAGATTGATGAGTTACTTGCAGGTTGTGGGTTCCACGTAAGAGGATTCATGGTGTTTTGTGGGTTATCACGGCTGAAAACCATCATGAGACTTCACTCGTCCTACCGGGGCCACCCAGGGGTTTAAAAGAACTATCCATGTTAATTGTTTTCATTAGTTGCATTTTAGTTTCTTTGCTTGAGGACTAGCAAAGTGTAAGTTGGGGGGCGTGATAGGTGCTGAAAATCAACCTTTTATTCCCATTAACTTAGGCTTTGTCGATCCTTTCTAATGTTATTTAACGAGCTTTAATTGGTTTGTGGTGTTTCAGGCCTTACGGAGCATTCGGAAAGGATTTGGAGTAATAATCGTGAGTTAAGGATGTTCCGGAGGGATCCGCGGCGAGAAGAGGAGCGAAAAGGTGAAGGCTGGAAATTTGGTCTGGACCAAGGATTTGTTGGTCCGGACGACCAAGACTGGAGCACGATATGAACAATCTGTTTTTCTGGTCCGGCCAATGGAACTGCTGGTCCGGACCAGCGGGCAGCAGACGCTATAGACGGAAATCTGCTTTGCGTTTTTTTTAAGCCTTATTTTTATGGGCCAAGACTATAAAAGGGGGCTTCAGTTTATCACTTAGTGCACGTTATATTTTTCCACCACAAAGGGGACCTTTTCTAGCAGCTACGGGAGAGAGAGGCTTAACGTTAATAGAGATTTCTCCATGTTCTCCATGATTCCTTCAATCTCGATCACATCTTTCTTCTCCATGGCCGGCTAAACCCCTTGTTTAGGGGGAAGATGAAACTCCGTATCAAGTAACTATATTTTTGTGTAGGGTTTTGGTTTTGTTATTCGAATCGATTGTGAGACTAAGAACCCTTTCCGTTTCAATTGAATGGATTGATTTTACTTTTTCTTATCTATTGAGTATTTGTATTCAAGATTTCAAATACCTAGTCTTGCAATGGTTTTCATTGATTGTGGTTTGAGTTCTGAGATAGATTATGCTCGTAAGACGGATCGTGCCGTTAGGTAGCCAAACTGTGCTACTGAGAGATGGTCTGTGCTATGGGATAGTCTATGCCTTTTAATAACCCGATTATTTTCTTGACAATTATTGTTAGGATTTGCAAATCCTAGCGATAATCCCTTTTGATTCGAATAAATAAACCTAACCTATGCATATTGTTGTTACACGGTCGGAGTGGATTCCAAACCCTAGATATTTTCTCTCTAATCATTACAAACTTTCCATTTAATTTATTCTCTTAGTTTAATAAACTCTCTAAATTCAAACAACCAAATTTCCTTTGCCTGAATTAATCTAAAAATTAATCGAATTTGTCGTAACTCAGCCATATTGTCTCCGTCAGAACGATACTCGGTCTTGACCACTATTCTACGGAATAATAGTTAATTCTTAGTTTTCTAAATTTATTTTTGACACGGAACGACGCGGTCAGACTGCACTACTAAAAATCATTCAAAACGGAATGTCAAGAGGTGTCAAAATAACAAAATTCATTATGTGTAATATTTAACAACACACCCACCCACCCACACCAAAAAAATCACCCACATTTCTTGAACACTCGGAACAAGCACAAATTCCACCCGGAACAGCAGCTAGATTGAAATTTAAACGGTACTTGCACCCTGGAAAGAAATAGACTCCAAAAACTCCCAAAAAAAATTCCGAAAGAATGTTTCACACGGTTTTCAAAAGATGGTTTCTTTGTTAGACCCATTACCTTGGCTTTCACAGAGCTTTCTTGGCCGAGTTTTCACACAGCTTTCTTCAACCAACTTCGCCAGAATAAATCAAAAATCCCAAAGGAATGTTTCTTGGCCCAGCTTCCGACGGGATTTGTAAACCTCGGTGGGGATTCGAAAGATGACAGGAGAGAAAGAGGGAGAGGGAGAGAGAGGCGATGCCGGGGGGTGGGGGGCGTGGGACCCAAACGACAGGAGATGGAATTCATTTATTTTATTATTATGCCAACGACAGAAACTGGGTTAAAAAAAAAAAAAAAAGAGATGGCATTTTTGTGAAATATTTAAAAGATTGTAGGCACTTTCTTAAGAGAGTTGAGGAGCACACATCAACTCTTGGATTAAACAAATCTGAGTCGTTGCAACAACTTGTCATCACGCCCTTCTGTTTTACAATGCCCTTCTGTTTTATAATAGAGATTTTTATTGATTTCTCTTTATAAGTCAAATTACTTCAACCTATCAACATACCCAATACCACCAAGTCAATCTGTGACCAAGGATGGAACCAAGATTTTATCCTAGCAGTGGCAAAATGTATACTATAAAAATTTAGTGGTGGCGAGACTATATAAGTTGGGCATAATTTTTTTTTACATATAATAATTACGTTTTCTAAAATTCTTGTTGTGACGGTCGCCGCCACTAGACCCCCCTTGGTCCCATCTTTGCCTGTGACCACACAAATATAGGGATCCCAACCTATTTTTTAAACCCATCAGCAAGGGCACATATATAACTGGATAATATGCTACCCTCTGAAACATAGAAGAGGTTGCAGACTCAATTCTAAGACTTGACGAGGTGGCGACCTCAATTCTAATGAATGATAGCAACGTATTATATCTCTATCATTTTGTAAAGATTCAAAAGTAAAGATTCAAAAAAATACTTTCAGCTACTTTAGCAGCAGCGGCGACAGACCTAGGGTTTCTTCCGGGGAGGTGGGGGCTGCCCCATCTCCTCCTCCACCTCCCCCCCCCCCCGTCTTCTCCTCCTCCCCTCCACCCTCCAGATCTGGCCTTCGTCGTTCTTCCTCCGTTTCTCTCCCCCTGTTCGTCCCTCGCGCTTCCTCTTTTGGATTCGGTGGTCCGACCCTTGTGACGGGTCTCCCGTCCTTGGTGTTTGGCGTTGCGGGTTTAGATTGGAGCAGGTGGTGAGTGGTGGTTTTGGCGAGCGACGGTCGACGGCGTGGTTTTAGTTCCAGCGTGCGGAGGAGTGGTTAATAACAGAGGTAAAGTGGACAGAGTGGTTTTTCTTTTTTCTTTTTCTGTTTTTTTTACCGGTTTATCCAGGTCTCCCGGCTAGTCCAGTTGTGTTACCGGTCTGGCTTTCCCCCAGATCCGGTGGGTTCCGGTCTGAGTCTCCCCCCAGATCCGGCAGGTGGTGGGCGAATAATCCGGCGCCTATTGAGGAATGGTCCGTTGATGGTGGTTTGTTGGTGTCTGTTTTGGGGCTGATGGTGGTTCGGTGGTGTAACAGGGGTTGGTAGTGGTCCGGTGGTGTTGGTTTGGCTGTGCATCAGTTCGGCTGAAAGAAGGCTAGTCTTCGGTCGCCGTGGGCATAACAGCGCATTTGAATCGCGATCAGTGTGTTCGGAGCTCGCTGTGCCAGCGGGGGCTTGCCTCGGAGTCTCTCCACTGCTCTGGTTCGGGTGTTTCGGCTCTCGTTCTGTTCTAGACGGCGACCCTTGTGGATTAGTCCATGAGAGCAGTTAGCTTGCAGTTGATATTGTTGTTGCTTGCCTTCAGCTTTCAGTTGTGCTTAGTTGTTTAGAGTTTGAGCTATGGATCTTTTTGATCCTCTGTTATCTAGACCTAAATTGGTTCTTAAGTACCAGCGATATCGCCGGGCCTGCTTCGGCAGTAGGTGCCTGAGATCGAAGTTTAGGTAGCTCTAATTCTTTCCTGTATCTTTTCTGAAATCTGTTTTGCCCGATGGGCTGACGATGATTGAATGACTTCTTTAAAAAAAAAAAAAAAGCATGCAAAGCTTCCTAGTCCATAGTAACAGACTTCGCTTTCCACTATTTTTAGAATTTAACCAACTGATTCGATCAAAGGCTTGTTAGCAATATACATAATGTTTATTGTACTTTGAAGTAATAATTTCCGATAAATAGTAAGACGCAACTTCTACTAGCAAAAACGATAATAGCTTCAGTTATTCAGGAGAATCTCGTGACTGCTGCTACAGCCTTAATTTCACCTTCAACAATCAAAGTATCGTTTACCAGAAAGCCCCTTGACGGGTCATGAAGATCCCTCAATGACAAGAACTTCCTGTATATCCAACCCCTTCTAGAGGTAGAAAACCAAGAAGCATCTGCGCGCGCAGTAGAATGGTATGCATGCTCATCAGCAAGCACAAAACGGGAAAAATTCAAAATACCCCTCAACCTTTAGACCAAAATTCAATTAGGCTCCCAACCTTTTAAAAACTTCAATGTTACTCCCAACGTTATCTTCCGTTAATCAAAACGCCCCCTTCTGTCAGAATGACTAACGGATTTCGTCAAAAGCTCAGTTAAATAGCATCCCGATCGAATTTTGATGATCCGATCCGCTCAATGTGTTCAAAACGTGATTTTAAAGGTATCCATAAGAAATCGGGAAAAAAATGACCCAGAAGGGCTTCATCTGAACAGTTTTTTATTGAACTATTTCAATAAAAAACTGTTCAGATGAAGCCCTTCCGGGTCATTTTTTTTGCCGATTTCTAGCGGGTACCCTTAAAATCATGTTTTGAACACATTGAGCGAATCGGATCATCAAAATTCGATTGAAAAAAGGGATGTGGATTGATCCGGATTTTGTTAAAGTCCGAAAGTCCGGATTTTGCTTCGGTTTACACATCCCTTTTTCTAATTGAATTTCGATGATCCAAGCCGCTCAATGTATTCAAAACGTAATTTTAAGGGTACCCGCGTGAAATTAGCAAAAAAATGATCGGGAAGGGCTTTATCTGAACAGTTTTTTTTATTGAACTATGAATAAAAAACTATTCAGATGAAGCCCTTCCCGATCATTTTTTTTACTAATTTCACGCGGGTACCCTTAAAATCACGTTTTGAACACATTGAGCGGCTCGGATAATCAAAATTCGATTGGGATGATATTTAACGAAGCCTTTAACGGAATCCGTTAGTCATTTGGACGGAAGGGGGCGTTTTGATTAACGGAAGATAACATTGGGAGTAAAATTGAAGATTTTAAAAGGTTGGAAGCCTAATTGAATTTTGGTCTAAAGGTTGGGGGGTATTTTGAATTTTTCCCAGCACAAAACTGTTCATATGTTAGCTTACCTTTGACAACATTTGAAAGCAGAAAACTTTTCAAAACTAGCTGTCTTGCTGTTAGACTAATAACGTAATCAGCGAGAGATTAGTTGGGAACAACGAATCGAATGAAAAGTGCAAGTTGACCTGTTATTTCCGCAAGTTGACCACGGATTTGATCCCTTATGCAGAGTCTATATTCAGCATATAATAGTCTTTCAGGAGGAAGTGATACAGAATCGGCCAAATGTACAAACAGACATAGATATGGGCCAAAAGAGAGTTCTTTCCGGCTGATCCGGTACGGACAAGGTGCTGTCCGGACAGCCCCGTGTGGGTCCCCTTCGCGTTATTTTTGGAAAAATCCGAACCGTACATCCTGTAGGGACCGTGAACTGTTTAACTTTAAAAATAGTTGACAGATTACAGTCGTCCATTTTTTCGTGTAAAAACTCATTTTTTGACATACCTGTCGATGTCTGGACAAGTTGATTTTTTGTGTAGATACATTATTTTGCGGGCCCTACAGGATGCACGGTTCGAATTTTCCAAAAAAATGCGTGAAAGGAGTCCACATGGGAGCTGTCCGGACAGCCCCCTGTCCGGATGAACCGGACAGAACTTATTCTCATTGGCCAAGAGACCAATCTGGCTTGAATTTCCTTTTGGATAAACTGCTAGCTTCCTGGATTAAAAAAGAGAAAGGGAGAATCACATATAACTTCAGCCACTTACACAAAGCTATTGGAAAGGAAAAGTGCATAAAATAGAGGAGATGCCATTTTTGCTCTGCACTCGTGAACTCTTCAGGCCAACATCGCTCCCTGTTCAAGGCTGAAAATTTCTCCAGCTTCCATGAATGAAAGTTGTCATCACTTGCCTTTACCATGGATACACACTCTCCATTGCCAGTAGACTTGATAACAAAAATCTCAGCGCCAAATATGCATGAATCATCCACTAGGTATCCATTTGATGCATTGTTGAAGTTCTCAAGGGAAAGCAATCGAGCAAACCCATGCTCTCTCTTCATCCCATGGAATTGCGCCACTCCACCATTGCCATCTATTGCACGAAGAGTGAACCACCAAGTATAATAAACCATGACAAAAGCGCGCTCGCACATACAAATGCATACACACACAGACTTGATGGTATTGTAGACTATAAATTTACAGGATCTAGAACATTATGAATTTTCACTATCAAATACATACTGCGGAAATACATACCTCGATTCATTAGATAGAACCGGATGGGATCCAAGAGTTACTTGAACTCTTTTGGAGAAAGATGATTTCTCTCCCTTAGATCTGAGGAAAACACTCATAGGCAGGGAGAGGACCTCTTTCCCATATATACAATAATACTCATCTACCCATCAAGATAAGAGTAAAAGAGGGGATGTAGCACAGCTGTAGTACTCTTCAATAATCCTCCGACCAGATCTATAAATTATTTCTTGCTTTAATACCATGTGGGCCAACTCACATTAAATGGGTAAATTCTAACATTCTCCCACTTGGCCCATATGGTTATTCACATTAGAGTTTCATACGATAACATTAGGCGCGCATAAATCCGTATTTAGCTTTGCTTCAATCTGGTCACAATCATAATACTATCATTAAGCAAACAACTAATGCGAGTCATAGCGGTTCCACATCGATATATGACATAGTCCCTTCCATGTACCACAACACTAGCAACTTGTCTAACATCTATTCTAATATATAAAGGGAGAGCACCCTTTGGTGTCTCCTCCCTTTGTCATGTATTTTTCTTTCCATAAGTGCCTTTTTAAATACAAAACGAAACAGTTAATTGTGAGAATATTTTGGACATTTAAGCACAAAAAAAAACCCACCAAAAACAGTTATTACTCCTTCACTTCCCATTTTTCCTTTAAAAAAAAAAAAAAAACTTCCCATCCACGACCGACGACCAGCGCCTTCTCCCCCTCTCACGCTCTCTCTCTCTCTCTCTCTCTCCCCCCCTCAACTGGCACTCCCCCACACCCCCACGTCTCTCTCTCTCAACCGCTCCCCACACCCATTCATGCGTTGAAAACTTGAACGGCTTGCTTTGGAGTTGTGTGTTTTGTACACCTTTTTCTCCTGCCCCCATCGTTTTGTCATTCCTTGAGAGAGAGAGAGAGAGAGAGAGAGTCGTCCAGCGAAGTTGCAAGCATCTGAAGACGTCCTTCGTCGTCGTGATCGTCGGCTAAGCCACGGTAAGGTCTTCAATCCGTAAGCGCATTGGAAATTTTCACAAATGAATTGCTCTGTTTGCTGCTTTCATTAATACGTTTTGTTTAATTGATGAATCTGTTTAGTTTTTTAACTGATGAATCTGCTTTTCTTTTTGTTTTCACCTCTTTCAGGATGTTCTTATTTTCTATTTCAGATTCGGAATATTTTTGATTATTCTTAATGCTTATGTGATTATTCTTAATGCTATTAAGAATAGCTATTTATTCTTAATGCACAATAAATTGCAATATATGATTATTCTTAAATAGCTATTTGAATTATCCAGATTCTTTTTGATTATTCTTAATGCTATTTATTGTGATTGTTCTACAATTATTTCATTGACAACCATATATTGCAATTCTGGAGTGGTTGGTAACTTAATGGTTGTCCTAAGTCAGTATGTTGTTTAACAACTCTAACAACAACAATATCAGTTTGGCTTAAGGGTTAAGGAACTTATATCTTAACCACGTTACAAGACTTATCACTCCCACTGATTTTACCATTCTTAAAGAATCTGAATGATTGATTCCTATAATTCACATGCCATGGTTAAATAATAAAACCTATACCCTTTGAATTTTACAGACCAACCATTAAGGTCACCAAAACTCGTTCTAAAATTCAAATTCATTTTATGTGAATTAGAATTCTACCCTCTTTTGGACAACCTTAAACATTCAGGTGTCCTAAGTTCAATTTTCTTCATATCCACAGTTCAAAAGAAGAAACCTGATCACATGAATGCAGTGGTCTTTAGAGAATCTATTAACAACATAATGGGTATTTTAAACATACTTCTAACCATGTTTACTAGTGTACAATTACTTTTCAACTATTACATTCTGTTGTGTGAAACAAAGCTTCCATAACATTTATCACATGTGTCCTAACTGATGACTTTTATAGAATTTTCTATTGGTCATTTCTATCTCAATAATGTACACCTTGAGAGTATTCATTAATTAAGATCTATGTAGCAATAGAAAAGTTAACATAACTGTAACGCCCCGACTTTTCGGGTGCAATATAAAATAATTTCTATAGAAAATTTGCTAAATAAATATGATTTTCCAAAATAAAGCTTTTGCTAATACAATCTCAAGATAGTTTTACGGAATCAAAATACATTAACTTCAGAGCTGACTCTAATCTTGATACGAATCCTAAGCATCCTCGATCTTCATTACTGATATTCTTTTCGTGTCGAACTGCATCATCGTTGAATCTCCTCCATTGAATCCTGCGCCCTCTAGCAAATTGATCGCCGAAGCAATCGATTTGCCAGGATACAGACGTATCCGTGAATGATAAATCACCCAATAAATAATCCAACCCAACCACCCCTCTTACTTTACTGCATGCAAACAGAATATATATGGTGCAAAAAAGTAAAACAGAGATAATTCACATAACTTGATTCATTGCTATCCATTAACTTAACATGAAATCTAAGATCTCTCCACGAGATCTTTCCTCCCCAACCGCTAGCCATATCCCGTCCCATGAGATCACTTCCTTTTGCTGTCGCAGATACACCTAAGTTATGTACCGAGTGTGCATCCCAATAACTACAACAAAGGGTAAGCTTATCATGCCGTTACATCGCTAGGATTCGCCTATCTTATATACCACTTCACAATCATCACAATATCACAATATCACTGGGCGTACTTTGCCAGTCTATCAATTCATCACTGGACTCTCGCCAGTCTATCAATTCATCACTGGACTCTCGCCAGTTTTAATTCTCATCACAATCTCATCATATCTCAACATCACGCCTGCAGGCAACCTCTAAACAGAAACAAACTTCACAATTTATCCATTACTTTGCATCGTCTAAGTGATTTCTATATCGTATACCACCCCATGTCCCTAGGGTCCAATCTAACATTCAAATTAAGCACCAACACAAAATCAATCTCAATAATAATTAAAAACGAATAACAGACAGGTCAAAACAATTATTAGGCAATGCAATCACATAACTTTTTATGACTGGGCCGTTGCCCTTAATCTCATATGGTCACAAAGTCATTAAGAATGAAAGAATTAATTAATTAAGATTTAAAAAATAATTTTCTAGACTTTTGTTAATTAATTATAAGTAATTAAGTTAATTAAACACTAATCAAATACATTAATTAGGTAAAAATATTAGAATAATTATCGTAACCTTAATAAAGGTTCTAACAGTCCTCTATAATAAGTTCGAGTGCTAAAAGTTGGGTTTGGATGCTCACGGGATTATTTTAAAATAAAAAGATTAAGTTAATAGGCAGAAGAAGACTAAATAGATAATAAATAATTAATTAATTAAAAATATATTTATTCTAACAAAGTATCATCTTAGAACTGTAAGAAGTCTAAATAAAATTATTCGGAATTATTAACCTCTTTTATAATATTTTAAAGTATTATTATCAAGAAACAATGCGTAAATAATAATAAATAGTTAATTAAGTAAATAAAATATTATTTTAATAACATATCATCCTTGAGATGTAAGAAGTCTAGGAAAAATAGTTTAGATGTTAAAATCATTGTTTGGAAGGTCGTAATTATTTTTCGTTTATAACTTTAATTAAAAATAAAATAAATAGCTAATAATATAAACAAAATATGAAATTAGCAAGTTATGATCTTTAACATGTTTGAAACCTAGGAAAAATAGTTTGGGAATTTATAGAGTAGTTTATAAGGTCGCAATAAATTTTAGTTTACAAACTTTTATGCGATTATGAATAAAAATTTAATAAATAGCAGATTAAATAAAAAAAATATGAAAGTAACAAGGTATGATCTTTAGAGTGTGGGTAACCTAGGAAAATTAATTCGGGGGTCAAAAACGATGTTTAGTCGAAAAGTTACTCTGAACCAAAACAATAAAAAATCGCACTTTGGCGGTAAGGAGTTCGCGACGCGAACTCCGTTTGATAGTTCTCATGGCTGGGCACTGAAGGTCGCGGCCGCAAGGTCGGCGACAGTTTTCGTTTTTTTGATTTTTGCACGGTTTTTCGATGCATGGGACTACGGGGCCTATTGGGTTATGTCTATAAACATTAAATATACTTAGAGGAGGCTTCGGATCGAATTATAATACCTCGAATCGCGTTGAATTGGTTTTCGATCGAAACTTGACAATTTGGAACGAAAGCTTCGGGTTTCTTGATCGGGGAATCTCGGGGCCGAATTGGATGATCTTTGGAGATGCTTGGGGTCGAGGGAAGTAATTGGAACGATCAATTTGGATTTCGGTTGAGCCTAGGTACGAAACCCACTTTTCTCTCTCTCACTTTCTCTCTCTAAAACTCCATGGATTGGAGCTTTGTTTTCTTACGATTTTTCTCTCTATTCTGGTCAGAGGAGTTGGGAGAATATCATGGTGGCTTCGTGGGTTAATGGGATGGTATATTAATAGGTGAATTTGATGTGGAAAGATCAAATCGAGTCCTAATCGAATTGGGTTTTTAATTGGACGAATTTAGCTCGGTTAAAGGGCTACGGAGGTGGTAATCGAGTAGGAGAGGGAGGGATGGTAGGAGTGTACATGCATGCAATTATATGTATGTATAACAAAAAAATAAATTTAAATAGAATAGAACAAGATAAGATAATTATATGCTAAACTAATTTTAATTACCAAAACTTATTCTAGGTTCTAGTTTAATCTAATTACACTTTTAAATAATTAATCGATTACTATCGACTATTGGATTAAAAGTAATTTCTTTATTTGAAAAAAATTGGGTTGAAATTCCGGGTCGTTACAACCTATCCCCCTTAAAACAGTTTCGTCCTCGAAATTAAAGCGTACTCTCTGGTGAATGCAATTGTCAGTAGTTGGCTCGAATTGTGTCTTCTTGTTTCCTTGTTGATTCCTCCATTTCTCGATGTCTCCATAGGACTCTGACTAATTTGATTATTCGTCCTCGGGTAACTTTTCTCCATGATCACAAATTTCCACCGGTTGCTCTTCAAAAGTTGTATCCTCATTTAGTGTGACTTTCTTCCAGTTGAACACGTGTATGAAATGAGTCATATCTTTCCGCAGCGTAGAATCGTAAAAGACAACGTGAATTTTTGGCGATTTGTGGTTACAACGTTTAGGCGATAGGCAACTTCTTTAATTTGCTCCAAGATCTCAAACGTACCAATGTGGCGAGGCGATAACTTTCCTTTCTTGACAAATCGAGTGATCCTACGGTGCGACTTGATCAAAATCACATTGAAAGTCTATGGTCCCATCCTCTTGTTGGCGTAACTCTCGTACAAGCTTTGAGCGATCATATGTCTTTAGCGTATCTCCATCCTCAGTCAGTTCTTGAAAGTTTGGTTCTTATCTCTTACTTGATGGATTGTACTTTTCTCCCAAAAGAAACGAGAAGGCGAGAATTTCTAAGAGATTTCAAACATGACTCAAATGCTCGAAAGTCATAGAACCTAATAGAAAGTATGAACATATCCTCCTCTACGAGTTAGAGGTATGAGTTGTTTAGAATTGAGTTGGAAATACGATAACAACGTGGATCAAATTAACCGAAGTCAAACTCAATGATTTGGATTCGAAAAAGTTTCATCATTAGAATAATGCTGATAAAAAGATTTAACATGGTAGTGAAATAAGCAAGTACTTGGTCTACCAAATATTGCACTAGAATAATTTAACAAGGGTTCTCATAAGAAATATCGATCTATTGATAGGTTTTGAAGGATTACAAGATCCGATCGATGAAACCGAACTAGATATTTATTTTGCACCACGTTGGCCAAACGTATTTCAAAACAAACATCTAACTCTAGTTATTTAAAAGAAAAGAAAAAAAAATGATGGGTACAAGTGAAAAGTAAACAATGACTTTCAAATCCAAAAATAGAAAAAGTCATCAATAGAACAATGATTAGATCTGATTAGCTCGAAACAGGATACAAAGTTTAAGGAAAGTGAAGCACAATGATATCGGTGTTCAATGACTAAATAACTTCAACATTGAAACTCGAACTAGGTTTGTGAATTTAGAGTTTTGAAAGGTCGGAAGAATATTTTGATGTGATATCAAAAGAATTCAAGGTTGTGGATAGCTAATAGTGCGCTGATCAAAATAAATGAGGATTGTTCCAAACATGAAGTATTCAATGGATCAGAGAAGTTAGACTCATAATTGAGCTCACTGTTGACTTCAAATCAAATCAAATTAAGAGGGGTTGGAATGAAATGATTTGTTAGGAATATCCAACTTGAAAGAAAATGTCACGAGAGTTAGGTGCTTGGAATAGACAAGAGTTCAACGATTTGAGATTTAGTTGAAGTTACAGCTCTAATAATGATGAGTCATAATGAATGTGATTTTAAGAAGAGCCAAGAGAGATTGAACGTAGCAGGCAGTTAAGATACAATCAATTGAATAAGAATGGAGATTTAGATGAATAATCGTCAATAGCTTGTCTATCCCCTTTAAAAAAATATATTTAGAACTTCATTGCAAGAGAATGGTTGCCGCTTTCTCAGATATTTATGACCTTGAGCTCTTCCTGATCTGTTGAACTATGATGGTGCCTTCATCGGATGTAATGGCATAATATTTAGCTAGGTGATGATTTCGAATCTCTGATAACACCATGTTTCTATTCGTCAATCTATCTACTTTCTCAAGGGATCTACGACGCTGGAGGTTAGGGTTTAGGGGTAGTCGGTAATCGTTCGTATGAGTTGCACAACCCAATTGATACTTTGTCTTGCGTTGAGGTTTGAGTTGGTATTGATCTCGAAATTCACGAAAGAATAGTTGTTGTCGTAGACGACATCGTCATTGGAATCAGGGCTACGCGTATCATCCTTACTGGTGGGTTTGACAAAATGATGACGTCGTTGACGTTTTGTACCAATCTTGTAATGACTGCTCCTCGAGGTTAGGTTCAGGGTTATAAGGGTTTCTAAATATCTGGTTCTAAAAAGGGAATGAGTGCAACAATGTTCTTACATTGATCCTACTTTATTGGCGACCGTTATCAACCTAGGGAAAGAAGAATTCTCCTTCAACAGGTACTCTATTTACTAAGTAGCCTCATTCGATAGTACCCTTCCTCTATTGTCGAGATTTGTCTTTTTGTCTTCTTCGGATTGGTGTTCTCCGCTTCGTTCGATCGGACAACCAATTATAAGAGGAATGATTCTTCTATCGCTTCCTTCTGATCAGAATCAACGTTGATTTCGTAACTCATCGGAGTCTGAGTCGCAACAGGTAAATAAATATTTATATGATATACTTAGACAGGTTATATCGTAGTTTAGAAGAGTAATAGATACGGTAACCGTTTAGCTATTTGGAGTTATGCTCTCGGAATGTGGTCTACTCAATCTACCTAAGGCCGAGTGTTGAACCTATGCTCTGATACCACTTGTAACGCCCCGACTTTTCGTGTGCAATATAAAATAATTTCTATAGAAAATTTGCTAAATAAATATGATTTTCCAAAATAAAGCTTTTGCTAATACAATCTCAAGATAGTTTTACGGAATCAAAATACATTAACTTCAGAGCTAACTCTAATCTTGATACGAATCCTAAGCATCCTCGATCTTCATTACTGATATTCTTTTCTTGTCGAACTGCATCATCGTTGAATCTCCTCCATTGAATCCTGCGCCCTCTAGCAAATTGATCGCCGAAGCAATCGATTTGCCAGGATACAGACGTATCCGTGAGTGATAAATCACCCAGTAAAATAATCCAACCCAACCACCCCTCTTACTTTACATTTAGCAAACAGAATATATATGGTACGAAAAAGTAAAACAGAGATAATTCACATAACTTGATTCATTGCTATCCATTAACTTAACATGAAATCTAAGATCTCTCCATGAGATCTTTCCTCCCCAACCGCTAGCCATATCCCGTCCCATGAGATCACTTCCTTTTGCTGTCGCAGATACACCTAAGTTATGTACCGAGTGTGCATCCCAATAACTACAACAAAGGGTAAGCTTATCATGCCGTTACATCGCTAGGATTCGCCTATCTTATATACCACTTCACAATCATCACAATATCACAATATCACTGGGCTCACCCGCCAGTCTATCAATTCATCACTGGACTCTCGCCAGTCTATCAATTCATCACTGGACTCTCGCCAGTTTCAATTCTCATCACAATCTCATCATATCTCAACATCACGCCTGCAGGCAACCTCTAAACAGAAACAAACTTCACAATTTATCCATTACTTTGCATCGTCTAAGTGATTTCTATATCGTATACCACCCCATGTCCCTAGGGTCCAATCTAACATTCAAATTAAGCATCAACACAAAATCAATCTCAAATATAATTAAAAACGAATAACAGACAGGTCAAAACAATTATTAGGCAATGCAATCACATAACTTTTTATGACTGGGCCGTTGCCCTTAATCTCATATGGTCACAAAGTCATTAAGAATGAAAGAATTAATTAATTAAGATTTAAAAAATAATCTTCTAGACTTTTGTTAATTAATTATAAGTAATTAAGTTAATTAAACACTAATCAAATACATTAATTAGGTAAAAATATCAGAATAATTATCGTAACCTTAATAAAGATCCTAACAGTCCTCTATAATAAGTTCGAGTGCTAAAAGTTGGGTTTGGATGCTCACGGGATTATTTTAAAATAAAAAGATTAAGTTAATAGGCAGAAGAAGACTAAATAGATAATAAATAATTAATTAATTAAAAATATATTTATTCTAACAAAGTATCATCTTAGAACTGTAAGAAGTCTAAATAAAATTATTCGGAATTATTAACCTCTTTTATAATATTTTAAAGTATTATTATCAAGAAACAACGCGTAAATAATAATAAATAGTTAATTAAGTAAATAAAATATTATTTTAATAACATATCATCCTTGAGATGTAAGAAGTCTAGGAAAAATAGTTTAGATGTTAAAATCATTGTTTGGAAGGTCGCAATTATTTTTCGTTTATAACTTTAATTAAAAATAAAATAAATAGCTAATAATATAAACAAAATATGAAATTAGCAAGTTATGATCTTTAACATGTTTGAAACCTAGGAAAAATAGTTTGGGAATTTATAGAGTAGTTTATAAGGTCGCAATAAATTTTAGTTTACAAACTTTTATGCGATTATGAATAAAAATTTAATAAATAGCAGATTAAATAAAAAAAATATGAAACTAACAAGGTATGATCTTTAGAGTGTGGGTAACCTAGGAAAATTAATTCGGGGGTCAAAAACATTTTTCGGGACGTCGAAAAGTTACTCCGAACCAAAACAATAAAAAATCGCACGGCTGGGCGGTAAGGAGTTCGCGGCCGCGAACTCCGTTTGACTGGTTCTCGCGGCTGGGCCGCCCGAAGGTCGCGGCCGCAAGGTCGGCGACAGTTTTCGTTTTTTTGATTTTTTGCACGGTTTTTCGATGCATGGGACTACGGGGCCTATTGGGTTATGTCTATAAACATTAAATATACTTAGAGGAGGATTCGGATCGAATTATAATACCTCGAATCGCGTTGAATTGGTTTTCGATCGAAACTTGACAATTTGGAACGAAAGCTTCGGGTTTCTTGATCGGGGAATCTCGGGGCCGAATTGGATGATCTTTGGAGATGCTGAAGTAATTGGAACGATCAATTTGGATTTCGGTTGAGCCTAGGTACGAAACCCACTTTTCTCTCTCTCACTTTCTCTCTCTAAAACTCCATGGATTGGAGCTTTGTTTTCTTACGATTTTTCTCTCTATTCTGGTCAGAGGAGTTGGGAGAATATCATGGTGGCTTCGTGGGTTAATGGGATGGTATATTAATAGGTGAATTTGATGTGGAAAGATCAAATCGAGTCCTAATCGAATTGAGTTTTTAATTGGACGAATTTAGCTCGGTTTAAGGGCTACGGAGGTGGTAGAGATCGAGTAGGAGAGGGAGGGATGGTAGGAGTGTACATGCATGCAATTATATGTATGTATAACAAAAAAGTAAATTTAAATAGAATAGAACAAGATAAGATAATTATATGCTAAACTAATTTTAATTACCAAAACTTATTCTAGGTTCTAGTTTAATCTAATTACACTTTTAAATAATTAATCGATTACTATCGACTATTGGATTAAAAGTATTTTCTTTATTTGAAAAAAATTGGGTTGAAATTCCGGGTCGTTACAATAACACGAAAAGTCATCTATATGTGTGATAAAAGAGGTCTATTCATCAAAAGATGTAAAAATTCAGGTCTATATAAATCACTTTAAGAAACTGGTTATTTCTTGTGACTTACTTCTTAATGTGTATGGTTTGCTTGTACTGAACACAAATCACACATATAAGGAGAATAATAAAATTTTGAATTTAGAAAATTTTGTCACTGATTAATCTCTCAATATGCTTATTGAAACTATGTTTCCATCGTTCATGTCACAAGATAAAGTAATTTTCATTCATCAGGCTACTTACCAAACTAACACTATGATGCAGGATATATAAGGAAAGTTTTCAATAAAATGGTAATCGAATTTTCATTCATTCAAATCATAAAAAAAATACCATAAAGTATTTCCAACCAAAATAAAAATTGTTTCCAAAAACTTGAAAAACTTAGCATTAAAATCAAGTTTTTTGACATAGGAAACTAAACTTGTAAAATTATAGGGAACACAAATGATGACCAATTCTTGAATAGTCAACAATAAGTCACAAAACCCTTTTTTTTTTAATAAAACTGTAACCTAATAATTTTATAACTTCATAGTTGAGGGGACTTCAATCAACTAGATTTGATTCGAAACATACAACGTTAGTAACTACTTTCCCCTTTCGAATCATTTCCTACTTTTATGATAATTTTTTTTTTTTTGATAATGTCTCAACTATATACAAAAGTGACATATATCATTATCCTTACAGAGTCCAAGATCATTAGTAGACTCAATAGCACCAATGGTGCCTACTTCATGTCCCATTTAAGCTTACAACATAATCATCTCACATAAAGAAACCTCTATCACATAAATACATAAATATGTAACAAAGGGATCAACCACCTGGGCTAGCCTGGTGGCCAAACTCAACACCTCCCTTAAGGAGGTCGCGGGTTCGAGCAAGCGTGGCGGATTCAAAACTGAAGACCCACCAATACTTGTTACTTTTTCCCTAATAACCTCGTATCTTCAACAAACGAGGTTCGTTTCATTGAGAGTATTTACCGTGATAACTAAACTATGCTCACGACAATAGTGCTTTGAGTTACCAATAAGTTGACAAAATAAACTTTGTCTAAACAATAATAAATAGTATAACAGTGATTTGCCTTTGAGTTCATCTAATGTCATACTATTATCAGTTATGGTGATTCTCTGTCACCGATAGGACTAATTGATAAGAATTCACAATTAAATAGGTCTGTTACCTTTAGGTATTCAATTCCAATCTCAATTATGAATACTTATAAAATATCCTATTCCAATTCTTTAATCACTTAGAAGTGGTGCACTTTTGGGCCTACCTAATATCCATGCGACTAGAGAACTGCGATTTGCAAAGTCATTATGCTTAACACTTAGGAATGGGAATAAGATCCATATATAACTTGATATTTATGAGTCATTCCAGTTGGACCACTTTGGTGACTACCAAACCGTGGCATAATAAAAATATCAAATAAAAATAAGTGTTAAGTTACTGGAATTTGAATTGAAATCTAGGAAACATTCCAGTTGGGTCCCTTTGGCGACTACTGAATCGTGTCTTAATACAGATTTCAATCAAAATAATGACTTTTGCATGAACATTATGTGATTTAAGCAAAATATCACTATTTTAACACCTGATCATAATAGATATTAAAATTCAATAATTTGATTAAATCTATCAACATGCCGGTTGGATCGCTTTGGCGACTACCAGACCGTATCATTATATAGAGTTAAATCAAAATAATAACTTTCCATGGACAATAGGTGAATCTTAAATTGTGAACTATTAAGGGTGTTATAATATAATTTGATATCTATAAATCATTATGATTGAGTCACTTAATTTAGTGGCTACCAAATCTCACATAATATAGATTCAAAACGAAAAACCCTTTTTATGGACATAAGGTGAATCTTAGATTTTTCACGATTTCATAATATGATTTGACATCTATGAATCATTATGATCGGGTCACTTTGGTGACTACAAAATCTCTCATAAAATAGATTCAAATCAATAGCTTCCTTTGTGGGCATAAAGTGAATATCGAAGTATTCACAATTAAAATTATAATATGACAAATCTACGAAACATTATGATTGGGTCACTTTGGTGACTACCGAATCAATCATAATGTAGATTATCAATCGAAACGATCATTTTTCACATAACCATGAGATGAATAAAAACTCATTCACAATTTCTGATCGGAATCCATAAAGTCCACTTCCTAAAACATTAAAGGAAAACCTTAAATGGCATTAACAGTAAGTTACCATTTTTTTTTTATTTTTTTTTTTGGCCTCTAGGTAATAACTATTGACTAATGAACATGGTTTTAGGGTTAATACATAAAATTTCATTAAGAAACCCAAATAACACCATTATTGTCGGCACAATATCATAATCATAGAATTCATGTGAAACACCAGGAATGCCGTAATCATATCGGGGCCAGCAACATAATACAGTAATTCGGAAGCCACTTAGCACTGATGCCGTACGATTATGTACACAATACATGCTGTATAATAAAATATCCTTTGCAAGGATCATAAAGGTCGGGTTTTAACAACATGACATTTACCCAGAATATGCATGCATACTGAAGGCACAACAAAAGGACGTAGCACCCGTCATCAGAGAATAAAAACCCACATGCATGATATTGCCAATCTGTCTCGGTCGAAATAAACAAGTGGATGAGTTCCATTTGATACTTACGTATGGCCCATGAAACAAAATAGGAGAACTTATATTTTATTATTAGCAATAGGGAAAAATTACTCTTAAATTCAATTATTCTACTCCTGGAAGACCATGTGCTTCCTGATGACTCTAGCCACCCAGCGCCAAGAAAAAAAAAAAAAAAACGGTACAGTCAAAATCATTAATTGGCAAACGGTTCTGTACGTAATTATGTATTTTACTTGGGAAGTGCTCCCCATTCTAATACAAAAACTAACACCACGTCCATATACCAAAACTTACTTGTACCAAGTACCATATCTACAGAGTAGTACTCTCAGGTTTTTATACTTGCGTGAAGAAGAGTTGTCAAAAACACAACTACAACAGAAGATGAGCAACAGATTCCATGAGTTTCAAGATTTCCATGCTTTCGTAACTTTCATCGGTAGTTAAAGCTCAATAGGAATCTGGTGCAAACTGTTCTTATCCGGACAGAAACAATATGGCTAAACATTCAAGCAAGTGAATATTTTTTTTTAAAAGAACATAATTTCTTTAGGGAAAAAAAACATGATGATTCTAATTGTGCTCTGATGCCACATGTAAACTATAAATTTACAGGATCTAGAACATCATGCATTTTCACTATCAAATATATACTGCAGAAATACATACCTCGATTCATTAGATAGAACCGGATGGGATCCAAGAGTTACTTGAACTCTTTTGGAGAAAGATGATTTCTCTCCCTTAGCCTTTAACCCCTTAAGATCAGACTCACAAAAAATGATGGGAATAGTCTGAGGAAAACACTCATAGGCAGGGAGAGGACCTCTTTCCCATATATACAATAATATTCATCTACCCATCAAGATAAGAGTAAAAGAAGGGATGTAGCACAGCTGTAGTACTCTTCAATAATCCTCCAACCAGAACTATAAATTATTTCTTGCTTTAATACCATGTGGGCCAACACACATTAAATGGGTAATTTCTAACAGGTATATGGGCAGCTACCTTGGAATGTCAAATACTTGTCTCGAATTTGATCATACACGGAAATCTTGAATATCATATTAATTTCCCAACCGAGTGGCAGTGTATCTGTTTCTGCTCACTGTCAGCAAAATTTGGAGAATGCTGTCCATAAGAAGTTGTCATCTTTGAAACTTCTTATCAGAGATTTGCAGCAGAAAATTCAACATGTTCACCAAGAACTTCTTCAGATGGCATATGCGAACCAGGCATTCTCAGCAGCTTTTACCAAAAAGATACTGAAATGAAGCATTTGAAGAATCAGCTTCAATCCCTTCAAACTCAGCAGTATTCTCAGCAGAAAAGCCCGTTTGACATGTTCACATCTTACACTCAACAAAGTTTTTCTGGGTATCCTCAGATGTCCCAACCCTTACCTATAACTCCTACCTCAGGATTTGGTGAGTCAAGCTCCAATATCTTTGGGAGCTCATCAGCTTTCCTTCCTCCACCAAAAAGATCATCTCCACCAAAACTTCCTTTTCCAAAGCCCCAGATAAAGCCTATCCAAGTTCCTTCAGCATTATCTCCACCATCCACTTCTACCTCAGCTCCAACTACCTCTGCTCCTCCTAAACCATTTGACCCAAATTCAAAATCACCTCAGTTAATGGTTCAACCAACTTCTAATTCTTTCAAAAATCCAATCTCCATTCTCCTCAATACCCTAGCCACTATGCCTGAAACCCCATCTCCATCTCCCGAACCAACCAGTGAGTCTGATTCAGATTCTGAATCTACTCACTCTATGCCAACTCCTCATGTTTTCATGATGAACCCTGAAACCCAGAAGAAAATGTTGAAGACCCTATCATTGAAGAGGGTCTTGAGTTTGAAACACCTCCTGAAATTCCAACTTTTGATTCCTTCTCACATTCCAATATCCACACCCAAGGTTTTTCCTTTGATAGCATTCCCCCATCAAAATGGTTGGATAAACTCTATGAGATTCATGCTTGGTTCACTGCTGCTATGCTTTCCCCTAACGCTACGCTTAGTACTGTTATTACTAAGTGTACAGCAAAATTTCTTGGTCGTCTCCTTCAATGGTATATGGCTCTCGGTGAATACCGACAGCTACAGCTTAAGCAACTGCCAACTCTTGATCAATTCATCTCAGTTCTGCATACTGAGTTTCTTGGAGATCACAACAACACCAAAGAATTTGTTCGAGAAGAATACCTCAGCATGAGGTGCTGTTAATTCAAAAGAAAAGATCTGGAGATCCATTATGACCGTATGTCCCAATGGTTTTATCTTCTCAACGGCATGGATGATGTCAACCTCAAACAAGGTTTTCTCAATTCCCTTCCTGAACCATTGGGAAATGAGACAACAAGGTTGCTTCAAACCAAAGGATTGACGCTGAATGCAACATCTCTTGGCGGCATTTATCAGCACTCTTTGATTGCTTTGGAGAAACTGTGCAATCATCAGAAATTCCTCAGAACTTTTGAAGAACAGGGAAAACTTCTTGGCAAAGCTTGTGACCGGCCAGACTTATCTATCAAGTGTAAAGACAAGAAGTGCACTTGTCGTCCCTCATATCAAAAATCCAAACACTTTCAGAAATGGAAGTTCAGAACTCCTGGCAAGTTTTCGAAGTTTCCTAAATCTGGCAAATTCTCACACCAGAAAAAATGAAAGTTTTTCAAGAAGAAAAAGTTCAGAGGACAGTGAAAGTCTGATCGCTGTTACGTATGCGGGAAAAAAGGGCACTATGCAAAACAGTGTCCCAATAAAGCAGCAAGAGACAAGATGTGGTGAATTCTTTGGCTCTCATTGATGATGCTCTTGACGATACTGATGTCGAGTCCCTCTTTTCAGTTGATGATGAAGCAACAGATGAAGCAGTCCTAGCATTCACCTTTGATGACTCCCCATCAGAATCAGATGATTCTTCTGATGAGTCTGATTCATTTCTTTATGAAATCCAAACGTTTGGGCTCTCAGACATCATGTTGGCTCAACCTTTAGCCAAGGTCAAAATTTTACTTGGAAAATATGAGAAATCTATACTAGTCATCGCCTTCAATGATACTGGTGCTGCAGCTTCTATTCTCAATCCGGCAATTCTCCACAGGTCCTACTGGCAATCATGTTTCAGACCCTTTACAGAAGCTAATGGAGGAACCTTTGTTATCACTCTAATCAGCAGGCCTATTATCATCCAACTTTTCCCTGGATATACCATCAAACACCAAGTCTATGGTTCTGATCTTCCAGGAAAAGATCTGTTGTTAGTCTTTGATATTCTCCAAAATCTTAGCAAAGTCTCCTGGCTCAAAAAATGTTTGAAATACAAAAATTACCTGTTACCCTGGACCACTCAACCAAACCTCTTTTCCATAGAAAATTTTACCTCCATAAAAGAAGCCATCATACAAACCTCTTGTGCTGAATCTCATTCCCAGTTCCTTACCAAATGCTCCAACCCACTTTGGAAAAACCCAGATTTCTTCATTTCTCTTCCTTTCAAGAAAAATGAGGACATTAACCCCATCAAAGCTACCCATCATGGAATGAACCCAGAACACTACCAACTTGCTCTCCAAGAGCTCCAACAACTCCAGTCAAAAGGATTGATCGAGCCCACAATCTCTCAGTGGGCATGTGAAGCATTTATGTGAATAAAAGGACAGAGCAGATAAGAGGAAAATTGCGTCTGGTTATCAATTACCAGCCTCTTAATCATTTTCTGCAGGACAACAAATTCCCTCTTCCTCGGCGAAGTGTTCTTTTTGCAAACTTGCCCAAAACTCAAATTTTCTCGAAGTTTGACTTGAAGGCAGGTTTCTGGCAATTGGGTATCCATCCAGATGATCGTCCCGAGACTGGTTTTTGCATTCCAGATCACCATTTTCAGTGGTCAGTCATGCCTTTTGGATTGAAAACAGCTCCATCTTTATTCAAAAGGCCATGATTCGGGTATTTACTCACATCCTATCTTCAGCCCTTGTCTATATTGATGATATCCTACTTTTTTTTCCCAGATATTGAATCCCATGTTATTTTACTACAAACCTTCCATTCCTTAGTTCAAACCCATGGCATTATGCTCTCAAAGAAAAATATGCTTCTTGCCCAACCAGAAATTAATTTTTTAAGGATGCATATCTTTAAAGGTCAATACACCCTCCAGCCTCATATAGCCTCTCAACTTGACCATTTTCCTGATGAAAACCTCACGGTCAAACAAGTTCAACAGTTCCTTGGAATTGTTAACTATATGGTTGATTTCATCCCCAACCTTGCCCAATACTGTACTCCACTCTCAGCTCTACTCAAGAAAAACCCTCTTTCTTGGTCAACCCATTGTACCCAAGCCGTCAAAGACATCAAAACCATAGCCAAAACCCTTCCTCCACTAACCATACCTTCAGATGGGAAAAGAGTACTTCAGACAGATGCCTCTGATCTGTATTGGGGAGCAGTTTTTTTAGAAGGAAATACAGAACAAAAACGCAGAATTTGTGGATACAAGAGTGGTGCATTCTCTCCAGCAGAGCTTCATTACCACTCTACTTACAAAGAGATTCTGGCAATCAAAAGGAGCATTGAAAAGTTTGAATTTCATCTAATCGGTCATCATTTCCTAATTGATACTGATATGATGAGTTTTCCCAGCATGCTCAAGTTCAAACAGATACACCTTCCAAAAGCACAATTGCTCAGATGGGCAAATTGGTTTTCCAATAGGAGTTTTGATGCTATTCACATAAAAGGAAAAACAAATGTCCTCCCTGATTTTCTGTCTAGGCTCAAAAAAGAAATCAGTCTGTTTTCAACACCAAAACCACATTCATTTGTCCCTTGTTGCTTTCCCATGATTTCCTATTTCCGTCCAGTTAATTTTCATGTCCACCTCGTGTCATCTTTTAGAGTTAACCCTTCTTTCTAGGTGTGTACAAATGTGTCAAAATCTTCAACATCTCTGTATTTTCAAGTATGGTCTTGATGAAGGTCCCATAAAAGGTTTACCTTTCCATCCTGTCTATCCCTTCCTCACCCAGTTTGAAGTGTCTTACCATAATGTCTTTTATTTCAAAAAAGAAGCCTATCTCCTCTTATGGTATTTAGTCGATGTTTATACTATAAGCGTATGTTTTAATAAATCAGCAGTATTGGTGTATTTGGCACATGCGGCGTTCAATCAGGTTCATCCTCCAGAAGATTTCTTTTTGAAATTTCTCTTACTCTTTGGGAGCATACCTTACTGGCAACAAAAAATAAGACAAATCCCCAACAATGCAAACGAAGATCTCCAGTTTGCTTTTTGGACAAGTTGCAACAACAGGAGTCTTCCAAATCCAGGTGGTTCTATCACTTGGCGAAAGGAGTATCACACTATATTTCTCTCGGCATATACAGAGTCTCAGAGACCTCAAATCAACAGTGGAAATTATCTTTGTCATGACTCAAACACTGTGTTCACTCAATGGATTAACACCGGCAGAAGTACCCTCATCTCTCCTCCATTATGAGTCTGCAAACTGAAAATTCAATGATACTTATCCGGAAGAATGGCGCCAAAATATCCGCTATCTTTTGCAACAGTATCACTTGACTGACAGGACTGAAGACCATTCTGGAGAGGGCGGCTCAGATGGTTCGGAAACAACAATTAATTATTCAGAGTGACATCATGTGTTCAGGCCAGCTGTCTCTTTTATGTGATACACCCTTTTCCAGGAGGGGGTGAAATTATTGGTATTTACTGTGTACCATACTGTTATAGGTTATTAGTGTGTACTGTGCTTATGGATGTATAATTGGTTGTACTATTCATGATGTGTCTGTAAAGTAGGAATAGGTGTTGATATAATTGGGTAACCTATGTTTGATCCGTAGAAGTCCATGTTGTAATAGTATGAAGCAGGGAAGACCAATTATATGTCAGACTATTAAGTGACGTAGGCAACGATGTAATCAACCCATCCTTCTGTCTATAAAAGGAGGGCACCTCCGTGTTGTAAATCAAGTGAATGCAAGTCAGTGTTTTCCAGTAATATTATCTTGTGTCCTGTGTTCTTGTAGACACCCCAATCTGGGCTTCCAGATTAGTTTACTTTCGGTTTTTGATTCCCCGATGGTGAACTAGATCAAAAAGCAGTCTTAAGGTTGGAAAGGATTGAGCTCGGTGTGTGCGGAACCCCCTTTGAACCCCTTTGAACCATTTAAAAGAAAATAGAAAATCAGTCAGCCCTGGGTCTAGATTTGACCATCGCGCGAGTATGTGACTGTCTCGCGCAAGTGTGTTCCTTGTCCAGGTGTGGTCAAAGTCAAACATTTGACTGTTGACCCACGCGCGACAGGTGGCACACTCGCGTGACACTCTCAGTGTCTCGCGCGATGGTCCTGAGCAGTCCCTTTCACCTTTTTCAGCCAGTTGGCTGCTTACCTAGGGGTCTACAGGGCTATTTGAACCCCGTTTTTCTCCACAGGCCCGTGGCAGTGCAGGCTTTGGGTTCTCCACCCTCACAACCTCTCCCCATCACCTTTTCCACCAAACTTAGCCATCAAGTTTGGTCCTAAGGGGGTGTTTGCCACCACCTTTGGCCCTTGGCTCCTCTTATAAATACCCTCCCTTTGTCTTTCTTTAAAAGGGCTACAAAATCACTAACTTTAAAAAAGTTAAGGAGATTGAGAATTCTTGCAAGCATAAAGGCTCTCAACCCTAGCTCACTTTCCATACATTTCCTCACTCCATTTTCCATCACAAGCTTCTCAACCTTGCTCAATCATTTCCAAAACCTTTCAAGCCAAGGTATAAACACCTTTTCTGCTTACTGTTTTGATCCCTGAGGGGGCTGTCAGGGCTAGGATTGGTAACCAATACCAGTTCTGGACTTAAAGTCAGCAGAGTTACAAGAAACTGGTTCTAGCATACCCTCGCGCGAGTGACTCAGACGCACGCGCGACAGTTCACTGCATCGCGCAACTGTCCTCGTGGGGTTTGGGGATGCTGGCTTTTCTTGTTTTATCATGTTATTGCTTGTTTTAAGGCATGTTAGGTATTTTAGTTCACTGTCGTGCATGATAAAATACATAGAGTAGCCTTTATTACTTAAATTCTTTGTTGGAATGCTTTTGGGTTGCTTCTAGACATGTACCAGAGCCCAAAGCATGCAAAGCAATTCCTGGAAGTCCAGTCAGGACTCTCGCGCGAGGGACTTAGTGTCTCGCGCGACACTCCTCCTGATTCCAGCAGCTGCCCTTGCATGAGCAGCTTAGCCCTTGGCCTCTGTTTTAACACTCCTACTATTTAGGGGTTGCAATTCAATTAATTTGGCTCCTGTTCGTAATAATTTATGAATAATTATTTACTTTCAGTCAATATAAATTGCTTGGTTTGCCTCCTGAGTGTGCACTGGTCCTTCCAGAGCCCAGAAGAGAATTAAAATTCAACATGTGGTAAAACAGGACCCTCGCGCGAGTGAGTGAGTGTGTCACGCGATAATCCGCTTTGCATGCACGTTGATCCATGCATGTAAAGGTGGCTGTCATGTGTGATACACCCATTCCATTTGCTGTTTGGTTTGTTTCTCATCAGGGGGTTGGATTTTATCCTATTTCCATTATTTGATCCATCCATACCATGTTTATATCACATCTTGCAAATCGTGTTACAGTTTTGAACCCCGATTAACTGTTTTCCCGCCCTAATTGGCTTAAAATTGGTTCAAGAAGAAAAACGAATCACAATCATTTGCAAAATGCCTAAGTAGAGACCGATCTCTGGATTGGGCGAGAGGGGTGCCTTAAAACCATTCCCCTCTCGTAACCTGGCTCCCGAACCCAGATATGGTTATGACGGACTGGTTCCTTCACTTTTTCAAGTCAAATAGCGCGGCAGGTGCTTCGAAATACGGTTCCTTGGGTGTCGGACCTTCAAACCCAGGTGGCGACTCTGTGTTTTGCGAGCGCCTGCTTCTCCGCTCGCGCTCCCTCGATTTATCGGGCCGCTTTGGCGCAAAAGGAACGGAATCCTTTTCCCCAAGGGCATGCTGCCCACAGTTCTCTCTTAATCCTAACCTACTTAGTGTTTGTACTCACTTCATGTCTATAAATTTGGTATCAGAGCCATGTCTTCCTTTTTAGCTTAAACCCCTCTCTAGGAACTTCGTATTCCAAAAATATTTCAAATCTTTTTCCAAAAAGAAAAATTGAAGCGTATGCTCTGTGGTTGCCTTTTAAGGATCCTCCACATCAGAAACTTCACTAACTATTTTGATTGAAAAATTTCTGTATCAGTGGGTTAAAAGTACCTTGAGACTTTGGCTATTGAGCGGTGTGTCTCGGTGTATCTACCCTACTCTACAGAATTTTATTAATCAAAATTGGTTAAAGTTCTCATATTAAAAAGAAAAAAGATTTGTTGTATGAGGAAAACGGAGAACCCAGATTTTCCAAGTAAAAATGAATCGTTTGTTTTCCACTTATTCCTCTGCTACTTCATCCCTCGTCCCTTCCAGTTCATGCACCAGTAGAAATTCATCTGCTTCTTCTTCTCATCTTGAGTACTTATATGAATTTGAATATCTACCTGATGACAGTAAGGTTCCCCTTATTGATCTCCCTTTTTTAAACCCATATAATGCATTTGTCCGTCCACAAACCTCTGTAAAAAAAGACTGTCACCCAACTTTTTTTCACCAAGCGTCCAACCTCAGTAAAAGAGTATGTCCAAGCCTCTAAATTTGATCAGTGTTTCATAGCAGCTACAGAGGCTGAACAACTTTTACCCTTAAAAATCCCGGTTGATTTGCCTCACATTTGGCAACAACAAGGATTTACCCATCTTCATTTTGGAGCAATTAGATTGGCTGTCACTTTCCATGGGAGAAAAGGTTTACTTGTTACTTCCAGACTTGCTCTGGTAGATACCAGGTTCGTACAGTACCAGCATGCGTGTATCGCCACAGTCCAAACCACTTTGAATGCTGGAACCGTGATTTTCACCTTTTATCCTAACTTTAACATGCCATTAGCAGATCCTCATCTGCTAACAACCCTAAATGTTCAAGTACAAATTGGTGGTGCCTCCCAAATTTCCACCACATATGCAGCAACCCTCCACTACCAAATGGCCTATCGCCTCCAGAACCATGCCTTTGACCTGTCCTTACCCTCTTCCACAGATGAAGCCCTTTTCCTAACCATCAACACACCTCACCAAGCCTCCTGTGTCCATGTCCCACGTCAAATTTCTCGACCTGAGCTTCTCAAGCTTCTCCCAGAATCTTGGGTTACAGCTTACGAGAAGAACCAACAAAAGCCCATACCTGTTCAATCCTCCAATCCACTTTTCATCTCAAAACCTGATGGTACAGTGGAAATTTCTTTCCCAAAAGAATCCTCTGCCTCATCTTCCACCCATCCGATTATCTTCCCTTCAAGGATTGACATGTTTGTTGATGGCTCCAGACCTGAACCCCCAATTAAATATTTTCAATCCAGTGGCCTTCCAGTTTTCTACTTCAAAAATTCAGAAACAGGTCATTGTTACTTTGATGCCTGTAACTGTGATGAGTGTCTCGAAGATAGTCTTCTAGACGATGATGAAGACTTTGAATAACCACGTTCACTAAGCTCACCTTTACCTCCTACTCCTTGCAAATCCCCACCTTCTGCTCAACCTCCATCTAAAAATAACCCTTCAGCACAACCCAGTGGATGTTTTATGTTCACTGAAGTAGATTTTCCACCTTTGGAGTTTCACAATCCTCAAGAAAGGACAACCCACCGTCATAAAGTTCCAGACTCAACTACCATTCTTCCTGATGGTAGCACCAAAGCAGTCTCAGCAGCAGAAGCAGCAATAAATTGGCAGTCGGCAAACTCTCTGGCACAAAACAAAATTCTTCAAAGAATTGCTAACTCTCAGCAAAATTTGGAGAATGCTGTCCATAAGAAGTTCCTATATTGTATCCCAAATGGAGGGCAATTGCTTACGAAGCTTGAAAATGTAGAAGGTTCAAACTCACCAGTTATAGCCACCAGCTTCAAAAATATCAGATTCATATTTCTCTACTTTAGACGTCGATAATATGTTAGACAACAGTGAGAACGAATCGACCTTGAATGTGTAGTGAGTAGGCGGCACCTCTCTTGTTGACCTTACAACATAAAAATGATTCAAGCATCAAAATTAGAGTGCTTTGAGACTTCTAGCTATTTGTAGATAGTATTTTTTATCAGACTAAGGAAATAGACGATTCAACACTTCTCCAACACAAAATATGAGTAGTGGGGGCACAATGAAATCACAAACTCAAAAAATAATTTCTGTACCAAAATAATACGATATATAATAGAACATTCTACATTGAAAGCACTAGCACAAAGAAACATTTTCAGCAACCCACATTATTTGATGCTCCTGGTCATGGTAGGCCACACAAATGTGTCATGACTCATAAGGAGGGAGTTGGGGCACCGACGACCTACCATGTCCCACGGGCATACCATAATCAAGGGAGAGAGAGAAAGAGGGGTACTGTTTACCAATTTTTCCTTCGATCGAAATCGACAAAGATTTCGGGAAACAATACCAACAACAAAAATAAGGGCGAATGCGGCTTGTCTCCACAAACGGATTTGAGGTTCCTTGCCGTATTTCAGAACTTCACCGGAAGAGAAATGGTGAATGAATCAAATGCTATTTTTTTGGTGGTGATGAATCTACTCGTAAAAGAAAACTGGCACCCGCCAATCTTCAAGAACGGAATCGACCCATCGATTGGGCGGAGTGGATTGATGGTTTTGTGAAGTGGGGTGAAGCGGAAGAAAAATAACAAATGGACTTTGTTATTTTTCCAAGGTATCAATCTATCGACATGAGCGATACATCGAATATTCTAAGTTAGTCTTAGAATATGAATCCTACTCCTAATTATAACCCAGAAGTGGGTTGAGAAGACAAAAATTAATAACAAAGTTTAGACTTTGATTTGTTGAGGGAGTTTACAATGAGGCCTAAAAAGGTTATTTATAGGAAAATAAATATGTGCAGGAAATAACTTCCTAACTTTTCGCTACTCTTCATTCTTCTAATTTGCTTCCAAGTGTCCAAATAACTCCCCTTCAACTTCAAAGTGTATAGGAACACGCCAAGTGTCCTATATGTAAATAACAATAATAAAAGAAATATTAATACTAGTTCTAATATTAAAACAAATACTTAATAATAATAAAATAGATTGCATTACCACGATTATCGACAGGCGGTAAAATATGATACAAACAGGTACGAAAGTCGGAATTGTCTTTAGGTATAGGATAGGATGGAGTAACATCGATCTCTTCCATGTTTTGCGGCCTTCTGCGCGGGATTTGGCTTTTCCTAAGGGTTTTTTGGGCGTCCATTTATAGAGGGATTAGGGGGAGAACCCAAGTGGCAGTTGTTTAATGGGATTGCATCGGAACAAGTACGGAAAAACATTAACACAACCGCCTTCCTGTGGTATTTATTTTGAGAAAAACTTATTTCCGGTTGATCAGAAAATAAGGTGTTTGCAGCAGCCAATGGTTCGTCTACACGTCATCTAAAATGTCGTTATTGATACAGGACAAAAGATAGTTGTGAACCACCGAATCAAACCTCTTCCTGCTTAACTATGGTCGATAGAATTGATGTTTCTCACTACCAAAAAGAAAAAAAAAAAAATTGATGTTTCATATACACGTTTAGGCTGAATTGTTACCTTAATTACAAGAATGTCATTTTCAGTGCACGTGCTCTACGGCCTACGCTCACCATTTGTTATTTGGGAAAGTAAGAGCATCTACGCTAATAAATAGTACATTTTTTTAGTTTAGCCATCAATTTTTTTTTATTTTACCTAACACCAATTAAAATATACTTTTTCATCTGTTTAATTTTTGTAGACTTTTTATATATTAAAAAAACATGGTAAAAAATTAAGTGCTCAAATTTTCAATCGTTTGAACCGGCCCGGAAATTTTTTTTATCATTTTATTATAAGGAGTCATAATTAATATTTATTTTTCAAGGCTCTCATAATTAAGTATTTGCTCTTTATTTGGGTTCTTATAGAGCAGATACTATAGACAAAAATTGATTATGACTTTTTAGAATAAAATGATCAGAAATTCTTTCTTTCCAGTTTGCTCTTTTTTTTTAGCCAATTTATTTCCTTTTATTTCTATCCAGTTTGAATATTTTTTTTCTTTTTTTTTCTCTTTATTACTCTTTCTTTCTTTTTAGTTTGAATTTTTTTTTGATCGGAAAGAAAATTTTGTTTTTTGCGAAACCTAGGAGGAAAAATTATTCGGTTGCTCGGTTGCCTAGACCACTTACCACTTCTTTTTTTTTTTAATAACCGGATTGAGTTAACCAAAAAAAAGAATGGAGGTAAATGGAAAAAGAAACAAATAAAGAAAATAATTAAAAATTAAAAAAAGAAAAAAAATTCAAGTTATAAGGGAGAAAGTTATAATCCTTCTTCAAGTTATAATCCTAAGCTACTAGGATTCTTCATATTTAAATACAGCATTTTAATGAGAAAGATCCAAGGAAAATTTATACGTTCGAGGACAAACAATTTGTGCACTGAACATGGTAATATCATACTTACGTAACAAGTCCTATAATAGAATACCAAGCACATTACACACAATTATGCTGTCTGTAGCTATTCAATTGGCTTAAGTTAGAAACATGATGAAAGCGTTGATCATGCATTATCTGATAGTTATACCAATAAAACTTTATGAATAACCAACTGCTGGAAGTTAAATTTTTTGTTATGAATTAAAAAAACAGAGACAAAAAGGTGGAGAACATCTTTCAAGATCTACATCTAATAATTCGATATTTGAAGGACTAAAAAGGGAAATGCAAAGCATTGGTGATTACCTGACGTAATATTTTTTGGTTGAAAGGCTGTAAAGCAAAAAATTCATTAAGATTAGTTTCATGAATTTATTGCTTTACGGCCTTTCAAAGAGCACCCGAAGACTCATTATTCATTAAAAGGCCTTGGAGTCAAAAATTTATTACGACCATTTATGATGAAATGATAAGAAAAATAACATTTTTGCACTGGTTCAAACAGATTAAAAAATGAAACGCTTATTTCCGTAACTATATTTTTTAATCTATAAAGGACAAAAAAAAAGTCGGATAAACATGATCAATTGAAACACTTTTTTTTCTCTCAATTACTTTACAAAACCTAGAATTAGACTTGAACCTATTATTAAAAAAAAAAATTCAAACTTGAAAGAAATAAAAGGATATAAAATTAAAAAAAAATAAACTGGAACGAAAAGGGGAAAAAAAGAAGAAGAAGCAAAATGTAAAGAAAGAAAGAAAAGGGAGAGAGAGAGAGGGGGGGTAAACCGGGAAAAGGGAGGTGGGGCCGGAGGGGGGTGTGTGTCGGGGGGGGAGATTAGCAGCTCCCTTATAAGAGCGGTACAGCTAGTTTTCCCCCGTACCTCTAGGCATTATTGATTGGCGTGTACACAAACCATTGGCTGCTGCAGACACCTTTATTTTCGGATCAACTGGAAATAAATTTTTCTCATTTATTTTTCATTAATTGGTAGGAATATGATAGGGACAAGTTTATCTTGAGTTCTTTTCAAATTCAAAGTGACTATTAAATCCCCCACAAGAAGGCGTAGGGTGTTTCGACTAAATTAGTTATTTGACTTTTTTTTTAATTTAAAAAAAGTTGCATTTGTTAGTTTCGTTTTTAATTATTGTGAATTATTGGTTCGTTTCAATGAGAGCAATTGAAAAGGTAAAAAATTATAATCTTAGATTAATTTATTTTGAGTAAAGACAAAACTCAACCAAAAAGCCAAATTTTCCAACTTTATTCAAAAAAAAATTAGGATTACAATTTTTTACTTTTCCGATTTCTCATGTCGAGACGAACCAATAATCCACAAAAATTTGAAAGAAAAACTAACGAATGCGGAAAAAAATTAAATAAATACAAAAAATAAGCCAAGTGGCTTATTCCAAAACACTATTTGTGTTTACATCCAAAAATATGCTACCCAATGAGAAAATTACCCGTGGCACTAAACAATGTGCGGACCAATCAAAACGCGTTACAATTACGCTTGAGATACATGAGATCGAAGGGTTAAGTTATAATGTTATTTTAGTATTATACGGTATCTTTTAGATTGGAAACGTCCACATTTAGTCATAAAGCAGAAATCAAAATAATTAATGAAAGATGTCAAGAGGAGAATTAAGTGTAACAATTGATTATTATTAACCAGTTATACTCATTCTCATCTGTTTGTGAAACCCATTTCAAAGCACTAATCCTTGTTGCATAAAGATAGGGAGCCCCATTATCCACATATTTAGCCACGACTTACAGAACGTGGGAAGTGGAAGACTTTGCTAGAAGACCAAGTCAAAAAACAGTTCGAAGGCAGTTACAACCGTTCTTGGAGGGAATCATCAAGGCATTTCAAATCAAATTTGAATGAAGACTTGGACGCTCAAAGAAAACATGGAGAACAAGAAGTATAGACAGATCCCTTTGTCTATAAATAGAAGAAGCAACTGAAGGAGAGTCCCCCGATAAATCATCATCTGACAATCTATACAAAAATAGTTGCTCAGAGATCTAGAGTAGTTTTAGGACTTAGGAATTAGTTCGAAGTAGTTGTAGTTAAAGTAGTTGTAGCTTGATATTTTGCAAGTTTGAAGACTTATTTGAATGTAAGTTTGCTTTTGATTAAATTCAAGTTATCTTACATTATTCAGTCTTTTTCTTGCTGAAATCCTAAGAGTAATCATATATAAGTTTGTTTTTTATTAAATTCAAGCCTACTTACATTCAGTTATTTTTTTTGTTTCTCTGTTTGAAGTGTGTTGATTCAATTTAATTGATACCTTTTAGAAAAATCCTCTTTGTTAAGGTAATTGAACGGATAATCACAATTGTCTGATTAAGTTAGTTATTTCTGAGTTAATCTTAAAAGGATAGATTTATATTCTTTTTTGGCACACCCGCACACAATTATTTACCAAAGATTGAGTTGATTTAGCACAAACAGTTTGTTAATGTCACCCCCATTCCTCTTAGCTTTTTGGAATTTTTGGGCGTTTTGTCATTATTCAAAAATCGCGTTTGTTTGTTTTGCGCCAAATTTTTATGAATTATTGGTTTGTCTTGATGAAAACTCCAATATTTATGGTAAAAATCATAATTTCTTACTTTTTCGATTCGTCTTGACAAAACAAAGTAACAAACCATTATTCAGCCAAATTTTGACACAAAATTAATAAACACGAAAAAAATAAAATAAAGACAAAACTCAAAAAGCATTATAAAGAAAAGAAAAGAATAGGAGCTGGAGGACAAGAGGTTTTATGCCCACTTTCATGGTCTATGGTCTCCAAACTACATATACATGGTAACTCCTTTAAAAATCACAGGAGCATGGTAACCATGAAAAATCAGACCCTTTTACCCTTCAAAGCACTAATCCTTGTTGCAAAAAGATAGGGAGCCCCATTATCCACATATTTAGCCACGACTTACAGAACGTGAGAAGTGGAAGATTTTGGTAGAAGACCAAGTCAAAAAACAGTTCGAAGGCAGTTACAACCGTTCTTGGAGGAAATCATCAAGGCATTTCAAATCAAATTTGAATGAAGACTTGGACACTCAAAGAAAACATGGAGAACAAGAAGTATAGACAGATCCCTTTGTCTATAAATAGAAGATGCTGAAGGAGAGTCCCCCCGACAAATCATCATCTGACAATCTATACAAAAATAGTTGCTCAGAGATCTAGAGTAGTTTTAGGACTTAGGAATTAGTTCGAAGTAGTTGTAGTTAAAGTAGTTGTAGCTTAATATTTTGCAAGTTTGAAGACTTATTTGAATGTAAGTTTGCTTTTGATTAAATTCAAGTTATCTTACATTATTCAGTCTTTTTCTTGCTGAAATCCTAAGAGTAATCATATATAAGTTTGTTTTTGATTAAATTCAAGCATACTTACATTCAGTTATCTTTTTTTGTTTCTCTGTTTGAAGTGTGTTGATTCAATTTAATTGATACCTTTTAGAAAAATCCTCTTCGTTAAGGTAATTGAACGGATAATCACAATTGTCTGATTAAGTTAGCTATTTCTGAGTTAATCTGAAAAGGATAGATTTATATTCTTTTTTGGCACGCCCACACACAATTATTTACCAAAGATTGAGTTGATTTAGCACAAACAGTTTGTTAATGTCACCCCTGTTCCTCTTAGCTTTTTGGAATTTTTGGGCGTTTTGTCATTATTCAAAAATCACGTTTGTTTGTTTTGCGCCAAATTTTTATAAATTATTGGTTTGTCTTGATGAAAACTCCAATATTTATGGTAAAAATCATAATTTTTATTCGTTTTTTGAGATATTTTGGAGAGGAAAGGGCTTGTGCATAAATACCCTTTCTCTCTCCTAGAGTACATCATCTTCCTTACTAGCAAGATCTTATCTTAGATTGCTTTTCTTCTTGCTTACTCAATTGTTGTCCTTCAAGCTTTCTTAGTTAATTTCTGCAAAAACTTCTTTAATTACTTGTTGTTTGATAATTTTCCATTTATTAAAGTTGTTGCTTTCACTAGATCTTTATTATTCTCAAGTTTATTTTCAATTCCATTGGTTAGAATGTTTTCCATAGTTAGCATTGCTCTAAACTCTCTAGTTATGGGTGAGTAGTTCTTAAGCCTTGGTCATGGGGTGATTAGCACTCCATGGCTTGGGTTAATGTTGCTTTTCTCTCAATAAATCTTCATGTTTAGTACGAAAATCAAGTTAGTTCAGGTTTGTTTGTCAAAACTTGGTGGTGTTAACCTCTTTGATCATGTGTAGGCAAGAGCGTGCTACTTGCCACATATGATGCTTGGAACTATGTCATCCCTTGCGTTTGCTAAATGAATTTCCTAACTCGCTCGGTATTCAGACTCCGTTTCTAGTCTAAAATGGTTTTAATGCGAAATCCTCCAGTTTGAGATTTCTCACACTGAGTAATTGACAAGAGAAATTTTGATTGACTTGAGTTGTGGGTGTTAGGCTCTACTAGACCTAGCCGCTCGTTTAATTAGTTAATTAGTTGTTTAATTTCCGCCTTTCGAAAGTAAAACAAAGCTGGCCGTCTAAACGCTGAAAACCTTAATACTACTAATCCATACAAGCTGTTTGAAGATTCCCTTGGGTACGATACCCGGTCTTACCGGATTATAATGCTACCAATCAAATAGCCATACGCTTGGTGTCACGTCCACGAATTTCAACATAATTATAAATACATTTTTAGATGAAATACCATCACGAGTATACATATCGATACCCCAAATGCTTCCCATAATCTATTGAAGAGAAAGATTAAGTTTAAACGGAATACAATTCCGGCTTTTCGGCCCAAATCCATAAATAGTCAAAAGATAAGGAGTTAAGAAGTTATATTGAAAAATTACAGTTTTGCATCTCTCAAAGGGTTTTACCCAATATGTCAAAATAATCACCCCTTATAGCTTCCAAAATGATGATGACAGATGCACGGCAAGCACTCCATGCCAATGTTTCCAGCGATGTACATGAAAATGATAGGTTGAGCTAAACTAGCCCAGTAGATAAATCTATACTCAAGCTATATGAAAATGAGATGAAATATGCACCAGTAATGAATGAGTTTCAATGAACGAACACGGACAACAAAGGTTTACCAAACAACAAGCGGACACCCACTTCAATGCTTAGATTGTCTTAACAGGATTCCTATCGATGCACAATTCAATCTAGAAGCTGTACTAAACTCATCTTATACAGAACAAACCCACAATGAATTCTTAACCACACCAAGTATGGACACGATAACCTATCTTGATTTCATATTTTCAATTACCAAGCCTCTTTCCCATAAAACTTTCCTTTTTGTTTGATTGCAAAATGATTTGTGAAAAACAAGACCAATACGGTCTCACTCCGTTGATTCGAGCTTGAATAGCCGGGGTCCGTTGATTATGTACACGAATGCCAGAAACCGTTGATTCGCTCAAGAATGCCGGAGGATTTTTAATAAACACCCTCCTTCCAAAACCAAATCCATCCTTAAACAAAATTTTGATAAAATCAATCATTTGTCCCTTTATCGATAAACAAACGTCAACCCTTGTATCATAAATCGCTGGTTAGCGGAAACGCACATCGCTTAACCGATCATTCGTCATTTCATAAATCACTGGTTAGCGGAAACGCACATCGCTTAACCGACCATTCGTCATTTCATAAATCGCTGGTTAGCGGAAGCGCACACCGCTTAACCGACCATTCGTCATATCATAAATCGCTGGTTAGTGGAAACGCACATCGCTTAACCGATCATTCATTTTCAGCCCGATCATCTCACCGAATGGTGATACCAGTAGTGTCAAATTTCGTCATATCCGTACGTGTCGGTCAATCAATCATAATTTAATCTTCTCAATAGGACTATCATACATAGGTTGCACTTCCAGCATTCTAAACGAACCACCACATTGATTACTTTCGAAATGTTCCAAACTGTCAATTATATCATTACTAGGACTAATAAATTAATACATGTCCTTGCCTTTAAACATACCACACATAACGTACCAACCCATCACCGCCTTACGGCATACCTCTCACTAAAATCGACACCTAGACCTCATGGAACAAGCACCAGAGGAACAAAAGAAGAACAACGAGATGGATCATAAGAATACGAATTTCGGTCTTACCTTTTGATTCACTAGACGGACACTCATCTACCCATCCGGACTCACCACAACGCCCCACATAACCTACGACACTCCTAAACAACCTTGCGGTACATTCTCTATTCACAACGATACTAAAATTTTCGGTTAATGAGTAACTAAGGAATGAATTCGAGCAATAAGACATTGGAGGATGACCAACCATGTTTAAGGGTAGTTTAATGGCGTTTAAGAAGTGTTAAAAGTGATCATAACCCAACATAGTGGAGTAGGGATTAACATCCGCAAAACTGCCCAAACACATAATGTTATCGATACCATGGAGTGTGGTATCGATAACAATTTGGTCAGAATAAGTCCGGACGTGAGGGTAGCGATAACAAGGACAGGAGGTATCGATAACAATTTATTTTCTGGCCTTTGGAACTCAAGTTATCGATAACAATTGAAAACGTTATCGATAAAGATTAGTTTTTTGGGTTTGTTAACACAAGGGTATCGATAACGAATGGGAATGTTATCGATAACAATTTGTTCGAGCAGATTTTCAGCAGAATATCAAGGGTTCAACAACAACCACAACCACTACAACAACAACATCGACAATCATAGGCACGAATATGGTACAAAATCAACTTATAAACATATAGAGAGAGTAAGAAATCCTAACCTCGAAGTTGGAGAGCAAACCCAAAGAGAGATCGAGCCACGCGAACCCTTGATTCCGAAATCTTCAAAATCAACCAAATAATCCTTCTCCAAGCAAGACCCATGAGATTTAAGGTTGGAATCGCGTATAGAAGTTAAATTGGAGGTGGGTTTGTACGGATTTCAAATGATTTTGGTGGGTTTTTGATTGATAGCAAGAGAGAGTGAGAGGAGCCGAGAGGGAGATATAGATACAGACAGACAGACGAGAGAAAAATGAGAGAGGGAGAAAAGTATCCTGGGAATTATTGAAAGAGTGAGGTGGGGAAAATAATTCCCTACACTCACACCACACACACACACATGCACTTCTCACCTAGTTTACTCTTACACCCTTCCACAAATACGCCCCACCGTATATCTATACCAACAATCATATTTATATATATATAAAAAATACGAGCCTCAAAATTACGGGTATCTACACTTGGGGTTCGTTCTCGTGAATACATCGCGGGTGGCTAAGCATTTTTGGCGTCGTTGCCGAGGATTTTTCTTATAATGTGCTTACGACGGAAAGATGCATTCCCGGATGTAATAGCCTGAAGCGTAGGGCTTCTAGTCATTTGCAGAATAACTCAATAAGTCCGAGATCGTACCATAGGGAGATCGAATATAGCTTGATTGGATTGTAGGCCTTACGTAAGGTTTTCGGCGTTTAAGATGACCAACTATCGGTTTTGCTTTAGAATGTGGAAAACAATGGTAAAAAGACTAGAAATGAGGTTTGAACTTAGATAAAACAAGCGGCAAGGTCTAGGGGATCAAACCGCCCGATGACTTAGCCGATTTAACCGTTTCTTTCTAACAACTTCAAGTCAAGACATAGACAATCCTAACTTGAAGCACTCAACGTTAAAAGCCAAGCATAATCATGGTATTAGCTCAGAAATGACTTAATCTCATTTAGAAGACATTTAACTCAAACGCGGGGAGCGTTAAAAGCCCCTGGCCCCGTGTGCAAAACGAAGGTTAAAACTCCGGGCAACACACGGTTAAAGAAGGTATTAGCCCTTTGGTTTGGCTGGAAATTAGAGATTAAGCCCTTTCCTTACTAAAACCATAATCAAGTCACAGAAAAACCGTTAACACAACTAAGCCATGGGAGAGAGATAACCCATGACCAAGCCTAGAAGACTACTCACACATAGCAAAAGAGCAAGGCATAAATCTAAAAAGAGACATGAGATTTAACTGATAGAAACAGAAATAAACTTGATTTATACAAAGATCCAACGCGTAGCTATGACATTAATACTTGAGAAAATAACAAGCTAATTAAACTTTGAGTTCTTGAAGAAAAATAACTTGAAAGCTTGGAAGAACAACAATGGAAATCCTAGAAAGCAAAAAAGACTTAGGCTTAAAGCTAACTATATGGCCATCCTTTTCATAAAAGGCATACAAGCCTATTTATATGGCTCTAAAGCTGGGTTACGAAGGACCAAAAGGCCCCCAAAAATATCCCAAAAATTTGCCAAAAGTGAAAACTTTCCATAAATGAAAGGTTGAACAAAGTTAACAAAAATCTGCAGATTTACAAGTGGTACCGATACTGAGGAAGTACCGGTACCAACATTTTTGAAGGTTTTGGACAACTTCTAAACTGCCAGTACTGGTACTGGGGAATTCCCAGTACCGGTACTCGCTGGGCAGATTTTTGAGCAACTTCATGGGCTCGCTCCGGACACTCCCGAACTCGGATTTGGGTGTTCTTTGGACCATTAGAAAGTTTGTCGAGTCTACTTTCTAACCCAAGTGGTTTGGATCAAAAGTACTCTGTACATCAAAATATATGACAATTCTACCCTCAGCTAGTCGGAAGATGAGTAGCTTTGGTAAAATCCTCATTTCTCCTCGGGGTGGCACGTGGCCTTAAATAATTGGTTGCACCCAAAGCATTCCTTGGCGTTCAAACATGCTTTATTTATACGAATTACCTAAAACACACAAAAACCTACTTTACGTGCAATATCGAATAAAATACAAACTTTATAAACATAAATACGATAAAACTAAGGACTTTAAGTACCAAGATTATACATTATTGGGTGCTTATCATAATGGCTTTCTTGGAGGTTTGACAAACCATTGTGAGTATTCCATTTAATTTTTATTTGTACAATGCATACCTAGTCTAGCAGATACCTCTAACCGATCTTCATATCATAACTTAAGGTGTATCGAAGCTAGAATAGGTATTGCTTGTCTTTTGCTTTCTTGTCTTTGGTTTATTACTTATTGTCGAGGTGGTGGCTTAACCCCTCGTGACTATGTTGAGAAAGAGGTGGCAACATAGCCCCTCTAGTTTGGATAGTTAGTTAGTAGTTGTTGTATGTCTGTGTACCGAAGTCCTTTATCGAATCGGCTTCATCGGCCCGCTTCTCCTCTGAGGCTACAAAGTATTATTCGGGCTTATTCTTTACCATGCGAACTATCTTCTCTGAAAGGCCCAATGGCCGCACCACCGGTTCAATCGTTGTGTGACTATCTAAATCCGGAAAGGGCTTCGCAATTGTCTCCCATCGTAGTTCCGACTCCCACTGCTGCTGATGTCTTTTTATTCAAGTCGGATCATCACCGGGTGATTCCTAAGTTCCCGGGGCGTGACCTTGAAGACCCTTATTCACATATTCGAGACTTCGAGGCCATTCTTCACTCATTTGTAACTGCTCTAGGGCAGCTTGATCATGCACGTTAGAGGCTATTCCTTTTTACTCCGAAGGATACGGCTAAACAGTGGTTCAACTCTATGAAACCTCAATCATTGAATAGTTGGGGGAAGTCCAAGATGCTTTCACTACAAAGTTCTTCCCTGTTAGCCATACCAAGTTACTTATGCATCAAATTCAAAACTTCAAGCAACGAGAGGGTGAGACTTTCCACAAGTATTGAGAGCGTTACAAGGATTTGCTTGCGGCGGTTCCGCATCACAATTTTCCCATGTACCAATGGATCAACTATTTCTATATGGGTTGCATGCAAGAGAGCCGTCAACTACTTGATACTCCCTCCATCCCATAATATTTGGCACTTTCACTATTTCAGCCCTATGAAAAAATTAACTATATCTTTTAATCCGTAATATTTTTTATAAGCAATATGGATCTTGTTTGATAGATTTTGATTTGTTTTATTATACAAAGTTCAAAAAATAGCATAAAACATTATAGATTGAAAGATATATGCAATTTAAAAATAGCACGCATTCCAAAAAATGCCAAACATTATGGGACAGAGGGAATACAATGGGTGGCGGGGATTTTATGGGAAAGTCACCCGACAACGCTTGGGATTACTTGGAGTCTTTGGGAGAGATCAAAAACCAAATGGGAAAGTTGACCACGTCAAAGGGGATCCTATAGCAAGAAAAAGGGAAGTTTCCTATCCAACCTCAAGCAAACCCCCATGGTCAACACTCTGTGAGTAGTTCTTCGGGCACAGGTGGTATTTTGGAGCAAGTTAAATCAATAACCGCATTGAGGAGTGGCAAGGAGTTCGACAAGACCATTCAACCTAAGCTGGCTACCTCTCCAGCTCCTCCCATAATTCCTCATGTCTTCGTGCTGTTTGCAAGTGGTGATAACTCCGAGACTTCTAAAGTAGTGAAACCGAGTGCGCCCATTTGTCCTTTTCATGCACCATACCCTCAAAGATTAAAGGCGCCACCTAAACCAAGCTCCAATGCCGAAGTGTATGAGTTGTTTGAACAAGTCAAGATCAATATTCCTCTTTTGGATACCATTAAGCAAATACCCTCCCACGCGAATTTTTGAAAGACTTGTGCACCCAGAAGCGCAAGCTCAGTGTCCACAAGAAGGTCTTTCTCACTAAACAAGTAAGCTCCATAATTCAATCGTACATTGTTCCGAAATATAAGGACCCCGGGTGCCCCACGATTCCAATCGTAATTGGTGGAAAGAATGTGGAGAAAGCGTTGCTTGACTTGGGGGCTAGTGTGAGTTTACTTCCGTTTGCGGTTTATGAATAACTTGGGTTGGGCGAGATGCAGCCCAGTAAGATCACTCTCCAATTGGCCGACTGAAGTGTCCGTATTTTGAGGAGTGTGGTTGAAGACATGCTAGTACAAGTGGATCAATTCGTCTACCCGGTGGATTTTGTGGTTTTAGACACGAGTCCAGCCATAGCAACTCCAACATTAATTCCCATTATCCTTGGTCGTCCATTCTTAACTACAGCAGATGCGGTCATCAATTGTCGGAATTGTCTTCTCAACATGACCTTTGGAAACATGAAGATGGAGTTCAAGATTTTCAATGTCAATGGAGGAATGGGGGAGAAAGATGATGCTCATGAGGCACATATGGTGGATATTTTGGAAAGTGAATCAGGTTTCTTCCCTCTTAGCAATGGTCCGTTGGAAAAACTCTTCACTGCTAAAGAAATGGATGCTGAGGTGGATTATTTATACTCTTTACTAGCTAAGCAAAACGCTTATGGACCTATCTTTGAGGAGTTAGCACCTATGGAACCTAAAGTTGTCTCTTCCAATCTCCCGTATCTTGATCCTTTTCCGGAGGAATTACTCTTTGCTCGCAAGATGAACATGCTTAACACGTCAGGCAGCTACTATGAATATCCATTGGAAAAACTTCTCACCACTAAGGAAATGGATGCCGAATTGGATTACTTGTATTCGTTGTTGGCTAAATAAGATGCTTATGGACCAATCTTTGAAGAGTTAGAGCCCATGGAAGCTACAATTATCCCTTCAAATTCCCCGTGCCTTAATCCCTTCACCGCTAAGAAAATGGATGCCAAGGTGGATTACTTATACTCTTTGTTAGCAAAGCAAGACGCATGCGGCCCTATCTTTAAGGAGTTCACACCTATGGAAACTAACATTGTCTCTTCCGATTTCCCAAGTCAAAAACTTCTCACCGCTAAGAAAATGGATGCCGAGGTGGATTACTTGTATTCGTTATTGGCTAAACAAGATGCTCATGGACCTATTTTTAGGAAGTTACCATCAATGGAAACCCAGCTTTTACCTCCAAATCCCCCGGTTCTTGATCCTTTCCAGGAAGAGTTGCTCTTTGATTTGACAAGTTGCCAATCGGTTGCTGACTTGGTTCATGGTCTTGCATTGGACATACTCGAGGTAAATAAAGTTTTTGTTGAGTTTCCCAATTTACTTAAATATTGGCCCTCGGACAGCTCTCTTGTCTAAATTTTTACTCTCTAAAATAAATCCTTGGAGTTTGAGAAAACTCCATTTGTTGATGGTCCGGTATAGCCACCCGTTTCAAGCTTAAGATGTTGTATGACTTGCTCTGTGGCGCCTTAAGCGAGATGCAGGGAGAAAAGTAGTACATGTTCAATCACGTGACGATTTGGTGGATTTTAAATACTTGTCAATAAATTTTTGGGTCAGGCTAACACGAGCCGGCAGTACTAATGTCATTTGTCTCCTAGAAGGTAGTCTGTTCTTAAGTCTTCTATAGGGTAAACATGCTACCACACCAGTCTTGGTAGTTTAGGTCTTGAAGATAGGGTGAGTGAGGCACTCATGAGCCCTAAGCATGGATGCGGCTAAGTGTCGCGGCTGTAACGTGTAAGGCCAAGAAAGCCCCGGCAACGGCCTTGTGTGACTAGCTATGGTCCTGATGGAGGAGCCGAATGAGTAAGCCTTGGAAGCCGTTCCGATGACCAAAGGCAGCAATGATGCAAATCCTCAAACTTGGTCGAGGTATAGGGTGGTTGACATTCCATCCCGTCAGTACTTTTGTTCTATCCCTCTCCTTAATTTTCTGTCTTTTTTTGCTATGAGGACATAGCATCGTTTAAATTGGGGGGATGAATTATGCTTTTAGTTTACATTTTCGGTTTTGCGTATAAATTTTTTGTGCAATCTTCCCGTTAGTGGTGTTTCCGCATGCTAGAGACTTTAATTATGCTCAATCACGTTAATAATGGCAAGAATCATGTATCCCGTCGAATTTGATTATATGTTGAATCTATGTCACATGAATATACATAAAATTTGATGAACAAGTTGAGCCTAAAAGTCAAGTCAAGTGTTGTGCATCGCTAGAGTGAAAATTCATTTCTTCACCATCTCATACTTTTTGTTTTCATTTTCCACACTTGCGCAAATAATATCTTCTTTTGTTCATACTTGAGTAGTTGTGAATATCTCTTTTGCATTTTGATGGAGTTGGTTGGCGTACGTAGGAAATGATACAAGACATTTTTGTTTGAATAAACCACATGAGTGTCACCTCGACCTTATTTTGAACCATAGTCCGAGTCTCTTCCATTCTTCAAACATAGGTAACCAGATGTTTGAAGAGTTGTGTGAAATTGGTTGTCAATGATTCAAGGAGGTTTGGGGGTGGTGTGCATGTAATAGAAGTGGTTGGAATGCAAAAAAGCGAAGAATTGGATTCTCTAGCTCTCCTCTCTCACTGCAAAAGCAAAAGCCCCAAATTTTCATCTCCCTCTAAAAAAAAGCCCCAAAATTGGCTCCTCAATCTCTCTCGCTACTAATCTCACCTCAAATGATCCTATTCCTCAAAGAAAGAAGACTAAAGAAATGCTATGAAAGAGCAAAAGCGGATTCGAAAGAGGGTTGAATACTTTGATGAGATAATTGGTTTGACTTATAGGCTAGCATACATTCCGAATGAGAAAGGGTCCGATGGAAAGGGGGAGCTCGAGACTCAATATCGTGAGAAACCGGATGAGGATGGAGACTAGGTGTGATGGAGTCGGTGGTAGTAGTTTTAGTAGTATTTATCTAGTAGTTTTTCTTCATTTCTTCTTCGTAGCTTTGTTTGGTGCTTGGTCGGCATGTGGCCATGCTTTGGGTAGTTTAGGGTCGGTAGTGGCCAAGGGTGGACGAACCATGCTAGCATATGGCCACTACACTTTTTGTAGTCTCTTTCCTTTTGTATCCAAGGTCAATATAAGCTAATAAAGTCATTCGTTGATCTTTTGTAGGCTTGTCAACTCCATTTGATGCATGTTTGATATTTGTTATTGCTCAAGTTGTGATATTCCTAGTCTTTCCCTACTTGTCAAATAATTAGATTTCCTTCTTTCTAAAAGCGATCTTTTGATAGCAAGCATAGCTTTTGTTTCTTGCTATTGCATTTACTCGCTAGCGCTTGTCATGGGGTGTATTTTATATCTCACTGTGCGAAAAGTCGAATTAGAGTGTATCCTTGTGAGTTTTGGAATGGAAACTCAATGTGGTGCATGTGTGCTTGGATTGCTCTAATATGGCATAGTTTCATCCTAGTTCATGGTATGTTTGTGTGTGGATTGCATGTACTCGGGTTTGAAGGGGTGTTGGACTCTTGCCGCGTTCTAGTTGTTGAGCATAATTTTTCTATCTTGAATCTCGGAAAGGTTGCATAGCATAGTTAAATATATTTTGTTTTAGTTTGCTAGGGACTAGCAAAGTTCAAGTTGGGGGGTGTGATAAGCACCTAATAATGTATATTCTTGGTGCTTAAGTCCTTAGTTTTATCATATTTATGTTTATAAAGTTATTTTTTTCTTTGATATTGCAGGTAAGGTATGTTTTTAGTATTTTCAGGTAAATCATGTGAATAAGGCATGTTTTGACGCCATAGATGGCCCGAGTGCGTCCAAGTACCCGAGGAACTAAGAAAGACCCTGTCGGCCCCTTAAAACCTATCTAAGTATGGAAAAATGACTTGTTGAAAAGTATCGATTTTCGAGATAGAAAATGGTGGTAATTGATCCTTGGATTTTTCTAAGAGCAACTTCAAATTTGCAAGGTTTTATTCGAAGATCAAGGTCATGTTTTGTGCCATTACTTCTAGAGAAAAACGTGCAGTTTTCAGTTTTACACTAAAAGCTGGTGGTCAACATTTTGATTGGATTGAAATCTCAAATTTTTGGTAATGCCATTGTTTCCAAATGGGGGGTACTTTTTTATTTTCATTAAATAAATTAAAGTAAAGAAAAGGTAAAAGAAAGGTTTAAAATGTAATCTTTACTTAAGTTAAAAAAGATTTAAAATGTAGTCTTTACTTAAGTTTAAAGAATGAAAATAAAATGCTGTGAGAGCTGAAAATAAGATGATGTGAGCTGTGGGAGCTGAAGATCAGCAATAATGAAGGCAGTACCAGTTTGCAATCAAGATTCCAGAGGGCTCAAGAATTCTGGGTATCGATACAAGCTTTTGCTGTATCGATACCGAGTAGCTACGGCAGCCAAGAGGAAACTGTTCAAAGCCTCTCGATATTGATACAACTTTTCCTTGTATCGATACCGAGGCCTTTTGTAGGACTTTTTAATTTGCTTTTGAGATATTTTGAGGAGAGATGGGTGATGTGTATAAATACCTTTCTCTCTCCTCTTAGTCATCATCTTCCTTAATTACTAGCTAGATCTTACCTTAGATTTCTTTTCTTCTTGCTTACTCCATTGTTGTTCTTCAAGCTTTCTAGATTAATTCTTGCTAACTCCTTTAATTACTTATCGTTTGTTAAATTCTCATTTATTAAAGTTGTTCCTTTTCACTAGATCTCTCTTAATCTCTAGTTTATTTTCATTTTTGTTGGTTAGAATGTTTTCGATAATTAGCCTTGCTCTTAACTCTCTAGTTATGGGTGAGTAGTCCTTTAGGCTTGATCATGGGGTGATTAGCACTCCATGACTTGGGTAAATCTTGCTTTTCTCTCAATAAATCTTCATGTTTAGTTCAAAAATCAAGATTAGTTTGGGTTCGTTTGTCAAAATTTGGCGGTGTTAATCTCTTTGATCATGTGTAGGCAAGAGTGTGCTACGTGCCACACATGATGCTTGGAGCTATGTCACCCTTTGCGTTTGATAAATGAATTTCAGAACTCGCTCGGTAATCAGACTCCGTTTCTAGTCTGAAATGTTTTTAATGCGAAATCCTCCGGTTTGAGAACCTTTGTTGTGTATCTCAAACTGAGTAAATGCCGAAAGAAAAGATGATTGACTTGAGTTGTGGGTGTTAGGATCTCCTAAACCTAGCCACTCGTTTAATTAGTTAAATCGTCGTTAATTTAGCCGTTTACTTTCCTCCATTTAAAGCAAAACAAAGTTGGCCGTCTAAACGCCGAAAACCTCACATCTACAAATCCACGCAAGTTGTTATTGATTTTCCCTTGGGTACAATACCCGGTCTTCCGGATTACTATGCTTATATCGATGATCAAGCCCTACGCTTGGGGCGTTCCGACCCTTGTATAAATGGCGCAATCATTGGAAGCATAAGCATTGATCCCCACTTTCAAGAAGAGAACCCAGTTGTTGAGACTAAATACGAAAAAACTTGAAAACCGTATCAGAATTAGAATTACGCTCTGTTCTTTTAGTGAAATAAAGTTGTCAGACTTCTATACTCGTACCCTTAGATGCTCTGATTTGTTTTTAATTATGTTTATTTTCAATTCGAATGTTTAAGACTTCCGCAGCGAAACTTTGCTTAAAAAACTATTTGTTATTTATTCATTTTGAAAGTAGTTATCAAATTGTTTAAAAAGATTTTATAAACGTTTTCGAAAATCGGGGTGTTACAAGCATAGCGACAACCGATTAAATGGGGAACTCACCCAACACAAAAATGTTCAAACTTAAGCCATAGTTTGATCTAGGCGAGGAGGAAATATTAATCCGTCACCACGTCGCAGGCTCCGTCAGTAGGTCCCCGCCAAAGTGCAAGTTAAATTAGAGCTTCCTCTCCCAACTATCTGATCCCAAGTATCGAGATCTAGAACGATGAGAGGTGCAACTTTATGTTAACTACTCCAACCACTTGATCAACTACCACCTAGAACACATAACCATTTTGTCCGCGTTATATCACAACATAACAAGTTACTAATTAAGCACCGATCATCATGCGTACAAGTCTTACAGCCTTCTAAATTAAACTAGATTACAACGAGAAAAAAACATAGTTGATGACTACAGGATCCAACAAGAGATTCTTATTTTGCTTAGTTTTTTGTATTATGCATGTATTTTTCTTTTATTGTTAAGTCATTAAATTTTGAAAGGTGGTTCACCGTCATGTCATGTGTATTCACAAAAGCACACAAAAGAGTGCGTGGCCCACGGTTTCCTGTGGTGCACAAAAATACTACAGTGTTGTAGTGCGGCTGATCTGGACATTCATTTCAACATGGACGGCTCAGATTTAATTTGAACTTCTATTGCTCTGAACTGTCCATCTGAATCGTCCATGGCCGAAATTGATGGCTAAATCGGTCACACTACACGGCTGTAGAGCAGGCTGTCCTACAACATCCCCAAATCCGCGTGCCCCACGTGTTCGACTGCTAGTCTATTTTAACTGGGACTACCGCATTCTCTATAAACCAAACAAAGATAACATCCTACCATGCAATCATATGGTTGGAAGAAATTGAAGAGAGAGAGAGAAAGAAGAGGGAGGGAGAGAAAGAGGGAGGAAGCTCAATGATGTCTCCGAGGCATCTTTTTAATATATATATATATATATATAAGATTTTTATGCTAATATGGAGTACATGCTACACGGATCAGACTTATTATCATCTAAAGCAAAGAAATCTTTAAAAAATTCCTTCATTTCCTTGATGTGTTTTCCTTCTATCCCATCTCTTATACCTTTTGGTTGGTGCAAACTTTTGGCAAAAACAAATTGATTCCAACTTTTTTTTTTCAAAATATTTTCTCTAATCGAATGATCTTAATGACTTCTTTTGATTGGTGTAAAATTATTTGATGAATTATTCTAAAAGATTCATTTTTATTCAAAAAAGCATGACTATCGAAATAGACTGTGAGATGGAGTATCATAATTAATGTTTTTAAAAAATCAATTTTGTGAAGTTATATATCATTTGTCCTCTTTTTTAATTCCTCTTTTCTTTATGCATCTCCAATTCTATCTTGTTTTGGGATTTGTCGAGAGGCAAAAAAGATAATAATCATCTTATTTTCCTAAAAAAAAGGCCTTAAATATTGTATGCAAAGGTGTTACAGGTATTTAGAAGGTCAATTGGGTAGAAAACTAAAGAAAAAGCCACCAACTTCACTTTTCCCTCAATTCGAACAGAAAAATTAATGGTTTCACTTGCTCTTTATTATTGTTAAACTTTTCTATTATCCGTCAAACTATATATATAAGTCGGCCATATTTAGATAAGGGCAGTGATTTTGGCACACTACTTTTTGATAACCACACTTCACTTTTTGTCTTTTTTAGTGTTCTTGCCATATGTATATTCTAAACACTAAAAGACAAATATTGGGATGTAGTTATCAAAAAATTAAGTGTCAAATCCAATTAAGCCGTACACACAGAGATAAAAGGAGAGCAACGGAGGAAGAAAAAAAATCCCTTGAATAAGGGATAAAAGAGTAGATCGGCCGGCCGACAAAGGATGTAAAGTCACCGGGGAAGTCAACGGAGGTGGTGCCGGTGCCGGTGCCGGCGGATAAAGGAAAAAAAAGCATGAAAGGGATGCTATTCCAAGGTTAGACAGAGAATGTTACACCCCGTCTTTTCTTATTTTTAATAATTATATTTCTGTAATACAAAAAAAAAAAGAGAATTTTATTGTTTGGATCCTAATTGATATTTCTCTCTCCACATGGTATTGTCGGCATTATTATAGTCTTGGGGTACAAGTCTAAATAGTTTTAGTATTCGGTGTTGCACCGTATTAAATACTTTTATCATTAAGTGGTTACCTAGTATTGATGGGAGAACGTGGGTCAGTAATATGAGACTAGGGTTATAATAACTAGGTAACCTATGACGTTGGGAGAGAGACGCAGCAAAAGAGACGTTGGGAGAGAGACGCGGCGGCCAAAACTTGGAAGGAGATTTCTTTGAGTTTCCCTTGAGGTAATATTATTCATCTCTCACGTCTTCTTTTGAAACACAATCGGGTACATGGATCGATCGAGCACTGGTATTGAGACAGTGCAATGGGTTTTATTTGTGGGTGTGGCGTGATGATGAGAGAGTGTGTGTGTGTGCTGTCAATTGTGTGTGGCTTGTGCGTGCGTTGTGATGACCGAAGTGGTGATTTGGTTGGTGGAGGTGGTGCAAGAAATTGAATTGAGGCGTGATCTAGTGTTGTGATGAGTGAGGGCATCTTTTGCTTATAGGATTTTATACATAGAAAATCATGTGATTTGGATGTATTGGATGACAATCAGGTGGTGTACGTTCGTCGGAAATTTTAAGTTTGGTTTGGTTACAATCTGAGGTTGGGTTTTAGTTCTAGAGTTATTTAGGATCCGTTCCGAAACTATAAATAAGTTCTTATTTTTTAAGAAGGCAATTTCAAGCTAAAAAATAATGTGTTTACGCAAATAATTTTCCTACCAATATGGATCTAGTTTGATAGATCTCATCAAGATCTTTAATACGGTGCAAGAAAAATTAAAAAATTATTTTTCATTTACATTATTTTTTAGTTTGAAAATGTGAAATAAGCTGCTGCTTATTTTTTAAGAAGGTTTCTGGAACGGAGCCTTAGTCTTTATTGGTAGACCTAATTAGCTTATATAGTTATCTATGTACTTGATATAGCTAGTAATTATGTAATTCGTTTTTCACAGGTTAGCCTTATTTCGCGTTGTTCGATTGTATTACCTTTGAACTCAGGTGAGTAGTTAAGTATGTTACGTATTTTCGAAAGATCCATGTGTCCCTTAAAAGTATTTCCTTCAGAAATTTATATGAATGTTATTCGGAGACTCAAAACTATTTATAAGTTGTTTTATAAATTGGCATGCGATGAATTAATTTTCTGAGATCAATTGATAATATTCTTTTTGGTGAGATCTTGGTGGATATTAATGGGAACATTTATTTCGGAAGTCCAGGGAACTTATTCCTTCTCGTGTTGGTGACCCTGGCCATTGGGGAAAAGACCGTGTTAGGCCGGTGACCCTAATGCTCAACGGCTTTCTTTCGCCGGATCGTCTTAGGGAAAAGTACCACGGGCTGCCAACCCTGGTGACTCTAAGTTCGATATTGGATCCAATTTTGTTGAGATTTATTTTGGCCATGGTACAGTCTGATTGTGGTTCTCCATTGTTGATGGAGTTAATGTTGTGATCACCACCAAGAATATTTATTGATTAAAAGCTTTATTGATTAATTTATTATTCTGTTGGACACCTCGTATGCCAAATCATGATTTAATGGTAAATTATTTTAATCCCCGCTTTCAACTTTATTTAATATACATACTTGCAATTCACTGAGCTTGTCAGCTGACGGATTTATTCCAACTTCTCTTTCAGGCAAGTTTGGGAGTTGGGCAAGGACTCTGGCGACACCTCGGGGATTCTTTTGTTTGACCTCCTTAGGGTGTCTCATTCAAATTTTATTTTAATAAATCGCTTCCGCATTCGAAACAATTGTCAGATAACGACTCCTCTTTATTATTGTTGGATCACTGGATATTGGTTGGTTCATGGGATGGTTGTGCTCCATACTTTTTATTGAACTTAATTGGTTGGAGTTGTTCTTAATAATAAAAAAAATGGTTGACGGTTTATTAGTTCATTGCCTTGGTTTTTTTTTTATCAAATTTCTTTTTAAGCTGCATGTTCTACGAGTTTCAGTCTTGTGGTTCATGGCCGGTCACTTCCCATTTTGGGTTGTGACAGAGAAAGTAAGGGGTTGTTCGGCTTAATAAATCAAGTGACTTTTTTTTTCTTGTTCAATTTTTTTCGCATTTGTTAATTTTTTTGTGGATTATTACTTCATCATGACACGAGGAATCTAAAAAATAAAAAATTACGATCAAAACCTAAATTTTTTGAATAAAGACAAAAATAAGCCAATAAGCCAAATTTTTCGTCTTTATTCAAAAAAAATTTGGATTTCGATCGTAATTTTGTACTTTTTAAATTTCTCTCATCATGACAAAACAATAATCCTCAAAAAATAGACGAAAAACTAACAAATTTGAAAAAAGAATTGAATAAGGACAAAAAAAATACTCCCTCTGTCCCTAAATAAGTGTCCGGAGCGCAAAACTAGGCTTTACAAAAAACGCATGTTTTTCGTTAAAAACTCTAATTTTTTTCCACAATCTAATAGGACCCGTTGCCATCTATTGATTTGTGAAAAGAAATTAATTTTTTAAATGAAACAAATGCATTTTTTTAAAGGCCTAGGTTTGCGCGTCGGACACTTATTTAGGGACGGAGGGAGTAAGTCACTTAGCTTATCTTCCGAACAACCCCTAATTTCCAGAAGACGTCTATGCTCTTGGTTGCCATAAAGATTGTATTTGGGAATTTAAGGGAGGAGAGAGAATGGAGTTCGGAAGAGAGAGAGAATTGTTGGAGGAAATTATGGAGTGAGAGGGGTGCTTTCGGCTAAGAGGAGATAGAGAGCTGTACAGACAATTGAAGAGGTATTAACGTTGTGTCCGATCAATATATATACAAACATAAAAGAAAGATGAATTCAACATTCAAACTTTCAGAGATCTAGAAATCAACACAAAAAATTGTGCTAAACTGGTGGTTCAAACACTTAGGATTGTATTAGTGACGAACACTTTGAGCTTTGGCTAGATCAAAGATTTGTACGAGGAATATATGACGAGTAAAAAGAAAAAAAAAAAACAGTTGATTAACCTTCACAAATAGAAGGTATGTTTCATTGCACCTATTGTTTTCTCATTTATGAATCCCTGTACAAATCCTTTACCCAAACTTCATAGGTCTAGTCTCACCAAATCTAATCCTAATCAACTGTCAAACTAAGTTTTCAGTAATGCCGAATCACATCCAGAGATGGATTTCACCAAATTAAAAGGGGGTACCTATAGACAACTGAAGTAAGAATAAATTTTTTTTTGGCTTCAGAAGTAAGAATAAATTGGATGCAACATTTGGCTTTTTTATTGCACAAATCGGAAGCAAATGAAAGAACATACTCATGATTTCAAATTAAACAGATTCTTTGAAGTTAACACCAAACCAAACTTGTTTTCAGCTGGTGCAAATGCATGTGCATGTAAAGTTCGCAATCATTTGAAAAACTGGAAGTTAGGGCATTTGTAGATAAGTGAAATTCAAAATTACATTTCCAAATGCCAAATTCTTCAACTATTGTCGTTAGTGTGCAAGTTACCCATGGGGCAAATCACCTGAATGAATAATCATGGACAAAAGCGCATCACAAGTTAAACACATGAATACACTTGATGTGACCACAAACAGTGGATAACCCTTCTAGGCTATGTACAGAACAACACAGCAGACACAGTGCAATGAAGGACAAAAACCAATACTTCCCGTTTTCGACTTCATCTATCTCTTCCCCCTGCTTTTTCTGTTGTATCTGCTGCTCAGTTTCCTTCCCTGCTGCTTCTCAACCGTAGTGCCGGTTTTTCCCACCAAGCTGTCTCCCAGATTTGGTTGAGACAGCTCATGTGATAACTCCTCACACTGCATGGTACAACTGCCTTGAGAGCCACCTGCTGCTGCACTACTATTTGTTTCATTTATAACTGGGACCTCCATGGAAGCTTCACTCAGAAGTTCACAGGTCTCTTCCATGGGGACAATATTAACCAAATTGTCAAGGTTTGAGCCGACTGGTTTTGGGCTTGGGTCATGTGAGGATCTAAGGGTTTGTTCATCATCTCCAGCACCAAAACTGAAGAAAAGAAAACCAGCATTATGCATATTTCATATTCACCAAACCGTATGAATAAAATTCAATGGCATCGACCTGTTTTTCACCTAGATCCTGAAATACAGAAACCATTTGTGTTTGGGTTGCCTCTTAATTCAGTCTCTTCTTTGTCAGCAGAATAAGTTCTTGAATCTGTGGAAGGATTCACAGAGAAGATGAGGCATGAACATCAAAACTACCAAATGAGAAGTCAAAAAACCTACTAAAAACTCTCTAAAGATGCAATTGAGAAGCCAGCACAAGAACCAAAAAGATGCATGTCAGGCCTTCTCGCGATGTCCCATTCCCACTTGTTTTCCTATTTGGTGTGGGAAAGAAGAGGGGACAACAGGAGAGGAGGGATGTTTGAGGACTCAAAAGCTGCCCAGTGGATAGTCTGCTGACATCTGACAAACTTAACTTATTCAAAAACAGCTCTAAGTAAATGAGACAGTATGGACGTAAATGAGACAGTATGGATTATGGAGGACAAAGACATCAACTTGTGCAAAAAGAAATACAGTCATCCAAGCATTCTTATTTGGCTGAATTAAGCACTTGACAAACCCAAAAATATCAACATAGACAAAAGAGACAAAAAACCATCAACTTGTCTTTTTCTACTCCCCAGCTAAGCAAGAAATTCTTGTAAACTTGGACATTGGAAATGTTCTCCAATATACTAAGCGCTCCTTGGCTGTCCTGGATTTGTGGTGCAATATACCAAGGGAAAGGACAAAGATACCAAAAGCAAGGGAGTAATTTAGCTTCTTCATTTCGTTCTTGATGTATCATCCTTCACCTCTCTCGGTAATTAAGATACCCCTTATTTCAGAATCCCTGATTCAGGGACTCCACATGAACAGCAAATTTATGCTATACTGTATGTCACGGTAGAAATTCTCTTCACTGATTTACTTCAGATCTGAAAGTTTGTCCCACACGAGTGACTAGTTATCACAGTGCTGGACTGCTCTCATAATAAAATCTGATGCAAGATATTTTCAATTAGGATTTAGAATCTTCCAAACAGACTCAATGAGAAACTGATTATGGAGGTTGGAACAAGTTCAACAAAGGTTTTGGGGTCTATAAAAAGTTAAAGGACAAATTCATCAAGTCCTGCAGAAATTACTGGAGTATGACAAGAATGGAAGAGATGGAGAAGAAAGGCAATATTCTAGGATTCTTAGGAAGCCGAGCTTCGTCTAAGAGTCAATTATTCTTTGGTCTCACTCATCCCCTGAATCTGCCCTAACTGCATAACGAAGGCCCAAACCTGGAAAACCAACCTGAAAACCCGCTTGCATCCCATACTGATTACAAAGCTGCCCGACATTAAACTAAAAGCACCTAACAAAATACTACAAAACTACTCAACATCCTACATAGAACTAAGCTAGAACACTGCCAAGTAAACATTTGGATCAGACCTAAGTCACACAGAGCGTGAGCGGATCAAATGCGGGAGCACAAAAGCATCAATTGTTTGAAGGACCGGAATTGAGTGCATCATTAGAGCGTCAATATGTAATAAATACAAATATATCTATTATAAGGTCTTATTTGTACTTGTGCATTCTATAATTTGGTATGTATAATATTTGATCAAACCAAAGAATTGTACCGGTAGTATATAATAAGTATACTACATATACATCTATGAGAGAGAGAGAAAGACAGAGATTAATAAGTTGTTATGCAGGTTTAATAAATCGATGAGCTATGCAAATTTCGCATAACAAGTTGTTAAGCTATAATTTAAATTTCCGTGCAACCAAAAAAAGTTAAGCTGTAGGAGTAATTTGTTTTGTAGCATTATCTCTAGATATATTGATATACACTTATCATAATTGTTGACTGTGACAAGCATGTGAGCTTGAGGTAGATGGGAGAGAGAGTTGGACGTGCATTCCATTCTCCCACTTTTGCAGTTGTAGTGTTTTCCACTTGCACCTAAGTTACGTGGTATATTACTCCCGCACTGGTATCTATGTAGATTGTAGCCAATAGTGGCGGTCTAATCTGCCATGCTTGGCTCAGAAATTGCACTTTCCTGCACGTCTATTAACTATAGGAGAGAGACATCATATAATCTGGCCCAGCTTTAACTTGATTCGCGAACTTGGTGAAATGAATTCGCAAATTTACAACAAATTTGCACTGGGTTCAAAAATCTGCGCTCTAGACCGCAGTCCGCCACCCTAGATAGGCGAATTGTGTGACCAAGGATCAAACTTTAGTTTTGTTCAAAAAAATCTATCTCTCCATGCATCATATTTGCATCCACTAATCAAATTACAATACCAAATGAAATGCCAATAAAAAAATACCAAATGAAATTTATTGTTAAAAGAAAGTTGGCAAACTACCATGCTCTACGGCAGGATCTGGAATGGTTGGGAGCCGTGAGTTAGAACCAGCATGTCCTTCTCCCTCAACAGGCTGAATGCCTTCCAAATCCTTAAAACATAACATGAAAATAGTCAACACTTAATGGTTTATGTTATCTTGAACTTAATATACAATTCTTTGAGTCGAATAGTCAATATAGCTAAGCAATGCTGCAAACCAAGCTGGTCGTTCAATAAAAATGTTGAGAGAAGAAGACAAAATGTTTAGGGGTTGATTTACCCTAACACACACATACTGTTATATAAAGACAACTGTTTTACCCACAGAACTCGATGAAATCAGAAAACTTACCAACAAACTATGAAGCACAGGTACTTCGGAAATGTTGCCGTACGCGTACCGGGTACGGCGTGGGTATGGCAAAAAACGTACCCGGTACGGCAAAATTGTACCGGGTACTTTTGGTATCTTTGGGTACGGCATGGGTACGGCGTCAGTACGCCGTGGGTACTTCGTGGGTACGTTTTAGCCTGCATGAAGAAGGAGAGAGAGAGAGAGAGAAAGGGACGAAGAAGAAGAGCTATTGGCTTCAATTCTTCTGGCTGCGATTGAAAGAGAGAGAGAGAGAGAGCTGCTTGTGCCGCCGATTACTACTAGAGCTGATGCGCCGATGACTGGTACAAGAAGTACTAGAGCTGCTGCTTTTTTTTTTTTTTGAACCGATGCTGCTGCTGTTTGTTTTAGTATGAGGGCAAGGGCATTCTAGTATTTCGTTGGGCCATTTATTCTTGGGTTGGGCCACTATTTTTTTTGGGCTCTATTCTTTTAATTTTATTCTATGGACTCTATTTTTTTTGGATTCCATTCTTTCTATGTCAAAAGTATAAAAAAAAAAAAAACTTATTATCCAAAAAAATGATATATAAATAAATATTTTGGTAAAATGGGTTTATATTTCATTATATGCAATAAAAAATAGTAAAAAATCATATATATATATATATATATATTCGCCGTACCCTACTTTTTTGGAATTTTGCCGTTTTCGGTACCCGTACCCGTACCCGTACCCGTACCCGTACTGTACCGGTACCCGTGCTCCATAGCCAACAAACGAGAATCATAAAAAATCAAACTGAACGTGGTGCGAAAACCCCAACCAAACAACTAAAACCAAACCAGAACATACATCGGATGAGGTAAGATACAATGAGCTCGATCAGAGTCTACATGACCAGAGATGAACAACAAACAGAGATAGACTGACCACTATGTGAGATCAACTAGCGAGGTGAGGCGGGATTGACTAGAGAGACTGATAAATTAATCTACAGTTGGGTACGACTAGTGGGATTGATTAATTATCGGGTTGATCGGTGAGAGATGGCGTCGTGGGTGGCGACCGGCAACATTGGTGGTGGTTGGCAGCGAAGTAGGTATCATGGTTCTGATACCATGTTGTGAGAGAATAAGGTGAAGTGTTCAGAGTTTGATTAAGCCTAACACACACAAAATATCGATGTACATAGTGAGAGCACAAAGAATAATGACAAAAAGACAAATATGGCCTCACTTATGTTAAAACATGTAACTCCTAACAAAAAAACACATTCTGGCTATATGAAATCAAGTTCCACGAAACAGGTACCTGAATTTGTGCTGAAGAAGAAAATATTGGTTGCGATGTGAAATCTTCCTCCCATGAAATATTGTGTGTCAGCTCTAAAGCTGAAGCTGCAGAAAGAAGGTCCATTGTCCTATCACTTTTACACTATCCACTGAATTTGCATATACTTTGAAACTTTTATTGAAATTTATCACTAAGACAGTCTTCTAAGTTCTAACAGCCATTAGATCATTCTGTTTGCGGGTTAGGGTCCCTAATAACAAATGACAACAGATTACAGGAACAGGAAGTAAAACAACGTTGATTTCCTACAAATTATTCTGACCTGGTAAGCCACAGTTAGTAATAGCTCCGGCAGCCAACTCCAGCGACGCACTTATTGATCCTGTTGCTGGAAACAAATCAAAGTTGTGCACTTTGGCTCCCCCTTCCCAATCCTTTTTATCAGCCAACAATGGTTCATCGAGGCTTTTACGTTCCCATGCATATGATGGCAAATCTATTCGTGCAGATGTCTTTAGCATGTCTTCCGTTGCCTTTGAACGCACTCTTCGAATTTCCTCCTGGATATTCCACGATCCACTGGATAGAGAATACACTTTCTGCTGCATCCACGTCATGTTAGATAAATGATAAAGTAATCAGATAAGCAGCAAGTGAGAACATAAACGTCCACATGTGGCCTAATTTCTCTCTTTTCCAGAACACGAAATTCAGAAAGTTGCAATTCCGTGGGGACAGGTAATTTTCCCCGTTTAGGTAGGTCACCAGCTAGAGCGAAATTCGCTGGATGTCCCAAACAAAATAGGTTACATGGGTTACATCTAACCTCTTATTTTATTAGCTGGGCTGAGCGCTTATCTATTGTCCAACCACCATCTCTTTTCTTCTTTTCCTTCACCGGGAAAACAACCTAATCGCCATAACATCATTTTGCCCCAACACATATCATGTGTCTATGTTCAGTGTCCATGTCATGTTGGCACGGGTACGCATCATAAACTTGGGAAATACAGCTTCCACGTAATGTATTTATTATATGTAATATAAAGTAATAACTCTTACCTGCTTTGTTCAAGCTCGATAGCAATTATTAGTATTTTAAAGTATTGCTTACGCGCTCAATCGTTTTAGAATCCTACAACTTTAGTTTTTACATAAACAACAAACTATTAGGTACTTGAGCGAATTGGAGTTGATATTTTTCTACTATCTGACCATTACTTAATATTTTCTCTTGCCTGACAGCTTGTCATTAGTTTCTTTTAAAATTAATATATTCGAAAGGTGCTATCCTTCTCGATAGGAGAGAGGTTCCTTGAATATCCTTCTCGAAAATAAATATACAAATTTTCTGTACTATAAATACAACACAGTACATCTATATCGAAAAGTGTTAAGTTATGGGTTTATATGTAATTAGTTGTAGTTTACATTTAATCTCTTATGTAAGTAGATTAGGAGATAAGGGTCTAATGCGTAATTAATGTTTACATTTATATAAGTATAACGTAATGAGAAATAAACCCTAACTTTTGGGTCTCAATTTCGGTGATGATGTTTTTACAAAAAGTTGTGTTATTTCGCTATTAGAAAACAATCATTGTAACTTAGCAAAGCGAAAAGCATATGAAATTTGTAGATGAGACACTAAAGCTAATAGTACTGCCTTTAAGCAGAGGGAATAAGAATACGCGAATTCAATTAGGGCCAAATATGAGAAAGGCCTGCATATATAGGTATCAAGTCAAAAACTGAGACTTAGCGGTCAATACAACAATAGAACCTAGTCCCCAACCCTTAGCCGTCAATGCTAGTAGAAAATTGTATGCCGACTAATGTAAGAGTGGTCGTGGGTGATGACAGAAGCGTCTAGCGTGGTTGGACTGGTACCATGGTGGAACAGGGTGCAACTAATTAAGAGATAGAAGTGTTTTCTACATTCCCAATGATTGTAGGGACAACAATGTCACTACGGCAGCATTGTTGCCACCCCAGCCTTAAGAACATGACAAACTTTGGAACCTAGTACACCATATAAAGTGTGTTTGTCTCCCCTTCTTTTCAGATAATGTACTTTTATTGGGCCCCTCCTCTTCTTCCTAGCCGCAAAAGGCACCATTTGATATTGGACTGCTATGCATTTTATTGAAGAGTTGTTTGGTATATACGATTACATGGAAAACAACGTTAGGCCAACAGTTTTAATTATATGCCTATTTCAACATCTAAAAAATTAAATATAAATTTTATATATGCACTCGTAACACTCCTCCCGCACACCTTACCTTAGGATACTTGTCCCCGCCGCTACCGATCCCACACCTGCTCCCACTATGTTCAACTAAGATAAAGTAAGGTGGAAGTAAAAGATCATAGAAAATAATTACAACCTGCGATCGTGCGACAGAGCTAAGTGTACAAGTTCCACGATCCATGCCTGATTTTGAGCTTGATGCCACCTTCTTTTCCTCTAACCATTGCTTGGCTTCCATGACAGCTTTACTGCATAGCTCAGGAGTAACTGCATAAAGTATTATACACACCATCAGTCAGATACTAAATTTCTGAATGAAAATTTCACAAATATGTGCTTTAAACTTTGAATTTCGTGAAATCAATACCATCACCAATGGTTCTGTTGGGTATACCACCTAACGTTCCATCCTTTTCCTCTTCCATGGTAATACCATCTATAACTCTTGACTTAATAATCTCTATCAGTCTATCACATTCTTTCCTGGTGAAAGTCAGCAGCCAGTTAGAACTGAAAAGCTTGGACAAGTTGAGAAGAAAAATGCGTGCAGAATACAGCAATAGTTTTGTTCAGATAAACAAGAGCAAAGCATGTCCACCTACAACTTCACACTACTGAATTGAGACATAACTTCTTGAGATCCCATCCAACTTCCGTGTTTCCATTACCCTCAATTTCTTATTTTGGGGTTTCTTCTTGTGGTTTTGTTGCTGCCTCAATCTGAGGACAACTTTTTTTTTAGGGGAAGTCCTAAGGTAAACAACTATTTTTTTTTGTTTTTTATAAATTTTGTAGTGGCATATTGTCTATAAATTCGTGTGTTAGGCCTCGTATTCTCAACTTCAATTAGGTGGTTAGGCTGATTAGTCGGGGGCTAAATACATAATCTTCCAAAATTTTGGGGGGTTAACTGTTGTGGAAATATACTATAGTGGAGTTTTTCAAGTACTCTCTCTCTCTCTCTCTCTCTCTCTCTCTCTCACGGGGGTTAACTGTTGTGGAAATATACTATAGTGGAGTTTTTCAAGTACCCAATGAATTGCAAATAAATCGTTGACATATATGGATGTGTTTGTGCTTCATATGTGTATGAACTGAATGTATGTTTTTTAATCTCTTGGGAATTATTTGTACGGAATGTGTTTTTTTCCCCCCTGGTAGTAGAACTCACGGTGTGCCATTTTACCGCTGTTGGTGTGATGCAAACCAAATCAAGGACAGATTTCAAAAGCGTGATAAATCCCTTAAAGGGGAATACAAGGAGCAAAGCTCTCAAATATCTATTATCAACATATAAAAAGTTACCCAATGACCACTCTAGAATCCTATTCATAGACCCTCTACTACAATCAAAATGATATACATACCCTTAAACCTACTATATCAGACTCACCCTCATAAAAAAAAAAAATTGTCCTCAAGTTGGACAACACGACTCAAGACAGCAAAATAAAGAAAACATAAAAGTCTTTATTATGCAGCTTCGGATTCAGCATGTGGCTGCAACTCCTTAAAAAACATCACCCTCATGCAATAGCCAATCTTCAACACAAGTTTTCGGTTGTGTACATCCACCACATCCATACTTTTGTGAAATGAAATCACCCATTTACCATGCCTCTTGTGAATCAAAATACCTTCATAGTAGCTCATCATAAACACTCCTAAGTCACACCAAGAACTATCCCATCTTAGCATGTTGAAAAGTCAAAACACTATGCTCAAAACTTGCTTGCTTGAAGACAAAACCCAAAGGGTCAACAAGTTGTCCCAAATCATCTTTCCCCTCTTTTGGCAACTTTAGAACTTTTTCGGGCATCACAACAACACAAACTTGAACATCTTGCACCAAAGACAATTCGCAAGGCATGTTCAAAGAACAATCATCAAATTTTGGTTATATAAAGTATAAAGTCCTCTAGAACCGGCGGGGCATCACAAGCAACCTCATTTGTTATTGGTAACACACTCAATGCAACATTAACTCCATTCCATTCTTGTACTTGTTGGCTATCTTCCCAATTCAATAAGCAAGGCTCATTGCTCACAAGAATAGGCATTTCTTGCTCTTCATTATTGCCACCAACGTGCTCAAGCCCTTCATTACCTAGCTCTTCTTCAAACTTGTCCCATATGGGAACATCTTCAAAATCACTAGTGTCTCAACGATACAATCAATTTCAGACACTTCATGCGAAAGTTCATCATCATCCTCATCATCCTCATACAGAAACTCTTCAAATACGGGAATCTTTGAAATCACCTCCATAGTCTTCATTTGAAGACTCATCAAAGATGGGCAATTCTTCAATCTCATGGACAATCTCAAAGACACAATCATCTTTAAGAACATTTCCAAGTTCTTCACTAGAATATTCAATTAAAGATGGAAAAATCCTTGAAATAACCAAGTTTCAGTCCCCCCAAAGGATTTCTCTTGAGTCCTTCACTTCCGAACATTAGTCAAAGAACCGACATTGGCGAAGGAAGGAAAAGGTAAGAACCGTTCCTTGAACGTTTTCTTCATCTTTTCCCACTCTAATCTTTCCCTTACCTCTCCTTTTCCAACTACCTTGTAATTGTTCCCACCAATCGGAGGCTCTTCCTCGAAGATGTTTAGAAATTAACTTTACTTTCATTTCATTCGAGATAACATGGCATTCAAATACTCTCTCAAGAGTATTCAATCAATCGACAAACTCCTTAGGAGTGAAGCTTCCATCAAACTTAGGGAGCTCATGGTCAATGTTGTTCGAACATGCTCTACGCCAATGAGAAGCACCAAAACAATTCTCAAATCGAATGCAAATCATACCTTTGGTTGGAAGTTGCAAATGCCGCATCTTCTCAACCAAGATAGGTACTTCTTCACTCTCTTGCAATTTGAATTGCCATAAGTATCAATTTCATCCCCAAAATCTCCCATAACATCTCTACGTCTACCTCCTCTCTTTTCCCTTGCTCTATGAGCCATTTCACAAGCTAATCACACCAAACATTGAACACCCAGTCAACTCAAGGCTCCAACAGCCAGGAATCCCAATCAATCAACACAGACAATACCCAAATAGCAACAATCCAGAGTAAACAGCAACAAATTGCAACCAACTAGTGAAAATCGAACCTGAAATCGCAGTACAGGGGCCGAACTCAATGGGTTGATCTCATAATCAGCGTCTGAAACTCCAACAGGCAGATTTATGGCCAAAGCACCTGATTCGAGTGCTGAAATAGGATTTCGAAGGCCTGAAATACAGTTTTCGAGTGTTGAAATGGTCTGATAGAGTGTTGAAACCATGATTTGAGTTCGAAAAGGGGCTGGGTCAAGCTTGAAAACCAAAAACGAGTGCAGATCTGGGTCCGAATCACTGTTTCGAGTGTTGAAACAGAAAAAATGAGCACTAAATCACTGTTTCGAGTGCCTTAAAATGGCAGATCTGGGTCTGAATCACTGTTTCAAGCTCAAAAATGGATTGATCGAGTTCAGAAAGGACTGGGTCAAGCTCAAAAACAGAAAACGAGTGCTGTACAGTGCTCGAAATACTCCAAATCAGATTCAACAGGTCCAAAAATGGTTGTACAGTGCTCGAAATGCTCTGAATCAGATCGAAAATGGCTTTTGGATGTCCGAAATTGAAGAAATCAGCTACAAATGGATAGATCTGTGGATTTAAGAGTTGAAATTGAGTTTGGGGGTCATGGGTTACGTAGATCTGTGGATTCTGAGTGAATTTGGAGCTCCGGCGCTGATTTAGGATTACGGCGAGGTTTAGGTTTCAGCAAGATTTCCGGCAAGATAAAGGGCTAGGATTTGAGCCTAGGCTTTGATACCAAATGATGCAAACCAAATCAAGGATAGATTTCATAAAAATGATAAATCGCACAAAGGGCTTTGTGTGCATACCGATGCTCTTGACTATCAATGAAGGAAGCATGATAATGTGCACACATAAATTGATTTGGGTCTCTAGGTCTGCCCTCTTTGATGCCATTTGGCTTTGATTTAGGGCCATGGTTCTACAACAAAACATCCCTGTAGCTCCTCGGTTCTTGGAGGTTTAGGGGGGCCACTGTTTCAGTGGTATTCTGAGAGCAGCCACTTTGTGCATATATTGCCAAAGGTTAGGTCGGTCTCCAATCATCCCCGCCCATACCCCCAATGATTGGGGACTAGATGGGTTATGTTATGTTGATGTTGTTGTTGATAAATCGCTCAAAGGGGAATACAAGGAGCAAAGCTCTCAAATATCTATTATCAATATATCAAAAGTTACCTAATGAGCACTCTAGACTCCGATTTATAGACCCTCTACTATAAAGGACCCAAATGACATACATACCTTTAAACCTACTGCATCAGACTCACCCTCTCAAAATAACATACATACCCAACAAAGACTTTGTTTTGTTCTTACTTAAGTAGTTGTCTTGAGTCTTGTTGTCCAACTTGAGGACAAGTTATTTTCTTTTGAGGGGGTGTATGATGTAGTAGAATTAAGGGTCTTTGTATCATTTAGTGTCCTTAGTGTTCGTAGAGTCTTTAGTCTATAAATAGGTGAGTTGGTCTTTCATTTGGAAGCTTTTAATTATTAAGAATATTGAATATATTGATTGAGACAAAGTTTCTCTCTACCCTCTAGGGGATAACCCCTTGAATGAGATTTTGCTCCTTTCTTTGAATTTTTGATTCCTTTTGATATTTTGTTTGCATCATGGTGTTAGTAGGGTCCTTGAGTCTATAAAAGGCTTGTGGTTCTCTTCTTTTAGAACTTTTTTACCATTTTAAAAAATATACTACTGTGCTATTGAGAGCTAGATTCTAATATCCCATTTGAGAATTTGTTTCCTCTAACGAAATCAAAACCTTGATTTTGTTCCATTCCATTGCTCCTATTTGTTATCTCCATCATACTCATAGTGCAAAGAGTGTTGTAAAAGCAGTTGCGGAAATCGTGCTTCATCTGCTCCCAACCTATGAAGCACCGACACCTCTAGAGGTCGAAGTATCGGAGTGTCAGACACGGGGACACGGGGACACGGCGGGGACACGGCAGGGACACGTACGGGACACGCCACATGGCGTGTCCCATAATTTAATTTAAATTTTTTACGGGGACACGGCGGGGACACGGCGGGGACACGGGGGGACACGGCTGGGGACACTGATGGGGACACGGCAGGGGCCAAACTGTAATTTTTGAGGGACTAAACTGTAATTTTTGAGGGGCCAAACTGTAATTTTTGAAAAAAATTGGGGGTTAAACTGTAATTTTTTTAAAAAATTTGGGGCCAAATTGTAATTTTTTAAAAAAATTCTGGGTGTCAAACTATATTTATTTATTTATATAAATATTTATTTAAATAAATAAATATACACGTGGCGTGTCTCCCGCCGTGTCCGTGTCCCCATTTTTTTAGAATTCCCGTGTCCCCGTGTCGGTGTCCGTGTCCGTGTCGGTTTCGGTGCATCATAGCTCCCAACTATCAATTGACTCTTGTTGTGAGTCCGTGTAATTGAAAGAATTTTGTTTGAGTGAACAAACTTTTTCACAAGTAGATTTCCTCCTGTCCCAGTGTTGTTGCAAGTTTCGATGAAGTGGGCGATCTGCTGCTTTGGGTTCCTCTTTCAGTGTTGAAACTTTAGGAGGTTGGAACCCACCAGGAACCTTTACTATTACTATTACTATCACTATCATATATGTTCTTGTGTGTACAAGGCTTCAAATACATGATGTTTACTCATGTCTAAATACATATTACATCCAAGAATATGAATGATACGAAAACGACAAGTGGCCCAAAGATGTGGTTTCTTGAAGGAGTTCTCAGGATACCGCTCAAGGCATACATGAACCATGACATAGTCTCCATTAAAATCAAAATTCCTACAATGCACATTTGCAGCAAGTTTATGACTACCAATACTTAGCAATTTTTTTATGATTCGCCAGATTTAGAAAGACAGGGCATCAAGAGCTAATTCGATTAATTCAATGGGTTGAAGAGCGAAGACATCATGGACAGTCTTAAAAGGACTCTGCTTCACCTAACTATTATAAGCGAACTCTCCGGTTGGAAACACTAAATCTCAATTACCCAAATTTTCAACCACAATGCACCTGGGCATATCACCCAAACTTCGGTTAACCACCTCACTTTTCCAAAGTAGTTTTCCAAAGCATTTTGCCAAACTACCTAGCAAACTTATCGACACAATGAAACTAGGACTAGGTAACCCATGTATTCTAACCACCTCCCTAAAATTAATATGGCGAGAAGCAGCAATGGTCTCGCTACAAGAGATAAAGTAGGCCATCTCGTATACTTTAACGAAAATTGAGTCATGACCTCTTACTGTCTTAGAGAAACCAAGGAAAATCCATGCTAAGATCTTAGATCAAAGAGGCATACAAACAAGCTGAGACTATTACTAACTACCGGCCGATACTAGATGTCATTGATCCAAAAAAGCCATAAGCCGGCTAGATAGTCCATTGCATTTGACAGCTATCCTCTTTGCCTCTTCAAGGATTCTACCATCCAAGTTGATCCTATCATTATGGATGGTTCTTGCTTGTGTTGAAGCTTTCATTCCCGATGATTTGAACGTTCATGATGAAGTTATCAACAAAGAGTTGTTGAAGTACGAGAACAAAGATGGTGGATTTGGAAAACCATTAGCCAAAGGGGGATGTGTGACGAACAATGACTTTTGCTTTGTTTGGATTGCTTTTTGAAAAAAAATTCTCAATTCAAAAAACACTTATTACCCCTACTTTCAATAATTACTCATCCCTATCTCCAATCATTATTCTCATTCCTCTCTCTATCTCTCTAATCATTACCTTTACTTCCAATCATTACTCTCATTTCTCTCTCCACTCATAAACCTACAAAATTTCTCAAAAACTCATCCAAACACAGCATTTATGATCTGGGTAAACAAGTAGTTCTTTTTCTTATTGGTTTTTTTTTTTTCCTAATTAAGTTACTAACTAATGGAAATATGGAATTGTGCTTCTTTTATGACTAGTTGGATTATGGCAATAATACACCCAATTTGAAAAGAAAGGCCCCTCGAATCCTCTCTTTGATTTCAAGTTCATCCAGATGTGAGAAATTGGAGCACTTTTGAAGGAATGAGTACATTCTCTCTCTCTCTCTCTCTCTCTCTCTCTCTCTCTCTCTCTCTCTCTCTATATATATATATATATGTGTATATATATATATATATATATATATATATACATAAATATATAAAAATCAAAGATGAATTATATCAAGGGCAAATTCTCATAGTCGTCCCTCTAGTTTTACGGTTGTCTCAATTTCGTCCCTCTAGTTTCAATCGCTACCAAATAAACCCTGTAGTTATGTTCCAAATTGTTAAAATCGTTAACACAGTTAATGAAACTAATGGGAAAATATTATTAAAAAATTAAGTGCTCCAATTTTCAATCCGGTTGAACCGGTGCAAAGATCTTATTTTTTTGATCATTTTATCCTAGATGGTCGTAATGAATTTTTGGCTCTAAGCTCTTTCAACGAGACCCCGAAGACACCTTATTTAGTTTCAGGGCTCTCTTAGGATGCTCATTGAAAGGCCTTATAGCCAAAAATTCATTATGACCATTTAAGATAAAATGATCAGAGAAATAAGATCTTCGCACCGATTTAAACAGATTAAAAATTGAAACACTTAATTTTTTAACTATTTTTTTAATATATAAACGGTGTAAAAAAATAAGTATTCCAATTTTTAATCCGTTTGAACCGGTGCGAAGATTTTATTTTTCTGATCATTTTATCTTAAATGGTCATAATGAATTTTTGACTCTAAGGCCTTTCAATGAGCACCCTAAGAGAGCCCTGAAACTAAATAAGGAGTCTTCGGGTGCTCGTTGAAAGACCTTACAGCCAAAAATTCATTACGACCATCTAGGATAAAATGATCAAAAAAATAAGATTTTCGCACCGGTTCAACCGGATTGAAAATTAGAGCATTTAATTTTTTAAGCATATTTTTTCGTAAAACAAACTACAGGGTTTATTTGGTAGCAATTGAAACTAGAGAGATGTAATTCAGACAACCGTAAAACTAGAGGGACGACTACGAAAATTTGCCCTTATATTAACTTAGGATTTTTCTTCTGTGTATAGAAACAAACAAAGAAAAAGAATAGGCTAGATGCGACAAGGTTGAGCAATCCACTGTATGTCCAATTCAATCCCAAACTCATAAAAATAAGAGGAAGGAGAGAGATGAATGACTTGCTAATAAAGCAATACATGCACAAAGATGGATTGTCGATGTTGGCAACGAAGAAGTTGACCCAGTTTCGGGACTTACATGGTAGGTGATTTGGGAAGCTACAAGAGCAGATAACCTAGAAGTAATGTTGAAGTGCGAAAGCTACATGAAGATTTTGTGTCGGGAGATGATACCAAAGAGGAGGTAGATGAGGATTTTGAGTTCGAGTCCAATGGAGACTATGTTTTGGAGGGACAAAGACCCCCACTAAAGCCCAAAGAGACAGAGGCAGAGGAGGAATAAGGCCCTCAAAAAGGGAGAACAAAAGTTTGTAGCAGCCAATGTTATGGGAGCCATCGAAAAGGCTCTTGGTAGCTATAATGACAACCTTGAGTCTTCCACAGAATCAAGTGAGTCTCTTGTAGAAACAGAGTCAGAATTGAACTCTTCTGAAGTTGAGGGTAAATCTCAGAGAGATTCTGTTTCCACCTCCACAGAGGAACAATTTCCCAAGTTCGTCAAACAAGCAAAAAAAGCTACTACCTCTATACCTATGCCAAGGACAATAACAAGGTCCAAGGCTAAGAAATTAAGACCAAAGGTATTAACTATAAATGAAGGAGCGAAAAGGGATGGTTCTATCTTATTGTACTCATCATCCTCGCGAACAATGAATCATCATCCTCCACGAGCAGTGAACCCAGAAGCATTGCAAAAGTTGTTTCGGTGATGATGACTGAAGTGGGTGATGAAGAACAAAGTTCAAACCCTCAACAAAATCACAGAGGAGAAGGTAGTTCGCTACAAGAACAGTTAGCGAAAAGGGACCAAGAAATGTCTTACCTGATGGAACAGATCAAAAGCTCGCAAGCTTAAGTAACAGGGAGCAAGCATAAAGAATCTGCCTCTATGGGAGGATCATTCGAAGCAACAAAAACACAGTTTGCTAGGGCAACGGGCATTTCTTCACTGACCCAATGAGCAGTAATATGAACCCAATGCTCATGGCCATGATCAATGACATGGTGAAGAAGCAAGTAAAGAAGGCTAAATAGAAGGATGACGAGGACACAGTTTGCTAGGGCAACGGTCATTTCTTCACTGACCCAATGAGCAGTAATTTGAACCCAATGCTCATGGCCATGATCGATGACATGGTGAAGAAGCAAGTAAAGAAGGCTAACGAGGGCTTTCGAATGATCACAAAAGCCCTACCCAGCATGGGTACATGCCGGTCCATTCCCACCTGGCTTCTCCCAGCTTGACTTCAAAATGTTTGGCAGAACGGGAGATCCGAGACAACATACTGCCCATTTTCTTTCACGATGCGGGCCAATAGCATAGAATGAAGCCTTGTGCTTACAACTCTTCGTGCAGTCTCTTGAAGGCTCTTAGAAGGTTCTGCATTTCCTTGGTAGGCTAGTATGCGAATCTCCCTGAAGGATCAATCCAAAGTTGGGACCTCATGGTTAAAGAATTCCTTAAACAGTTTTGCAACACCCAAAGACGTGTTGGGGTACCAGAACTCATTGAGACCAAACAACGAGATAACGAACTAGTTACGGACTTCATTGCAAGGTGGAGAGCTTTGACGCTCGCATGTCCACAAAAGTTCACACAGTTGGAGCTCATTCGCATGTGTCTCAATAATTTTCGACATGAGATTTCCACAACACTAATGGCTCAAACCTTTGAGGGGTTCCACGATTCGTGTACCAAGGCACATGACATGGAATTACACTTGAGCAAACGAAGAAGGCCAAGGGTTGTAGATAGGCTTGAAACCTCAAATGTCTTTGAGACCGAATGTACTTCAAAAGCTTGATGATCAGAGTACAACACAAGTTCTTGAGGTAACAAATAATACCTCCAATGACGAATTGACCGCACTACGGCGTAGAACTCCATGTCATATGTGGAGTATCGTTGTTTAGCCTAATTGAGTTTGTCATTAGAGCATGCCATAGGGTGACCTTAACTCAAGACGTTGCCTATGCCAACACAACACCTGATGCATCACACAAAACCTCAAAAGACTTTGGAAAGCTCTAGGTAACTGGTTTCATTTGATCTCTTTCAAAGGCCCAAAACGCAGCTCAAAAGGCCATTCGAAATCCCATTTCTACAGGCACCTGATGATGGGAGCCATACTGAAACTAAATCCCCAATAAACATTCTATCAAAAGTGGCTAACTAATGAAAAGTACACACCTCGGGAATAAACTTAGGTGTAGGCCACCGCCACTCTCCTACGGCTTTAAACTTATCAGGGTTAGTTGTTATACATGTAACACATACAATGAACCCTAGGAAGACGACTTGGGTTTACATGAGAGAACTCTTGTTAAGATTCGCGCACAATTTTTCAACTTGAAGTTTCTCAAGAATTCAACGAATGTGACCTAGCTGTTCTACATTAGTCAGACAATAGATCAAGATATCATAGAATTAGACCACCAAAAGTTTGTCAATGAAAGAGCGTGGGAGATGAGTCATTATCCTCATGAAAATGCTAGGAACCAAATGGCTTGACGAACCACTCATATAATTTATCATGCGTAAAGGCAATCTTCAATTCATCCCCAAGCCTAATGTGGAGTTGATGATATCCGTTGGGAAGTCAATCTTGGATAGCCAGTGCGAGCCTACAAGTTCATCTAATAAGTCATAAAGCCTAAATATAGGGATCCTATACACGAGCCAAAGCATTGCCGGTTAAAGTTGAACACAAGACCTCCACACAATCTTAAATCCATACCAACTTCATGGTTTGCTTGAGAAGAACAATTAAATTCACGATACCACAACAAAGACGTTCTTAGGCAAAATTTTAACAAAGGGATAATCTGAGTTGCATATAGATTAAATTGATAATCCATACAATGAAACTTGGAAAGGAGTTATCGGAGAATCAGATCAAATTTACTCATGAAAGATCAACTACGGACGCAATCTACCTGTTTTTTTTTTATAAGCAAAGTATATTAAGGAATTTGACAGGGTACATCAAGTCGGGGGAAGGGAATCCAACCAACGGTTGAATGAAAACACAAAAATACCCAAATACAATTGAAACCTTAGTACAATAATGCCCAAAACAGCCCGAAACATCATTTGTCAGTAGGTGGGGACCGTGGGGTCAACACCAAAACACCGTCTTTCAACCTAACAGACATGGAAACGATCAGGGGCTAAGAGATCTTCATCTGCAAGTGGGGTCAGCACCCGACACTATGTTTTGAACATACACACTCGGATCTGCAACCCCTAACTGGGCTAGCTACAACACTTCGGTGGCTACCAAAAGCAGCCGCCTTAGTCAAAACGACCTCACTTCACTGGAGCAACCCATGTCAAATCTCAGACAAGCCCGAACGAAAACACGGCACCTTGAGCGGTTCCGACAAACCTTCTTGTGCCCCGAACTGGTGGTCATTGATCTCCGAATAGTAGAGCTTCAATCAATGTGCACACCACACCAAAACTAGAAGCTAGCCGCTGGAGCTGAAGAAGAAAATAGCCGGCAACCCGCGCCGCCGCGAACTCCACAAGAGATCGGACCCCAAAAGCCACCGTCGAGATTCGGCTCTTCGGACCTCACAAACGACCAGAAAATCCGACCACCGAGATCCCACCACGCCGCCTCAAGCCACTGTCATCACCAACTTCATCAACCCGCAGTCAGATCTACAAAGGAAAGAAGAGAAGAGAACAAAAAGGAGAGGAAGAGGGGGAGAGCTCCCCCCACCCCCCGAAAACCCTATCTGTTGAAACTAGTAGAGAGAGAAAGAAGAGAGAAGGAAAATAGTTTTTTAGGAGTATATAGCAATCTACCTGTTAAGGAGACTCAATCTACCTGTTAAGGAGACTAGTCGAAAAGTATAATGAGAAACAGTTTTCTAGGGTTTACAGTACAAAAATTGTATGATAAGCTATGGCAGGTCCTCAAGATAAAGGGCGCGACAAAAGGGTATATTGAAGGTGATGCATGTACAACTACATACCAAGTTGGGGAAACAAGCAAATTCCCAATCATAGTAGGATCAAACCAAGGGTCCGCTTCAACTCCTTACATCCTTGCCTTCGTTATAAATGAATTGACTAGACATATTTAGACTGATATCCAATAGTGTATCTAGTTTGTTTATGATATGATATTGTCTTAATTGATGAAACTTTCAAGACGTGTTAATTTGATATTTGGAGGGAAATACTAAAATCAAAAGATTTTACAACCACTAGGAGTAAAAGAAAGTACGAGAAATGTAGCTTAGTGGTAGTCAAAGCGCTAGTGTTGACCGACTGACCTTCCAAAACAAGAGATTACCAAGAAATGAGAGTTTTAAGTATCTTGGCTCAATTGTCAATAAGCATGGCAAGATAGGGGATGATCTAACACCTTAGTAGCAGGATCCTTCTAAAATGGGTGCGCTCCTTAGGCGGGAGCTCGAATCGGTGCTCCCAAGATGGGAGCTTATTGGGCGGTTAAGGCAACTATTTTCATACTCTTGAGGGAGTTATGCCATTGTAAAAATGAAAATATGAAAATCTTATCACTCAAGAAGTTTTGCAAATTGAAAATATCTAACTTCCTTTAAGTACCCTTTAAGATTGAGAAAATTCTCATAAGTAATCACTTTTCCTTCAATGGTTAAATATTTAAAGATACTTTATATACGTATTTATATGAAATCTATATACGCTCCTTAGGCGCTCCCAACCTTAGGAGCTTCTAGGTGCCTCCACTCCCCCGCTCCCGCTCCCGCCCCCACTCCTGCTTCCACTTCGTCCTACTAAGTCTAACACATAACTAACATACAGTTAGATGGATCAAGTGGCAAAGTACTTCGGGCGTGTTATGCAATTGCAAGATACCCGCAAAGTTGAATGGAAAATTCTATTGTACTGCTATAAGGCCAGCCGTGTCTTATACCAGAGTGTTAGACCACTCTGAAACATGTGAGTAAGATAGGTGTAGCTGAAATGAGATGGTTGAGACGGGTGGGTGGTAAGTTATGTGAGATAGAATAAGAAATGAAAAGCTCCGCAGAATGGTAAAGGTAACAATGATAGAAAATCAAAGCAAATAGATTATATTGATTTGAGCATGCATATAGCATAGATAAAAAAAATGAGGGAGTTAAAAGGCGTAATATGGTTACGGTATAGGGTAACACTAAGGAGAAGGATAGACCAAATTGACTTTAGATCCAGTAGTTCGAAAGATCCAATTTTGTCAAATATCACGGAACACAATGCCCCCGACAAAGCTCAACGGACAAAACAGATTCATGTAGCCAACCCCAATTGATTGGGACTTAAGGCTCCTTTTGGTTTGGTTTGAACTTTGAATATCGTAAAGCTTATGGGATAAGAGATTCTATTTGTCTTCCCTATGAGCTTCAGTGCCACCTGAGCCGTTCAAGGGGTTTCCTCATTTACTTCAGGACATTGAAAAGCATTTTGCAATGTGTAGTTTGTAGGTTATTTCACTTATTTTCTTTTCTGGAGGACTCCTTTCAAATCACTGAAATGGTTTATATCTTTTTGTTTCTTTGTCAGCTACTTCGGATTTTGGAACCTAAAGTATATACGATATACTCTCTTCTTCAGTTTCTATAATAAGATAGATACCCTACCTATTGGGGTTGTCCATGAGATATGATTTAAGATTCTTCAATCTGATTGTGTCTCTCCATTTGACCAGCATAACCTTTGAAAGGGAGATTGGATGGTATGGGTTGAAGTTAATTCTTAAATAATATTTCCATTACTGAGTGTCCTTGGAATCCCTCTTATGTCTAACTATTGTAGTTAACTTATCATTTCCCTCTCCTGGTGTTATTTGCCTTGTGTTCATGTTTTGATGGTGACAGCAACTCGGGGATGATGGGAAGTCTTTGGCTTTGTGGAAGTGATTTGGTGCCTGGCTTAGTCAGATATGCAAGGCACTATCTTCTCTACACTTTTTGGATAGCCTAATCTTGCTTCTACGGGTTCCACTTTGGGATATGGAACATTGGTTACGTTTATTGTGGGTTATGTTTTGGGATATGCCCCTTCCAAAAAAAGTACATCTTTTTTTGTTCTTGCATATAATCTTTCTTACCCCATGAAAAAAGGAATTGCTAGTTCAGTTCAACTTGCTTAGGTTGAGAATACAAAATTACAAACACTAGAGTCACATAATTCCCAGACTGCTTGTTCTTTCGGATGATAGGTGACCAATATCTAAGACGCTATGTGTTTAAAGCACACCGCCATCACAATAATTGCAATAGTCGCCCATATTTGGACGACTTATGGAGCAGAGTCGGGCCAATAGTGAGGCAGCTTGTTTAAAACATAAAAACCATAGTTACCACAACTTCTAACAGCTTATAAACTATAACAGGTGGGTAGTCAATAATCTAAAACTATAGAGTTTAGTCAACATTTTGAGCAAATCAGAAGAAAACATATAAAACAAAGCTATATATAACTAAGAAACTTAAATTTTTTCTATTACCTTGAGAACGTCTCCTGCATAACTAGCTTTTCTATTACACGCTTGATTTCACTCTTTCCTGCAGTTAGTTGAGGCTCCGACCCAAAGCACTCAATCAATTCAGATGTAGCCCCAGTCTTCCAATAAGAAAAATCACAATCACACAAGTAGTACTGGAAAAAGAGTATTATCATATAATAAAGACTCAAAGAATGCTTATAAAACAAAAACTAAAAAGCATAATAGTAGTCCTTCAGCTGCTCCTGTGATCTTGTATTTCTAAAATTTTTATGACCGGTACCTACGGCCAGAACTCCCCAGGAAGGCCGGAATCCACCGACGCCAACTGAAGTCGCCGAAAAAGTGAACAAAACGAAATCAAGCATCCACCTAACCATTTTCTCTCCTAAATGGAACATTCCAACTGTGACGCGAAGCAAAGAAATATGAAGAGTATAAGCGTGAGGGCACCCTCACTCAATAGCTAGCTTTTGGGGTTGAGTTCTACTCAAGACCGTGTAACATGGTATCAGAGCCGGGTATGCCAAGGATGGATAGGGTGCGTGTCCCTGGCCTACACGCGGCCGATGCTGCCGAGTGAGTTGGACGTGAGGCAGGGTGTGAAGCAAAGTCCTACATCGCTTGGGTGCCAAAGAAATATAAAAAATATAAGTGTAAGGGCGCCCTCTCTTTAATAACTAGCTTTTGGGGTTGAGTTCTGCCCAAGACCGTGTAATACCGGCCGGTGCAGAACGAGCTCAACAACCTTGGTGTGGGTGACTCTAGCCATTAGCGAATAGACACTGGTGATGCCGTGGTGACCCTAATGCTCAACAGTTGAAGGAAAAATTCATTTTGTCTTGGTAACCTTCACCGGATCGTCTTAGGAAAAGTTCCACGAGCTGCCTACACATGGTGACTCTAAGTACGATATTGGATCCAATTGTGACTTATTTATTTCATTGGCATATGGTACAATTTGGATTCGGATGGTTCCCCATTGTTGAAATTCATGTTTAATCACCATTGAGATTCATTGTTGGTTCACTGGTTCAATGGTCTTTTGCATCTCAAAGCCCAGCTTAAAGATATGTCCCTTCTAAATTGTAGTTAATGCACACTAAGAAAAAGAAACGGCATAACTTAAGCTGCTCAAAACCATTTTGGCACCACATTTCCCATAGTTTTGCACAAAGAAGTGAATAAGTTAACTTTACAAAAATACCTGTGCTTCAATGATTTATGCTTGTTCCATTTGCATGTCAAAACTCCAAATTATCCGACAAATCAACGCAACCTATCCATTCATGTTCAACCACTTACTAGCATCCTTTAATTACAACAGTAGTAAACTTACCAACCTGAGTCACTTATCCTTCACGCTCTAAAAAAATTCTCTCCCTCATATCCTCGTGTGCTTCTCCGGAATCCAAACAAGCTACCCTCTTACCAAGAGGGGTGTCATAACTCAAATCTATGTCTTGGAATTAGTAGCAACTGTAGCATTATACCGGTCAACATCCTCGTAAAATGAAATCTACTAGTGGTATGGAAGCATGTATTCTTTTCCACAACAACAACAATAATTGTACCCATGTATTCTCCAATCGATGTGGGTATAGAAGGGGGAGGACTAGAAAGAGACTTAACCTTTAGGAATATATGCAGTGTTCTCAGAAAGTTCTATTTTTGAAAAATTGGCCAACATACCTCCCAAAATCGAGAAACTCAAGCATGTATTATTATCAAACAATAAAATTTAAAAAATGACAACAAAAGTTTCCACTCATCAAATTTCCAACAATGCATTGCATCTAACTCGAAATTCAAGACAATTAACTCAAGATGGTCAAGTTGGTAAATACCTCATCCAGCCTACCACCGTCGTCATAAGGCACATCATAATCATCATTTCCATCATCCATGCCATCCTCTGCATAACGACTAAAAACAATTAGACTTGTTTTATAGCAATGATGATGATGATGCCATTATTGCAACTAGTAGGTATTTTGGCTTCGCTAAAGCAGCAGATGTAAGGGCATTATTTTTTCTCTATAAATACATGATGCGTGCTCAGCGGCTACCAAGATGATGTGTTACCAGGCAATGTGGTTACTTAGAATAACCCCATTCCTATGTAATCCCCACCACCAAACTCTATCACATTGAATCTATCTAATTCAGAAGTGAAGAACTTGCATCAAGCTAGACATACCTCTATTAATAGTTTTATTAAGCAAAGTAACATATAGAGCTAAAATAGCAGGTTACCAGTGTACTACGGAAAAACAAGTGGAACTACCTGGTCTACTAAAAGAACAAAAGAGACAATTTACAATAAAACAAGTAGCTAGGTCTACTTGTTTACAAAAGAGAACTGTAAATCGTACATTTACAAAAGAGACAATTTACAATAAAACAAGTAGCTAGGTCTACTAATCTAGTTCGCTCTTAAAGCCATCCTGAAAAGAAAAAAATTAAACTGGAAAGTATACAGTATGAGAGTAGAAGTCCTCAGAAATAAACGAGACCAACAAAAGATAATCACAGAGTCAAATTATATGTCCACATAATAGAGCCTCATACCCAGCCCTCTACCCTCTGTAGTATATGACCAATGATCGCCTCACCCGCCTCACCAAGCCGACTCTTTGGTCTAGTTTGGCTATTGGCCTAGCAATTGGAAAATTCACTCAGAGAATTCAATAAGTATCACAGCAACCAAGCGGACTACAAAATAAGATTAAAAAAGGAAATACTCAGAAGATTTGGAGACCGCATTTTATACTACCGGTTACATTAATCACGATCGTAGCCGTTAAACATGGAGGCTCCAATCAGTTAACACTTCTCTTCAAAGTATCATTAACTATCAATTGAAACTAACAAATTTAAGGGGAAAAAAGACCCAACGTGAAAAGCACTTACCCTTGGGTAATCAATACAGGTTAACAATACATTGTAGGCTCTGGAAAAAAACCTCATTAGTATTCAGAAAGATCACAAGAAGACGCTACTTCATCCCTCTACGAAAAATCTACGCGTCCAATCTGAATCAATACAGAGACACATTCATAGACTCATAAAATCGGCTGCGGATATATGCCGAAAGTTGCGTGTACAGCGCAATCAGTGACGTTTAGCGGAGTGCTGGTGCGATATGGCATGTCAACCGTAAGCCACGCAGATAATGGAAAATATGAATATACATCATAATGGAAGTACGAGTAGAATGGAAGAAAGGGGACGTACCTGAAGAGGAATCGGTACCAGAAGACGAGGAAGACGAGGAAGTTTCGGGACCAAACACAGAGGAGAAAAGTTTGGTGGCACCGGTAGCAATTATCCGAGAGGTGGGAAAAATGAGTCCAGTGAGCCAATTAGGGTTTGGGGAAGGAGCACCACCGGCAGCGACCGGACGGTCATAGGGAGTTCTCGCGCGGGCGGCGGCGATTTGCCGACCTTTCACTATTTTCCCTCCGGCTCCGGATCGCTCGTTAGTTGTTGGCCGGCTCCTCGAAAAGGAGGCCATGGCAGGCGAATGTTACGATTGAAGGACCAGACGAGCTCTGCTCGTTTTCTTCTTTGTAAAAAAAGACAAAAAAACTGGCTTGGTTTGGTACCATTGGTTATTTTAGTTTTAGTAACAGGTGCACAGGAGAATAGGATAATAATTGGAGGGAAGAGTAGCGAGTAGAGAGATAAAAAGATAAATAAAATTAATAATTAAAAAAATAAGATAATAATTGAAAAAGATATAAGATAATAATTGAAAAATAAAATTAAAACAAAGTAAAGTAAATATGGGAAACTAAAATTTTTTATTATTAGGTAAAATAGCTAGGAGCCGAGGACAAATTTGAAATGACAGCCCTTGTTCGGATTGGAACTCAAAAATCAAATTTTTGGAAAAAGTAACTTTTGTACTTTTTCTCTTTCTAACTTTTCAATCATTACTCTCATTTCTCACTCTATCTCCCTCCATTTTCTATCTCTCTCAACAATCATTATTCTCATTTCTCTCTCTACCTTTATTCAAAAACATTACTCAAAATTCACATCCGAACAAGGGCTAAAATGGTCTAGAAGTCTCTCTACTCCCCTCGCTACAGTGGCTAGATAAATATCCTGAACCGTGCTCCTGGCAGGTCAAGCCAACCAAGAAAACAACTTTTGAAGATTTTTTTAACAAAGAAAAGTGGCTTTGGAGTTACACTGATTTTAGAGTGCCTGCATCAATTTTTGGAGTGCCAATATCATTTCCTTTTTTTTAAATCCATAACTACATTCTGTTATCCTTAATTGCCTTGATAATTTTAAATAGTTTTTTTGTTTAGATAAGAAGATAGTAATTTTTTTCATGAATAAACTTTTCCAAATGTGTAGTACAAAAGAATCGGTTCAGATCATCTCTTTGTGGGTCCAGTATAACCATCGCATCTTTACCCTTCACTGCACTATCTAAACTTTTGTTTTTTTAAATATGATCTTCCTTGATACCAATTGATGTCCAATTAAATTATTTTTTTGTACAGGTAATCTTGTCAATGACACCAATGAAATGAGCGGTTCGGATCAGTTCACTTATACATAAAAGTAATGTATTGTTTGTAATATTTTTGTCTACTAAATTGAATGAATCAATAAAGAATAAATAAAAACTATTTAAATAAAGTGGAGTTAAAATAGAGAGATTTGATTGTGTATCTAAAATGCAGTTAGCTTAAAATAAAATAAAAATGTAACTTTTGAATAGAGATTTTTTGCTCAAAATATGAAGAGACTGGTGCACTTTCTCTTAAGATGTTATGGGTTAATAATCCTTTTCAAATACGAATATTTTTGGTCTTTATTCACACAAAACAAATTGTGTTTGCCCTTTTCAATGAGAGGAATCCAAAAATTATATAGTATTTATAAATTAGTTTAGTTTTAGGGCCCGTTCCGGAAACCTTCTTAAAAAATAAGTACTTATTTCTCAAACTTCTTATTCCACCTTCTTATTTTTCCCAAACAAAAAGTTTTTTTCACATTTTCAAACTCAAATATAACATAAAAGAAAAAAAAAATTTTTTTTTTTTGCACCGTATTAAAGATCTCAATGAGATCTATCAAACAAGATCCATAGTGGTAGGAATTTTTTTTGCGTAATCCTATTTTTTTTGACCTGGAAGTTGCCCTATACAAACACAGCACTGTTGGTACACTACAAGGGGGCCGGCGGTCGGAAACAGACCGGCAGCCGCGCCGGGCCGTCTCCGGCCGCCGGACGGCCGATCCGAGCCGTCCAAAAATTCTAAAAATTAAAAACAAGGGGGCGCATATGAGAATCGATGGCATCCGAGGTGTGTAAGGTGCTCAGATCGAGCAATCTTTTTCCATGTATATATGAGTAACAATATGTTTTGATACATACACGAATAAGGATTGCTCAGATCAAGCACCCTACACACCTCGGATGCCATTGATTCCCGCGCTGGCCCCCTTGGTTTTTTTTTTTAGAATTTTTGGACGGATCGGATCGGCCGTCCGGTGGCCGGAGACGGCCCGCCACGTCTACCGGTCGATTTCTGATAAAACGGCCCTCAAGGAACCAATATTAATTCTTCCAAGCCTTCTTATTTTTCAGGAATGCCACTTCTTATTTTCAACAAAAAAGAAGCTCTTTTTCACTTTCTGGAACGCACTCTTATTCATATACTAATGCTAACTCGTGCCTACGGCACTACGCATCCCGGTTGGAAGGGGGATGGCGTTGTGTGATTTAGATGAAAACCATGGGCACTTAACCGGGAAATGGGATGATGCACTACAGCCTTTGGATCAAATGAATCTAAGCCATTCCAATAACTTATCCCCACACCCTTCTGTTTTATAATATAGATAATCAAAAAAAGTTATAGTAACAAACTGTTCTATAACTTAATTTGATTTTAAAGCCAAGAATCTAAAAAGATATAATCTAAAATGCTTAAGTTAGACCAAATTAAAGGGGTACAAAAGGAAAGTTTTAATGTTTAGGTTTTTTTCCCCATAAACTTAAATTTTGGAATGGTAGAGTGATTAGATTCCTCCTTTATTCAGTAGTGATTGCTCCATGATTAAATTAGTAAACAGATTCTCATTCAAACTTTTTAAATATGTTCCACCTTGTTAGGTTGTCAATTTTGAGATTTAATAGAATTCTATTGGTTTGCGTATTTTTTTTGTCTATAATCAATTTTTTAATAATTTTTTCCTTTTTAATAGAAGCACGCTATATTTATTTAAAAAGTAAAAAATAAATTCAAAATTTGATAAATAACACAAAATATGAAAAAATACGAATAACAAATCAGTCAAATTTTTTGAGAGTTAGGTGAAAGTTCTCAGAGTTTAAGAATACCATTCTCATTCTCCCAGATGCCTTCCATCCAAAGACAACCTCCAAATAACTCTAACAGGTTTGACTAACGGCCCATTCCATAACACATTCTTAAAAAATAAGTACTTATTTCACATTTTCAAACTAAAAAATAATGTAAATAAAAAATTATTTTTTAAATTTTTTTGCATCATTCAAAAGATCTCAATGAGATCTATTAAATAAGATCGATATTGCTAGAAAAATTATTTGTGTAAACACATTATTTTTTAGTTTGAAACTACCTTCTTAATTTAGGTTCAGAAACTAAGCCTAATTAGTGGTTGTGAAAAAATAATAAGTGCCTCTACATAAGGCCACTGATTTTATTTCCATGGAAGCCAACCATTCCAAATCTTGAAGCCACTAAGGGTCATGTCCGATTGTTACCAACAAGGCCCCAAACTTTGGGTTTAAAGAACAAAAAATAGACACTTTGAGCTCAAAACTCAACCGCTTTTCACCATTGGATTTTTCCGAATTTTTGCATGCCCTCTTAGAAAATCGTTTTGAACAACATGAACGGGTCCGATCGTCGATGTCGGCACCGGAGGTAGGAGGGTAACGTTCACCCTCTTTGGGAGAGGGTGAACAAAATTGCTCTCTCGTTAACATGTTCCCCGGTTTCAACGTTGTTCCCCGATTTCACATTGCCTTGCTCTTGCTGGTGGATATGGCATTTTCGATGACCGGGATATGGCAGTTCTGATGATCCGCACGGCTATATTGGTTCCTTGTTGGATCTTCTTCTTGGAAATCTGGCCCATATTTCAATTTTTTAATTTTGATTTGAGTTCCTGAAAATCAAACCCACTTTATTTCTTCCTCTTCTTTTACCTAAAAGGTGTTTGTCTGTTCTTCAATCAAACCCACTTTCTTTCTTCTTCTTCTTTTGGTGCGTAAAATCAAACCCACTTTCAATAGTAATTTCAAGTAAAGGGAAAAGAGGGTGAGGATGGCCTTCATACATCAAATCTGGTTGGGGAATTGACAAAATTGACGACAGTTGTCTGTGTTCGATTGAGTGTAGTCGTGGGTTGTTTCCAACAAAGAGGTTGACGGGTGCAGGCCTTAGCGGTGGCGATGAATTATCGTCCATGGGTGATTTAGGGCTAGGGCCTAAGAGGTAAACAGTGCTTCCAAGAGAGAGAGACGGAAAGCGTTAGTTTCCTGTGATAATTTTCTGGACTTGGTGCTATGGTTGTATTTTGACAGTTGGATTACTTCATTAATGAGGTGTTCCCATGTGGTTAAAAGATGTGTAAGATGTGGGGAGAGAAACTTGTGGAGAGGATCCGAGTCCATTAATCCCAGAATGGGAAAAACACTGCTTGGCCTCTTTTTATGTTTTGTTCTCTAAACACAAAAATTGCAAACTCATTCTACCATAATGTGTTTCAGCAAATTGGTCTACAATCCAAATTGGACCAGCCCATTTGGATTCTAGCCCAACTTCTTTTACCGTGCCGAGCTTGGTCCATTGTATTCTTTTATTTGAAGTTTAAGGTCTTTGAATTTACTATTTTAGCCTTTGGTATTTAAAACAGGGGCCAATTTACATTCAAATCGCACGTTGTCTCTAATTTATGTTCAAATGGCGCGTTGAAAGCTAGGGCTGGCGATCGTTTCTCTCTCTCTCTCTCTCTCTCAATCTCTCTTAGGTACGTCTCTCTCTCTCTCTCGAGATCTCTCTCAGTTACGTCTCTCTCTCTCTTGATCTCTCTCTCTCATTGTTGATTTTTTTGCAAGTTATGGCTTAGTTTTGAGTTTGTGCGATGTTGACTCCGTTTTGAGTTTGTGTGATTTGTCATTGTGCAATTTTTTGGAGTTGTGCGAGCTGTCATTGTTCGGTAATGTTGTAGTTGATTTATTGGCACAATGATTGTTTGTGTATTGGCATATTTGTATCTGTTAGTCTATCTGTGTATCTGTCATGTTTTTATTTTTTATATTTGTATCTGTATCTGTCAGTATGATTTTATTGGCATGTTTGTATCTGTTAGTCTCTCTGTGTCTCTATATGTTTTTATTCTGTATCTGTCAGTATGTTCGTGTATCTGTGTCCATGTATCTCTCTGTTTTGTTTGGTATATGTGTTTATATATGTCCTGTTATACCTTTGTTTTTTATTTGTTTTTGCAGAGTAGGATTACTCTATTTCAATGGCTTCTTCGGTTATATTGATGTGCAAATATGGTGAAGTTTCTCTAGTTGTCGTGGCTACAAGAGGTTTTGGTTTCAATGATCTGGTGGAAAGCATTCATAAAAAGTGGCAAAATTTGGGTAGTTTTGAGCTTTTTTATGCTGTTGCTGACCACCATAATTGCATTCTAGACAATAATGAAGACTTTTGTAGCATGATTGCATTAGTTGCTGCATATGGTGTGACTTGTGTTGATGTATCTGTTGGGACTATTTCTTCTTCTACCATTGAATATGGTAAAAGTTTGGGTGGATAAAATGGTGAATGTGTTAGGAGTTTTGAATAGGGTGAGTTTAGTACTTTTCAAGGAGAGGAAGAAGATCCACTTGATAAATTTTGTACTCATCATGAGACTGTGCGTCTTTCAGCCGATTGGGTTAATTTGCTTAAGTATGTTGGTCAAGAGTTCAGAGGTAGTGTATATGATTTTAAGGCTTATTTGTCCAAATATGCCGTTGAAGTTGGTTTCAAGTATAAATATCTGAAAAATGACAGATCAAGAGTAACGGCGAGTGCTGTAAGAAGCTGGATGGTTGTACATGGTTTATTCACGCTACTTTAGAAAGATTGAATGATTTTTTTGTTGTTAGGGAGTTTCACAAAGAGCACAACTGTCTTGGTACATTTTTTTAGTTCAAAAAATTCTCGGATGACTTCAAAAATTATTGCCAAAGAGATTGTTGAGGAGGTTTGTGCGAAACCGTCTTATACACCGATAGAGTGTTTGAAACATTTTAAGAGACGGTATGGTTGTTTGATTGGTTATCACCATGCATGGTTAGCTGTTGAGAAAGCAAATAAGGAGTTATTTAGTGATTTTCAATTATCTTTTGACAAACTCTGCTGGTATGCCGAGGAATTAAAGGAGAAAAACCCGGGGACTGTTATGGATGTGGAATATTGCAATGAGACTAATCGGTTTATAAGGTTTTTCCTAGCGTTGGATGCATGCATTAAAGGTTTCAACTATTGTCATCCTATTTTTGCTGTTAATGGTACCTTTTTGAAGGGGAGATACAAAGGAACGCTTCTCGCAGCTATATGAAAAGATGCCGATCAAGGTTAGTTACTATTTTTTGTTGCTTGTTGTATCTATTAGTCTCTTGGTATCTCTGTCAGCATATTCGTGTATCTATTGACATGTTGGTTTTGTTGGTATATCTGTGTATCTGTCTCTTTGTTTTGGTATATCTGTTGTTGATGCAGTTGATAATGTATTTTGTTATTTGCTTTTGTTGAAGGATTAGGTTTTGTTGGTATATCTATATATCTGTCTCTTTGTTTTGGTATATCTGTTGTTCAAACAATTGATAATCTATTTTTTGTTCTTGCTTGTTTTATCTGTTAGTCTCTTGGTGTCTCTGTCAGCATGTTTGTGTATCTTTTGTTGATTTTGTTGTATCTCTTAGTCTCTTGACATGTTGCTTTTGTTGATATATCTGTGTATCTGTCTCTTTGTTTGGTATATCTGTTGTTGGTACAGTTGATAATGTTTTTTGTTGTTGCCTTTTGTTGAAGTAGAATTATTTCCTCTTGCTATCGGTGTTGTTGACTCTGAGACTGAGGCAAATTGGCAATGGTTTTTGGAGAAGCTGTCGACAGTTATTACGTGTTCTCGGCCTCTTACGTTCTTTACGGATCGTCACTCTAGTCTTGTAAAGTATGTGCCTACAATTTTCCTAACTGGCTATCACTCCTACTACTTGCAGCATTTGAAGGGAAACCTTAGGGATAAGCTTTCAGGTCGACTCTCAAATGGGTTTAGGGAGAAAGTAGTCAATTTTTTTAATGATTGTGCACATGCTCATACGGTGATAACTTTTGCCAAGGCTCTTGAAGAACTATGTACTGTTGGTGGAGCGAGTACAAAGAATTTTGTTGAGTCATTGCCGCATGAGAGATGGGCAAATGCGTACTTTGAAGGCAGACGATACGGTGAAATGACTTCAGATGCAGCTGAGTCATTTAACAACCAGATTCTTAAATTCCACCATTTGCCAATATGTGAGTTGGTTGATAAGGTAAGGGTGCTAATCATGGAGTAGATGTTAACTAGAAGACTACTATCAAACAAGTGGAACAGCTATGTTTGTCCTGTAATGGAGAAAAAGTTGGTTGACCGTTTCAATAAAGGCCGAACTTGGCATGTGGCAGTAGCAAATGATGATATTTTTTAGGTTTTTTCTCAGCCTACTATTGTGGTTGATCTTAAAAAGAGCACATGCACGTGTTATCGTTAGCAGCTTCATCTGTTTCCATGTGTGCATGCTGTAACAATTATTCAAAATACAGAAAAGCAAATGTACGATTATATTGATCCCTATTATATCATCGAGACTTTCCAATTGTCGTATGAAGGTACTATAAACCCGGTCCCCACTCTTGGAGCTCCAATGATCACGAAAGAATCTGCCATCATTCTTCCTCCTAAAACGAGGAGGCCAAAAGTTGGGAGAATCCTATCAAGGGGTGAGAAAGTAAGGCAAATGTTGTGCGGGAGGTGTGGGTGCTTGACAATTTCCTAGTCCTAAATTAATGGGTTGCCCCAAGCGTAGGGCGGAGACCGACGCAGCACAATATCCGGTAAATCCAGAGTCGAATCCACAGAGACAGATAAGTGAGCTAACTAAAAACACGGGTTGTTACTGATTAAACTGGCTCTTAGGTAGCCACCCCTTGTTGATTTGGTTGAGATTAACTAAAAACCTAGCAATTGATTGTACTTTTAGATAATTAAAAGGAAGTACGGTTGTAGGGTTCATAGCACTCGTACCCAGTCCAGATTAACCTACTCTGTTTGGAGTTCAAAAAAATGTTTAATTTTACGTTGAAAAAGATACCCCGCAAGATACGAGACCCTATGGTCGCCGTATACCCATGCGCAGCGGAGAATGAGTTTTGGACCCCATTCTCCCGTTCACATGGGCTTCGACAATGCCCGGATTTATCCGCGGGAAGTATTTTTCCAATCAAAAATCGTTTTTCCATTGTTTGAAAATAGGAGCAGTGTCCGAACTGGCCACGGTGTGCTAATCACCTCGCAACCCTACCTAAATGACTACTCATACATTATTACGAAAGAAACAAAAGAAACCCTAGTTGAAAACATACTTCTATTGCTCAAAAGAGAAAAACAAATGACAGATTAATACCAAGGAAACACAAACGAATAACTTTAATTAAGAGCGATTCGTAATACGAGTTACCGGAAGATGTGTTCTTGAATAAAATTTGAAAACTTCAAAGGAAAAAGCTCTAAAAAGAAAAGAACATAAAAAGAAAGCTGCTACAATCAAGTTTTTTAACCCTAAAAATGGAGTTCCGGGGGTATTTATACAAAACCCCAATTATTCGGAATAAAGAAAGAAAAATTGACGAAGTAAGGAAAGATCCTGCTTGAGCCCTCGGTATGGATACATGAGATGGGTGTATAGATACCCATGCTCTTGCTGGAGCCCTCTTTCCCGTTGGAACCCTCGGTATGGATACAGTGTTGGAACCCTCGGTATGGATACAGGAGATGGGTGTATGGATACCCATGTTCCTGTTATGCTGTGGACCACTTTTGCACCTCATTGTATCTATATGGATACCCATGTTCCTGTTATGCTTTGGACCACTTTTGCACCTCATTGTATCTATACATGAAATGAAATGATAGTATGGATACCGCACACGCTAACGGCATCCCCCGAGCCTTGCATGGGATTTGGTCACCCAACGTTCACGACTTAGCTTTGGCATCCCGGCACGTATGAACCGGCTTTGAAACCACTCATAACAACCTTGGCGCTAAATCCGCCTTATTACCTGAGAAAATAATAAAAACACAAAACCGAGACTAAGCACGGTATCAAGTGGAAAATGGAATAAAACGCGCTTCTAACGCGCTAATTTGCCCTACTTAGACACTCATATCCAAGATATCACGCGCCTATCAGTGGGAAGTTAGGAAAACACAACAGAATGACTTGCAAAGAGGCCATTGATTGATGATTCTTTGATTGCTATTCTTACGTTTTCTAGATGCGCTTTGTAATTGACTTTCATTTGGGTATAAATCGAGGTGGTTCATTTACTGCAGTCATTTTGTGTATCTGTTTGAATATTGGTATAACTGTATCTATTTGAAAAAGGTATATTGGTATATGTGTATCTGTTTTACATTGGTATATCTGTTTATGTCTTTATGTTGGTATATTGGTGTATCTATATGTGTACGTCGGTATATCTGTTGGTGGTATGTCTGTATCTGTTATTGCATGAGTGTATCTGAAAGATTTCCCTCAAACCGTACATACGATTTTCATCATTATCCAGAATGCACTTTGTAATTGACTTTCATTTGGGAATAAATTGAGGTGGTTTATTTACTGTCATTTGTGTATCCGTTTGAACATTGGCATATCTGTATGTATCTATGTTATATTGGTATATGTGTATCCATTAGGCCTAGTGTTCATGCATTATGACAGAAGCGTGGTGTTCAAATTGGGTAGGTCTTTAGCTGCAAAGGTGTGCTCCATCTTTAAGGATGGGAATTGGAAATGGCTTAGGACCAAGAATCATGTAATCCTTGAAATCATGGATGACATTCCAAACATGGACAAGTGGATGCCTATTGAGAATAATTTTACAAATGAAAAAACAAGAGATATAAAGATTAATTCTACTTCAGTAAATATCATAACCATTGTGGTCCATTGTTTGGACTACAAAAAATATGTACAACCATTGGTATGGCAAATTCCAATTGTTTGGAGCCGAACATTTACATATATAGACTAATTCTACTTCATAACCCTTGTCGTTCGGTATGAGGATAACAGTTTACCATCGGACAATAAAAAAATATGTACAACCCTTGGTATGGACAAAAAAAAATTTTAATCCTTGAGCAAAAGTATATGCCTAAATTGTCATTCTGTGCATTAGCTGCTTGCTTTTCCATTCTTCTGTTGACCATGTTCTGAGCTTGTCATTACATATACAGACTAATTCTAATTGATAACCCTTGTCATCCGGTTTAAGGATAACAGTTTACCACCGGACACCAAAAAAATATGTACAACCCTTGGAAAGGACAAAAAAAACTTTAATTCTTGAGCAAAAGTATATGCCTAAATTGCCATTCCGTGCATTAGCTGCTTGCTTTTCCATTCTTCTATCAACCATGTTCTGGGCTTGTCATTCAAGAATATATTGATCAATTCAGCTCTGAATTTTTTAAGATTTTCCACAGTGAGATATGTTGGGACGGGCTTCTGTTCCGCAAGTTGTTTAATGATATAGCACACAATTATTCCACGATCAACCATGTAGAATTCATAGAAAGCAGGTCAAAGAAGACAGGAGTTTATAAACACAACGATGGTGATAGATACAGAGACAGATACACCAACATAAAAATAGAACAGAAGTTTATGATCTAGGTCGTTGCTGAGGCGCATCATCAATGGAGCTTATTGGAGCACTGAGTGTGTTGGTTGGAAACAGTGTTGGTTTAGGTGTAGAAATGAGTTCAAAGATTGGTAGTTTACTAAGAGTCAATTTCCTCATTTGCTTTTCTACGTACTCTTTCTACATTTTGTAAAAAATAGCAAATTTGATTTAATGTTATAATTGAAGGATGGACTACTAAACAACAGATTAAAGGTAAAGTTATGTACCACTATGGAGGCATCTGTCAAGTAAGGATCCTTCTTTTTCTTGGGCTTTGTCAAAGAGTTATGGTGCATCCATTGTTGCTTGGAAGTATCATAGACGAAAAGAGTCTAATGATCAGGAACTTTCACTTTTCTGCCTCCCATTGAATTCATTGGGAATATGAGATATTTGTAGAATGCAACACCATTTATGTCGATAATTTTGTCCAGTTCTTTCAGCTTTCCGTTGATTAAGTTTGCTCTCGCATCAGCTTTTTCTTTGATCAGTGTCTGTCAAAAAATAATGTATTTCACATATTATCAGATATTGAGATAACATATATCTGTTCTCGGTTGACGAAAATGGAATACTGAATAGTTCGCATACCCAACAGGTGAATGTAATGTAGAAGCTGTTCCCATGTGTTTTTGCTGTCTTTTCTTCCTGTCTTTCCAAAATGTAAATAGTTATGTCTTGATGTCAGAATTGAAGTTGATAAAAACAGATGTACCAATAGACCTACATGGTTCCAAACTACTAAACAGATGTACCAAACATGCTTAAAAAGACATACAAACAGACCTACATTGTTCCAAACTACAAAAACTACCAAATAGATATACCAAACATGCTTAAAATAGATATACTAAGTATACTAACAAATACATACCTACATTGTTCCAAACTATAAAAACTACCAAACAGATGTACCAAACATGCTTAAAACAGAAATACCAAGTGTACTAATAGCTACAGATATACCAACAGACCAACATTGCTTCAAACTACAAGAATCGAACAGATTTACCAACATGTAGATATACAAAACCAACTTAGAAACCAACAGATATACAAACGCATTAACAGATATACTGACATAAAATCAGATAAAAGTAAAAATAGTTTCTTTGCTGTTACTGTGTTTCCAATATCACCCTCGTTCAACAGATTCAGGACGTCTTCGATTGTAACTGTATCATTGTCGACTTGGTTGTGCCAAACGAAAGCTCTGCGATTGCCAGAAGAAAAGATGTATTAAATGGAATGAAATTTGTAAATTTTACTCGATACGAATCTAGGTTTGCTGATTTCACTTACTTTTTGTCTTCTTTCTCAAATTCATAAATCGTATCCAGTAGCTCCATATCTTCCTTCGAAATATAATTGAACAGCTTTGTCATTTCAAATATAGAATTGCTTTTCTTTCTTTCCTTTTGGTTCTTTCTATAGTAGATTAACCCTTCCTCCGTCTTCACTGTTCTGTCATCTTGGCCCTTAAGATCTTTTACCATTGACAGCAGGTCAATATCATCTTGCTCTCTCTTCATTTTCTTTTTTTCCTTCCTTTCTCCTTCCTGCGTGTCTTGGAAGATTTGGCAGATCATTTTGTCAATGACTTCGTCAGACAAAATTTCATCATGCAATTCAGTTGCTATCTCAACTCTTTCGCTGATAGTTCGATCAACTCCTCCTTCCTTGCTCTCCTCATCTTCTTGCCTTTTCTCTTTGTCTTATTCTTTGTCCTGACAAAGTGAATTAGGCAATTATGATTTATATATGTAACTAATGTACAGATACATATATGACAAGGCATACAAATATACCAAAAGACTAACAGATACATATATAACTAAACAAATACCAACAGATATACAAACAGATATAGCAACATATTTATGAAGAGATGTTTTTCTTACGTGGTATTCTTGTGTAACCATATGGGTTACCATGTCATCTAGGCCATCTTCGAAACTTGCTTTGTCTTTTTCAGATTTTACAAGTTTTTCCTCCAATAAGTCGTTGCTGTCGTACAAACCTCCTATCTCAACCTCCTTTTGCACAATTTCTTCCTGCATGATACCCTTTTCAACATGTACCATCCCGACTTGTGTTTCATAGTCAAACATTTGCTCTGCAGCGTCTTAATACGGTACATGGTCCTTTTCAAGTTCGGCTATTTTTTGTTGCCAAGTTTGAATTACTTTGTCCTTTTCCTTCGATTCTTCCTTCAACCTGTCAATTTCTTTGAGTAGGTCAGAAATTAGGTTGTTGGTATCATTATTAGTCTCCTCAACCCCCCGTCTTTCTCAAATTCGATCCATCATGGTCCAAGCTGCACTCCCGAGTGTCATCATCCTTCACATCACTCTCATTTTCAATTTGTTCAAGAAAATGCAACAACTTCTTTTTCTCGTTGTTGGGCTCCAATTCTGCATCCTTTACCATTTTTGGATTAAGGGATTCCAACGGTGTTCGTACCAACGCTTCTGGTAAAATCACTCATATCCCACTTCATAAACCTTGGACAATTGTCTTTTAATTGTTGCATATTCATTATACTTGTATGCTCGCAGAGCCAGTACTGCATTCAAGCAAAGTAGCTTTCACTGTAAAATTATAATATATACAGATACAATTATAGAAAACAGATACACATATAAAACAGATACAAATAAAGATACCAATATAAAACAGATACAGATACACAGATAAAACGGATACACATATACCGATATACCAATATAAAATAGATACAAATATAGCAACAAACATGACATTAAACTACAAATAGAGGAGATATTCACCATTAGTCCAAGTACACATCCACCAATAGTTGTTGGATTTGTATGCTTTGTATCAAGCTCTTTGACCAGGTGCTCTATAATGAATGTTGACCATGCATATGTTGTGGATGTGTTGAGATCCTCAATGAATGGACAATAAGCCCAGCTTAATTTTGGTTATGAGAGTGGGACAAAGATTGTCGCAAGAACCAACAGCATTAGCAAACGTGTGATGTCCTACGCACTTTCACTAAAATGTGCTGTAAAAGCTTTTCTCAAGAATATCGTCATCCTTGAAACTAACATTTCCTTTTCTTTTTTGAAGACTCTATCGAGAAAATCTGAAATTGGCCTTCTCAGGTTCCCCTGAAGGTGTATTTTGATTGGTCTAGATTTGATTCCAAAGATAAGTGTTAAATCCTTGACACTTATCTTAACTAATTTGCCACCAAGATCAAAGTATCCCTCCCCTTTGTACTTTTTGACCAACTTCAATGTAATTTCATCGTTTTTCCTCACAAAAAGTTCATTAATTTTCAGTTTGGTCATTACAAACAAGAGATTTACAAAAGCGTTTTTTTTTATCTCACGAACTTGGAGAGGAGTGAATTTTTTGCGTTTCAGAAGCCGTACAAGGCTGACGAGATTAGACCTGCATGAGGTTTGTACAAATGGGATAATGTTATACAGAGAAACCAACATAAAACAAATGCACCAATATAAAAACAGATACACCAGTAATGTAACAGAGAAACCAACATAAAACAAATGCACCAATATAAAAACAGATACACCAGTAATGTAATAGAGAAATCAACATAAAACAAATGCACCAATATAAAAACAAATACACCAATAATGGAATAGATATAGAGAAACCAACATAAAACAGATGCACCAGTAATGTAACAAATACAGATACCTGTATTGGCAGCTCTTTTTTTTGAACTCAACAACTTTTTCGTTCTCCTGCTTCTCCTCTTTCCCTTCTTGTTATTTTACCCTTTTTTTAGGAAGACGGGGGCTGGACTTCTTCTTTTTTCTCTTTACCTTGACAAACTTGTCTTCCTCCTCATCTTCCTTAACATCTTCCTTATCTTCCTCCTCGTCTTCCTCACTTTCTTCCTCGTCTTCCTCCTTGTCTTCCTCGACATCTTCCTGCTCGTCTTCTTCATCTTCTTCCTCTAAGACTACCACATCATCTTCTTCCTCGTTTCCAGTCTTCTTGTTTCTATTTGATTTTTGAACATGTTTCTTTTTTATTTCAGTTGTCGTTTCCATTTTCTTTGACACCCTTGTCGTTCTTATTTCTCTTTTGGTAAGAGATCTTGTTATTCTCTTCGATTGAATATTTTTAACAGGTGATTTCTGTGAAGCCCTCCTTTTCTGTGGCATTTCGATGTCATTTTTCTTCTGTTCAGTTTCCTTTATTTGTGTTTCACCATCATCATCTTCATTTTGATCAATTGTTTTCTTTACAGCAAATGAAGGTGAGTTTTTTCTTGCTCACATCTTAAATCTTACCTTTTTTGCCTCTAACACTCTAATCGGTTCTACTACATTTTTCTGTTTAGAATAAAAAACACAAATCCAAAATAAATATAAAAATAGATATACGATCTATATTACCATATACACAGATACCAACATTGGTACATAATTCCAAAAGACCAACCAGATGTACTAACATGCTTGCAAAAACCAAACAAATATACCAACACAAAAACAACAGATATACAAAGTGTACTAACAGATATAGAGATACCAATAGACTTACATGGTTCCAAACTACCAAACAGATGTACCAAACATGCTTAAAAAGAGATATACCAACTGTACTAATAGATACAGATCTAAAACAGACCTACATTGTTCCAAATTACAAAAACTACTAAACAGATGTACCAAATATGCTTAAAACAAATATACCAAGTGTACTAATAGATACAGACCTACAAGCAGACCTATATTGTTCCAAACAGATGTATCAAACATGCTTCAAAGGGGATATACCAACTGTACTAACAGATACAGACCTAAAACAGGCCTACATTATTCCAAACTACAAAAACTACCAAACAGATGTACCAAACATGGTTAAAACAGATATACCAAGTGTACTACTAGATACAGACCTATAAGCAGACCTATATTGTTCAAACAGATGTACCAAACATGCTGAAAAAGAGATGTACCAACTGTACTAACAGATACAGACCTAAAACAGACCTACATTGTTCCAAACTATAAAAACTACCAAACATGCTTAAAACAAATAAACCAAGTGTACTAATAGATACAGACCTACATTGTTCCAAACTACAAAACACATAGAGACCTGAAACATACATGGGGACACCGTGGGGTGATTTCTGCAAATTTTAAAATCTTATTCGGGGCTGTGTGTCTAACATATCAGATCTTGAAATACTTGGCAGATAAATTAACTGGAAGAAAGTTGCATACTTAATCTGTCATTTCGATGTCGGTGATTTGAAGTGTGTCAAACATGGACACTCCTTAAGAACTCTTGGAAGTATTTTTAAGTCGAACAAAAGAAGTTCTAGGATGTTGTATTATGTACAGATTTACCACCGGATGAGAAGAAGAAGACATGAAACCCTAAGACCAAGAAGACAATGATGAACTCGATCAAGAGGATGAGAAGTGAAAACAAGGTTGATTAACTCACTGAACGTTCCATTAGTGGTCGATCGATCGGAATGGAAACGATCTGCCGATTTATTGATCTTTCTCACTCTCCCTTTTCGTTTGCAGAGAAGTTTGAACATGCGTATAGTGAAGTTTGAGGGTTTGGGAGCCGTACGTGAGGGCTCACGTGTTTTTTGTAAGTTTTGGGCTCGCGTGATGTAGGATTTTTTTTTTTGTAAATTCTGGACAGAATGTCCTTTAGACTTTAAAAGAAAATATTTATGTCTTTATTATAGCAAAAAGCCTTATAGTATATCCTCCTACTCAATTTTTCCGATGTGTTTTTGAAAAGAGATAGCCAAACACCCAAAATGGGGATAATGAAGAGTTGAAAAAGAGGGAACCAAACATCCCATAAGTATTTATTTTTTAAGAAAACAATTTCAAATTTAAAAATTATGTGTTTACATAAATAATTTTTCTAGTATTTGTTTAAATGGTGCAAAAAAAATTAAAAATTTATTTTTTATTTATATTAATTTTAAATTTAAAAATACGAAATAAACTATTTATTTTTTAAAAGGGTAAATTATAGTTAACCCCCTCCAACTATGTCTCGGTGACACTTAACCCCCTCTAACTATTTTTTTGGCACTTAACCCCCTTTAACTAATGAAAACTCTTATTCGGGTAACTTCCGTAACGGAAAGGCCTTAAGTTACCATTTTGCCCCTGATGAAAACACCCATCTACAGTATATCTTGTCTTGGTTCTTAAAAATCCTTCAGTATATCCATCATAGTAAACATGACCGAGATCTCCCTCTCTCTGCCCCTCCTCCTCCGGCAAACCTCCCCACCGGGTAATCTCCATATGGTCGGCCCGACGCCATCGACTCCATCTTCTCCGCTTGACCACGCCGAATCTGAACTATTCCCGACGAATTTCACCAGACGGATCTGTGTAGAGATAGTGGGTGCGTGTTTTTCTAGAGAGAGAGGGGGTTGGGTACGGCTGTGACGGAGGGTGGGTCAGATGAGGGTCCGGCAAGAGTGGGTCTTGATGAGAAGATGGAGATTTTTCCATTCACCAAAACCAAAAAAAAAAAAGGGCAAATGAAGAGTCCCAAGCACAAAACCCACACTTTCTTGGCAGTCGTGAGTGACAACCGAAAAAACCTGCAAATAGATCATGATCATAACCCTCAATCGAATTCCATCACCATCTGAATCCCAACACAACTCAGAACACTGACCAAACTAAACCCAATTTAGCAAAACCAATGGAGATCGCTGCCCCAAAATTAGAATCAAAACCCAGACACAACCCCACCAAAAGGGTTCCACCGGCCGTGATAATCGACGTCATCGACGACGAAGATGACGACGTGTTACTCATCTACGTCATACCCTTATCGCGCAACAGCAGCAGCAGCCCCCAGAACACCATCTCCGTCGAGAACCACGCCGACGACCTCGACCGCCGACTTGAGCTCACCTCCTTAGGCCTCTCGGCCTTCGACAGCGCTCCCTCAACCCCCAACAACAACATCAACAAACCCCAATCTTAACCCTAACCCTAACACCCTAATTCTATTTAGCAGAATTAAGACCCTAACTCGAATCCACATCAGCAGCAATCGCAGTAGTGCAGTAACATCTAGGGAAGGAGATTCGACCACAACCCATGTCATCAATTACCTTTTGCATCTCAGAGATCTTCGTTTTTTTTTTTTTTTTGGGTAAATGAAATCTTAGAGATCTTCGTTTCTTGAATTTCTGACTGTTTCTCTTCATCTCTGTGGAATCGCAACAGTGCTTGAGTTGTATAGAGAGAGAGAGAGAAAGAGTGAGTGAGTGTGTGTCTCGGAAGACTGGAAGTGGTGGCCTGTGGGGGAAGCTTACCATCTGATTTCTGATTTCTTCAAGGGCAATTTTGTAACTTTATGCCTCCCAGTTACAAAAGTCAAACGGAAGAAGGATTTCATTACTTAGAGGGGGTTAAGTGTTAAAAAAAATAGTTAGAGGGAGTAAAGTGTCCCCAACCCATAGTTAGATGGGGCAAACAGTAATTTACCCTTTTTAAAAGGGGGCGGCTATTTGCAGTCCCCTATTTTCTCTGAAAGCCCGTTAAAAATTTTCAACTATAGAAATACATTTCGACAGTTAGTTGCCGAAATTAAGATACATTTTCAGCATCCAATTACCGAAATTGAGATACATTTTCAATATCCAATTACCGAAATTATACATTTCGGGAGTTGTTTACCAAAGGTTGAACATATTTTCAACATGTAGTTACTGAAATATAATATTATTTTCAACAGTTATTTACCGAAATGTATTTTCGGCAGTTGTTTACCGAATGTTGAATATATTTTCGACATGTAGTTACCGAAATATAATTTTTAAAAATTTTTAACGGACTTTCGGAGAAAATAGGAGACTGCAAATAGCCGTCCTTTTAAAAAGGGCTTATTGACACTTTTGGTCCCCAAAGTAATCAACTTGTGCCGTTTTGGTCACCAACGTATCAATTGCACAGATTTAGTCCCCAATGTTCCGATTTTGAGTTTAAAAGGTCCCTACCGTTAGCTCCGTTAGCCTTTTCCGTTAAAAAAATTACAATGTCATCCTTAATGTTTATATCGACATATCAGTTAAGCCCCTACCCTATATTTGTAAAGTTTATTGAAATATTTTTTGCATTTGTTTGTTTTGCGTCATTTTTTTTAGATTATTGATTCGTCTCGACGAGAAAATTAAGAAACTGAGAATTATTGTCGAAAGTAATTTTTTTAAAATAAATTATGACAATAATCCAAAATAAATTGTTTGTTCCGGCCACCACTTACCTCCACCACTTTTAAGTCACTTCCCGCCGCAATCACCCATCGCCTTTGCTACTTCAACCCATCATAGCCACCCATTCAATTCACCACCTCATAGAACCCATAACCATCTAAGTTTAACTCCGACGTTGCCAAGCCCCCCTCTCCCTCAGTCATTGCTCTATCTTTATATAGACACTTGAACTTGCCATTCCATTAACAATTAGGCCTCCACCATCCAATTCTGTCAATTTGTAACAGATGGAGCAATCAAAAGGCGCTAACCATCCTCTTTTTTTTTTTTTTTACTTGCAAAAATTACTTTTAACTCTTTCTTTTTTAAGTAATAAATAAATATGCAAAAAAATTCTTTTTTCTTACTTTAGAATTTTAGAATTTTGAAATTACTTTTAACCTCCTTTTTTTTAACCTTCATTTTGCTTTTTACTTTTTTTAATCCAACAAATAGAGTCAAAGTAATTTTTAATCCACTGCCGCACAAACAAAAGTGGTGTACAAAATTTTGCTGGGTTTTATTTGTAATTATTCAAAAAAGTACTATTTATCAAAAATTACTTTGACTCTATTTGTTGGATTAAAAAAAGTAAAAAGCAAAATGAAGGTTAAAAAAAAGGAGGTTAAAAGTAATTTCAAAATTCTAAAATTCTAAAAGTAAGAAAAAAGAATTTTTTTGCATATTTATTTATTTTTTACTTAAAAAAGAAAGAGTTAAAAGTAATTTTGCAAGTAAAAAAAAAAAAAGAGGATGGTTAGCGCCTTTTGATTGCTCCATCTGTTACAAATTGACAGAATTGGATGGTGGAGGCCTAATTGTTAATGGAATGGCAAGTTCAAGTGTCTATATAAAGATAGAGCAATGATTGAGGGAGAGGGGTGCTTGGCAACGTCGGAGTTAAAAAAAAAAATGACGAATGCAAAACGCGATGCAAAAATCCAAAAAAAAATGACGCAAAACAAACAAATGCAAAAAATATTTCAATAAACTTTACAAATATAGGGCCTTAACTGATATGTCGATATAAACATTAAGGGTGACATTGTAATTTTTTTAACGGAAAAGACTAACGGAGCTAACGGTAGGGACCTTTTAAACTCAAAATCGGAATATTAGGAACTAAATCTGTGCAATTGATACGTTAGGGACTAAAACGACACAGATTGATTACTTTGGGGACCAAAAGTGCCAATAAGCCTTTTAAAAAGATTTGTGAAACGGGGAGTCTACAATCATTATCCGTCGTAGTCACCTCTCTTTTTTAAATTCGGGGAGTTGCACATGGGACACCACCTCATCCCCTCGGGACAGGGATCATCGATCTTCATCCAATCCAATGAGGCTCTGCCATGGGTCCGCCATGTTTCACGCAACCACCTTCGGAGACTTCAACGTTGCATTATTAATTTCACGTCTTTCTTAGAGGATATTTCAATTATTCTTGCGAGCAAGTAGCGCGCTCTCTCTCTCTCTCTCTCTCTCTCCTTGCTACTGCTACTGCTGCTGCTTCCAATCAAGTGAGTGACGATGCCGACCATCGCTTTGACCTCCAACCTCGCCTGGAACCCGCTTGATCGACTACAAGCTTTTCAGTTGGTACTAGTCTCTACCTGTCGATCGATCAGCCCGACTAATACTATACTCCAACGAAAATGTCAACCAAAACTGTTGAGCTCGAAGTTCCGACTTCACTGCCAACTCAAGGTAATTATTTCTCTAAAAAATTAGTCATTTTCATAGGGTTTATTTCTCTAAAAAATTATGTCAAGTCTATTTTAGGGTATCTAGTGGGGATAGTGTACCGGAGTTTAGACATTTTCATAAGATTTTAGGATGTACTTTCTTATTATTGGGTAGAATATCTTAGGGTAAGGTACCTTAGAGTTTATATACTTTCATAAATTTTTAGGGTGCACTTTTCTATTACAGGATTTTAGTGGTTTAGGCACTTTCATAGGGTTTAGGATTTTAGGCACTTTCATAGGGTTTAGGATTTTAGACACTTTCATAAGAGCATCCGCAATGGGTGTGTTATATTTGTGTATCAAAATATTTGTTAAAGGTATGGGTTAGGATAAAAAATGGGTCTCACAAGTATGTGTTAATTTAGGCGTGTGTTAGTATATATATGAGTACCTCAATGGGTTAGTTAGGAGTGTGTTAACTCTTTCGAGAAAGTGGTGTGAGCATTTATGTTTTATGATTGAAGTTTGAATTTATAGGAATATGACCCACTTATTGTTTGTTAGATTCTTTGCTAAACTTGGTAATCATGCTAACACACTACTACATTTAGCACACTCTAGCACACAAGTATTGTGACACAAAAATACAATTTTGTTTGTTAAGTCTTAACACACACAATTAACACATTAGTTAACAAAGCCATTGCGGATGCTCTAAGGTACTCTAAGATTTAGGTTGTGTTGATTCATGGCTTTACAAAACTATTAGGTGGACTTGTGGGATTATGAAATGTCTATAGTGACTTATCACTAAATCTCCCTTAATTCTCTTATACTACTGCTACTTTGCTATTTGGTCAATAGCTTGAATTTGTTGCCTACGATGTTCTACATTGTAAGAATGCTATTTGTTTCTTTTAAATGGTTATGGTTTTTGATTAAATCTCCCTTAATTCTCTTATACTACTACTACTTTGCTATTTGGTCAATAGCTTGAATTTGTTGCCTACGATGTTCTACATTGTAAGAATGCTATTTGTTTCGATAAAATGGTTATGATTTTTGATTAAGTTGCCAAAACCCAATTACTAACCCAATTCTTGAGTCTCCAACTCGCCCATAGAAGCTTGATTGAGGAGGCCATGCCAAAATTGGTTAGCCCACTTTTCGAGTAGGCCCCACTTGAAGTGCCCTCGATAGTGTCTCATATAGAGATGCTTTTGGGGATTTCTGAAGACACATTAATACTTAATAGTCTCCACCAGATACCCACTCGAAACAACCATCCAGTTGGCCATTTCTTTACTGTTCTAAAAGCAGAGAGGACAAAAATTTAATATAGAGTTTGGCATTTTGGAAGAAAGTGAGAATTAATGAAAGAGATGTTTGAAAAGAGAAAGCGAAGAGAAAAATACAGAAATGATAGCTAGCAAAATGGAAAATGGACAACCCAAAAGAGAGGGAAGTCGCACCATGTTGTACAACGTCAAGCCCCTTGCTTGGCACATAAATAGAAATGAACATAATTAGGAATGTACAAAAGAGGGAGCCGAAGAAAAGAAACAAAATGTATGCCACTCATTGTTTTTCCTAGGCTAATTAGGGAACAATTAGCTTGTTGGCTTTCGTAAACATTCGAACCTCGCAGTATTATCCTACGCTAGGTTTGGCCAACACGTAAATGGTAATTAACTTGGATCAAATGAATGAACTAGATAGCCATTTTCAGCTTGCTAATCTAATTGGAGACGAGTAGTCGAAACTCATAATATTGCTCAACCAAAATTCTCGCAGGTCTTCTCATCCATGGAGCCCTAAATTGCACCTTTAAGTCATGTAGTTCTCTACCTCATTATATGTGTAGTGTGTCCACATGCTTAATCGCTATATCTGACTAGTCTTCCTTGGTAAGGCTGAATGGCAAAATCCATGAAGCATTCCCCCTGTTTTAACTATTTGTGTTGTTTTGTACATACTCTTTGGTTAAGCTGAAGGCAGTGAACATGAATTAGTTTCCCATTCTTTGATTTCATATTTCGATATTGGACATGAAGCCGTTAAAAGGCACTAAAATCTATCTGTTCACATTCCGTTGTAGACAGAGGAAATGCAGATAAGGAAGTGTTCACCTTTTCTGGAGAGTCTATTTCTATCAAGTGATGGTGTTGTGGCTTCTCGTGAATGGAAAACAGTTCCAGATATTTGGAGGTCTTCAGCAGAAAAATTTGGTGATCGGGTAGCATTGGTGGATCCATATCACGACCCTCCTTCAACTATGACTTATAAACAGGTCATTTCCACGTAAAGTTTCTTCGTATCTATAGGAGTATTGAAAAGCTTTTATCCTCAGCCAATTACCACTCACATAATAATTTAGGCCATTATTGAATTCATCTATAGACTGATGGAAGAACTAATAGATTAATTACTATTTCTCCTTAATATTCTCGTGTTAGTTTCCATGCTTTCATGATCATTCCATTCACGAAGCTAGGATTAGTCAACTAGTCAACTCAACTGCAATTCTGTAAGTCTTGGGCTCTGCAAATGCATAAGACACTCAATAGGTGATCGGGTAGTTTAAGCTTGGTGAACACTGTTAAAGCATCCAACTCCAAACCAATTGGCAAAGAGTGGAGAGGCCGCCCAGGCCCATATACTAGTTTTGGAGGAGATAATTAACCAATGTGGGACAAATCCCAACAAACACCAACTTCCATAGCGAAATGCTTTGAAGCTGCCCCCTTTTCTTTTTTCCCGGTTTTTTAAGCTTGGATTAGCGAAAACTTATGGATATTTAATGAGGCCCGATAAAAGAAAGATCAAGCTCCCACAAAGCCCGCGAAGCTAGGCGATTAAGATAAGGAAAACAAAGAAGATCGAAATCAACACCGCCTTGTATTGCTTAGAAAACTTTCGTATGGGAGAGGCCATGTTTTTGATGATTGTGAAACTTCAGACCATTGAACTGGAAAATAATCCTTGTACTCACCCCTGTTTGGTAATTCTCCAATTTTAACAGTTGATAACCTACTTAGAAAAATAGTTAAGTAGTGTTGCATTTGAAAAACTATAGGGAATGACATTTTTATTATCGTATCCTTCTGGTGGCTATGGAGTTGTGGGACTTGATTTCTGCTTTCTTGGTATGTCTTGGGTTCATAAATGTAACTTGAAATTTCGAGCAAAACTTGAAAAAGCTGCTGGCTTATATTTAATCAAACAATCTCAAACTACATGGAAACTTATGGTAGAGATAAGACGAAAGGAGTATTGGGGGCCTTCAAACCACATTGAGGAAAAGAATACAGAGGAGGGAGAGAGCACATCTAGGGGGACTTGTATCCACAAGGAGAAGAATGGAGGAGGGACCAATCTAGGGTTTTACATCTTTTTTTCCTTTCATGAACACCCTTGGGGTCATTCTAATAGACTTTTCGAAACCCTCAAAGAATGAACCAACTACAAGAATGAAGCAGTCACCATTCTTTCTTCAATCATATTTCATCAAACTTCACTAGTTGTAAAAAAACTCGTCCTTGTGTTTGAACGCATCGAACTTCCTTTGAGATTCATACCCTGTCATAGCTGCTAGCAAGGTTGTCATTACCCTACTGTACTGGCCTGGTACGTACTGGTTTTTGACAAATCCGGTACAGTGAACAGCTAATTTCGTCCCGCCTATTTTACCGGCCCTTACCCGAAGTTCCTGTCGATACTGGAAAAACTCGTCAGTACCGGCTGTGTAGATTTTGTACCGTCTCAGCTATTCACTGCTCAAGAAACATCTTCAGTCTACTTTATGAAAGCTGCCATGCTCAAATAAGCTCAGTAAAGAAAGTTTCACAGATTTTCAAGAGAAAGGACACGATTCATTACTCATTTGACAACCCTTCTTTAAAATATGTTACTGTACCTTGTCAGAGGCAATACTGTCCTTTGTTTTTTTGGTTTTAATAAGAAATCTATTTCTATTTGTGACTTAGCGAAGGAATTTAGAGTTGAAATATGTAATATTGGTTTCATATAGATTAAACTCTATACTCAATTTATATTTTATTCTAGAACTAAAACATTTATGACGGTAAATCCAAAACGGTGAATTCTACAGGTACCGGTACATATGGTTCCAAGTAACAAATCCGGTACCATAGCCGGTACGGTATTCAAAACCTTGGCTGGTAGAAACCACATCATCCAACCATTATTTCCCCTTTTTCCTGGGACTTGGCTGGTTGGCTTTAGGTTATAGCAAGGTTCAGAATTTGGGCTGGTTTTTGGGATCAGAATGGTGTTGGCTGCCAAGTCCATTACGGGCCTAAGAAATATTGCCAAGTGTGTTGGTGGGTAATTGGATCAGTGTTGACACATGTTTGGTTAAAGATTTCTGCCGATGAACAGGGTGTACATAACTGCACATACCATCCAAAGCATGACAGACAAAACGCTATTTTGTTGACCCAGAAAACGGGGCATACTGATTGTTTCGACAGGTAGGCATGAGACAAAAACTTGTAGAGACAGGGAAAAGCTAAACAAGTGTGACAGAACTGGTTCGGCAAAAGAGTAAAGAGACAGTCCTACAGTAATAGTAGCAGGGAAAAGGAGGGGGGGAAGGTAGCAAAAAATGAAGGCAGCAAGGAAGAAAATAACTGTAGAGGAGAAAGAGGGTAGTCCCAGAGAAGAAGTGACGGGAGATATGAAAGAGGTGGAGTACCAACAGGAGGAAAGAAAAACATGCAGTGATCTAATGCAGAACAGAAGCAGCTGGAGATATGATGATATGTTGACTAGGTATTTTCTGTTCTTTTTTGAAGCACGACATATTTGTGTCCCTATGAAGCCTATGGGGCTTTAGCTTTGATACGAAACTGATGTAACATGTGTATCCAAACCACACTACAAACGCACAAAAACCATGACCTGCAGTTTTTGTATTTTATGAAAACATTCTCCAAGTACATACGAAATGAAGGATGGAGAGAGGATGAAAGGGGGAAACCCTAAAATCATTTGAAGCCTTTAAACCACAAGGAGAATAGAGATGAAAGAAGGGAGAAGGAAAACTGAAGAACATCTAGGGGGCTTGAATCTGCAAGCAGAAGAATAGAGGAGGAGAAAGAAATACATGCCCGCAGCCCACAAACAAGTTCACATGTTTCCCACATCTTGATCTCCCTCAAATGAAAGACTCCTGTCCTATATATAGACTCTTTAGAACCCTAAAATGTGCATGTAAAAAAAATAACTCGATAAAATAACTGATAGGGCCATTGTGGTGAAAGCATATTCCATTCAGTTCAACGAGGAGATGGTAAGAGTCATGGTCAATTGGAGGGATGATTTGGCTGGAGCAAAATTGAAGTTCCTTCCGAGGAGTGGAGTAGTCTATCTTTTGCAAATGAAGAATTGGTTTTTGGTCATTCTTTAAAGTTGGGTACTGGGACCTGCAGATCCAAGCCATTTTATTTTCCGGATTGTTGAGAGTCCATCCTGTCAGAGCTTGGAGAGCCTTTTTTGTCTACGTCTACTTCGGTTTTGATCTACCTAGAGTTGTAGCTTGTCTTGCACATTCCTTGTGTGCATGGGGTGCATCCCCTTGATGCTGTTTAAAAAACACTTGTTAATCGTGCTTATCAAGGAAAGTGCAACCTTGTACACAGGTGTATACTAAGATCTTTCATGTTCCGAAGCATTGTATTCCTAACCAGTCTAATTGTGTGTTTAGACATATTTTTCGCTGGTCCACTTATCTATGGATGTTTGACTTGATCTTGATGTTTCCCTCTACTCATGTTAATCTGGACTTGGCGGATTATCTGTTTGGCCGTCCATGGGACTGTAGTTCTTTATAATTTCACAGAGAAACAAATTACGGTGGTTGTTATTGTTGCATAGCATACACCTGAAATCCATTGTCGCTTTTGAACTCGCAGCTTGAGCAGGATATATTGGACTTCTCAGAAGGTCTTAGAGTTATAGGAGTAAAGCCAGCTGAAAAACTAGCTTTTTTTGCTGATAACTCTTGCCGGTGGCTTGTTGCTGATCAAGGTATGCAGCAGTTTTGGTAGATATTCACTTTTGCACCTGAAACTCATTGAGCACAAAGTGAATTCATTCAGCACCTAATTCTTCATGTTGCCCTCTGTACCGGGTTTGTGTCTTTTCTTGTATTGTTTGTAATTCTTTAATCCAGTCTGATACTGAAAGGGACCAACTACATATTAATTGAACATAATATGAATCAATGTTGTTATGTGTATGACCTTTTTTGCTTGTGTAACTTACATTAGTGGCCATGCTTTTTATTTGGGCTGAGCTAAGAAGCGTGGAAATGGTTAGAACACAAACAAGACATGACACGGACCTGTCAACACGTTTGTTTACCGAGAAATTAGGACACAGACAAATTAGGAATGAGTTGTTTTGTTAGTGAGAGGTAGGAAAAGTGTTTAGAGTAATCAAAGCGTAACACACATTGTATATATTTCGAAATAGACGAAGGATGGCAGAGATCATTAGTGGAGATCGATGAACTAAGATTGACGAGAGTCGTCAAGAGTTGATGTGATGAGTTAACTGGGGTGGTTTGCGAAGGTGGGTGGGGGAAGTTGGTGGTAGTTGACGAAACCGCTGGATGCCATGTTGTTAGAGGGAGATAGCAAAAGTGTTAAGGGTTATCCACACCCTAACTCACACCTTGTATTTATATCGAACTTATAGATGCAGCCATAGAAAAAGCAAAAACATTCTTCCTATTAAGTTAGGAACAAAAAACAACGTTGCGAAGAATCGAAGATATGAAAATAGCAGCCAATTTTATGTTCAAGAACTAAGCATTCATGGTAATTTGACCTCTCCAACTATTTGAATTTGCATTCTGGTCTCTTGATGTGTCCCTAGTGTGTCCTTAACAAGTCCCTAAGGTATCCGATTAAAACAACATAACAAAGCAATCGGACTCATAGTTGGGTGTGACATACATATGTTCGGAGCATGACCGAAAGTTTCTTGTGGACGCGAAAACGTGGGCAGATGTGTCCGTGGTTCTTGGGGGTTGAGCTGTTCTTTTAATGGGCTAGATACCTGTTCTGCTCAGTTTACTGTTTCTGTATAAACCACTGGCACAATGGGGCTTTAAGCTGATGTTGTGTTTAGAAGGGTATTGATATAGTTAAGAGGTGCTAGAAATACAATGACAAAAATGATTCCGACGGATAGAAACTAAGTAGTTAAACAGTACAAACGCTCAAATGTGTAACTAAAACTTACAGTATTATTTTTTCATGGGGGCTACCAGGCTCGGTTTGCGAAATGGTGGAATTTCTTGTGGTAGTGTAGGAGATACTTAGCATGTATAATAAGCCAAATATGTTGTTGCTAAATAGTGCCACTGGACTAGCTAAATGTGCTATTTCACTTTCATATGTTTGGTGTGACAATTATTTTCCTGATTGTAGTTGTTTAGGGTTTCGAAGAGCCACTGGATTTTGTTGAATCATAAGCACGAGTAAAGTGCATCAAGTTGACAAGGTCAAATACCAAGAGGTGAAAAACCATAGTGTTTGTTAGAGCCATTGGCTCCATATGATCCTTTCGCTTTCCTCTTCCCCTTCCACATCCTTCTATATTCTCTGCTTGTGGATTTCAAGTACCGTAGTGAACTCTAGGGTTTTTTTTTTCCTGTTTTCTTTCTCCCTCTCTCTATATCTTGCAATATTTTTTGTGCAGTGTATAATATCTTATTTGTTCAGATTCATGTTCGGGTTCTTGCTGAAGAACAAAAAAAATAGAACAGCTTTAAAGCAAGTAGTAGCGGTGTGATGCATATGCCAGACACAGTAGAGTGTGTAAGAAGCACAAAGAAAGTGTTTGAAGCATTCAATTTATTCCAACAATAGGGGTTTGATAATATGCGGTCTCACAGGGAAAGATTGGTGGTCTAATTTTTTATTATTCTTTCACAGTGTGAGTTGTAGTTTGGTAGGTATAAATAAGAGTCGAGTGTGTCCAGTGAGAAGGTTAAGACTAAGGCTGTGTTTGGATGGCAGGTATTTTAGGGGGGAATAAGAATGTGATTCCGGAACTCTAACATTCCTATGTTTGTGAAGAGTGGGAATGACATTACTGATTTCTCAATCCAGGAGGAATCACATTCCTGAATACAGGAGGGATCTTATCCCTCCTGCCCCCCATGGGAATCTTGGATTCCTGGCTCGATCAATATAAAAAGGAAACGTTTGACTTTAGTATATTTCCAAAATAAATGATTCCTAGAGAAGATTACTTAATTAATCCAAATGTCGGAATAGAATTACTCCGGGTATTGAATTACTAAGAATTTGATTCCTGGTAATCAAATTCCTATTCCTACCAAAGTTTACGTGCATCCAAACTGAGCCTAAGAGGAGAGAAACCAGAACGTTTGTTGGAAATGGAGGCAATGTCTCCATGTTATCCTCCCCCATTCCCCTTCTGTATTCTTCTTCTTGTGGGTAACCCTGTATTAGGTTTGGGGTTTTCCCCTTCTTTCTTCTTGTTTGTTAGTAAGTCCTTTCTCAACATCAACTGTGTCTATGGGCAATGCATGTGAACACAATCTATGTATGTGGATGTGTAAACTTAAATGAACAATACATTCAAAAGTTTACCTGTGCTTTGTGGTATCGCTTCACATTGTTATGTATCAATTTTGGATTTAGGTATAATGGCCACTGGAGCAATTAATGTGGTGAGGGGGTCAAGGTCATCTGTTGAAGAGCTTTTGCAGATATATAATCATTCTGAGAGGTCAGTTGTACTTGTAAGATATATGCTCTTCAGTGTTGTTCAAGCAGAATTCTCTTGTTATCGGATAAATTTAGTGTTCCATAAGCTTGATATTGTCTTGTATAGTCATGTGCTTTTGATGAATAACAAAATCTTAAGTATCATAGAAGTCCAGGTCTCTATATGTTTTCTGGGTAATGTTTTGTAGTTGACTGCAAAGCTTGTGCAAATAACTGCTGTGTGCTGGCATGTTGAATACCTTCCAAATATCAGATCATTTGTGATGTCAATATAATTCCCCTTCTTTGTTTGTTGCTGTTAAGATAGGATTTGTTTCTTCTATTTTCCAGGAGACTCTACTATTAACCATTTTACTCAAACTGAACCCCTTAAAAAGTCATACTCCCCCTCACCCCCCACCCTGACGCTGGCGGTACTCCAGAAGTATCCTGCCATGTGACATGTGTAACCTCATCCATATCCGAGAAGTATGGGCTAGTCGCATGGCACTATTTTCAAAGCACCAGGTGCTTCATAGGTTTCAGTTATGCAGATGAAATTTGTTCAGGAATAATTAATGAGGCATCCACTAAACATTAGAAACCTCGTTGTACATATCTTGTCAAGTGAACTAGCATAGCCTGCATGGGGTTTGCTATATTTGACATGATTTTCTCTTTCTTTCTCCCTCAAAAGTGATAGAAAAAGAGTGGTGCGTTTAACATTCACCTTTAATTGTATTAAATAACCAGTTGCTGATAGCGAGTCATTAACTGTCCCTTTTGCAGATGCTTGTATCAGCGTCTCCCTCTCCAATCTCGTTCCCACTCCCATCGAGACAGATTTTCTCTCACAATCCCAAAGAAACAAAAGAAAAGTTACCAAGTAAGAGAAACCACATAGTCTAACATTAATTAAAGTACATCAATACATGATATATGTGGTAAATAAGCAAAGAAAACATATACTGAGTTTATGGTTTCAGTAAAATAGCTCCCATAGGCGATTCTATGCTTAGACTATTTATAGTAAATAAGCAGGAAAAGCTACCAAGCAGGAGACTCCTGCTTCCACCACCGCCCCCCCCTCTGCTGGTTTGCGCAACTACGGGACATTCTATTGTTGCTAGAGTCTATTCTTCTTGTTGTTTCTTTCTCGTAAAGGATTACTAAAGACCTTTCCACCCCTATCGAAAGATTTCTGTTTTGACACTCAAGTTAGAGGGGGAGGTGTGATTTCTTACTTTTGTTGTTCCTTTTCGTCATCATGTTAATTTTTTGGGTGTGCGTGTTTTTTTTTTTTTTTTCAATTTGTTGATGAAGGGGGGGAAGTGGGAAGCCGATTCCCTAAAATGAAAAAGATTTAAAGCAATAACAGCTTAACTAGCGAGTTCAATGATATTTCTAGCATTCCATGTCATTTTGTTGTTCTGCCAGAAATTTCAGTGGAGTTTCTCAATGCACTATGCAAAGATGTCACATATCCATGTGTTGATTGTTTGGGAATTTGTGATGCTAAATTGCTGGAATGATAACCATTTTCTCTTTGTTTGAAATTAGTGATTTGAATTTTGCTCTCTCTTTCTGTATACTTCCCTCATGGAACTATGGTATTTAACCTGTTCCTTCTTTTCACCAGTGTTGCACTTGTTGTGGATAATCCTGAATTCTTCAACCGGATTGCCGAAACTCTCTGTTCTCAGGCTGCTGTGAGATTTGTTATATTAGTTTGGGGTGATAAATCATGTTGTACTAGTGAAGTGCTGGAGGGATTGCCTGTCTACAATTACAAGGACATCATAGCCTTGGGACGTGAAAGTCGTATGTGTTTGCTTGATTCTCATGATGCTCGTAAGTCTTAAGTTAATCTATGGTGATCTGATATATTGAAGATTTCTGTTCTACTCTTAGATAGGTCCTTAAGATGTCACATCTAAACTTCCCCCTTTTTGATTTCTATTAATTTGCTCTTCCCAAGAAGAGCCATGCCAATTGGTTGTTGACAGCAAGAGTTAAAGAAGCGGCTGCCAGAGAAGTCCCGTCTTTAGAATCTGGTAGATCAGTTAAGACCATAGTTGCCTAAAGATCCTCCTCATATGAAGATGTACCTTCCAAAGGGATAATTGCGCTGATACTGGAAAACACTGGTTTATTCTTGCTTGAATATTACAAGGGGTCGGGGCCTCCTTTTATAGGCGTAAGGAGGCTGTGCTTGCATCACCTAATACATCATACACAGTATTTACACATAATTGGTACATGCTACAGTATGCTACATATAATTGCTTACTTCCACTACTGACTACTACTTTGTCCATCAACTACTATTACAAGACTTTTACACTTCTTTACATACGTACTACCAGCAATAAACTTTACTACAATACAATAGATCAACAGTAAACTCTTATAATTTCACCCCCTCCTGGAAAAGGGTGTACCACAGAAAAAAGACAGCTGGCCTGAGCACATGGATGTCACTCTGAATAATTGATTGTTGCTTTTGAATCATCTGAACCGCCCTCTCCAGAATAGTCTTCAGTCCTGTCAGTCAAGTGATACTGTTGCAAAAGATAGCGAATATTTTGGCGCCATTCTTCCGGATAAGTATCATTGAATTTCCAGTTTGCAGACTCATAATGAAGGAGAGATGAGGGTACTTCTGCCGGTGTTAATCCATTGAGTGAACACAGCGTATGAGTCATGACAAGATAATTTCCATCGTTGATTTGAGGTCTCTGAGACTCTGTATATGCCGAGAGGAATATAGTATGATACTCCTTTCGCCAAGTGATAGAACCATCTGGATTAGGAAGACTCCTGTTGTTGCGACTTGTCCAAAAAGCAAATTGGAGATCTTCGTTTGCATTGCTAGGAATACTCCTAATCTTTTGTTGCCAAAACGGTATATTTCCAAAGAGCAGGAGAAATTTCAAAAGGAAATCTTCTAGAGGATGGACCTGATTGAACGCCGCATGTGCCAAATACACCAATACTGCTGATTTATTAAAACAGACACTGATGGTATAAACATCTACTAAATACCATAAGAGGAGATAGGCTTCTTTTTTAAAATAAAAGACATTATGGTAAGACACTTCAAATTGGGTGAGGAAGGGATAGACAGGATGGAAAGGTAAACCTTTTATGGGACCTTCATCAAGACCATACTTGAAAATACAGAGGTGTTGAAGGTTTTGACACATTTGTACACACCTGGAAAGAAGGGTTAACTCTAAAAGATGACACTGGAGGTGGACAGGAAAATTAACTGGACGGAAACAGGAAATCATGGGAAAGCAACCAGGGACAAATGAATGTGGTTTTGGTGTTGAAAACAGACTGATTTCTTTTTTGAGTCTTGACAGAAAATCAGGGAGGACATTTGTTTTTCCTTTTATGTGGATAGCTTCAAAACTCCAATTGGAAAACCAATTTGTCCATCTGAGCAATTGTGCCTTTGGAAGGCGTTTCTGTTTGAACTTGAGCATGCTGGAGAAACTCATCATATCAGTCTCAATTAGGAAATGGCAAACTTTTCAATGCTCCTTTTGATTGCCAGAATCTCTTTGTAAATAGAGTGGTAGTGAAGCTCTGCTGGAGAGAATAGCACCACTCTTATATCCACAAATTTTGCGCTTTTGTTATGTATTTTCTTCTAAAAGAACTGCTCCCCAATACAGATCAGAGGCATCTATCTGAAGTACTCTTTTCCCATCTAAAGGTATGGTTAATGGAGGAAGGGTTTTGGCTATGGTTTTAAGGTCTTTGATGGCTTGGGTACGATGTGTTGACCAAGAAGGAGGATTTTTCTTTAGTAGAGCTGAGAGAGGAGTACGGTATTGGGCAAGGTTAGGGATAAAATCAGCCATATAGTTAACAATTCGAAGGAATTGTTGAACTTGTTTGACTGTGAGGTTTTCATCTGGAAAATGGTCAAGCTGAGAGGCTATATGAGGCTGGAGGGTGTATTGACCTTTAGAGATATGCATCCCTAAAAAATCAATTTCTGGTTGGGCAAGAAGCATCTTTTTCTCTGAGAGCATAATGCCATGGGTTTGTACCAGGGAATGGAAAGTTTGGAGTAAAATAGCATGGGATTCAATATCTGGGGAAAAAAGTAGGATATCATCAATATAGACAAGGGCTGAAGATAGGATGGGAGCAAATACCCGAATCATGGCCTTTTGAAATAAAGATGGAGCTGTTTTTAATCCAAAAGGCATGACTGACCACTGAAAGTGGTGATCTGGAATGCAAAATCCAGTTTTAGGACGATCATCTGGATGGATACCCAATTGCCAGAAACCTGCTTTCAAATCAAACTTTGAGAAAATTTGAGCTTTGGGCAAGTTTGCAAAAAGAACACTCCGTCGAGGAAGTGGGAATTTGTTGTCTTGCAGAAAATGATTGAGAGGCTGGTAGTTGATAACCAGACGAAATTTTCCCCTTATCTGCTCTAACCTTTTATTCACATAAAATGCTTCACATGCCCACTGAGAGGTTGTGGGCTCGATTAATTATTCTGACTGGAGTTGTTGGAGCTCTTGGAAAGCAAGCTGGTAGTGTTCTGGGTTCATTCCATGGTGGGTAGCTTTGGTGGGGTTGATATCTTCGTTTTTCTTAAAAGGAAGAGAAATGAAGAAATCTGGGTTTTTTCAAAGTGCGTTGGAACATTTGGTAAGGAACTGGGAATGGGATTCAGCACAAGAGGTTTGGATGATGGCTTCTTTTATGGAGGAGAAGTTTTCTATGGAAAAGAGATTTGGTTGAGTGGTCTAGGGTAATAGATAGTTTTTGTATTTCAAACCTTTTTTGAGCCAGGAAACTTTGTTGAGGTTTTGGAGAATATCAAAGCCTAACAATAAATCTTTTCCTTGAAGATCCGAACCATATACTTGGTGTTTTATGGTGTATCCAGGAAAAAGTTGGATGATGATAGGCCTGCTGATTAGAGTGATAACAAAGGTTTCTCCATTGGCTGCTGTAAAGGGTCTGAAACATGACTGCTAGTAAGACCTGGGGAGAATTGCCGGGTTGAGGATGGAAGCTGCAGCACCAGTATCAAAGAAGGCGATAACTGGTATGGGTTTCTCATATTTTCCAAGCAAGATTTTAACCTTGGCTAAGGGTTGAGCCAACATGATGTCTGAGAGCCCAAATGTTTGGATTTCATAAAGAAATGAATCAGACTCATCAGAAGAATCATCTGACTCTGATGGGGAGTCCTCAAAGGTGAATGCAAGGACTGCTTCATCTGTTGCTTCATCATCAACTGAAAAGAGGGATTCGACATTAGCATCGTCAAGAGCATCATCAATGAGAGCCAAAGAATTCACAATCTTGTCTCTTGCAGCTTTGTTTGGACACTGTTTTGCATAATGCCCTTTTTTTCCGCATATATATAACAGCGATCAGACTTCCGCTGTCCTCTGAACTTTTTCTTCTTAAAAAACTTCCATTTTTCCTGTTGTGAGAATTTGCCAGATTTAGGAAACTTTGGAAACTTGCCAGGAGATCTGAACTTCCATTTCTGAAAGTGTTTGGATTTTCGATATGAGGGCCGACAAGTACACTTCTTGTCTTTACACTTGATAGATAAGTCTGGCCGGTCACATGCTTTGCCAAGAAGTTTTCCTTGTTCTTCAAGAGTTCTGAGAAATTTCTGGTGATTGCACAGTCTTTCCAGGGCAATCAATGAGTGCTGATAAATACCGCCAAGAGATGTTGCATTCAACGTCAATCCTTTTGTTTGAAGTAGCCTTGTTGTCTCATTTCCCAATGGTTCAGGAAGGGAATTGAGAAAAGCTTGCTTGAGATTGACATCATCCATGCCGTTGAGAAGATAAAACCGTTGGGACATACGGTCATAATGGATCTCCAGATCTTTTCGTTTGAATGAACAGCACCTCATGCTGAGATATTCTTCTCGAATGAACTCTTTCGTGTTGTTATGATCTCCAAGAAACTCAGTATGCAACACTGAGATAAATTGATCTAGAGTTGGCAGTTGTTTAAGCTGTAGCTGTCGGTATTCACCGAGAGCCATATACCATTGACGAAGACGGCCAAGAAATTTTGCTGTACACTTAGTAATGACAGTACTAAGCGTAACATTAGGGGAAAGCATAGCAGCAGTGCACCAAGCATGAATCTCATAGAGTTTATCCAACCATTTTGATGGGGGAATGGTATCAAAGGAAAAACCTTGGGTGTGGATATTGGAATGTGAGAAGGAATCAAAGGTTGGAATTTCAGGAGGTATTTCAAACTCAGGACCCTCTTCAATGATAGGGTCTTCAACATTTTCTTCTGGGTTTTCAGGGTTCATCATGAAAACATGAGGAGTTGGCAAAGAGTGAGTAGATTCAGAATCTGAATCAGACTCAATGTTGGGTTCTGGAGATAGGGTCTCAGTATAGTAGCTAGGGTATTGAGAAGAGTGGAGATTGGATTTTTAGAAGTTGGCTGAACCATTAACTGGGGTGATTTTGAACTTGGGTCAGATGGTTTAGGAGGAGCAGAGGTAGTTGGAGCTGAGGTAGAAGTGGATGGTGGAGATATAGCTGAAGGAACTTGGATGGGTTTTATCTGGGGCTTTGGGAAAGGAAGTTTAGGTGGAGATGGTCTTTTTGGTGGAGGAAGGAAAGCTGACGAGCTCCCAAAGATATTAGAGCTGGACTCACCAAATCCTGTGGTAGGAGTTATAGGTAAGGGTTGAGACATCTGAGGATACCCAGAAAAACTTTGTTGAGTGTAAGATGTGAATATGTCAAACGGGCTTTTCTGCTGAGAATACTGCTGAGCTTGAAGGGATTGAAGCTGATTTTTCAAATGCTTCATTTCAGCATCCTTTTGGTAAAAAGCTGCTGAAAATGCCTGGTTAGCATATGCCATCTGAAGAAGTTCTTGGTGAACATGGTGGATCTTCTGCTGCAGATCTCTGATAAGAAGTTCCAAAGTTGACAACTTCTTATGGACAACATTCTCCAAATTTTTGCTGAGAGTTAGCAATTCTTTGAAGAATTTTGTTTTGTGCCAGAGAGTTGCTGATACCGCTTTGGTACTACCATCAGGGAGAATGGTAGTTGAGTCTGGAACTTTATGACGGTGGGTTGTCCTTTCTTGAGGGTTATGGAACTCCAAGGGAGGAAAATCTGATTCAGTGAACATAAAACATCCACTGGGTTGTGCTGAAGGGTCATTTTTAGATGGAGGTTGAGGAGAAGGTGGGGATTTACAAGGAGTAGAAGGTAAAGAAGAGCTTAGTGAACGTGGTTCTTCTTCAAAGTCTTCATCATCTTCGAGAAGACTATCGTCGAGACACTCATCACAATTACAGGCATCAAAATAACAATGACCTGTTTCTGGATTTTTGAAATAGAAGACTGGAAGGCCACTAGATTGGAAATATTTAATTGGGGGTTCAGGTCTGGAGCCATCAATAAACATGTCAATCCTTGAAGGAAAGATAACCGGATGGGTGGAAGATGAGGCAGAGGATTCTTTTGGGAAAGAAATTTCTACTGTACCATCAGGTTTTGAGATGAAAAGCGGATTGGAGGATTGAACAGGTATGGGCTTTTGTTAATTCTTCTCGTAAGCTGTAACCCAAGATTCTGGGAGAAGCTTGAGAAGCTCAGGTCGAGAAATTTGACGTGGGACATGGATACAGGAAGCTTGGTGAGGTGCGTTGACGGTTAGGAAAAGGGCTTCGTCTGTGGAGGAAGGTAATGACATGTTAAAGGCATGGTTCTGGAGGCGATAGGCCATTTGGTAGTGAAGGGTTGCAGCATATGTGGTGGAGATTTGGGAGGCACCACCAATTTGAACTTGAACTTTTAGGGCATTTAGCAGATGAGGATCTGCTAGTGGCATGTTGAAGTTAGGGTAAAAGGTGAAAATCACGGTTGGTTTGGACTGTAGCGATACATGCATGCTGGTACTGTAAAAACCTGGTATCTACCAGAGCAAGCCTGGAAGTAACAGGTAAACCTTTTCTGCCATGGAAAGTAACAGCCATTCTGATTGCTCCAAAGTGAAGATGAGTAAATCCTTGTTGCCAAATGCGAGGCAAATCAACCGGGATTTCTAGGGGTAAAAGTTGTTCAGCCTCTGTAGCTGCTATGAAACACTGATCAAATTTAGAGGCCTGGACATACTCTTTTACTGAGGTTGGACGCTTGGTGGAAAAAAGTTGGATGACGGTCTTTTTTACAGAGGTTTGTGAGCAGACGAAGGCATTATATGGGTTTAGAAAAGGAAGATCAGTAAGGGGAACCTTACTGTCATTAGGTAGATATTCAAACTCATCTAAGTACTCAAGATGAGAAGAAGAGACAGAGGAATTTCTACTGGTAGAAAACCTGGAAGGGACAAGGGATGAAGTAGCAGAGGAGTAGGTAGAAAACAAATGATTCATTTTTATGGATAAAAGTCTGGGTCCTCCGTATTCTTTATACAACAAATCTTTTTCTTTCAATGTGAGAACTTTAACCAATTTTGATTGAAAAAATTCTGTATACTAGGGTAGATAAACCGAGACACACCGCTCAATAGCCAAAGTCTCAAGGTTCTTTTAACCCACTGATACAAAATTATTTTAATCAAAATAATTAGTGAAGTTTCTGATGTGGAGGATCCTGAAGAGGCAACCACAGAGCATATGCTTCAATTTTTCTTTTTGGAAAAAGATTTGAAATATTTTTGGATACGAAGTTTCTAGAGAGGGGTTTAAGCTAGAATAGAAAACATGGCTCTGATACCAAAATTATAGACACTAAGTGGGTACAAACACAATGTAGGTTAGGATCGAGAGAGAACACAGGACACAAGATATATTACTGGAAAACACTGGTTTATTCTTGCTTGAATATTACAAGGGGTCGGGGCCTCCTTTTATAGGCGTAAGGAGGCTGTGCTTGCATCACCTAATACATCATACACAGTATTTACACATAATTGGTACATGCTACAGTATGCTACATATAATTGCTAACCTCTCAAGCATGTGAATCTATTGGAGAGTAGATATGTCAAGAAAGAGGTCGAACCAAGGGACTGAAATGTGGTTGAATAACTCAATCAATCTTAATTAAAATTCCTAATCTAGTTCGTCAAATTTTTTGGATTGATGTGAAATTAAACTTGGAAGTATGCAAAAAGGAAATAGCCAAATGACTCAAAACATTAGGGCATTGAATCAATTACATTGGATATATTTGTTTGTTAATTCTCCAATTCCTGTGCACAAAAAATTGGGGGTAAAATTCTTTTATTGTGGAAAATAACCTTGACGACCCTTGTTTTGGTAGCTTTAGAAAATAGTTCTTTAGCCCAACAACAGTATACTAACAATAACTTAACTTGTCAAAACACAATTTATAACAGTTATTTCAGAAATGATAAAACACAATGAAAGTCCAATTTGAATGGTTCAATGAAAAGTAGGCAAATGAGTAAGAATAACATTAATAATTCTAAAACATGCTATTTATTTGGAGAAACAAGATTAATTGAGTTCTTCAACCACATTTGAGTCCCTTGGGGTTGACCTCATTCTTGCAATATCTAGACCTTAGTAGCATGAAGCGAGGGTGGGTGCGGGGAAGCAGAAGCACCTAGAAGCTCCCAAGGTTGGGAGCGCCTAAGGAGCGTATATAGATTATACAAAAATATGTATATAAAGTATCTTTAAATACTTAACCATTAAAGGAAAAGTGATACTGAAAATTTTCCGATCTTAAAGTGAAATTATTGGAAGTTATATATTCTCAATGGAAATTGACTTCTACACTCCCCTTTTTACCACATACACTCCCTTTTTTTGTCTTTATTTGGTGTGAATTTATTCTATTGCACCTTAATGTGTAAAAAAGTGAACTTATGAAAGGGTAAAAAGGTAAATTCACATGAATAAGGACAAAAAGGGAGTGTATGTGGTAAAAAGGGGAGTGTAGAAGTCAATTCCCTTCTCAATTTGCAAAATTTGTTAACTAATATGATTCTCATATTCTTATTCCACAATGGCATAACTCCCTTAAAAGTAAAAGAATAACTGCTTTAATGGCCCGATAAGCTCCCATCTTAGTTAGGAGCGAGCTCCCATCAAGCTCCCATCTTGGGTGCGCCGATTCGAGCTCCCCGTCTAGGGAGCGCAACCATTTTAGAAGTATCCTGCTACTAAGATCTAGACTCCAATAGATTCATGAGTTTGTGAGTGAACGTTTAAAGTTTCACGAAACACAACAGATTTGTCATTAGGTAGTGAACTAAATAGGAACAAATCATTCACTGAATAAACGAAACTTTCTTTGTGTTTCCATCATCATATGTTAATCTCGTTTGTGGAAAATGAGCGGGAGATTTATATGCAACTTGGTTGAACTATACTACTGCCTTTGGCAACTTAATTAAATGTATCTTTCCTTGCCTTAGTTGAATATGATCATTTTTTGAGAATAGTTGTATTTTGATCATTGAACATCAAGAAAGCAGAAACACATCATGGAGTCCTGCACCCACCCATATATGATGCTGAAGTCAATTCAGCCACTGTTTAACATTACTGATTGTGTATCTCCTTTATGTTCGTAAAAAACGGGTGTCCACTGTTTAAAATGACCAACTGTGTACCACTTTTATTTGTTGTAAAAAACCGGGTGTAAATCACCAATCCAAGTGTATTGAACTTCATATATGATATTTGGTTCTCTTACCTTAGGCCACAACTCCTCATGTATAAGTTAACCGTTTGACAGTTAGGAATGAAGTTCACATTTATCTTGCATACAATTAGCTTGTAAGTTTCCTGGTAGTTTGTTGCCTGGCTTTCTTATGCATTTGAATCTTCTCAAACAAGACAGCATGTTTTCGTTTATTTTTACCTTGTTCGACTAAGGAAATAGGGCTGTTAGTGAGAAGCGGAGTAGCTTTTAGCCCTGAAGTAATATTCTTTGAAAGTGTCCCAGTTTCTGCACTAATATTGAAGAGATGTGATTTTCAGTATTTCTTCAATAACTTGAGTACCAGCTACTTTGATTATGTGAGGGACTTTTTTGCCATTGTACAAAAAGATGCTTCATTAGTGTATACTATTTTTTCCATTTTTGCAGGAATAGTTGGTTGCGTGAGGGCTGGTGTAGCGTTCACTGTTTTAGTCTCATTATTTGCCTTAATCTCATCAAGTGCTATGGAACTTCTCTAACTAAGTAGTTTAATTTCAGGGCAGCACTATATTTATGAAGCCATCAGCTCTGATGATGTCGCGACAATAATGTACACTAGTGGAACTACTGGCAACCCAAAAGGTGTTATGCTCACGCATAAGAATCTGTTGCACCAGGTCTGAGTGTTTCTTATGTCTTAAAGTTTGCATTGGGTGTTTTGGGGAGGATATGGGGTGTCGGGGAAGTTGTGGAGTTGTATCAGACATTTTTGCTTGAGGTTTGTCTTGTTTTGCAAGTCTCCAACATCTAACTTTAATAAAGTGGAGGCTGAAGCTTGTTTGCTTTGCCTTGTTGCATTATGGGAAAAACGTCTAAGTTTTCTTCTGAAGAATAAATTATATTATCCTAATAGTGCTCTATTACGCGTCCATTGAAAAAGAAAGTGAAAGGTTTTGGGATTATGCTTTCTTCTCACTTGTTTGGGTTATCTAGTCTGAGCACAATGCAAGGGTAGTATAGGGCATTGATTCTTTCTCAAATAAAGTGTCTTCTATCATCCTTTTTGGAGTTAGGTTTCTATCCCTTCTCAGGGATTTTCTGTTTTTTCTTTTTTATGTATATTTTTGAGAGGATTGGAGGGCGGTGTGTGATTTGTCGGCCAAATTTGTATTTGCTCTTTTGTACTGTTCATTAGCAGATCTCTTCTCCCCCATCTCCTTTTACTAACTTTGGGGTAAATTTCATTGACACCTCCTGAGTTTGCCTTAATGACAGATAGCCCCTCATGTATGAGGAATAACTATATAGTCACTGTGGTTTCGATGTTCATTTCATCCACACCAAACCAACAACTACACGACCAAACACGTGATAGAATTAGCTAAAAGTGTCTTATATTGAAAAATTCACCCTTTTTGTAATATGATATTCAATAAAAAGCTCTCAATTCTCAATCTTTTGACCGAAAAGTAACTAATTTGTTCTTATGAAAAAAAAAAAACAGTTCTTTCGAGGAATAAAATGAACAGTGATTAATAAATTTTACTGGTTGTACAGGGAGAAAATCCGTGTATTGTATGAACAATGCCTTCCAAGATCGACCGCACATGCCTCCTCGATGGTACCCTAAGTCTGCAAAAGAACTCACGGTGAGCACACCTTTGCCTCTCGTCGGCAAAGGCCCTCTGATGCCTAAGTATCTCGTACGTAGGAAAACCCTAATTCACAATAGGTAAGTAATGAATGACACCGTACCATACTTCATGGGTCTCGTATTGTATATATAGGTGTTGGCCGACTTGCTCTCCAAGTCTCCTTGTCTGCCTAGGCTTTCTTTCACGTATGGAATTACTCTCCATATGTAATCATAGTCCATATCTCTTTGGGAAACACAATCTTCATCCTCTATTCACGGGATACTCATAGTGCATTCCTTCTAGAACGTTCCAGAACACTTCAACCACCTTATTATTTTAGGGCGGTTTTTGTTAGGGTTTGACTTTCTGTTTGGGCATATGGATGCATCGGAACTACCTGTTCAGCAGGACCACCGTGCACCCCTTTGTGGTGCCACTGAGCAACTTCTTGCTCGGTACATATTGTTAACCCTCACGTGGTACTGTCCCATTACTCACCTGCTACTCATGTGTTCAGGGCTAATTTGTATTGTTCGGGAGAATCCCCCTTCACCGGTTTTTAATCAAAACAGCCAATAGGTAAAAAAAGTCATTGTGATTCTAAATAAGTGAGTTCATATATTTTTTTTTATTACTTTTTATATGAGAAAGGGTGTATTTTTAACTATAAGTCACTTTTGGCTCATTCCATCATGTCTTTAGACAGACAATTGTCGATTGGGGGAGTTGGTAAAATGCACATAGAAAACACTAGGGGTTCACTGTTATTTCTCATACGTGAGGCTGTATCCGTCATTAAGGCAAACCCCAGGGGGTGTCAGTGGAATTTACCCTTTATTTTTCTAGTTAGATGACATTTCTCTTGTTGCCAAAAGAATCTACAATGCCTCCTCTCCTTGCTGAGATGTTTTTGATTTTCTGTTCTAGCTGTCTCAAAACTAATTGTTTCAGTTAACTCGTTTATGCTATCTAGATTTCTTGATTCTTTTTCCTAAACGATCATCCAGTTGTTTCATGTTTCAGCTATGAAAAAAATCTCGGTGTTACTGGGGCGATGGTGTTTTTGTCTCTTTCATTGGGCCACTAAAATTGTATGGGATGCTGTTGTCTGTTTGGTAGCATATGTTATAGGAAGTGGTACATGGAGGTCTTTTATGAAATTTGGCTTGCTGTCATGATTAAATTCAATAGGCATGCCTTCTTGCTATATATATCTTATTGAATTTTCCAAACTTCACTGGCCACCTCACTTTAGTACTCTGTTTGGGTGATAAAGCATTCAATCTAGAAAGTAGTTCCAGCTTATGATGCACCGTTAGGGACCAGTTACAGGTACGGTACAGGTCCTTTGAGACAACATGATCTAAAAGAATTACTATACAGGTGACGATCTCTCACGTGGTGTTTGCAGATGACTTGTTCATCCTGTGGTGCAGATTCAGCTTCTTTTATCATTGCGGTAGAAGCTTTGACTGAGTTTCACTATTTCTCTAGTCTTCAGCCAAATTTACAGAAGAGTGCGGTACTTTTTTCTGTTTGGCGTCAGCACTAGAACAATATTCAGGGGGTATCCTCCCAATTCCTTAGGCGAATTTTGCAGTAAAGTACCAAGGCTTGCCACTAATATCTACCAGGCTCAAACACAGTGACTGCATCGTGTTAAAGGACAAGATCTCGTCTAGAATCCACTCTTAGTCATCCAACTGTCTTAAGGAAGTAGAGCTCAGGTTATCAGCTCTGTCCTCTTTAGTGTTCAAATATAGTCCTGTTTAGTGTTCAAATATATTGGAGCTCCGTTTTGTTCTCCCTCAAGTATATTGAGACTTGGACAAGGGTATGGGATCCATGTCGGACATCTTTAGTTGGACATTTTCTCGTAAACGTATTTTGGAATTCGAGTTTGTCATGAACTAGGCATAGAACTCCTATAATATGCATGAAAAGTCCTTAAGGTACCTTGTAAACCAGATTTGCTCAACTAGATAAAAAGAAATATACTGAAGAATTGCATATTTTTGGCGTGTCACTGTGTCTTGGAGATGGAAATGAGATGAATCTGATGCTAACTGACACATGTACCCGAGTCCATGTAACATAGGTGCTGATCTTAGGGCTTGTATTTCGGGGTTGCAGGCAGATTGCTGCTGCTGAGGGTAATAAAGCTTTGGCTGGGTTTTGGGGAACTTCTCTTATGATTTTTGGTATTTGATTATTACTTTTTTCCCAGTTCAGCTAGCTGCTGGGTTAGGCTAGTTTAGTATTTGTTTTTCCTGTTATTGGTTCTGGGATAGTTGTTGTCCTGATAGGCTTGTTGGTGGAATTCAAGGGTTATTTCCTTGGTTCTTTCTTTGTGGTTTGTTTGTTTTGTAATGAATTTACTTACCCCAAAAAAGTAAGATATGTGTACAGCTGCAAACGTCCGTAGCTGTATATAGCTTTATAACTTAGAATAATGCATTATGTATAACAACTTGAAAACCAAGTGTAGGATTTTGTTAAGTGTCATAGGTGATTTAGATTAGAGCATAGTTGCATGAACGATGCCATGGTTATTTGTCTTGTAACCGGCCGGCACCTGGCAACAAGATGGGACACCCAACGTCATGTTCCGTACCCTTCAAATAAAGCCTAGTTTGCGGATGATCTGCTGTTTCAGGTCTTTCGGTCTGTCTCGTTCATTTCCCGGATCTCGGCAGTACCAAAAATGTTTTTATTTTTATTTATTTTTGGTAATAGCAAGTTGGTTGCCACCTATGAAGCACCGACACTCCAAAAGGGCTCCAAAAGGGCGCTGTGTCCACGTATTGAACATGGGGACACGCCCAAATACATATTGGACACGCCACGTGGCGTGTCCAATAATTTTTATTATTTCTTGATAGAGGACACCGCTGGGGACACGCCAGGGACACGGTTGGGGTCAAAATGTAATATATTTTTAATTTTGAGTGGTTAATATGCAATTATTCAAAACATTTGGGTTAAACTGTAATTCTGCCTTTATTTGGACCATGGTAATCTTATACATTCATATAGAAGAAAAGAAAAAAATATATATGTATATATGTATTTATATGTACACCAAACTTCTACTAAGGACGCCCTTAACTTGTTAAGTTACGGACTTCCCCTTTCTTGATCAAATTTTGATGATCCGAACCGTTCAATGTGTTTAAAACGTGATTTTAAGGGTACACGCGAGAAATTGGCAAAAAATATGACCGGAAAGGGCTTGATCCGAACAGTTTTTCATAAAAATGCTATAATGCACATTGAATGGTTCGGATCATCAAAATTTGATCAGGAACAATGTCAAAACTCATGAGGTCCTTAACTTAGCAAGTTAAGGGCACCCTTAGTAGAAGGGGACTGTTAACCTGTAAAGGTACACTGGTACGCACTGCTACCAGTAAAAAAGTTGGACGCTTACCGGTACAAGATTTATGACTTTGATGGTGGCCAACATTTCTCTGGTGTGTTTAGGTTTGTATTCATCCACAATTTCATGCATGGTACAACCGTACGAGAGCTTTCTGCAACGTTTGCTGTAAACCTGAATACTAATTATGTTTCGTTGATGAATGTCTAACTAAAAATGTCAAAACACATATCCCCTACTCTTGCCCAAGTCTCGAGTGCTCGAAGCAAGTAACTCAGAGTTTGAAGAGTCCTTGTAACATAGGCTAAACCGTGCTAATTGTCTCACAAGCTAATACTGCTTCTCCTTTGAGAAATGAAAATGCAAAGAAACATGGAAATGGAAGCAATTTAGATGATTACATAAATGAATGACTTTGTGGATTGGCTTCTTTTTTAGGGATGTTTCCTACACTATATTGGAAAAGTGAATTATTTCTAGAGGGGAGAACAAAACCTAAAGTAAGACATCCTCCTTGAAAAAAAACAAGACAATACAAAGCCGCAGGAAGATGAATAGCTGACAACCCAACATGGACATATTTTACTCCAACAATGGGTCACCTGTCAGTGTTTGTGCTCGTGTTACCTACATCCTTGGGATGGATATTTCCTGCTGTCATGATATTGGTTTTCTTCTGTTTGCGTACTGGTTATCTCTATTTATTTGTTCTCCTCTAGCTTTCCAATCTTGGGTTTTCTGCTTATTGGTTTGCAACTCGTCTAGCTCTTATTAAAACATTTATTATTGGGCTTATTTTTTTTCTGATGTTCCGCTATTGTTTCCTCTTTCTAGATAAATAATTTATGGGACATTGTACCAGCAGAACCTGGAGATAGATTCCTGAGCATGCTTCCAACTTGGCACGCATATGAACGAGCAAGCGAATATTTTATCTTCACATATGGAATAGAGCTAGTATACACAACGGTGAAATACTTGAAGGTACACGTCTTGTTTATTCTCCTTGTCAAGGTGTGTTTTTTTTTTTTTTTGTAAATGCACGTTGATCCTTTTCCCTTCTGTTTTGCAAGTGAACCTAAATAACTGGCTTCTATCCTTTGCTTGATCAGAAGAATTAAGCCCTCAGCTTGGTTGTAGTTCTCTTTGACTGCAAAAGAAAGAAACTTATTATTTGTTTTATAGGCCTGTCTTACTCTTATTTTCTTATGACGTGACCTGGAGATCCAAGCCACACAAAACAGAAAATAGAACACAAACAGAATGTTTAAACAGAACTGCAGCTCTTTTATTTCATAAAGCACTCTCAAATTTCATATAGAAAGGATAGTAGAGGAGCAAGAAAGGGGAGAAACAGAGGCTCCATTCGTTTGACTGTAAAATGTTTTCCGGTGTTTGGTTGTACAAATCGTAGGTAAATTATTTTTTCCCATAAAATGTTTTTGGGCTATTGAGGAAAATGACTTATGGCGGAAACTCTAGTAAGTCATTTTACAGTGCTCGCTGCTGTCTCCCATCCCACAGCCCAATTGATTTTCTGTTTTCCAATTCGATAATTTGGTCTTTCTCTCACCCTATCTCTCTCCTATTTGCTCTCTCTCTCTCTCTCTCTCTCTCTCTCACACACACACACACACACGCACACGCACACATGTAAACATAGCTGCCACCAGTTGTTCCTGGGGCCACATCGATCCAAAAAACTCTATGTAAATCCCGCCTCCTGCAATTTTCTCCCTTTTGAAGACGTGTTTAAGGATTTGGGGGAGTTTTGCAGCCAAGAATATTTCCAGTTACCAACCAAACACCGTAAAATGAAATCGGAAAATCTCTTTTTATTAAATTCATTTATGTGAAAAATATTTTACATTGGAAAATGTTTTAGGTCAAAACAAAGAGAAGATGTAGAAGGGGGGTGCAAAACAAAGAGAAAATATTCTAGGTTTTCTCACATCTTGGCCTCTCCTTCAAGTGACAAACACAAGTCTTATTTACAGACCCTACAATCCCTAAAGTGTAAAATTACCAACGTACTGCTAAAATAAAATGACTAATCATCCATCATCCCTTTACTTGCATGTCATATTTCAACATCTTACCTCTGCAGTTATTTCTTTGTAGGAAGATTTGCGGCGCTACCAACCTAATTACCTTGTTTCTGTTCCTTTGGTACTTGAAACACTTTACAAGTACGTCTTCTTCCTGCAGAACTATAGAATCAATAATGGGGCTGTCTATAGTAAACTTTGGTGATGGAGTTACCACGAGCGTAAATTTATGTATTTCAAAAACTGCCAGGGGTAGCAACTTTTCTGTCCATTTTTCTGGTGATATCCTGTATTCATGATATCCTATGACTGAATTTAAAATTTTGTCCATGGCTCATATGCAATTGTCTTTTTCCCAAGGTTCTTAAAATTGGGATTCAACACTGGACCCTTTGGAGGGACTGGTGGATTGAATTGTAGAATCGGATCAAGAATGTTAATGTTCTACTTCCAGTATAAATTGGGTAAGGTTTTTATTTTATTTTATAAAACTACGCGCAAATAGTACCAAGTATTGGTGTTTGGGAGGGTACATTTGGTACAGACCAAACCTGTGGCGTTAATTGCACGAAGTGGCCCCCCCACAAACTTGACCCCACAACGTAGAGGATAGAAATAAGGAATATAATATTTAGGACAAAATTCTTCAAAATTATTAACGAGGAAAGATAGAATTGATATGCTCCCTCTGTCTCTCAATTTTTATCCCTTTTGGGAAATCCACCTATTTAAGGACCATAGTGATTGCACTTAACTTTTTGAAGATTACCCTTGAACCACCCATTCTAACTTTGAGAGTTCAACTTCTAAAAGAGAACGTTGAAACGTGAAATGTTAAAATATTTCTGATCTCGGTGCTATCCTTGTCATTTGACAAAACTGGACAATCCAACTTTCCGATTCGGGATTTTGATAACCATTTTCCCATGTATTACATTTTTTTTTAATCACCATGTATTTACATTTCACCAGTGACCTTTGTTGCACATTAGAGGTTGTGTTCGCAAAAGTGCATTTTTGATATTTCAATTGGTTTAATATAAGTATGAGTGGATGAAGGAGCGTACCATACTGTGTTACTCTCCTCTCTGCCGTTCATTGTATATTTATTTCCTTTCGTCTTCTTTGATCAAATTGGCATTGGTATTGGGATTCATTTCTGGAATCTCTTCTGTGGTCTGTTGCGAGCTAAAAAAATGACAGAAAGGAATAAACAAATACAGAATTTAGCCATGGTGGTTGACCTGTGTGGTGATTTTCCAAGTTCATCTGAATTGATCTTTCATGCATCTACTCAAATGCCATGTCAAAATTTTATATTTGGGTTCTTGGCAGAATATCTTTTTGTAAACTTAATGCTTTAGCAACACTATATGTTGGCTGATATCCTAACAGTTTCGACTTTCGAGGTGTTGCGGCAACTGATTATTTTGACATGGTATCGTGGCAAAAGAAACCATTGTATAGATCGAAGACACAATGAGCAGTAGATTTCTGGAAAAAAATCCTTTATCCAGGAGGGAGTGGTCCAATTTCATTCATTCGTCTCACATCTACACAATGAGATATCCCATATTAGTATATTTGCTTGCCTCTAATCACACATCAAAGAGCGTGGCTGCGTGGGCTATCTATCAGAAAAGAATTCCGCATAAAAGCTCACCCTACGCTTTAACAAGGAGCTTATGCTGTCTTTGAAGCAATTGAAGCCTTTAGCTTAAGGGTTCCATCTTCTAGCACCTATTATTCTCTCTGTTACTGCATTTGTGTTACTGGCAGTGGCTTAATGCTAATCGTTGCTGCACTAATCTAGGATTTGCATTAGTTATCTCTTAGATCTCAAGAACACAGTCATTTCCTACCTTTTTCTTTTGTAAAAGCTTGTCCCTTCCTGTTTGTCGTCCCCTAGATGCGTATTGTTTCTCTTGAAACCTTTATCGTGTTCGCGAACAGTTCTTATCTTATGTCGTATCTCTTTATGATTACTTTCCTTATCCTCTTCTTGCATTCAGTTCTTTTGTGACTCCTTTAATTGTTTTGTGCATATTGCAGTGGTATCCAAAAGCAGATTTCTACGAGTTCCACTGCTCGCAAGCTTGTGGCACTTTTCTTTATAAAAATTAGTTTGACATATATGGACGTCAAGCGAATTTATGAGGTTCGTACTTCCGGCTTGTCTATTTTTAAGGGTACTTGTTTTGGTTATTTGATTGACTTTTTTGTTTTATCTTTCTGTGATTTCCTGTGCATTCAGCCATCAATGTGACACTCGTTTTCTCTTTGCTGACTGATCTTGTTTGGGATAAAGATAGGTTTCCTCTTCCTGTATTGCTTAATGGATCTGGCTGGTTGCAGGGAAAATGTCTAACGAAGTCCCAGAAGCAATGTTCGTTCCTAGTAGCAGCATTTGACTGGTTATGGGCAAGAACAATTTCTCTTATACTATGGCCATTACATATGTTGGCCAAGAAACTTGTTTATAATAAAATTCAAACTGCTATTGGAATATCAAAGGTATTGTTTTCAATGTTTGATGTTGAGTTTGAGCTTTATCTCTTCCTTTTTGTTGTCTCTGACATTATTTAAGCTGGCTGATGTGGAAGGATCTATATATCAATAGGATCTAACTTTCAATATTCCACGACAACCATGACTTCAAATTTGTGTAATCTGCAGAACTTTTTTTGCCCTTCTAATTTTCAATAATAATCTGCCAAAGTTCTGCATCGGCCATAATTTTAAAATTCTGCTAAGGTGACAAGGAGAATTTTCTATTGTTTTGTTTCCTTAGTAGTTAATACCTCTGAGGCCTACAATCTCTCTCTCTCTCCGTGTGTGTGCGCGCGCTCGCGCGCATAAGCGTGTGTGTCTCTACGTGTGTATATGTATAAAGAAGTAAGTTAGTTGACAAGAAGATGTACTGGTAGTGAAGCCTTTTGTGACTTCTACAGGCTGGCATAAGCGGAGGTGGTAGTTTGCCTTCCCATGTTGACAGGTTCTTTGAGGTTAGATGTTTGTGTTTCTTTTTCTGGCTAAAGCAGGGTGATATGGAGTAATCATTTTCTACTTTTGTTTTATTTTTCTTATGTGAAATTTTGTACTGACAGGCAATAGACGTGAAAGTGCAGAATGGTTATGGGTTGACTGAGTCATCTCCCGTCGCAGTTTGCCGAATTCCTTCCTGTAATGTAAGGAGCAAATTATGTTCCTTCTTATCATAGGGATTCTAATTTTTAGTTTCTTCCAGCCACAACTATGCCACTCAATGCATATTCATATTAAGAGTCGAGTGCCTAATGATGCATATGATACAAAATAGTGGGAAAATTACTCTTGCAACCCCTGTACTTAGAGTAATTTTAAATGACCACCCTTGGTCATCCTAAAATAGAGCTTTGGGTGATATATAAAAATTTAGTAGTGTAGGGAAAAGTACAAATGCCGAACCTCAGGGACGTGAGGACAGATTACTAATATTATGGAGATTGATTTCTGAGTTAATAGAAAAGTGTTTGGAGTTGTTTTTTCTTTTGAAACTAATACAACAATTAATGTGAAGGCAAATTAAAGTTGGCTTGAAGTGAATAAAAGAAAGCCTTGGGCTTTCGGATACCTGACCTTGTCGTTACCATATCAAAACTTCTAATTAAGATAGAACAATTACAACTACTCCATATAACAGTGGCAAAAGTCAGATTTCGTTCCACAGGGATGAGGACTGTATTCTATTGGTTTAAAACTAATTTCTATATCAATTCAAGGACGAAGTTTGAATTTTGGTATGAAATTTTTAAAAATAGGAAAACAAAAGAGAGTGGTTCTCTAAAACAGTTGTTAATAGTTCTAGGGTTTTGAAACCGGTTTCCTCCTCGTAACTTGATTTTAACATTACGACGTATGTATCTAGGGAATAGTCGCTTCAACGTGAATTCTCCCTAGATACATCTATTTAATTTTTTTTTGATAAGTATCTATTTAATTTAATTGTGGATTGATCCAGAATCTATGTATTGTGCTAAAAATCTAAAAAAACCATTCTTCAAGAAAGATGAAAATAGAAAGATCTGTCCAAATCATCACAAGATAGTCACCGATAACTGATTGGCATAGGTTATCTTCGCGTAGTACGAGTTGTCTTACTAGTATGAGCCGTATCCAAGTACAGTTTGTCTAATAACACACCTTGGCTTACAAAGTTTAGCCTATCTCAACCAACTACATGATTCGATGACAAGCCATGTACTCAAGTTCTTGAAGTCTAGAATATAAACACAAGAACTTGATAGAAAAGAAAGCATTTAAACCATTCATTCAAAATGAATTATCCTAAAGTCATACAGCCAAGATTTAAATGAATAGTCTTAAAACACATACAAAACTCAAGCTACTTGAAAAGAAACTTCATCTATCCCTAGAGTAGGAGTTTAGCCAGTCGGGAGAGTTCAAGTTCAATTTCTTAGGGTTAGAACTCATGCTTTCTTGAATTCATTCATTCTTCTTCTTCTTCCTCCTTGCTTTCTTCTTTCGTTAGCCATGAAACTAGTCTAAACTAGTTCCAGTGCAAGTTGTTATGAGTTGGAATAACCCTAGGGCTTAAATAAACCCCTTTCCCTGAAGTCCTTTCAAAACACCAAAAGCCAAAGCAAAAAGCTATAGGGCGGCTAAACTCGTCCGGATGGAGTTGGAGAATCGTCAGGACGGATGGCTCCCAAATTGTTCCCGAGAGTGAATATTTGGGCTGGTACAGTTGGATGGGTTGTCCGTCAAGACAGATTGATCACCTTGTCTGGTTGAATGGCTTGGGAAATTAAACAGAGAATGAGCATTGCGTCCGTCCGGTTGGTTGTGAAACCTGTCCGGTTGGATAGTCCGTGAAATATTTCGGAGGCTGCACTATTGGTTTGCTCAGACTGGAATGACGTTCATCTGGACGGATCTAATCTTGCCCATGGCCGTTTGCCTGTCGTCTTGACTTGGGGCCTTGTCCCGGTCTCCTAGCTCACAACCATTACTTCAAACTTGCACCGTTTATCTCCAACTCTGTCACAACGGGCTTTCAATAAATGAACCGCAAGTGAAGTGTATCAATACCCAAGTACCATGATTATGGACTTAACTAAGGTAAATTGGGGAGCTCAAACATTCACATTTTGATAGAAATTTATAGGACTTGGGTGCACTAACTGCTGCTGCCTACTGTCTTGCTGTAGTCTGACTTTTAACCAGTTGTGGGAAAATTTTAGTGTTGTCTTTCTGCGATTCACGTTGTTGGAGCCTGATATATCGTGTAGGGTCCATTTCGTAGAAGCTTAGTCTTTGGGGATAGGAGGCGATATTACATGGTATCAGAGCTCAGGTTGGAGGAGGCCCAGAAATGCTACTCTCACAGATAGTATGTGCACAGATCATGCACATACAGTTCCGTGGGGCCCACAACAGGGTACCACAAATGATCCAAGCCGTCCATTAGCTTTAAAATGATTTTATAAGTCATCACGAAAAAAATCAGCTCAATCCGGTACCTCTAAATGCTTAATCTAATCTTTCAATTTCTCTTAGACTGTAGGATTTTGAAATCTGAAGAAACATTTAGACGATTAGATCAAGCACTTAGAGGTATCGGATTAAGTAGATTTTTCACTAGATGACTTAGAAAATCATTTTAAAGCTAAGGGATGGCTTGAATCGTTTGTGGGGACCCTGTAGTGGGCCCCAAAAAGCCATATGTGCACGATCTGTGCACATACTATCTGTGTGGGTAGCATTTCTGGTTGTTGTGTTTAATCTTTTGTGTTTGTTTCTGGTTTTCACTCTGCTTCTCTAAATGTAAGGTTAGTCTAAATGTTTCATCTCTGCATTTGCATCTCCATGTGCAAGATTACTTGCACATAAGCGAGGGTGTTTCTTGGTTGATATGTACTTGTTGGCCATTTGTTAACATGTTTTTAGAATAATTGGTGAACTCATCTAATTCCATTCCACTTATCTATCATTTCTAATATCATACATCATGGGGTATGTCATATGATATTGTCACTTGTTTAACTTTTGAAGGTTCTTGGTTCAGTCGGTCATCCAATTCGACATACAGAAATTAGAGTTGTAGATTTTGAAACAGGTGATGTTCTCCCTCCAGGTTCGAAGGGTATTGTAGAAATTAAGGGGCCACAAGTAATGAAGGGTTACTACAAGGTAAAGAAATCCATGTCCCATAAATTCAGCTTCTGATCTATTGCTTTATGTTTAATAGGCTTGATGCATGTATTTGACTGGCTATTCTTGTATCAGCTAATAAAGCAAAATTGTCATTTCAATGGTCATGTAATGATATTTTTTACAATGTTCCCACATTCCCCTGATGGTTGAGAATTGTGGGATTGGCAAAAATGGAAACTGTAAACGAAATTGGCTAATGTTCTATCCGTTGCAGTTCTTTACCTTTTCTCTCCTTTTGTATGACACTAATTACAAGACCTTCTCTTTCTGCCACCGTGCAGCTGGAACTAATACAAATCACATAGCTAAAGTTTTTAGGGTATCTATAGCCCATTTAGGGTTTTGGTCTTGGAATGTTGACAACATGGAAACACGCGGGAAGTATTAACAAAGTATACTACTATACAGGATATGTGCATCACAACAAGTTCAACATTTTCCCTGCCAGTATTTTATCAGCAAGATATTCTGCCTTTCGTGTAGAAACTGACATATTATGTACATGCAATGGAGACTTGAATTATCAATTTTACTTTATTGAAGTAAGCTTACAAACTTAAAACATGTACGTTTCTAGGATCTTAGTCAAGGTTTTTTCATTGTTATGTGGTCTGCAACATTGTTCTTGTTATTTGCTGTATAATAGGTAATATAGCATGTGCTTGGAAGATTATTTGCTGTTCTAATTTAAAAAGAAAGTAATACTGTGCTTGTTGGATCAGAATGAATCGGCCACCAAAAATGCCTTAAATGAGGGCGGTTGGCTGAACACTGGTGATATTGGTTGGATTGCACCTTCCCATTCACTGGGGCGTAGTCGCCGGTGTGGTGGCATGGTTGTTCTTGAAGGACGTGCTAAGGATACTATAGTTCTTTCAACAGGTAACCTAGATACTTCTATCGATAGGCCTTCCAAAGATTTCTCCTGTTGTCTGTTTATGGCATCCAGCTTTTTTCCTTTTCTGATTCATTACTTAAGTCGTTTCATCAAACAATCTTTTCCATGAGAAAAGGACTTTAAAAAAAAACAGTCACAACTGTCAAGTTTTTGCCATGCACAGTTTCAAAACCATACCGGGATCTTCACCAACACCAGTTGATATGTGCTGAACTGTTAGAAGGTTTAGGTGTATTGTTTCGATGTATCATCCTTGTTGCTAATAGTGAAGAAAATATGGTTGTTTGACATCGTAGAAGTGTCACTACATCCATTGGATAACTTTTTCCGTAAGATTGTTGTTACTTAACAAACAGAGGAAATACACTGTCATGTTTCGTTGTTCTCCTAAACAAAAGGCTCATTTTTATCAGTACTATACAATGGCAACCTTTTGTGCAACTATAGTCAGGTTCCTTCAAAACTATTTGCCAATCAAGCGTTTTTCAATTAACTTGTCTATTTCTGTTGGAAAAACAAAAGGTGAAAATGTTGAGCCGTCAGAGCTTGAGGAAGCTGCCATGAGAAGTAGTTTAATTCAGCAGATTGTAGTTATTGGCCAGGTAAAATTTTATTTTATTTTTTTGTGTGAATTGTCTTTTAGCTCCATTTTCCCCTTCACTTTGCCCGCTCTTGAGGTTGTGCATACTGCATACCTTCTCTTCTTTTTGGTGGTAATACAATAATCATCTGCAGGACCAACGTCGTCTTGGAGCTATAATTGTTCCAAACAAGGATGAGATTTTAGCTACCGGAAAGATGTCAATAATAGGTGCAGATTCCTCTGAACTTAGCAAAGAAAATATGACTGCTCTATTACGTGAAGAGCTAAGGAAATGGTACAACTTATTTCTTTCAATCTTTGACAAGTCAGTGATCACATCTTATTTCCATATGCTTTTGCACTTGAGAATTCGGGTCCATCTTTGGTGTTGCTTACACAAGACCTCCAATTAGTAGTAGTTGTTTGCTAAATGTCCTGCTTTTAATGTTGTCCAAATGTAATGCCAAAGTTTAGGCCCCTCTTGTCCGGCTCCGTAGCTAGTAGAGGCTCCTTTGCTGAAGGTCAAGGAAGCTTGCCACATACTGGTTGCCCCTCCAACTCTTTCTACTGAGCCAAAAAAAAATGCCAATGCCAATGCCAAAACTACGTAGTAAAAACTTGTCCTGTCTTTTCTATTTCTATGCTCACGAATTAAAGAAAACTAACTACAATTGGCCCACGTGACTTACGAATTAAAGGAAACTAACTACAATTGGCCCACGTGACTTATATATAGAGTCATAGACTAAACAGGATGAATGTCACCTAACTCTACTATGAGCATTTGGAAATAGATGAATTTTAAAGGTGAAACTAGTGCTTGTATGGAAAGGCAAGAAAAGGTAAAGAGATGAAGATTGACAGAAATAGGTTTTAGGCACATAATAAGCCCCTTTCACCGCCCATGGTTTGACATTGTGCCGTAAAGCTATAAAAACATAGAAATACCTTAACAAGCTTGTTAGACAAAATAAAACAAATAAATACTCTAACACTCCCTTTCAAGATGGGTTATAGATATCAAACGTGTACAATTTGTATGGCGTGACAATATTTTTTCTCACCAATGACTACAAAAGCAACAATCAAGCTCAATATACTCAAGACAATTGGTTGAGCATAAAGAAAAGCCCATACATGAGTACGTTGTTAAGGAAATGAATCCCACATTGCTTGGGAGTGGAATGGGTGATCACTTAATATCATCTAGGGACCTCTCCATTCATTGCCAATTGGTTTTGAGATGGATATAAAGTTTCTACATGGTATCGGAGCGGGGCCCGTTCCGCTCTACATTTAAAAATAAAAATAAAAATTACAATCCACACCCCGCGATGACAGACTAGCAAAAAGGCTGCACGATGATAGGATCTAAAAAGTGGCCACACGTGACAAACCTCAAACGCGGTTGCACGTGAGGGGGGATGTTAAGGAAATGAATTCCACATTGCTTGGGAGTGGAATGAGTGATCACTTAATAACATCTGGGGATCTCTCCATTCATTGCCAATTGGTTTTGAGATGGATATAAAGTTTCTACATAGGCAACCTCAATCCTAAATAGTGATTATTACCTAAGTTAGCATGAGATCATTCCTTTTGGATGCTGACTCAAATCAACAATACCAATAGAAAGATTACCAAAGATAATTACATCATCAATGTAAACAATCAATATGGTAGTGCCAGAAAACCAAAAACAAAATGGTTAAAAGTAGAAAACCAAAAGCCACATTCACCTGTAATTTTACTGAATATATCAAATTTTTGATGAGAAGACTATTTCAAACCGCACAAAACGGTACGCAAACGACATACCAGATGTTCAACGGCGAAAACAACACTTCCTGGTGTCTGGTTCATTTGTTTTGAAGATGACCATGAAGTGAAGTAATTTTGGTATGAAACTAATGCAAAGGCCATGAATGACTAGGGTATAATCATGATACAGAAGTATCAAAAGTGAGTTAAGACGAGCCACGAGAGAAAAGGTTTGCATATAATCAACCCCCAAATGGCTGATGTCGAATATTTGACTGTCAGTTGGAAGTGGAACTGATTTTTGCTCTTACCTGCTCTCTAATATTCCTCTTCGCTAGATTTTCTATTACTCTTCTTATCGATTTTGCCCTGGCCTAATTTGTTGTAGGTGGGCTCCATGCTGGCCCAATGTAACTAAGTAGTTGGATGTCCAAGGGAACCTAGTCTAATATAATATACAAATATAGCTGGGGAGTGGTCACATGGAAAGAGAGGATTTAAAGCTTTTTTGAGCATCTTTAAAATTGATTTTCTTCTCGGCCAATGAACCCTATCTCTTAATAACTTTAAAAGTGGTGAATTACTCTAACTGTTCACTTTATTGGGGTCCAATAGTCTTAATGGCTTCCAGGGGCACTAAAATAACAATAGATCTCCATTTAGAGTGGTTGGGAAAGTTCGTTCACTTTAAAGAGGGTGAACATAATTGCACCTAAACATGATGTTAAGTTTGAGATTGGTAACCATCCACTCCTCCCACCAAGTATTGATGACACTACAAGTAGTTTTCTTTAGATGTTTTTGTGTGAGGAAATGATCATAATGCTTAATTTCTTATTTGATATAGTTGTTTTATATTAATGTTGGATGCACTGTTGTCTTAGTTAACAAGGTTATCACTTGCAAATGACCTTTTTTTTTCCCTTTCCAGTTTTATGTCCTATTATCAGCCCTAATTATTTTCTTTCATGCAGGACTTCTCAATGCTCATTTCATATTGGTCCAATACTTGTCATTGATGAACCTTTTACAGTAAATTTCTCACACTTTGATACACATTCGCAGATCTTTCTGATCTAGTTTCATTCAACAAATCCCTTTCATGTGCAGATTGATAATGGTTTAGTGACTCCAACTATGAAAATTCGGAGGGACAAAGTTGTTGCTCAATACAAATTGCAAATAGAGAATCTATACAAATGATTCCCTTGTTAGAAGCCATCTTTGATGTGGTTGTACGCAGGAAAATTACAACGATACGTCGAAAGCTTGCCTTTCATCTGAAATTATGAACATGTTATGTATCCTTGTACATAATAATTATCTGGAGCTCCTAAACATGGTACGTATCATTGTACTTGATCATTATAACTGGAGCAACTGTATACCCTGCATATTTAAATGATATTACCAATTATATGTGTTGCACAATATATTCAACAGACGTTGGGAGGTACTGTGAAGCCACAAGAAAAAAGTAAGGCAAGGTATAGTTGAATTCCCTTTTATCTGAAGCTCCCAGCATCTTTTTGTATCCATGTATGTCATAATTACCAGTGGAGAAACTGTATGCCTCGTGTATTGGATGGATGGTAAATATTGGTGGTCATATTGTTATGTCTTTCGTTGAAATTTGCAATAAAATAGAGAATTTTGTCTGTGACTGCTCATATAGTTTGTCAGGGATTTTAAGTTTTGATATTTGAAAGATTTGTCCCTGGGTGTACGTTCAAGCTTCTTTGGTTTAATGAGTCTCGTTCGATTCAGTATGGAGCATGGAAAGAACAACACATATTAGAAACACCATCAAATTCTACTCCTACTAGATAAATTTGTGATCATGAGATCAAGCTGATTTTTCGCTTAGATTTGCTATTCTGCGAGCCTAAGAAGATGAACAATTCAGATTATTGTAATAAATGCACGGTGAAGCTCACAATAGCGGTGGCAAAAACCCTATTATTTCCACCACTAATGGATACTCCCTCCGTCTCTTTTTAAGTGTCCCGCTTTGTAATTCCAACTTATTAAGAAAATATTATTATTATATCTTTCATATCAACTTTTTCCTCTACTTTTTCTACCTACCCTCTATGGAGATATAATCATTATACATTTACTCACTAATTTTTCAAAATGAAATCTACTTTTAAGGGCAAAATAGAAAATGTATCAACTTTTATCCTCTAACTGTACAAAATGGACACTTATTAAGTGACAGTCCAAAATAAAATATTGGACTTTAAAAATGGGACGGCGGGAGTAGAATTTAAACTCCATACATACATGTGTAAATAGAATTAGTTATAACATAATTAACCGAGATTGACATATTACACTAAAGTCCTCTGATTACAAGAATATGGCCCTTTAGGGCTTCTTCCTATCATTCCCCACCCTACGGCTATTAATCGAAGCCGGAAACTCGATCGAAATCGGAAAAATAAAATTTTAAACCGGTTGAATAATTTCGATCTGGTTCCGGTTTATAAAATTTTACAAACCGGAAAAATAATTTCGATCCGGTTTATGTGTTTTAAAAACCGGTTGAAACCAGACCGGTTATATATATGTATAATATATACATACATATATAAACTGTTTTAATGGACTTAATGATGTTTTTATGGGATTTTTTTTTATGTATTGGGCTCAAAATTGATTCTTTTTTGTTGGGCCCAAAAAAAGTGGTTGAATTATGGATTTTTGGTTGATATTTTTGGGTTGAATTGTGGATTTTTTGATGAGTTAGGTCCAAAATATGGCCGATAAATGAAAATTGGATAAATCGGATCGAAACCGGTTGAACCGGTCGAAATCGGACCGGATTATTTCAACCGGTTCCGGTTTCTAAAAATCTCAAACCAGATAACTGGTTTCGATCGAAAAATATGCCAAAACTGGTTGAAACTGTCACGCCCTCGATTTTCAACACAAAAAAAAATACATTTCCATATACGAAATTCTCACTATAGTACATACAATAACCCCAAAATACAATACAGTTTTCGAATCCACAAGTCTATCCAATAGATACAGTATTTCAAAATATATAAAATAGTACAATGCAGTTTGATTTATGAAGAAAGACAAGTACTTTAGAAAAATAGCTTTAGCTTGTGATATCTGCATGTGCTTCACACCCTTCAAGACTGTGTCCCTCTGTGTACCTGAAAATGATAGGTTGAGCTACACTAGCCCAGTAGAGAAATCTATACTCAAGTCATATGAAAATGCGATGAATCATCCACCTAAAGTGAGTGAATATGACAAGATACCACAATGAAACATGGGTCTTCCACCACAAACGAGCATACTACAACTAGGGCGTCATGATTTCATAAGGATATTCCTAATAGCTCACATGTTAAACTAGAAGCAAAAATAGACTTGAATTATTCTAGTTAGACCACAACTTGTCCTCAACCGTCAATTGTCCCATCTCTACGCAATTACTCCATTCTGCCTCAATCTATATGTATATGTAATGATCACGCAACAACAGTATTATGCGAGCAACAACCCATATGTACAACGAATCCCAAGATGCTAATGACAGCGTGTATACCTCTCGGCAAAATAGTTAGAACATATCATTAAATTTCCTTTTTGAACATAATCAATTTGTCTTGTATTTCTCAAGTATTAGCCATCTTCCGTTTCAATACAATTCCGGGCATTCAGGATCCCGTGCGTCCACTAAAAACCTTTCATTCAATTCCGGGTATTTGGGATCCCGTGCGTCCTCTAAAAACCTTTCATTCAATTTTGGGCATTCGGGACCCCGTGCGTCCCTTTCCGACATCACACCATCCGGTGGATCCATGGCTTTCTTCATATTCGTGGTATCGTTCTATTTCTTGTTTTCCCATTTCACATTCCTTAATGACGTCATGCTCAACATGCAGCCAATCAATATCATTCATACAACATGTCACATGATCTCGTTATATCCACATATCGATTGATCAATAACATTTCAAAGCATTCTAAAACAATCAACTATGTCATAACATCAACTAGTAGATAAGTATACACCTTTCCCTTATGTACATCACATTACCCTACGTATTGTACCACCCCCTTACAACTCAACGGCATGCTACCCGCTAGTATCAATACTTAAATCTCACGGAAAGAGCACCAATGGAGTTTGAAGGATAAGTGAATCGAGAGGACACAGATTTCTATTTTACCATTCGGGTCACTAGACGGGCCCACATTGACCAACCATACCCACCACAACGACTCGTAGCTTACGGTACTCCTAAACACCCTTACGATACATAGTCCACCTCACCAATCACCATGATTATCATAGCACCTAGCAACCCTATATCGACCATCATATCATGCTACAATGTCTCTATACTCATTCTATTATATAGATAACAAATAGATACCGCACTCATAGAATTTGACACGTTCCTCTTGTACAACGAGAGTCAAAGAGATAGATTTATCAACGAATCATTTGAGGTACGAACAATTTAGTTTGGAAGTGATTTGGATGTAATTCAAGAGGGTTAAAATGTGATTGAGATTCAAAACATGGAGAAAGAAACATTGCTGAAAATTTCTAGGTAGTACATGTACCAGTACAAACCGAGCTACATGTACTAGCTAAACAGAACCGAAATTTCCTTGACAGTACATGTACCAATACAAAACCGTGGTACATGTACTAGCTGGGTTTCACATGACGATTTTCAGATTTCGAAAGGCATGGATCCAACAACAAACAACGAACCAATGCATGATCTAAGCATACAATCAACCCATAAACACATAACGAGAGCAAGAAATCCCTACCTCGCGGGTTTTGAGCAAAACCCGAACCTTTGACCAAGTCAACCGAGCCCCAACGAGATTCGATCATGAATTTTCTTGGATATTCGGAAAGCCCGTGCTTCGTATAGCAACTTTAATTCTCGGAGCTTGTTCGGAATCACGACTTAGGTTGATGAAATCGAAGAGAGAAGAGGGAGTGGAGTTTTCGGATGGAGAGGAGAAGAGAGAGAGCCGAGAGTGAGAAAAGGAGAGAATGAGGATTATTCTCCTCCTGGAGAAATAAAAGAGGTGGGGGAGTAATCCCTTGCTTCTCACACCACACACTCACACGTGCACCCCTCGCTCAATTACCCTTATTTCCTTCCATGAATAAGTCACACCGAATATCCGCACCGTCTATCTCGACGGGCCATACGTTTACAAAAGAAAAATACGGCCTCAAAAATACGGGTCTCTACAGAAACCGGACCGGTATCACCCCTACCCCACCCCATAAAAGAGATTGAGTGCAATTTTGTTCACCCTCCTTAAAAGAGGGTGAACATTACCCTCTTTCTTATTGGTTGAAATGATGTGGATCCCACCACAAAGTGATGTCATGCTTACCATGCAATACACTTTTTGGTAAGCATGACATCACTTTGTGGTGGGATCCACACCATTTCAACCAATATGAAGAAGGGTAATGTTCACCATCTTAAGTGGAGAGTGAACAAAACTCAACTCAAAGAGATTTGACATATTACACTAAAGTCCTCTTATTAGAAGAATATGACCCTTTAGGGTTTCTTCCTATCATTCCCCACCCTATAAAAGGGACATTGTCCTCAAGGTGGAAAATGAGGAAAGGGATTCAACAAGTCAAATTAAGATTCTCTAGTTGCATCTCAGAAATGGCATTGGACCACTTCACCCAGACCATTGTATGAGCATAACTCTTTATTCACCAATATCTTGTCCAAAATGGCTACAAGTTCCAATAGAACAAGTCCTCCATTCTCAGTATGTGGCAATTTGTGGTGTAGAGACCCATAATAAATTTTGTTAAATTTTAATGTTCAAAATGAGTTTGAGCCATTTAAATGTGTAATAATATTGTGGAAATGCATTTGGGGTTTTAGTAAAATGGTATGGAAGTTGTGGGAATGAGTATAATGTATTGTTAGTTTAGGGTGCAATGTGTATTTGGTCCTATATAAGTGGTTCATCAGGAGGAAGTATTACACTTTCCCCTTTTCCCCACCTAACACCCACGTCGTTCTTTCCCTCTGGCATCTTTGTACGCACTCTCTCACACTCTCGAGCTCTCTCACTCTCACTTTCACTTGGATTCTCAGCAAGCATCTCAAATCCACAAAGACTACCTCCTTTCCACCATATACTCGCATTCCAGATCTTAAGATTCGCTCATTCAAGTTTGGTGGAGGTGTTTTTGGTTGCAATCAAATTTGAGATTCTAGGGCTTGATTTTGTAGTTTGGCTCTTCGAGGATTGTGTCACGCCCTCGATTTTTAACAAAAATATAAAGATTTTTCTTAAATAAATCCTTTCAATATTCCATACGATACCCAAAAGACTTCTGTATTTCCATTCCCATAATACTACTTCCAAGTCCATAAAACTTTCCAAATGTTACATCATCAGCTCAACGGCCCAAATTAACATACGTATCAAGTGTCATGAGAGTTTAGAGTTACAAATATTCCGCAGTAAAAAGGATTATAACTTAAGTTATAAATACATCTTTCAAAAAAATTACAAAGATAAATAGGTAACTTCTTTGCTTAGCTTTCAAAATGGTATGTCCACACACTCCAAGCATGCAAGTTACTATTCCTGGTTAGCATCTGAAAATAATGTAAGGTTTGAGCTACACTAGCCCAGCAGAAAAGTCTACCGCAAACTCTATATGCAAATGAGTAATACATAAGAACAAACTATAGAAACCCAATGACAACAGAGATAAGCATAACTATCATGATCAAATATCCAACTATCGCCAATCCGTCTTCTCGCACGGTACCACATTCTTTCTCATTTTCCCTTCGTTCCTCATCGAACCCTTTATCATGAATCTTTTCTTTTTTTTTTATATCAAACAATTTAGAGAAAACTCAAGACCATTGTAGGCCGAGCTCCGTTAATTCGGGTTGAATATCGGAGTCCATTGATTTGTGCTCAATACCAAAAACCGTTGATTCACTCGAGAATACCGGAGGATTTCCATCAAAATCCTTTAACCAAAACCAAGATCCTTTCATTAACTTCATAAATCAATTACGTGTCATTAAGAGTCTGAGTCAATGCTCCTGTCAAGCACTTACTCGATAACGAGCCCTGAAGACAAATGATATGAACATTTAGCTCCTGCCAGACATTTACTCATTTAAGAGCCCTGAAAATATATGATATTAGCATTTAGCTCCTGCCAGGCATTTACTTATTCAAGAGCGCTGAAAGCAAAAGATGTGAGTGTTTAGCTCCTGCCATGCATTTACTCATTCAAGAGCTTTGAAAGTTCTTTTTGTGTCCATTTGTTATCCATTTTCATTCCATTTCCCATTCACAAACATCAAGTCGTTCAATCGAATCCGAAAGCCATCTAATCGATCACATGATATTATAAGACCAACAATCTACCATATCACATATAATGTAATACACACGTCCTCATTGTACTTCTACGCACACCCCTGTACCTTCACATACCACATATCAACCCTCAACTAGACTCTGCGATGCCCGGTCTTCTAGTTTCTATACTTGGAGTCCGTCTATCGTATGCTAAAGGAATCTAAAGGATTCTACTAGTTGGGAGAAAACAAATTGCAATACTACTCGTCGGATCACTAGACATGTTCAGGTGTATTGTTCGTATTTCAACGTGCGATAATTTCCATTCCTCATTTCTTAACACAACGAGTTCATTCTAGTCCACTGGATACCACTCTAAGTGTGAAACAAGTAAGGCTCTCCAAAACACTGGAAAGAATGCATAAACAAACCCATTAGAGTCGATGAGAGGCTTCAAAAAGTGATTTGGAAGACGTAGGAAAAGTAGCTCCTAGACACTGCACCTACTGGTAGGTGAATGAGTCCTACCAGTGGAAGAGGAGAATTCTGCACTTGACCTACCGCTAGGTGAAAGTTTCCACCGGTAGAAACTGGAAACAGAAAGGCCAACATTTGAACGAAACAATTTTGCACTTAGCCTACCGGTAGGTGAAAAGTTCCTACCGGTGGGTGGATGAATATCTTTGAGCTGCTGCAGTACGTTTGAGTTGGTTATGAAAACTTGTCCTACCGATAGGAAGAGTGTCTTTCAGGCGATTTTGACAGGATATTCAGATTTTGATCAAATCTCAATAACAACCAATACTAGCTTGAAATGGACATGGAAACACTCAAATAACATATAAAGAGAGGTAAAATTTCCTACCTCAAGTATCCAAGCCGAAATTGAAGAGATTGAGCAAGCCCTAGCTTCTGGAATCCAAACCAAGCAAAAATACACCAAATCGAGCTCTATCCAACGTGATACGAGCCCCAATACGCAAGTAGAAGATGAAGTTGAGGTTGATTGTTGTGGGCTTTGACTTTGGAGATGAGATTTTGGGTGAGAGAGTGAGAGAGAGAGAGAGAGAGTTGAGAGAAAAGAGAGAGACCGAGAGATGGAAAGGGAGGAAAAATGGAAAAAAAATTCCCATGGTACACACATATACACACATGCACCATATTACACTAACACCCATATTTTCCTAACCTTTGCACATTTAACCTCCACATTCGCATTCATGTCATTTTCCACCATTTTTCCATAATTACAAACATTAAAATTAAATAAAAAAATTTACGGGTCTCTACAATTTGAGGTAGGAATTTTTTACCTCTTTTTATGTGTTTATGACTAGATTTGGTACTTGTGGTCTTTAAAATATGCATGGTTTTGGATGGTCTCAAAGGGTGTTGCGTTGTCAAAGAGTGTCGATCCTCTTGCCAACCCATTATAAGCGACAATTGAGTGACCCACTTTTTGATATACCACTGAGGTACTAGTGATTGTGGAGTTTTGCTTGAACCCTTAAAATAACACGTGACATGCCAGAATATTAGGTGAACTGAACGTGGGTTGCCCGTTTGATGCACATGCAAAGAATTGAATAAAACAACAATTAATTTATGTTGAACTTTTTGATTATGACTCTCATATTCCCAGCAGAGTCGCCAAAACTGTGGACACCCCCTCAGAAAGGCATCTCCACACATTGATCTTGCTACGTGTTTCTTTGATTTGACCAAAACTATGGATACTCTCATTGTCATGCCCTCGATTTTGAGCATGAATATAAATACTCCATCCATCCCAATTTACTTGTCCCAGTTAGCACTTTTTGCTGCCCTAAAATAATTGTCCCACTTCAAAACTAGATGGGTAATGATTAATAAATTTCCAATTTTACCCTTCCATTTTTCAATAATTACTACCAACATGATAAGAAAAAGAGAAGGAAATTTGACAAAATGAGTACTACTAGTCCGGACTAGAATAAGCACTGGATTACTGGAACATCCAAAATGAGATTTACATTGAGATTAAACACCATACAAGGATCCATTTCTTTTTTCTTTTTTTCACTTATCTTTCCCATTTACACTTAACCATCACAAATTTCCAAAACACTTCTTCAAAAAATTCACAAAACACAAGTCCTCTAGTGTGCATTGAACTTTCCCACTTACACCTAACCTTCTACAAATTCACAAAAATATGTTCACCAATGTGCACTGGTTGACACCTAACCTTCTAGAAATTCACAAAAACAAGTTCTCCAATCTAACAATCTCTTCAAATAACTCGGTTGATTGAAGAACTTCATCCAAAAATACTTGAAAAGTCTTGCATGATTTGCCTTGAAAAAAGAAAAGAAAGATCAACTAAATTACACAATTTACTCCAAGGTAAATGGAAAGTTTTTTCCGAGCCCAACGGCAAAAGGAAAGAAAGGAGCATGTTAGTTTTTTCGAAGTCTGTTTTTCCAACTTCAACGACAAAAGCAAGAAATAAAAGAGCTGGTTATTCATAGGATTAAAAGGATAACTCACCTTGATTCAAACTTGATTCTGTAGATGAATTAGCACGTTCTCCACAACATCTCGGTCACATTCAAGTTGAGAAGGAAGAACACCATCTCTTATTAATTGGGGTTTCCTAATGTGTGGCAATTTGTAATTATTCCCCCCATTAACCTTCATTACTTCAACCATACAAGCTTGTAGAGATAAAAAAACAGAATCGAGATCGTGCAATGGTAATTTATCAAAAGATTTCTCCATGGCATTCACAAGTTCATCGATTGTTCTAGGTGCCTCTCGATATTGCAAGGATTGAATTGCTGTAAAAAAATCCGAGATCAAGAACATTCAAGTCTGGACTATTTGGGGGTTGCAATGATAAACGAATATCAAACCCATTCCTTGTTGTGACGTCATGAAACTGAGCATCATATGGTTGGATGTGGGGCCTTGCATTATCTTGTTGAATATAAATAGTTTCACCCATGCTAGACCGAGGCCATTTTGATTGAATAGAAAGTATAACTTTTTTAATCAAACACGAGCGAATAACATCTTTAGTCACCACTGCAATTGCCTTTGTCTCCATTGTACCGGCCACACGATTTTTACTTGCTCGTTTGGCTGGTTCTTTGAATGTGAATGGAAAAATACCAATCTTACCTGAAAACTCTTCGCCTCCATTAGCACTGAATCGTGGTTGAGCTACAGCGACTAGAAACATAACCTTTGTGATGAATCGTTTGTTTTTGCAAGTTCTGTGGTTGATCTTCTTCGGGAAGTAGATAATACCTTTTCGATACCACTTCTCATCTATGTGAACATAATTGTACATATCCTTATACAATGGCTGGGTTTGAAGACTATTTGGCTCAAGCATGGAAAGACAAAAGTGCAACCTTGCTATCTTATGTTCATCGGAAAGGTACGGCTTAAGAGCATTTGAATGAGGCGTAATTTTACCTTCCTTAATTCATGGATGGAGTGTTGATTATGGGACTTCCATAGCCTCGGGCAAGGAACAGATATTTGTACGGCGATGACGAGGGATTTCCTTGACTTTGTTCCAGTCAATTTGTCGTCGCCTCCGACCAGCTCTTCCACACTTTTTGCTTGATACATTAGCCCTCAAACACTGGCAACACAAGCTTCTGCTCTGCTCTAAATTCGATGTATTGTTTTGTTGGAGACAAAGAACATCACAACAACTTCTGGCACACAACCCCTTTTCAATTTTCCATCAACACATCAGAGCAACAGAGCCTGAAAAATTTCTTCTCTTTGCTCATTTGTAAGGTCGTGGTTGGGTCTACAATGAAAGTAAGAGTTTTGATTAGTAGAACCCATTAGCCGTGGATAGAAATTTAGAGTAGGAGTAGAAGTTTAGAGTAGAAGTTGAGATAGAGAGAGAGAGAGGAAAAGATTGGGTAAAAGATTTTTTAGAATAGTTGGTGGGAAAGACACTGAAGAGAAGGTAGGTTGTTTTATTGGAAGAGGGAATTTTAATTTTGAGGAAGATTTGAATTCTAAAACTAGTGCTTTTTTCCTTTTCTCGTGTCTTCTGGCGGCTTCTTTTGCGGAGTACTCGACAAATTTTGCTCCTACTCTGTTTTAGTTTCCTATTTTGGCGCCTAATTTTTTTAAAAAAAGAAAGTTTTGTGTGCCATCAAATTAGGAGTACTCAATAAAAGAATGAAGGGTAAAATAGGAAATTCAAGTGATCAAACATGTAATAATTATGTTTCCTTATAAAGTTTGAATCCCCAAAAATGACAACTAAATTGGGACGTAGGGAGTAGTTTTCCATGATAAAGTCCTCATAGTAGACCATATGATACCGCAAAAGAGTTTGTCATTTCCATGTCAGTGAAACACAATTCTAAACCCAAGGATTTCAAAGTATTACATCAGTGGCACACCGACCCAAAATGACATAGTGTGGGTTAAGGAAAAGATTCAAGTGTTTACATGTACCTTAGTCAAAAGAATGATACAAAGTTACATTACATCTTCAAAATGAAATTTACAAAAGATGCTAAGTAACTCCTCTTGTCAGCTTTCAAGAGAATTGTGAACTCCATGCACATCAACCAAACAATGCTACTATTCGAGGTTCGCACCTGAAATGGATGAAGGGATGAATGGGTCCACCAATAGAGAATTCCATACCCAATCTATGTGTTAATGCGATGATCAATGCACCAAGAGAACTTGAATTCAACAAAGACACCTTAAGTAAATATAAAGTAATACCAAAGAGCAAAAGTATCACATGGCAAGATAGAATAAGCAAATATCAAGTTCTCAATCATCTACATGGTGTCATGCATTTCATTTCCAACGTGTCATGTGTTTCAAGTATGATCCCCGGGTATTTAGGACCTTATGCATCCCTTGCTAGTATCACATTGATTGGTGGACCTGTTCATCCCCAAGTATTTGGAATCCCGCGCATTCTGTGCCAGCATCACACCGATGATGGACACGTTAATGTTCGTAATACCATTCGATTATTCGTTCTTTTTCAATTTTCAGTCAACAACCAACCATTCCATCATGTGTGTCATTTAACAAGTTCATATCATCCATATTAACATGTCACAATGTTCCACATAACTAGCCAAACACATAAGCAAAGTATCGGTACAATTAATTCCTTTGAAAGATAAACTAGAATTCCAAATAACGAGAGCCAAAGGGATGGGGCGACAATTGAATCATAGGGACTCGAATAACCATGTTTGGAGGTGGTTTAGAGATGTTTAGAATGTGTTAAAAGTGATCGGGAGTCAAAACAATTGAAATGAAAATGTTTCAAAAATTTCAAAATTGGTTTCGAAAGTCCAAAAATGCAGTTTTGGAAGGGAACAAACAGATCCAATTAATTCCAGAAGTCCAAAAATGTGAACGCTGGTCCGGAAGAGAAGAAACAAACCCAGTTAGTCCCGAATGTCCAAAAATGCAGTTTCGGAACTGAATGACAGATTGTCACGCCCCGCTTTATAATAATTCGACAATGTGATTCTAACCTCAATAAAATAAATAATTTTGCCAAATAACTAAAAACGATTTTCTTCTTCACTCTATCATGCAATGAATTATAAGTCTAACCAAATTAAAAGAAGCATGACAAGCTATCTACTTCCAAATATTTCAATTTTTGATTAGCCACCAAAGCACCAAAACACCACTTAAACCATACAACTCCAATTACAAAAGGGGATACAAGTTTTTCTTTTTCTTTCCCTAAAAGACATAACAAAGCATTCCTAGAGGAGAGTTTAACATTTGTCATTACATTCCCAAAGTCAAAAACATTTACGTGTAGTCGAAAGATGGCCTTCAAGACCCAACAAAATATCATGTAGATTGTCTCGCCAAAACACAAAAGATATCTCCATTATCGAGTCCATCAAAGCGTATCATTGCCCTTCGAACCTGTAAGGTAGGGGGGTGAGCACGACCGCCCACACATAACCTACTAGAAACTAAAAGATGCAAGTGATATGTTTGAAAATATGAACGCTCATGCCCAAATTCCCCTTCTTTTTTTTTTTTTTTTAAAACTTGAATTTCATGCTAGCTAGACACAATTCTTAATGAATATAATTAAGCTCGAAAAGGTGGAACCAAAATTCTTCAAACATAAAATAAGTCAACGCATTAAACTAAGTACAAGAAAATAAGAGCACATAAAACCAATGTGCAAGTTATCACAGTTGTGTACCAATCCTAGGCGACTAATCAGGTCCCTAAATCATCCAAATTTATGGGCTACTAACCCAAAGGCCTATGGGGCGTCTTATCCCGCGCTGGTTTACGAACTATACACCGACGGATAACTCATTATCCATATGTTTCCGGCTACACAACAAGTATAACATAGCCAAATCAACCGCAAATACATGGCTCACTAGCCCAAACAACAAGTATCAATTCCAATAGGTAAAAACAACTTGTATCAACATACTTTCAAATCCAAGAAGCACTAAACATGGATATACAAGTGTCTATACTTTTTCAACCCCATCCCTCAAAAATATTCATCAATCATGTCAACAAGAGAAAATCCATATCAAATACCAAAAAAAAATTATTGTGCTCTTCACAAAATGCACCCAATTAATCCAAGTACCCTAACTAGTATATCCATTATCAATCCAAATACACATGTGCCAATATTAAACACCACAAATTGCCTAGGCATAATATTCTCTCCACACCCAATCAAACACTAAATCCATCAATTTCAATATACAACTAAAAATATGAAATATACACAACCACTCAAATTAGGGTTTTGCTTCCATAGATCAACTTACTACTTAAATACATGAAAGTAATCAATTCCCAAACACAATACTTGCATTTTTAAGGTATTTAGTAGACAACCCTACCTCAAATGCTAGCACACAAGAGAGATGAGTGAGATGTTGATGAAGGAAAGCCCACAAGCTTGAAATCCCTAGATCCCTCCAAGTTTCTTGATGTAGACCCAAAATACCCAAGCAAAAAAAGAAGATGCAAGATGATATGGTTGTGTGTGTTTGAGAGAGAGAGAGAGAGAGAGAGAGAGAGAGAAGACACGGCACGGGAAATTGAAAAAGAGAAACAGAGAACACTAGTTGTTCTCTCGGGCAAGTGATTTTAAGTGTAAAAGAATTACACCCATCCCCCTCAAGTCTCTAGATAATGATATAATAGTTAAATGTTATAACTTCTTGCACTAGAGCCCCTCAACTACCACTTAAACAAGTAATTAGCTCTAAAAAAATCTCTAACTCTAATCACACAACACATGGGAGTCTCCCAACACACTCGATCAAAGGACCAATGAATTCGAACAAGGTCAAGTAAATGCCTACACATGGACTTGCACAACTATATTCAAAAAAATTAAAAAAATCCAAGGCCCATAAAATTCAAAGTATTTAAAATAACACATTTCACGTTGAGGAAATATTAAATAAATAAACTTAGACATGGTTCTCTACAACCTCCCCTCCTAAAAAAAATTTCGTCCCCGAAATTTAAATAGCCAAGAAGGAAGTGGTAATACCTTAAGGAGTAAATAAATCAGGGTACTTAGAACGAACTTCCGCCTCTAGCTCCCAGGTAGCCTCCTCGACACCATGGTGGTTCCCCAACACCTTCACCAATGGAATTGTTTTTCCTCGGAGAACTTTTTCACGTGTATCCAAAATCTGTACCGACTTCTCTTTATAGGAGACATCGCTTTCAATACCCAAATCAACCCAGTCAAGAACATGCGAAGGATCTGGCTCATACTTTCATAGCATAGACACATGGAAAATGTCATGAACTGTAGATAACTATGGTGGCAAGGCAAGTAGGTATGCCACCTCCCCAACCCGATCAAGAATCTCAAAAGGCCCAATATATCTTGGTGCTAACTTGCCATTGAGACTAAATCTCTTCAAACCCTTCCGAGGCGATACTTTCGAAAAGACATGATCCCTGACTTCAAACACCAAAGGTCGTCCCCTTCGATCAGAATAACTCTTTTGACGACTTTGTGCCGTCATTAGGCGTTGATGAATAAGATCTACATTCTTCGTGGTTTCTTGTACTAAAATCGACCCTAAAGGTGTTGTCTCTCCGACATCGACCCAACAAACTGGCGATCTACATGCCCTGCCATATAAGGCCTCAAATGGTGCCATCTCAATACTTGACTGGTAACTGTTGTTATAGGCAAACTCCGCTAGAGACAAGTGATCCCCCCAAGAACCTCGAAAGTCTAGTGCACAAGCTCGTAGTATATCTTCTAAAATTTGTATTGTGCGCTCGGATTGCCTATCTGTTTAAGGATGAAAGGCTGTGCTCAACAACAAGTCGGTGCCAATAGTTGATTGTAGACTTTGCCAAAATCTTGATGTAAAACGAGGATCTCTATATGAAACAATGGATACGGAACTCCATGAAGTCGTATAATCCCCCGAATATACTTTCTACTAAGCATGTCTATCGTGTCTGTCACACGGATAGGAAGAAAATGAGCGGATTTGGTTAAACGATCTACCACAACCCAAATGGCATCATGCCCTCTCGATGATCTAGGAAGTCCAGTCACAAAGTCCATAGTCACATGCTCCTATTTCCACTCCGCCACTGGTAAAGGCTGTAGCAATCCCGCAGGATTTCGATGCTCGGCCTTTACCTGTTGACAAGTAAAGCACCTTGACACAAATCGAGCTACATCCTTCTTCATGCCCCTCCACCAAAATTGGTGTAGAGACCCGTATTTTTAAGGTCGTATTTTTTCTTTTGTAAACGTATAGCCCATCGAGATAGACGGTGCGGATATTCGGTGTGACTTATTCGTGGAAGGATATAAGGGTAATTGGGCGAGTGGTGCACGTGTGAATGTGTGGTGTGAGAAGTACTCCCCTACCTCTTTTATTTCTCCAAAAGGAGAAATAATCCTCATTCTCTCTCTTTCCCACTCTCGTCTCTCTCTCTGTCCGACTCTCTCTCTCTAACTCTCACACTCCAACACCCCAAAATACTTTGAACCCACCTCGATCCGCCGTAAGGTTTTTGCATTCAAGTGTTCTAGAGCTTGGAAATTCGTGGGTTTGAGCTCGACGAGGAGTATTCGGTGGTTTCAAGGTTTTCGGAGCTAGGGCTTGCTTGATTGAGCTTGGGTTTCGTTCTTCGACTTTGAGGTAGGGATTTCTCACTTCTATTATGTGTTTATGTGTTGATTTGGTGTTTGAATCATGCCCTAGATTGATGTTTTTGTTGTTGAATTTGTTCTTATGAAATCTGAATTCGTGCACTGAAAACCCAAGTCCTACCGGTAGAAAAGCTATCCAGTAATGTCATTTTTGTGAAATTCTGGTCTTCTACTGGTAGAAGGTTGTGTCCTACCAGTAGGTAATGAAAAATTGGTCTCCTACCGGTAGGAGATTGTGTCCTACCGATAGGTAACGAAAAATCAGCATTTTTGGAAAAACTTCGAACGGGGATAACTTTTTCATCCGAACTCCGTTTTGGGCAAATTTTATATCGAAATTGATGTATGAAAAATCTACTTTCTAACGGTGGTAGTCTTTTAATCAAATTCTAAACCTATAAGAAGTTATAGTTAAAATACGGTCGGTGGGTTGTTAGAATCCATACCGAACTTGGAGGTTATGTCGTATTCGAATATTACGGGTGATTTGGTACACTCCTAAGTGTCCGAGGTAGATACATTTTATGCATTGGGCATCCTTTGCCCTTAGAATCATTTGAGTGAGACACGGATGTTCCTACGTGCGTTTAACTTTTTGAATGGTCTACCGAGCCTTAAGGTGGTAGGCTAGCACGCTTGGAAAATGTTTGTCGACACCTAGAGAAAGTATAAGGTTGATATGGTTGATTGTATATTAAAGTTGGATCGGGGATACTTGAATGACGATGATTGATTATATTTATGAAATGAAAATATGAGTTACAACTATTACTTTCCTCTTGAACTATAAATCGGAAGGTGATGTCGTAACTAGCTACTTGCCTGAAGTTGAGTTTGTGATCAATTGGTCGATACTTGGTAGTAGAGTAAATGGGTTAGTGACGAGATTAACGATGAGAATTGTGGAAAATGTGACGTGAAATCGCTATATATATATATATATATATATATATATATATATATATATATATATATATATATATATATATATATATATATATATATATATATTGTATATTGATGAGTTGATCCTCTTTGATCTTTATCTATTAAACTGATGTTTTGATTTTGTTCATAATTCTCCATGGTTGGCTCAACCACCTAATTTATATTTTGATTATTGTTCATGGTCGGCCCAGCCGCCTTACTAACCGTTTAAATTACTGTTAATGGTCGGCTCAGCCACCTGATTTACTCTGATAATGTCTGTTCTCCCTTTTCCTTGCAAGTCTTCCGTTGTAATGGTATCAGAGCCAAGTCGGGAGTAGTGAGGTAGGTGGTTGGTGGTATGGGTTGCCCCTGAGTCGGTGGTAGAGGCCGGTGGATGAGTAGTTACTAAGTAAAGTATTTATTTTCAGAAAAGAAAATGAAATTAAAAATTATTTTGGCAAGTGATCTTGCTTATTGTTCACGGTCGATTGGACAGAGTTTATATCTGATTATATGAACATGAGTTGCATGTGTTTGTTTTGGCACTATGTTCTACACCCAGTATTTGACAGGTAAGAGTCTGTATTTGATTATATGGGCATGAGTTCATGGTTCAATGGTTTTGGTGCCCAGAAATACTTCCAGTAAATAAGTATGTTGTTTCTGACTGTAGCCACCTAGTCCTCTGGTTTTCTGTAAAAGATCCCGTCGAGTAAGTCCCGCTTGAGCCAGGTGGCGTTTAGGGCAGTTAAGGGTTGGAGGCATCAGGGTGCTGGGTATGTGTGAACGAGGAAACAACAGATTTGAGTATCGGAAGTATTAGGGTAGTTCTAAAACGCATAGGAATCAAATACAGAAAATTACAGTGTCTGAATTATGAGTGTAGATGAGTTCCTGTCCAAGACACATACAAATCAGGTATAGAAAAACTGCAGAGACTATGGATGATAAAAAGGATTTTCTTTAAATTATAAATTTTTAAAATCCATTTCTGTTGGGAAAAGGAATATATTATTTAGTAGTTGTTCATCCACCAGTCCCTCCCCTTGTTCAGGTGCAGATCCGTCCACCAGTCCCTTAATTTACTCCAAGGCTCTAATTATTAATCTATGGATTATTATTCTGATTATCGTGTTGTTTCTTATGATGAATTTGATTATGATAATCAACCTGTTTATAATGATAATCATGAGTCATTTGACAATTTTGATGAACAAGATCATGAAGATGATCATAATGATTATGATACTAAGTCTATTTCTTCTAATAAATCTATTTTTGAAAGTAATAAATATAGATATTTTTATGATAATGCTGAAAGTTCTTATAATAATAATTACTCACTTCCTTCCCTAAGGGAAATAGGATCAGTAAAATCACCTAGTAAACAAATTGATAAACAAACTTTGTTAAAAAATTTAGTAAAAGAAGTCAGAAATATTAATAGAAAAAATAATATTATTAAAGATACTAAACCACTTTCTTCTGTTAAAAAAGATCTTTCAGATGAAGAGTTAATTGTTAAATGGAAACAATTTATGAAGGAAAAGGATGTTGAACTTCCTTTCTCTAGTTATTTAAAGTTTCATAAACCTGGTAAAAAGACTAGTAAAACAATTGATCAAACTGAATTAAAAGTTACTACTAAATCCAAATGGGAAAAATCTGATAATACTGTTGTAAGTCATCCACCCCTAGAACCAATTATTATTGATTATAAAGGATCAAGCATAACTGCTTCTCCTTTAAAGTTACCTACTGATAAATCTGACTGTAAGCAGATTGTTGAACAGGTCAATTACACTAACCAGTGTTTAAAGACCATTAGTAAACAACTTGAGACTAAATTAGAAGGTGGAATAGCTAGCTGCATCCCTCCTCCTAGTAAAAAGCTCGAGAAACCTCTTATTAATCTGCCAGATCGTAGATCACCTATTAGTCTTGACAATCGTCAAGAAGTTCTTAAAATTGAAAATCTGTTAAACAAATTAATTGTTAAACCTGAGCCTAGTACACCACAGCTCGTTGTAGTAACATACTTAGAATCATCTAGTCAGAAGACCTCCTCTGATGATAAAATTACCGAACTACAGAAACAGTTCACTGACCAACCTGTACATCAGAATGTTCAAAGATTAACTACTGGTCCTGTTGGTCATACCAGAAACTGGTACTTCAGGCCTACACCTGTTGACTTGCAGTATGAAGAAAATAATTTGTTTTCTGTTTCTTCTACTAAACTGTATGAATGGAATATTGATGAATATCAAATTCTTGAAAAACTGAATTATATGGCCGCTAATAGTTATTTGGCCAATACTAGTATTTTGAGCACCTGGTGGGATAAGTATCTTGATCATGATTCAAGAAAACATATCACACATGCTGTTCAAACTAATGAAAATGGTATCCCTATTTTTGAAAATAAGCATGGTATACATGATGGAGTCAATACTCTTATTAAACATTTTATTAGTAAACCCACTGGTATTATTGAATATGATAAACTAACTTATGGAGACATAGTTAGTACTATTCAAAAAGAAGATCTTCGTATGTATATTGATATGAAGATTAATGCTAAAAATAATAAAAAAGCTAAGTATGAGCTTGGTAACTTCTGCGAACAATATGGTCTACCACCTGTAGCACCATCTCGCAAAAAGAAAAAGATTGAAAAGATTGCTGAGAAACCTGATTTCTCCACTGTTACTTGTTTTAATTGTGGTAAAAAAAGACATTACAAGTCTCAATGCAAGTTTAAACAAAAAATTAGTCAGCCTAAGTTATCTGACTCTGATAAAAAACAAATATTAGATATTTTCAGTTCTGATGATTCTGGTGATGATGTTGTTATTGCATCTGATTATCACTCTCCTAGTTCTACTGATAATCCTGTTAAAATAAGATGCACTGATACTTGTTGCAAAAAGATAAATGTTATGGCTCAAGAGCTTCCTGAAGAAGATTTGTTAATTGATGATGTTGCTTCAAAACAACATTATACTAAAAAATTAAAACAGGTTCTTATACAGGGAAAAACACCCCAGTATAATAAACCTACTATTAATCTACACAATACTATTGAAAGGTTTAGTAAAACCACTAACGAAATTACTTTGAAAAATTTGCAAAATAATATTGACATTGTTTTGTTAAAAAATAGGTTTTCTAAAAAGAAAATCTTGGATTACTCTTCCTATGAATTCTCTGATAATAGTAAAGATACTGCCAAAACCGAAGCACTCGTCTTCACTGATAGAAGGTTAAATCTAGTAAAATCTATTAACCTCCAGAAATGGCATAATAAAATCAATTTAATTATTGATGATTTAGAGATTCATGTCACTGCTCTTATTGATACATGTGCTGATCTAAATCATATACCTACTCAATATTACCATAAAATTGATAAAAAACTCAGTTCTGCTAATGGTAGTGGAATGATTATTAAAAATGGCTTACCTAATGTTAAGATTTGTCAAAATTCTCAAATTTCGTTTGTCCTGGTAAAATTGGGAATGCCTTTTATATATTTACTTTATCCATTCATAGTGAATTTTGATAAAATCACTACTATTTATTCTGGTAAAATACATTTCCTGATCAAAATGATTTACAAAATTGATCTATTTACTCTGCTAATGATTTTGCTATTCTTACAGATGACTCACAGAAGCATCACCCTGGGAACAACTGTGTTGCCAGTACTTCCTGCAGGCTCTAGCCTTTGTTTTAAAAAATTAAACCATTTACAAAATGTTGACGAAACCCAACAATGTCTTCTAGATGCTCTCTGGAACTTGTGTGGGGATTATCGTTATAATAAAAAATTTGTTGATTACTTGCATAGTTTAAACTACTATTTTTGTGAGCAAAATGAAATTATTAAAAACAATGATGAAGCTTATAAAGCATCTGCTGCTGAGCTTAATCATCTGAATAATAAGTATTCTAGATTATTTCAACAAAATGTTCAACTGCAAGCAAGAAATTGCATACTGCATCAAGATGTTAAAATTATTAAAAAACGATTTTCTCATCCTTGCATTGAGGGAGAAAAAAGTGAGTCTTCCCATTCGGGACTAGAAAGCTGCATTAGGTCATCGCATATAGGGAGTGTAAGTATTACCACTCATGATAATGACGATGATGGTAAAACCAATGCCTTAGTAAATAGCACCAGTAGAATAGACAAAAACATTAGAAGTAAGTTGCATATTGAAAAATTTGAGGAGTTACTTCTCAAATCTTGTTCAAAGCATCCCACATGGTCCTATTTCGGTAAAAAACCAAATGACTTTCCCTGCTGATTTCCCTGCAGAATTAATTGAAAATATTCAACAACGTGCCAGAAAAGATGGCCACTGTTTCCAAGAGTTTCTTTTCCAAACTCTTACTGATTTATCTACTAAAGAAATTCCTGGTTTAAAAATCACTTGGGAATCTCTTTATAATGATGACCAAGACCGGGTTGATTGCCCAAAAACAAATCCTGTTTGTTCCAATTATCCTTTGGATAAAATGGATTGCCAATGTAATTTAATATATAGTGTTCCAAAAGTCTGTATTGATTTACAACTATTCAAAACTATTAATGTTGAATATAATCAAAAAATAGTTGAAATCACTCCTTTGACCCTATTGGATCATGGACTGTTAAGACAACTTATTTTTACTGATCCGGAGCAGACTGATATTTTTACCAGAAAACTGGCTGTATCCATTTTAAACCTGTTTGCTAGATATGGATGCTTGAAAGCTCAAGTCCTGATAAAAAGCAAAATGCCTGAATGGACATGGACTGGGAATATTATCCCTGCCCAGCATGTCATGCAATCTCTGCTCAATGGCCGTTCAGCAGGATTCATCTTCCTATCCAACTCATTGAAGATGAGATCCCTTATCCCTGTTCAAAACCTATCAGAAGCCAAATCCGGCATCATAGGGCCTGGTCAATTGCCACTAATCTTGGTGAAAACAATTACAACACTGATCACTACCTTGATAATCTCAACTATTTAATTTGTGAAGATCATTTGCAGAAGATTCGGTCTACTGAACCAATTCATGAAGTACCGTTTATCTTCCATACTCAACTCACAAATTTGGCAACACAGTATGAAGAGCAACTAGCCAAACCCTGCTCCTCCAGTTCCTCTTCAGACGATGACTATTGTCCTACTCCTGAAGCGGAAGAATGTTACAACAACTGGTCCTCTACGGAGCTGCTAAATCTCAACAACCTTGATAGAATCAACTAGCTTAACTGCTGCTACTCACTGCTCAACCAGCTTAACAGCTGCTACCCAAAAGCACCCAAGACCCATTTGCCTGAATCCGTTTGCAAATGGATGACTGAAGACTCATTTGATCCAACACCTCAAATGACTGCACTGGTAACTCATGATTACTGACACCAGCATACTGCCATGAATAGTAAAAACTACTATTCACTTTTTACTATTCACCGACAGTACTGTTCACCACCACTCAACAGCTGGCACCTCTTTTACCAGCCTATTAGCCATCCAGATTAACCTGCTGAAGCATTAGTCCTTTCAACCAGCTCTTACACGCTACTTCCCAATCAACTGCTGACTAGTCATCATCACCATTCAGCTAAACTACTGGCCCCACCCAACGCCAGTCCCAGTCACAAACTTGCTCAAACAGCTGGCATACCTTTTACCAGCCTATTAAAATCATGAATAGTAAAATCACTGTTCATTTTTTACTGTTCATCCAGCTAATCAACTACTGTTCACAGTACTACTCAACACTGTTCAACCACCTGCCGAGTTCCTGTTTACTTTTCCACCGAAAGTAGAAGGTCCAAAAGGTTCACAATGAACCCCTGATAATTGTATTGCCCCTCATCCTTCATCTATAAAAGGATAGAGTTGGCTCTGGTAAAATCAACCCTGAAATAGACCAGGATCTATTTCTCCCTCTTCTCTCTCTTCTCTCTTTAAAATGTTAAAACTTCTGAATTGAAGTTCTCTCTCTCTCTCTCTCCTCAGTCACGGAGGTTCTCCTCCTCCCCCTGTTAAACCAGTAAGTATGTTACTGGTAATGTTTACTGATGAGTTGATCCTCTCTGATCTTTATCTATTAAACTGATGTTTTGATTTTGTTCATAATTCTCCATGGTTGGCTCAGCCACCTAATTTATATTTTGATTATTGTTCATGGTCGGCCCAGTCGCCTTATTTACTCTGATAATGTCTGTTCTCCCTTTTCCCTGCAAGTCTTCCGTTGTAGGTTTATAGGTACGGAAAAACAGGTACGGAAAAATAGAGACATAGTTAGAACAGGGAAATCAGAGTAAACAGAGACATAAGGCGGCAGAGCCGTCCATCAACAGTAAATAAAGGCGGCTGGGCCGACCATGGAAACACAAAGCATATTTGTAGGTGGCAGAGCCAGCCATAGTAACATCAAAAGGAATAAACATCAGTAGTTTATCATTGATAATGATCAGAGAGGATCAACTCATCAGAACCAGAAAACTTACTGGTTTGGTTTATCAGGGGAGGAGGAAATCCTCCGTGACAGGTTAAACAAGGGCAAGAGCCCGAAGGCTTCAGTACATAAGTATTTTAGTAGAGAGGGAGAGAGGGAGAGAGGGGACCAAGTAATCGGAACTTGGTTTCCAGAGCTTGTAAAAGCTTATGTGGTATCAGAGCCAGGTATGGAGTAGTGTCCTGTAGGGGCGGTGGATGGGTGATGACTGAACAGTAAGTGATGGGTGGATGAGTAATTACTGGATTATCTGTTTGTGTTTCTAAAAGCTCGTGATGGATTCTTATAATTGGATGTCTTTATTGCTAACTTAATTCTAAGAATATTGTAAGTAAGTCTGTTTTTTATTATACTTGTTTAGGCACCGCTTAAAGCCACTAATTATTCAGATCACTGACACTTAAGCCACCTAGCCTATTGATACTGATCGCTTAAGCCACCCGTGGCAAGTGATTGTCCCGCTTTGAAGCCGAGGTCGGCGTGTTTAGGGATAGAAAAGGCCCAGATTGGGTATGTGTGTATGTGGCCAGTATCAAGAGATTGTGTATGTGTGTATGTAACTGTGATTCGAATAATCTGGGGTGTATAACGGTATGTTCGAAAGAAGTACAAATCTAGAACAGAAATACTAAGCAAGTTTACATCTAGAATTAAGGGCAGCAGAAAGATCATTTAAGTATAAGTCTCGGATCAGTTTCTTTTAAATAGATAAACAGGTTATCCAGGTATCGTTCATCCACCAGTCCCTCACTTGTTTAGAAATTATCTTATCCACCAATCCCCTACTCTGTTTACTCCAGGCTCATAATGAATCGTCTTTTTAGATCTAATTCTACTGCTAGTTCTTCTAGCGTGGCATCCTTATCCCCTATGCCTAATGTTATTAACCAAGAAGAACATGAATATCAAGATCTAGCTGCTGATTATTTTGAAAATTGGAATATTCCAAAAATTCCTGTTAAAGAAATATATCGTTCTAGTTTTCTAACTGACTCTTTTAGAACTGATCAAATTGCTAAAACTGTTGAGCAAGTTTATGCTATTACTAAACAAGAAGAAAAATGTTCTCTTCTAAGTAAAAATTCTATTCAAAAACACCTCGAAAGAGGATATAATTACATCCATGTTGGATTAATTCAAGTTGCTGTTAAACCATTAACAAGAATAGGATTAAACTCCTCTGTCCTACTTTCTCTGCGAGATAGTAGATTTACTGTTTATAGTGATAGTTTGTTAGGATTGATGGAATCTAGTCTGCACAATGGTCCAGTCTATTTTAATTGCTATCCTGATCTACCCCTTAGTCTGAAGGATAAGCATATTTTAAAAGCATTAATGTTAAATATTCAAACTGCTGGAGCTATCACTAACATGCTTGAAGGTAGCCATCCCCTTGCCTTGATCTATCGTATTTACTATAAATGTATGAAAACTAATTTAAATGTCCATGCTCTAGTCAAAAGTCCAAAAGACAAAACTGTTTTGATCCAAAGTAATACCCATGCTAATATTCAAGTTCCTAGAACAATCTCTTGGAATGATATCAAATTACCCACTAGTTGGATTAGTGAAAATGATAGCTACCCCCATAAAATGCAAAATAATACTATTGATATTGATTATATTAAACAATACTTGGATGGTACAGTAAGAATTAGTTTTGATCAACAACGGGTAAAATCCCCTGTAAAACTCAAAGAGTTGAGTAAATCAAGTAGTTCTGTTAACATTCCAAGACACGATAAACATTTGTTAAAATCCA